>LR738557.1:14197500-15596666 GCA_902685375.1 Neostethus bicornis | reverse complement strand
TTAGCTAGTTTTTGTCTAGTTAGCTTTTAGCTGTGCATTTGTGTATCTATTTTCTGTTTCAACTTTATCTTTTTTCTATACTTCGTTCACTTAATCTACAACCTATATTTTTTTTAACCTAGAATGTGAAGCCCTTTGAAACAATTGGTTTGTGATATTGGGCTATACAAATTGAATTGAAGATAAGAATAAGCTAATATTTAATTAACAGTCTTAGATACGTTGGCTGCGCATCCCAGGAGAGGGATCCCTTCTTTATGAGGGTCCCCATGAGGTTTCTTCTTATTTTACCCCACTGCTGGGTAGTTTGGAGTTCTTCCTCACTGTGAAAGAGGGTCTAAGGGCAGGAATGTGCTGAAATTTGTTTAGGTAGTTTTGTCTCGCTAGCTTTTAGATGTGTATAAACTTTTTCTATACTTTGTTTATGTACTGTTTTTCAATCTACAATGTAAAGCTCATTGAGACAGTTGTTTTGTGATTTGGCTATACAACTACAATTTAACTGAATTCCATAAAATACCATTTTTGTTTCTAAATGGGAGAATATTTGGAGAAATTATTACAAACACTTCAAAACTCTCAAATTGAAAAACTAAGAGAGTTTCCACTCAGTCTTTTCACAAAAAAACACCTTTAACATTTTCAGTAAGCTAGAAATCGTTTCACAATGTCAGCAAAACAGCAGAGTTTTGTAGTTTGAGGGGAAAGTTAGAGACATTTAGAGAAACAGGAACTACCAGCTAGAAAAAAATATGACTCAAAAGAGACTAAAATATGAACTTTTCTTTAAGTGAGTGGCAAGTTAAAACATGAACAATAACCGCAAACTAGTTCGTAGTTAGTTGCTATGAGATATACAACACCTTGTCTTTAAAGTAGAGAACTAATAAGCTAGCATGTTGGGACCAATGTAAAGAGTGAATAATCTGAGTGAGGAGGAGCAGAGAGAGAACAGAGCAGAGCTGCAGTGCTAAATGCTGCTTCAGAGGGACGATGGTGGAGGGCTGATAAAGATGGCGGCTCTCTCCGAGGATGGGAGGTACGGATTAAATTGTGGCCAACACAGCGCGGAAAGAGTAACCGTATTACACGTTAAATTAACCGAAACGGCGTTGAAGGCGATTGAAAGCTACCAAAACAGTCTGGTGAGTTAACACGTTTGTTAAAAAGTCTAAAAACAAGCTGGAGTGCTCGGGCTGCCACGCACAGCTAACGTTACAAAGTTAGCTAAACTGTTGACAGAGCGAGTTTTTTTGTGGGGTTTTTCATTCTATTTGTTTTGTGATGTTTAAATACAATCTGATAAAGATAAATAATGGTTTGTGTTTGTGTGCTGATTTAGTTTGAAGAGCTGACACATGATGATTAACTTTAGAAACTAGATTCTGAAGTTGGACTGATTAGTGTTAGCTGGTGTATAAAACCAGCTTGACTCATCTAAATCCCCTTTTTCTACTTTCAGTCAAATCAAAAACTCTTTCTAAATAATTTTTTTAAATAAGCAGCTTCTGATCGAGCTATTTGATCTTGTTAGTCAACTTTTAAAGCTAATTTTCAAACCAAAAAACATCTAAAAACATTCTTTTTTTTCTATTTTGAACTCACATGCTTGTTAACAATATAGTTTAGAGTTTTGATTAATTGAAACAATTTTAGATTTTTATTAAATTTGTGTGTTTTTAAAAATCTACTTCAGTGACAGTTGAGTTTGCCATATGGTTCCAAGTTTCAGTTAGCTTGAAAACCCAACGCCACAATCAGACTGGGTTACACCACATCATCTAAATCCTTTTAACTCTATTAACACCTTAAACTAAACTACTCTAGCTTTGAATCGTGTTTTCTTAAGAATTTCTTACATTTAAAGTATGCTGATCATGTTCATAAAGTTACACATTTAAACTTGTCTTACACTCAATCTGATTGTGTTCTTGTGATCTGGTTAAACATGCATTTTTTGAAAATTTTCTCCAAAATTGACCCCATCTGTTCATTTGAAGCTGAGTTGGTTACATACCTGCACAGATTAAATATAACCTGTTAATCTTAAACTGCTAAGTGATGTAATCATGTATAGGTGAACTAATCTGGAGGAGCTTCTGCAGTCTTGAGTTGCAGTTGCCTTGAAGCAAGTTACCTGACCTTACCTCTGCTGGGCTGCCAACAACTATACAGTTACATAACGGGGATCAGTCCTCGCAACCAGTGCACTATTACTTACCACGAGTTCTTAATGGTCAGAGGTCTCTATGATTACTTTTTATGGTGCACGCTGCGTGTGTCTGCGTCACGCTCACAAACTTTGGTTAGGTGTCACCCTCGTTGGGTTGGCTATCATAAAGATGTCTTTGTAATTTAAAAAAGATAATTATCCAAATCAACCTCTACCCATGACACATGAGCTAAAAGCATGTCAAAGGAAAGTTATTTATATGTTTTGGCACATTTGTTGAAAGCTAGGATCAAACAGTGTTCACAAGTTATAAATTATGTACTCTCAAGACTTTATTTTTTATTTATGACTCTCTTTAAGGCCCTATGGGGCACAGCGATTAGCACAGTGGCCACACAGCTAGAAAGTCAGGGTTCGAGTCCCAAATTGGGGTGAGGCTTGAAACACTGGCCTTTCGGTGTGGAGTTTGCATGTTCTCCTCGTGTATGCATTGTTTTTTTCCAGGTACTTTGATTTCCTCCCGTCCTCCAAAAATATGCATGTTAGGTTAACCTATGAAACTGCCCCAAGAAGATGTGTGTGAGTGTGTGGCCCCGCAACAGACTGGCGACCTGTTTTGGGTGTATCCTGCCTCTCAGCCTGAAATCAGCCGGGATGGGTTCTGGCACCCTCGCGACCTCATTGAGGATAAGACATTCAGAAGACAAAACTCTCTTTTTAAGTTTTTGAACAGTTTTCACTTGCATATATATATTTCCAGGTTGGTTTGCAAGTCCAAAATAAAAACGATGATTAAATGTGGAGCTTGATAAACTTGTGCCTCTTGTGGTTATAATTCAACAGAATTCAAATATCTGTCAATTATTATTTAAACTAGCATCATCAATAGAGAATCAATTGGTAACTTTTTTTAAAAAAAAAGTCCATTTTAACAGATTACATCTACCCAATGGTGTCTGTTCTGACTGCAAGTTGAAGGAATTCTTTTGTACCGAGCCATGCTAAAACCTTATTGGGTGTGTTGGTCAGTTCACTGCACTGAACGGCTGCCTATCGTCTCTTGCTGACTGAGCAGCCAAAAACTGCCTGCTTTTTGTTTCTCTCCCTCTCACTAATGTGTGCTGTAGCTGAACCAGTCATCGAACTATGGAAGCTGGCTATCTTTGTCTTTCTGTGGTGATGTGAAATGTGATCAGAACTGTGTGTGAGTGGGGGAGGGAGTCTGTGGCTGCGAGTAGGTTAGCTCTTAACCAGGACATATAAGTCAAGCAGTTTATTCTGAAATGACTCCTTGTAGGTTGACACACAGGTATTGATATCCAAGACTGAAAATGTGCATTCCTCTCCAACCAGCTGATGCAGTGTTTCAGAAATCAGGCTAACTGGTTCTTCTGCTAAGGCTTTGCAGCAAAACCGGGAGTTTAGAGCTTTTTCTGAACACGGTATACACTGCTCCCGAGCAGCCACTACATATTTGTGGCCGTCAGTTCCATTTCAAGTTTACACTGACAAGCATACACAAAAAAGGAATGCTTTTAGAATACTCTGCATCTGGCAAATTTAAATGCTAGATGTTATACAGAGCTGGTGTTTTTGCTCTTCTACAGGTAAAACTCGGTACATCTTTGAGTTTAAGCTGTTTAAATGAATTTCTTTTTAGTTTGAATGTTTAAGTAAAGTTTTAAATATTCAGACTAAATTTTACTTCCCATTTACATTAATTTAGGTGCTAACTTGTTCTACTGTGTTCGATCTTCTCTTTACAGAATGTGTCTTCTACACGGCCTTCAATACAATTCAAGGGACACCGAGGGGTAATAAAGTTTCATTTGTTTTAAATTAAGTTTCTCCATGCTAAGATTTGTCACACGGTTTGATGTTTTTCAGCTTATAATTTCGTAGAAATGCCACATGGCCACAAATTCTTTTAGGATGATGGAGATTTTTTTTTTCTTTTATCAAAATAAAGTAAAACTTTACAGATCATTCTCAAAGTGTCAATGCAAATAAATGTCTACTGCTGGATGAGTTAACTCAAAATGTGTAGTTTTCAAACTTACCAAAAAATACAGCCATATTTAAAGCTACACACAAAGCAAATTTCTTGACTTTGTCAAATTTAATGACAAAAGAACATTTCTTTTTGAGCATATTTCTTTTATCAAGTAAGAATATGGATCAAACAAAACTTTTGTAAGAGCCTTCCTTATTCTGCTAAACAAATCAAAACTTGATTGTAACTTAAGTTAGAATAGATTTTTTAAAAAAAAGATTTTGTATTGTAGATATTTCCATTCTGTTCTGTCGCCTTCCGCTTATCTGGGGCTGGGTCGCGGGGGCAACAGCCTCAGATGGGAAGCCCAAGCTTCACTCACACCAGCTGCATCCTCCAGCTCACCCGGAAGGATCCCGAGTCGTTCCCCGGACAGCTACGAGACATAGTCCCTCCAGCAGATCCGGGGTCTGCCTTTTGGTTTCCTGCCAGTGGGATGTGCCCAAAGCACCTCACCAGCGAGGCGCTCTGGAAGCATTCAGCCAATATGCCCGAACCACCCTATCAGACTTCTCTCGATCTGGAGGAAGAGCGGCTTGACACAGAGCTTTTCCCGGGTGGCAGAGCTCCTCACCCGATTTCGGCCACTTGTATCCGCGATCTCATTCTTTCGGTCACCACCCACAGCTGGTGAACACAGGTGAGGGTGGGAACGTAGATCGACTTGTAAATCAAGAGCTTTGCTTTTGGCTCAGTTCTTTCTTTACTATGACGGACCGATGCAGGGTTCTACTTGTTGCTGATATTTTTGATAGAATAAAATTCACTCAGTCCAAGAGTTATTTTTATTTCGTTTAAATATGGCGTCTACTTTACACATCTTTAGACACTTAAACGGAAATAATTTCTTGACTAAGATTCATTTGCTTTGTGGTTTTTTTTGGCCACTTTATTTGAAGTTCAAATGTTGTAGCACGCTATGCTGAATGTGACAGGGCCACACTGTGTCTTTTACTGCTAAAATGCTTCCATACGTTAAAGGTCCCCTATTATGCTTTTTTTCCCTTATTTTATCCTGTGCTATGTATCTGATATGCATAATTTTACATTCCGCCACAATCTCAACACAATAGTTTTTAAATACTACCCTGTTTAGGAGCGCAGTTTCAGACCCGGAAGTCAAAACAGCTTGTTTCAGTCTTTTTTTATTTTTTTTTTCCCGGGACCCGCCCCGTTGGTTGCGATTGGTTGTCATTCATTGTGATTTCCCCACCCACCCAGCACAGCGTGGAGCGGGAGGGGCGAGGTGTGCTTCACAGTAGAGTGAAGCACGGAAATGGGTGGAGAGCAGGGTGGAGAGCAGGTAGAAGTGGGGGAGGGTGTTTGAGCTGCAGGGGGCTGAACAAAAAACAGATGTACGTCACTATGTTACACCAGTCGTTAGAGGTTTGGAGAACACGCCCCTTACTTTGACTTTAAATATCTCAAAATAGCATGAATCACAATAAAACACACTTTGGGGGATTGTTTGGGGTAGTACTAAGTAAAATAAAAGGTTAAAACCTCATAAAAGTCAGTTTTGCATAATAGGGGGCCTTTAAACAGATTCTGCTTTTTCTTTTGTTCATTGCATTTTATTTAACTTTTATAGTTCGTTTTTTTCCCCCTCAAACACCTCTCGAACATTTTTTTAAACTTCGTTGCTGACATGCTTACTGCTGCTGTGAGCTATTTACAGCCGTCACATAGAAACATATTCTCACGCCAAAAGTTCAGTGAAAATTTTCAAATAAAATATTATCCAGCAGTTTGGTAATTGTAAAAAAAAAATCTAGAGGACTTGACCTGGTGTAGTCTTTCTTTTTGTTTCTTTTTATTTTATTTAAATGCATTTAAAGCCAGTGAGACCAAGTGGTAGGCGCTGTAAAAGTGAAAATCCAGTGCTGGTTGAGCTATGTTGTCCCCAGTGTGTTGAAAGCATAGCTGAGTTTTGCATTGAATTGATTGCCCAGGTCGTCATTGTAAATGAGAAATTGTTCTCAATCAACCTAACTGGTTAAATAAATAAAATAAAATGAAGGTTCATGTATAGATGTTGTATTCTTAGTTTGTGTCTATATTTTTTTACAGCGCATTAAAATTCCCAAGACTGACTCCTCCGATACCTCTAACAATTTTGATTTCTACCTGTCTAATGTGGGTAAAGACAACCCTCAGGGAAGCTTTGAATGCATCCATCAGTATGCCTCAAGGTAATAATAATAATCACTGTTCAGCTGAATCAACGCTTGGTGTCTTACTACACGTTGCTAGAAGCTAATCCCCCTCTGCCTCATTTCGCTCTTTGTCTCCAGCTCTGGGGCCTCACACCTGGCATTGTTGGCAACGGTACAGGACAAGGTCACAGTGTGTGCCACCAATGACTCGTACCAGGTGACCCGGGAACGCATGACCCAGGCTGTGGAGGACACACGTGAACGTGGGACCAAAGTCATCAAGCCCGGGGGCCAGTACAGAGGTGAGGCTCTAACTTTGCTTATCCGCAGCACCTATTAGTTTCCCACAATCCAACAGGATTTTACATCCAATCAACACAACTACGCTTATCAACATGTGCCTGTACTAAGAAGTTGAACAGGTGAACGCTGACACCCAAAATCTCTTTGAAGCCAGTGTAAGACTAATTTAAACCATCTAGCTGTCTTTTTTTTCTTTTTCTAAAATGGAATATAATGAGAAAATAAGCGCAAAAGTCTTGTTTGACCTGCAATTTACCAAAATGTTTATGAATTAAAAAATTTTGTTTGAGAACATCAAAAACAGTATATGGTTAACTGTGCGTGGCTATCCGATTAACCAGTATATGGTTAACCCCAAAAGGACATTTTAAATGTCTTCTGGTCTTTTGGTTGAACATTATTAATATAAAACACCAAAAATTATTGTATGTATATATATATTCATATATATATATTTATTTTTTTGCTCAATAAAGCAGAACGGATAATCATAGGTAATCATTACCTCTGGACCTTGACAATTTGGCGGTTATCTCCTCGACAGCTGTATTTTTAGTGACCCAGAATACAGTTAAAAACAAAAAAATTCTGTTTGTTTGGGTGTTTGGTTGTTTTTTGTTGTTGTTTTTGCAATGTTATTTCCAATTTTATTGGAGATGATCACTTTAATGAGAAACAAAAATCAAAGCTCTTTGTTGTTAATTTACCTTTTATTTTAAGCATCTTAAATGCCAAAAACATTAGGATTTGTAGCAAAAGATTGGCTGGGGAAAAACAACTCCAACAAGCTCAGATCACAGAGCATACACATGGTCTGGAAGTCCTGGGTTAATTTAGAATGTGTTCATTAAGATAGGTCAGTATTTTGGGGAGGCTTTTATTTAGACATTTATTTAGAATGTTAATTCAATAATTGCAGATAGTGTCTGTTATTAATAAAAAAATAAATAAATAAATTAAAAAAAAAAAATTTAAACGTAAATAAAAGGGAGAAGGGGAGCTTTTTTTTTTTTCAACTATTTTAGATTGCTGCATGCCAATTTATCACTTTTATTTTTTTATATTTACTCTAAAATGGAAACTCCAGTCCAAACTGATAGCGAGTATAATTAATTTAAATGTAAATCTATCAGCACAATGCATTTCTTGTACAATTAGGGTCGTTTGTTACAGATTCAAATTATGGCCAAACGGTTAATCTTCAAGCAACAGTTGGGGGGGAATTTCCCCCATATTTTCACTTATGAAAGTGATTGTGACTAAATGAACTGTTCAGGTTTGTGTTGGATGACTAAGTGCTTTCTGCATCTAATAATTGTTGTGTCACTGAATGACATACACATTTCCTTTTTCAAACACACTGCTCTGGTATCTCAGCTATGAGCAAAGTAAGCCAAAAGCTGAGTGCTGGCTGGAAACATAAAAATCATAATTCATTCCCCAGGCACGAATCAAACACCCCGTGGATTACTTTGATGGCAGTTTCACCACAAAAATGCAAAATCTAGATTGCATTTAAGTGTACTGTGCAGCTGTTGGATGCTCGGCCTGGATTATACGCCCAGAACAAAACTAAACCAGAAGGCAGTTAAATCAGAGGGCACGCTGACATTGAAAAAAAACATAAAACCAAATGTTGAAAGACATTTTTGAATCCTTAGTGTGCATTTATCTTTTTTTTTTTCGGTCTGTAAAATACAACAACTAGAATCCCGTTAAAGTTTTGTAGACAGGAGTCGGATGTTTGGATGACTGATGTGGTATTAACAGTTAAACAGATACATAGTTCCACTTGTTAGGACATTACTTGGCTGCTTCAAAAGCTTGATATTTTTTATTTATTTATTTCTTTAAACCTAAAACTAGCTTTTAAGAGTAAAAGGCTTAGTGTGCTGCCTGTTTGCTACACCCTTGGCTAGTTATCTTGACAGGTTTTCATTATGGTACCATCTGCTACTTCAGTACATTGTGATCTTTTGAGATAACATTGCATTTGTGTCTGATCAAAAGTAAAAGTTCACTAAATATTCACCTCCAATTTTAAAAATACAGTTCATGCCCCAACTAGAGAATTTTAATTTGAAGTATTTCAGGGTCCTGTTGATGAGTAAACTATTCTTCTGGTGCCATTGGGTTACACGAACGACTATTATAGTTATGACAAATGTTGTTATTCTCTAGATCTCAATTGTACTCATTGAGTTTTGTGGTTTGGACTCAAAATACATGGTCTTAAAGTAGCGTATATGTTGCTCTATAGGTTGAGTTTTTTTTTTCTCGAGCTGCATTTGTAGACCACAGGATAGAGTATTGTGTTCATTACAAAACATATTTCTTCTCCTGCAGCCTAAACCAGCTTATTTAGAACAGCTGCAAAACCAGAGATTTAAACAGGTTTGAGTGATCTTTGTGGTATTTGGAGTTGGCACCTAAAAAGCAAATGCTAAGAATTTTCTTAATTCGTTTGAAAAGACATGCAGTCTATTCCCTGAAATATAACCTCGGGCGTGTGTTTGCATACTGTGTCTGTCACAGAAACCGAAACGAGAGGAGGCAAAAGAAGCTGCTGGGAAACTTAAAACAGCCGGTTCGAAGTTTGATCAATAGGGAACTCATTTAAAGAAAGTCACATTGAATTAGCTAGTTACTGAGTAGTTTTAATGTTTGGATCTTTACTAAACACAGTGGTGAGATATTTGTTGGTTTGAGTATTAAACATCACATCTGTTTGACACATTACACATCACATGAATAAAACCTGCCTCCAGCCTGCTCGCTGTTTGTTTTTGGTTTTCTTTTCTTTATCTCTTAGATAACCGCATCAGCTTGCTATGTCACTGCTCTATTTTTTTGGCAAGAAGGATAAGGAGTTTTTTTTTCTTCCTCTCTGTAACCTTAATCTTTTAAAGAGCTTTAGAATTTCATAATGACCACAAAGAAGTATAAAGGAATGAGCAATCAACCTAGAAAATCACGTGACTCAGCTTTTCAAAGCACTATCTTTAGTCTTGAGCACCTTCTTATCAGACTGTCATAATAACAGAACCTCAGATTTCAGTTGTTTGGATTTCCACTGATTGCTGTGGTTGGGACTTGGATTGAAAACATTTGTATATTTTCATTAATCCATGAAAATTCCATCAAAATATTTGGTTGAGTGTCAGTCGTCTGTGCTTGGGTTGAGTTTAAAGATGTTTTGCCTCTCATCAAAGAGGCTTTGTCAAATTTAAAGTTCACTATTCACTATTCTGTTCACTATTGGAGTTTTGAAGCGATAGATAAACTGGTTCCAATCAGTCAAAGAAGCGAAAAGAAACCAGTCTTAATGAACCATCGGTTCTTAAATGGTCATCTGTGCGCTTTGTCTTCAGTCAGAGTGTGGATGTAGGAACATTAGCAGTTGTAAAAGATCTGCTGCCTAAAACTTGTTGGCTGTTTTGGTTTGACATAAGAGTCTCACATTACAATTTGCTGGTCAAGTGAAGGCAGGCAGGAACATGGTTTTGGTTTGATTGCTTTTAGTTTAGATTGACTCGGAGGAAATTTTTTTTTCTGAAATTTTAGGAACTTCATGTTAAACACAAAAAAGTTTATCATGTGCTATTTATAATGCTATTATGGATTTTGTAATTATAATAATGCAATAATAGCGCTTTTCCAGGACTCTCAAAGACGCTTCACATATACATTATTCATTCACTCCATACCAGGTTAATGGTACGCTACTGTTGTAGCCACAGCTGCCCAGGGGCAGACTGATAGAGCTGAGGCTGCCATTTTGGCGCCATCGGCCACTCTGACCATGACCAACCAATTGCACATGCACCATCCAGACTATGCAACGTTGGTGAAGTGTCTTGCCCAGGGACACAGCGTCAATTTAATCTCAACGGCTGTCCCACTGTGGTGGGTTCCTGTGGTCTACCATCAAAGTACTGCCCAGACCCAGCCTGCTTAGTTTCTGAGGTCTGACAGGATCAGGCATTGACAGGCTGATATGGCCACAATGCATTTTATCAATCCATTGTACGTAACTCAAATTTACTTTCTTGTAACAGACAATGAGTAATTTTTGGGTCGTTTTTGCTTTTTATTTTTCTTTCTTTGGAATTTCTTCAAAGTTTTACAACTCCCAAAATGTGTTTATGAGAGGAGTTGCCCATGAAAACAAAACACCACACCAAGATAAGCAGTCTGGGTGTAGATTGTGGACAAACCAGATTTCAGGGTTTGTCCGGTTTTTAAGAAAAAGACAAATGTGCATTTATTCATTTCTAACATTTTTTTCATAAAAAATGTTATTCTGGACCATTTTTTTCTGTGAACTTTTGTATATTTTGTGAATTAGTAGGAGGTGGGACGCTAAGTCCTCTTAAAAAAAAAAAAACCCAACAAAACAAAACAATGCTGTCGCGCAGAGTCAAAAATGATTGTTGAAATAAAAGCTTCTGGAAAGTAACTGGTGTTTTTTCTTTAACTGAAACCCATTCAAGTAGTACACTTTGCATCCGAAGTGAATGAAACAGACCGCGACTGAGAGAAATCTATTAGTTACATGTTTAATAAAAACATTGATTCTTTGTCATATTTTTTCACCATAACTACTCCTTCTCAGTTGGTCAAACAAAACAATTTGGTGTGTGTGATAAAGATTGTCTTTTCAGGTTGTTGTTCACTGTTACCTTAAACCTTTGAAGCTGTTGGATCATTGAAAGTTTCTATAATTTCCCCTGAAGCCTGTCTCAAACTGGTTTTGTGAAAAGTGGTTTGGATTTTTTCCCCCTGGCAATATTGCAGTCGTGCGTTCGCTCTATTAAAGGCAACTTCTTGATCAAATGATTTATGAATTTCCTGTGATTTAAAAGATTTTAGCATTATTTTTCTAAACAACTACTGTTTATCAAACACATGCTGATGTTGGCGCATCCAGATAAATATATAGCTGCTGGTGAATGGGCTACACTCACCAGCCTGGCACAAATCCAACAACAAATCCACCAGCCTGTTGAGTTCAAATGTTCATTTTACATTCTGACAGCTTCATTTGTAATATTTAACACCGAATTTAGACTTTATCTAATGAACCAATACTTCAAAAGTATGCGTTTATTCCAGCATTGCAGTGCTTATCAGCAGATTTCTTTCTCCGTGCATGTTGCCTGAAAGCACAGTGGCGTGACTTACGATACGCAATTGAATAATTTTGTGAAAATATTTTACACTACAGATTTTTTATTTTAAAAAGGGGCAAAAACTATGCAATGTGCATTCAGTGCCTCACAAAAGAGAGAAACTTGCTATAGGTAAAGGTCCAACTACAGGGGGGATGGGTGTTTAGAAAGGCATTCACAATAAAATGCTTGTGCATGGGGGCTGGGTCCTGTATTGGACAAAACTGTTTGTGGGTTTGATCTTCTATTGTTAAACTAGGTGTTGTAAACAGAAGGTAAATTATATCTAAGTCCGTTATTTCTGCAAAGAGAAAGTTTGATTTGTCTAATAAAGGTGGCTTTTTTTAAAACTCTTTTTCTAACTCGTGTGTCTCCTTGGCTAAAACCTTGGACTTCACTGTCTTTAAATGAATAGTTTGAGGCGTTTAAGTGCAGATGCACTGCAGTTGCAGGCCCACTGGTGTCGACCGTGCAATGTTGGTACAGCCTCTCTACTTGGTTTCTCCAATTTACCGTTTGCTGCAGACCACTCTGCAATAAATGGAGTAGACCACGTCACTAAGTTTGTGGCTGCGCGTCTTATATTTGGTGTGGACAGGCTTTTGACTGTGTATTTACTGGTTTGCAGTGAACGGGTCTCTTTTATTGACTGAAGATTCTATTTTTTCACATTGAAGGTGAATCATGCCTAAAATCAGATCATTGCTTCCATATAAAGCATTAGCCCTGTTTTTTTTTTTTTTTAAAGAAATTAAAAAATAAATATAGAGTAATATGCATGTGTCCAAACTTTATTAAATAAAAGGATGTGGTTACATTCTTTTCTGAAAAGTGGTTTAGCTCTGTTTTTCTTCTACTTTTAGGAAAGCAAGTGCACTCTCGCAAGCCTGCACTGACGGCTCCAGACGTAGTTCCAGAGCGCAAACGATCCACACCAATCAACCCAGCCAACACGATACGCAAGTGCCTTTCCAGTAACCCTGTGTCTCAGAAATCTTTGCGGGACCGCATCGTCCACCTGCTGGCACTGAAGCCGTACAAAAAGCTGGAAGTGCTCGGCCGTTTGCAGAGGGATGGTATCAACCAGAAGGACCGAAACTCTCTGGGAACTACATTACAACAAGTAATACAAAAAATTACTTTCACATTTATTTCTACAAGTATTTTAATCTTTGATCAAAGACCATTAATAACATCAAAGTGTGTACATCTGCTAGAGAAAGTTCTGATCACATATACAACCTTCATTGATGAGAGCCTAACACTACACTGCCACACATTTACATTCCCAGGTGGCCTGCAAAAGGAAATGTGAACTTTCTGTTGTCTCAGCTTCAAAGTGTCAAAGCTGAATTCTGAAACCCTACATGTTGCATTTAAACAGGTGGCAACCTTAAATCCCAAAGACAACACATACTCACTGAAGGACTTTGTTTATCGGGATGTCAACAGAGACTGGCCTGGCTACTCTGAAGATGAGAAGACCCAGATCAACCGGATCCTGGCTCGGTAATGGCCTTCAAGGCTTTTAAAACTTTTTTTAAACTTTAAGCTTTCCTTTTTTTTTTTTTTTTTGACAGTAAATATGTAACATGAAAAGGGTTGACAAAGACCCACAGGCATCTACAAGAACAATTAACGTCTGCGTTTTGTCAAATTTTATTAAAGTTGAACTTGGCTTTTTCCAAGTTATTTAACAGGCTGCTACTCAGAGAGTGAGTAAGGAGCTCTGCAATCCAGAAGGAACTTGAAGTAGAGCCATTGCTTTTTTTGGGTAGAAAGAAGCCGGATGGGGTAGTTAGGATGCCTCCCAAGTGCCTCGCTGGTGAAGTGTTACGAGCACATCCCAACGGAAGGAGACCTATAGGTAGACCCCGCTGGAGAGACAATGTCTCACAGCTGGACATGGAACACCTCGGGGTCCTCCTGGGTGAGCTGGAGGGTGGACCGGGGCTCCCGTGACCTGGCACCGGACAAGTGGAAAACAACAGAACAGAACTTTAAAATATTGTTAACTAGGCTGTTCAAATTATGTGAATTGAGACACTTTTTTGAGTTAATGTGCTCAGTTAATCTAATCTTATTGACTTCCTTCTGATGACACAGTCAGTTTCTACAGAAGTTTTACACTTCCATCTGATTTAAACTTATATTATTAGTTCTTCAAATATTGAAATGATTGAGGCAACTTTTTCCCGTATGCACATGTATAACTTGTTAATCATCTAGAAACAGTTAGCAGCTTAGAGGCTCATTCATGGAAATGTCAGTTTAACTCTGAGTTCTTGCAGACCCAGGGGCGCTAGGTATTTTATCAATGCAAATGGATTTGCGCAGACAAAAAAAAAAAAAAACAGCACGTCAACCTCAAAGTTGCTGGTATGCAAAGGCCAGAAAGGTCAAATGCTTATTGGATAAAAATTAACTCCGGTCAAAAGGAGTCGACTTGTGTAAAAAGTGAAACAAAGCTCTTTTATACAGCAAATACTAACTTTAATACAAAAAACTCATCTATTGTTTGATTGGTCTGCAGAGGGAAGCACACCAAAACCCACTCTACCCAACTATGTGCACAAAACTCACATCTTACACACTTTAAACGGCTTTTGAAATTTATCAAGCGTTGCTTTTGTGAAAGCAGGACTAATAGATTCCTGTATCTAATCTCTCATCCTCACTGATGACCTCTTTTCCTCTCAACAGCAAATTAGGTCTTCCAGTTGAGACTGCGTCAAACAGTTCTCCTAAAGAAAATGTTCCCTCATCCCCTCAGGTACACACACACACAAGCAAAAAATCTGTCATTATTGCGTTTTTGTGTCTTATTTATTGTGTTTATTTCAGAAGCGCCAAGCGGACTTTGACTTCATTGATCCCTTGGCTCCAAAAAAGGCTCGTATCTCTCACCTCAACAACCGGGGACCAGCTGCATCTTCATCTTCTGAGCGCCGTGAGGACGAGGGCGTTCCCGGCCCTAAACTTTTATCTCTGCCGCCTTGCGTCGGCTCGGGTCCTCCCACCCACCTTCCCATCTCATCCCATCCGCCCTCTCACCACCAGCCCAGCCCGGCCTCCAACTCTAACTCGCCCAGCACCCCGGAGGGTTGTGGTACCCAGGACCTGCCCATGGACCAGAGTTCTTCCTGTCGAGATTCTTCGCCCGGTAGTGTTTTCTCAGACAGGCCCCTGCAGGACCGCTACCAGCACACTGTCACCAGACCAGCCAAATCCCCCAGTCCCATCCCCACTCCTCCTGCTCCTTGCACCACTCTTACAGTTACCTCCACTGTCATCAGCAGCCCTCCTTTACCTGGCACTACAGGTAAAAAATTCAAAAAGAAATCCAAGAAGCACAAAGAAAAGGATCGAGAGAAGAATAAAGGCAAACGAACAGAAAGTGTCAGGGAGGATCCCGTGATTGTAACAGTCCAAACTGAAGAGAGTCACAGAGCCAAGAAGAAGCGCAGTCCTCACGAGGAGGCAAGTGTAGATGTTCTGGACAAGCATTCCCACAAAGAACAAGGTTTGTCTTCTCGGGTTGTCTCAGATTTCTCTTTTCTGCTGTTGTTTAGAAAGAACAAGCCTACAGGTATAATAAAATTTTCTCTTTTTTCTTTGAGGACAGTTAGTCTAAAAACGGTTGGACTGTTTAATCCAACCGTTTTCTACACAAAATCCAAGCATTTTGTGTAGAAAATGCTTAGTTCTACAGAAACTTTGATGGTTAAGAGGAATATAATGAACTTATTAAACTGTAATGATAGAAATAGTGTAGTATCTGGGATTCTTCATGTCATAATATTCAGTGGTGGAACGTAACGAAGTAAATATACTTCGTTACTGTACTTAAGTAAAAAAATTGTGTATCTGTACTTTACTTAAGTAAAATTTAAGACCTTTACTTTTACTTCACTACATTTTTGGAGCAAATATCTGTACTCTTACTTCGCTACTTTTTAAAAGTGTGTTTTACATTTTTCGTTACATTTTCGTTCAGGAATTTGAAAAATACACAAGTTTTTTAGCGCATCTTGAAGCCGCTTCGCCAAAATCAAAAGAAGCAGTTGATCGGGAGAAGAAGCAATGAATCGAGAAACATTTTCCGCATTCATTCAGCGCCCAAAACCTAACATCACATATAGTACAAATTAAAAAGAGTCAGAAGATCGTTGTTCGTTGTGTTTACTTCTAAATAAAAAGTTGAGCCATCGGTACACAGAGCAGGGGCGGATCTAGAATTTTTCAAAGGGGGGTGGGGCTTTGACAAAGCCAGTATACAGTGACTGGGGGGTTCCCCCCAAAACATTTTAAAAAATAAGTGTCATTTTCCTCCTTTTTGGCAGCCCATTCACTGGCCCTTCTAGATGATAGCTTGACTTGTCCCCTTTCCTTTTAATTTAAGTATTAATTTTTTTGTGGACCAAAAGAGGCGGGAGAGGGTGGTCACACCCCTGCAGAGTATTTATCCTGGTTACCATGGTGACACCCTATAGCACAACAAATAACATTTGAATTATGGTCGAATACTTTTACTTTTTACTTAAAAAGTACAATTTACACCAATTACTTTTGTACTTTTACTTAAGTAGATTTTTTTAATTGGTACTTTTACTTTTACTTAAGTAATTTTTTTGCCTAATCATCTGTACTTTTACTTAAGTGCAAAAAGTGAGTACTTCATCCACCACTGATAATATTTTAGTTGATCTTAAACTACCTGGCCAAAAAGTCTCTAAAATTTTAGCATTCGGTTATTGTAGTGAGTTGATGTCAAGTTTATTTGCCTTTGAGCTTTTTATTTGCAAATTTGTGTGATTAAAAACAAAAACCAACAAAAAAAAAAACCTACCAAATGCAGCAACCCCGGATTTTAATAATCCCCTACTGTCTTGTAACTTAGAAACTGTGCATGATGGGCGCATCATTTGGTATGCCCATCTTCTTACCGTGCCAGTGAGATGTGCTTAACTTCCTAGAACAGAGTAAATCTAGACTCTTGAGTTCACATAATCTTCTTCCATTGAACCAGAGTCAAAGCTTTATGTAAAAGTACCTGATAATTTCTTTTACGGTTAGTTTTTTTTTTTAGAGTTGTGAGACCTGCTTTCATTATTAAACATAAGACTGAGTTCATCTGTTGTTTTTCTTCAATTTAATTTCACCAATTGTTTAAAAAGTAAACAATTGATGTTGTATAGAATTAATTCCAGCCACATTTCTTTCCACATTCATAGTTTGAAAAAAATCAATTTCAATTGTTGGCTCGATATCACAATGCGACTGTCTGATTGGGATTCCCTCTTTAAATTGATCGAATAAAGAAGAAAAGTATACAGACTGTACAGAAATACTTTACAAAGCAAATAAAAATCTTAGCACATTCTTTCCTTTAGACCCTCCTTATCGGTGAGGAAAAATGTAAGAAAACAGCTGAGAGGGGGAAAGAAACTTAAAGAAAATCCATGTGGAAGGTTAAAAATTTATTCGACGGTTTTAACCCAATTGGAATGGTTTCTGCTTCTTTCTAAATTTTCTCTGCTTGATTCGTATTGAGGATCTGACATTTCTCAAACAAAAGGAACATTTTTTTTCCACAATCACAGGCTGTTGTTGCACAAATCTGTTTAAAAAAATAGAAGCAATTCCCTGCGTCAGTTTGGATTTTTTTTAAAAAATTGTGTTTCCAGTTGAAAGCTAGTTACCTTGGATGGCCTAAAAAGATGTTGATCCTTTTAGGTTCGCGCTTGTTGTTATTCGTCCTAAAACGCTATTTTTCTGGTTAATTCATAGCTTCATAGAAAAAACATGTTTGCCAGTTTAATGTTTTAATTTCAGTGTTTTAATTTTTCTCTATGTCCATTTTTTTTCACAGACAAAGAGAAGCCTGTTGAGTCCACTGATTGCTTATCTAAAGTTGAAATGCCTGACTACGTAGTGTAAGTAAATTAAAATATTAGTTATTTAGTACATCTTCAAGTTTGTTCCTTGTTTTATTAGGTTTTCTTTATACGTATGTTCAACACTGTTAAACAGGGACAACTTGTGTTTTTCTTTTTTTAACAGGAAGTACACAACACTGGTGTCGCTTGACCAGAGGCAAAGCTACAAAGATGATTTCAACGCCGAGTACGATGAGTACCGGCTGCTGCACGGCCGTGTGGAGAGCATCACACGTCGCTTTACCCAGCTGGATACAGAGTGTCGGAAGCTAACACCTGGCACCAAAGAGCACCAGGTCATATTTAAAAACCCAGCTTGTAATTTACACACTCCACATAACACTCCATCCTCAAAGTGATCAGTTTCTAGCTCAGCTCTGGCTGGCTTGTAAATATTAACCATAATTTGTATTGGTGTATTTGATTGAATGTCTGTATTTTATGCTGTGCATTTTTTCAAGTTTAACTTGATCACATTGGTCCAATTACTCATATAATTTGGGAACACTGTAATGTAAATCAAACCCCTCTTGATTTAGTCTTTTTCAACAAAAAACACCATTTTAATTTAAATTTAAAATCAAGAATTTTATTTTTTTTTTTCTAGTAGAAAAAAGAGATTATAACGGGTGGAAAAAATACAACCATGCACTCTTTTGCTTCTGATGTGCTTTAAAATTTTATTTAAAATTTATCACCCTGATTGTGGACTTTTTTTTTTTTTTTTTTACTTGCGTAACGGTTTGATACTTTTTTTTACAGAAAGTGCAAGAAGAAGTTGTGAAAGAGTACAAAAAAATGAAACAAGTGAGTATCTGTAAACGGTGTCCTTTTACAGATTAGTAATGTCACTGATGTCACATTTAATTTTTTTTTTTTGTGATTCCATTGCTATTTTGATGGGGTTTTTTCTTTCAGTTGATGAATGTCTTTTTTTTACTTTTTCACAGCAAAATCCAAACTACCAAGAAGACAAAATCCGCTGCGAGTACCTGCACAACAAACTGTCTCTTATCAAGCGGCTTATAGCCGACTTCGACCAGCGCAGAGCCCAAGCTTGGCGCTGAGATCTCAGAAGAATTTTCCGGATCAGTATTCTAAACGGAGTGTCAAAATCGGAGGGGACTGACCAATTTGCGCTTATTTATTATCACCCCTTCATTTCCTGCCTCTTCAACCTTTTCCTCATTCTTCATTCCCCCCTTGTTTTATGTTCTCTGATTCCACAGGTTTTGTTTTTTTTTTTTTTTAATTTTGTTGCCTGCAGTAGTGAAAAATCTCACTTAGACTCAACTCCCTTCATTTTTCGTTTCTCAAAGTTTTTTTGTTTTTTCTCCTCAAAAAATGAACTCCTGTGGATCTTAAAACCACTGGAACAATGGAAGGGTCTGCCTGCATGAGCAATGAAGTGTGCTGATAAACTTTAACTCTTTCTTAGTGGTCTCTTATTCACAGGCAAGTATTTTTTTGAGCTATTAAAGACTAAGGTATATTTAAGTTTTAAAAAAAATGAAAAAAGAGGGAGATCTATTTATTTTGAAACTCGTAGTGCAAGCAAGAGTCAGTAGATATGTTGTTGAATTTTTCTTTAAAGTGGAGGGGAGAAGGAAAAATTACCGCAGGCCTTATGGGGTTTGTATATAAAATATTTTGCACGTAAGATCTGAATGTCATCTTTTCAAGAAGTGTTCTCTGCTGCCTCATTTCCTCTTTTTTTTAATTAAAAAAACAACCATACTGGAAAAAGTTGCTTCATCAAGCCAATGCTGAGTAAAGAGGAATGAAATCTAATGGCGAGAAGAGAAACAAGATGTATGCATAGATTGGTAATTCAGATCTAAACAAGATAGATAAATGAGGCGCGGAAGGGTGGAAGATGTGTTATTCCTTCTATCGGAGGGAGGGAAATAGTATTCCTGCATTAATTAATATGTAATGTATAAAAGTGCCTTATGGCGTTTACATTCAGAAACAAGGAGTCGGACCATTATTGGGTCCACAGGATATGCAAAGTAACTACAACTGCCTGGAAAGTGTGCGTGTGTGAGTGATCGGAGGAATGTCAGAAAAGGAATGTTATGTGTATTTGAATGGTTGTGAATTTATGTTGGATGATAAAAAAAAAAAAAAAATCAGGAAATTTAAAGTTAAAAGGAAGGAAGGCTTGCACAAACAAACAAAAAGAAAAACAAGCTGCTGTAGTGTCTAACCAGCCGGAGCACTCGGGATTACTTGGCTGGAGTAGCACAACCTGAACCTTCAAAAAAAAAAAAAAAAAAAAAACTAAATATTTTCCATGGTGGTGGAAAGAACTGCAACCACCTCAGAGAGTAAGTCAGTGGCAAAGAGGCTATTTTTATGTCCTAAAAATTATTTTCCTTATCCTTCCTGTGTTCAATGTATTTGGTTCAGTTGCATTTCCATGGAGCAATGAAAGCTTTTTCACCTCTGGATAGTTTGGAGAATAATTATTTTGTTGGATGAATGGCTTCTTGGTCTTTTTTTTTTTCTTAAACAAGGGAAAATTGGTTTACAAAGTTGTGTTAAGAATAATGCCAAACATTATAATGCCTTGCTAGTACTACTTCCAATAAATGATTAAAATAGAGGTTAGTAGACAGATCTGTGGCTTAGATGCTATCACTATTTTGTTTGGACTCTTTGCAAAAAGTAGCATAATTTTCCTCTAAGATAAAGATTTAAATAAATGTTTTTTTTGTTAAACAATGTATTGATGTGACATTCTGTCTGTCTGCAGTGGACTGATTGTCTGGCCAGGTTGTCAATTCAGTATCTTTGACTACCTGCTAACCTATTGACTTGTTCCAAGTTAGTTCCAACCAGCATCATGATGTCGGAGATGTCACTACGGAGGAGATTTTTTTATTTTTTTCCCCCCACTTTAAGACTTTAGGAGATGCAGATTAATTTTCCCCCCAAACTGAGGTGTGTCCTTTCTTGTCCTCTGTCTTCCTAAAAGTTCTGTTTCAATAGAAACTGTCCGGAATGACACAAAGTTGCATATGTAAACTCATCAGGAGTAAAAGAATGGTTCATTGAATCCTAATCAGGAAATTAGCAGTGTTCTTAAACAACTTGAAAAAATCTGATGAATTTAGATTGAAATGTCATCCTGCCCACCTGAGAATAAACACATTTCAATAAAAAATCAACTTTGTGAAACTTTGAAATTGTACTTTTCTTTTGTATACGTACATGGCACAACGGATCAGCTATGAATATTCTTCTTCTTTCGGCATTTCCTTTCAGGGGTGGCCACCGCAAGTCAGCTTCCTCCATCAAACCCTATCTGCTGCATCTTCTTTGGTCACACCAACTATCTTCATGTCTTCCTTTACTGCGTCCATGAACCTCCTCTTTGGCCTTCCTCTAGTCCTCTTTCCTGGTGGTTCCAAATCCAGCATCCTTCTTCCTATGTACCCTCTCTCTCTCCTCTGCACATGTCCAAACTATCTCAGTATTGCCTCTCGAACCTTATACCCAAAAACCTCTAACATGTGCGGTACCCCTGATGTACTCATTTAATCCTGTCCGTCCTGGTCACTCCCAGAGAGATCCTCCTCATCTTCATCTCTGCTACCTCCATCTCTGCTTCCTGTCTTTTCTTCAGTGCTACTGTTTCTATACCAAACAGCATCGCCGGTCTCACCATGGATTTGTACACTTTCCCTCTGCAGGGTCCAATTTGGGTCAAAGGAATTTCTTCAACCAGTCCATATGTGGGGATTTGTCTTGAGTAAGGGAAGGATGAAGCCTGGCTTTGCAGCTTATTTTGCAAAGCCTGGCTCTTGCTCAGAGAAAGGACTTTGCCATATGGGATGAGGTCTTGAGTAGAGCAAGAGGATTCAGAAGGGGAGATTTGGGCATTGTTGTTTTGGTCATTTTGGTGACGTCATAGGTGTTTCAATGCTCCATTGGAGTCTCCGATCTAAGACGTCACAAAAGTCCCAGTATCTTGTGGCAGAAAAAAAAAATCAAATGAACATTAAATTGGCTCATAAATTTTTATTCTATTTGCATCAGAAAGTTATTTTAGTCTCACTTCGTGTTTATGCAGGTTTTAGAGCGTAAAATCAAATTACAAGGCTCTGAGAATTAAAAAAAAAGGGCTGAAATTATGAAAAAATGGGAGAGAAGGTGGCTCAGTGGTAGAGCGTTTGCCCTCGGAACCGAAGTTAACCGGGAGTTCACGGGTACGATTCCCACTGAGTTCACGTCTAGGATCCTTGGAGAAGACACCTAACCCCCCTTTTCTCCTACCATTGGCGCCGTCATAGGTGGCAGCCTGCTGCGGTGTAATGAGGGACACAAATTTCCCCGGTGAGGGATGAATAGAGTATGTACAAATAAAATTAAAAACTGTCTTTTGTCATTATTTATACCAAAAGATTAATCCCATAATACAAACCTCCTCCGACCCCAGTTTTAATGACTGCGGTTAAGGAAACCGTGGCTCAATTGACCGCAGTGTTTTAATGTGTGGACGCTTTTAGAAGGTTATTTATTTATGCTGACAATGTTTAATTAAATTAATTCAAACTACAAAAAAAATTACGAAGGAGTTGTTATAAACCCACAAGATACTTTGTTTTTCGATGGATTGAAAGATCAAATGACCAGATCAAAAAAGCGACATTGTTCTTTTTTTTTTTTGTACTGTGTCTTTAAGATGTTTTCACTTGTGACGTCATCCTAGTTAAATAAGAGGAAGGGGATCCTCTTCATCATCATTTTTCATTATCTTTTCTACAACATCTTCAGGATGGCTCAGCAGTTTGTAAAGGCTCAGATTAAAGGAGATAAGGTGGTGGTGTTCCTGAAACCCTCCTGTCCTTACTGTGTGCTGGCTAAAGATGTTTTATCTAAGTATAAGTTTAAAAAAGGACAC
The DNA here is from genome assembly GCA_902685375.1 of Neostethus bicornis. Taxonomy (NCBI): domain Eukaryota; kingdom Metazoa; phylum Chordata; class Actinopteri; order Atheriniformes; family Phallostethidae; genus Neostethus; species Neostethus bicornis. Next base: position 15,573,962 of record LR738557.1, on the reverse strand, counting down.
CTGGAGTGTGTAGACATAACTGGTCGCAGCGACATGGACACCATGCAGGACTATTTCCTGGAGATCACAGGAGCACGCACGGTAAAAAAAAAAAAAAAAAACACCTATATATTCACTTAAAAAAAATGAAACCAGTAGTTTATTATTTCTTTTTATTTAAACGAGTTTTAAATGTGTTTTCTTTATTCTCCTACGAGATATGACGTCATAACTGAGCGTCTGAAAATGATCTTAATCTCTTACAAAATGGTCTAAATTAATACTGAAATTGTGTTTCTGGAAATAATGATAAAACGAAATAGTTTTGTATGGGTTTTTTTTCTTAATTTAATTCCAGTAAATGTGGGAGGAGTAGGTCAGTTTCATTCAAATCTATTTCCGGATTTTGCGCCAAAAGAAAAAAAAATACTTTGAGTAAAAATTATTTTAAAAATCCATTGATTCCCCTCTTTTTCTTTATTCTTAATTTTCAATTAATTTATTTTTTTTACTTTTAGAAGGTTTGATTTAATTTTATTCTCACATTTCTCTTTGCTGATTTTCAAATAATTTTTTTTTATTCTCTGTTCCGTTATCATCCGGGGCCGGGTTGCCGGGGCAACAGCCTCAAACGGGAAGCCCAGGCTTCTCTCTACCCGGCTGCATCCTCTTGCTTACCCTGAAGGATCCCAAGTCGTTCCCTGATCAACTGTAAGACCCCATGGGGTCTGCTCTTTAGTCTCCTCTCGGTGGGACGTGCCCGAAACACCTCACCCGCGATGAGCTCGGGGGCATCCTGACCAGATGCCCGAACCACCCCATCCCTCTCCTCTCGATCTGGAGGAGGAGCGGCTCGACACCGAGCTTCTCCTGGATGGCAGAGCTCCTCACTCGATCTCTGAGTGAGAGCCCAGCCACCCTGCGGAGTAAGCTCATTTCAGCCTCTTGTATCTGCGATCTCATTCTTTCGGTCACCACCCACAGCTGGTGACCATAAGTGAGAGTTGGAACCTAGATTGACTTGTAAATCGAGAACTTTGCTTTTCGGCTCTGTTCTTTCTTTACCACGACGGACCGATGCAGCGTCCTAGTTATTGCTGATGCCGCACCAATCCGCCTGTTCTATTATTCTGTTATTCTACTATGTTATTTGTTTGAGTGGAATTTTTGTTAAAAAAACCCACCAGATCTTGCAGTAATTCTTAATGCAGAATCTTAGGTCAAATTGATTCCATGCAAATTTAGTTTTAAATAGTAAATAAATAACCTACAATAACACCCCAGTTTCCATTAAAAGACTGCAGATTAAAAATAAAAATGTAATGAATCTAACGATCCTTTAAAATGTTTGAAAATGATCTTTGTTACATATTTAAATAACCTCTCTGTTTCTAACCTTTTGGATCAGAGGCAATATGTTTTTGTGGGTTTCATAATTCGTATTTAAAGCGTGGGAAACCCATTTAGTTATTTGATCAGTTACATGCCTCCAACCAAAGATCCCCATTGGGGACATTTAAATTAGATTTCTAAGAAAACAAAGCCAACCCTTGCAGGTTCACAGCTTCATGTTTTACACCAAAAATACTTTTTAATTACTATTATTATTGCAAACATGTCCTATCTTGCTGGTGTGCACTTTCTGATTGTGTAAACTGACAGATATATGAGATCAGATGATCTATATGCTGCTGGTTTGTTTTTTTAGGGCAGGACTCTGCACCTCTACATGGATCAGCTCTTCTGACTCCTCTTATAGCAGATCAACCTTGTGAAGAATCATTATGTACAAAAGAATATATAACTAGGCCTTTAATATATATTGGCTGATTAAGAAGATACAGTTTTACATTCATTCTGATTGGATTTGGTGCCACAAAAATAACTAAACCATTCCGTAGTCTTTCCGCTTATCCATCTGCGACGGGGCCAGGTCGCAGGGGCAACAACCTCAGGTGGGAAACACAAGCTACTCTCACCCTGGCTGCCGGATCCCAAGGTGTCCCCGACCAGCTGTGACACATAATCTCTCCTGCGGGTCCAGGGTCTGCCTTTGGGTCTCCTCCGGGTGGGGCGTACTGGAAACAACTCACCAGCGAGGCTTTCAGTAGACATCCTAACCAGATGCCCAAACCACCCCATCTGGCTTCTCTCGACCCAGAGGAGCAACGACTCCACTCCAAGCTTCTCCCGGATGGCAGCGCTCACTCAATCTCTGAGTGAGAGCCCAGCCACCTTGTGGAGGAAGCTTATTTCAGCCGTTTGTATCTGTGATCTCACAGCTGGTGACCATAGGTGGAGGTAGGAACGTAGATCGACTTGTAAATTAAGAGCTTTGCTTTTCGGCTCAGCTCTTTCTCCACCACAATGGACCAATGCAGCATCATAATTATTGTGGATGCCGCACTGATACGTCTGTTGATCCTCCGCTTCATGCTTCCCCCCACAAGTGAGCACTACACCCAACTCATGTTATATATAGACTAATATCTCCACAGGGCTGTTTCCTCTCTCCCCTGCTCTTCTCCCTGTACACCAACTCCTGCACTTCCAGCCATGACTCTGTCAAACTGATCAAGTTTGCAGATGACACCACACTCATTGGGCTCATCTCTGATGGCGATGAGTCGGCCTACAGGATGGAGGTAGACCGGCTGGTGTCCTGGTGCAGCAACAACAGCCTGGAGCTCAACGCTCAGAAGACAGTGGAGATGATCGTGGACTTTAGGAAAGTCACAGCTCCCATTACCCCCCTTGCACTGACAGACTTCTCCATCACCACTGTGGACTCTTTCCGCTTCCTCGGCACTACCATCACACAGGACCTAAAGTGGGAGCCATCCATCAGCTCCCTGATCAAAAAGGCCCAGCAGAGGATGTACTTTCTGCGGCAGTTGAAGAAAGCCAAGCTGCCCGCCCAGATGTTGGTGCAGTTTTACAGAGCCATCATCGAGTCTGTCCACACCTCCTCCATCACCGTGTGGTACGCTGGAGCCACAGCCAGGAACAAACACAGACTGCAGCGCATTGTGCGCTCCGCAGAGAAGGTGATCGGCTGCAGCCTTCCATCTCTCGAAGACCTGTACGTCTCCAGGACTCGGGGGCGTGCAGGTCGGATAGTAGCTGACCCTTCCCACCCTGGACATGGACTTTTTGAGCGACTCCCCTCGGGCAGGAGGCTCCGGTCCATTCGGACCAGAACGTTCCGCCACAAAAACAGCTTCTTCCCTTCTGCCGTTGGACTTATGAACTCTTTATAACCTGGATCCCCACATCTCTTAGTCACCTCCCTCTTGTCACTTCACTATCTTTATTATTTTCTATTATTTTCTATGACATTGCACTACTTTTCTTTTTCTTCTGAGCACTCTTAGTTTTGTAAAAATTATTATTATTTTTATTTATTTTATTTTTATTATTTTTATTTTATATGTTTGCACACCAGTACCAGAACAAGTTCCTAGTCTCTGATGTTTTTCACTGACATGGCAATAAAAGCATTCTGATTCTGAACAATATAATAATATATAATAGTTTTATGATAAATGTATCTAGTTTTATTCTATAACTAAGAACAAGTTATAGGTGTAAACAGGTCTTTGACAACCATCAACACACATGAAGGTTCAACCGGGCACAGGAATAAACAAAAGTCCGATTGGCTGAAGAAAACTTACCATTTTGCACCATCGACCCCTCAGACCTTTCAAAATACTTCCCCTTTTGTTGCATCCCTGTACAACTGCATGAAGCAACTAATTTGATCCTTTTCTGGTTGAATTGAAGGTACCCCGGGTGTTTATTGGTGAGAAGTGCATCGGAGGCGGCAGTGACGTTGCAGCTCTGGATAAAAACGGGGAACTTAAGGAAATGCTGCAGGATATCGGAGCCTTACAGTAATCAGTAACAAACATCCAGGTAAAAAAATGTTTCAATCTGTTTACCTTCGTTTTTGGATATTCCTATAAAATCAATCTTTTAAAAAAGTACTTGAGTGACCTCATTTATGTTGGAATAGAAACATGTATCTCTTAATTTTCTGAGTCTCATCTAGTTAGTATCAGGAAAGAGGCAGGGTGCACCCTACACAGGTCACTAGTTGGGTTGTGTACAGAAATACTGTCGGTCACCTTTTTAACCGTCCATCCCTGGGGTTGCGGGAGCCCATCCCGGCTGATTTAAAGTGAGGGGCAGCACCCCAAACAGGTCGCCAGTCTGTCATGGGCCACACACCTAATATCAACCTAATATGCATGTTTTTGGAGGTTGGGAGGAAACTGGAGTACCCGGAGCAAACCCACGCAGACATGGGGGAACATGCAAACTCCACACAGAAAGGCCAGTGTTCCAAGCCTCATCCCCACTCAGGACTCAAACCCACAACCTTCTTGGTGTAAGGCCACTGTGCCTTACAGTGGGCGCCACCGTGCCGCCCAGAAATACTGTGTTATTTCCAATAAAAGCACACTTTCTAATAGAAGCACCCTCTGTTTTTTTCTGAAACTTGAAGCTGTATTCAAGTTGGTCAAATTTACACCAGTCGCCATGCTTCTCTCACACATATGCAGCTTGTACCCGTACTGGTAAAGTACTGAGATCAATTTTTTTGCCCTGCAGATTTTTTTTTTTGCAAATAGCTTGTAACCTCATCAGTGCGGCCACACATGCGCGTGCATAGTGATTAATACGGTAGTAATCCTAACATAAATTAGCTTATGATTGACTCCAGAGATGCATGGTGGCCTTACAGAAAGAGGTTAGAGTTAGAGTCCCGTAGTGGGGACGATGCTTAAAACTCTAGTCTTTCTGTGTGGGGTGTGCATGTTCTCCCTTTCTATTTTTGGGTTTCCTCCCACCCTTTAAAATATGAGTTTTAGGCTAATTAGACACTATCAAATTGCGCCTAGGAGTGAGTTTGTGGCCCCGCAACAGAGTGGCAACCTATCTGGGGTGTGCCCCTCCTCTCACCTGAAAGCAGCGGGGATAGGTTCCAGCACTCCCCGTTACCCCACTAGGGATAAGAGGTTTAGAAGATGAAACAAATTAGCTTTTGAATAACTCCAGACAACATACGTACATGACTAGTGTGTTTCTTCTAAAACATGTTCTTTATTTAAATCAGAAGCCATGTTTTCCACAGAGTATTTTTCTACCGCCTCCATCTGTAGGATTTAATCTGAGGATCTCTAATGAGGCAAACTCTGATAACAGTTTCACACCTGATGGGTAGTTACACACCGGCTTCACACATATTCCAGTTGTTATCAACCACACATTTCTTATCTCACACTGGGTCCCAGATAATTCTACGCACAGGTTTCTACCAAAAGAAAAACTGCACCAAATGGTTACAAATCATATTTAATATGGTTTGTTGACTCTGACAGACTGATATTTATCCATAGAAAAAATTCCCAGTGAAAAAAGTCAATACTGGTTTTATTTAAGAAGCTTGAAATAAAGATTTTTTTTCTTATTGAACATGACACTGTAACTCAGTGCAACCCTGTCGTCTTTTACTCCTCGTGATTAAAAAAAGTTCACACATGTTTAAAAAAATAGTTGCAGCACCAGAAATGATATCATTATGATTAAAAATAAAATATAGCCAAAAAAGGGCAAACTAAACCTTATGTACAGAGGCAGTCAGGTTGTTAGGACACATCTCTTTGTTTTTACACCTCTGCAGATGCTACAAACAAGCTTTTCATTTTGATATTTATTACGTTTTATTCCAGTCATTTCTTTCTATATAGTTATTTTTTATATAAGTCATTGAAAAATATTCTACAACTAAAGCTTTGCAGGTTTTAAATAAAAAGAATAAATAGGTTATTTTTCTGGATTCTCAGCATGTCTTCAAAATACAGATGAAGTGGCTAAAATTTAAGAATTTCATTTCAAATTTAGAATAAAAATGAAACGACCACTTTCGATGAAATGAAAATATATTCCATCAGCAAAGAGGATCAAATACAATTGTCTATTTGAAACTCAGTGATATTAAGTTATAGATGTGAATAAATTTAATAAAATAATTTTGAATTGAATTGGTCCTGGTTTGAAGTCAGACTGAATCTCTGATATTTTACAGATGAGAGGACTCCTGTTGCTTGAACAGATCCTGCTGATTTAGCCTTTCGGTATTCACATGATGACGGTCTTTAAGACCCACCAGGATGCATCATGAGTTGAAAATGTGATGCACAACGTACAGTTTTCTTTTCCTGCTGCTTCAACTTGAACTTCCAGTACTCCGTCATAGTGGTTTAAACAATCTGCAAATGAGGATGGTTTGTTTCCCCCAACAAAAGTATTTATACTCCTCTATAGAGCCGGTTTGTGTCACAGTTCACTTTCAGCTTGTAGAAAATTAATTTATCACAGAGCCTCGAGTCACAGGCCAGACGGTCGTTTGAAATCCTTATTGAGTTTTTAGAGTAGATCATTTTGTATTGCCCTGGTCCATCCTGTGGAGGTGAAGAGAGGTGTGTTGCAGTCGTTCTGCTCTACAGCTTTGTCGGATTGGTCTTTGAATTTAACGATATCCTTCACAGCAACTGCAATCCAGCATAATTTACCATGTTGTAAGCATCAGTTTTACTTTTTTTTTTCTCTTCCTCTTTTTCACAGAGTTTGGGCATCCAGATGTGGTCACATGACTATGCAGCGTGACTTGCGAAGTTTGCGGCGACGCTGCTGGTACTCGCTAAGCTCCTGCAGGTATCCTCTGGACGGCCAGCGTAGTCTCTCCACCTGCTCGCGCTCCTCCTCTGGAACACACAAACACGTTATAACTCTACTTTACTGCAGACTATATAGCATGATGCTTTCACAATAAAACTGAGATTTAGTGTCTCGCCCACAAAATATTACACACAGCTGTAACTGCCTGGCCTGTTGCTTCTACAACCAATCAGTTTCCACTGAAAAGCATGTCTGATCTTTTCTATTTCCTCGATAATTATGTCTTGTATATGTGTGACTGATAATGAAAATAAAATGGGATTGTGCTACGCAATGTTGTTCTTAATTACTGTAATTATGCAAATGGCATCATAAACAAATGGAACTGCAAATGTTATTAAACTGCAGGCTGAACTGGATTTTTTGCCAGATTGTGGTGCGGCATGAAACAGCAGGTGGGGGTATTTCAACTCTTAAGAAGACTAGAGGTGGGGTGCCCCCAGGTTGCCAGGTCAATAGTCAGATGATGCATCTCTAAAAGGCTGAGCTACTTTTATTTTTAATTCCAGACTAGAAATTTCTCAGACACAGATGTTAGAATTTATAGTATCAAAAGTGTTCTAGTTGAAGCTTTTATCCAGAAGAACAGTTGTACCAAGGAGAAAATCCATTGGTTGTTATCTAGTGAACTAGTCTTCTAATCCAGTGTTTTTCAACCTTTTTCATGCCAAGGTACATTTTTTTCATCAAAAAAATTTGATTCACACCACCAAACCAAAATGTTAAAACCAATCCTCTATGGCCACCTACATTAATAATATAGTGATTAAGCAGATACAGTTTGAATAGGAGTGTCTCGAATTGGGTCAAATCAACACATCAAAACCTATTTTGTCATCTTTTAATATTATTCTTTCAAGTAAGAAGTACAGTTACTTTTTCCTTTTTAATGTCTTGCAGAAAATGTGAGATTTCATTAAAATCCATAATGTTTCTGCTTCAAAATGCAACCTAAATGTTCTCATCTTCTTTCGGCATTTCCCTACAGGGCTCACCTCAGTAAATCAGTTTCTTCCATCTATCCCTATCTGCTGGATCTTCTTCAGTCACGCCAACTATCTTCATGTCTTCATTGTATCCATGATCCTCCTCTTTGGTCTTCCTCTAGGCATCTTTCCTGGTGGTTCCAAACCTAGCATCCTTCTGCCTACGTACTTTCTCTCTCTTCTGCACAAACCATCCAAACCATTTCAGTCTAGCCTCTCTGACTTTATCTCCAAAACTTCTAACATGTGCTGTTCTTCTGATATACTCATTCCTGATCCTGTCCATCCTGGTCACTCCTAGAGAGATCCTCATAATATCTCAAAAACATGTGGAAAATGCAATCCACTAGCTGGTGTAGTTTTTTGGAGTGATGGTCATTAGCATATAACAAAGAAGCAGAGTGGGTTGCTATGGTTATAGGACAGAACAGCCCTGCCTGTCTCTAAATAAAATGACAAGATTTCATACTGATAAACAAATAAATACGCTTTAGTCCTTTTTTTTCTTTAACACAAACACCATTAGATCAACCAAAACAATCTTTGGGAGCTACCAGCAAAGCCAGATCACAGTATGAGGTGAAACAGGATCATTTCCAACGAAACAACTGACGATTTCTCACAGTAGTGCAGCAGAACACTGGTTGAAAAATGCTGTTCTAACCCAGCCATTTTTGGTGAAGTAGGGTACACCCTGAGCAGATTGCTGGCAGTTCACCAAATCTACCCAGAGAGACAACTCCATATCTCTTCAAGTGGGCAGCTCAATCATTTTAGGTGTAATTATTACTGTCTTTTAATCTTGGATAAATTAAATTATTTGACTTCTAACTAAATTAGATTGACCAAGTTTCAGAACTAATTCTATACAGATACTACATCACAGTTCAAGATTACTTGGTGTGATTACTGGTAAATCAAATGAAAACCGCAGATAAGACTTAATTCAATTAATTTTAAAATAAAACATTAATACAGAAAGATTATTTCCTGGGATAATTGGGATTTTTTTGGTTTGTTAACCATTGACTACAAAAGTGTTGGCATTACAAAAATTTCTGCTGGTTGAATCTCAGCCTGAGAAACAAACTTTGGCAACGTGAGTGCTTGGTCTCAGCTGTGACATAATCCACTAAAATCCATTTTAAATTCATCGTTAGTGAAGATTTGGATATGTTTTCAAGTTGTTAAGTTTATTTTGTTTGCTTTAAGTGACACTACATAATCCTCTGCTGACATCTCAATGAAGCCAAAAACTTTCTCTTACTACAATGAAGCATTTTGTCCTCACAGGAGAAGGATTAAGTGTCTTTTACAGGAAGGGGAAAGTGTGCTGCCCTGCCAAAGCTTTCCAAATTATTGTACAAATGAAGTTTAAGCATCATCAGGTTTATTGATTTGGTTTATCTGGATTGGATTGTTGCTCATGGGTTTTGGATTACTGAAATCAGATTTTTGGGATGATTATTGGCTCCAATTACAGAAAAAGAAAAAAAAAACTCCTAACAGCGGTTCCACATTATTAAGCAGACCAATATTTCTGGCAATCTAGGAAAGAAAAATGATCTCTGCAGCTGGAAATCAGGAAATAGAACAACAAAAACATCCTGTATTTCACTAAAGTGTAATCATTTAAAGGAGTTTGTGTCTGATTCAGAGTCCACACTGCACCGTGCAGATTAAGGCATAATGAGACAGGATTCAATCAGACAAATATGCCAGATTAAGAGAGCAGCTGTAAAAATGACATTACAAAGGAGCAAACAGGAAGTGCTACCAACATCAACATGAAGAATCCTTCAGAGTTCTGCAGACTTTACTTTTTAAACTTTTTTTAAAACTCATTTTACCTTTTAACACGTTATATTTATGAACGGTTCTAACAGTGCATTCTGATGTGTGAATGGGAGCAACAGACGGTGAAGTAATTCGGGAACAACAAAGTATTTATTTATTTATCAAAATCACTACAGAAAAACAAAATAATTTGTAACTCAGTGCCAGTATCTCAGGTTATTATACATTATTAATCCCTCAAGTTGCCTCAAGAATAATAAATGAACAAACAAATTGATGAAGCGTCCACAACAATTAGGTCGTTGCATTGGTCAGTTGTGGTAAGGAGAGGGCCAAGTCTAAAAACACAGCTCTTGATTTACCAGTCCATCTAAAATCCTACCCTTACCCATGGTCTTACCCATATGGGCGGTGACCAAAATAACTAGATTGTGAATACAAGCAGCCAAAATGACCAACATAAGAATGCCCAGGAGGGGTAAAGGCTAAAGCTGCTGCTTGTATAGTTTGAGAGGTGTTCAAACACAAAGTGTCACTAGGGAGATGTCCTGCCAGGACAAGACCCAGATCCCGCTGGACCCTCAATGTCTCACATCTGGCCTCTGAGTGCCTCAGGATCCTCATAAATGAGAAAAGTCTGGGTTTCTCTGCTAGGGGTGCTGCTATCATGACCACACCCCGGTATGTATCAGAAGAAGATAATACAGTAACAGCAGGAAGTATTTGATAAAGATGTTACTGACCTGAGAGCTCCAGGAAGTCAGGTTTATGACTGAAGATCAGATAATTGTTGGCGATGAAGTGGAGGAGCCAAACATAAAGCTGCTCTGCATTGTGACACTGAAAATTAATATTAAGAAAGAAACTGTAAAATTGCTGTGGATTTTTATGATTGTTTAGCCTAAACAAATTTTCTATTTATTTTTTTTTTTTTTTTTTTTTTTTAGAAATTTAGGGAAAAAAACATTTACAACAATTAATTTTATTGTTAAACAGTTGTAGAAATAGATATCTGTAAAGCTTTACTTTCTTTTATCGGACATCATTTCACACCTGCTCAGTGTCACTGACCTTAGCCCTGCGGAGAAGTCTCACCACACTGATCCCCGTCGATGCCAGTTCTCTACTGGGCATGCTCTGAAGATATGCGCACACACACACCTCACACAGATGCTGCAGTCGTTTCACCTGGTACATCTCAGCGCAGACCAGTACAGCCATGGCCTGTAGCACACTAGCTGGACACACATACACACACAACGCTGTCATCTACTACACATTAGAGTCTAACGTACAGAGGAATTTCAGAAAACGGCATTTTGATAGGTTTTTAATTTTTTTTTTTTCTTTTGCTTTATTTCATACCTTGAGGAAAAAAAGATAAAAACATGCTGAAGTAGAAAAAACACAAAATATGTTGACTTTTTAAGGGATATTTTTTACAGTTAATCAAGACATCATTATTCTTATTCCATAATTTGATATCGTTTATTTTTAAATTCATTTTCCAACAATTTCTTGTTCCTTCTACCCTGTGGAATTCTGCTTGTTTGCATCAGATCGGGCTGCAGCAGCATCAGCCAAGCAGCAAGAACACGTAAACTTATTTCTATTCCACCGCACAATTACTCATGTATACATTTCAGGGTGTCTTGTGTCACATGTTCGCTGCGTATTATCTGTATGAGATGTTCTGATAGTTCTGCTGCTGTGCTTTCACACCCTTTGTTGCTGATGCTCACAGAGTAACCTTGCTTTGACCTTGTGTGCAGCCCTGTTACATAACAGAAGAAGAGCTCTAGCCTCCGAAGCTGCTTCACGGTTCTAATTTCCTGTTTTTGAGCCGTTATCTGTGGGAAAAAGATACACTTCTCCCAGTTTGTAACCAAGCTGGCTTGTTGGGGATTTTATCTTGTTGGGTTTTTCATTATTTTTTTTTAACAAAGGATTTCCTGCTACAAAGAAACGGGATCATCAACTGCAGGGAACTGCTTATCCAGGATGGATTTTTCTTTCTCACAAGCTTTGTTCTGCAATCTTCCGAAAGGAGGTGACGACCGATGCGGCATCAAACTGAATCTGTGACTCAGTATTTATAATTAATGCAACTTATGTGGAATTTTGCTCCATCTGAATTATCACCAGCTCACACCTTCAATGTATGAAACACAATAATTCAGGCAGGGAGTTGCTTGGGTTAAAAAAAAACTGAAAAACTGCAGTGGGGTCCCTGCAGCTGCAAAAGCTTAAAGTATTTTGCAAACTTATACCACTAGAGGACAGAAACACTCTAAAACCTTTAAAAAAAAACAGATTATTGTGCATCGGAAGAGCTACTTAAACAATAGGTTTAAAAGTTGAGACTAAAGCAGACCCTGACCAACAAGCTAGACAGTGTGTAGTCTACTATAAATAGATGACTGTGTGTGATGCACTCTGGCTCAGCTCCATGACCGGTGGGTTTTATCTGCATTAATTACTGTAACATGAAGCGCTGAATGTGATGGATAGTGACAGAGGAAGAAAACAACATGAGTGGCATCATCTTGGCACCATCAAACGCAGCTCCAGCAGTGATACTTCATCCTGATTCTGTGCTAACTGATTTTCATTCCTGTGTTGCAGTCACACTGCAGAGTAACTGAGACACATTTTGGTTTTTGATGTTGTGGATCAGAGGAAAGCGGGGATGTGCAACTCTAACACTGCTACTCTCTTCATGGCTTTGAACTCAAAATAAAGAATTTGGAAGGAGCGTGAAAAGTAACGTTTTTGTCATGGTTTATGACAGTTTTAAGTGTGTTATTTTAAACAGTGCAGCAGTTCTCCTAAGTACACTTCTGGGTTGTTTGCAGTAAACTCACCAGGACAGCAAGAGTCAGTATAGAGATACTCGAGGAAAGAGAGGAAGGTATCCGAGGAGACACCATGGATGGGAACCACTCTGCTTCGAGCTTCTGCATACTTCCCGCTGAACATGGCTGCCATCACATCACAACGAGCCACTAGCACTGCCCGGTGTGCAGGCAATACACTACCTGAAACACACACAATAAAAAAAAATCAAAGGATTTCACAACACACAGTTTAATGTTGTAATATTGAATGAATTTAATTGAAAATACTTTGTTGATCCCCGAACAAAAATTTGAGTACTGCAGTGCAAACAGAAAGACCAGAAAAGGACCTATAACTACTTTTAGACTGATAGCTACAGATTAGACGAGGACAGGTTAAAGAGTCTGATAGAAGGCAGCAGAATGTATTTTCTGTACCGTTCCTTTGAGCAGTGGGGCTGCAGGAGTCTGTTACTAAATACCCATACAAGGTAAGCAAAGTCACAAGTCGACTGCAAAAATCTCTGTCTTCTGAACCGCCCATCCCAAATGGTGTCGAGGGAGATACCGGAGCCTGATTCAAGGCGAGAGGCAGGGTACACACTTAACAGGTCACCAGTCTGTTGCGGGGCCACACGCACACACTTTCCTATGGGCAATTTCATAGTGGCCATTCAACCTAACGTGCATGTTTTTGGAGGGTGGGAGGAAACCGAAATACCCGGAGAAAACCTACGTGTACACGGGGAGAACATGCAAACTCCACACAGAAAGACCACTGTTCTAAGCCTCGTCTCACTAGGACTCAAACCCCTGACCTTCTTGCTGCGAGGCTACTGTTCTAACCACTGTGCCGCTATGCTTCAAAAATCTTTTTTTTTTCTTTCTTTTTTTGTCCCATAGGTGTGTTTTTGATAAATTACTTGAGGTCTAATTCAGTTCAATTACCAATCAAACAAGAAAAATTACAAAAAAAAACTATACAAGAACACTCTATTTAATTTGTCATCAAATGCTAAGTTAATAGTTTAAAAATAAGCATGTAAAATGTATAATTATTTATCTCTGACATAAACCATGACAAATGACCTTTAGTAGCTGAGCCCTGAGCTCAGAGGTGCATGTGCAGAAAAATCTGTTTGCTTTTTTAGACCTTTTTTAAGGTTATTTTTTTCTAGTTCAATAGAAAATAGGAGCTTTTATTAAGATGAAACATGGATAAAACGCATCGCTCAGACCATTTAATCTTATTTAGTTTCCAAAAAAAGGATGACTGTGCAGGCCAGGCGACTTCTATCATAATTCAATCAGGACTGATAGGATGTGACCTTCCTCTGCTGTGCAAGACTTCTACATTCATTTATGAAAATGTGTGTGTTTATATGGACGACCTGATCCTACCTTGTACCATGAAGATAACATCGGAGTAAAGAGGAGAATTGAAGAGATTGACGAGAGTCTGAGGCCCAAGCTGAGCTGCTCGTGCACTCGGTGTGTCTCTAGAGCCCTGCGCTCACACACAAAACACACAGAATGGGGAGAAGTTAGCATTCCTCTGCTGCGGCATGTCGGGTATTCGTTACCAGAACAAAAATTGCCATTCTGAACATCCATTGTGGTTCCCCTCTGGAATACAGATGGCTCCTGTGCCCGTCTTGTTTAGCGCAGCCTAAACCTACTGAAACAGTGATGCCAAAAGAAACATGACTGGAAACACAGAGAACAGACGGTTGTCTGAACCAGCCAATGTCAAAACATTCATGTTCATTTAAAGTTATTAATATAAGCAACACGAAAAGATAATATGAGTATTTTAATCCCATGCTCTGGCAAAAACAATGTTTTTTTTTTTGGGAAGCAATAAATTAGATTTCCATAACTGTAATTCTTCTGCAGAAACAAAAAAGCAAGCCAGAGAAAGATCAATGCTGAGGGGGAAAAAAGGCCAAATCAAAGACTCCAATCTAATTTTTTCTATATCCTAATTGGAAGATAAATTCAACCTTGTTTTATAGAACGAGAAGACCTAAAGGTGTTTGTAAAGAATCAAATCAAATTGTGGTGGAACATTACAGGGTCTCATCACATTAAATTGGTTAATCTGTGTGGATTAGCTCACTGCCTCAGGTAGAAAACCTACTTCCATCTTGCTGTGTTGGTGAAACATCGAAAGATGGTCTTAATTATTCATACCCCTTGCAAATTTTGGCTTAGTTTTTAATCAGATAAAATTTTGATATAACTGGAAATGGCACTGGATTCTAATAAATATAAAATAATGATAAAGATGTATCAATGTGGAAAAAATGTTTCCCAACTTTTTTTTGTCTATTTGAACAAAGTATTTCTTAGTTCCGTCATCTTCCGCTTATCTGGGGCCGGGTTGCCTCAGACGGGAATCCCAGGCTTCTCTCACCCTGGCTGCAACCTCCAACTCACCCCGGAAGGATCCCGAGCCATTCCCCGGTCAGCTGTAAGACATACTCTCTCCAGCATGTCCCGAGCCTGCCTCTGGGTCTCCCCCTGGTGGAACGTGCCCAAAACACCTCACCAACGAGGTTTTCGCGAGGCATCCTAACCAGAAGCCCGAACCACGCCATCTGGCTTCTCTCAACACAGAGGAGCCCCTCCTTTTTTTGCCACCTTACCTTTGGGGAGCGATTTGCATGCCCCAATGATCCTAAAAGCTATGTTGTCAGGGGCTTAATATCCCTGGTAGGGTCTCCCAAGGAAAACAGGTCCTAGGTGAGGGCCAGACAAAGTGCGGCTCTAAAACTCCTTATTAAGATAACAACTACGACCAATTTTCCCTTGACTCGACGCGGGTCTTTGGGGGCCCTAATGGAGCCAGGCCCATGGGCAGGGCATGACAGCGAGCGCCTGCTGGGCTCAGGCCAAACAAGAAACATGGGCCTCCCTTCCAGTGGGCTCCCCACCTGCTGGAGAGGCTTCGGTTCAAATGTAAATAACACTGGAGAGGAGGCTTTGGCTCAGTGGTAGAATTTCCGTCTTTTGACTGGGAGAAACCGGTTTGAATTTGACTGCGTCCAAGCCCAACAAAAACAAGAAAACTAAAAAAATGAACCTAAAAAAAAAAAATGCAAATAGAAGTGCACTCTTTTTCAACACATTACACACAAATCTGCAAAGTCTTGTTCATTTTTGGATGAACCGTGTTACGTCCGATGGGAAAAAAATTGTGGTATTAAAAGTAACTTTAAGTCAAAACTTGCCAGGGGTATGAATAATTACGAGCAGCACTGTAAGTAGCATAAAAAAACTGTCAAATATGACAGTCTCACCCCGACTTGTCTCTGTATTTGTTTTGAAGTCTTTCGCTTTTCTTACAACACCAGCTTTTGCTGTCTAAATATAGACAAAACCAGACCGTTATTTTACAGTTGCATTGTTGTAATGCAAAAA
This sequence comes from Neostethus bicornis, assembly GCA_902685375.1. Taxonomy (NCBI): domain Eukaryota; kingdom Metazoa; phylum Chordata; class Actinopteri; order Atheriniformes; family Phallostethidae; genus Neostethus; species Neostethus bicornis. Next base: position 15,558,193 of record LR738557.1, on the reverse strand, counting down.
AACAGTTTTTTGTGCTAATTTTTGCATAATTTGTGAGATAATTGCATCCAGTAATTATGTTAACAGTTATCACTTTCCTACAATGATGAAAGCACAAAAGACACAATTAGCTGTTTCATTATCAGCCAAAAAAAACTTGCGTTCCTCAGATTGTGTGTGTTTCATAAAATATTGTTTTTCTGTGGTATTTATGTGGCATGTGGGAGTGTTAAAGAAAGTGATATAAACTGCTTTTTTTTTTTTTTTTTTTTTTTTATGGATCCTCACCCTGTCTCTGCCAATGAGGGTTCGTATGCGTTCCAGAAGCTGAGCCACAGCCAACGAGTTCTTCAGTTTTTCTTCAAGGGCCTCCTGGAGGTGCTCCCACTCCCATGCTCCTACAAAATACCAAACAGTCACATTGGTTCGATGTGAGGCTTTAACAACAAAAACAAAACACAGGAACACAGAAACTATTTTCTACTGGAGCTGACACTGTGCTCTGACAACCCACACATCATCAACATCCTGTACAGTTTGGAAAAAATTACATTTTTATAGATATGTTCCAGTTTAAATCGTGTTTGCTGGAGGTGCAGCCTGTTCAGGTTTCACAAATATCGGAAAAATATACACCACTGAAATGGTACAGTCTCAATAGTTCTATCTGATTAGTAACCATGTGAATACGATGCATGCATTAGGATCTGCCTTGGTCATCTCTGACTTCTTCTGGGTTTACATGTCCAGCCAATAAATGTACTCATTGCAAAAGCCAGCAAGCTAGAGTTAATAAGGAGGCTAGTTTAATTCTTCTTCTTCCGGCATTTCCCTTCAGGAGTCGCTAAAGCAAGCCAGTTTCTTCCATCTAACCCTATCTGCTGCATCTTCTTTGGTCACACCAACTATCTTCATGTCTTCCTTCCTTGTATCCATGAACCTCCTCTTTGGTTTTCCTCTAGGCCTCTTACTGGTGGTTCCAAACTCAGCATCCTTCTTTCTATGTACTCTCTCTCCTCTGCATATGTCCAAACCATCTCAGTCTGGCCTCTCTGACTTTATCTCCAAAACCTCTAACATGTGCTCTGATATATTCATCCCCGATCCTGTCCATAAGGATGTTAGTTTATTAAGATCTCCATTTACTAAAAATGTATTTAAATCGCTAATCTTCCTGATGTCTTTTTATTATTAAAATTGATAACATTTACTTTTGTTTACACACGTGTGCTCACACTCACATGCACACGTCAATACAAAAAATAATCAATTTCGAGTCCAAATAACAGAATTTTTATGTGAATGGCAAAATGTGTGCAAATGAATTTTGCTCACTGTGCATAAGTGATTGGCTTTTTTAAAAGCTCATTTAACTCACCAAAAGTAAAACAAAAACAAAAAGAAAGGGTACAGCATCGAAAACACTATTGATTTGTTTGATATTAAGACCAGTATCTCTCCTCTCCTCCATGTCCAGACAATGAAAGCCTAGACGTCTTTAAAACAGAGAGCATTTTATCTGATGGCTGTTCTTTTTTATCTTTTCTTATTATAAATAAGTCAACCACAAACTACCCATGTGGAGATGCCTGGAAAAACAAGAAAAGTGGAAACTTAAACCCTCCCGTCTCACTGCTCAAGGCTTGAAAGAACATTTATCAGACTCTGGAGAGGTGTTTTATTGTTCTACTGTCAAGTTGTATCTACACAAATCTCGTAAAGGGAAGAGCTGTGTGCCCCTTTTTTGTAGGAAAGAAAAAGAAAAACTTTTTCCCCTTTTCTCCATCAATTTTCAAAAAGCCGGTTCTTCCAATGCAGGGTCACTTGGGGCTGGCGTTTATATCTCAGCTACCAAGAAGCTAAAAGGCAGAGTAAATCCTGGACAAGCAACCACCCACATAAAGACACTCATTTGTGCGTTTTGCAATAACCAATAATATATCATGCATGTTTTTGTATCAATGGAGAACCTGGAAAGTCCACACAAGAAGGCCAGTGTTGCAAGGCAGGGTTTGAACCAGCAATCATTTTGTAATGAGGTTGCCGGATCAGCTACCATACAGATTGATTTTCTTATTCTTTTTAAAATCTTATAAATTAGCATCTTAACAAAACTTAATGAACATTACAGATTAATGAAGGTATTATTAAGCTTTGTTTTTAACTTTTTATGCAGGTGTTTCTGAGAATTTACTCTGAGATTTTCACTAGAACACACACACTCATGAGAGAGTAAATTGGAATGGAATTTGGGTAGAAAAAGAGCCTAATTACAATTACTGCTTCAGATGAAAATGGTTAATTTGTAAAATTTACTTAATCAAAAAACTGTTTATCAAATTACGTAAACGTAAGAGTTTCATCAAGTTTGAAGGAAAAAGTTTTTCTTCAATAACATTTTTGATCAAATCTTTTATTTTAAATGTTTAAAACATATTTAGTACAAATTTAAGAAAAAAACTTTATTATTATTATGTTAATTCTTGTTACAAAAAAAATCCTAATATTTGTTCATTCATCTTCTGAACCACTCGTGTTGTGATCCCTGCTCCTGCTTCAAAGAGGGTATCTGTCTCCATGGCAACCTGCTTACCACCTGCAGATGATCAGCAATCAGCAAGCTACATAGCCACCCTGCACCCCCAGTCTGTGCCAGATTGTTAATTTTCATGCGGTAACAACAACAATCCCTTAGTAGATCTTTGTCTGCTGATTTTCTTGCCTGGGGTCTTATATTTTGTTTCCTTTTTTCAACAAACCCGCCTGCCTCGAACAACCCGCCTGCCTCGGACAACCCGTTTTTACCTAATTAGAAATAAATTTTTATGTTCACTTTTTCATCCCGTGTTCCGTGCTTGGATTCTACCACACCTCTCCATAACAGCTTGTTCCTGACAGAATCACGGGGGTTACAGGAGCGTGTCCCAGCTGATTACAGGTGAAAGTAACAACACCCCGGAGAAGTCACCTGTCAGTTGCAGGGTCACACACAGAAAACCATCCACACACTCATTCCTAGGTACAATGATGTTGTGGCCAATCAACCTAACATGCATGTTTTAGTTGAGTGGGAGAAAATCAGAGTTCCTGATGAAAGCCCTCACATACAAATGGGGAGAACATGTAAACTCAACACAGAAATACCAGTTTTTCAAGCTCCGCCCTGCTTCAGAATTTGAACCCCAATCTTTTTGCTGTGAGGCCACTGTACAAAAACAACATCAACTTAAATTCAAACATAATTTGTCACTATTAAATAATTATTAAAAATACAAGATGCATTTTAAATGTACACATTGAATTTCTTTCTTGGTAGTTGACTTTGACTAGGATATTTTTTAAGTAGCTGAAAGGTTGCGGACATTCCTCGCAAACAGAAACTTAAAAGCACTGGAAAATCAGAGCGAAATGTGATTAGTTAAAAAGGACGAAAGGCTAGCAACACAGATTGTAGGGGCTTGAGACAGACCAGTTACACCTTACTTCAGCTTCACAACAAATATTGCTTAAATGTGTTTGGTTCAATGCGTTGATGTGCTCACAGTGTGAAAGCATTGCAGCCATTGGAGGTACAGTATTTTTAAAATATTATCCACAGAAAAAATCTAATTAACAGTCCATCATTCAGGTATTTTTTTGGTCAGCAGGTATGACCTTGAAGGCACTGACAGCCCACCACTGCTTCTTTATCTGTATAATGTCAGCAGGGTGAAACTTGGAGCTAAATGTTCATGTCAAATGGCTAAAAATACTGAATTACTTCTGTATAGTTACATATTTCCTTATGTATAAGATTTGATGCCAATGCCTTTTTATGCCCACTGGAAAATTCCCCTAAAATACAAAATGAAAACATGGCAAAAAAAACATCATGCTGTTAATGACAAATTAATGTTGTGATATTTCATCGTGCAAAAATCCTGAATATTTGTCCCTTATTTTATAATCTTTGTTGCCAAACAAGTCACTGCAGCAGTAAATTTATTCCTCATTGGTGCAGCATCTGGGGAGAACGACCAGACCTCTGCTCAGCATCGTACCCCTTTACAAATAAGACATCACCATTACTTGACACACACCGTTTCATTGTGACATAAGCATTTTGTTGAGGAAGCTGGATAGGGGCAGGATTTAGCTCATCATTAACCATAACGGCTGTTTTTTGTGCCGCAAGAGAGATTACTTTAACATACAGTGCAGGGCAATAACACAGCAGGCTACAGGATCCTCAAATGAAGGCCGGGAGATTAGCTCTGGAACTGCAGTGCTGATATATGATGAAGCCAAACACTGACAACATAACAGCAAGTGAAATTAAAATGTTAGACAATGCATAAATAAAATAAATAAGTGGGATACAAAGTGCTCAGATTATTTCTACACCTTATAAATAATAGTCATTGCAGCAAGCTTTTATTTTGCTGCTCTACACATGCAAACATAAATTATCTGGGAGTATTTTGCACAAGTTAAAGTGAATTTTAGAATATAAAGTGCCAAAGCTTCATTATTAATTTGAAACTATATTCAACCTCCAGCTAGTCATGCTACCACATTAATCTTTAGAGATAAACGGTATCGCAAAGACATTTTAAAGTTGATTTTACTGCACAACCAATTGTCATATCACCAATAAAAGTAAGTAAATGTACACAGGGGAGGTTATCTGTCACAAATTAAGGGTGTAAATACCTTATGTAAATCAAGTAAATTGCCACTGGATGACAATTTTAATGAGGCAGCAGTGGATTACAAAAGGAGAAGTAGTCACAGAGAGAGGTTAAAATCTCACAAAGTCAAGTTATTAAATCCGTGATTGGAAAAAAAATCTGAGGATGTGAATAAAAACAATGGCTTTGTGAGGAAATGAGTTGCAGCCAAAGTTTTTCTATGTGCGCTTTGTTGAACATTTGATATTTGCTCATCGTGTTCTGGATGCTCCTCCAGGCAAAGAACAACAACCTTTCAACTCAAGCCAATTCAAGATAACCTAGTCACACACATGTATTGCAGTGTATATGTTGTCTGATCTTTTAAATGTGCAATTGGAGTTTCTATGTTGAAGGTTAACTTTTGTCATTTTCACCCGACTTAACATTGCATGCCTGCTGGGATTTATTGGAACATGACATTCTCATTGCACTCAGCATGTGCACTCATTTTCCTCTTTCTCCTATTCTCCTCAAACCCTCACATGCATACACACACACACTAACAGTATGCTGTAACGTCCAGCTCATTACTTGCACATTTCCCTACACAATTATGGGAAAGCAGTAACTTAGTCTCCTCCTCCAACACTCTCTCTCATCTCAAATCCTGTCACCTTCGATTTTCACCCTCCGTTATACGTTCCTTTCTTCCTGTAGCACACACATACACACACACAGCTCACACCCATATTTCAACCATTGGCGCTCTTATTCTTATTCATACAGTCACACAAGACCAGTCTCCTATTATTTTCCTTCTCTTTCTGTTCATCCTCTACCAGATTCTGCCTTTGTGCGTCTGTATCCTGCTAATGTTTCAGAACATCAATGCAGCCATGAATCAGATGCTAGAAGAGCTTTTTGCCATGAGGTTTCTAGCACAACACGAACCGTTGTGATGAAGTGCTGGCATGCAAAGATGAGGTGATCTAATGCACGACAAGCACAGCTCTGCAGACGCTAAGCTGCTGTTATTACCATCACAGAGGATGTCATATGCCTGTTAAAGTGAGCTTCACGTGCTCCTGAAGAACAGTAACACTCTCTGATGCTTGCACACATTTTTTTTGGTTCATCTAACATACAAGTGCATTAATTATTCAATTTCATCACATAATTAATTATTTTTTTCGTGAGAATGAGGACTCTATTTCTGATTGTAGAATTAGATTTTCTCAGCTAATCTCATTAGTTTAAATGATAGAAAGCCTTGCTAATCTGTCCGTAATGTTCATCTGAAACCAACTGAAAGAGACAAAAACAACTCAACTGAGCTGAGCACTCTCAGAGCAAATACAGGTTAATGAAGGAGAGAAAGCGTTTCACCACATCACAGAATGAATGACCACCTCTTGGATACTTTAGCTGTTTACTATCAGGGTTTTTCTGATTGACTGATTTCTGTTTCTCGCTGTGATTAAGCGTTGGATGAATCCCAACAGGAGGCTGACTGCTTCTTTCTGCCAAAAAGTATTTATTATCATATATGAATTATTTAAAAAGACTAAATGCTCTCACCCTTCTCATGAATGCAAACACAGTTAAACCTCTAGTCAAACTGTGGACATGCTGCTATTGAAGCAGAAAGCATGAAAACAATGCAGCATTAATCTTTTTTTTTTTGTCATAATTATCCTACTGAAATAAATTACTAATGTAAAGCTGAAATGAGTTTTTGCGGACAGGAAACAACAGATTGGTTTTATTGGTGTTACTGATGAGCAACAAGCAAACTTTTCCAGAACATGTTGGTGAAATCCCTCCTGAATTTGCCATCGCGAGAGGGTTTGATCCCACCAGCTGAATGAGAGTTTTGGACAAATCCATCTTGGACGACTCACAAGCTTTTAATTACACGATGGCAGATTAATTTTTGTTCCAGCTTTGTTTAAGAGTTAAGTTAGTCCAAATAGTTCTGCTTCATTTATTAGAATTATGTAACAAATCCTATTTTTCTGATATGTAAAAAAGCAATATAACTTTTTTCAACAAGATTGGTTTGAATGGATTAAAATCTTTTGCAGATAAAAAAAATATAGATTTGGATCAATTCATTTTAATTGAATGATTGATTTTAGCCTTACTAATACTTGACCCGCGGGATGCTTATATGGATCTTTCTCTCTATCAGATTGAGAAATGGGATTGAGCAGTCAGGAAGCCTTTGGCAGATATTGACTATCTGAATGACATAACTGCCCCCTCTGCTCCTGCTATCCAATCCTTCCAACGTAGGGATTAAATTAAATTTATTTCAGTCAAACTCTATCATCCTTCAGCGACAGCTCGCTATTAGCATAAAAGTGACCAGTTCAATATCAGATGGAGTTAGCACGTTTCTGCTTACTGATGTTGATGGTTTGTGTTTAACACCGTTCATGGCAGCTTTCTGTAGTATAAAATGATTGTGTGTGAATGAATGAATCTGATGTATGATGTGAAGAACTTCAAGTACTCTACAGGTACTATAAAGCACCATATAAATCCACCATTTAGCATATTTTACCAGTTAGATGAACTTGCCTTGACAAAGATGTTGAAATGAAATCATTCATAACATTTGTTGACTTTCAGTTTTTTATAAAGCAGCTTCAGCACGAGTATCAATCTCAATCATCAAATCAATTTATGAAAGACAAATATAAACGAGAAGATGTTGGTTCAGTGGTAGAATTTCCACCCTTGGACCAAAAGAAGCCTGTTCAATTCCTACTGAACCCATGGCTTAGTGTCCTTGGGGAAGACACCTAACCCACGGTTTCTCACACCATTTGTGCCGTCGTGGCTTCCTGCTGCTGTGCAATGCAGCAAAAATAATTTGCCATGAGGAATGACTACAGTATGTTAAAATAAAATAAAATAAAATGAAGAAGTTACTTTCTTCATCCCTCAACAAGAAAATTTGTGTGCTGCATTACACCGCAGCAGGCTGCCATGACGGTGCCAATGGTGGGAAAAACGGGGCATTAGGTGTCTTCTCCAAGGACACCTAGACATGAACTCAGTGGGATTCGATCCCGCGAACTTCCAAAGAACTACCGGTTCAAGGGCGAACGTTCTTGCAGTATTCAATTGTTCAATTGCAGTTTTAATAAATCTCTAAACTTCCTACGAGTGTGATACTTCATTTTAAAAAAAAATCACACCAATCTTCACCTTCTTCTTCTTCTTCATTCGGCATTTCCTTTCAGGGGTCGCCACAACATGTCAGTTTCTTCCATCTAACCCTATCTGCTGTATCTTCTTCAGTCACACCAACTATCTTCATGTCTTCCTTCACTGTATCCATGAACCTCCTCTTTGGTTCTTCCTCTTGGCCTCTTTCCTGGTGGTTCCAAACCCAGCATCCTTCTTCTGATGTACTCTCTCTCCCCTCTGCATATGTCCACACCATCTCAATCTTCACCATCATGTCTTATTTTTGAACCATCAGTCATCATACGAAAGGACCAAAACCCTTTGCCTCATCACTAGTAACTCTTGAAGTTTCTACAACGCTACATAAATCTACAATGTATTATGAATCTATAAGACAATAGTCAGAGAGAGTCTTCTGTAAAACTGAGAAGCAAACGTCGCACAGAAACATCTGTCATTTTAACCGCTTGTGTTTGACTGTTGGTTTACCTCTGTAAATGAACATCAGGGTCTCCCACAGGCACATACACAGGAGTGGGTCCTTAACCACAAGTCGAGTAAGGCGTCCCGACGTGTGGCCATCCGTTCGTGGCATGTCATCGATGATGCCACCATCCCAGGTGGAAAGCAGTGAATGGGGACCTGCATCTCGTTCCCTGCAGATACACCGGGACTGTGGACGTTCCCTGTTTGACCAGAAAGAAACAAGCTTGAGCTCAATCTGGTGATATTAGTAAAAGAACAAAAAAAAAAAAAAACAGGATTCTACCTGGTTTTAGGCCCCAGAAGCAGCTGTCTGAAGTAGGGGCTGACAGCACACAGTACAGCTGCATGAGCCCACCCCAGTTCTTTTCCTGAATCGCCAGCGTAGAAAGCCACGTCGGCAAACTGCACACCACGCTCTAACAACCACTGCATGTCCTGGGAAAAGCTGGACTCTTCCACCCGGATGGGAGGAAGCCGAGCTTAATGGACAAAAAGGAAAGGAAATCTTAATGAATAGTCACAAGAGAGATTTAGCTTCGGTCCTTTTTAGAAAAATACACCAAACGTGTTTTCTTCAAAATCAATCAGAAGTGTTGCAATATCAATAATGCTGTCTGATTCTAGCATTGATCCCTCCTGTATTTGGCTGAAAGTTTTGTCTGAGGGAAACGGGGCGTATGCAGACAAAGTGATTGTGACAGCAATAGTGCAGGAAAGTCTTCAAGTCGATAAGCAGACAGATGGGTGCAAACCAATGTCATAATGTGTCTTTTTGTCAGTTAAAGAAGGAAAAAAGTGCTTTCAGAAGCAAGCTTACACTGTCGTCTAGAGAAAGTGCTTCATCTTTCTAGCCTGTGATGGATTTATCACTGTTTTTCAATTGGTGGGCAGATTTGTGAAGGCAAAAAAAGACATGAAACTCTATTCAAGAGGCTGAACATTCGAACTTAACCTAGAAAAGGTTGTAAATAAGTGCTTTGTAGTAAAACTTGGCAGTAATAGCTGTAAATGTTGGCTATTCTCGTACTTCCCGTTGAGATGCTTTCAGCTTTAAATAAGCCAAGAAAACTGTGCTATTCCTGTTTCTGTGAATGTCATATTTAATAGAAACTGTCCCGTAAACTGAGTTAAGCTCTGTATGGCAGGCAACAATAAATCCAGCAGCACTCACAGACATTTTTGGCAGGACTTTGACCTTTTAGTCACTGTGTCAGATTTACGCATACAGCGGCAGCAAAGTGCTGGGACCTGTATTTACCATCGGCCTAACAACTTTATGTTTGTTCAATCTTTCCATGACTCTTTATTTTGGCTTGAGCTGCAGCGTGGTAAGACAAAACCCAAGATAAAAACCAGTGTGGCTACGAGTAAGGCAAGTCAGCCTTATTCCCACATGAAATGATAGGATAGGATCTATTTGTGTTGGGAGTTATACATCTAGTAAAGTTATTTTAAAATTATTTTTTTTCCATCCACAAAGGATAAATTGTCAGTTTCTTGCAAAATCTATGGAAAAATAACTGAAGCTAGTTTCAGATTTAACTGGACATTTAAAATATCTTGAGTATTAATTGAGAATGAGGGAGCAATGGCTTCCCTATTTACCTGGAAGTTTTGTTTAGTAACAAAATTTCCTCCCTCTAATCTTCCCAGCATGTATAAATATGGATTATTCTGTAGGTTTTAGCCTCTTTTGATCCGCATTGAAATTTATTCCCCAATACTAAGCATGCTTATTATGCGGGCTGCAGAATCTGATTGGACGACAGGAAGCTTGTTTAAGTCTGCAGTAAATCTGCAAATGAGTAGACGTTGTTACTGGGTCTTATAAACCACTCCCAATGATTGGCTCATTATACAGTTTAATATAAAATATGAAAATAAATTAAACTTGTAAATCAATACTTCAATAGCTGTACTTTCAATAACTCTGCACAATTTTAATAATGGATTCATCTTTTTCAATTATTTACACATATATATGTATTTATATATATATATATATATATATATATATATATATATAAAAAAAGAATAAAATGCATGCTTTAAACCACAGATGTCAAAATTCCGTCCTCGAAGGTCGGTGTCATGAAGGTTTTCAATGTGTTCTTGCATCCACACACCTGATCCAGGTTAGTGAGTCATTGTGCCTAATTTTATTGGTTGTTGATTTTACTTCATATGCATCAGCTGTGTTGAAGCAGGAACACAATGAAAACTAGGGGTGTGCGATACCGCAAGTTTTGGTATCGATCCGATACCAAGTAAATACCAGACCAATATCGCCGATACCGATATCGATACCGATATTTAAATTTTTTAAATGACTATTTTTGCATCAAGGGTTTGGGTCATATATATAGTATGTATACGTATAAACACAGGTTAGTAGGTAGATCGATACAAGTGCCCAGTTGCAAACAAATGTTAACTAATGTTAAAGATGATTATGTTGTACTTTCACAATTAAATTTGGAGCGTCTCTGTTAATGAGCGCTGCCGCTGGGAAACAGAAGGGGTCAGGGTTTTCTCCTCCGTTTCTGAAGTTTTTCTTTGGGGTGATTCTTTAATTTGTAGTTACCACTATAATTAACAGCCTTTCTGTAAATGATGGTGCAGGTAGCCTGAAAGTACAGCCACACGGTTACTCTCGTTTTTTCATCTCTCTCTACTTTTACCAACTTGCGTTTTTTTTTTTTTTGTTACAGGCGCGACACACAGCATTTACGCATATTTTGCAGACAGATAAGTTATGTTAGCTTTAAAAAAAAAAGAAAAGAAAAAGAAAAAAACGAAAGCAACGTGCGAGGGGTAAAACTTCAACCAAAGTATCGATATTGTGGTTCGAGTATCGATCGATATCGATACTAGCTTTGGTATCGATATTATCGATATTAGGATCGATCCGCCCACCCCTAATGAAAACCTTCAGGACACCGGCCCTCGAGGACTGGACTTTGACACCCCTGCAAAACACCTCGTCATGTTCTTTTTAGTTGTATTTTGTCTTAAAAATGTCTGTTTCACGTGTCATGGTGGTGCAGTGGTTAGCACAGTGGCTTCACAGCAAGAAGGTTTGGGTTGCAATCCTGGGTAGGATGTGGCTTGGAGGACTGGCCATTCTGTGTTGAGTTTGCATGTTCTCTCTGTGCATGTGTGGGTTTTTAGCAAGTACTCCGGTTTCCTCCAACTCTCCAAAACATGCACATTGGGTTGATCGGCTTTAGGAATGAGTGTGTGTGGATGACTGTTTGTGTGAGGGTACACACCTGTTTGGGGTGTACCCTGGGTACCATGGCTCTCGCCTATTCTCGCCAGGATAGGCTCTGTCTCCCTCCGCAACCCCGTTTGGGTTGAATTGTTCAGAAGACAAAATAAAACTTGGTTTTCGTTCTAAGGTGTTTCTAGCATTTTTAATATTTATCTTGTGCAAAATGTCTATTATTTATGCAAGTAAAGGTTTGAAAAATTAAAGATTATTTGCATGACAGTAAAATAATAATAGAGTTTTAAACATATTTAAATACACATATTAGAAAAGTAGATTTGTCCATTTTTTCTTTTTATTGAAATAATTCAGTAAAAGATGACGAAGACGTCTTGATTCTAGGTTGTGAACCTCGTTGGTTTAAATTGATCCTAATGTCTCGGTAGGAAAGTAGCCTAGCTAGCTTTTTTTTTTTAGTCTTTTTGTTTTTGTTTGAAACAATTTATTGATCCACGTAAAACTTTAGCACTCAGCACTTTTCCCGCCTATGCAAGCTCAATAGAAAAGAATCCACTTAGTCACCTAAAAGTTCAGTTAAGACAGAGGAAATAGTCATGAAATAACGCAATAACACAACAAGAATACAACTGAATGAATAAATGAAACCAAAAAGATCTCCTTTACATTTAAATTCCTCTGACCTGGTTGTTCTAAGTGAGGAGGACGAAGATCGTTCACTTTATTCCCTCGTCTCTTCTCTGGTCTTTCTTTGGCCTTATGTTTCAAACACTGAATCATAAAGTACTCCAGCTGAACAAAACACACAAAAATAGAAACGTTATAACCGAAGAAAAACAAATGACTTGATTAAAATCATCAGTATGTTCGTTTTTCACCTATAAAACGACTCACAGAAAATTAATCGATTAAAACATCAACTGAAATGTAAAAGTGTCAGTTTCTCAGAGAGACCAAGAACTCAAGCAACACACTCAGCATCAGCAGTGTCATTTAAAACTGTAATCCGTTTCTCATGTATGTTGTAAAAATCTCTTACCACGCTGCCAAAGTAGCGGCCGACAAAGACGTGATTGAGAGACGGCAACTCCAGATAGGTGGCCCCCAAGTCCCGGGATAGTTGCAAACCTTCGCTGTGAGGGACACAGCTGCTCCAGTCAGACGCACATAAAGGACAAGTGCAAGGTGGGCCTTCATCTGAACATAAAAGCAAAGAAATACATATTGTATGTGATATCTAATATGTAAGAAGTGACACATAAATTAATCATGTAAAATAATCTCTTCTGCAAGACATTGCATTTTAACATTTGATGCATGAGCTGATGAAACTATTGCCGTGTCTGAGCCAGACTGGAACATCCATGCTTCTTACAATTCCTGGTGTTCATGTCCTTACTTAGCATGGATTGATCCACATCGACAACCTCTTTACACCACACACTATAGATCTCAGTAAAGAGTTGTATTTGGTTTTGAATGAAAGCTTCATTAGGGCAAACTGTGTAATTCATCCTGTTTGGTCCCCGATTGCCGTCAGAGCTGAGTTATTCTGGTCTGATCAAACTAAACAGACCATTTAAGGATCAACATCAAGAAAGCTTTTAAAAGGTTTGGAGTTTGAGACTGAAAGGTGTTTTCAACAAGCATTTTCACAAGTATAACTGTTGAGATAACGAAGCAACGGATAAAAAAAAACTCACAGTTCAGATCATTGCAAAAATAAGAACGATAATATAGGCATCACCTCAGTGTTTCAATTACAGGAGAAGTAGTTAAATGTGGTATATCACATTCATTCATTCATGTGATATAGAAATGAACCATCCATCTCTAACAGGATTACGGGGATGCCCGAGCCCGGGTGATTTAAGGCGAGAGGTAGAGTACACCCAGAAACAGGTCACCAGTCGGTCGCAGGGCCAAACACAACCATGCACCCGCACAATCATTCCTATGGGAAATTTTGTAACAACCAATCAACCTAACAGGCATGTTTTTGAGTGTGGGAGGAAACCAGAGTACCTGAAGAAAACCCATGTGTACACAGGGAGAACATTAATTTATTTTTTTGTTTTATTTTTATTTCTTTGGAGGATAAGCCCCTTGAGATTGGACATCTCGTTTTTGAGGAGGTACTCAACCCAAAACACGTTTTTGGAGGCTGGGAGAAAACCGGAGTACCCAGAGGAAACCCACATATACACGGGGAGATTAAGCAAACTCCACACAGAAAAGCCAGCGGCCCAAGGCTTGTCCCATCCGGGACTCAAACCCCCAACCTTTTTGCTGCGAGGCCACTGTACTAACCACTGTGTAAAGAAAGATATACTTTAGTCATCCCTCAACGGGCAATTTTGGGTGCTGTATTACACTGCAGCAGGCTACCATGACGGTGCCAATGGAGGGAGAAACAGGGGGTTAGGCATCTTCCCCAAGCACACCTAGAAATGAGATCAGTGGGATTCGAATCAGCAAACTACCAGTCCAAGGGCAAACATTTTTACCACTGAGCTATTGTCTGTATATGTGTATAATAATGCGTTATTTTTTGAAAAATATAACATATTCATGTTACTAACTAGATACTTCAAAAGCTTCACTACAAAACACATAGTACAAATGTACATACTACACACAACATACCTCAACATACTAGAAAAACTTTCACTTTTTGATATTTCAAAAATATCAAATCCACAAATGAATGTTCACCATATCAAGTTCATTCAACTAAATATTTTACACCTCACAACGACACCACAATTAAGGGTTGAATGTCACGTTTTAAAAGAAAGTATCCTGTTTCTTTACAATGTATTCCGTAATGTCAAACAGATCACTATGGAACTGAAAGTACACATTTCTTTTCTTCTCCCTAAATTAGTCTGAGGATAATGTGTTCCGATCTGTAAATGTCAATGCGTATAGATCACTGATCAACAATGATCCATTCAAGAAAAACATTTAAAATGACTTCCCCAAATTTTCTTGTTTTAAAGCATCAATTTTGCTATTTAATATTGTTAGTATTTGTGTTTATTATTTTCGCAGAAGACTTTTTTTCTGCTTTCTGGTATCTGTCTTTAAAGGGACATGCCACACTTCTTCCATACTGATGATACTCCCACAATTTAGACAAGTTGACACATACAGTGTTTAACTTAACACCAGGTACGCATTAGAATCTAAACAAAGATTAGTTTAGATTCTAATGCCTCATTTACACCAGGAAGAATAATTACACACACACAAAAAAAGGCAATTCATATGCGTATGAATAAGGAGAGGGGTTCAGAGTGGAGCAGTTGCTTTTTCAGGCCAAGATGAGCCAGAGGTGGTTGGTTTGAGCATCTAGTCAGGACACCACCCGGACATCTTGCTAATGAGGTGTTTCTGTCCTGCTAAAACGAGAACCAAAGCTAGACTCAAGATCTACTGAAAGGACTACTGTATGTCTCACAGTTGACTGGGGAACGCATCCTGGAAGATTTGAAAAATGTGGCCATGACAAGTGAAGTGTGAACTTCTCTGCTAAGGCGGCTGACCCAAGACTCATTGACCATTCTCACTCATGCAAAAGGTCACATAGAAATTTGGGGCAAAATATGAAAGTAGTGACTTCTAAATTTATCTTTGTTTGGACACTGATGCTTACATGCTAACTTAGTGACATCATTTGTGAAAGTGATTGAGGCCACGTACCGATACAGGGAAGGTGTGCATCGACTTGACTAAATTGAGGAACTAACGTATTGGAATACAGAAAAACATGAGCATCTTCCTTTAAGTCATTCAAAATGATTAATTCTTCCTTGGCATTTTCATCCTCCAGCTTTTATACTTTTACATAGCTCATTAGCATGGAAGAGGGATTAGAGATATGAGTAAGATCATCTACTAGACTAAAATCTGCAGTGGCACGTGAAATAGGACTGCCTGCACTCTGGCATGTGGGCACAAGGACCACAAAGAAAACATCAAACAGAAAATAAAGAGAAATAATTGGGAATGTGAACAAAAAACGCAAAGAAAAATGATAAAAGAAAGGAGAAAAAGAGGCTAAATGATTTGGGGCATTTGATAAATCGTAGAGCTAATAGCCTTTGGCTCTGACACAGAGACCGAGCTGAGTCTGTGAGTGAGGGAATGGAAGAAGAAAAGAGGTTGTGCGTGTGTGCGAGCCTCTGATGAGCAGTGACTTGGCATATCAGTGGTACGTTTTCTGCGTGCGTGTGCGCGAGCATGTCCTTGGATGGATCTGTTTGTGCTCCTTTGCTCTGCGCTGGTTTAATGGCCGTGCACGTACGGCAGCACTCTTTACCACAGCTGCGCCTCAGGTGGTCTAAAGTCAAGTCGCTTTGAGCTCAGCCGTCATTCTCTGCACTCATGAGGGGATTGAATGAAAACACACACAGTAGCTACAAACCAAAAATACAAACAAAAGCTCTGGTTTAAAGTCACTAACTCTCTTACTCCCCACTTCCAAGCAAAGAACCACGCTGTGATCGTTCTGCAGCTCAGCCCTGACAGGAGCTCAAAGTATGTTGAGCAGACAGGCTAAAAATACAACCTGAGGTGTTTGATGGGTTTGTTTACAGGAACTGAATTTAAAAGGGGGTCAGTGTGTCCACAAAGCAGACACACATACACACATACCCATACTCATTGAAATCTAAACATCTATAGATGTGTAACACCTCATTTATCAATCAGTCCAGACTTTAAAAAGTACTAATCTGCTTCCAGTGAGGAATGCATTGCTGGTGTAGAACACCTGTAAGCGACCAAGGATAAAATCTTAACTGCTTCAAAGGTTCAAAAACCTTTAAACTTCACGTTTTCCCAAGGGCAACCAGGATGGGAGGGTTTGCTTAGGGACACACTGCTTCACTTAAGATGCTGAATTGCAAAAAAAAAGAACACAAAACACACAACTTTGGCACCTGTCTGCTTCTACTGAATGAATATTCATTACCACAGCTTTTGGAGTCTTCTAAAAATTTAATCTGATTCTGCTAGAACCACATGCTCACCGTTCAGCCGCGCTCCTACAGCAACCAAGATGACGGGCACACCCCAATGCCTCAGGAGAGGGCGAAGCCTCGGGGCGTAGCCATTTCTGACCTGCTGGAAGGCCAGCTTGTCTGTGACTGAATATTTAATGACAAGGATGTCCGCCTGTTCGAGAACTTTCCGCACGCTGGCCCAGTCGCTGTCCAACAAGTCCTGGAGGGCAAGAAAAAAGATGAGGTGAAAACATGTCTGTAAACTTAACCTGCACCATAAATCTCATCTCAGATAACACTAATCCCTCCTGTCCTCAATCTGAATACCTCGGTGAGGGTAAACCCCCGGGGACTTTACCCCTGAGGATTTCAGAGAGTCTGGCTGCTCTAAAATAATCTGATTCCACAAAAATCTCACACAAAAAAACAACATTGAATGACAAATGAAAGATAAAGGGGAGGTGGGAAAACATCTGGAGCAGATCAACAAAATTACGGCTTTTGATTTCAAATTTAATCAAGTAATAAGTGCAAAAGTCCCATCGAAGAAGGTTTTTTTTGCACGTTGGATTTTAAAATAGCAACTTGTATGATTAGAGACATTTTCATTTAGACAACAATCATCAGAGGAGGAGCTTCTAATTTAGCATGCTACACTGCACATCTCATGAGAAGCAAAATAGAGTGAAAAGTAAATGTCAGGGAAGAGTTTATCATAATGAACACAGCTTGATGGGAAAATTGGTCATCTGGCATTCAACTGTCTCCATAGCGAGTTTGATTTTGGTTTATGGAAAGCAGTTATGGTGATTGTAACACAAAGGTGTCAAACATGAGGCACGCAAGTATGGCTCTATCCCACAAAATAGCTTCATCCGGACAAAAAAAAACATCCAAAAAAAGTTGGATGATTTTAAACAAAAGCTAAATTCTTTTTCCTTTTTTTGTGTTTTTTGATGAAAAATTTAAATGCTCAATACTGCTGTTAGGCATGATGTGGAAAAAGGCAACGAGAAACTAGACAGTCATCAGCATTTTCTTGCAATTTTACCTTGTGATTGAAAAGAAAAAAGGTCAGCATCGTCATAAAAAATTAGGGATCATGTGAGAGCAGCAACTGATTTTATATTTAAAAACATTAAATCTCCTCACGTGATCCTCAGCTTCAGCCTCTAAAATAGTTTAAAAGGATGTACGTAATCAAACAAATACGTCAAAATTTAATGTACACTGAGTTCCAAATTATTCTCGAGATCTTTTTTTTTTTTGCCGAGGTTTCTGCAGAACTTTTATTTCCTGCTTTGTAGCAGCATGGATCATTTTTCTCTCCTAGATTGCTGGAAATTTTGATTTGCTCAATAATTTGCAACAGTCTTCAGGTGTTTTGTTTCGTCTTCTCAACCGCCCATCTGTAATGGGCTGATACTATCCCAGCTGATTTAAGGCGAGAGGCAGGTTACACCCCAAACAGATCGCCAGTCTGTTGCATGGACAAACACACACACAACCATCCACACTCACACTCATTCCTAGGGGATGCACGGGGAGATCATGCAAACTTCACACAGAAATGCCAGTGTTTCAAGCCTCATCCCACCTGAGACTCGAACCCTGACCTTCTGGCTGTGAGGCTGTCTTCATGAATGTCTCCTTTAAATTGGGCTCAACTGACAAACGTGACCTTCTAAAAAAAAATCTGATTTCAGGAATCAAAACTCTGAGATAAAAAGCAATCCAGTGATCTTGATGACACTTAAATTCCTTTAGTGTAATAATTTGGAACACAGTGTAGATCCCCAAAGATAAATTTAGGAAGGTGAGGTATCATGTAAGTCCCACTAAGATTGCAAAGTAAAAAATTTAGAGTTGAAAAAAGATTATATTGCAGCTTCATTTCTTGTCCAGTCAGCTTGAAATTAGATGGACTGTGTGTACCTTCCAGCAGCACATGAGTTTGACACCCCTGATCTAAGAGGAAGGGTGCAATATCATAGAGTAAATAATAAAATGTCATCAGAATGAGTAGTTCTTTCTTACCCAACTGGGACAATCCCTAACCACTACTGTCACATCTCCAAAGACACGTGAGGTGTACTCCATGAAGGCTGGATTGTGCATGCTCCCCTCCAAGTCGCAGGGTCCCACTAGAGCTCCATGACCTAAGTAGCTCCACAGCAGACCTCCCTGTAGCTGGCCCTGGCCCATGATCTCCTCTCCAGGCCCGACTCCACCGGGACACTCACTGCCCAAAGCCACAATGTGAATGGACCTGCAGGGCAGAGAACTCCATCAGGGCTTATTATGCATGTCTATCACGGAGCCAGTGCATCACTATTCTGTACATTTCAAAGGGAAAAAAATGTGAATATTTAACCTTTCACCGCACCCACGGATTTTTCTAAACCTGACTGGTTATTATAGTGTAATAAATCAAATGTAATAGAGGCGTGATTTCTGATTAATATGCAATAATAACATCAACAAAGAATGAATTAGAGATTCCAGCTGTGCCACGCCAAGCATCCCTTCACATGTTTTAAATGACTTCAGAGTAACTTACATGCTGATCAACCTGGGGTTTTCCACTGTGGAGCCCGTCTTTCTTTTCACGGTGTGTTTTTCACGCCAGTCCGCAGTCAGGCTCGCTTTTTTTTTCCGCAATGAGCCGCGGCTCCGCTCCGACGTTAATCCCTCTCATCCGTAGCTGGACCCCCGGGAGCCCGTTTACAGGGGAGTTCAGCACTCATTCGCATTTCCCTGTCTCGTTATTCATTCATAAAAGCGGAGCTCTCGTTACCGTCCCGAACCGACCGCAGAGGAGCACCGGACAGCCCAAAGAAGCGGAAAACAGCAGCGCCGGTTAGAGCTGAACGGAGAAACAAGTTGTTAGAGGCAGAAAGGAGCGATTAGAGAGAAGAGCTCCACATCAGCAAATCAAACACAACAGGCATGGTCTGACTCAGCAGGAAGCTAAACTAGTGCTCACTATGAACACATGAACACATATGCAAGCAAAAGTAGTGCTCACTATGAACACAAGAACACATATACAAGCAAAGTAGTGCTCACTATGAACACATGAAAATGTCTACATGAAAAAGTAGTGCTCTCTGTGACCACATGAACATATACTGTATATAGCAAAAGTGGTGCTCACTATGAACACATGAAAATGTCTACATGAAAAAGTAATGCTCACTGTGAACACATGAACATATGTACAAGCAAAGTAGTGCTCACTATGAACACATCTACAAGCAAAAGTAGACTCACTATGAACACATATACAAGCAAAAGTAGTGCTCACTGTGAACACATATACAAGCAAAAGTGGTGCTCATTATGAACACATGAACACGTACACAAGCAAATGTTCTGCTCACTATGAACACATGAACATACATACAAGCAAAAGTGGTGCTCATTATGAACACATGAACATATCTACTAGCAAAAGTGGTGCTCACTATGAACACATGAACATACATACAAGTAAAAGTAGTGCTCACTATGAACACATATTGAAGCAAAGTTGTGCTCACTATGAACACATATACAAGCAAAGTAGTGCTCACTATGAACACATGAACATACATACAAGTGAAAGTAGCGCTCACTATGAACACGTGAACACATCTACTAGCAAAAGTGGTGCTCACTATGAACACATATACAAGCAAAGTAGTGCTCACTATGAACACATGAACATACAGTATATACAAACAAAAGTAGTGCTCACTATGAACACATAAACATCTATACAAGCAAAAGTGGTGCTCATTGTGAACACATGAACTTATCTTAAGAGAAAATGTAGTGCTCAGAATGAACACATGCACATTTCCACATAAAACAGTAGTGCTTACTATGAACACAAACATATACACAACCAAAATAGGGCTCACGATGAAGACATGAACACATCTACAAGCAAAGTCGTCCTCTCTGTTAACACATGAACACATCTACAAACAAAAATAGGGCTCACTGTGAACACATGAACATATGTAAATGCAAAAGTAGTGCTCACTATGAACACATCTACAAGCAAAGTAGTGCTCGTTATGAACACATATCTTCAAGCAAAGTAGCGCTCACCATGAACACATGAAAATGTCTACATGAAAAAGTAGCGCTCACTGTGAACACATGAACACATATACAAGCAAAAGTAGACCTCATTATAAACACATGAACACATATACAAACAAAAATAGTGCTCACTGTCAACCCATAACAACATCTATAATCAAAAATAGTCCTCACTATGAACACATGAACACCTATACAAGCAATAGTGGTGTTCACTATGAACACATGAAAATGTCTACATGAAAAAGTAGTGCTCACTGTGAACACATAAACATATATACAGCCAAAGTAGTGCTCACAATGAACACATGAACATAGACACAAACAAAAGTAGTGCTCATTATGAACACATCTACAAACAAAACTGGTGCCCACTCTGAATACATGAAAACATCTATAAGCAAAAATATTGCTCACTATGAACACATGCACACATATACAAACAAAGTAGTACCCACTATGAACAAATGAAAACATCTATAAGCAAAAATAGTGTTCACTATGAACACATCTACAAAGATAGTGTGCACTATGAAGACATGAACACATATACAAACAAAGTAGTGCTCATTGTGAACACATGAAAACATCTATTAGCAAAAATAGTGCTCACTATGCTCATGAACTCATCTACAAGCAAAGTAGTTCTCATTATGAACACATCAGTGTTCATAGTGTTAACTACAAGCAAAAATAGCGCTCACTATGAACACATGAACACAAAGTGAGCAAAGAAGTGCTCACTTTGAACACATGTAATCAAGCCAGAAACTGTGGTTTTCTCCACCATTAAACATATTTTCTTTTTTAATGATCATGTTTGCGTGGAGTAGAATGTTTTTATTTAGACATCCGACTCTCCAAACAGCTTCAAACTATAAGAATCATTTAAGATGACTCCTGGAAGTGAAAAAAAGTAGCACAGCTGAATAATGTTGGGTTGTTTTTAAAATAAAAATAAAAAACAAGCCAAGAATGACTCGTAGTTGGTTTGTGTATTGTATGTGAATTGGTATGTGTTTAGGTTTGACACGGCCCTTCCCTCTATTTAAAGAACAAGAATCAGTTTAAAGAACAGGAATCAGTCAAACGTCTGATTTCCACTTGAGTATGTAAACCTCAATCACAGGGACTAAAAATATGTTACCTTAGATTGTACTATTTCAGGAAAAAAAGAAGACAACTTTTTTTATCTTGTGAACTGCTTATTCCTGTAGAGGTTGCAGGGCCTATCCCGGCAAGTTACAGGTAAGAGGCAGGGTACACCTCGAACAGATCACCAGTCTGTTGCACAACTACATGTGGAGAAAAAAACAAAAAACAACTATTCACAACACACTCCTCTGCATATGTCCAAATCATCTTAGTCTGGCCTCTATGACTTTATTTCCAAAACCTCTAACATGTGCTGTTCCTCTGATATATTAATTTCTAATCGTGTCCATCCTGGTCACTCCCAGAGAGATCCTCTGCATCTTCATCTCTGTTACCTCCATTTCTGTTTCCTGTCTTTTTCCTCAGTGCCACTATCTGTAGACCAAACAGCATCGCCGGTCTCACCACGGTTTTGTACACTTTTCTTTTCATTTTAGCTGAAACTCCTCCCGTTCCATCCTGCCTGCACATGATTCTTCACCTCTTTTCCACACTCTCCAATGCTCTGGATTGTTGACCCTAAGTACTTAAAATCTTCCTTTTTCTTTATCTCTTCTCCCTGTAACCTTACTTTTCCATTTGGATCCCTCCCATTCAGACACATGTACTCTGGTTTACTCTTAAGCTTCATTCCTGTTCTTTCTAGCGCAAACCTCCACCTCTACAGCTTTTCCTCCACCTCTTCCCTCCTCTCACTACATCAATTTAATAAGGTGAACCAAAACCATCTTGTCAGTCACTACTACTTTCTGTTCACAGCAAGAAGATCGTTTTTCTATTAGTTAGAGATGCAAAACAAGAAGTCATAACACTTGCACAGTTTGACTGAGAAAAGAGGACTACTGGTCTTTGAAGAAATTCCACATTAAATCTGATTAAAACTTGCCTATCCTAACTCAATCATGGTTGGCATTGAAATTTTTTTATATTCTTAAAAGCACTTGGTTGAAAAAACATGTACTATTTTACCAAGTTTTAACTGTAGGCCAACACAAACTAAATAATTTATTAATTAAGTACACATTAAATATGACCATCCATAGATCAATAAGGGGGTGTTAGCAACACAGGTAGACACTTTAAAAAGTTTTGTTATTCCACTGGACACTGAAAAACTAATTAATGATATCAGCGTGACAAGACAATAGAGAAAGAAAGTTCTGTTAGAAATGAAGAAGTTTGAAATAAAAAATGATAAGACTAAATTTCTTATCTGTTAAGCATGGTGGTGTTAATATCATGATTGCACTTTGGTTGTTATTTCGTTGTACAAAACCACTTTGTCCCAAAAACACTTTAATGATATAACTTTTTCTACCAGGTCAAAATTATTCTGTTCCGGTGTTTAAAAGTGTTGAGTTTAACATTTGTCATTGAAATCCTGTCGCGTCTTCAAACAGTGCAAACCAGAATTAAATTCTCCTGACGTGCGAAGTCAGCCTTTTCAGCCTATCTGTAGAAAAGAAATTAAACTTACCCCGATTCATTTTCTGATTAAGAATTAGAAAGGAAAGTTATTAAATCAAGAAATTTAGCAATTTTAACAGTGACTGTCTAAAAAGAAGACATGATCACGCTATTTTTTATTAGTTTTGCTTTGACACGTCCTGAAATGAAAGATTTTCCAGTGTAGTTTGAAAATAGACACAAACAAGTTTATTGCAATTACGAGAAAAATTTGATTAGATGTTAACAAAATTCCTTTCATGACAATCAAATTTAAAGCAAGCTTTTTAAAGTGATCCAAAATAATCTCACAGACAGAATCACGTCAACTTTTGAGCGTCAGCTTCAGATTTGATTTTTCTATTCCAAATGACTTTTTAATTATTAACAAGGATTTTTGAAGCAGGAAAAATCTGAATAAGAAAAGCAAAGAAAATGTCAGCATTTTTGTCTGTGAACAATGCAAAGTGAGTCATTCAGCAGAAGAACGAGCCAAACAAACAAAATGTTCAACTAAAGGATGAGAAAGAAAAAAAACTGGATGCTTTGGTGTTGCCAAGCCAAAGGCATGACCTTAATCATACAAAAATATCACAGAAAAAGCTGAAGCAAGCATCTTATTTAGGGAAGCATCTAAAATAAAACGAAGCTGTGCATTAACTATGGTCTGCTGGAATTAATTGCTGTAACAAAACCGTAAAATAAAACTGTCCAGAGTCACAAATTAATTAAGTTAGATTATTTTTTTTATAATAAAAGTACAACTAAGTTTGAACATATTAATATTTGTCAAAGTCTAAAGTACAACTGAGTTTGTTTCCCATTAAATTGCTGAAGAAATCTAGAAATTCTTGAGGGATTCCTAATAACACCACTGCAGTGTTGTGGTCTTTGCAGATAACAGCTAATAAATTAGGTCTATTAATCTCTTTTGGACAAACTCCAGGGCTTTCAAAGTGATTTGAGTGGGAAAACAGACGTCAGTATTTAATCAGAACCTCTTGGGTGTTTTCCAGCCTTATAATGCAAAGCATAACATAAAACTCAGCTTAATTTCCAAGTCCCTTCATGGCAGAAAGTGTAGAATGTTTTTCTCCATCTAGTTGACATTCTTTGTAGTTTCCCCACGTAGTCTGCTCTTTATCCTGACAAACAACTCTCTCTTGACCTATAGCAGATGACCATCTCCAGGTAATAGCCCCTGTCTGGTGTCAAGAGTCTTAATTTGACTATTTGATCATAGCTTAATATTTGATTAATTGAAAATTTGCAGTGCACTCACTCCTCGTAACCTAAAGTTTGTTTGCATTTCATGTATAAATTCAAAGTGTCAGACTAAGAAGGCCATGAGCCTTCAGAATCTTTTAGGAGTTTGCTTTAAGCAGGAGGGTAGCATCATTCATGCAGAGGATCATTCTCCACGGCCTCTGTCTACTTGTCCTTTGGCATCTGCAGTCCAGGGGTAACTCCTTCCGCTTAGTCTGCACTGCTGTATTACAAAAATATCAATCTGACCAACTGAAAAATGTTGAAGAAATTGCTAGAAAAAACATAATGAACTTTTTCAATCATGTTTGCACAAAATACCTGAAATACTTTTCATAATTTCTACAACTAATACAAGTTTTTCTTAAAACTTATTAGTATTTGTGTATTTTAACAAATTGCACCATAGACGTGTCCAAGAGCACCGATGTGTGACGTTTTTCACTCGGCACTTTTGCATCAATGTGGTTGGAAACATCCCTGAACCCTGAAGCCTCAACATAATTATGCATGCAGCCTGAGACCAGTGCTGCGTTTTCATGACGCCCGGGTCAAACAAAAATCAATAACTCAAATAATTGCTGCGATTGTTGCCTTATTTCAGTTTCTCTTAATTATAAACAATTCTCAAGACACTTTACTTGGAGGACTTTCGATATTGATTCTTTCACCACACATGAGAAAGAGCATGACCACATTGTCCTATTCAGTTTATGGGAACGTATAAATAAGTAAAAGTTCATCAGCAAGGTTTATTCAATAAATATGATTTGGTGAAGTGAGCTTTACAAACTATACCAGTTAAAAATATTAAATCAAATTAATTCTTAAGTGTTAATATTGTTGATTTGTATAAACAGAGTTCAAAAGTGGCAAATACTTGAAATACAAATGGAATTTTTTTTAGCTGTCATCGTCTACAAAAGCTGCATCAATCTCTGTTTTTTCAGCTCTGGCTCTTTCTTCTTTGCCTTTTTCTCCTTGGTAGTAGTCTGACTCAATCCATCCTGGATTCTCAGAGAGCTTGACAAAGATGTCCCCATTGCTTTCTGTGACTGTGTGGATCCGCTGTTTCACGCCTTTGGAGTACCATCTGCGCACACGGGGCTTTTCCCTAGGGTCCGAAGCCTTGTACCAGCCCTCCCCTTTGGCTAAAGAGATCTTGTACTTGTGCTTTGGACAAATTATGCACAGATTGCCATTAATATCCTGTGTATGGAAAGAGAGAAGGTAATATGATGTTAATGTCATGCAAATTTGATATTCTAATTAAAGATTCTCTTCAGGTCTCAGTTCAGCAGTTGCCAGTAGGTGTGTAAGTGCACAGTGATTACCAAATAAAACAGGGGTTAATTAGGGTAAAATGATGTTCTTTAAGTTACAGCATTTCTAATTTGATGATGATTTTGTAATGTCTCATTGACTGATTTAAAGGACAACTTTACCTCAATGTCTCCATTCTGCAGCATCCCACCAGCATCTGTCGGGACAAAGAGTTTTACTTTATTACATACTGTAATACACTAACAATAAAAACATGTCATAACATCATATCAAAAACACAGAATTTAAATGCAATAAAATATGAAGCAATTATTTTTTCAAGTTCAAGTTTTTAATTCTATTTTTATTGCATAATTACTCATTTAAAGCGGCACAGTGGTGCAGTGGCTTCACAGCAAGAAGGTTGTGGGTTTGAGTCCCGGGTGGGACGAGGTTTGGACGCTGGCCTTTCTTTGTGGAGTTTGCATGTTCTCCTCGTGTATGCATGTTTTTTTTCCAGGTACTCCGGTTTCCTCCCACTCTCCAAAAACAAGCATGTTAGGCTTATTGGCCGGTACCAAATTGCCCATGGGAATGAGTTTATGGGTGAATGGTTATGTATGTGGCCTTGCAACAGACTATCGACCTGTTCAGGGTGTATACTGCCTGTTGCCTTAAATCAGCAAGGATAGACTCCAGCACCACCCGCGACCTTGTTACAGAATAACCAGTTCAGAAAACTAAATGAATTACTCATTTGATATTTGTTCAGTGATAACTCAGATTTCTGTTATATGAGGTATGACTTGACTTTTTCTCAAATGAAGTGAGTTTTGTGGAGGACACATTTTTTTCCTGAGCACACTTCTCGCACACTTTTCAGTTGAATCCATTTCCCCTCATAAAATATGTAAACGATTGTAAAAGATGTCGACGATCGCTTTCATCGTAAAAAACCTGACTGCTTACTTTGAACTTTGACAGCAGAAATGATTTTAAACACATAATGATAGTCTTCTTTATCTGGGTTGATGCAGAGAGGTATGCTGTGCTATTACCAGAAACATCTCTGCCACTTAGACATACATTTTTGTAAAATCGACCCCAAACCATCAGGGAATGTTGGCTTTTTGAGCTGTTCACTGAAAATAAGGTGGATGACTCATCTCCTCCAGAGTTTGGAGAATTAACCATAATTTCCTCAATTTGATTCAGCTCAGTTCAGAGGATGATGCAGAGCTCCGGGGCTGTTTGTGACAAACGTTCATATGTTTTATTTTATTTTCATTGTAACTATAAAATTTATTTCTGAATACACTGGTGTACAGGGTCTCTTTACATAGATAGAATCTGTCCTTCTGTCGCTGCTGATATTTCAGGATTTTATAGCCATTGTAACACTCCAATCATACCTGTGATCAGACAACTTTATTATGATAGATAAACTGCTATTGTTATTTTATATTGTTCACCATTAGTCTTTCTTCTTTTAAAAGAAGTGGTGTGTTTCCCCCGAGAGGTTTCTAAACATCAGATTTATGACCCCCATCTGGTGTTTACATGTCCTAAAATACAACTGTGGATAACATCACATGACATATTGCAACTGTTAAACTAACCCTAGGCTGCAGGAGCAGTTTCTTCCTCTACCAGCCATAACTCAGATCATCTTTATCTTTAATGCAATCTAAAGCAATTACAGTGGTGGTCAAAAGTTTACATACACTTGTAAAGAACATGATGTCATGGCTGTCTTGAGTTTCCAGTTATTTCAACAACTCTGATTTTTCTCTGATATAGTGATTGGAACAGATCCTTCTTTGCCACAAAAAACATTCATGAAGTTTGATTCTTTTATGACTTTATTATGGGTAAACTGAAAATGTGACGAAATCAGCTGGGTCAAAAATATACATACAGCAATGCTAATATTTGGTTACATGTCCTTTGGCCATTTTTACTTCAATTAGGCGCTTTTGGTAGCCATCCTCAAGCTTCTGGCAAGTTTCTGGTTGAATCTTTGACCACTCCTCTTGACAGAATTGGTGCAGTTCAGTTAAATTTGTTGGCTTTCTGACATGGACTTGTTTCTTCAGCATTATCCACATGTTCTCAATGGGATTTAAGTCAGGACTTTGGGAAGGCCATTCTAAAACCTTAATTCTAGCCTGATTTAGCCATTCCATTACCACTTTTGATGTGTGTTTGGGGTCATTGTCCTGTTGGAACACCCAACTGCGCCCAAGACCCAACCTTCGGGCTGATGACTTCAGGTTTTCTTGAAGAATTTGAAGGTAATCCTCCTTCTTCATTGTCCCATTGACTCTCTGTAAAGCACCAGTTCCATTGGCAGCAAAACAGGCCCACCGTGCTTGATGGTAGGCATGGTGTTCTTGGGGTTAAAGGCCTCACCTTTTCTCCTCCAAACATATTGCTGGGTATTGTGGCCAAACAGCTCAATTTTTGTTTCATCTGACCACAGAACTTTCCTCCAGAAGGTCTTATCTTTGTCCATGTGATCAGCAGCAAACTTTAGTCAAGCCTTAAGATGCCGCTTTTGGAGCAAGGGCTTCCTTCTTGCACGGCAACCTCTCAGTCCATGGCGATGCAAAACACGCTTGACTGTGGACACTGACACCTGTGTTCCAGCAGCTTCTAATTCTTGGCAGATCTGCTTTTTGGTGCTCCTGGGTTGACTCTTCACCCTCCTGACCAGTTTTCTCTCAGCAGCAGGTGACAGCTTGCGTTTTCTTCCTGATCGTGGCAGTGACAAAACAGTGCCATGCACTTTATACTTACAAACAATTGTTTGCACTGTTGCTCTTGGAACCTGCAGCTGCTTTGAAATGGCTCCAAGTGACTTTCCTGACTTATTCAAGTCAATGATTCTCTTTTTCAAATCTGTACTGAGCTCCTTTGACTTTCCCTTTGTAGCGTTTGTGGGTGTTTTTATCCAATGAACCCTTTTTAAATGGCCTCAGAGAAGTCACCAGCTGTAGTCACTCATAATCACTCACAAGAAGTTAAGAGGTCATGCTATGAAGCTCATGTCATTGACACAACTTTCTAAGTCTCCAAAATTGCTCATTCATGTTGCTGTATGTATATTTTTGACCCAGCTGATTTCGTCACATTTTCAGTTTACCCATAATAAAGTCATAAAAGAATCAAACTTCATGAATGTTTTTTGTGACAAAGAAGGATCTGTTCCAATCACTATATCAGAGAAAAATCAGAGTTGTTGAAATAACTGGAAACTCAAGACAGCCATGACATTATGTTCTTTACAAGTGTATGTAAACTTTTGACCACCACTGTACGTGGACCAATTGAAGAAGCCCAATGCCTTTTGCAACGTTGTTTAAGACCAGTTAAGATTCAGATTTTTGAATCACACTTCAGCCCATTAAATCAGGGCTGCATGGTGGTGCAGTGGTCAGCACTGTGGCCTCACAGCAAGAAGGTCGGGGTTTGAGACCCAGAGTGGGGGTGAAGCTTGAAACAGTGGCCTTTCTATGTGGAATTTTTATGTTCTCCCTATGTCTGTGTTGATTGTCTCTGGATACTCCAGTTTCCTCTCACCTTCCAAAAACATGCATGTTAGGTGGATTGGCTGCTACGAAATTGCCTGAAGGTATAAGTGTGTGTGTGGATGGTTGTGTGTGTGTGTGTGGTTCTGCAGCAGACTTGTGACCTGTTCGGGGTGTTCCCTGCCTCTCACCTGAAATCCGCCAAGGAAATCCGCTCTAGCACTTCTCGAAACTTACAGTCACCAGCTGTTGATGGTGACCGAAAGAAGGAGATCACGGATATAACAGTCCGAAATGAGCTTCCTCTGCAAGGTGGCTGGGCTTTCACTCAGAGATCGGGTGAGGGGTTCTGCCATCTGGGAGGAGCTCAGTGTAGAGCCATTCCTTCTCCAGCTCCAGGGAAGCCAGATGGGGTGGTTCGGGCACCTGATCAGGATGCCTTCCAAGCGCCTGTCCCAGTGAGGCGTTTTGGGTACATCCCACCGAGAGAAGACCAAGAGGCTGACCCCGGACCCAATTGAGAGACTGTGTCTCACTGGCCGGTGAATGACTCGGAATCCTTCCGGGGGAGCTGGAGGATGCAGCCGGGTTGAAAGAATCCTGTGCTTCCCTTCTGAGGCTGTTGCCCCTTCGACCCGGCCCGGGATAAGCGGAAGACAACGGAATGGAAACATTGCTAAAAAAACAGTCAACTAAAGTCTTCTTCTCCTTTTGGCATTTTCCTTCAAGGGTTGCCGCAGCAAGTCAGTTACTTCAATCTAATCATGACTCCCTCATCCTCTTTGGTCACACCAACTATTTTCATGTCTTCCTTCATTATATTCAAGAACCTCTTCTTTGGAACCCCTGGGACCCCTTCCTCTAGGCCTCCTGCCTGGCGGTTCCAAACTTAACGTTGACTGAAGTAAATTGCCTTTTTTTTTCAGATTTATTTGAAAAAAATTTGTATAGGTACAAGGACTTGGCAAAACAACGCTGACCCACAGTAGTTTAAACAATATTGTAGACCAGGGGTGCCCAACCTATTTTGTCCCAAGATCTACTTGCAATAGATCTTGTTACCATTGCAAACCCCACAGATCGTTTCCAGCCTGCTGTAACTGCACCTACAACACGATTTGTTACACTGGCACACGCACACACTCACAGCGCTTTGCGAGGGGGAAGGGCCACAGCAGCACTGCGGGCTGCTCATTGATTACAGATTTGATAACATGATTTCACATCACAGACTCAAAAAATCTCCAGTAACAGCAGAAAAACCGTTAGATTTTTTTTTTAAGTTTTTTTTAAGTTTTTTTTACTGTTTTTCAATGCCATGCGATCTACCCATAATGCCTTTTGCGATTGACCAGTTGATCACGATCGACCAGTTGATCGCAATCGACTTAACAGGCACCCCTGTGATAGACATTAACTTTTCTGAGCTTAGTTGTTTAAACTCTTCAGAAATTTTGTTAAAATGGTTTAACTTTGTGATTCCCTTTTGATAAAACACAAAGTTCTATCTTAGTACAGACAGCAACAATATTTCTGATTTTCAAATTTGCAACATACCTTAATTGTAACATTCCAATATTTTTTTTTACTATGCAATGGGCCTTAAATGTCTATACTCTCAGAACGTGACATGCTGTTTTGTGCCATTGCTTAATATCTTTTTTAACTATCACTATAAGAAAACTTCAGATTACTGCAGGATATCATGAATCTTTTCAAAGGCAGCAGATTTTGTTTTAGACTGTCCCCTGAAAACTTGTACTCACGATAACAGTAGGAGTCCATGGCAAAGAACGTTCCCTGATGGTGGATAATCAGTATATCCCGACCCTCTAATGTTCTGAAAGACTGCTTTGCTTCAATCATTTCATCCTTCTTTCCCACAAAATGAAGACCTCCAGCTGGCTGGTCACTCTCCTCCATCATTGTGAAGATTTACCTAAAAAGCAAGCAGCAAATGTTATAATTGGTCATATTTGTTACCAAAAATGACAGCTGGGTTATTGCATACAGAAAGTGGATTGTTTTACTTAATAACTTCCTCTAATCCTAAATTACTTTCAGATTACTGTGTTGGCGCCTCATGTCATAGCTGTCATCTTAATTTAAGTCTAGAACTCCTCCAGAAATCTTAAGTGAAAAACATTTTTGGTCAGTAAACTGGACTGGTCCACCAACACATACATT
Organism: Neostethus bicornis; assembly: GCA_902685375.1. Classification (NCBI taxonomy): domain Eukaryota; kingdom Metazoa; phylum Chordata; class Actinopteri; order Atheriniformes; family Phallostethidae; genus Neostethus; species Neostethus bicornis. The sequence continues at coordinate 15,526,701 of LR738557.1, read as the reverse complement.
GTCTGTAAGAAGGGCCTGAGTAAATTGTACCACCTGAGAAAACTCAGGTTCTCCAATGTCTACAATAAGATGCTCTCCATGTTCTGCCAGTTCACCATGGCCAGGGTCTCCATATTCTACCAATCCATCATGGAAAAGGTTTCCATATTCTACCAGTCCATCATGGAGAAGGTTTCTATGTTCTACCAGTCCACCATGGCGAGGGTCTCCATATTCTACCAATCCATCATGGAGAGAGTCTCAACGTTCTACGGGTCCATCATGGACCCTCTCCATGTTCTATGGGTCCATCATGGAGAGTGCCCTGTTCTTCTCTGTGGTTGGTTGGGGAGCTGCTATGAAAACCAAAGTATGCCAACAAACCAAAGTAACTGATCAAAAAAGCTGGATCTGTCAAAAAAAGCTGGATCTGTGGTTGGCTCATCCTTTGTCTGGGTAGAAGAGGTGGTGAGGGACAGTATGATGGAAAAACTTTTGTCAATCAGGTTGAACCCCTTCCCGCCCTCCATGAATCTGTGGACCAACTAGGGAGCAGCTTCAGTTACAGACTCCTGCAACCCCACTGCTCAAAGGAACGGTATAGAAAATAATTTCTGCCATCCTTCATCAGACTCTAACCTTTCATCCTCTAGTCTATAACTACCAGTCTGGACATAGTTACAGGTTCTTCTTTTGTCTTTCTGTTTGCACTGCAGCACTCAAACTTTCCTTCAAGGATCAATAAAGTATTTTCAATTCAATCTATTGGCATATATCCCTTTTTTGACAAACACCCCATCTGCAGCATTGCACTCAAATATTTCTTGTTTATTTAGTGAGCTTGTAGTATTATTGTATTTTGATTTTTTAAAAAGTCTTGTTTAATTGAGCATTTTTAAATCTCATATTCTGTGATTCAAGATTTATTTTATATATAAAGTGGAAATGCTCATAAAATGTTATGACAATATTCAGATAGGGTATCCTGAAGCCAAAGGTCAGCATCATGTTCATGTGTCGTATGTAAGAAAAATGTGGATGAAAATGAGTCACGTACAGCAGAGTGGGATAATGAGTTCTTCAGCTGACTAAGCACAGTAGTAGCAGGAAAAGTCACATGTCTTTAACCCTGTGGCGAAAACAAAGGCAGATAATTTTTAGAAATGTCACAGAGAGCAGCAAAATGACTGTCACATGAAGAGGGAAATTGAGTCTTTACTGGTTATATAAGATACATTTCAGTGGTTCTCTCAGAATAGTGCTGTAAAACTCCCAACGTGCACATTTCTCTTTATATATTTATAATTTTTCTTGAAAATGACAAAGTGGAGTTTACCTCCTATCTTGGCTTTACCTTGAAGCTCAGTAGCTGTGTCTCTTCTGTCAAATGCAACAACAGTTGTGCTGACAGTTCAGGGCTGTGAGGGAAGTGGGGACTCAGTCTATTATCTTTACACACAAGCTGTCTCCAGAAGACCCAGCCTACTCTAGGCTTATGTCTTATCTCACCCCTCTCAGATACTCTCGTCTAACCCCAAAGCTTCATTTCTAATACTTGTTTGATAGTAAAGTAACAGGTTGATATAGAAAAATAAAAAAAATGGTACAGGATGGAAGATGTTTCCAAAACACATTTTTTTTTAGAATTATGTACACATGTCAGTAGGGTTTATGTATATGACTTCATCTAGAGTAGATCTGATTCAAAGAAAGCCATGTTGCACCATATTTTAGATAATTTAGTTTCTGTATCTTTCTCATACAATCCACACTACTCACATTATTGGTGTGTGTGTGTGTATGTTTTAACACTCACAGTATTTACGATCAAACAGGGAAGCATACCTAAATATCTGGATATACAGTAGATAGATGCATGGGTGGATGGATGAATTAATGAATAGATGGATGGATGGGTGGGTGGATGGATTGATAGGTAGTTGGATGGACGCATGAATGGATGAATAGATGGATGAGTGAATGGACTAATTGATTTATAGATGGGTGGATGAATGAATAGATCGATGGGTGGTTGGTTGGATGGATGCGTGAATGAATGACTAGATGGATGGACGAGTGAATGGACTAATTGATTTATACATAGATGGGTGAGTGAATGAATGAATAGATCGATGGGTGGTTGGATGAATGGATGCATGGATAGATGCATGGGTGGATGGGTGAATGGATGGATAGGTGAATGGATGGATGGATAGATAGATGCATGGGTGGATGGATGAATTGGTGGATGGATGGATGGATGGATGGATGGATGGGTGGGTGGGTGGGTGAATGGATTAATGGGTCGTTGGATGGATGGGTGAATGGATTAATTGATTTATAGATGGATGGATGAAGGAATAGATCGATGGGTGTGTGGATGTATGCATGGATGGGTGAATGGATGGATGAATGGGTGGATAGGTGAATGGGTGGATGAATGGATAGATGCATGAGTGAATGGATGGATAAATTTATTGATTGATTGATTTTTATTGAAATGTCTAAATAGAACACACATTCTCTTTCAGATCATTTTACAATAAAATCTGTTTCTATAAAAGTGCGAATTATTTCAATCTAAATAAATAGATAAAAAGTTAAACTTTGAAATGAATTGAATGACTTCTTTTTTAAAAAACATAATTCTTTCCATGAGTAACTATTAATCTCTGTCATTTTATAATATTTAACATTATTTGTTATAATAATCTTTATTTTATATTTTAAAAAGCAAACGTCTCAACAAATTATTTGTTAAGAGTTTATTCAATTCAGAAAAGTTTAAGAGGAATTTTAAAAATTCAATTAATTTAAAATTGAATCAGTAGCCAAATAGAGTCTGGTATTTTGTGATATAACAATCGGATTAAGTTATATCCTCTTACAACAAAAATGGAAATTATATATATTTATTTTAATCTTAAACCTTGATCTTTAATCTTAAAAACCGGAACTATTTGTACGAGTTTTTACACAAACCCGGAACTATTTTCCGGTGCACCGCTGTGGACTCGTTGAAAAATATATTTTAACTCATTTTACTGAAAGTAAGTTTTAAGGTTTTTTAAAATAAATAAAGCTGATTTTTTTTTAGCCCAGTAAGTAGTTTTTATAAACTGAAGTTAGCGACACTTGTATCACGTTTTCACCGATATTTAGATCAAACTAGTTAGCATGTCTGATTTAAATCATATGTAAAGATGTTTACTGTGCTTTATCTTTTTTTTTTTTTTTTTTTGGAAATCATTAGCTAAATCTAATGATACTGCAAAATATTTAAGTAGTATTGCTTTTTGTTTTTTTAATGAAGTTTAACAAAATTCACATTTTTGTTTTGCCAAAAAGCTCCAACAGAACTGTAGTTAAAATTAAATGAACTATTTGACATTTCATAATTGAATTGTTAATCAAACTTCTTTTAAGATTAATGTTTAAAGTGAATTTACAGATTTCTGATCATTTTTGTTTATAAATGCAATTTTACTATGTTTAAAACTTAATTTGGAATCCCTGATTGTTAAAAAAAAAACTATAGTGATTGATCTAATGTAATTATGGTTAATTAACACATTCAGATTATGAATCAATGTTGTGATCTGTTTGAAGGATCAAATATCGATTAAGCTTAATTAGATTTATTTATGTGTGAAAGATCAGAGTGAGAATGCATGTCTGTTTCACTAAACAATGCATGGAAATAAATGTTCTATTTTCTAACATATCAGACAAAAAAGATGGCACTCCGAGCTTGTGGCTTCATAGTGTTTCGTCGTCTGGTTGGATCCATTGAATATCTCCTCTTACAGACATCATATGGAGAACATCACTGGACTCCACCCAAAGGTGTAGTATAAACACCAAATTACACTCGATTTGTTTCATCTTATTAACCGCTTATCCCTTCTAGGGTCGCAGAGCCCATCCTGGCTTATTTCAGGCGAGAGGCAGGGTACACCCCAAACCCTGCCAGTCTGTTGCAAGACCACACACACACACTCATTCCTAGGAGCAATTTCGTAGTGACCAATCAACTGAACATGCATGTTTTTGGAGGGTGGGAGGAAACCGGAGTACCCAGAGAATACCTACAAATACATGAGAACATGCAAACTCCTAATAGAATGACCAGTGTCAAGCCTGGCCCTCATTCTGGGACCTGAGTCCAAAACCTTATTGCTGTGTGGCCACTTAACCACTGCACCGCCGTGCTAACCACCTGCGGGGAATGCAGGAGCCCATCCCTGTTGATTTAAGGCAAGAGGCAGGATACACCTCGAACAGGTCACAAGTCTGTTGCAGGGTCACACACTCAGACACCCATCCACACACACTCATTCCTGGGGGTAATTTCATAGCAGCCAATAAACCTAACACATACACGGGGAGAACATGTAAACTTCACACAGACAGGACAGTGTTTCAAGACTCACTCACTCCGAGACTCAAACCCCCAACTTTCTTGCTGTGAGGCCACTGTGCTTACCAGTGCACCACCGTGCCATCCCTACACACACACACTCGTTCGTAGGGATAATTTTGTTGCAGCCAATCAACCTAACATGCATGTTTTTAGAGAGTGGGAGGAAACCGGAGTACTTGGGGAAAAAACATGCATAGATGAAGAGAACATGCAAACTCCACACAGAAAGGCCAGTGTTTCAAGCCTCTCACTCACTCACTCCGAGACTCGAACCCCCAACTTTCTTGCTGTGAGGCCACTATGCAGCCTCACAGTATTTTTTTAAATTCAAATATTTAACTGCCATGTTTTTATTGTCAGGTCATGTGGACCCAGGTGAGGATGACCTCACTACAGCCCTGAGAGAAACCAAAGAGGAGGCTGGACTTGGAGCTGAACATCTGCAGGTGGTTGATGATTTTATTCAGGAGCTGAACTACGAAGTACGTGGAAAACCCAAAGAGGTGCTTTACTGGCTGGCTGAACTGAAAGACCCAGGAACAGCTGTGACTTTGTCAGATGAACACCAGGACTACCGCTGGGTCCAGCTGGAAGAGGCCTGCTCTCTGGCCGGATACAAAGACCTGCAGGACACATTGAGAGCAGCACAAAGACATTTAGAAACTCAGCAGAAAAAACAATGAATGTAAGAATAATCTTTTTAAAAACAGAGTAATTTGACTCCTTGTTGCACCACATTTTACTTTGTAATGATCTGAAATGTGTGATCAGAGAATAAAAGTCCACAAATATCAATCCAAACAAGGCTATTCCAACTGGGATCTAGCTAATAAGAGAACACAATTTTGTAATAGTTTCTCATAAGTCTCATGCAAATTTGACCTTAAACATGATTTTTGTACATAACTCGTTGATGACGTGTAATGTCAACTATAGAATAAAATTTTGTCATGTAAAATTGTTTCTGCCACAAGAGGGAGACAAAACTACTTCTTTGGATAACTGATGCTGAATAATCAATAGTTGGTAATGTTATTGTAATGTAATTACTGTTATTAATCCCTAATTAATAAGAAAAAGCGATCTAATCTTTCTGGCACAGTGTTCAGTCTACACATACACACTCTTATCAAACTTAATATTTTTTATCTGCCGCTCAAAGAATTAAGCACATCAATGAAGCTGGGACAACAGTTTCTCTCAATACTGGGATAAAATGTAATTGAGTGAAAGCACTATGTGGTGCTAGGCTACCCGAGGAAATATGTTTTACCTAAATGTAAGATTCTCTTGTTTAATTTAAAGATGCATGTGATATTTTAAAATTGATCACTTTGATTTGTCAAAAAAAATTATTTTTGACAAATCATAATAGTATCGATAATGATTTATCGATACTAGTAATCTTATCGATACCGCTTAACGAACCGGTTCTTTAACGAATCTCATATTGATACTTTTAGAAACAAACAAAAAAGTATTATGAACATAAAAACTTTAATTGTTTGATGGTGGAACTCACAAACAGAAGCGTATTTAATTAAATATACCTTACTTAAGTAAAATAAACGGGATACTTCAAAATAAATTTGTACTGGACAAATAATAAAAACAAATAAAATGTCAAAGTTAGAAAAAATAAATAAATATTACCGGTTAAGTTTAACAGCAGCAAATTTTTTTTTTTTTTTTTTTAACAATTAAAAATGTGCACTTTTTTTTACTAACTAATAAGTTAAATTATTAATTAAAGCAGCACTTTTATTTCACTTTTACTGTTTTTTTCTCATGATAAACCATGGAGGACATGCGTTTCCAAGCGTGCTTGTGCCGTAATTTATTAGCATCCTGTTCCTCGCAGTCGGAGCTGCTTCACCGCGCTCGTCAAACACAGTGCATCTTTCAGTCTGAATGCCGTGGATTTTCGGCAACATGTTTGGCAAATTGCATGTGGTTCTACTTTTACATAAAATATTTTATTACACTTTAGACAACATGCGTTGTCGGCCTCGATTTCGGTAAAATAAAGACAAACTCGAGATCGCTTTGCACGTTTTGCCATTAAGCCTCGCTCGGCTTAAACATTTGCATGTGTGCATTAGCAGCGCAAGTGCGCACCGCCCCTTCGCGAGTGGACGTAACCAGAACCGATAGCAGATCCGTTTGGACTAGCGGTTATCGATCCGGGTAAAACGACGGCCGAGGAACCAGTTGTGAAAAAAAACAGTTCTCGGAACCCACCCCTAGGTATACCGAGACTAAGCACATGGCATCTCCTGCTGCTGCAGCTGTGCATCTGAAAGCCACTAGTAGCAATCTGCATGGGTCTATTGCCAGTATTGTTTTTGGTGAACGTATGGAACTTTGCTCAGGTGACAGCTTATATGTTTGAGCCACAAAACAAAGCGCGAAAAAACAAGGCCATAGGCTACACGGAGGGACATGGAGATCAAGCAGCTGCAAGAGAATTTAAGACGAATGAATCAATGGTTCGCAAGCGGAAGAAACTGGAAAACGAGCTCCGACAGGTCAAGAAGACGCAGCTAAGTTTCTGTTGACATAAGGCGAGGTTGCCCGAGTTGGAGGAAAGACTCGAGCACTGGATCATCCAGCATTGTATAGAAATCCCATGCTTTCTGATCAGCTGCGCTTTATGTATGTGTTAAACACAGTAACGGCACACAAAACTGAGACTGCGCCTTTTAAAATGGTGCGTCTTATAGTCGTGAAAACAGAGGTAATAGATGTGACTAAAAGTTCAGATTTATATTGTTAGAAAAAATGCTGTATAATCTGAAATAGAAAAGGGCTGCAAAATGTTAAGATAATAAACACTAATTCTTTTAATCAGATTTCGATGACGGTTTTATTTCAATAATTGTCCAGCTTAACCACAATAAATTTCCATTTGCATACCACGCTTTGCTTTAACCTCTAAATGTACTTTCTGTGAGGCCTGTTTGACGGCATGTAGCCTTAGCAACAAATATTCAAATCACTTTTCAAAAAAAAAAAAAACATATGTGACTGAGAACCATAAAATAATGAGAAGGGACAATAACTGAGCAAAAAAAAAAAATTTTTCAATCAGTCTGTATTAAAGCGTGTGAACATGCAAAAGCTTCAGAAAAACTCTGGACTTAGTTGGAGAAAAAACATTTTCACACACACACACTTGAACAAATTAAAAGAAAATTTTGATTTCACTCCCCTTTTGTTTGCATTCAGTGTGATCTTTGACTTAATAAGTCACTTTGTACATGACGTTTTTTTTTAATCAGCTGAAAAAAAAGCACTTAATGTTGTCCTAAATATAAAAATTTGGGGGGGGGTGTTCGTTCAAAGTGGCTACAACTACATAGCATGACAAGAATAAAATGCTGGTCATCTTAAAACCTGAAGATTTCCACTCAGTGAGCAATTGTTTATAAAATTGGGAATAAAGTTGCTTTTCTGCACGAGGAAATAAAAAATGTGAACAAAAAAAACCCTCAAAGTGAAAAGTGATGAGGTGATTTTACATCAGTCAGTTTAGTAAATACAAGATGTGTTTCTGTCTTCTTAACTATTTGCTCAGTGCAAACCAGAATAAATCACACATTTTTTTGTTCCTATGTTTCCTACAATTGCTGCAAACCTTGGTTTCCTTAAACAGAATCAGACTGGATATTTTGCAAATTAATTTGAATGATAAAATGCTGTGGGATGTTCATTCCATGCCATCTCAACTCTGAATTCTATCGCTTTTAAAAATCAAAACCACAAAATATGTATGGGACCAAAAACTCTATTTTTATAAGGATTAATTATATATTTTGTACTTGAATGAGTTAATCAAAGATTTTTCTGTTTTTTAAATCAACTACCATGAGAAAATAAAAAGATTAAAAAATGGGAGAACTGGTACTGGTCATTTATAACTGTAATACTTCAGAAACTTTTAAACACATTTATATAATTGTTTTCACTCCGTCAATATCAATTATTTAATTTGTATGGATTTAAATGGGGTCCAATTTAAACTCAAATAAGTATTTTCAATTCAATTATACGGCACTCTTGAATCTGGATCCTTTTATTTCTCTGATCAGTGTTTTGTTGAGAAGGCATGGAATAAAGTAAATGTAATGAACAGACAAAACTTCCATCAATCTTACTTAACTCATCATTTGAAAGCATGAACACCACAAAATGTTTCACCTTGCCTTGACCAAACGTAAAAGATTGGTACTTTTCTTTCCTGGACATAGAAAAGTTCAAATTCTGCAACATTTTTTTTTCCTTGTGCTGCAATTTTAAATCTCTCACAGGTAGAGTTTAGAAGTGGATTCTCTGTTTCCTCAAAACACAATCCAGTTTCTACAGAAGGTTCCGATCCTGTGATTCACATTAAAATCCAAATGGTTTCTCAGGGAGAGTTTAATCAAAGATCAAGGAATCCACAATGTGCATCCACGACTTTAAAGTCTTCGGAATAAAAGTTGTGGGGCGGTATTTGGTTTCCTTGGCATAAAAATCCACCTGTTGGATCCACAGGTTTGTCCCGGTGCTCCATTGTGAAGAAAGAGAGCAAACGGTTCTCGATACACAATTTTCGTGATGCAGCACAAATATTTTTTGGGCTGTTCATAAAGTTCAAAACTTAACGCTCAAGAGTATTTTTCTCCTTTTCATCAGTCAGAAACTCAGCTGATTCAGGCATCTTAAGCTGAAATTGTCGGAGCAAATTTACTCAAGAGACAAGTCTGCACAGATTGAAGGAAAAAAAAAAAAGGAAAAAACTTTGACATCGTAGCCAAAACGATTGCTAAGTGTAAATACACACACAAAAAAAATGAAACCAAAAACAGGTAACAGGCAATCATTGTCGTATTCATTCGAATGCAAATGTGAATTTATGCTGGATGTGATCAATAAACTCTGTCATATTCAAGTTGCATTAAACAGAGATCATAAAGAAAAATAGCCGGACATTTTCACGTATCTCACCACACAGAAGTCCCAAAGGATGCATTTTTTATTTTCCTTACCGAGTTCTCACTTGTCACTTAAATCCTCCTAATCTGGTAGGTGGGACAGGAGGCTCCAAAAGTTAGAAAAAGTGGAGGTGTGGAGCAGTTTGTCTTTTCTTTATGACTCCTTTTGTTTACTCTCTCAGCGAAAGTCTGAGGCCCTGAGATTTGAGAGGCAGAGATAGGCGAAGGAGGCGACGTGAATGAAGGTTTTTAGTTTGTTCGCTCGATGAAATGACGCCGCTTCAAGGGAAAATGTGAGATTAATGAATTCTTGTGAAGCTGTACCCAACAGGACGAGGTTTAACGATGAATAGGCAGTAAGGAGGAAAAGAGGCGTTCTTTGGGGACACTGGATGACAATGAGGACAAGCTGGACAGCTCACTGACTGGTTAATGAGCCAAAGAAGTCAAGTGTTCATTATTATCCAGACAGCCGGAGCCCACAGAGAATAAAGAAACAAGATGTCTAACCAAATAAACACAAAAAAAAAAAAACAGAACACAGTGGACAGAAAAAAACTTTCTTCTCACATGAAATCATACTGACATGAACGAGACAGTGGGGCTCAGCAGACCACCACAGTAACAACATGTTTTCATCATTTATTAATACTTCTTTTTATGAGCTAACGAGCTTCTTGACCAAAAGACCAAGATCATGAATACAACCAGCTCAAATGAGTTTCCTCCGCTGGGTGACGGGTTTCACTTAGCGATAGAGCGAGGAGCTCTGCAATCCGGAAGGAGCTCGGAGTCAAGCCATTGCTCCTCCGTGTGAGAAAAACTAGATGGGGGGATTCTGGTTATGGTGCCTCCCGAGTGCCTCACTGGTGAGGTGTTTCAGGAACGTCCCACCGGGAGGAGAACCAGGAGCAGACCCTGGACCCGCTGGAGAAACTATGTCTCACAGTTGGCCAGGGAACGCCTCGGGATCCTCCTAACCTGACCAAGTTAAAACTATTTGAACACCGATGTGAACTATAAAAACAATCTAATTATTGAGCAGGAACTCAGTAATATTTTGTAAAAAGGTGAAGAAAAGTGAGTACAAGCAAATTTAGTGGTTGTGACCATTTGTGGGAAGTGGTTGCACAAAATAATGTAACAAGCTAGTTGAGTGGGAACACATTTTGACTCAAAAAAAGGATTATTCAATTTTTTTATTTTTTTTTAAATGGGACATTTTAAAAATGTGATTTAAAAAATGAGCGGGGCAGGAATTGTTTTGCATCTCAAATTCAACAAAAAGTTAAAAGTACAGCTTTAATTAAGGCAAAATGGTGAAAAATTCAAATTGTAGGATTCAGTAAAAATAACAGACTTTTAGAACGGATATTCAACCGAACTGATGCTAGTTTAATAAATGATGAAAAGTTTTTGGCAGTAGACTTTTGACCCCACTGTAGGTGCAAACAAACACATGCACGCACGCACCCACACGCACGCAGACAAACAAAAAAAAAAATTTGAAAGAAGGTGTTGGAGAAGTTGGGCATGAGGAGGATTTATCATCCAGATCATCATGAGTCTTCATTGCCAGAGTCGTCCTGGTTATCGTAACGTCTGGTGGACGTCCCACCGTCCTCCATGGTGGTCATGCCCCCTGCCTCACCTACCGACTCCATCTCACTCTCATCTTCATCCTCATCTTCGTCCTCCATGTCATCGTCATAAAGGTCGTCATACAGGAGGTCTGAGCTACTGTCCTGGGAGGGAACCCTCGTCTGGATACAGTACTCTGCCAGTGTGGTCGGCACTTTGATGCCGTCTCGCTCGGCTTCTGCTGATGTTGTCATTACTTGCTTCCTGTTTTGTAGAAAAATAAATGTATATATTAATTTATTTCTTCAATATGAGGTGAAGGAAATAATTGTGTAAGTTATAAATGTGCATTGGACATGTTCTTTCTAAAATGTTCAAATCATTTGCCATCTTATGTAAAGTCAAGTATGTTTTAAAGATGTGCTTCATGGAAAATCAACTTTTTGGAGGTTTCAGTTTAACTGAATTGTTCGATTCTCCTGCTTTATGCATAACCCGGCCCTCCAGACCCATGCACGATACATCATATATCTTGTTTGAAGTCACAAAACCGGTGTAAAGAGCACCAAGTTAGCAGAGCTAGCACATATTCTTTTATATTTTTATTTTGGTTATACTTTGGTATTGTTATAAAAATAGCACTTCCTGTTGGAAGTAAGGAGCATGAGCAAAGCATGTGGATTTCAAACATAATACTAACTTCCAAAAAGATAATTTTTTTTAATTGTACCTTCCTTTTAAGGCAATCAAATTAAAAAACTTTCAATAAAGCAATCACCTGATGATCTCGGCGTACTCTTTATCTTTGCCTTTGCTGTCCCTCCATTTGCGAAACATGACTGAGGCATCGACATTCGCTGGCGAGAAGGTGTTTGGTTCATTGAGCAAGGAGATCACACTTAGAAGAATGGTCCTGTCAAAAGAAGTGAGGAAATTAAAAATGTCAGATTGGGCTATCATCAATAAAAAGGGGGGAAAAAAACCCAAAACAAATCCCAGAATGAGCTGTTTTATGGTTCAGTCAGAAGTTTCCCCTGTGGCTTAATTACTCGCCACATCCCGTCTGCTCTGATCTTCAAACGGAAACTAAGCACTTTACACTTAAATTTAAATTTGCTGACATATAAAGATTGGATGAAATTCTAAAAGAAGCCCTGCAGTGGGTTTACCTCCTTCAAATGTTTCACAGAACACAAGCTTGGTAAAGATGACCTATTAAGCGAGGCAGATGTTGGTTTGCATCTTTAAAGTTGACTTTCTGGTTGTGATTTGAGTGTTACTGCACAACAGGCTTCAATTACACAGCATGTTCAACCATAAAAACAGCCTAATAACTGCAACTATGCCACATAACTTTTCTAATTACCAATAATTAGAAAAGTGCAATTACAACCGGATTCCAAAAAAGTTGGGACACTTTAGAAATTGTGAATAAAAACTGAATGCAATGATGTGGAGGTGCCAACTTCTAAAATTTTATTCAGAATACAACATAAATCACAGGTCAATAGTTTAAACTGAGAAATTGTATGATATTAAGGAAAAATATGCTCATTCAAAATTTCATGGTGTCAACAAATCCCAAAAAAGTTGGGACAAGGCCATTTTCACCACTGTGTGACACCCCCCCTTCTTCTTAGAACACTCAACAGACGTCTGGGCATTGAGGAGACCAGCTTCTCAAGTGTAGACATAGGAATGTTCTCCCATTCTTGTCTAATACAGGCCTCTAAGTGTTCAATCGTCTTGGGTCTTCTTTGTCTGACCTTCCTCTTAATGATGCGCCAAATGTTTTCTATAGGTGAAAGATCTGGACTGTTGGCTGGCCAGGTCAGTACCCGAATCCTTCTCCCACGCAGCCATGATGTTGTGATTGATGCAGAATGTGGTCTGGCATTATCTTGTTGAAAAATGCAGGGTCTTCCATGAAAGAGACGACGTTTGGATGGGAGCATATGTTGCTCTAGAACCTGAATATATTTTTCTGCATTGATGGTGCCTTTCCAGATGTGCAAGCTGCCCATGCCACACGCATTCATGCAACCCCATACCATCAGAGATGCAGGCTTCTGAACAGAGCGTTGATAGCAACTTGGGTTGTCACTGTCCTCTTTGGTCCTGATGACATGGCGCCCCAGATTTCCAAAAAGAACCTCAAAACGTGATTCGTCTGACCACAGAACAGTCTTCCATTTTGCCACACTCCATTTTAAATGACTCCTGGCCCAGTGAAAACGTCTTCGCTTGTGGATCTTTGTTAGAAATGGCTTCTTCTTTGCAGAATAGAGTTTCAGCTGGCAACGGCGGATGGCACGGTGGATTGTGTTCACTGACAATGGTTTCTGGAAGTACTCCTGAGCCCATGCTGTGATTTCCTTCACAGTAGCACTCCTGTTTTTGATGCAGTGTCGTTTAAGGGCCCGGAGATCACGGGCATTCAGTATGGTTCTCCGGCCTTGACCTTTACGCACAGAGATTTTTCCAGATTCTCTGAATCTTCTGATGATATTATTCACAGTTGATGATGACAACTGCAAACTCTTTGCAATTTTTCGCTGGGTAACACCTCTCTGATACTGTTCCACTATCTTTTTACGCAACATTGTGGGAGTTGGTGATCCTCTACCCATCTTGGCTTCTGAGAGACACTGCCAATCTGAGAAGCACTTTTTATACCCATCATATTGCCAATTGACCTGATTAGTGCTGATTGGTCTTCCAGGTGTTTGTTGTATGCTCAAATGACTTTTTCCAGCCTCTAATAGGTTCTTGTCCCAACTTTTTTGGGATTTGTTGACACCATGAAATTTTGAATGAGCATATTTTTCCTTAATATCATACAATTTCTCAGTTTAAACTATTGACCTGTGATTTATGTTGTATTCTGAATAAAATATTAGAAGTTGGCACCTCCACATCATTGCATTCAGTTTTTATTCACAATTTCTAAAGTGTCCCAACTTTTTCGGAATCCGGTTTGTAAGTGGAAAATGGAACTGAAATAAATAAAGTCACTAACTCTTTGATTGACCCCTTTACTCACCACAAAGAGAGAAAAGTGTTGCAACATCTTTTAAAGGAATATTTTAGAAGTTACACAACTCCCTTAAGAGGCTTCAAAAGATCTGAGCATCCCTTTTTGAGTTTATGACCACACTGCTCAAGATTTATAAGAGCAATATAAAACAGAAAGCGAGTCCCACCCTTTAAATCTCCTTTCATTCCATAATGCTTTCTGTTTTTAATCTATTAAGTGAGTTTGGTGCTCACTTTTATGTTCCAGACATGTGAAAACATGCATAATTTGTAATGAGAAGTTACCTGACATTCTGGGTGGGGTTCCACCTCTCAGATGGTAGCTCTCCGCTCTGGGGGTCGTCAACAGGTGGGTGCAAGATGGAAATGCAAACGTCGCCATTCTGGAAGAGAAAATGGTATCGTGCATGAAAACACAAAAACGTCTACAATTGTGTTCAACTTACCAGCACTTTTTTATTTACTACATGCCAAACAATGTAGAAAACCCACATACATTACGACTAGTGAGATAATTATAAATATTGTGAAGCAGCTTTACTTCAACATCACACTAATATACTGTATTTAAGAGGGTGGTTGGGTTTTTTGTATACAGCGATCCCTCGCTATAACGGGGTTTACTTATCACGGTTTCGCTACTTCGCAGATTTGCACCGCGCATTTTGTTCTGCATTCTAATCGGCTGAAAAGTCCCTTCGCTTCTTCTCTACCTGTGCGTCGATAACGGTGCAGTTTAATATGTAGACGTAAGTAAAACAGCTGGCCAAATTTACATTACATAGGTGCAAATTCTCTTGCAATTTCGAGTTCCAAAAGGCTTGAAAAGAAGACAACACTGCAAAGCGGGGTCAGAGAGCGAATTGCTACTCCAGGTCGAGAGAAGCCGGATGTTGTGGTTCAGGCATCTAGTTAGGATGCATCCCGAACACCACACTGGTGAGGTGTTTCGGTCACGTCCCACCGGGAGGAGACCCAGAGGCAGGCCCCAGATCCGCTGGAGAGACTATGCCTCACAACTTTAAAATAAACTTCCAAGGAAGTCATATGTATTTTGTAATTTTGGTTATGCAACTAGATCTTGTAATACTGTGTAGAGATCAGAGGTATGGCCAGATAATACGTCTGCAAGACCAGGGAGATAAAAAGGGCTGAAGGTTTGACAAATGAAATGTAACCGCAAAAAACAACTGAAATGTGAGCCAGAAATCAAATAAGCCACTAACACAGTCACTCCAATCACTTCATCAAACAAGAAGTGGTCGAAATATCTCCATGGTACAAACCCTTATACATCCACCTAACACAACACTGTTTAGAATGAAAACACCAGCTTCAATCAGGGAAAGAGAAGTACTTCTACATCCTGTTTAGACATAAGTTCATATCAACACAACAAACCATAACTTTTTGGTTATGCAACTAGATATTGTAATACTGTGTAGAGATCATAAACTTTAAAAGCTTAAAATATGTGAAAGAATAAAAAAATATATATATTTAAAGAATAAAAAAAAAAAAAAACACACACAAGTTGGTGAAGCTTTAAATATTTTTTTTCTTACCTCATAAATGTTTGGATGCCACATCTTGGTTAGAAAGCGAAACGTAGGAGGTGAGTAGGGGTAGTCTACTGGAAACTTGATGTGAGCCTGGATGAATAAACATACGAGTCAACTCGGTACATTTAGCAGACACGATTTCATCCCAACCTCGGTAATCAGAGTCAGAAAGATAATTCTGACTCATGTAAGAAAACGCAAACAATTTAAATGGCTTCTTTTAATCGCAATAAAATTGTATTTAAAATGAAGTTAAAACTTGACATATTTTTAAGTCTAATAATAGATCATAACTTGAGTAACACAAAAAATTCTGTTCTTATATAAAAATAAAATGACAATGTTTTTATTCTTTTAAATTTGCAGTCTTGACTGACTTGTTTAGCTCCTCAAACAAACTGATATTTGTATGTTTAACCCAACAAACAGTTCTTTCAAATATGTCCAACAAGCAAAAATAAAACTAATGTTATCAATATATTAAATACGTTTTAAAGATACAATGGAATGCTTTTTTTCTCAACTATGTTCCCAACAAAGCAAGACAACTGCTTTAAGCTTTGTTTTATTGATTGATTTTCATATTTATCTACCAAACATTAGTTGCAGGGTGTGAACATATGTGTGACTATGTCTTCACTGATAGTCAGATAGGTCTATCAACAGTATACAGAATGTCCTAGCTCGTTCAGACTTGTTCTAGCCTTGTTCATCCACGTCATGATTTGAGAAAAGCCAATAACAAATGGGTGACGATGAGATGTTTTACTGATCACCCTACATTTCAGATCTGCTATGGCAAAGGTAGACAAATGTTGTGAAATCATAGTAAAACTGTATGAAATTTGATGGCATGGCGTTTACCACCCGCCACAACCAAGCATTTATTGTCTTCTTGAGAAAATATTCGGAAAAATACTACATATCTGAGCATCAGACAAATAGAATGAACTTGTTACAATAGCACAATACTTTACAGGATTCAAACCCCATTGAGTTTAACAGGTCTGTTGCTTTTTTTTTTTTTAGCCAAAGATTCCTTTAGATTTTCTCTTAAAATGAAGAAGAAGATGTCATTATTGTACATGAGGGAAAGTCAAATTCAAGTCATTTTTGTACAGTATTTGTGCACCGTGACGACATATTTACACAAATGTCCATATCTTTTCCCTCAAGATGTACAAAATAGGTGTTTTCCAACAACCTGATTTTTTCAGCAGTTTGTTTTTTTTAAAGCTGAGTGAAAATGAGCAGCTGACCCCGTAAGTCTCCAGCAGCATAATAGAAGTAAGCAATGGTAGGGGTGTAACATAACATAGATTTGTACGGATTTTGTTTGGTACGGAACGTTCAGTTCGGTAAGAGGATGTGCGAGTTTATTATCCACTAGCTGCATGTCCGCAGCGGCGCGGAAGCTCGGCTCAACCATCGACGCGTTTTGTTGTTAGTAACAAAGACTTCTCTCTCCCAAACTACCCGAACAATAATTGTCCACTGCTAGCGACCAACTGGAGCTTGAGGACCGTCCCCTGTTGCCAATGTCTCCTGTTTGGGAACACTTCAGGTTCCTGGTTAACTACTGTAACGGATAAAGACAAGTGGGCAAGACGAGGGTGGGTTGTACAGTGTTCAGCTGAGCTCTGGTCCCTTTAAATGTACCACATTAATCATGCTAACTCACCTGAAATGGCACAAACACAATCCTGAAAACTAGCACAAAAAGTAAAAAAAAAACAAAACTGTACAAACGCAGCTGGTCAGCATTTGAACAGCCCGTTCCTACTAAATTAGTAAAGGCCAAATCCATTGGAGTGTTTATAGCATTGAATCTAAGACCGTGTTCAGTCAAACTGTTAATACCGCAGTCTTGTTCAAAGTTTAAAGGATCTTTTCAAAAGTAATCTTTCATACATTTGTCGGTTATTTTAGAATATTTTATTAACTTATTACCAAGCAGCACTTTTCATTTCTTTTATTTTCTTAATTGTATATTGTTTTAAACAAACAGTTCGTATACTATCACACAAAAAAGCAACAAGGAAATGGTTTTGTACATTCTTCCAATACTGTACTGATAATGAACCAGTGACCTCAAAACCTAGGTATGTACTGAACAAAGATTTTGTAAATCATCATGGTAAATAGCGCTTTTCCACCTGCGTTGCCACTCAAAGCGCTTTACAGTATAGCTCACATTCACACACACATTCACACCTGATGGTAGAAGCACAAACCACCATCAGGAGCAGTTGGTGGTTCGGTGTCTGGCTCAAGGACACATCGGCGTGAACTCCGGATGAGGGATTGTACTGGCAACCCTCCGGTTAGAGGGTAGTCGCCCTACTCACTGAGCCATCCTTCCCAATCACAACCCTCGAAAATGAACCATCCTGCTGAAGAGCTATTGTCGTACTCAGGTTGATGGTTTAGACAACAGATTGTCATTTTCCAAAGCTATACTAAATACTCATTAATTTAACTTTCCCTTCTACCCCCCTCCTAAATGTGTCTTTTAATGGGGTGTCGTTTATGTTTAATGTATTAGCATCTTAAATGCATTCATTTTATAACTTTTTATGATATCATTTCTTCACATTTCAAACTTCCTTTGATGGCTCTCTTTTGTGAAAGTACTATCAAAATTTATTTATTTTTGCTAAGTGCTGACGAACACCTTCTGAGGAATTTTTGGTTTGTTTTTTGGCGTGTTTAGGCAAGTCCCAAAATTTAACCACCAACTTTCCTGTTAGTGGATAAATGCTTCTCCTGCTCACCTTGTCAACCAATTTTTCATTCAAGTTGACTGTGGATCTATACATTTTGACCAAAATATATCTAGACAAAAATGCTACATACGTCAGCAGTGGCTATCTATTATTTTATGTTACACTCACATTCCTAGGTAGGCCATCTGAGTTGTTCATCTGACCGATCCCTTCCTCAAAGTACACTCTTTTCATCTTGTATTTTCTTTCCCAGGAAAAGTTACATGAAAGAAAGTCAGATGAGCCTAATCATGCCCTTCTCTCCAACTCTTCCTTTGTGCTGGGGTGCCATTTATAGCATTATATAGCTAAAAATAGTTATCCGAAGCTCAACCGCAATCCAGTGAGGAGGGTGAAGGCTCAGAACGGAGGGATTGGGGCAAAAGGGGAGACGAGGTTGGGGTGATGGATAAATGTTCTTTTAGTGTAACAATAACACCTAAAAAAAACTTAGCAGATAAGAAAAATAAGGGATTAGTTCAGGAATTCTAAATTATATCATTATTTGAATTTTGAGATAAAATCAATACAACTTTCGAATTTTCGTCTTCTTAGGGATTTTTAGGGGGTGCCGGATCCTATCCCAACCGATTTTCGTTGAGAGGCAGGGTACACCCCGTACAGTTTGCCAGTCTGTTGCAAGGCCACACAAACACACTCATTCCTAGTTGCAGTTTCGTAGTGGCTAATTAACGTGCATGTTTTAAGAGGGTGGGAGGAAACCAGAGTATCTGGAGAAAAGTCACATGTACACGGGGAGAACATGCAAACTCCACACAGAACGAACCAGTTTTTCAAGCCTTGCCCCCACTACGGGACTCGAACCCCTGATCTTCTTATTGTGAGGTTATTAAGCTAACTACTGCGCTACCGTGCAGCCAACTTTCAAACTTATTGCATAATTTTCCAGCCCACAACTGTCCAAATGGGGAAAAAAAACACTGCCATTAAGGGTAGTCTATATGTTCTGCTGATTTAAAGGTTCTACTTGTTAAGCGATGCTGATGGCCCACCTTAAAGTAGCCTCCCTCATACAGGGTGTTTGGAGGTCCGAAAATGGCTACTTCCCAGTTGTAAAGGTCAGACTCCTCCACGAGAGTGATCCGAAATCCTTCCACTGGTTGCTCCTGCAAAGACTTCAGTTCCATCATCAGGGCCTTCTGGGAACTGGGGGTCGCCTGGTGGGCCATAGTTCCTCCACTTGGAACACAAGAGATCACAAGTTAGCAAGAGAAGAAAAAAGAAACCATCATGACATTTAAAACATTATCACAACACAACATATATGTTATTGATCACATTTGATTGATAACTATTTGTTCAGCAGATAAATTTTGGAAATCATTCAGCACAAATAAAATAGAACAGATGGATTTAATAGAGTATATATTAAAGTTTAAGATTAGTGATTGAAACAGAAAAAGGCCATGTGGCCTGTCATACCAGGTTTAGTTCTGAGGCCCTTAAAGAGGGGAACAAAGTTAATTTTAAAAAAGTGATTACCTCTGTCTCCTTTTTCTGCTATTTGTACCCGTTTAGTTCTAGTTGAAACTTGGAGGATAAATTCATAGGTTGTCCATGTTTGAATTGCTGTGGATTTCCTGCTGTAGCTGATCCTCGTGTTGTGTTTCCAAAATTCTTTGTGTGTCAGTGTTAACAATTGACATAGAGCGGGTAACAGAATAAGTCACGGTCTCCTTCGGATCATTCTTGGGTTTAAAAGATTAATTTAGTTGGTGTTGTCATCTCTCCAAGCTGCTGGTTGGATTCAGACAGGTGCTCAGCTGATTCCTGCTTCTTTCTGTTTGTTTATCTGCTTCAAGCAGTCTCAACTTCTCCACACGTCAGCTAAACCCCTACCGAGCAACTTCACTCAAATGGGCGATTTTTTTTCTACCTATCGTCCTCTGAAACTCAGTAGTAAGGTAAAACACAGAGAAATTCAAACCTATAGTCGCCAAAATCCTGAAAGTAAGAGCTATAAACTCGCGAATACAACAGTGGATTTAATCGATTTTTATTTTCCTCCCATCGATGCTTCCGGCTATGATTACGTCTCTGTGGCACGTAAAGCACGTAAAAAACTAACGTAACGTGCGCGCACACAACGCTGGAAGGAAAAAAACAACTTAAAGTTACTTTATGTACTTTTACTGTGTTATAAACAACTAAATAGTCAATTTCCCTTTTTGATACATTCCATATATTTATTGTTTTCCTATTATTTTTCATTTGACATTTACTTTATGTGGAAGTCATCCATATTTTGAGAACACAATGTTCTATAAAAACTATGTGGAAAAAAGTCACACCATGAAAATAAATACTGAAATTGTACACCAGAAAAAAATGCAGCCTTAATTATTTATCTACATAAAGTAATTTAAAAGATATAATTTTATACGGATTGTGATTATTCTTTTTTAATTGACTTATTTAACACGACTAAAATACCATACCTGTCAATGCATTCCTCCTATTGGGAAGGATTTCACGCCATGCAGTGTAGTTAAAAACTGTATTTTATCTGCCATATTGAAAAAAGAATTACTTGAAAAATAAAAAAATTTCTGTAAAAGAAAAAAAAAACGTGTTTACATTTACTCTAAGTTTTCCTCTCAGAGTGTTTTGTCCACCACATCACATGGTCACCGGCAAACTCACATCCAGTCATCTCTAAATCAGAGCCAATTCTGCAGTCCCTGGAAAAGTGTTAAAAGTCAACCCAAAATCAAAGTTGATATCAAGGTGTTGAACATTATGCATATGGCTCTAAAGGCCTATAAATTAGTGACCTTGATCTTTGGTTGCAAGGTTCTGAAAACCTAATTAGTTAATAATGTATGTGATGTATGTTCAGTGGTTTGAGAGACATGTTCACAAAAATTTGTGGCCTTGACTTTCTGACCTTGCGTTTCGGTTGCATGAACCAGAAAATCTAATCGGTTAAATAGTTGGTACTAAATCACTGTCTGCAATTAAATTAAAATCCTCTGTGGTTTGAAAGATATTGTGTTCACAAAAGTTTTATGGAATAACAAACTTACGAACAGCTCGTGTACTTTATGGGATTTTCGTAAAGGTATTTTATGACCATTAGCTGTTATTCGTACAAAAAAAGCCTACAATAAGTTGCCAAACACATGACGGGATTATAAAATACAGAAATATTTAATCATTTAGTAATTTTTTTGTTTGAAATTTTTAGTGTAGTGAGCAGGATAGTGTAGTTACAGTACACTTGAATTTGGAGCATGAATGAAGTAACTGGTGGTAATCATTATTAACAAACTATTTATGACATCTGTTGTGATGTGGAAGGAGGAGGACCCAAATACAGGACAAAAACAGGATTTATTAACAGAAGTCAGGTGAGCCTGTTAAGGCAAAGGACACAAGTTAAACTAAGGATGAAAAGTTCAGATAATACAACAGAGTTCCAGGATGTAACTCATCGTCAGGGAGGATGGTGAAGACGACGATGACCCAACTTGGAAGTCCGGCGGGGTTTACCGTTAAATAGGCAGCAGGGTCCGCAGGTCTGTGGCATCAGAAATCAATCTCAGGTGTCCCCAATCAGGGTGATTAGGAAGGTCCAGGGCTCCCTCGGCCAGCAGGAGAGGGCATCATGACAGCACCTTAACAACAATCTAGCAGACATTGACTGAAACTTGCATTTTTAATTGTAATGATAGAACCTCCTCCCCCCACACGTTTTGAAAAAAAAAATAGGAGTAGTGTTTTTTGTTATTGAATTTAGACCTCATACACTTTCATACCTGCCAAAGCATTCACACTACTGATTACTTAAAAACGTATTCATTAGCCGTTTTGACAGCCACAAAAGATTGTGCATCCACTGTCAATTTATGAGCAGAGTGATGTAGGGGGAGGTAACCAGTCTAGCTCTGACTGCACTGTAACAATGGAAGCCTGGAATTTACCATAACCGGCTTGAAATCTAGTCAATTTTGTTGGCATTTGAGTGGATGACAGACTTTGGCAAAGAACTCCTTTTTAAGCTAATTTACTAAAATGGCATTTCCCCGTAATAAAATACAGCGAAGACGTATAGCTTGATGGGTACTGCGTATAATAACACGCATATATTTCTTTTTCTTTGTATTTCTGAATTTAAGTGTTCATCTGCCGATGAATATGAAGGTGGATCTTGAGCTTAACATAAAAAAAACCGTCAGAAATCCACTTTCTGTCTCTACTAAACAATTATTATCCGAATTTAATAATTCAGATAGATAAGCTAGGCTTTCAGCTTCTGCGCTTCTTTTATAAACTGTTGCGTATATTACGTCATGAACGTTACCGACGTCACCAGGAAGCAGTGGCGATAGCTTTGACAAATCAAGATGGCGCCGCACGCCAAAGCAGGAAAGAGGTTTCAGTTTAATCAAAACTGATTCCGAGCACGTATAACATTCATTTCTGAGCAAGCGCTTTACCGTGAGGATTTTGAGAGGTCAAGACGGAGCAGATACTGGTGAGAAATGTCTGTTTTAAAAGGAGAAAGTAAATTAATATGAGGGGCGGTGGCAGCAGTACGTAACGTTACTGGCAGGCCACAGACGAGGCTAAGCGTATTAGCATAAACTATGGCATTCTTCCAGTGTGTGACCGCAGGTTTTAGTCCTTTTATATTTACTTAGTGGCTTTTTTAAATCTTTCTTGAACCAGCAAAGTGAATTTCACTCTTAATTTTTACTCGAAATCTCACTCTTGTGGTATTTTAGTTGCCAGCACATCAAGATTGGAGTGATAGAAAACAGCTAGTTTCTGTCAGGTAGTTACTTTTTAATGTTTAGTTATGATTAACTCAACAGAATTTAAAACTACGTTTCATGAGTCAATATTGACAATCAGAGAGGTTGAAATAAATCATTTAAAAATAAACTTGGATAGATTGTCGTTATGAATTCACAGTGCCCTGTCAACAAAAAGTTGTCATGTGCCTTTAAAGTTATCACTGTTTTCAAGATCTTAAATGTGGTTAATTTTAACTCTTATTCATTTACGTACAATCTAAGTAAGAAAATAGCTGCGTACACAAGTAACTTGTTATATAACCTTATCCTCAACTAATAGTAGCTACTATCTATAGAGTTACCAGTAGCTTGGGCCTAAGATACCCAATGTATCGCAGATCACAAGATCCAGCTGTACTGGTCATGTGTGAACCATGACAGATTGGTGACACTGGCATCCAGTGTAAGGCAAAAATCATGAACAAAAAGATGCAAAGAGAAGTTACGCTTGCTTTCACTCATGTGGAAAGTACTAGCAAAATGGAAGTTATGTCTGTTGACTGAGCAAAATTTTAAAACATTAATTATTTTGTTTATTTTGAATTACTCTATTCATCCCTCAAAATGACAGAAATGACATTGAGGAAACAAAATGACATCCTTGTTTGTTTTGTTTGCATCAACGACACTAATGATCCTCTAAGTTTAGTAATGTCACATTGTGGAAAAAAAACTGAAACAGAACTGCTAGTTACATTGCAAGTTCGTATTCAAATGGTGCAATCAACAGCAAAACATTCCTGATCTCATTGTTAATTTACTTCAGGGTTGGAGTTTTTTAAACTCTAGAATCAAGTTTGTGGACTTTTTCACAATTTTCTGTTTAAGGTTTAATTAATTTCAATAATATTTGTACAGCCCGATGTCACAAAATAATTGTCTCAACAGGCTTCACACTGCAGATTGAAAAAAAAGTACAAAAAAAAGGTATATGCACAGTTAAAAGCTAACTAGTTAAACAATTTTGGCTCATTCCTGCCCTTAGTCCTTCCTTCACGGTGAGGAAAAACTCTAAAAATACAGGAGTGGGGGAGCAGAGGGGGAGAAGAAACCGCATGGGGATCCGCATGAAAGAAAGCTTTTCCCCCACTTACATGCATACATTCTTTTTCAGAGACTAAATGGCTGCGAGGAAGTTCGGAACAGATGCATACAACAATGGTAAGGTTATCTTTATACATTTTATTTGCTTTATTTTCAGACTACTGTTTTGACTAACATTAAAGTTTAATTTCAAAATTTGTCAAAATGTCCGGTTTTAGTGTTTATACGTATCCATATACTTCTGTTCTCTGTACACAGGGCCTGTCAGCTACCTTGATGATGTTCCTTTCAAGATAAACGAAAAATTTCGCTGTCCAGCAAAAGTGGGGTTACCTGTTGGTTTCTGTGTGTCAGACTGTGATTCTATACTTTTGGAAACGCAGGTTAGTTAAAAAAACAAAACTAATGATTTTGGTTTGGATGTTGGTTTTGGAGTCAGTCACCTTCTTATCCGTCTATCCTTTACGGGGGGTGCAGGAGCCCATCCCGGCTGACTCAAGGCGAGGGGCAGGGTGCACCCAGAACAGGTCGCCAGTCTGTCGCAGGACTACACACATACCACCATCCACACACACTCATTCCTAGGGGCAATTTGGCACTGGCCAATCAACCTATCATGCATGTCTTTGAACGGTGGGAGGAAACTGGAGTATTTCTGAAAAAAATTGTGACATGTTAGTGAAAGAATTATCTTAAATGGTTTATTTGTTCTTATAAAAACTTGATTATTAAAGCTTATTTGACTCAAGAATCAGCAAATCATCACTTGAAGTTTTGAAGGGATTTTGAAAAACTAGAAAATACGTATGAAATAGCTCCTAGGAATGTGTGTGTGGATGGTTGTCTGTGTGTGTGTGACCGAGCAACTGACTGGCGACTTGTTTAGAGTGTACTCTGCCTCTCACCTGAAATGAGCCAGGATAGACTACAACATCCTCGTGACCACATCAGATAAAAACGGTTCAGAAGATGAAAGAAAAGAAAACAGAATATTTATAATCCCATGATAAAAGTGTTAATTATTACTAAAATGTAAACTGCCTCTTTATCTGTCCTCTACACTCATTTTTTCTCGTTTTCTCTAAACAGTATGACTTTTCATTGGAAAGGCGAAGCACAGCATGGGGCATAGAACTTGCTGAAACCAGAGCAGCGCAGGTCAGAGCAGAAGACGCCGCACTCAAGCAGGAGGCCAAAAGCAAAGAGTCTTTGGCCAAGGCACAGGACGTTGATGGTGGTGGAGGAAAGAAATCCTTTCCTGTTGCAGAAGAGCATGATCCCCCACCACCAGCGCTGAACCCTGTGCTAGCAGGCCTCAGTCATAATGCTATCCTTACTCCACTGCCTGCCCCAAGCCTTGGCCCCAGGAAAACTCAGCCAAGCACGCCTCAGACACACAGTCTCAACCTAGCAGACTTTGAGCGGGAAGAAGACCCTTTTGACAAGCTGGAACTTAAAACATTAGATGATAAAGAAGAGCTAAGAAATATCCTACAGAGCCAGCCTCAACCTCCTCCCTCTGTTTCGCAACCAGAACCCTCTCAGCAAGGGTTACCATCTCGTGGAAACAGCCCGTCTCCTCCTGCTACCAACACTAATCTCTCAACCAAACCAGGATTTGCACACAAACCCAATGGATTGGTTTCCTTGTTGGATATGGACAAAGTCGGACATCCTGGACGGATGGGCTTCGACACAGATGACCGGCCTTGTAACATTCGCTCTTTGACTTTTCCCAAGCTTTCCGAGTCTGGTGCCCCAAAACCAGTGAAATACAGCACATTTTCCACACCCATTCCTGGAATACCTAACGGCAGTCCACAGAGCCTTCCACAAACACAAGTTATTGTTGCTCCTGAGACACCCGGTCAGAACAAGAATTGCACACCAAAGCCTGTAAGTGCCAGTTTAAATAACACCTGTCACAAGGTTTGGATATTGAAATGATAAAAATGGAAATATTTAGATAATTATTAATGCTTTTATTGTAGACAAACTCTGGATCAGGATCCTCTAGTCTGCCGTGCGGTGGAGCCCTTCTCAGCATGACACCCAGCGAACGTCAATGTGTGGAAACAATTGTGGGCATGGGCTACTCGTATGAGGGAGTCCTACGGGCCATGCAAAAACAAGGACAGAATGTGGAGACGGTATGATTCTCAGTAAAATCAATGAGCAGGAAAAAAAGATTAGATTTTCTTTTCTAAATGATCTCTTTACTAAGACAAAGGTTTTACATCACTGTGGCTTTCATCTTTATAAAATTAGAAGAGCACTTCTCCACAAAAAGTCAGCAATAAAAAAATAAAGCTCCACCTTTACCAAATTTAAAATGGAAAAACTCACTGAAAAAAACAGAGTACAATCTGTTCTTCTGAATTTATTTCTAAATTGTATTGATGGTAATATGAAATTAGCACAAAATAGGGCCAGATTAAAATAAGATTGAACTTGTTTCTTGCATTATATTTTCTCTGATCTCTTATTTTTGTAATAAATTGTCAATGTTACTTATATACTAATGATTAACATATACTTATTGTCTGTTCAAGGTACTCGATTACTTATTTATCCATGGGCGCCTGTGTGAGCGAGGTTTTGATCCCAGTGCGGTGGAAGAATGTTTAGAGATGTACCAGTGTTCAGAAGAAAAGGTTTGTATATTTCAATTCAAGGTGGTATGGAAGATCTTTATAAATTAATGTTGTGAAATGTTACTTCATTAGTTGGACTCATGTTTTTAAACAGATGTACTAAGAATAAAAAAAAATGAATCTTGAAACAGATTTAAAAGAAAAATATTTAAATATTATAATATTATAAGAAATATGTAAGATTCTTAAAAAAAGAATCTTGAAGATATATTTTCATAAACTGCGGACTCTGTGGAAAATAGAAAAATTCAGCCAATCAATTAAATATGGGGAAGAAAAACTATTGGCTCACAGCCGGTCAATTATTCCAACTTCCTGGGTTCTGTGACAAGTAAATAATTCTATTGGTTGAAGCTGCAAACCCAGAAGAATCTAGAAAAAACAATGGCAGATCTTAAAAGCCTTAAGATCAGTAGTAACAAAGACTTGCTGGCCTGTCAGCACTAGAAGATCTTCCATAGATTACCTTGCTTTCTGGTGTATATAATTCAATTTCTTGTGTAATTTGACTGAATTAATTAATTGTGTTCTGAAGAGTTTCCTTTTTCTTTTGTCTTCTTAATGCTTTTCCAGGCCTTGCAGTTTCTTGAGCTCATGTCAAGATTTGGCGAAATGGGATTTGAGCGAGATACCATCAAAGAAGTGCTCCTCACCCATAACAATGATCAGGACAAAGCTCTGGAGGATCTAATGGCCCGTGCCACAGCTAGCTGAGCCTTGCCAGTTAGCTAACCAAAGCTCTTACTAGGGCATGCCTCCTGTTACTTCCCAACAGCCCCCATCCCCACTCTCTATCTCACTGTGCCCTGCCTCGGCTGTAGGAAGGTACAGCAGTGGGAACTTTTCTCTCTGTGCTAAAACATTTCGTGTCTCAGCACTTCTACAAAAAGAAAACAAACAAAACAAGTGTGCCTAGATTTGATGGAGTTAAACTGTCACAATATTTCATAGTACTCCTACGATTTGGTTCTGCTAGTAGATTGAAAACCATGAGGAATAACTGTTCTGGGGGAGAGATACTGGAAGCTTTGGGGCTTTGGTGTTCGGATGTTTCTTCTTTAAAGTGTTTACTCGGAACCTGGTGAAGCTGCAAAAACTGGATGGAGAAGGGCCGGTGAATCAGCAAAAAAAAAAAAACCCCAGTGTGAACTTCAGAAACTGCTAACAGACCAAGCCATCTTCTTCTGCTCACTGCAGATCTAACGAATGCCGGTTGGGGTTGGGAGCCAAATGAGGAGCTGTCAGAAATTGAACCAACCTGCATTTAAAATAAAAAGGCACAGCCACCAGACAGAGGGGTCTTCTGAGCTGTAGTGCCCAACATTGATTTCTATTGTTTCTACTCCTGTTTCTGTCTTTGTTTTTCTGTTCTTTTTTTAGCACTTTTTTATGTCAGTTTAAAGATTTAATTTCTTTGCTATCTGTTTTAAGGATTGCATAATTTAATTTTTAGTCATAACTCCAAAAAAGAAAGAGTACCAGTTGTACTCTTCAACCTGCACTGGAATTGCCTGAAAAAAAGTATAGTGTTGATGAGTAAAGTCCCATGTGGGAAGTTCACAATTATCCCATGACCTATTGTTGCTGAGGTTTTACATATTGCACACCAGAAAACTTTTCATAATTCACATTTATTTAAAATAGTTCACTGACACTTTGATTTAAGAATAAAGCTTTTAAAACTATAATTTAAGACATGTTTACTTTGTAATGTGTTGCTGTAATCTGTCAAAATGAGTGCTTGTAGAATGGAAAAGAGTGAATGATTCAACAAAAGATAATTGTTTTTCAACCGAATCCCAGTGCAATAGACATTTCATGTTGTGTGACTGCTCACTGGCACTTTGAGCCTCACAGAGTTGTTGGAAGAAAGAGGATGGTGTTTAAACCTTGCTGTGAATTTGGTACAGGCAGTAAAGGTTTGGTTAGTATCACTCATTGTCTAATTGAACTTTGGATTAATGGGTGTTCGTTCTTTTAATATGTCTTGGTTTTACTTTCATTAACATCTCGAGTCCTCAATATATTTTTAATAAGTCTTAATTATCAAAATTTTGTCTAAAGGCAGTTGGGACACTTTTTTTTTTTCATCAAATGTGACAATGGACCATGTGAGTTTGTTGAAAAGGACGTCTGCTCTGTTGCACCAAGGATTACATTTTGAAGATTGAGAGAGGCATGGTGACCGATTTTACGAGTTTAAGTAGACAAAGTGTGACATTTAAAACAATTAGCACTTTGCCCCCATATAGATCCTTTACTTTGTTCGGATGTTCCATTGCAAAGAAATATTTTCTAACTTCCTATCTGTTTCGAGCAAGTACCCGTTACACTGTTTAGTTGCCACTTTGTTTTACTTGTTAAATAAAACGTGACACCACATACAAAATTATTGTTAAAGGATGATGTTAGAACGATTTAACTTTCTAAATGACACATATGTACACAAATATGTGTAAAACAATTTAAAATTTTTCTAGTGTTTGTGCAGATGTGTCATTCTGCAAATGTCATATCAGATTCATAACAATTACTTTGGCCAAACTTTTTCCAGAATTTGATTCTGTTCTGTTTTGGGAATTTTTACTTGTCTTACCTTTTACGTAAAAAA
Organism: Neostethus bicornis; assembly: GCA_902685375.1. Taxonomy (NCBI): domain Eukaryota; kingdom Metazoa; phylum Chordata; class Actinopteri; order Atheriniformes; family Phallostethidae; genus Neostethus; species Neostethus bicornis. The sequence continues at coordinate 15,497,250 of LR738557.1, read as the reverse complement.
TAAAAAGGGTTTACTTATAACATGACAAAAAAAAGACAAGTGGTATTGTTCAATACGTGATTGAAATGGAGAAAATAAGACATGTACTTTTACATTTTTAATATACTATTTCTTGGGCCTGTTGCGTTGTGATTTTTCTGAACTATCTAAAATTGATTTTCCATTTTCAGTTTGATTTTTCAATTGTGTAACAGGATAATTATAGTACAAATATATCTGATTAATTAATGCCTGAACTATTTAAATCCATAATGTAAGGTTGATGAGATCACTAGGCTTTCCCAAATGCATACTATTGATAAACTTGTTACAATTTTTTAGTAAATTATTTGGAAATATCCAAATTAAATATCAAATGCAAGTGTGATTTCTATTTAATTGAAATCCTTTTAATATTTTAATTAAAGCGGGAACATGAATTGTGGATAAGGCTGGGAATGAAATACAGCTTTTTCCCCGTCAAGTCTTTATCTACAAATGTGTACAGTTGCTCATCGCCTGTTTAGATTGTTTAGAAAATTCTAACAATGCTCTCAATTGTTCATCTAGTTATTGTCAAGGGTAACTGGAAACATCCAACTGTGAGGCCTTGCACTCCGAATACAAAGGGTATAATGTTGCAGAGCAAAGCCTGATCTTTTTCTATGTCTACTTAATGTGCTGGGTCATCCGTTCCACTTGGCTTTTAAAATTAGGGACTTGAAATTTTGACCATTTTCTATGAACCGTTGGTCATTTCACTCCAACTTTTGTTCAAATGCAATCAAGTTTCCTTTCAAAAGTGCTTTCACAATCAACAGTTGGTTGAGCTGGTGGCATAAAAAATGGGATAGGTCAGAAAAGAGCATTTTGAATTAAGATATCGAGCATGCACTGGGGAAAAAAAATCCACTTCTACCATTGCAAAATTATATAAATTTTATTACAACAAAACTATAAAAAGCATTGTGCAGAGAATATAAACTATGGTCTGAGGGCCACAAGGGGCCTGTCAAGCTTTTTAGTGACCGGGGCCAGAAAACAGAAAGAATGATATCAACTTTTTGTGTGTGTGTTTTCCTCCAACGATTCCATAATTTTACAATAGATGCATTTGCTTACAGTATATTGATAGTAGATTTTAAGATTGTTTTCTCCAATTTTTGGGGATAATATTGGAGGTTTTTCTTTCCAAAATTTAGGGAGGATTTTGTATATTTCCCCAATTGGAAAGTCATTTTTCAGACGATCTACCCACTTGGACAATTTTTTCTTATTAATTTTATTAAATTGATTTTTGTCTGTCAGGCATCAGAACAAGATCACATTATTCACAATAAAATAATTAAAAAACAATAATCCTCACTAAAATCAATTGTGAAGGCCTCCTTGCAAATTATCTCGGTATATTTGTGAAAACAATGAAGTCCGTATTCTCTCTCTCTTTCTCTGAGGGGAGAGGGAGGGAAGGAGGGAAAAGGTGGAGGAAAAGCTGGAGAGGTGGAGGTTTGCATTAGAAAGAAGAAGAATGAAGATTAGTCAGAGTAAGACAGAGTACATGTGTGTGAATGAGAGGGATCCAAATGGAAAAGTGAGGTTACAAGGAGAAGAGATAAAGAAGGTAGAAGATTTCATGTATGTAGGATCAACAGTCCAGAGCAACGGAGAGTGTGGAAAAGAGGCGAAGAAGCATGTTCAAGCAGGCTGGAACGGGTGTAGAAAAGTATCAGGTGTGATGTGTGACAAAAGAGTTTCAGCTAAAATGAAAGGGAAAGTGTACAAAACTGTGGTGAGACCGGCCATGCTGTTTGGTCTAGAAACAGTAGCACTGAAGAAAAGACAGGAAACAGAGATGGAGGTAGCAGAGATGAAGATGCTGAGGATCTCTCTGGGAGTGACCAGGATGGACAGCATTAGAAATGATTTCTAATTCTGTCTGAATTAGACATCCTGATGTAGGAGGATGTTCCTCCTACATCAGAGGAACAGCACATGTTAGAGGTTTTGGGGACAAACTCAGAGAGGCCAGACTGAGATGGTTTGGACATGTGCAGAGGAGAGAGATTACATCGGAAAAAGGATGCTGGATTTGGAACCACCAGGAAAGAGGGCTAGAGGAAGACCAAAGAGGAGGTTCATGGACGCAGTGAAGGAAGACATGAAGATAGTTGGTGTGACCGAAGAGGATACAGCAGATAGGGTTAGATGGAAGAGGCTCACTTGCCGTGGCGACCCCTGAAGGGAAATGACGAAAGAAGAAGAAATGACACATTCTGCAATTAATTACACCAGATTTGTTAAGAACAAAGCTAAAAGCGTGTATACATTCACTGTTAACCACAAACTAACATGTTATGACACAGAGCTTATCATAACTGAAAAACAAATTTGTGGCTACTTAAATTTAATGTGGCTAAAAAAAAAAAAACTGGATTAGCCACAGTGGCTAATGATTTTTTGACGCTAGAGTGAGCCCAGCAAACGATTTGAAATATTTGCTCGAATGACAGGGTCCAGAAACTTTGGATCCCTAGTATAGAAGAACGATCCAGCAAATTAATCAAGAAAAGGAACAAACGTACTATTAATAAAAGAAAAAAAAAAACATTTCTGACATCCTACTGACGCCTGTCATATATTAGCGTGAACGAGCACGCATGACACCCACACGTTCACGTACGACCTTGTTTTTGTTGATGTTTAATTTGACTGCGGCTGCGCAGTGCTTCAATGCTGTATCGTTGCTGCTGAGGCTATTTTCCCAAAGAGAAAACAGCGTTACTCACAGGATTTTACCCAGAAACTAAAAAAAGAACCCTCTCCAGTGAACAAGTTTGACTTTTCTATTTGAGATTTATTCAGGAGGTAGGAAGAGAGCTAACTTAATCCTTGGCTGCGGCTGATCCTGCTTACCCGTATGTGGTCGCCCTTCCTTATCGTCTGGTGAGGGCCAAGGAACAAATCAGCATATCGCCATTATATGATCCAGTGTCCAGCGTCACTTTTACCCTCCATGTGGGTGAGGGAACTGTGTGTGTCCGATTATGGCGAGAAAAACAGTTAGCAGGAAAAGAAAGACTGGAGATCCCAAAGAGCAACAACAGGTAGGCGGAAACCGGTTTGTTTTAGCACGCTAACTAGCATCATGCTAACTAAGAAGCTAGCAACAAACATCTGCTTTACATTTACAGTTAAACATAACAAAGTGAGTATTTTTTATTTACTTGTTTCAAAATGCTACAATTTCTTCTCAAGTCACAACACAATGTGGGTAGTTAACCTAATGTTTTAGCAAACGGAAGTCGATTATTATCCGAAATAGCTTACGTTAGCTTTGATGCTAAGCATCACTTAATTGTTTTTAACTTAAATCTAGTTGAAACTGACTATTTAACAGTAGTATACTTCAACCGACAAGTAATTTTTAAAAATATGCCCATGTTAAATTAGATGCTTTGATTTGCAGTTTTGATCGCAAATAGATGTGGATTGGTGGATGCTGGATGTTGATTGGTAATAATGTCGTTGGTAAGGATGCTGGGTTTGGAACCAACAGGCAAGATACCTAGAGGAAGACCAAAGAGAAGGTTCATGGATACAGTGAAGGAGCACACGAAGATAGTTGGTGTGAGTGAAGAAGATGCAGCAGATAGGGTTAGATGGAAGAAACTGACTTGCTGTGGAACCCTGAAGAAAAATGTACTTAGTTGAACAGCCAGCGGGTCCTAACTGTTGGTGTGTTCTGTCGAGATCTGCGTCCTCGTCGAGATCTCAAACTGGTTGCTGTTGTCGATAGATCGGTGTTCGGAAAAGTGACCATTAGATGTCCATCGACGTTTGATGTTCTAGAAGGGAGGGGGGAGGTCGATGACGTGTTCTGGGCATGCGCAGAGTTGCAACTCTCAATGGTCGCAGGTTTCGACAGTCACATCTCTCGATGGTCGCAGATCTCGACCAGGTCAGATGCATTTACTTCCTGTTAATGGTCTCTAATGCAGTGTTTTTCAACGTTTTTATGCCAAGATACATTTTTCTATCTAAAAAAAAAATCTTGAGGCAAACCACCAATCAAAAATATTAAAAACTAGTGTGGTCATTTTAACACGTTAATTCGATTAATTAATTACAAAATCCTGTAATTAATTTGATTATTTTTTTAATCAACTGACACCACTATTAAAAACTATTCTAAATAGTCGCCTATATTAACAATATAGTGATTCTCACTAAACTATCTTGAATAGAAATCAAATCAACACACATCAACACCTATTTTATTATCTTTTATGATTATTTTTTTCAAATAAAAATTGCAGTTACCTTTTCATTCTGCAGAAAATGCAAGAATTCGTTAGAATTTTTCTGCTTTAAAACAAACAAAAAATGTAACAGAAAAGCAGAGAAGACTGAGTTGCTATGGTTACACTAAACAAACTATCAGGACAGCCCTGCCTGTCTGTAAATAAAATGACAGCATTTTATAATGATAAACATAAAGAAATACACTTAAATCTTTTTTTTTTTTTTAACACAAACAACATGAGATCAACCAAAACAATTTTTAAGAGCCACCAATCACCCGATCACAATCACACTTTAATATACTTTATACCAGGGGTGCCCAACCTTTTTTGTCCCAAGATCTTCCTTTCAACAAGCAAACCTCTTGAGATCTACATTTAAGGGGGGTTTCAGTACATTTCAGTGGATTTCTGTCCCCTTTTGGGTAGATTTTGGAATACTGTCACTTACAGTAGATTTTGGTATTTAAGGTTACCCACTATTATATTTTTTTTCTCTTCAGAGTGCATGTAAACTCTAAAGTTTAAAAAAAAAAAAGACAACTTTCAAAACTTGTTTTTAGGCCTTATTTATAATCCTTTGGTTTGATTTTGAGTTGAGTGATTAATAGATTTTTAAAAAAGGGGGGATTTCATGTTTGGGTCATAACTGATCCTTACATTAAAATCTGACAAAATGAATAAATGTAAACAAGTTGCAAGTTGGATTACCCACGCTACAAAAAAACCCCCACAATTATCTTGTTTGTCATTTAGAAAAAATATGTGGAATTACAGTTACACTTTACCAAGTTCAGAAAATAATTCCATGATCCATAAAATTTTATATTTTTCTGAAGAAAATGTCTGTTAGGTTTGATCAAATGATGATGTCATTCAGAAACAATTATGAAAAATTTTTGGGTCATCATTTTGGAAAAGCTACCTCTTTAAAAAATTGTAGTTAGAAATGTTAAGAAAACAGTGAAATGTTTATGTATACTTTCACTAAAATCAATGTGACTTTTAATTTGTTAAACAGATGATTCAATCAGTGTTGTGCTTAATCATCTTATGAACCAAGTAGTTAAAATATTTTTTTTATGTTTATTGTAATATTTTTAGAATATCTAACCAGTACAGTTTATTTTTAAAAATTCCAAATCCATTTACACTTGAAATTTTATTTTAAAAATTGAAAATAAATTATGATTAATTGAACCAGATAATGCTAAACATATTTTTATGGCAATTTTTGTGATTCTTATATTTGTAAGCCAGCTTCTTTCTTATTTTTAATATTATTGTTTAAAAAAAAAAAAAGCTTTGATGTTTTTCTTAAAATATCTTTCTCATCCACTTCACAGCAGGACTGGTGTCACGCACCGCACAAACGGAGCCGTGTTTCATGTTCATCACACCACCCCCATCAGTGGTGGTGCAATCGGCGCTCCGTGGTGTGTGCCCTTCGAGGACGGGAATTCAGGCCTCAACAGCAGCATGAGTTGGGGCTACAGCAAAGTCTGCGTGGCTTTGCAGCGGGTCGGCTTCCTGGGATCCTCCAGGAGAGAGAATTTTCTCTGGGACGACTCAACAAGGTGTTTGCTTCACAGTGGCTCAATCATCGGCAGGTGGTCTGTGGGACTAAATGCAACACGGTAGGATTTTCACAGGATGAGTGAATTTACGTTTGCCTGTATTTATAACAAATTATATTACTCATAATTGTAGCTTATTTTTTTTAAATATATATACGTATATATATATATATATATATATATATTTAAATATATATATATGTTTAAAGAATTTTTTTATACATATATATTTAATATATTTATTATTAAATGCTTGTGCCTGAATATGGTTGGACCCATGTAAAGTGAGTCATAACTAGCTTAACCATTTTGTATTTTTTTCTTACAGCTTTTTGTTGCTGATGTCCTGAGTGGCCACATAACACGCATTCCAATGTTGAAGGACAGAGATGACGACGGCGCTGGGAGGCGAACCCCGCCTTTTTTTAGGCAACGTTACATCTCGACGACAGGTTCTCGGCTGGATCCGCTAAGTTGTGGAATTCACGCAATAGAGCTGAACCCCTCAAAAACACTACTCGCCACTGGAGGCGACAACCCCAACAGTCTAGCCATTTACCAGCTCCCCACACTTGACCCTGTTTGTGTGGGGGATGTAAGTTTAATTTAATTTTTATCCGATTTTTTTCTGGCACTTTGTAAAAGAACTTTTTATATTACATGAGGCACTTTGAGTATTCTGTCACAGGAAAAAATCAGCAGAAAAATTATTTTGTGACTGACTGAAAATCAATGTAATTATTTTAAAGCTTGTTTTATTTATTTTTATTTTATTATACTTTATTAATCCCTCACCGGGAAATTTATGTGCTGCATTTCATTGCAGCAGGCTGCCAATAGTGTGATAAACGAGGGTTCAGGTGTCTTCTCCAAGTACCCAGATGCAAACCCGCGAACTTCCGGTTGACTTCCGAATTGCGGGCAAACGCTCTAACCACTGAGCCACCATCTCCCCTCAACCTTTATCCAAGGGGTTTAGATATCTCTGTGCTAGTTGAAACTCCCAACTGCGAAGTTCTTGATGAGCTGCAAGAACCTTTGAAACTGGACCAGAAAAAAATGTTTAATGAGCACTAGACACTTACCCAGTAGGGATGTAACTGCACATGTATTCGTAGTGGACCATATAGAACTGTGCATGCATAAAACATCCCACCACTCTTTTTGCGCAGCTTTCGCACATGTTCGTGACAGGTGTTTTTTTAATTTTTACTCACTCTATTCATCCCTCACCGGGAAAATTTGTGTGCTGCACTCCTACACCACAGCAGGCTGCCACAATGGCGCCAATGATTGGAGAAATGGGGGTTAGGTGTCTTTTCTAAGGACCCTAAACGTGCACTCAGTGGGATGCTAACCCGCAAACTTCCGGTTGACTTCGGGTCCGCGGGCAAACGCTCTAACCACTGAGCCACCGTCTCCCCGAGGAGACGGTGTTTTGCACGTGGTTGTAGTTTGTTTCCACATGTAAGTAAAAAAAGTTTGTGCGACACTTTTGCTGCCTAATTTTACACAAGACAATCCTTGTCTACATGCTAGCTGTCACTAGCTGTAACTTTTTTGTTAGTTATTAGCAGAATAGTAGCCGTTTCCACAGTGACACAGAATGCAGAAAATTAAAGTTCTGTCATCTTCCGCTCATCCGGGGCTGGGTCGCAGGGCAACAGGCTCAGATGGGAAACTCAGGCTTCTCTCACCCCGGCTGCATCCTCCAGCTTACCCGGAAGGATCCCGAGTTGTTCCCCGTCCAGCTGTGAGACATAGTCTCTCTAGCGGGTCCGCGGTCTGCCTCTAAACTTGTGTATGAAAAAGAAACAGTACTCCAACATGAGGGGTTGCCAGAGCCAATCCCGGCTGCTTTAAGGTGAGAGACAGGGTACACCCAGAACAGGTCACCAAGTCTGCTGTGGGGCCACACACACACTCATTCCAAGGGGCAAGTTTATAGCGGCCAATTAACATGCATGTTTTTAGAGGGTGGGAGGAAACCGGAATACCTGGAGAAAACCCAAGCATACACAAGGAGAATATGCAAACTCCACACGGAAATGCTAGTGTTTTAAGCCTCGCCCCAACTCCAGGACTCCAAACCCAATCTTCTTGCATGAGGCCACTGCGCCACCCTATAAAAACATTATTGGCTGCAATTTTGAAAGGTTAAACCCAAACTCATCTCAGAAACCCGTGCAACCATACTACTGTTATTGACCTACTGGTGCTTGAAGACCTTTCTCTGTCGCTAAAGTCTCTTGTAATTGTACCAAAACAATAGGCGCCAGCTTTGGTAACTTGGTGTGCTTTACACCATATTTAGAGCTTCAAACAAGATTTATGCTGTGTCGTGCGCGTGACCAGTATATAAGTCTGTATAAAACTGACAAAAACTAATAGAGGGAAACATAATAATGCCTACATTAGCGTAAAGCGCAAGTTTGGAATTACAAAAACTGTTTTAATAAGTTTGCTGTTTATCAAAATACATTTTTATATTTTCTTCTAAAGCATTGAATTTATGAATTACAATCCTAAAAAAAAAAAAAAAAAAAAAATGTTCTGAAATCCGTTGTTTTTCTTCCTGCCAGGCTGGTCACAATGACTGGATTTTTTCCATTGCGTGGATTAGTGAAAACATGGCAGTATCTGGTAAGTTTGAATGAGTTCTGAGAGAACAAGACTAAAGTTTTCTTTTAGATTTTCACTTCCATGGTTCATGTCTGTTTTGCAGTGTTGCCAAATGAATACATCAAACAGTATATTGTGACTCAAACATGTATTCCAAAACAAAATGTGTGCCTTTTTACAGGCTCCAGAGATGGCTCGATGGGTCTGTGGGAGGTTACAGATGAAGTATTAAATCATGCTCAAAGGGGTCACAATGAACAGACCATACCGTCCTATACCCATATTTCCCATCGAGCCCTGAAAGACATCCCTAAGGAGTACACAAATCCATACAACTGCAAAGTCCGTGCTCTGGCCTTCAACAATAGTCATAAAGTAAGACTTTTGAAACAATAATTAGGAAAGAATATTATCAAAAAGCAACATTTTTCTTTTGTTCCTTCCCTCACAATCTGTAAAGTACTACTTGATTATCAATACATAATTTCCCTTTGGAAAAAAATTTAAATAATTTAACTTTTTTTCTTTTCTTAGGAACTTGGTGCCGTGTCATTGGATGGTTATTTTCACCTCTGGAAAGCAGAGTATAACTTGTGCAAGGTACAAAATGCTGGGAAACAATCGCTGTCTTTGGTTAGCTAAAGGTTTCTCATTTGCTGTAAAATGAAGGGGTTTTATTTTCTGCTACTTTTCCACCTGATTAACATGAATCAGAGGATTTCTAGCAGATGGTTACGTGTTCAAGCTTTGTCTTGTGGTCAAACAAACTCCATACTTTGGTTTCTTGTTTCAATTTTTCCAGCTTCTGTCTACCAAGCTGCCTCACTGCAAAGAGAATGTTTGCTTAGCTTATGGAGAGGACTGGTCAGTTTATGCTGTTGGCTCTCAGGCTCATGTTTCCTTCCTGGACCCACGGAAACCAACTCACAGCATCAAGTCTGTTAATTCCAGGGAAAGGGGAAGTGGTAAGGCATTCAAATATTTTCCTGAGATCTCTGTAAATGTAATCACAATATTTAAGAATAAATGCTCAAGTATAGTGTGTTATCAATAAAAAACACTCTACTGTTTGTTGTGTACTTTAAAAAATAGTAGAAAAAAATCTGGCTTTATTTTTTATGCAGTATGGCCACGTCTACATCTAACCATTGATCAGCCCCCCAAACTATCTTTTCGTATAGATTAGGACTTTATATTGACGTGGAGAGTTTAAAACATTAATATTTTATAATTTTCTTCTATACTCTTCCTATTGTTACTTGACTATTGTTTTTCTTATTTGATTCACTTTATGAGAAGATTTCATGAAAGCGCAGAATTTTTATCTAAGATATTGTTCACTATTTATCCATTAATAAGTTTCCTAATCAAAATATAGCATTGTGCGAATTAAATTTGATTAAATATTTGTATATGAGCAGCTAATTATGTTTTGTGATTAATTTTCTAAAATGCTGATGCCTCACGGGGCGCCCAACAAATCTGAAATGAGTCATTAAAATGATTTAATATATGTATATAAAATAAATTCATGCTGTTTCTGAAACAATTGGGATCTAAACATAATTAGACATTCTTGTAGCACACTACAGTGAGAGCAGGTGTAATACTGAAACGGTGTGTCACTGTAGCTGCTGGTTTATTTCCAAATTTATTGTTTTATGGGTAATGGTCAAATAACCTAAAATACGGCAAAAAAAAAAAAAAAATCACAATTCTACTACTTTAGAAGAATCACAAAGGAAAAGGTATAATAGATAAAATAAAGAGGAACAAAACCACAAGGATTGGGGTAACAGAAAACTGTAACAACAATTCAGCTTGAGTAGTTATTTCACTAACATGTTTTTTTGTTGCAGGCATTCGTTCAGTGAGTTTTTACGAGCACATTGTGACAGTCGGTACTGGTCACGGTTCTCTTCTCTTCTACGACATCAGAGCCCAAAGATTCCTGGAGAACCAGTTGAATCCTAGTAGTAGTTATCGGAAAAACTCTGCAGATGGCATCCTCAAGCTCACTACAGGGAAAGGCTGGCTGGTACACAAATTTCCTCTTCTTTCATTACTATTTTTTATGTAATTATTAGCCTATTCATTTTCTTATTTTTTTGCACTGAACTGTTTTCAGAATCATGATGAGACATGGAGGAGTTACTTCTCAGATATTCATTCCTTCCCAAACGCTGTCTACACCCACTGCTACGATGCATCTGGCACAAAGCTTTTCGTAGCCGGGGGGCCTCTGTGCTCGGGACTTCATGGCAACTACGCCGCATTATGGAGCTAGCCTCTTCTTTGCTTCACAACATAGTCATCCACATCTCACTCTTTCCACAGGTTCATCCGTATCGCTTTGCTCCTTGGTTTGCTCAGCAAATCCTCACTGCTTCACTCACGTGTTTACTCAGGAGCATGATCGTTCATTTCAAAATATCCTTGCCGTGTATATTTGTACCTACTAACATGCAATCCCTTCTCTGACACAGTGGTAGCTTTGAATAATTCTTTTATTTTGTTAATATATAAAACATCTTCAACTAAAAAAACTGCCACTGGAAATTGCAACTTTTTTCTTTTTTCAAAAAAAACAATTATTAAGAATAAAGGTAATCAAGTTTATGTACTTTATACCTTTCCATCCAACCTGCAGGGATTAATAGGTTGTGGTTTTCTGGTGGCTTGTCCTTTTTTTGTATGCAAAATTAGAATTACCTGCTGCTTTCTCCGTGATAAATGGGTGTATTTGTGAAAAACTTGTAGAATTTCCTCCCTAAGAGTTCATTTTCCATTGGTTCAATTAAATGAACAGCAATACTGGAGCTAGGGAGAGAAGGGGGAAAACTGATGGAACCATTCACTTTGAAAGAATTAGCCAGTGAGCAATTCAACATTTAATAGAAAATAGTTACGCAAGTAAATTTATATGGCGCTTTTCACAGATAAAATTAAAGCGCTGAGTGGCCGGCTACAATTGGAAAATAAACTTTTAAGAATCAAATCAAAGAACAAGTGATAATACAAGACAAAACATCAAGGGCGTAAGGTGTGGTCTTGTTCCGCTACATCCTAATTTAACAAAGCATTTCAATCTAGTTTTTATTTGTATTTATTTTCCCCTCTGTCTTTTTCTCTGTCTTTTTGATTATTGAGGGTTGTTTGATTGTTTTTTTCCTGTTTGACCAATGTTTGTGCTCTCAGTTCCTTATTATTTTTATCCCTCATATAAATTTGCTATATTATCCTGGGAATTTATCCCAAAAGTTTTGTAGTGAATTAGGTGTCATCAATCTTGATGAAAAAAAACAACAGATCATGGAGCCTTTTAATCACTGGACTGAAATTTTTCTCGAGAAACTGGAGGTAAATTTGTAAGGGGCTCAATTTGAGCTTCTATCCTTGACCAGATGTAAAGATAACATTTGGACATTTTGTCACTATTTTTTTTTCTCCATTCTTGACACAGAGCAGTGAGAGAATCTGCTCTTTTCCTAAAGTAGATGAAAATCAGGTTTAAGTTCGGCTTTTTGCCTTCGAGTCTTTCTGTGAAAGACCGGCACAACTTGTTTCCCTTTTCTACGTGGAACTTTTATCCAATTTTAATGATAACGGGGGACAAAATCTAAATGAAGATGAAAAAAATTATTCGGAACACACATATTGAAGAATCAACACTTTAAATGGTATTTTATATATGAATGTGTATAATTATGTGTAAGATGCATATGAAAATTTGCATACATTTTATGTACATGTCTGGGAAACTGTGGATTAAATGTCTATTAGGGCATACAGTTTTTATATGCACATGTGAATGTTTTTACAAATGACAAAAACAGGTTCTTGTAAGATATTCACATCTGTGGGGAAAAATCATTCTTTAAAATGAGTAAATAATACAAATAAAATGTGTATTAATGTCACAATTGTCTTTGAGCTGTTCACAATTCAGTTTTACTTTTAACTGAAAGGCAGTATATAAGATATTCTAGCGCTGACAGATCAGGAATTTATATGAATACTGGGAAAATGTATTCCTCCTCTGTCTTTTTGGGGGCGTATTTTGGGTTTGGCTCTCTAACCAACAGAAATACTTATGTTAACACAATCACGCTGTAAATAGTGTTTATTGTGAAGTGATTTTTTTTTTTTAATGTAAAGAAATAAATTACATTCGATCATTTTCCACTTATCTGGGGGGGAACAGCTTTAGATGGAAAACCCAGGCTTCTCTCACCCCGGCTGCATCCTTCAGCTCACCCTGGAGGATCCTCTCTGAGAAATAGTCTCTCCAGCACGTTTGGGGTCTACCTCCGGGTTTCCTCCCTGTGGGACATGCCCAAAACACCTCAACCAGCTACCATTTGAGAGGCATCTGAACCAGATGCCCGATCCACCCCATCTGGCTTCTATTGACTCGGAGGAGTGACAGCTCTACTCTGCATTCTTGCTGCATTCTTCAGCTCACCAGGGAAAATCTTGCGGCGGTCTTTGTCTAGCTGTAAGACATAGTCTCTCAGGCTGGTGCGGGGTATGCTTCTGGGTCTCCTGGTGGGACATGCCCAAAGCACCTCACCAGTTAAGCATTTGGAAGGCATCTTACGTAGATGCCTGAGCCACCCATTTTGGCTTCTCTCGACCCAGAGGAGCAAGGGCTCTACTCTGATAGAAAGAAATCCGTTCAGTCACCTTCCACTTAGGGGCTGTTGCCCCTCTGCCAGGTCGCAGGGGCAACAGTCACAGACGGGGAAACCCAGGCTTCCCTCTTCCTGGCTGTATCCTCCAGCTCACCTGGAAGGATCTTGAGACGTTCCCAGTCCAGCTGTGAAACATAGTCTCTCAAATAGTTCTGGCGTCTACCTTTGGGTCTCCTCCTGGTGGACATACCCGAAACACCTCACCAGCAAAAGCATTTGGGAGGCATCCTAACAGATGCCCAAACCACCCCATCTGGCTTCACTCGATCTGGAGGAGCAATGGCTCTACTTTGATGGAAATTGTTTTCTTATTTTTAAGCACCAAGTCAGTCAGTCATCTTCTTATCCGTCTATACCTTTCGGCGTTGCGGCAGGTGCCGGAGCCCATCCCGGCCAATTTAAGGCGAAGGGCAGAGTACACCCCGAACAGGTCGCCAGTCTGTCGCGGGGCCACACACATACAACAATCCACACACACACATTCCTAGGGGCAATTTGGCACCGGCCAATCAACCTAGCATGCATGTCTTTGGAGGGAGGGAGGAAACCAGAGTACCCTGAGGAAACCCACGCAAACACGGGGAGAACATGCAAACTCCACACAGAAAGGACAGTGTTCCAAGCCTCGTCCCCATCTGGGACTCGAACCCACGACCTTCTTGCTGTGAGGCCACCTACTATGCCACCGTGCTGCCCAGCACCAATTCAATCAATAATAATAATAAAAAATATTGTCACAAAAATGGAATGTTCAAAGGTATAGTTAACTTAGTTTCAAGGTTATAGTTAGTTTTAAAGAACAAAAACAGCTACTTGTAGATGTAAAATGAGATCTGAAGGGCGGCTTAAAAAAATCAACAGAATTCTGAAGTAGTTTTAAAGAAAATAAAGCTGATTTAAAGTGTTTTAAAGTGATGTTTGATGATGGGAAGTGTTTGACCTGAAGATGAGACTACCATTCAGCAGAGCACCACGTGACCAGCCTGTCTGCTGTGCTGCTGGTTGAGTGAGAGAGAGAGAGCGTGTTAGCAGGTAATAAACACATTTTACCATCTAATTCACCTTTACAACCACATTATTCCACACTCACTTTAACGGTATGCGTCACACTGTGACCATTGAAACAATCGGTGATGTATTTATTTGTTTTGATCGCAGGAGATTTTGAAGGATGTCTTTCGCAATTTTCTCTGTTGTCTTGCTTCCCGGTGGATGGGATTGTTCACTGCGAGGCCTCTTTTTTTTCACAAAATCTGATACAAATGTATTACTAGCTGAGATTTAGTTGATCTTCTGGCTTCATGCTCGAGTTTACAAAAGTCGTAAAGTGATTGTGATGAGTTTAATAGTTACAGGATTGGGATCAGACAGTTCGACTATCGTTTGATTTCAAGTTGGATCAGATTTAAGATTAGCATCGTTAGCATGCCAGTGCTAACTTGATGCTAGCGAGGACAAAGAGATCGTATGATCAACAACACAAACCAGGTAGATTTTTTTTAGCTACCACGCAAAATATTTTCTAAATTAAAATTCAACACTGAAGAGTCAGAAATAATTTGTCTTCCGAATAAATAAGTAGCTCAACAACAACAGGCTAATGTTAGCATTGATTCAAAACAACACTGCGATTGTTTGACTAAATGTATTTTTATTAAATTCTTTCAATCTAATAATAATGATCTGTAGAAATGATTAAGTTATCAGGTTAACTAGTTATGCTTAATATGGAAATTAAACTAGCAAGTTATGATATCAATGATCAATTAATGTTATTGTCTGATCAAGATGTTCTGTGTTTATAAACAAATTTCTATCTAATCGGAATCAAAACTTGATTTTTTTTATTATAAGTGTATTTTAATATTTGATCTTTGACATCTGATTTTTTTTTTACTTAGATTGTGTTAAAGCTTTAAAGCTCGTCCGGGTTTTAGCTTTGTTCATTCGATCAGCCAATGAAATCTTTGTGTTTGCTGGCGTCACTCAGTCATTTAAAGCTGGATGATGCTATTGTTCTCTGACATCTCTCAAAGAACTAAATCAGAATTGTTTTCTAAACGTTTTGCTATTAAATCTATGTGTAAATAAATTTTGTTTAATATGAGCATTCATTTTATCGCGATAACTTACGATAGGTATGTTGTCATAGCAATGGTAAACAATAATCTAGTGATAATAACAAAGAGCTGCAGCCATGCACACAAAGAACCCCTCAAACATGATGATCACTGGTGTTTAAATAGATCAATTAGATGTTAAAGTTTCTAATATCTTTCTAATTTGTTGTTGATTTGTATTGGATATTAAAATATGTTTGTGTCCATAAATACTTATTTGATTTTATAGAAAAGCTAGTTGCATGAAATGATTTTTATTGAATGTGAATTGGTAGATTTATTATTTTTATTTATTTCCTCTCTTTTTGTTGTCAAATAAAATCATATATTTCTGTATTAATTTAAAAAATAAATTCAATGATTTTGATTTTATTCATAAATGCAGATTTTTTTAAAAACTCTGTCAAATCAGCTAATATACTATATTATAGTAGGTTAAGATATCACCCATAATTTTACACAATCTGCTGTTTATCCCAATGATTCCACTGTATATGATTGGAGATTCATTTAATAAGAAGATTGTAAATGGGGATCATAGTGTTTAGTATTTGTTTTGCTTCGTACGTCATGATCTGTACTGTTTTCAAAAGGACACTGGGTTGCTCTTCCTCCTTGACCCAGATTTTCTCCAAAGCAATTGCGTCATCAGTCCAACAATGCGTCTTACAGATTTCACAAATCCAGAATTGGCAGTATGGTTTAGCTATTCTGAAGAAAAAAAAAACCCACAAAAGTTTTATGCGTACATGAGTTGGAGTTCTGTATCTTTGTTTGGAGATGATGCATATGTGATGTTGACAGTCAAAAGCTCATCCTTTCATGTCTTTTATTTTGTAGGTTTTTCTATTTTGTACATACAGAATTTTGTATATACTGTATATGATGAGCTCGCTGGCCAGCGAGAAGGCCCGGGGCCCTCGGGAGAAAGCGCTGCCAGCTATCACTCACACATCACAACCACAGAAACAAATACAGGTGAGCTACTGTTACCACAAAATTATACAAACACACTCTACTGAACCGCAACAAAATACCAATAGACACAGTCACCAGTGCCAACACGACCACAATGCACACATTGTGCAGTGATTAGTATTGAAAGGAATTTTTTTTTTGTTGTTGTTATTTTGACTGCCGATACACACAACACTCACAGTTAAAAGGACAAAAGATTTTCTATTCAATGTCACCATTTCACAAACTAAAAAGCTTGCTAGATGTTTCCTGTATCCTGTGGTCTGTGGTTAAAACACCATTAAGTCCTCCTGCCACTGTGTTGCAGGCAACTGCGGAGCAGATCAGACTTGCCCAGATGATCTACGATAAGAATGATGCTGACTTTGAGGACAAAGTTAACCAGGTGAGGAACACTTGAATATTTGCCAGACAGCATAAGCCTCATTTTGAGCGGGTCATCATTTCATCTTCACTTCTTTAAAAACATTTTTTCAATAGTCATGCTTTCCTTATTGATTTTTTTCTTCTATTTGTGTTTGCTGATTTCCCAGCTTATGGAAGTGACAGGGAAGAACCAAGATGAGTGTATGGTAGCACTTCATGATTGTAACGAGGACGTCAGCCGAGCTATCAATTTCCTTCTGGAGAGCACTTCGGATATGGTAGGTGACATCGTATTCAATATCATCATAAAAAAATTTAGTGCACTGATTAGGATACACAGATTTATGTTTATCCTAACGGGATACAATCCCAATAGGATACACATTTTCAGTTTAGAAAAAAAAATCCAGTAATTTAATGCCGAAAATGTATTTATTATTTGTTCAATATAACCTTTGTGTAGTTGAATTTTTCAGTTTTACTTAAATACCTGATATGTATGAACCAACACTTAAAGATGTCCCTTAAAGTTTATGAACATGTCAGCACGGAGCAGAAAGAAAGAGGGGAATAGCACTGAATGAAAGAGATGGAGATAAATGACGGGTGATGTAGATGGAGACTTGGTGTAACAATTCTGTTCAGTCATCTTCCGCTTATCCAAGGACGGGTCGTGGGTGCAACATCCTTAGATGGGAAGCCTAGTGCTTCTCTCACCCCGTCTGCATCCTCCAGCTCTCCAAGGAGGATCCCGAGGTGTCCGTATTCAGCTGTGAGACATGATCTCTCTAGCGGGTCCAGGCTTTGCCTCTGGGTCTCCTCCCGGTGGGGCCATGCAGATGCCCAGACCAACTCATCTGGCTTCTCTCAACCCGGATGAGCAACAGCTCTACTCCAAGCTCCTCCCAGATGACAGAGCTCCTCACCATATCTCTGAGTGAGAGCCCAGCCACCCTGCAGAGGAGGTGTAATCATTTTTAAAATCAGCGTCTGTTGTTTGGAAGTGTATTGGGTTCCAAGCAAAAGAGGAAGAACGAAAGCTGGTAAATTAGAAAATGCATGACCATAAGCAAAAAAAGCAAGTGCATTCTTGCACTATACCACAGTATCGTTGGGATCTTTCCTCACAGCTGCACCAGAAAAGCAAACTCAGTGATACAAGACGCCCAGTGTCTCATGACGTAAACATACATGTAGCATATGGTCAATGCTATACGTGAACATTATGTTAGAAGATAAAGCCGATTAAAAGAGTGGAATATTAATGAGCTAGTCTTTTCTCAGCTCATTGATTTAGATATTCATGCTTCAGACTGGTGATTTGTTCAGGGCGTACACCGCCTCTCCTCTGTAACCAATCAGGATGGGCTCCAGCACTCCCCGCAACCTTGACAGAGATAAGAAGTTCAGAAGATGATTGAATGTATTTATTTCAGTTGATACTAATGTTTTGTATCCAGTTACTGGAATCACAAGCTGCCTGAGGCTTCCATCTTTATTTTAACTTATGGTAATATTTTTTGTGAAATGCGGTGGGAGTTTGACAATTTTCAAATTTTGATAAGCCTTTTATATAAATAAAAGAACTTGTAAGAAAAATTAACCAAAGCAAAAAATTATTTTAACATATTCAAAACACTTTTGGTGACCGAAAGAATGATATCGCGGATACAAGCGTCCAAAATGATCTTCCTCCGCAGGGTGGCTGAGCTCTCACTCAGAGATCGCATGAAGAGCTCTGCCATCCGGGAGGAGCTCGATGTTGAGCCGCTCCTCCTCCAGGTCGAGAGGAGCCAGATGGGATAGCTCGGGAACCTGGTCAGAATGCCCCCTGAGCGCCTCGCTGGTGAGATGTTTCGGCCATGTCCCAACGGGAGGAGATCAAGAGGCAGACCCTGGACCTGCTGGAGATACCATGTCCCATAGCTGGACAGGGAACGACTCGGGATCCTTCCTGGTGAGCTGGAGTATCCAGCTGGGGTGAGAGAAGCCTGGTCTTCGTGTCTGAGGCTGTTGCCCCCGCGACCCGGTCCTGGATGAGCGTAAGATGACGGAACACACTTTTGGATCAATTTTTCAAACTTGTTGCATTCAAATAAGATAAAATAAAAGCCATCATGTGTCGGCACTAATTATTTTTTTTAACACTGTTTCTACTTGGATTAGTAACTCGAGATTTCAGGGAGATGGGAAGCTTATTTTTTGCTTGTTTTTCTGTTTCAAGCATATATAGAAATGGCCTGTTGGATAATTACATTTTTTTATCATCAAGGAGCAATACAATAAGTCTTATCTGCAACTGCACTTACGATCAAGATCAGCGTGGTTTGAAAACAACAAACATTTTCAGCTTATTGAATCTAGTTCCAACTTTTAAAGGATTGTGAATGCATAGAAAGAAGTTTGTGAACAGTTAACATGCTTGTAAAACCTCCAACATTAGAAATACGTAGAGACTTACTCTCTTCTGAGCTTAGAAGAGAAATTTTCCATACGAGAAAAAATCTGGTTTGTCTGGAACAGAAACGTTAAATTTGACTGCCATGTTGACATTTGACAAGAACCTACATGTTTGAGAAGTTTAAAATATGTTACTGTATGTAAAGGCTGAAAGAGAAAATCTAAGTTTGTTCTCCTCCACTGTGACTGCTTTATTTCTGTTTGTTTCAGGGAGTAAATGGCTTAATAACGTGCACTATTGTTCTGAAGCGCGCAAAACATGCAGGAAACCGTTTGGCAAACACTCGGCCTTTGTTATATTTTGTGTCGTAATATAGTGCCAACGTCCCTTGAAGGATTTCTGAGGGAATCCGTGCAGCTCGGATATCAAGGAGTGGCATGGTCGTGAGCGGAGGTTGGCTGAGTTGTTCAAACAAAAGAACAAATTAAAAGAAACAAACATTTTTTAAAATTGAATACCCATTTTTTTTTCAAACAAAAACTGCAGTAATTTATATTGCAAATTATTAACTGCTTTCATTTACAAAAAAAGCTCAACTTTTTAGCAAAATGCATTATGTCATAAAACATAACATACTCATTAGTACGATTACATCCCTGAATTCTATATTTTTATTACTTGTTGTAAAAGTTACTTTAAAGCACGATCAAAATGAAGTCATTCGCTGTGCGTTTTTGCCTGAATCTTGATTATTTTATTTGTAATCATTTTTTCCATCTGTTTTTTTTTTTGTGTGTGTACAGACCTCCTGGGAAACCGTGGGGAAGAAGAAACCCCTGGTGAAGGAAGGTCCATCAGAAAGCAAGGAGAATAAAGAAAATAGAGAAAAGAAAGGAGAGAGGGAGGCTAGCAGGGGTCGGCCTGCTGCAAACCGTAAAGGCAAAGGTCAAAGGAATCGCCCGGGTGAGAAAGCTCCCCTTAACATCAGTTTCAATCTGTTGCATAGATCTGTTCTGTTGCTTCTGCTGCATGTTTAAGCATGCAAGTAGTTCATGTTTTAATTTGAACTTTGTGTTTGCGAACTAGCAGCTCGTCCAGAGGAGAATGGCGTGGAGGCGACGGCTGTGGAAAGAGGATCCGATCGAGGTCGGAGGGGGAAAGGTGGGAGAGGTAAGTGTTGACACAGTGCAGCACATCCAGAAGTTCAGTAGCTCAGTGTGTGTTGTTGACTTTACTGTGGATGTTCTGAAGGATCTGGAGTTCGAGGTAGAGGGAAAGCCCCGACTGGGAGCAGGTTTTCAGCCCAGGGGATGGGGTAGGCTTCCAACACACTCTTACACTCAATTAAAAGACTTTAATTAGTTGTTTTTTTCCCTTTTTCAGCCACGTTGGTTAGTTAGAAATATCTTTGGGTTGTTTTATCATTTTTGTTATAATAGTGAAGGTTGTGGGGCTTTTTTATTTGAGCAAACATGTGACACAAAAATGACTGCTTCCAAACAGCTGGATATTCTTCCAGCTAAATGTGATTCTAGAATTTTTCAAATTTGGAATAAAGCAAACTGCATATTATAGTGAAACTATTTTTTTTTTCTTCCAGGACTTTTAACCCTGCAGACTATACCTCAGAGGCTGGAACTGGGACCACACAAACAGAGGTTTGGGATTCAGTGACCAACAACAGCACAGATGGGACGGGTAGGTCCTGAACACCACAGACACACATAGATCGCGTGGCTTATGCGTTATGTACAAACCGGATTCCGAAAAAGTTGGGACACTTTAGAAATTGTGAATAAAAACTGAATGCAATGATGTGGAGGTGCCAACTTCTAATATTTTATTCAGAATACAACATAAATCACAGGTCAATAGTTTAAACTGAGAAATTGTATGATATTAAGGAAAAATATACTCATTCAAAATTTCATGGTGTCAACAAATCCCAAAAAAGTTGGGACAAGGCCATTTTCACCACTGTGTGACACCCCCCCTTCTTCTTAGAACACTCAACAGACGTCTGGGCATTGAGGAGACCAGCTTCTCAAGTGTAGACATAGGAATGTTCTCCCATTCTTGTCTAATACAGGCCTCTAAGTGTTCAATCGTCTTGGGTCTTCTTTGTCTGACCTTCCTCTTAATGATGCGCCAAATGTTTTCTATAGGTGAAAGATCTGGACTGTTGGCTGGCCAGGTCAGTACCCGAATCCTTCTCCCACGCAGCCATGATGTTGTGATTGATGCAGAATGTGGTCTGGCATTATCTTGTTGAAAAATGCAGGGTCTTCCATGAAAGAGACGACGTTTGGATGGGAGCATATGTTGCTCTAGAACCTGAATATATTTTTCTGCATTGATGGTGCCTTTCCAGATGTGCAAGCTGCCCATGCCACACGCATTCATGCAACCCCATACCATCAGAGATGCAGGCTTCTGAACAGAGCGTTGATAGCAACTTGGGTTGTCACTGTCCTCTTTGGTCCTGATGACATGGCGCCCCAGATTTCCAAAAAGAACCTCAAAACGTGATTCGTCTGACCACAGAACAGTCTTCCATTTTGCCACACTCCATTTTAAATGACTCCTGGCCCAGTGAAAACGTCTTCGCTTGTGGATCTTTGTTAGAAATGGCTTCTTCTTTGCAGAATAGAGTTTCAGCTGGCAACGGCGGATGGCACGGTGGATTGTGTTCACTGACAATGGTTTCTGGAAGTACTCCTGAGCCCATGCTGTGATTTCCTTCACAGTAGCACTCCTGTTTTTGATGCAGTGTCGTTTAAGGGCCCGGAGATCACGGGCATTCAGTATGGTTCTCCGGCCTTGACCTTTACGCACAGAGATTTTTCCAGATTCTCTGAATCTTCTGATGATATTATTCACAGTTGATGATGACAACTGCAAACTCTTTGCAATTTTTCGCTGGGTAACACCTCTCTGATACTGTTCCACTATCTTTTTACGCAACATTGTGGGAGTTGGTGATCCTCTACCCATCTTGGCTTCTGAGAGACACTGCCAATCTGAGAAGCACTTTTTATACCCATCATATTGCCAATTGACCTGATTAGTGCTGATTGGTCTTCCAGGTGTTTGTTGTATGCTCAAATGACTTTTTCCAGCCTCTAATAGGTTCTTGTCCCAACTTTTTTGGGATTTGTTGACACCATGAAATTTTGAATGAGCATATTTTTCCTTAATATCATACAATTTCTCAGTTTAAACTATTGACCTGTGATTTATGTTGTATTCTGAATAAAATATTAGAAGTTGGCACCTCCACATCATTGCATTCAGTTTTTATTCACAATTTCTAAAGTGTCCCAACTTTTTTGGAATCCGGTTGTAGTTTGTACCATATTTTCCAACTATAGGTTGGAGCACCCTTTGGCGTGTTCTGCAGAATGTGTTGTTTATTGACTTTGGGAAAGCGGACATAGGAGAGAACAGCATGAAAACTGTAAAGGAGAAAGTGTGGGTGTGTAAGAAGATGGTGAACACACTTTCAGCAAGATTAGGAGGCAGCGCTGGGCGGGTTCGGAGGCTTATTTGTGAATGGATTTTAGCTGGGCTAATAATTGGGCTAATAATGGGTCTGCTTGCACTTTCTATTGAGCTTTGGTAAAAGCTGGCATTATTTATAATGGACCACATGTGCTTCTGACATTTCTTGAAACCCGTCGGAATGTCATACCCCAGCTTTTTGAGCATGCGAAGAAGCAAATATGGGAAGCAAAAATAGAGTGTTACCCCAATCAATTCTTCATACCTTCTCAGATTAAGTAATGATAGTTGTAATGATTGTTGTGTTGAATCTCATTCCTATCAAGTTGATATAGAAAACTGGTTTTCATACGTCGGAAACTCCAACTTCAGATGGACTGACACAACTTTTCTGTTCAGATAGAGAAGATTAGAACTTTGATGTATTTTTAGATGCTGATTGATAAAATAATGTGTGTAGTTCGACTAATTCTTTGATATCTAACAAAATAACTCAGTTTTGCTTTGTCTATTAAAAACACACACTAGCTTATGTGTCCTACATGTATGTTTTAAAGTGCCTGCGCCCTAAAAACCCGATGCGCCTTTTGTCTGAGTTAAATACAGAAAAAGCACCCGTAACTGAAGCTGCACCTTATTATCCATTGTGCCCTTGTTGTCGTATTATTGTAAAAAGTCACAAACTTTTATTTGTCATTTAGTTGCCTGGCGGACTACCCTGGAAGACTGGGCAGCTGAGGACTGGAGCGAGGACGTCAGTGTGAGTTACCAAATTATCACTAATAAAATCAGATAGATAGATTTTATGGTCTGTAAAACTAAAAACTACTGAACTGAAAAAAAACACAGATTGTTTTGCGCTTCTCCCTGTAAATCCAAATGAGGTACTTCACACTCCTCCCCTCATCGCTCCTGTAGATAGTTAGATAATTGCCTGAGGGCTGAAGGGATGAACGACTTCATAAAGCGCTCAGTCCTGCAGCACAGTGAGAGGAACTTGTTACTTCGAGTCGTTTTCTGGGATGTGATAACATTGTGTAGAGGGTGACAGGGGTTATTCAGGATACCCTGCATTAAAGCCGCCCCCCTCCAAAACAGCTCCCACAGAGTCCACATTTCTCCCACTACAGATGCACATTTTCTTATCAGTCTGTCCTGTCCCTTGCGGTCAAGCTGCCTCCACAGCAGACGACCGCAAAGAAAACTGCAGTTGCCACGATAGACTGCTTCGACTCACTCTTTTTTTATTTTGAAAAGAAATTATTTAATTGTACTGATTTGAACTTCTTGTTTGTTGTGGTTGCTTTAATAAAAAGCTTTCATATATATATGCATGAAGATTTCTTTTTTGTACTTCTAACCCATTTATGTGTTCAGAATATAATCAATAAGGCTCTAATTGGTGGCGTCAAAATAGTCCCAAAAACTTTGTCTCCTTTGTCTTTTTTTGTCCAGCTCTCAGAGACCAAAGTGTTCACCCCCTCATGTGCACCTGCTGCTGAGAACCATATCACACCTGGGCAAAGGTGTGTATGTTTCTTCTAATAGGACAGAATGTCTTTCTGACACTAATCCACAAACTCATCGACTGTTTAGAATCTTTTATAAACTGATCTAAAAGTTTTTTTTTCTTTCTTTAGTCTGGACCTTTCTACTCTGCTGCAGAAGCCTGCAGTGGGTGGAAGAGAACCCCCCTCTTCCACTCACAGTCTGGTTTTCACCAACTCTCACCATCACCAGCAGCCACCTCCCAGTCGCAGCACCTCAAGCAGCACAAGCTATGCACACGCTGCTCTGGTAAAATCCTTTTTTACCTGTTCATAATGCAAATGAATCATAATAATAATAAATCTATATATACATATAACTCTTTAAAATAAGGTTTTCATATTTCTAAACAGCATACAGCAGTGTTTTTCAACCTTTTTCATGTCAAGGGACAGTTTTCCATAAAAAAAATTAGAAGGCACACCACCAACTAAAAATGTTGAAAACAATACTTTTTATTTTGTGGACTTTTGAAAGTTTTATTTGCTCAATTTAATTTGCTATTTTAACATATTTAGTTCCAGACGATGAGCCTTTCTGAGGAAAAAAACGTTTACCTCTTTAATGTCTTGCAGAAATCCACAATTTTTCTAACCTAAATTTTCTCATGTCTCAAAAACGTGTAGAAAATAGGATTAACAAACTAGGGTAGTTTTTGGAAGGGATGAACAGCAGCATGCAACAAAAAAAAGCAGAGAAGAAGAGTGGGTTGCTATGGTTACAGTAAACACTCTATTGCAGAACAGCCCTACCTATCTGTAAATAAAATGACAAGATTTCAGACTGATAAACATAAATAATCTTTAATCCATTTTTTTTAACACAAATGCCATGACAATCTTGGGGAGCCAGTGGCAGATCCCGATCACCGTATGACGTGAAATATGATTAATGATTAGTAGTGTCCTACTGGACACTACTGTGCCGTGGAAAATTGGTTGAAAAACACTGGCATAAAGCACGACCTTATCATAAAACAGAAGATTAACAGGTTCCCTCTCAACAAAGATGATTTTACTCAGGGCAGAGATTTGACTTAAGAAGATTTAGCAAAGTTCAGAGGAAGCAGTGCTAAAATGATTTGTGATTGCATCCAAAACATTTAAAAGGAAACTCTTGGATTAGATTTGTTTCTAACATAAAAGACTAAAGTAGGGTTTGATCCGTCTTGATGGCATTTTGATGTTCATACAAACTTTATTTTCTGGAGGTTTGACTTTGTTCCGTTTTGCTTCATGCCGTCTGGAAATTCTTTTCAGCCTATTTATAGGGTTATTAAGCCAGAGTTAAGCTGCTGTGATTAGGTTTCTCTGTTTAAAAGGAGCAATCGAATTTAAGATCAAGCTATTTTACATAAAGGGGACCTGTTTCTCCAAGACGGTTAAAAAAGCAGAAAAAAAATTTGAGAAAATTTAAGAGCAGATAATGGGCTATAAAACCCACAGTGACATAAACTTTGAGTAACAGAATGTGGAATAAAACATTGTCAAATCAATTAATGACTCTGGTTTTTCCTCTTGTGGCAGTCATCGGTTCTGGGAGCTGGTTTTGGGGATTTGGGCCAAGCAAAGAGGCCTCCGCCCAGTGCTGGAGCTCAAATATTGGAACAATTAAAAGGTCCTGGTTTGGGTCAGCTGCCTTCATCTCAGACAGCTCCCCCTGTCAGCACCCAAGGAACCAACACCTCCATCGGTCGATTGCCAGGTCTTGGAGGACCTCCTCCATCATCCTCTAGTTGGGATATGAAGGCTGTAGAATCCAGCTCCACCTCATTGTCCTCACAGTTTGGTCGTAAGTAGATCAGTCTTTGTCTAGGAGAGACTCATGGTGTCCTAAAATATTTATAATCTGTTTTATTTCATTGTTCTGCTTCTGCAGGTGAGTTTGGTTTGCAGCCTGAACCATCGCTTGTGCTGAGCCAGCTGGTCCAGAGGCACGCAGGTCCCTCCCTGCCTCTGGCACGTCACCCCAGTCCACCATCGCAACAACAAGCACCCTCTGCTTCAGCAACGCCCGCTCCCCAGCACAGCAGTGCGCCAGCACAGGCCGGTCCGGTGATGGCTGCCGCTGGGGGTAAAGCTACGGTCTCCATCGCAGCACTCGACCCTCAGGGAGGCAGTACAGCCCAGCAGCAGCGGGCGCAGTTAAAAGGCCCCAAACGGAGGATACCGCCCGCATCCAAGGTAGAGAACGGGATCATTTCGGGAAGCAGTTAGACTTGCATGTCTGTTTTTTGAACAAGTGGGTTTGATATACAAGGACACCCTTACAATCAGGCCTTTTATAGACTTTTTATCACTTTAATTTTTAGAGTGCATTTTGTTTTTGCGTTCCAATTGACATTTCGTGTTCAGCATGTGGATTGATAGTCGATTGTACATACAGGCAATCTCTTATGGTTAAAAAAAACTGTGTGATGGCTTCAATGAATTGTTTTTATTTCTCAAAGACATAAAGGTTTGGATCTGAAAAGTAGTTTTGATATCTTCTTTTTCCATTCAGTCGTACTGTACTTATTTTTCCATGAAGTTTTGGACTTTAAGAGTGTTTAAACAGAAAAAAATCTAAAAATGTTGATGCATTAGAGAAAAGTACAAAGTATGTACTGTGAGTAGTTTCATCTGTGTTAAATTGAAAAAGTTAACGACTCTGCAGATTTATATTGTGGGTTATTTTTTGAACATGACTCTCATGATTAACGAAGGGCCACTGTAAAAAGAAAAATGGTCTTCTCTTCTCTCAGATCCCTTCTACAGCGGTAGAAATGCCCGGCTCAGCTGATGTTCCCGGCTTAAATCTGCAGTTTGGAGCTTTAGATTTCGGCTCTGAGTCAGCCCTGTCAGAGTTTGGAGCTGGAGATAGTTGTGTGAGTGCTTCGTCCAGAGATCCCACACCTGCCGCCACCTCAGCTCCTGGACCAGGAACACAGAGCCAAACGAGCCTGTACTCCAAACCACTAAGGTACATCCTCATATTATACATTTACTTACATAAATCAAATCAGAATACCAAACAGAAAAAATACAGAGCGATTACTGAGCGAATATAGTGTACATAGAAACATCTACACTAATTACCCAGTTATACCACTTAGTGTTTAATTAAATTTCCCATCTGACCTATTTTCCTCTGACAGCGAGTCACTGGGCAGCCCTCTCTCGGTCGCCCTGCCTTTGCCCCTCTCCTCATCAGAGCCAGTATATCACTCCTCCTCGGTGGCATTGTCTAGCCTGGCTCCTTCATTAGGAACAGCAAGCTCCACTAATCCCCCACCCTCCTCCTCAACAACCTCAACCAGCGCCTCCTCCCCCTTCACATCAGTAGGGGGGAGCTACGATGGGACGATGCCCCCTCACACACGACTGGCCTTCTCTCAGAGCAAAGAGGCCACGGGTCCGGTGATGGTGAGTAGACAGAATTACAAAGAGGTTTCATTAATAGAGGGGTGGGTTGATTACTTATTTTAAAGGCAGTATACAGTAGAAGATCTTCAAATCCAGGCAGCCCGGTAACTTCTTGGGAATTCTGAAAAAGTAGTAAGACCTACCTTGTTCTTTTCTTGTAATCCTGGGTTTGCATTTCCAACCAATAGAAATACTTGTTTATCACCAAAACCAGGATGTTTGAGCGATTGACTGGGTGTGATCCAATGGTTTTTGCTCACCGTACATAAATGATTGGTTGTGGTTTTCCTACAGATTCCAGTTTAATATTTGTTCCTTATTTTCAGTATCTCTTCTTGTATTACTAATATTTCCCAAAAAATTCATAAAGACCTTTGACTTTTTTTTTTTTTCCATTAGTTTAGTTTATTTTTACATATACACTAAATTCCACATTATTATGCAGATGAGGTTTTTCTTGCAGAATTGCAAACCTCTTGAGGATCTGACATTTTGATATTGGTGTCACTTCCTGTGTGCTGCTTTGTAATGTCATTTTAGCAGCTGCATATTTGTCCTTCTTCATAATGACTTCATTTGCATGTCACAATGTAGGCTCAAAAACTGACACAAATCTCTTTAAATGCTTACATTTTTGTGAAAAATAGAATGTTTTCATCCTCCTATTTCCTGGTTTGCAGCTGCAGAAATAATTTCAAACTGATTACCGCAAAAATATGATTTCAGGAGTGTAAAGCCCCCGAGATACAAAACAATCCAGATAAATCAAAGCAATAATCATGATGGCACTTAAAATTCCATTTGCATAATAATTCGGAATGCACTTTAATGTTTGTGTATTTCGTTTTTATATGTATTTGGCAGAAAATGTAAATATTTCTTTTGTTACTTCTTTTATTTTTATCATTCTAAAGTGTCTTTTGTTAATAAATAAAGCAGACAGGTACGCATTTCTTTGTAGATATTTCAGTCAGACAGGATGCTACCCTTGTGACAAGTGAAACAGTCTCTCGTTTGTTCTCCGGTCAGCCCAGCTTCGGGATAAAGATTAATAACTTTTCCCTCTAACAATATGTACATAGACTGGCCATACTTGGGCATATTTCTCACAACTTGTTCTACATAAAAAAATCTTTCACCTAAACTCACTAAAGCAACGCATGTGCGTGCATCGATTAATTCAGTCTTATGCATCTGATCCGTGCTCCATGTTAGACCAAATGTTCTGGCTGTGAGCTTGCATCATCAGCAGGACGTCTCCCACCGGGAAGAACAACCCATACTTTCTACTGCTGAGCATGTCTGATGTGCACATGTGAAAAAGCTTCTGTCTGCTGGATTTTAAACAGCCATAAAGCATAAAATGCAGAAATATTGAGGTTCACCTTTGGGAAAACCCGTCATTTTGTTTTTGATTTACATTTACAGAGAGTTTATGCTAATTTATTCCAACCCTAATTTCAATTTATTTTTTTTATTTTTTTACAGAATGGTCTGAATGGCGTCCGGACATCTGCTGTACTGGACAGTGAGTATTTTTAACTATTTTTTTTTATTTAAGTGGTTTAATTAGTAGTTACTTTGATTTATGATCCATTTATCAGTGGTTGAAATACTCTTTTGATTGCATCTGTTCCATCCTACTTTCTCTCAGCTTCATCAGCCTCTTCTACACCAAAACCTGAGTCTCCATCGATGAACATCAGCGCCAATGGTCCTTCAGCGCCCTCATCCCATCTCCCCTCCACACTGACCACACACAGTTCCAGTGCACTCTCTGGCCTTGCCCAGGATTTACCCTCAGTGAGCCAACTCAACACCCTCAACAGGTATTTTATTATTACTTTAAAGCTCTGAATGGCTTCAGTTTCTGCAAAATGTTTAGAAATTTGGACGTCTACCTTTTTAGAACAGGTGTTCACACTGTTCTTTGTTCCACAGCCATATCAGCAGCCATTCTTCAGTTTCAGCTCTGGGATCCAGTTCTCTGACAGTGAGTTGATCCATGAACACTGTGTGTAGAGATACAGTGTGTAAAATACTATTTGTTCATTTCTTTACAAAACTTATAAAAGGCAAGCAAGCATGTTTTACTTTCTTGTATCTTTTGAAAAATACAAATAATTTCTTTCAATTTGTTTTCCGTTAGTATACGAGTGTTGACAGCAGCGTTGGGAGTTCTCTGGCTCCTTCATCCGGCTCCTATACGTCATCTCAGCCCGCAGCCTCATCACTCCACTCGGCCCACAACAGCAGCAACAGTAGCAGCATCAGCCACCTGGCTAACATGGCCAACATGGCCGGAAACATGAGCAGCACAGTCGGCGGTATCACTGGCACAAGCGGACTTCACTCTGCTGCCACAATCGCCACCAGCACAGCGCTGGGACTCGGCTCCAATGGAGCTACTGCCACATCCAACCTATCCGCACCAAGGACCACCGCCCTACTTTCCTCCACCGGTACATACAAACACACTATTCTGAAAAAGTTACATTATGCTATCGTAAAAATGATCAAAGATAAAATAAAAAAGTCCACCTAGAAGTTTTAAATTGTTGGTAATCTTTTGTTTGAACAGGTAAAGCTCCTCCTAACCTGTCCCAGGGAGTGCCTCCTCTACTGCCCAACCAGTACATTATGGGCCCTGGAGGGTTGCTGCCAGCTTATCCAGTAAGTGCTCTATCATCTACTTATTAAATCAAATTTTATTTCATACAACAGAGCCCAAAGTGCTGACGTAAAATACATCAAACAAGTACAACAAAATTTAAACACCCAATGAACACATAAACCCACCTGTGCTCACCCCTCAATGATTCCATAAGTGTGTAAACATCTGAATGGGCTTGGCGCTGCTGTGAGGAAATGATAAGTTGGGGACCAGCCCATCAATGCCCACAAAAGCCAAAACCACAAGGGACATTCTACATGCAGAGGGATGGGGGTCCTCACCTCAGCTGCAGGGCAGCAGTACAGTACTCCCACTCCTCAGGCCATGTACGCCAAAGAGTGGACTTACCGAGGGTCCCTATGAGGAAACACTAGAGCTTCGTAATAAGATTTGTTTTTAGCATGTGAAGAGAAAATTGAATTCAAATAAAACTAATATTATTAATGTAAATAAACAAAATATATAAAGGTTAATAATCATGTCAAATTTTTTGTTAAGACTAATGATAAAATGAATGATTAAATAAACTAATTTCAGCTTTAATGACTCTTTAAAAGCTGAATTTAAAGAAATGGATTTTGAGCCTCTTTTTAAAAACATGAAAAGCGTCTGTGGCACTGAGGTTCACTGGCAGGCTGTTCCACAGGCGAGGACCATAAATAAGGGCACGTTGCCTTCCCAGCAAAGACTGCGAATACTTATACTTGCATATTATTTTCTCAGGATTTTTTGTTTTTTAATAAATTTACAATAACAACTTTCTTTACTTTGTCATTATGAATGTTTTTTTTTCAAATCAAGATGAAAAATAATTTAATCCATTTTGAAATAAGGCTACAACATAAAATATGAAAAAAGTGAAGTTTTGATGTATCTGCTCTTTGTGTTGTGCAGCAGATCTACGGCTACGAGGACCTCCACATGCTCCAGTCCAGACTGCCAATGGTGAGCCAAGTTTTTATGAGCACTGGGATGCTTACTCTGCATTGTGTCTGATCTCCATCTGTATGTTCAGCCCTCTCTGCAGGATTATTATGGAATCACATTCCCTGGCCCCACAGCGACTCTCTCTGGCAGAGACGGGAGTCTCGCCAACAATCCTTACTCAGGTAAGGGCGTTACTCTACATTATCCTTTCATTCCAGATTCTATCTGACTTAGAGTTCTCTCTCTGTTGCTTAGGTGAAGTCACAAAGTTTGGCAGGAATGACTCCACCTCCCCGGCACCCCCTACCAGCTTGGCTGCCCCACAGCCCCCTCAGGCCCAAAGCCAAGGACAGAGCCAGGCCCAGCCGCAGCCCCCTCAGGCCCAGCCTCAGCCCCAGGGCCAGCCACAGCACCACAGCAGTCAGCAGGCTTTCCTGCCACCTGGCTACAGCTACACAGGCCTGCCTTACTACCCTGGCGTGCCCGGTGCCGTACCCAGCGCCGCCGCCTTCCAGTACGGCCCCACCATGTTTGTTCCCCCCGGGGGACCGGGACCAGCATCAGCCAAGCAACACAGCATGGGGCTTAGTCTGGGAAACCCCTCGGCGAGCCCGTTTCAGCAGCAGGCGCAGCAGCAGCCTAGCGGTTACGGCCAGCACACCTTCAGCTCAGGTATACAGCTTTAATATTCAGAGAACTTTGTGTTGGACAGATTTTCTATCTCTGTGGGGGATCAGCGGCGTCAGGAGTAGCTTGCTGCTTTT
This sequence comes from Neostethus bicornis, assembly GCA_902685375.1. Lineage (NCBI taxonomy): Eukaryota > Metazoa > Chordata > Actinopteri > Atheriniformes > Phallostethidae > Neostethus > Neostethus bicornis. Next base: position 15,465,394 of record LR738557.1, on the reverse strand, counting down.
TGCGGGTAATAGTGTTCTGTTGCGCTCCATTGGGCTGTGAGCTCAAAATCTTTCTAGAATGATTCACAGCTGAATGGGAAACTGACAGAATCGGAACCAGCATCTCTAAATCCAAAAAAAGGAGACAGAAGTCTGGGCTTCTCTGCCAAGGCTGTTGCCTCAGATAACCTGAAGAACACAGCATGTGATGGTGTTACATACAGATTGTTTTTTCCTGCAGGTTATGAGGAGCTGACAGCAGGGCCAGCAGGAGTAGAATACAGTAAAGGTTACAACTCCTCCTCACAGGCACAAGCCAAATCTGCAGCTGCAGGACCTGGCAAAGGTACGACAGAAAAAAAGTTTTACAATGTTCTAATCTGGAGTGTAAACTTCAACTAAAGAGTTGAACGTTCCTGCGACAGGTGTGTCCGTAACATCCAGTAACTCCGGTGTGCCAGACATCAGTGGAAGTGTTTACAATAAGACCCAGGTTAGTTGAACACACACTCTGAAGTAAATACTTTTTTTATTCAGCTCATCTTACCAACCTTTCTTTAGTCTTTTGACAAGCAGGGTTTCCACGCGGGGACCCCGCCTCCCTTTAACCTGCCATCAGCGCTCGGGGGTCCAGGACCCCTGAACCCTGGAGCAGCACCAGGAGGCTATGCACCCGCCCCTTTCCTCCACATTCTGCCTCACCAGCAACCGCACTCTCAGCTGCTGCACCACCATCTCGCTCAGGATGGCCAGGTAATGTGCACACACACATACAATAAATTCTCATATCTATTCAACGTTAAAATATTTTTTTGCTTTTCCTCGTCAGGGTGGTCCCAGCCAGCGGGGCCAGTCCAGCAGCCTGCAGCAGAAGAGTCAAGTCAACAAGTCGAGCTACGGCAGCTCCCCTTATTGGGCAAACTGAGATGAGATGGCGGCCTCTGCGCGGTGTGTGTGCGTGACTGTGCACGGATACACTACAGGACATCGCGAAGCTCAGTGGACATGACCGACATCACAGAGGGACAAACCATTTTACAATCCAAGCTAAAACACACACACACACTACCACTCCGCTCCCCCCCTCCTTCGCTCTGTATATCTTCTTTTCAAAATTATGGCTGTTGTATGTAAAATATATTTATGTATTTATACAGTATATATGTATTGGTAGAACATAAAATGTGGTTTCTGCATTGTTTTAATTTTGAAGGACATTTTTATTTCAAAATTATGTCAGAAGAAGAGAATGCTAAATTCAGGAGATGATGGTGAATATACTTGAACACAAGCATCTTGTGATGTGGATCTTCTTTTTTTTGTATGCATACATGAACTGAGAATGATGTACATAGATTATAAACATCATTTTCAAGGCTAAAGCCTTTTTTATTTAGAAAAAAAAATTATGTTTTTGTAACTTTGGTCTCCCACATCTGTGAATCCTTATATGGAGGGTGACTTTTTAGCTTGACTTTTTTTCTTTTTTTCCCCTGTTTTCTTCCATCTGTCTGTTATTCCTAAATTCCTACTAGTTGGTTGGTTACACCAGCCAGGCCTTGGATTTGATGTCATTTTAACATTGGTTTAATCCTTGTTGTCCAAATTAAAAGCTATCAACAGTTTTTTGTGGATTTGATGTCAGTATTTACACAAAACATCTATCTCATCATTTTACACTTAAAAAAAAAAAGCTCTTAAAAGGTTAGGATTCTTCCTCAATTGCTGGAGTTTCAAGGCATCTCAAGATCTTGTTGACGAGTGAGGGAAGAATGAAGATTGTTAAATGGAGATCGGCGTGGCGTCTGCAAGAATTAGGATGCTGCATTGGTTGTCACAGTGAAGAACAAAAAAAAGCAAAGCTCTTGACTCTATGTTCCCACCAGTGAGGTTCTTGACTGAGGAGGCACTGACTCCTCATGAGTCCAATTTACAATTGTTAGAACTTAAAACTGCATCTTATTTCAGCATTCATCCAACCACTGGTAAATGCTTCATATCCAATCAGCGTTCCTCTTTCTGTTACACTCACAAACTAAACACAGGAACAGATTTGTCTCCTTAATAGCTATGGATAGAGTTTTAAGAAATTCATATATATTGTAAACAATTTAACGTACAGAGATTTTATTTTGACTAACAGTAAAAAGTTATTTTTCAAATTTTGGATGTTTTAATTCAATTTAATAAAGTTTGCCTTTTAAAATGATCAGAAAAAAGGAGAAAATCTTCAAGGCTAAACATGTATTTATATTATTTTTTCTCTTTTTAAACCCAACAGAACCAGTTGTGTCCTTACTTTTACTTATAAATGAAGTCCATCCACCGAAGTTTTATGACTAAATTGTAGAAGTCGTCTTTATTTTTTCTTAGTTTAAGCATTTCTCTGTTTTAAAGGAGATTTTGTCAACAGAAGAACAGACAGGTTCTTCCTCGATAAAAGAAAGGAGCTGCCAGTTTGCGTGCGCCCCCTTGAGTGGAAGCAGAGTACATATCTACCTCTCCTGTAAATTTTTCAACGTTCTTTTTTGTGCAATCAAAAGCAGTAGTTTTCTAACACACACATAAAATACATTGTATAGACTCCAGAAAGTTGTGGTGTTTTATAAATATTTCTGTGAAGTTCATACTGATAATTTGCTGAGGAACCGAAACTAGCATGCATTAAGCCACTCAGTTTGTTTTGCAGTCAGTCAGAAGGGAGGCACAGCTCTCTGCCTCTTTCGAGATTTCTGACCTGGATTTGAGCAGGTAGGGGGATGTCATATTCGGTTAGTTTTACTCAACAAACAAATGACAGAAATGTGTCATTTTATTGTCATAGTCCAATTGCATTTCAACACCTAACAGTGGAAAATATTACTCTTTTTTGCAGTGCCACTCTGTCTTCCCTCACCGCACTGGTTCTTCCAACCTTCACTTATGGTCACCAAGTGTGAGTGGGGACTGAAAGAACATCCCCAAAACAAGTGGCTGAAATGAGTTTGTTCTACAGCTTGACCAAATTATCACTCAAAAAAAGGAGCTCACAAAGCTCCTATGTGAAGAGAGGATCCAGATGGGATAGTATGAGCATCTGCTTAGGACAATATAAAGAGACCAATCAGCCCAATGTACCTGTTTTTGAAAAAAAAAAAAAAAAACAGATTGTAAAGTTTTAAATATCTGTAACACCTTCAAGAGATGAGCTTCCTCCGCAGGGTGGCTGGGCTCTCGCTCAGAGATCGGGTGAGGAGCTCTGCCATCCGGGAGGAGCTCAGTGTCGAGCCGCTCCTCCTCCAGGTCGAGAGGAGTCAGATGGGGTGGTTCGGATATCTGGTCAGGATGCCCCCCGAGTGCCTCGTGGGCGGGGTGTTTCGGGCACGTCCCACCGGGAGGAGACCAAGGGGCAGATCCCAGACCCGCTGGAGAGACTATGTCTCACAGCTGGCCGGGGAACGACTTGGGATCCTTCCAGTTGAGCTAGAGGATGCAGCCGGGGAGAGAGAGGCCTGGGCTGCCCGTATGAGGCTGTTGCCCCCGCGACCCGACCCCGAAACAAGCGGAAGATGACGGAACGGAACATTCAAGAGATGTGGCATTCGAACTCTCTATACTACTTCACATAGTCTAACCTAAAAACTACTCTGGCCTGGTCCATCTCTACTAGAATGTTTTGATGGTCCATCACATCCATCTTAATCCACAAAATGTGATTAAAATGGGTTCTTACTGTTTACTTTAACCAGTGAATGATTGGGCTTTTTTTTCTGAGTAATTACCATTGCTTCTCCAGATCTAGACAAGACAGATGGGGTGGCTCGGGCATCTGGTTAGGATGCCTCCCGAGCGTCGGTGTGGTGTTTCGGGCACTTCCCACTGCGAGAACCAGATCCCAGACCTGCAGTCTACCAGATGGCCAGGAAACGCCTCATCATCCTCCCGGGTGAGCAGGAGGATGCAGCCGGGGTTAGAGAAGCCTGAGTTTCCCATCGGAAGCTGTTGCCCCTGTGACCCAGCCCCTAGATAAGCATAAGACTACAAGACTTCCATGCAACATTTCAGATAAATATTCAATTTATTTTTCATCGAAACATTCAGTAAATTTACTTCAGATGTGTAGATGTACTGTACTCCTCATTTCACTTATTTAAGCCTAAAAAAAGGGTTTGCACAAGGTTGATTGTGTTCCTTACTAGAAAATTCAAGACTTGTGTCCTTCTGAGATGCCGGGGTGGCACTATCTAAGAGTGTCTCTGCTCAACTTGATTTCACTCCAGCTAGTTGCGAATCAGTTTAGTTGAGAGACCCCTGAAAACTGAAGGTCAATCAGCAAAGATGACACCGTTTTATCAGGTGTCAATTTGTAGTTTTTTTTTAGCAGAATTCAAACCTAGTTTTTCTTTCAAGAAATACTTCCCAAAATTGAGGCAGAACAAATAAAGTTTTAAGAGTTTTATTCAGGGATTTAGCATCTCAAATTTGTTTTCTTATTTACAATTTTTTAACACAAAGGCACATTTGAACATATTCATGGACCAATATAAAGCAGTCTACATTAACTAAGCTGGCAGGAGTAAAAAAAATTAAACTGTACATACACACACAAAAAAAGACTTTTCTAATCTGCAGTTTTTTTCTTCTTTTTCTTCTTCTCAGTTGCAGGTGTTATTGGCGTTTCTTCTGTTACTTCGACAGTTTTCTTTTTCTTTTTGGCTGGGGTTTCTATTTGTTCTGTTTCGTTATCTGCAGCTTCCTCAGTTTCCTCCACCTCAACTTTTTGTTTCTTTTTCTTCTTTTTGGGAACTTCCTCTGCTCCATTCTCTGCTGCTGCCTCCTCCTGTTGGAGCTCCATCTCCTCGGCTGCATGTTTCTTCTTTTTCTTCTTAACAGGCGGCTCTGCTTCCTCCTCATTTACAACCTACAGACAAAAAAAAACAAAAACAAAAGAAGTCAGAAAAACCAATCCTTATCATTTTTTGTGTGGCTCAAATGTGTGACCCTCTTCAGTGATCCAGTCCACTGAGCAGAACTGGCCAATGGTTCGGAGTCTGAATGTTCTAGCATGTCGTACACTGAGAGAGGACCACAACAAATGTCCAATCTCAAATCTAAACATGCAGAGTCTTTGTTAAAATGCTTACTCACCTCAGCTTCACCATTTGTGTCACCGTTGGCCTGAAGTTCCAGCAGTTTTCTTTCTCTCTTCCTGCGCTTCTTTTCTTTCTTCTCTTGTTTGCGTTTGATTTCGGCCATGACATCCGTCGCCTAAAGAAAAAGAACACCACAAAAATTTGAGACAAAAACAAAGTAATTTCTTTCCCCTCCTTGAATCTCAAAATGTGCATCAGGCTCATTAAATCAGTTTTTACCCTCAGCGGTACGTCAGGAAAGACTAGAGTCATCACTTGCAGAACAAACAAGATCATATCTTTAAAATAAAATCCTTACCTCTTTCACAGCCTCTTTCATCACATCTACGTTTTTCCGCGGAACGTCGCCCGTCTCATAGAAGGACAGTCGTTCCTCCACCTGGCTCCTCAACTTGTCCCCAAACACACTTGTGGGCACCTCTGGTAGAAAATAAGCATAAAAAGTCAACAGAGAGCTAGATGTTATTAAAACAACTTATAGAAAAGTAGCTCTGCTCAGGATTTAAAATCTCAACATCAACCTGAAGGATGAATGCTGTTGACGAAAAATATCAACATCATTGCAGAAACGCTGTCTGAACAATGAGCGGATAGAACACAAAAAAAAAACTCACCAGAAAAGCAGTCTATCCGGGAGGCGATGGTGCACTTGTTGGCCAGGTACCTAGAGATACGACCTTTGTTCTTGGCAGCCGCGCGGCCGATGAAGGTTGAGTGAAATATGAGACCGTATTTGGGGGTGTTACCACGAGTCTTCAGAGCTCTGAGAGGAAACGTAAGCACTCAAATGTTTAACATCGACAGGCAAACAAATTACAGAAAAAAAAAAAAAACTAAAAATGATCCCATTGCTTGTAATAATCAATTACACTATTTTTCTGGTCTGTTACAGGCTCAAAACAAGTTTGTTTTAAGCAATATTAAAAGTTAAATTAGTGCCCAATGATGACAATGAAGTTGGTCTCCCTCTAGTGGACATTTTCACACATTAAATCCCCATCAAGTTTGATTATGATCACGAATCATGATGATCATAGAGCAGTTTGCTACCTCAGTGCTGTGGGTGGTCGCTCAGACTGTGGGGGTGCATTTGGGCGAGAGGGATCACTCTGGAAAGGACATAAAAATCTTCCGCAGTCACCCTGCTCTGCTCCGGCCCAGCCCTGCCATCACTGCAACCACATTATTCCCCAGCAGGGAGGGGCTGCCCCAATACCTGAATAGGGCCTTCTCTGCTCCCAGGATCTGAACTGTTGAGGCGGGGTACTTCGCCAGGTTGGTCAAACTGCCAGCGTGAGAAATGAGACGAGCTCCGACCTGAGGAAGAAAATAAGTTTAGTTTTACAAGTTTATGGCTTCAAAACAGATCTAGTCAAAGTTTTTAGGACCATCAGCACCGGATGAGCTCTCAACAAAAACATTCAGGGGATTGACAGATTTTGGTTTAACATCATTGGTCCTCTAAGTAGCAGTACAAGCTTTTAAAAAAAAAGAAGGGTACTCACCACTTCTCCGATCAGGGCGGCAAGGTTTGGCGCCACCTGACCCATCTTGGAACGCAGGTATTCCTGGAGCTCCAGCCGGTAGGCGGCCAGAGACACCACACGGTTTGAGAACCTCTCGATATTGATTAGGTCAATGGGAGAGATATCCATACCTGAGATGGAAAGAATTTGAAGGGTTTAAGCAAACAATTTGTTTTAAAAAAAATTTTTTACGTTTTGTAAGATGAAGATTGTTTCTCCCGACAGGATCCGCAGCGGGGATTTGTGCCACCACTACAGGTTTATGAGAGAACTGCTCTACCCCCCTGTGTTAGACACCAAGGACGAATATTGGTCCAGGGTGGGCAAAAAAGGGGTCGAAATAAGACAGAAAAAACATTTAAACGTGCTTTTCAGCAAGACGTGTACTGACCCATGGAGGAGCGTGATGCTTCCAGGATAGCCTGTGCCTTGCCACTGTCCATCACCACTTCTTCTAAGCTCTCCAGATTATCCTCAGACAGCTCCTTCCTGTTGCCAATGAGCTGAGCCAGGCGGCAGTACATGGAATTATCCGACACTATTTTGATCAGCTCGGGGAAATGGTAGCCGTACCATTCACTGGAAACACATTAAGACACTTTTAAACCACTGATACCAAGACATCAGATGTTAAGAGCATCTACAAAACTGTTAGATAATCAAATGGAATGAGAATGTTCCACCCAACAACAATGCTAAGCCAGACTGAAGCTAGCACAGCGTTTGTTAGTTAGGAGAGGTTATTGTTCCTCCCGTTTCTATACAGACAGTACTCTGATGCACAGCCTGCGGTAAGCATTGGGAGGGTGATTAATCTCACTCTACAGCGAGTTATCTTACCGAACGCGCATTGAGAATGTGTTGATGTCTTTGTCGAGCTGATCCAACAGTGCAATTGATTGGATGATCATGTTGTCGGCTCTGTTGACGTTAAACTTGACTTTAGCCCTTGAGTAACTGTGACCAAGACCCAGCTGGGCTTTAGATGCAGCCTGGCCGGTGAGACCCTTCACCAGTGAGTGGAAGTGCAGACGCACACCTGTCGAAGTAAAAAAGTAGCGTTTGTTGTGGGAGGAGCGGATTAATGCTCAAACACAATTTGCACGGTGGCTGTTCAGATTTTCAGTATGAACCTTCATTAAGTTTCAGGATAAAAAGTGGACATCACAACAGACCACTAATTTTTCTAAGCAAGCGGTAAAACCGTGTCCTCACCTCTGCTTATTTCAGCCACAACACCTCCAGTCTGAATAGAAAGAGTGAATTCTTCCTGTAAAGCTGCTCCGATCTTAGCATCAGAAACTCCCAACACAGCTTTCTTCTTTCCAGACATGGGAAGGTTGGTCTCCAAGAACAACTTCAGGTCAGCATGAACCACACCTGCACACAAACAGATCAGTCAAACATCAACCCACAGGGATGCACAAAATGAATCCAAATTAAATTTAACCTCAAGTTGTTCAGTGTTAAGATTAAGCTGTCAGCACATTGACTCAGTGGATTGACAGATTTGAAAACATCATTACAGCAGAGGATGCTAGAAGTGTTCAAAATGAAGAACTAAAAGAATATTTACCTTCAGAGATGGCATTCATGTTCTCCAGAGCAGCTTGAGCTGATTTAAATGGAAAGAAAGCAGCCAGGTTTACAATGCTGTTGAACTTGGCAATGCTTAGCAAGCTCTCCTCAACCTGCAGGAAACACAAAAATTAAGATCTGTTCAATGTTTGATGATAATACATGAAACTCCAGGATCAGACTGGAACTAACCTGAGGCAGCAACATGCCGATCTCCTCCACCTCTTTAACTGCAAACAGGGCATAACCTGCTGCATGCTCAAACAGCACATGCAACAAAACCTGGAAAAAAGGTAAGAAATATAAAAAATATCCTAGATCAGATCAGTTTGAAGAATTAAACAATATTAGATCATTTTACAATCATTATTAAACAATTAGTTTGCAGACGTGTCCTTTTTAAAAAAACTTTTCCACGTAACCACGTTGTGTTGAACCCACGTGTGACCCAGGCCCGCAGGAAAGAGCTAGCATGCTAACTTATGCTAACAGCATAATTCATTATTCCTCTCACTGATAATCTACAATTAGCCCAATAAAAAGTTTCTTACTTGTGCTACTATCCCTGAAAGACACCAAATTAGGTAGTTTAAACTGATTTTTTTTTTTTTTTTTAAAAACTCCTATTGATCTAGCAGCGTGGAGCTACATGCTCCTACAGAGGCCTTACACAGGAAATATCACTACAAACACTAAACCAGTAATAACCATCCACGATCAAAAGTAATTTTTGTGTCATCATCTGTTGAAAATTGCAATCTAGTTTAGAAAGTTAAATCTACAAGTCTTACCATGATTAAGAAAGTTGAGCAGCACAGACCCGCGTCTGGTATGCTGCTTCCCTCTCAGAAAAAGACTGGATCACATGGCTGCAGGCGGACACATCCCGCGATATCTTCAAAACAACGCGAGATCTCCTTAAAGGTTGTAAAAGTTGAGGGGCCCTAGGATAGGGCCAAGCTGGACACGTGTGTTTTTTGTCTTGTTAACAATAGATTATTAAAGATATGTTCCAAAACGCTATTGAACATAACTTGTGCTAAAACAGTTAATGTAAGTTGTGATTAGAAAGCAAATATTTTAAACATCATTGATTGAAGATTAGAGTAGGACATGCATCTGATTATTCAATACTTATCTCGATTCATGGCTCATGATGGGATATTATTAAATGTATTTAAAAAAAAAAAAGTGATTTGATGCCCTAAAAATGAGATCTTCAACATATACCTTAAAACTCTAATCACACAATGGTAAAAAATATATCTTTTTTTTTTTTTTTATTATACCTGTCCTGTCCGGCGTTGTGACAAGCAGAATGATGATCTGTATGTCAAGTATTGCTGGACAGTTTTGTTCTACCAGAGTCAGCACAATGTGCCGACCCTGACAAGCTTTATTTGTTTATTTTAAATGCTTTACAATCAAAATATATATGCTTTCTGCGCTGGACCTGACAGGAATTACCAAGGAGAGGGGCGTGGGTAGGTGGGGTGAAAAAGAGGAGGGATAAGGTACAGAAGAAGAAGAAGAGAGGGGGAGAAAGTAAAAAGAAAATCTGAAGTTGTAGTATTCTGCATCACAACCAACCTGCTGGATTATCTGAGGGAAAAAAAAAAAAAAAAAAGTACAAACAAGAGTTTAAACCAGTGATAAAACTGACACATACAACAAAACATTCTATAGCAAATGATGTACAACACAAACACATGTTACTAGAGTTATGATAATATTGGTTGAAAGCAAGGAACATAGCGGACAGTAAACAGAGTGATATAGTGTGCGAGTGTGAGTGAAAGTACATGCATGCTGCCGATGTGAACCATGTGCTTATTAGGACCAACGGATTGTCCCCAGCCCCAAAGGATTGGAACGAGGGAGGCAGAGACACACGCTACCCGGGCCCACGCCCATCCAGATCCCGGGACCCCGAAGCCGGGCCGGGCCGAGGAGCCGCCCACCCACCCAGCAAGGCGCATAGAGAAACCCCTGCCAGGGCCACTCCAGCACCAAGGAGCACGGGCCTCCCCGATGCCAGGACCCACAGGCCTCGGGGCAGATGCGGCAACCGTACCCCACGGCCCTAGGCGAGCCCAGGGGTGACAGAAGTCAAGGCCCGGACCGAGAGGGGAGCACTCACCCCAAGGGCCCAGGGACCCGACAATCCCCGAGCCGGGGCTCAACCGGGGGCCCAGCAGGGCCAGGCTACCCCACATGCAGCCGCCACAGCCCAACACACAGCCAGGTGCCCGACCCAGGAAGCCCAAAGACCACCTCTGCACACCTAATGTCCCTCTTCACTACCCTAGTCCCTCAACTGTAGTCCTGCCAACTCTCTAGTGATGCTCACCCCAGTGCACCTCTTAACCCCAACTGGTGACGAAAGGCCCCGGCAGGGCCAGGCGAGACCTATATATCTAATGGTCCATTTTTCTTGTGTTTTTTTTTTTTTTTTGAAGAGTAATGAACATGACAAAGTACATTTGATAAACTAGATAATTAACTAGATAATTAAATAAAACTCTAAGTTCCTTATTGCTTTTATTCTATGCGTATTTTCTTTAGTATATCTTTTGATTTTGAAATTTTAACATAACGCAAAGCAACTAAAGGCCCAATATTGTCACTGTCAGTATTGGGCCTATCATAAGGAAAAAAAAAAAATTCAAAGGTGAAAAAAATGTCAAATAATCAGGAAAAATATAATTATGAATACAAATGAAATGGAGAAGAAACACCTTAACAAGTGAAGTGTAAATATATTCCTAAAGGTCTGCGTTTCTTTTCTGCAGCCCCTAGATGCTTGAAGAGAATATGAATATTGAAAAAAAAAATCAAATTGATATAGTACCATTGCTCAGAGATAGAGTGAGGAGCTCTGCCATCTGGGATGACCATGAAGTAGAGCCGTTGCTCTTCCGGGTCAAGAGAAGGCAGATGGGGTGGTTCGGGCATCTGGTTAGGATGCTTCCCGGATGCCTCGCTGGTGAGATGTTTCGAGAACGTCCCACCGGGAGGAGACCCAGAGGCAGATTCTGGATCTGCTGGAGAGACTGTCTCACAGCTGAACAGGGAACACCTCAGGATCCTCCTTGCTGAGCAAGAGGGCACCGCCAGGGTAAGCGAAGCCTGAGTTTCTCATCTGAGACTGTTACCCCACAACCCCGGATAAGCGGAAGGCAACAAACAGTACCAATCGCTCAGAGATACGTAGAGTGAGGAATTCCACCATCTGGGAGGAGTTCGGAGTAGAGCCGCTGCTCCTCCGGGTCGAGAGAAGCCAGATTGGATGGTTCGAGCGTCTGGTCAGAATGTCTTGCCAGTGTGGTGTTTCGGGCATGTCCACATGTCCAACTGGGGGGAAACACAGAGGGAAACCCTGAACCCCTGGGAGAGACTGTCTCACAGTGGGATAGAGAACGTCTGGGGATCCTTCCAGGTGAACAGGAGGATGCATCCGGGGTGAGAGAAGCCTTAGTTTACTGTCTGAGGCTGTTGCCCCGCGACCCATCCCCAGATAAGTGGAAGAAGAGAACAGAACTGTATCAATGTTAAAATATATATATTTGTTTGTATTTTTATATCACAACAGATGAACTGCATCCATTTTAAACAGATAAAAAAGTTAGTTATTTTTAACTTCATATAAAACAAATAGTATCAGACTTAAACTATATTTCATGACTCTGTTATGATACCATATAGTACTGTTAATTTTTACACATGTTTCACTCAATGTACGTAAATAATAATAATAATAAAAATAATGTATTTTATTTATAATGCACTCTATACTTGAAATCAAGTCTCAGAGTGCTACATGGATTAAAACATTAAAACTTAAAACAATTAAAACAGTACAGTACAGTAAAAACAAACATAGAATGCAAACAAATTTAAAAATTATAAGCTTTTTTAAAAAGGTGGGTTTTTAGTCCTTTTTTAAAGGCATCCTCCGTCTGTGGGGCCCTGAGGTAGTCTGGGAGGGCATTCCACAGGCGGGGAGCAGCAGCCTTGAAGGCCCTGTCGCCCATTGTTTTTAGCCGTGTCCTGGGTGGGTTCAGACGATGCTGTTGGCCTGACCGGGTCCTGGTTGAGGTATTGAGTGTGAGTAGTTCTGAGAGGTAAGTGGGGGCCTCACCGTGCAGACAGTGATGGGTGTGAAGGAGGACCTTATATTCAACACGGAGGTGAACGGGAAGCCAGTAAATGTATTCATTTAGAAAAGTTGAGCATCCAAATGATAAAGACAAATTACTCCTGCTGCATGTAAAAAAACAGAAGTAACTGGTGATAAAAGAATGTAACAAGAACCCACGTCATTGAGGTCGAGATGCATTAAATGTGACAGAAGCAGTTAAAAGCAGCACTCATGTACTTGACTCTCCAGATAGGGCAGCAGGACTGTTTTAACAACAGTCCAGGATTGCATTGAAGCTGCAAAACCATTTTACTATCATGGAAGAAAACTGTTTGATTGCATATGGAGGAAAGCATCAATAAAGCCCTTCAGAGAGTTACAAAGTTCCCAAGAAACAGATGCATGTGGGTCCGTGTGAGCACAAACACTATTTATTGGCAGGCTATAAATGTTGCTTTGTGTTAGATAATAACTTAGAGCAGAGCATTTATGACTGACCTCGTGGGACAGATTGTCTCCTGACTTTTTATTTATGCATTTGACTTGCTGACCCATATGAAAGTTTTCAGTGCAAGGCGTACTTTTTTTTCTTCTCAAAAATGTGTTATAAATTATTTATTTTCATCTCCCAGGCAAGCTGCGATTGTTCCAACATGTTTTCCAGCACTTAAGATGATGTGAGAGCTATTAAATTATGCTAAATAACAATGGCAATGCAGCATCTAGAACTCAAACATCCCATGCTTTACAGAAATAGCCACTGTTAATAAATTCATCATTGTGTCAGTCAGTCCTGTCAAAAGCCTCCTGAGCAGCAACATAGTGAGCTTATTACCCTAATAAAAAAGATTCCAGGGGAATGTCTGTGTTTCCAGGAGCATGCAGGAGAGTTCTTGAAGGAGCTTGTTGAGGAGCGGATGTGAGGGAGGACAGTAAAGACCTTTGGGATCAGGAGAAGACTTGATATAAATGCTGACTGGGACAAGCTGCCACCCAGACTGGTGGAGCTCTGCTCATCTCAACACTTCCTCGAGCAACAGGCCAACTGACGTGAGTGAAATATGACTTCTTCCAACTTTCTGCTTGTCCTGCTATCCAGTCAGGTTTTTCCTCTCGCACTGTTGTTTTATTTCTGATCTTGATATTAAGTATTCATCCATATGCATTTATGTACAGAGTTCTGCTGCTGTTATAAAGTTGCACAAGTGTTTCATTTGGGCCTATTTTCTTGCTTATTTGTGGAAAAAGTTTGACATCCTGTTTGACCGAACCCCCACACTTTTCCTGTCTCCTATCTCTTAGCCAACCTCTCTTGCATAAGCACCAGATCCTTCAAAGTCTTTCTCTTTGCTACTATCAGTTTTTCTTGCTTCGCACGTCAAATGTTGACATGCTGACGTCATGCTTCTTCTCTCTACCTAAAAACTGACAAACTTGAAAAGTAGTATTTGCTGGCCTGGGGAGTTATGTTGCCAAACAGACTTTATTTTGCACCTCTTAAACTTTTGCACTGATTGACTTGTACACTAACGTATGTCTGTGTGTTTGTGTGTATAGGTGAGGGCAGAATGAATATGCGAGGAGTAGTCGCTGGTTGCATGGTGCTGATGTGCCTGCTGGGACTTCTGGTGGAGAGGACAGAAGGACACATCACATTCTTCAGTCCAAAAGAAATGAAGCTGATGAAGGTACTCAAGATGTGGGGAAGTAGTATAGTTATTGATTATAATAACAAAAGAAATCGGAGGGCGTTCTTTAGATGCTCACTTAGATAAGAACAATTTCTAATAATATATATAAAAATATTGGGATAAATCAGTGTTGTTTGATAGTGTTGTGAAACTTTAAAAGAATTGATAATTATCCTTTATTTTGAGATTATCAGAAAACAATAGCTATAAATAGTCAAATTTTTTGCAAGGCAGAAGATCAGTCTTTCACTTTCGTTGAGATTAATAAGCACAATCGAAATGCTCTGTAAAACTATGGTGGCCTATCTAGGGTGTACCTTGCCTCTCACCCAAGAATACCCAAACCAGGCTACTGAGGACTCTCTGACCGTGTTCAGTGGTTCTGAAAATAGATGGAATCATAATTTCAAAAGGAGTCCATCATTTATGTTTATCCAGCCTCTAAAATTGAAACGTTTTGCATCGTGTTTCATTTTTCCAGATTGTTTTTCTGATTTATTAAAATATAATAGAAAATTTACATTTTGTGAAGATCCAGGCAGAATGGCATCTTCTTAAGACTTAGTCAGGGAACTTTCAAAGCTGTCTCTACTTATAAATTTTTGCCTGTTATTCTAAGTGGAAGCTTTTCATTATATCTCTTGAACACATTTATGTTTATTAATGCCTTATAAAATGTTAAAACATATTTTTTCAAAGCTTGCTAAACAATCAAGATATTAATCAAGCTACCTTAATGTTCATTACTAAGTAGAATAGAAGTTTTAAACTGAAGCACACATCATTTTAAAGGACTGTTTTATGCTAAATCTTTTTTTTTTTTTAAAGTTTCTACCATATTTGAATGTTTTTCTCACAACAAAAACCTACCTTAAGTGGTTTTCTATTACACTCATGCATGTTTGATTCATGTACACGCTCTCACTTCATGCAGTTTACACTGTATTTGTGGCCTTAAATGAGATTTATGCTGTGTCATACACGCAAACTCGCTGGTAGTAAGCGATAAGCAAAAGGAGAGGGAATTCCCAGTGTTAAAAACTTAACTGAATAAATGTATTTGTGAGCTTTTTGCAGAAAATATTGCATTCTGAGCTACTCCCGCCCTCTAAAAATATGCATAATAGGTTAATTGGCTGCTGCAAAATCGCCCCTAGAAATGAGTGCATGTGTGTTGCCCTGTAACAGACTGGCGACCTGTTCACATTGTATCCTGCCTTTCACCTGAAATCAGCCAGGATAGGCTCCGGCTCTCCACTCATCCCCATTAGGGATAAGCGGTTCAGAAGATGAAACGAAACAAATAGTACCATGTTTATCTTTGAATGCTATAAGCTAAAAATGATCACCCTTCACACCCTGCTGGAAAAGCTCTTAGTGTCTGAAAAAATTTAATCTTTTTTTTCCTGAAGCATGAACTGATGCACAAGTATTTAAATATTCAAACTGTAATATTTCTTAACTTGTGTATTTTCTGTGTTTATGCTACACTTTAGGAGCGAGACGGTAATAAAAAAGAGATGGAACCTCGATCTGAGGACGCCCAGGTTGAAGAAGTCACCTTCCAACAGGTTCCTCAAATGCAGCAAGATGAAATTCCTGTGAGAGCACACGCCCCTTAGCTCCTTCATTCAGACTTTAATCTTCTGAACATTCTTCACTCACATACATTTTTTGTACGTTTGTGTTGATCCAGGAGAAAAAAGTGGAGATTGCTGTCCGAATTTCACCCAAACAGCTGGATAAGGTGGCTCCGGTCCTCAAAGAATTCATCCATGAAATAGTGGAAGATGATCAGAAAGGTGTGTGATTATTGATGAAATAAATATTGAAACAAAAGAATACAGACTTATTTTTAAAACGTCTTTTCTTTCTGCAGCCAAAAAGTAAAACAAGGGTCACAAGTGGATGAAGACTGTACAAAATATTTAACGAAAGCACAAAATGCTTAATTTTTTGTTGTATTTCCATAAAAAATAAAAAAAATCAATAAAGGAAAGCAACTGAATTATTCTCCCAGTGTCTTTTCCAATTCTTGAGTGTGATTTAGATTGTGAACCACATGGTGTCAGTATCTAATGTCTCTACACCAAACGTCTCAGACTTGGAGCAACAGGCTAAATCTGGCCACAGTAAAATGATTTTTAGCTGAAGGTATACTAAATAACTATTGGAGCTGGCTTGCTGGTTTGATAACATACATCACATGTAACACTATTATTACACATCCCAGAATGCTGGCATTTTTGGTGCGTAATCAACAGTACATGTGCATGCCTTTTCCACTGTTGACTGCTGACATAGGGACTTAGTATTTGCAAGTTTGCATGCTTGCAAAGTTAAGTTGAATCCCAGATGTTGTAGGTAATCAACTTTGCTTGTTCCATTGTAAGTTTTTAAGCAAAACTAGTCTAGGTTCATGTGAAAAGGGTCATAAGCCATGATTTTGTCCCAATATTGAACTTTGACCCATTAAGTATTTAAGTTTGGCACTTCTGTCATGACATCTGTCAAGAATATGCCTTCTCACAGGATAGTATGTCAAAGTTTTAGTAAACCAGATAATGAATATAACAATTGGCGCTTGGTCAATAGTATATGACACTTTAATACACATTACAAAGGACTTAATTACAGAGGCTTGTTACTTAAAAACGAACAATTAAAAAGTTTTCCCAAGTATCTTTAGAGAGATCCTCACATCTAAATTGATTATCACAGTTAATGAGAGAAAGAATGACTGTGCTTCCTATTTATGTCTTGCCGGAAAGTCTGTTCACAGCTTTGATGTCAGCCTCTCACATATTTCAAAATCCTTCACGGCGAGTGCCTGGTCCCGAGCTAAAGGAGCAGGAAGAACCAGGGAGCAGTCGCTGTCAAAATATTTTCCAGTAATACCCTCCATTTCTTCTGCCACAGCACAGTAGATCGAGCTAACGGCACCCTCCTCTGGAGACTGAGATGGAGACAAAAGAGAATAAAGAAAATAAGTAAAGAGAGTTAGCCAGAGAATTATGGACGGGTGTGGTGTTCGCCATAATTAGGATGATACATTGGTCAATTGTGGTGAAAAGTGAACTGAGCCAAAACTCTTCATTTACCAGTCCAAAAAACGCAGATGAATTATTGATAGAGCAAATGAAAGTACAAGAGAGAAGACATGAGCCACAAATTGACGTCATACCGTATGGTTTTGTTAAAAGCTGAGAATCATGTGGTATTACTTCTCTACATATGGACATAATTCACTTTGTTTTCATCTGTTCAAATTTCTTGTTACTATCACGTTGACTTTTTTTTATTTCCTTTGTAATTTGTGTTTGTAAAATTGCCTTTTTCATCATAACAAACAAAACAAAGAAAAAAAAAACCCCAGATATGTCTGTTCCACATCTGTTTCCACAATTTCCAAGAAGTCATTGTGCTTTTCTCACCAATTTACATGACATCCTACTAAAAATATTACCTAGGAAGACTGTTAATTAATAATAAAATAAAACAGAAGGAATCTCAATCAGGGATGATAGGTTCATGCACGTGTCAGAACTTTGATTCATGTTTTTACGAGGCATACTGAGTTTACTTAGAGATGAAAAAAAAAGTTAGTTATTGCTTTCTTTTATCAAACAATCCCACAGATGAATCATATAGTTTATCCATACACTTGATCTTTCATACTTAAAAAAACACCTTTTTTCTTTGCAACGAGTTCCTGTAATCCCTCATTCATCCAGGAGTGATCCATCATAGAAAAAGTTTCAAAGTTGTCTTCTGGATAAAACAAATACACTGTCCAGAAGACTACTTTGAAACTTTTCTACAACACCTTTTTTTCTTGTTTATCTGACCATCTATCGAGTTTAACAGCTTATCGAGCTTGTTAAGCTTATCTTAGAACATTGCACGCTGACTTTGAACTTTATATTTTCCAGATTTTTTGTGGGTGAGCTTCAAGCTCAGTTTAACATTCCATTTAATCTGAGTGCTGACATAAGGAAAGACTTTCTTTTTTTAACGTATGGTATTCATCTCTCAAGTGGGGACATTTCTGTGCTGCAGGGGGTTAGATGTCTTCCCCATGAAGACTCAGGCATGGGAACAGAGGAAATAGAACCGGCATATCTCGGGCCAAGGACGGACACTCTACCACTGAGTCAACGCCTTCTGACTTATTCCTTCCCTCTCCAATTTTTTTCATATTTATTTCCGGAGATTTAAATTTTGGGAACGTTTGAAAAAAATGATGGCAGAGAAATATCCATGTGATAAGAAGCTTTTGTAGTGCATGTTTTATCATGAGGAAAAAAAGCTTTTCACTTCTCACTCACAATCTTAGCATTATGTAATACTCACTAAAATGTGGATGGAAGATTTCCAATGTTGTGCAACAGTTCACTTACCTTAAAAAAGAAAAATCCAATGATGTTAAAAAGGGAGCGAATCCAGAGTGGGTAGTGTCTCATCACTTCTGTCATCACAACCCCAGGATGGACAGAGTTTGCTGTGACACCTGGCAAAAAAACCCACAATCTTTTTCAGAAAGAGTTTGCTGTTAGAACAAACTTTTTTAAGTGCTAGAAGAAAAAGTATTTGCTTATTATACTGTTTTGTTTTCATTTCTTAATTCAAATTATGCAAGAAAAGGACAATGCAGTCATTTTTATGAAAAATAATGCTGGTAATAAATTTTTTTGAAAGGAAACTGAAAGTTTTAATGAAAGCACAACAAACCCATTCCTCACTTCTGCTTCTCATTTGCCAGACATATGGAAATACTAAATGAGTTGTGAAAGTACTTTTTATGCCAACTAACAATTGTGAACTCATTTAAAAATCTTTGCTTGACCTGTTCCCTGTAGCCTGTGTGCTAGCTCATTGGTGCAGATGATGTTGTGTAGCTTTGTGTGGTTGTAGACTTTATCCATGAAATGAACAAGGTTCTCCCCGTGAAAGTGAGAAAAGTCCACTTCTCCTCTTTTGTGATTGACTGAGCTAACGGTGACGATACGAGCTGGAGATGAGCGCTTTAACAGGTCTGAAATAAAACAGTTGAGCAGTGAGGAATGAACGAAGCAAAGAAACTGAAACATTTACCAGACTACTCATATTACCCAGTAGCAGGTTGGTGAGCAAAAACGGTCCTAGATGATTTGTGGCAAAAGACACTTCAAACCCATCTTTGGTGATTTTCTTTGGCAGACCTAAGAGCAGATTAGATGTCAAAATGTGCTAAAGAACTACAAAAAAAGATAGACAGATAAAAACTTTATTAATCTCCAGCAGAAGAAATTCTAGTGTCCAGCAGCAACAAATCACACATACAAATAAATAAAAATACAATAATAAAAATTACAATCGCTGGTAATTAAATACGCCGTTGAACTCAGTTCCTTCCAGGCATAACTGATTAATTAATTAAATGACCTATTAAAATGCAGTGAGAGAGACTCTTTTCTTTAGACACTTTTCTGAGTCATGTCTACATCATGCAGAGGATGACAGGGATTTTTCAGGATGCCCTGCATTCGAGCTCTCATTCTCCTCTCCAAAACAGCAAAAGTTTATATTTTATACATTGTTTAATATCAATGCAATTAGAGGACTTTTGATTAATCCGTTATCAGAACTGTTTTTCTTCTAATTTAGGTATTTGGATCTGTTTGGCAATTAAGTTCAAAAGTTACAATATATACAGCAAAAAAAAAAAAAAAGTTGCATCCCAGGCAGAAAACTAGCTGGATGCACCAGAAAAACAAAAGGTGAATTAATACTTTAAAACATGCAGGAAGAAAAACAAAGGTGGGCCACATGTGGGCAGGAGATAAGATGAGAAAGAAGCAAGGAATATACAAAAGAGCAGAGGTGTCAAGTAACGAAGTAAGACTACTTCGTTACCTTACTCAAGTAGAAAATCTCGTTATCTTTACTTTAACGAAGTAATTATTTTTTTGTCTACTTTTTACTTTTACTCACTACTTTTTTATGCAATTAGCTGTACTTTTACTTCGTTCATTTTATAAAAAGTAGTCGCTACTTTCGCCATTTTGTCACCGTTAAAAAGCCACGACTGTTTGTCGGAGTTTTTTTTTTTTTTTTATGAACCCTGAATGCATCAAACAAAGGAACAGATGAATGATTGGCTGAAAGGTCCAGTCAATCATTACTTTGGGGCGAGTAGCCCCGCCCACAAACTTTTAAACAGCAGGGACAGAGACTGGCTACGGCCGGCCAGTCTCTGTTCATACTCTAGAGCAATGATCGAGTTTTATTTTTGAAACCACAGGGGATTTTGGTTCCCTGTTAGGCGTAATATACCAACACTGGTATGTCGCGACATTCTACAAGCAAGCAAGCATTTCCGTGTTTGAGACTCGGGCTCGGAAATCAAAGTGTTTCTGATGCTGCAACACTGAACTTTGATTGAATTATCAATTTTTAAAAAAAACAACAGCAAAGAAATGTTTTTTTTTTTTATTATTATTTTCAGTCTGCGGTTATTGTAAACGTCTTTGCTGAAAATGTTGTAGATGGTATTTTTATAAAAATAACTTTGATCTGTGACGCACTATTTTATCTTTAGAAACAAAGCTAATTGAATTGATTAATCCATAAATAGTAGTGGATGAAGTATTTGTGCTTAAAAGCCTCCAAAATGTTATTGATTAGTTTATAAAGACTGACTGAGGAGATTAAAACTACACATCGCTTAGATTTTGTATCATGAAGATGTTTGGGTTAACATAAAAAAAACCTTATATGTATGTACACATATATATGTAGATATGTATATATGTAAATTTATATATACCGTCTCCTAGGTCCCGCCCCTACTGGTTTTTTAAAATCTTGTTTCCCTGGTTATTTTTTCATTTTTACAGTTCTTAAAATTTTAGTAAAAGAATCCAAGGATTTTGCCTCCTGTGTGTTTCCTTCACTCCCACTGCCTTACGAGTGCATGTAAAGGGTGTTATTTTGTCAATGGGCGTGGTTTTACTGGGTGTACGATATTTTTTGTAAAATACGATAATTTTACGTCATTAGTACGATAATCCAGCACCTCCCACCTGGCAACGCTGGTTCCAGGTGTCACGCAGGCTTTATGTGGCACTCCCAACCTTATCAACTTGATAAAGACTATTCAGTATTCCCTCAAAGAACTTTGAGAACTAGCTGCCTTCAAGGCTTGAAAAAGCCTTTTGGTCATTTTTTTTTTTCATTTATTTATTTATTTTTTTTACATTGAGTGTGTTTGTGTCTGCTGAAGTTGGTTAAATTAGGTGATGCAGAGTGAAGCTTGGTAGCTGAAGGGACGTTACATAATGCCCTGCGTATGTTAATACATTTGATTGTGTTAATTAATCGATTTCCAATAAAGATTATTAAGAAATAAATATTTCTGATTCATAAAGTTTAACACCAAAACACTTTCATTTATTATCATATTTTCTGCTCCTTAAAGCATGTGATAATAGTTAAAAATATGTTCATACGCTTTTGTTAACAATATTCCTTTTTTTCTGAAAATTACTTTTACTTTTTTTACTTGAAGTAGTTTTAAAATAGGTTACTTTTTACTTTTACTTAAGTAGAAAACTTGAGTTGATACTTCTACTTTTACTAAAGTAGTTTTTTAACTCGGTATTTATACTTCTACTTGAGTAGAAAATGTTGGTACTTTTGACACCTCTGCAAAAGAGGAACTGTGACTGCATTAGTTCTGCCAAATGCTTGCTCTATCTGAGAATCAAGCTAATTCTAAACAATGTCTGCAAATCAGTCTCCTTTTTCTTTGATTGCACTAAATTGTTTTCTGATGTGGAGAAACTGTTTAGCTGGGTGCTCTTCTACTGAGAATGTTCCACTATTTCACAATTCTTTGTTGACCTATCGTTCTAACTCAGAGGGTGAGCAACAAGTTAATAAACAAGGTAATAAACTGCTTCAGGCTTCTGTCTGCATGCAAAAAATTCTGATTCCTGGATTGCAAAAATAGTAATAAAAAAAACTCATTTCTGTTTCTTTTTCAGTTAAAGTTTCAGCACAAAAGTCAGTATATGCTTCTGTCTTCACCTGAAACTGCTGCATTGTTAACGAGTATATGAAGAGCTTTTTCCTCCTCGAGTATTCTCTTTGCAAAGTCTCTGACAGAGTTCATAGAAGAGAGATCCACCAGGCGTAAATGCACATTTCTATTTTGGGTACTTTGCCTGATTTCTTCTACCGCTGCTTTTCCTCGGGACTCGCTTCGGCACGCAAGGATTACACGGGCCCCACGGCGAGCAAAGTCCAGGGCGATGAACTTCCCGATACCTTTTTAGGGAAGAGAAAAGCAAATGTCATTGAACCACCAAGTATGAACATGGCAACAAGAATATTTCTGATTAACAGATGATATATAAATTGTTGTAAGCTGTATCTCTTATAGTATTATTTTATTCTAAAAATTTTGTCTTAATTTTCTTGGATTGAGCAGGTTACGCTCCCTTTCTGTTGCCTTTCACACGTGTTGATGGTTATTTTGTGTCATTATTTTAAAAGGGTGTAATATGCAAACTTAACTTTTTGGGGGTTTCCACCATGTTTGAACATAATTCACACCCCAAAAAACATACAGTACATAAAAGGATTTTCTATTTCCATCATGCTGTTTTTTTTTTAGCAATTTGCAAGCTTTCCTGATCAGTATTTGGATACTATACAAACACTGGGTTGTTTTTGGCCATGAGTTTTGTTTTCTGTCACATTCATATTTTAATGTATTGTAGTGCATGCTCTTCCTTCAACAGTGACTGTTGTTTTTATGTGAATGCACCAAAATAAGTACATAAAATTATTTGCACTTGCTTTGCCAAGTTGATGTGCATTACACTATATTTGTAGCCACAGGTTTTTATTTTGAGAAAATCACTTTTACTGTATGAGCTAAAAAAAAAAAGGTACAGTGTACATCCATAAATGCTATGACGAATACAGGTTTAACTTACCATCTGGTAAACACTAAGCAAGAGGTTAACTGAGAACTTGCTGATTTGCGGACATCCGTTCCAAAATAACCTGCTCTGGAGCAGGTTATTCTGAGAGGGGAAGTTGCTATGGCTACCAACAGTATATAACCCGGAAGTTACCTCTGTTTTTTTAAGCAAAATTTGAGGTTATCAACAAAATTACCCTTAAACTTACCCAGATATGTCACATAATCTGCTTTCTGGAATACACTAATAACCCACAAAAGCACAATACTCTTTTATCAATGTACTGATTCTGACTGGGAAAACACTTTTTTGTAACAAGAACCCTTAACTTTTGTTTTGTTTCATTCCTGTTAAATGCTTCATCAAAGTTAGTCATTAATGATAAATTCAGAAGAGAAACCAGCTACTTTTCAAGCCCTCACTACTGAAAAGTGACATTTTAGTTGTGAGGGCTAAAAAGTTTGATTCACTTTATTAAGCATTTAGTAGTGTTGACTCAGTTTTTAATTATCACCCATTAACCCGACCCCAAAAATTAGCCCTGTTGAGTCAGAGTTGTTAAACCACAGCTGTGGAATTAGAGCTGTTAAATCACAGTTGTTAAATATCTGGATCCAGTGTTTCTAAAAAGTTTTTGACTCCTGCATCAAATCAGCGCCACACATATTTTCCAATAAGTATGTAAAATGTAACAAACACAACAAACTCTTTTAGGGTACAGAGCATTAGGAGTTTAAAAAAGGTACTGACATATCAAATCCAGCAAAAAGCTGCATTGAATGTCAGAAATATCCATAACTAACACATTAGGTAGTTTTGATGTAATTTTCAGGAGTTTATAAACGGTATGAATGTAAAGCTGTGACATTTCCTGCTTTGCTCCAATCGAAGTGATTGCGAAGTTTGCCATTTAGTAGATTGAGCCGGCTCCGCACCAAGTCTCACTATCTGTTTAATAAGTAACTTTCATTTGCTCACAAGAGAAACCATGCAACACATCCCTCAGGTATGAACTTTCTGAATGGTTGTGTGCTTTTGTGCTTACACAGGAATGGTTTGACCTGTGAACACATTTAAATCAATGGAATTAAATAGAATATTCCTTTAAAATTAAAATATCTTCAAACCAAGTTACTTCATTAACCAACAAAGACAGCAAATTTGAGGCCTTCAAATATGCTGTCTACGTAAATCAGCAAATTGACGTAAATCTTTCCCTGCTCTCCGTAGCTTCTCATAACATTTTAAATATCGAATGTTGCTCTTCAAAGCCCTGACAATCTGACACCACACTGCACATGTGAAGAGAATCTTTTATGAACTGTCATTAACACGAACAGCTGTGGTAAACTTTTTGTATCAACAACAAGTTGACTTCAATTGGATTTTTTCTCGGGAAAAATTCCACTACGGAGCTGCCGGGAAGTGTGAGCACATGCTGATTCGCAACATTTAATTTGCCTATGCTAAGTTTCAGAAAGGTTACTGAGCAATGCGGGTCCTTTTGATGGCGATCTTATGACTGTGGAAGCACAAATTAGTCAAGCCCTTTTTTTTTTGTGCAAGAGGATGATAAGACCATGTCTCAATGTGCTGTTTTATTCAGAAGAGTGATGTGGATTCTAATAAAATCTCACATTCTGTGGTGGATATTAAAGAGGAAAAAGTTTCTCTTGCATTCTGGGTAAATCCTCTGAAAGACTGATTGTCTGGAACTAAACATGTTGAAATAGAAAATAAAATGCAAAACTTTCAAAAGTGCTATTTCAAAGAAAAATCACAAACTTTGACAAGATAGATTTTGGTGTTTTGATTTTATTTTTATGTAGTCTGTATCCTGAGAAAAAGTTTGAATCCTGAGAAAAAGTTTAAATCCTGAGAAAAAGTTTGAATCCTTTGAAATGTGTTCCTGTATCCCGAGCTCGGTTTGGATAGCTGCATAGCCCCCTGCCCAGGAGGATCACTGCATAGCCCCCTGCCCAGGAGAATCTGGACAAATGTTCCTGCTGCAAAAGCCCCTGCCCAGGAGTCTCGCCACACCACAAGATCCTTGACCACCCGGAGGTGGTCTTTGTTGAGGGGGTGACGGGGTACTGTCAGGATCCCTCACCTGCCACCAGAGGAAGCCCTGGATGTTCCCAATCAACCGGATTAGGATCACCTGAGGATGATTCCTGATTCTGCTCACTTGTGTACCCTGCCATCAATTTAAGGGGAATCACCCTAGACTTCACTGTCGGGTCTTACTATTCCTTCCAGCCAGGTCACACTGGTTGCCTGACCATGTTTTGAACTTTGTTATTATTTGAACTTTTAAAGCCTTGAGTTAATCCTGTGCTTCTTTGCTTTACAGACTTCCTGAATTGTGTTAATAAACCTTGTTTGAAGTCCTGCAATTGGGTCCTTCCACCATCCATAACACACTGACAACTTAGGGCAAATCACTAAGTTCATGCTGGCGCAGTGGTAAAGTTTTAGTCTTACACTGTTCAGGAAATAAAGTAATACTTGATTGATATGCATTTTCGAACGGATTTTACATTGAACATTTTAATGAAAATGGAGTAAGTTTGATGTTTTTAAACTATCGCAGTTACTCCGTCAGTGTCTGTGAAAAATGCTGGCCGTTATTTCTAACTTTCAGATTTCATTGGGATCATGAATTCAGGGATCCATTAAAAGAGTCTTTATATTTACAGTGCACGCGCGCACGAGTCCTGGGTTACCAGCAGGAGGTTGATTGAACTTAAATTTATCAGTTAGCTTGGAACGACCAAACTGAAATCAGCAAGTTCTCAGTTAATGAACCTCTAACTCATCTGTTTACCATCTGTTTACCAGATGGTAAGTTAAACCTGCGTCCTGGAATACTCTACAAATCAAAGAATCTTTTACAAACAATTAAAAAAGAATATCAGAAGATTTTCAAAAGTTACCCAATCAGTTACTAGATGTACCATCCAAATATAATACATCAAGTGTTCAGAGATGACACAATAAACCAGATTATTTTCGCATATGAAACACTCAAAAAATCAAATATTTGGAAACATACAACAGGACACATAACTTCTTAACTCGTATAACTTGAGTCCTTATATTTATAGACAAAACCTTCCTTTCTCCATTTTCCTTCAGATGTCGCCACGGCAAGTCAGTTCTTCCATCTAATCCTGTCTTCTGCATCCTTTACGGTCACACCAATTAGCTTCATGTGCTCCTTCACTACATTCTTAATCCTCCACTTTGGTCTTCCTCCAGGCCTCTTGCTTGGTGGTTCCAAACCCAGCGTCCTTCTGCCAATGTACTCGCTCTCTTCTGGACATGTCCAAATTATCTCTGTCTGGCCTCTCTAATTTTATCTCAAAAACCTCTGATGTGCTGTTCCCCTTATAAACTCATTCCTGATCCTGTCCATCCTGGTCACCCCCAGAGAAATCCTCAGCATCTTCATCTCTGCTTCCTATCTTATCTCAGTGCCACTATCTCTATAGTCTAGCCCAAACAACATGGCCACGGTTTTGTCCACTTTTCCTTTCATTTTTGCTGAAACTCTTCTATCCCACCTGATACTTTTCTCCACCCGTTTCAGCCTGCCTGCACACGCATCTTCACCTCTTTTCCACACTCTTCATTGCTCTGGACTGTTGATCCTAAGTATTTTAAACCCCCCACCTTCTTTATCTTTTCTCTCTGTAACCTCACTCTTCCATTTGGGTCCCTCTCATTCACACGCATGTACTCTGTCTTATTCTGATAATCTCCATTCCTCTTCTTTGTAGTGCAACCCTTTGCCTCTCCAGCTTTTCCTCTACCTCTTTCCTCTCTCGCTACAGATCACAATATTATCTGCGAACATCGTTGTCCATGAAGATTTCTAACCTCGCCAAACAACAAAGGACTCGAAGCAGATGCCTGATGCAGTCTCACCTTCACTCTGAACTTCTCTGTCACACTTACAGCACACCTCACCCCTGTCTTACAGTCCTCATACATGTCTCGCACTACTCTAACATACTTCTCTGTCACACCAGACTTCCTCACCCGATACCCTATCTAATGCTATCTCTAGATCTACAAAGACACAGTAGATCTACCTCTGACGTTTCCTATACTTCTCTATCAGCATTGTCAAAGCAAATACTACATCTTGATAAATCACGTCATTAAAGCCTGACCAGATTTTCTCTTTCTCCTCAATCTCACATCCTACCTGTGGAGCATACCCACAAACAACGTTTAACATCACAGCTTCATTTTCTAGTTTCAGGCTCATCACCCAATCTGACTTTCTGGACACACAATATGTGACTCTTGATGCTTCTCTCTTTTTTAACATTTTCGCCTTCCTCCTGTCTTTCTTCGACCAGCCGTAGTCCAATATCCACTGACACCTTGTAGATTAACCCAGGCCACGATAGATCCGGTGTTGTGCCAAAAATGGACTAACGACTTTTGATGTGTGGACATTTTCTGAAGGAGAGTTTGATATTCAAGTTTAGCAAAACACTATTGTGGTAGTTGTAGTACTGACTTGCATGATTTTCTTTGGCACAGTTTTATGTCAGATACCTTTTCCTGACATAAGCTCTATCTTTATCTATAGGATAGTGCCCGTTGCACAAACATTTTGATGTTAAACAATTAGATGTTTCACAAAGGAGTACAAAATCTAAATGTCATGATCTCTTGTGGAATATTTCCGCCCGCCAAACCTGGCCCTGTGCCTTGATTCTACACACCTGGTCTGAATTGACTCTCCCTGATATCTCCAGCTGTGTCTCATCTACCCTTCGGTTCTTTAACTTCTGGTGTCTTTCACTCCAGCTCTCTTACTGCGGCCACATGATGGTGTCTTTTCCATGTGATCTCCCAGTCTGCACGACATGCTCTCTAAATTGTGATCAACTGCAATAAAATGGTTAAAACTGGCTATGCAACTTGGTCCTACAGCTCTGTCTCCACCTCCTCTTGACACTAAAAGTGCAATAAAAATAAAAACTAACAGTAGGATATAAGCTAATAGAATTCCTGTTGATTTAATTAATTCATCTTCTGAATCGTACACCCCAGTCAGGGTTGCGGGGGTTACCGGAGCATATCCCGACTGATTCAAGGCGAAAGTTAGGGTACACTCCAAACAGGTTGCCCGTCTATCACGGGGCCACACACACACAATCATCCACACAAATTCATTCCTAGGGGCAATTTTACAAAGGTTAATCAACCTAACATGCATGTTTTTGGAGTGGGAGGAAACAGGAGTACCACCCACGCATACACTAGGAGAACATGCAAACTCCACACAGAAAGGCAAGTGTTGATTTTATTCCCCAAATATAAACAGGAGCTTTCAAATTATTAATAAAACTGGAGGTAAACCATGAAAAGTAAGAAACATAAATTTTAGGAACATGCTGAGAAATGTTTGAAAATGCTAAGCTGAAAAGGCACGTGCTGGAAAATTCATAATTGATTAGCCATATCCATGTCCATAGATAATAACAAAATACTGCACAAAAAACTAAGTACAAAAAACAAAGAAACTCAACGGTTACAAAAAATGTTCTGTACAGTTAAAAATGGTTAGATAATAACTATATTTGGGTTAGAGAAATACGTGTAGAATTCCGAAAGCGCTGCCTGTTGAGTTGGCGCCTTTTTCCAAAAAGGACAAAATCTTCGCTATCATCCCAAATTCTTGATACGACTGAAAAAAAAAAAAGACTTCAACATGGAATCTATTTTTTTTAACTGTTGTAGTAATATTTTAAAGTCATAAGTAAAGAAAACTTAATCTACAATTTAAAAATGGATGGGTTTACTAAATATAACCCATCCAACATGTGCTCGGTATTTTCTGTCAGCCGAAATCTAAATGTGACATCCCTCATTTGAAGTGGCTGAAAGTAGACTTTATCACAAAACAATCCTTCTGCAAGAAAACATAGTCAGTTATCATGTTCCTCCTCCCAGATGTATCTATCCCACTAACCTGTGTTGGCTCCTGTGACTATCGCAGTTTTCCCTGTGAGCCGCACGTCGCATGCCTTTGGATCCCAAAGTGCTCTGCGTTGTAAACGCACGATCACAGCCAGGAGAGCTGCTGAAACAGCCCAGAAAGGGTGATAGAAAACATCCATAAAAACCATTTTACCCTCACTGTAGTGCTCTGTTAGAAAGCAGTGAATGTGGGGTCAGTTTTATGGATTGTCAGAGTTTCTATAGGTTCTCGCTTTCCAGTAGGTGTGCCTTTTCTCCACAGAGGTGGACGCATAATCCAAACACACGTGGAAACCGTGGGAAATTTAGAAAAAAATTACGAATCAGTTCATCTTCTGACTAGATTTGGTTGCTTTGAAAACTTCAACAAAAAGCACATGAATTATTCACATCTGGGGTAAAAAGAAAATCCTTTAACCACATGAGCTTTGAAAAAAACAAAGGAAGGAAAGAAAGAAATTATAAGATTTGATCAAGTTAATTGTTCATTTAATTTAATGCAAGCTATAAAAAAAAAAAAAAAAAAAAAAAACCCCAGAATGGTCGCTTATTGCCTCTTTAAATTTAAAACTGGAAATAGTTGTTTAAACCAACTAACATCTGGAAACTATTTAAGAAATTGCACGTGAAGAGGGGCTCAAGTGTATGGCCTCTCATGTGGGACCTAACACACACAGTTGGTTTTACTGGAAATATTTAAATGGGAAAACTTATTTCTTTCGCAAAAGTCTACATAAAGGTTTGCAATGTTTGTGAAATGTGGTGGAGTGAAAATGTATTGATGCCATGAATGTGAGTGAGGAATGGCAAATGTGGTGTGACCAACAAAAATTTTCCACATATAAATGTTTACAGTTGTCTATATTTGAAATGAAAAAATTGAAATAATCCAAAACCCATATTTTTATAAGGCATAAGAGGGAGGTTTGAACTAGCCTTTTTATTTAAATGAACTAGCCTTTTTATTTAAGTTCTGGAAATAATTTTTTTTGTCATCTGCTACCAAACTCTTAGGAATAAACAAATATGTTAATTGTTTTTCCTAAAATTCAAACACATAATGATTTACTTCATCCAAATGTGAGGTATTCAGGCAAAACACATGCATGAAATGTCATTTCAAGTCAAGTTCAAAGTCAAAACAAAAAGGCAGAGAACAAGCTTTAAAAGATGGTGATCAAAACATGTTCAATTCTTCAAGAGACATGTAAGCAAATCCAGCATTTTTAGGCATAAAAGTCACAATTTATCTCTCCAAATTTATGTGCATGTGTACTTTCACCTTTTAAAGCACAAGGAAGGTGTGGCTTTCCCAGACGATCTTTACCTACTCCTTTTTAATGATCTTTTTTTTAGGCCATGCTGAACATTTCTTGCTTCCAAGAAAATATGACCTCACTTTATGTTTTGACTGCAGCTATAAATTACAAAAGTTGAGTTATAGATCCCATGTGTTTCAATAACTACATGGAAACTAAATATAATCCAGCTACAACATAAAACCCTGTGTTACATTCCATAGTAGAAAAGAAGTTTGCAATGTTTTGTACAACTCAAGATAACAGTGCCTGTTGTGCCTGAGTTAAATCATTTGTATGTTTAAGTATTAGGTATTACAATTTCACATTCCTTTGTTGTTGCTTTGTTGATGGGCAGGCTGACAGATAAAGTTGGACAAGATTCCCCTTGGACAACGATGTTTGCAAATCACGTTGTGATCTGTAGTAAAAGGAGGGAAGAAGTGGACAAAAAGTTGGAGAGGTGGAGGTTTGCGCTAGAAAGAAGAGGAATGAATATTAGTCAGAGTAAGACAGAGTATGTGTGTGAATGAGAGGGATCCAACAGGAAAAGTGAGATTACAGGGAGAAGAAGAGATAAAGAAGGTGGAAGATTTTAGGTACTTAGGATCAACAGTCCAGAGCAATGGAGAGTGTGGAAAAGAGGTGAAGAAGCGTGTGCAGGCAGGCTGGAACAGGTGGAGAAAATTATCACATGTGATGTGTGATAGAAGAGTTTCGGCTAAAATGAAAGGGAAATTGTATAAAACTAGCAATGAGACTGGTCATGCTGTTTGGTCTGGGGACAGTGGCACTGAGGAAAAGACAGAAAACAGAGATGGAGGTAGCAGAGATAAAGTTGCTGAGGATTTTTCTGGGAGTGACCAGGATTGACAGGATCAGAGGAACAACACATGTTAAAAGTTTTGGAGATAAGTCAGAGAGGCCAGACTTGAGATGGTTTGGACATGTGCAGAGGAATGAGAGAGTACGTCGGCAGAAGAAGGTTGGGTTTGGAACCACCAGGAAGACCAAGATGAGGTTCATGGATACAGTGAAGGAAGACATGAAAATAGTTGGGGTGACCAAAGAGGATGCAGGAGACAGGATTAGATGCAAGAAACTGACTTGCTGTGGCGATCTGGGTAGGGATATGCCGAAAGAAGAAGAATGCAACCATTTTTATTATCATATGTACGTGTGCATACATTAATGTGTGTTTTGAACATGTGCAGAGGAATTGGATGTAGAGTTTCTGGTACTAACTGTAAATAACAAACTAACTTGCGCACCACATAAAACAAAGAATGGAAATATCTATTCTCTCTCTGACAAACAGAAGCACAGACCAAAAAAATGTCATGCTGCTGCTCTGGAATCTGGAGTTTATTAACCTTATTGTGTTTGGCATACATGACCTTGTTATAACCACCGGTAATTATCCGTAACACAATCAGGATAACCACATCAGCCTTCACAAAGGGTTCCGAGAACTGCTTAGTCAGCTGAAATTTTTTAGACCTTACGATTACATGTTTGGTTGTTACATGTGTTTTGTACTTTGTGCAGCAGTTGGCTGAAGCAGAGAAGAGGTTGACAAATATTTCACCTTTGCTAACTCAGTTAATGTTTGTTGCAGTAACTTTAATGCTTGGTTGTAGATGCTGTTTGTGCTCCAGATGGAAAACTCTACAAAAATCTAAAGATCTTTTCAGTTTAACACAGCTGGGATTAAATTAATGTTGATTAAATTAACGGTCTTACTGGTTAAACCAGTTTCACTCATTTCAGTAGCTTGGACAATTTTCAAGTAAAAAAAAAAGTTTGTCTGAAAGAGATTCCCAAAAAGGTTTAAGGATCTCAAGATTGTCTGCTCCAGAGAAATCAGAGCTCAAATAGCCTAGGGTTATAGGTGGTTTGAATAGTGTGTGAAGATGTTCCAGCCAGAATTTGAGTCTTTTTGATGAAACAAAAAAGTTCACTGTAACTTAATGCTATAGACAAAAAAAAAATCCAACCATTTTTTTAAATTACCCCGCAATTGTGATAGTTTTTTTTTTTAATTGAAAATAAAATAAGAAAAATTGTGGTGTGCAATTTTATTCTGACGCTCTGGATGCATATTTAATGCTCATTTTATCATGGGTTTCTAAAATTATTTTAAGCTGTTTGCCCCTGTAAAATTTTTGAAAAAACATGTCATCTTCAAAGAATAACTGCACCAAACACGTAGCTCTGTTTAATCTCTTTTTCTTGCTCAACATTTGATCGCTTTGGGCAATTCAGAAAATGACAAAGTACACTTGATTCAATCAATAACACAGTCATAGATCCCACTTCGTATTTGTCTTTTTATTTGTACGTATGCATGTTGCTGTAAGTCAAGTTATAGTCATGATGAATACATTCTCCTTTCTGATAAATTGAAGTGGCCTAAACTGGAAGGGAAAAACACCTAAAGACATTATTGATGTTTCGTGACTGAAATTCCATCTGAAAAATATGAAGCAACATTTTGTGAAGCAACAACTTATTACATGGTGAAAAGAAAGTTGTTGTTTTTCCAAGAAAACCCTGGCAGTATTTCCTATAAAAACACTATGGAAAAAAATTACTGACACAAAATGCAAATGAATTTATAGTAAATGAGAGCGTAATCACATTAAAAACCTGTCACATCTACAAAAACACTGCTTTTCATACACAATAATTCTGCAAAATTGAATCTTATCTTATCAGATACAATCTTTCAATGTCTACTTGAGAAAAAAAAAAGAGCCAAATACAACTTGAAAACTTTTATTGGCAACTTGTTTCCAGGAGAAGTTTCTTCATCTTCAAGACTATTTTTGAGCAACTACTGTACTTACAGTATTTGATGACGTGCAACAAGTGTAACAAAAAGACCATGTAATCCCTCATTCATCTAGGAGTGATCCATTAGAAAAAAGGCTTCAAAGCTTTTTTCTGGATGGTGTATTTGATGATTGAGACATTTCAACTTCCATCCGGAAATCATCTTCAATCTGTAAAACTAATCTATGTAACAAAAGGGTAAAACAAAAACACTTCAAATATAAAAATTCTTCAAATTGCAGACAAATAATTAAGAGTCACTGCTCTAAAAATTTGTGCTTCCTATCCGTTTTCTTTTTGAGTGTGAATTTGTTGTCAGAAAAGTGATTGGAAAAACAGACAAAAAATAGAAAATAAGTGGAAAAATGAATCAGTAAAATGTGTGCAAAAAATTGTAGAGACTAGAGAAAAAATTCAATAGAAGGATATTGAAAGATTAGTGAGAGGAGAAATGCTGGAAGAAAAGAAAGAGGAAAAAACAAGAGAATAAAACTCACAGCATAAGCGAGAGACGATAAGGGACCAGAGGAAAGACTTCCTTACTCTTAGCAATCCTCCTCAATCTGATTATAATAATAACACATTATGTTTCTTGGATGCTTTTCTGGCCACTAAAGGTCACCATCCGACATACACAAAAAATACAATAATTAGTTTAAAACAACAACAACTTAAGTACATATAAATTTAGACACAACATATATACAGTATATAGATCAAAATATAAAGATATGAAAATATAGATTTAAGAAAAACAATAGTCATTGTTGAAGAGAATAGACAAGTTGGAAGAAATGAGTTTTTAATCTGAAACTGATGACAGGGTGACCCGACCGAGACCAGTCTAAACAAAGGACACATTACAGTCCTCCAAAGAGAGTGACTCCAAGACAGGAACAGGGCCTGCAGGGTCAATTGAACCGACTTGACTTGATTTAATAAAACACACGACTATGAAAACATAGGCTGACTGGAAACTGAAGGGAGAGGAACTTTGCAAGGTTGCAGGGAACCTTCTAATAACGGGGGAGAGCGAGGATATGACACATCGCACATACAGTATGACTATCCAAAGATCTGAAGATGCTTATCGAGTGATCATATATGATGTTCAATGCTGTCTCTTTGTGATTAACAGCGGGCAATGTTAGAAATATTAGGTGTAAGTACAACATCACAAAGTAGTAAATGGACAGTCCTGTTTTAATATTTTGTTATTTTTACTTCTTGGGCAGTATCAGACACTTATTGGAAATAATTCGATGCTCTACGTTTCATCTTGTGCGACTGCTCATACTTCTGGGACTCATAAATAAACCTGCTCTGGAAACAACTCTTTGTAGCTTGGAGTCAAATAGATTACATTACACTAGAATATGTATGACACTGAGACTTATATAGTTTGTCTGACTCATATTTTGGTCTTTATTGATTCAGTCCTAACACAAATGAAAAAAATATTTTTCTTGAGATTAAAGTGTTGTTTTTTTTTTTTTTGGGGGGGGGGGGGGCGTGAGGGAGTTAAGGAACATAGATGTGCAACCATGAACAGTGAAAACTCTAGTCCCTAAATGGGATATTTTAAAAGAGAATATCCCATCCTTCCATATTCTATGCCACTTATCCAACTTGAAATTCTGAAAACTATCCCAGCAAGTTTCAGGCTAAAGGCAGGGTACAACCTGAATAGGTCGCTAATCTGATGCATGGCTGGAGAGAATTTATTTCTCTTAAAATGTCACGGTTTTTTTAAAAAAAAAGAAAAAAGGATATCAAGTTAATAAAATAACACAAATTGGCTACTAATTGGTTTTTGTATAAATTTAAATAGCTATTATTTAATTTAAAATATTTAACTGATAACAAAACCTATTATCTAACTGGTTTGCTCTTTTACAACCTCATCATTTCCTCTTTCAACAACAAGGGGGATCAAAATTCTGGATTAAAACACACCTTCCAGATATCTTTGAGCCGTTTTGATTTCTAGTTTTAAAATGCACCCCTGGGTGACACCAGAAGTAAAGATACCAGTGTCACCAAGTGTTCTTAGCAGGGATTGCACATTTTCATCAACACTCCTAGTCTCATCTACCTGTATCAAGTCTTGGAGAAAAAAGTGGGCCATTTCTGAAGAAATTTCTTTTTGTCCCTCAAATTGAATCATTTAATCCAAATTTAATCCTTCATGCTTTTTGTTAGAAAAAAACATGAAGCACACTTGTGTCTCCATTTTTGGTTTATACGGTTTGAACTTATTCAGATGAGATTATTATTTGTGGATTATATCCTCACAGACACTTAAAGATAAGCTGTAACTTGTTGATAATGGTTTTGTATATCATATTCTGTATTGTTACTATTTTAATAGTGTATCCAGACTGAGAAATAATGATAAACATGGACGGCACAGGGGTGGCACAGTGGCCTCCCAGTAAAAAGGTCAGAGTTCGAGTCCTGGGTCAGACAAAGCTTGGAACACTGCCCTTTTTGGGTGGAGTTTGCATGTTCTCCCGTGTATGCATGGTTTTTCTTCACATACCATGGTGTCCACCCATCCTTCAAAAACATGCATGTTAATTTCATTGGCTGCTATGAATTTGCCCCTAGAAATGTGTGAGTGGACGTGTGAGTGATCCTGTGACCTGTTCAGAGTGTACCCAGCCTCTTGCCTTAAATCAGACAGGATAGGCTCCAGCACCTCCCACTACTCTAGTAAGGATAAACTGTTCAGAAGACAAAATAAAACATGAAAACATCTAGTTAGAAATAAATTGAGAATCTCTGCTTTTAGAATAATCCCATTTTGGTGTAAAGTACTGTATCAACATTTAGAATGTCTTGTCCTCATAGGGAAGCAATAACAGACAAAGCTGTGTTATTGGAGGATCAGCCTTACTGTGTGTTTTAGCAGATTGAGGAGGAGGGGGCTGGATCCAAGCTATAAATTGCTGACAAGTTCCAATGGGTATGTCTGACAGAAAGAAGAACTGGAAACAAGAAAGAAAAGCAAAAAAAAAAAAAAGTTGTTTTATTTGCAGAATACTGTGTGACATGGAAGACTCCTCACAAGTTCTTCTAGTGCGACTTGACTGATATCTTTTCTTTGCTAAGCCGAAGATATCTCAAAGAAAAAGAGGAGAAATGAAGGACTTTGTGCAGACTGTGGAGCTGGGGGTCTCCCAGCAGAAAGGAGGTGATGTAACTCGACAGAAAGTTTGGCTCAAGAATGAATTTGTTCGTGTGGGACTTGCTGAATTCCTTTGCACGTATGTCATGATGGTAAGTAGAATTGTTTTCAGGAGAGTATTCAAACTCCACCACATGTATTTGAATTTTTAAGTCATTATAATAGGAACAGCTTCACTTAGATGTTAGATTTTTATAAAAAACATACACAACTCATTAAAATATCATGCTATATACTCTGATTACATTCAGATTAGTAAAAACACATGAGCGAGTTACTTTTTCAGTCATATGAGGGCTGAGTGGGGATTGGTGGGAGCCAGTGGGTGAAGCAGGAAATATTAAATGGAGAATGGTCAGGCAATAAGCCACATGGACCACGTTTCAAAAGTCACATGTAATCTGACAGTTGTTAGAATAACCCAATAGTTTGGGTCCAAAGAGAGCAAAACAAACATGTACAGTGAAGATATGCTGGAAAAACGTGATGTTTGACATGAGAAAACTTGCATTATTTGCACTTTAAAAAATAGACTAACCCTTGGCTTGCTTTTTGCGTCAACACACACTTTCAATCACATGCTTCCTTTTCCTGAATGAATGACTGTGTTTTTCTCGAGATAAGCTTTTCCTCCTTTACTCTTTCCATTAAGTTAAAAGTTAAGCGGAAATGAGAAAAAGTTTTGTTCAGTGTGTCACCATAAAAATCATTACTAAAAGGCTTTCTCATGTTTTTTCCAATCATAAAATGAAATGATCTGTAAATAATTGTTCTCAACTTTAAATAACAACTAGAAAAATAGTGATGATGTCGCAGGGATGGTGGTAGATTAATATAAAAAACTTTTGGCATTTCGAACTTCATGCCAACTCAAGATGAAATGTATTGTGTTTTTTTTTGCAGCAGTTAAAAAACATTAATTATAGCCACTGGAAAAATATCACCACCAAATAGAGATAACACTTTTTTTCTTGAACTGATTGTGTGTCTTCTCCATGTTCAGGTGTTTGGGCTTGGGTCTGTGGCCCAGGTGGTGACTGGGCAAGGAGAGTTTGGTCATTTCATCAGTATTAACATTGGGTTTGGACTTGGTGTTGCTATGGGGGTTCATGTTGGAGGAAAGGTGTCAGGTATGTGGTATTTATAAAAAATTATGAAGATTTTTATGTTTATTGTTGATGTAGATGTTCTTATGCTTTTGTTCAATCTGTTTCTCCCAGGGGCTCATATGAATGGAGCAGTGTCTTTTACAATGTGTGTGTTTGGTCGCCTAGCATGGAAGATGCTTCCGTTGTATATCTTTGCGCAGCTGTCGGGCACATTCCTTGCTTCAGGGACGATTTATGCTATCTACTATGGTAAAAAAAAGAAGATACACCACTGCTCATGTTCTATCACACTAATCTAAAAGCAAATTTCCATCATTAATCTTGTTCTTTTTCTGCTAAAATCAATGACCACCTCTCATCGATGTTTGCAGAAGCAATCTATGACTATTGTGGAGGTAACCTGACAGTAACTGGACCGAAGGCCACAGCTGGTATATTTGCAACCTATCCTGCACCCTACCTCTCCCTCACAGCTGGAGTTGCTGACCAGGTAGCAATGCTCTTTAAAGAAAAGAATTCTTCGTCTTCTTTTGGCATTTCCCTTCAGGGGTCGCCACAGCAAATCAGTTTCTTCCATTTAACCCTATCTGCTGCATCTTCTTCGGTCACCCCAACTATCTTCATGTCTTCCTTCACTGTACCCATGAACCTTCTCTTTGTCTTCCTCTAGGACTCCTTCCTGGTGGTTCCACACCCAGCATCCTTCTGCCAATATACTCTCTCTCCTCTGAACACGTCCAAACCTTCTCAGTCTTGCCTCTCTGACTTTATCCCCAAAACCTCTAACGTGCTGTTCCTCTGATATACTCATTTCTGATCCCGTCCATCCTGGTCACTCCTAGAGAGATCCTCAGCATCTTCATCTCTGCTACCTCCATCTCTACTTCCTGTCTTTTCTTCAGTGCAATTGTCTCTAGACCAAACAGCAAGGCCGCTCTCATGGCTGGTTTCTTGAAAGATGGCCAGTTTCTTTGAAAAAAAGAATTAAAACTAACAAAGAACAATATTCCAGCTTTAGTCAAGTCAAGTTTATTTATAAAGCACATTTAAAACGACTACAAAGTACTAAAGTGTTGTACAGTTGAAAACACAGGTAACACTACTTGCATTGCATTGTACATAGCAATTGCGTAAAATTAATTCAAATAAAATAGCTTTAAGTTAAAATGGAAGATCTACTAGTACTGTTTACAAAGCACCTAGTTGGGAATACTGGGGAGGCTTCGGAGCCAGGCTTAGTTTTAAGACATAGGGAAACCTTTATTTGTCCCACAAATGGGAAATTGCTGGCTTTTCTGGGTTTGTTTCTCCAATCAATAGAATTACTTATTTGTCAGTGAAACCACACAGTTGGAGTAATTGACAGGCTGTAGTTCAATGGATTTTTTTCACCGTACAAAAATATTTGGCTGAGGTTTTTAATGTTCCACAGAGTTCACAGTTTAATCATGTAACATGTGCATTTATATTTTTTATTGCACATATTTATAAGTGCATAAATTGAAGTCAAATTTAAGTAATATTGTAAATGACAAAAAACAGAAAAATTTCAATAATACTTTTAATCAGCATGGATGATCATTTTTTTATTATTTATTTATCACAACGCCAAACTTATTAACGTACCAAGATCATCCAATCTTATCAAATACGAACACAATCAGTGGAAATCTAAAACTCACAACTTTATAAGAAATAATATAGAAGGAAAACAAGTATAAACGAATAATGTGTTGGTTTTATCTTTATTACATCCGTTGTCAAACAGAAAATTTAAATTTTGTTGGGAAAAATAAATATCTGTTCTCTGATTTTTTTGACACACTGATGTGGGTGCATCGTAGTTGCGTTGTCTGTGTGTACAGATGTTCCTTTTGGTCTGCACGTAACTGTGACGATGTCATATGTCAGGGATAGTAAATGTTTAGTCTTTGAGCCACATGAACATTTCCATGTCCTAACAAAACAGATTTGAACCAATGAGATGAGTTAACTGAGAAGTGAGAAAACCTTGGATTTTTTTTGTGTTTTGGAGAAAATCTCTGAACCCTGCCTTTAATATTGAGTTGTGTGTAGGTTGCAGGACATTGGACATTGAACATCCCGAGATAACCGAACAAACCAAACAAATCAAGATAAAGAATCTACTGTTAATACATTTTCCCAAACGAAACAAGAGTTTGAGGCAGAAGATTATGTTTCCAAAGAAAATGACATGTTTCTGCCTGTATAATATATAATCAGTGCAAACATTATCTTACTTAAAAATTGCTCAAAAAAAAAAAAACTAAATTGGGTGGGTAAACTATTTCTAGAATCTGCCAAGGATAGCATAATAGATCTTCACTGTGAAAAATTGAGGCAGAAATAACTAATCTGAATAGCAAAAGTGGAAATCTTAATAACAGCATGTTTTTCATATCAGTACAGAATTGAGAGATTGAGAGAGTGGCAGGGAATGGCACATTTTCATACTGTTGAAATTTTAGTAATTGGCATCATTGGTGTATAGGGGACAGCTACAACTTGTTAAAAATCTGTGTACTTTATAAAAACTTACCTAAGGTTGGCTTAAAGAGGAGGAACTGCGCTTTCATGGGATAATAATTACTATGGCATTGCAGATGTAGGTAGATATTTTATTTTCTAATATTTGCTGATATTATTTTTTTAAATCAATACATTTATTCAGTGTCACTTCTGTTTCTGACTCTTTGAATTTCCCCTTCATTTCACAGTCCGCTTAGTCTCACCCCAGGGGTGAGTGCACAACGTACAGAAGAGGTCATTTGAGGCCTCAAATACAAAGTATATTGCATTAAGTTAGCAAAGCTAGTCAATATTCTTTCATATTCTTATTTTGGTGCATTTGCATTTAAATGTGAGGTGAGGGACAGCAGTATTCGAGGAGACGGTCAAAGTTTGCTCACTTCCTGCTTACATTAGTATGTGGGCATGGATGGGAAGAACACAATCTGTGGCCAAGAACAACCTAGTGCTCTATACTGGTAAGGAGAACACACAAATTACTCAAACATACAAAAATGAAAAGAAAACCACCTCAGGTATGTCTTTGATGTAAGAGTAATATGGTAGAAACGTTATTTTGCATAATGATCCCTCTTTAAATTAGATCCACTAGTGTTTTGTTGCAGTATCTCACCTTTTGTGTCAACAGAGTTGTGTGGCTAATTTGTGTTTGTTTCAGGTGTTTGGCACAGCCATGCTGCTGCTCTGCCTGATGGCTCTGTTCGATCAGCGAAACCAGCCACCTGCTGCAGGTAGTGAGCCCATCGCAGTGGG
The DNA here is from genome assembly GCA_902685375.1 of Neostethus bicornis. Classification (NCBI taxonomy): domain Eukaryota; kingdom Metazoa; phylum Chordata; class Actinopteri; order Atheriniformes; family Phallostethidae; genus Neostethus; species Neostethus bicornis. The sequence continues at coordinate 15,424,637 of LR738557.1, read as the reverse complement.
ACTTGTGGTGATACTTATTGGCATGTCCCTGGGAAGCAACAGTGGCTACGCCATCAACCCCACCAGAGATATCGGAGCCAGGGTCTTCACTGCTGTTGCTGGTTGGGGTCTAGATGTATTCAGGTAATTAGAGAAAATTTTTAAATGATGAGTATTTTATTTTTTTTTCACAGCAATTGCTTTTTTGTTTCCATTTTTCTGTTTTCTGTTCTTTTTTAGAGCTGGAAATGGTTGGTGGTGGGTACCTGTTGTTGCTCCAACTATTGGAGGAGTCATAGGAGCAGGAATATACAAAGTCTTTGTGGAATTGCACCACCCCGCCCTCCTTGGAGACTGTAAGGGGCAAGTGGAGGTAGAGTCTATCCCTTTGAAGAAAGAACAAACCATCTGTTCAAATGAATGTGTGTAATCTTGCCAAAATTGTACAAACAAATGAAACAACCTATAAAAATGAAATATTCTATCATGAAGGTTTAAAAAGACCAAAATTGTCTGCTTACATGCAGACGGAAGCACTTTTACAGCTGGTAACTAAGAATAACTATATGTGGATGTTTTACTATTTTTTGCTTACTGATACTGTGACAATTCCTTCAAATCTGTGTTACTTATGAACTGTATTAACAAATCTTACAAATAATGAAAAACATTTTTATAAATGAACTGTGAAAATAAATGAAAGAGGTCTTGCACATTTCTGTATTTTTCTTGTTGAAATTGGGGCAGCTGAGCTGACCCTGAAAAACCTTGTAAACCCTATGTGTCATTGCTATGGACTGGGGAGCGACTAGTTCAGAAGAGCTTTAGGGTATCTAAAAGGAAGTAAACAACCTCCATACACCCTGTGAATTCTTCTGAAAATAAATAGATGAAGAAAAAAGCAGCAGGAACTGGCTTCTCAGAGATGAAAGGTGAAGCAAGCACACCCCAAAATTACAAATACATCTGTCTTAACACCTCTTTAACACCAAGCAGCTGCAGTTGAAAACACTCAAGTGCATTCAGGGCACAATAATCCTCAATGTTTGGTGATGTTTGCCATTGAAACCAACATTCTTTTAGTCATTTTGCACATCCATCTATTCGACCAGAAAAATCTATTGTCCACCCTCTACATTCATAAAAATTGTATCTTTCATTTAGTTTTCAGAACTGCTTATCCCTACTGGTATAGCGGGGGTGCAGGAGCCTATCCCGACTGACTTCAGGTGAGAGGGAGAGTACACCCCAAACAGATCACCAGTCTGTCACAGGGCCACGCATACAGACAACCATCCACACACACACTCATTCCTAGAAGCAATTTCAGAGCAGCCAATCAACCTAACATGCATGATTTCCGAGAGTGGAAAAAAAACAGAGAAAAAACAGAGAAAACCCACATATTCACGGGGAGATCAGGCAAACTCCACACAGAGGCTGTGTCCCCAAGTAGTCGGGTATCTGGTAAAACGAATATTTTTTTATCCGTTTTGGCCTGTCATCCAAAAGAACCTGTGTTTTTTTCACTCAAAACCGTTGTTTTTGAAAACGCTGATCAAAGTGAAGATTCAGAAAAACTCCAGTTTTGCGTTTGCGTGTGGACATGCATATGTGGACATGCATGGAGGGAGGCGATAGCTCAGTGGTAGAGCGTTCGCCCTCAGACAGGAAGTTAGCAGGTTCGAATCCCACTCAGTTTACGACTAGGGTCCTTGGAGAAGACACCTACCCCCCTGTTTCTCCCACTATTGGCGCCGTTGTGGCAGCTTGCTGCGGTGTAATGCAGCACACAAATTTTTCCAGTGAGAGATCAATAAAGTATACATTATTATAACTGGCGTTTTGCGTTTTTAAACGTCACTACCTGCGACAATAAATGCATAAACCTCATTTGAGTGCGTCTTTGTTTTAAAATTAGACAGTGGGAAGCACCTCTGAAAAAAACACTCTCTTAGGCTCTTTTATTGCTTTTTTTTTACACTCTCAACTGCTCTTGCTTCTTGTTGAGGAGCAAAGGAGGAATGCGTTGCTGTTGGCTATTATCCATCACATAAACCTTACTAGCTCAGAGCTTACGTTTAGATAAATACTGCCGACTACTTGTCTGGCATGTTTATAACCGTATTCGGAAGCGTATTTATACGGGTTTGTGTGGATGCGGTTATATCGAAAACGGTTACTGGCGTATATGCGAGTTTTTCTAAAATGGAGGACAACGGATATACGTTTTCAAAAATACCCGCCTACAAGTGGACATGGTCAGAAAGGCCAGTGTTTCAAGTCTCGTTCCCACTTCGGGATGCGAACCCTAACCTACTTGCTTTGAAGCCAACATAAAATTGTACGTGTATTAACAAACTTCTCACAAATCCACAACTGATTTCTAATATTTTATCTTCATTGCCTATTTAGTGATTATTTCCACATCTGTGGCTTTGTGACAGGTTTTTGGACTAAGCCCCCTGACAAAGGGTCCATAGATTAAATCAGGAAAGACAAATTACACAAAAAATTTGTTTTAATGTGAGAAAATCATTGTTATGGCTCTTGATTAAATATGGAGATGAATAATTTCCTTACATTTGTGTGTTCAACAGTACATACCCGCTCTAAACACAAAATCATTGTGATTGTGAATTGCAATGAAACTTGTCAAATACTTTTAAATAAAATTTTGATCCAGTTTACTTTAAACCAGAGTTAACAACATTTCTACACACAAATTTGTAACCGACATGCCCCGTAGTCCGAATTTGAGATGTTTTCCTACTGGAACAACAATTGAAAAAAAAGCACATTCACTTGCTGGTATAATTTTGCACAATCTCAAAAATGACTCGATCAGTTCAAATCAAAAGTGGTGCAACACGGAAACATTTGAAATCTAAAGAATAGATCAGATCCCAGACTTTACAGAAACAGATGTATTTTTGACATGATTATTTTCTACTTATGTCCTTTTTTCATTTTACTTTCAAGTAATAATCAGTTAAATAATAAAAATTTAATTATTTACACTATATATTATCTTTTGTACACATAATAAATCATCAAAGATAAGCAGCACATCATGACAGGCAATAAGAAAACATTAATATGTCACTGGTTTTAGCATGTCATTGCAAAATGTATTGGTAACATCATTGTCATTTCTTTCACTGCAATCATTGTGAAAGAAAAAGTTGCCTGATAAGTCTGTTGATCAGCTTGGAAAGCCACATGATTACATAAGCTGATATTATTAAGTTTCTCCTGAACCTAGAAACACTCTAAATTTCTTAAATTATCTACTGTTTACATTATTTTTAAGTTTCCAACAAGGCAACAAACATCAGGCTAAGCATCCCTTAACATGCATGTTGCAGTAATGTTACCACACATGCACTCGTTTTGCAGAATCACTATCAAAAGTTCAGCCAACAAAGGACAGGAATCGGTTTGATAAGTCATTTCAGCAACATTGTGAAGCAGCATGAAATGCCTTCCTCAGATTGAAACACTTTCAGCGCTTTGTGCCGACGTGTCTTCCCGTGTTGCCTTGGCCTTTGACAGTCCCCCCTGAGTTGCACTGTGTTGACTGCTTCTTCTTTGGCGGTGGGATCTTAGTTTTACCTTTAAAGGCTTTCGTAGGATCCAACTTGTTAATAAAGGCATCTCCGGTTGAGTCAACTTGATTGAGCTCAGAGTTAAAGGTTAGAGGCTGGTAAAGAGATGCCCATTGCTGCAGAGAGATCCAAAATAGAAATAAAGTTAAATAGAAAATGTAAATCTTTGTATACTTCTTTTAATTTGACAAGAAGAGGCAAAAGTGTCTTTGGTTTAAAGTGATTGCCTGCTGCAGTCTACTATGTGTTATGTAAAACACATCTTTTTGTTTTACCCCCACTACTCCCACAATTGTAGAAATAAATCAGACAGGGATGCTAAATCTTAGTAGACGTTCTGGTCTGGGGAGAATGCTACCCTTGTCTGACAAGTAAAATTGAGTCTCTCATTTCTCTCCAGTCAGATTAGCTTTGGGATAGAGACAAATAATTCTCTCTCCTCTAACATTATGTGAGATCATGTACATTGAACCCTCGCTACTTCGCGGTTCAACTATCGCGGATTCACAAATTTGCAGATTTTTTTTTATTGCGTACTGTATGTATACTATAAGAGCAATATATCGCAAATTTTCCGGAAATTTCAAATATTGTCGCAATAACAGAAGCAACGGCAGCAACTTCCGATCCCAATGTTCCTCCAGCCTCGCAAAAAAGAGCCAGTCCTCTTGCTACTATGCCTTCAGAAGAAGTGTCCCAGGAAAAGACACCTCCGTCTGAAGAGAGGTAAAATACAGTACATGCATTAAGTCTTCTGTACATCAAAGGGTGGTTTGTTAATAGTACCAAGTAAAAAGGGGACTTTAAAAGTCTGAATACATGTTAAAAAGCTGGACGTGTGGTTAGCTCACTCCTCGCTTGTGTGGAGGAGGTGGCAAGAGACAGGATGAAAGCAAAACTGGCGTCAATCATGCTAAACCCCTTCCAATCCCTCCATGAATTTGTGGACCATCTGAAGAGCAGCTTCAGCAACAAACTCCTGCAACCCCGCTGCTCAAAGGAACAGTACAGAAAATGATTTCTGCCATCCTCCATCAAACGATTTAACCTGTAACTACTTGCCATTCAAAACAATTTATCCTTATGGGGATAAATAAAGTATTTTCAAGTATTTAAAGTATTTTCAAATAAATACTGTAAACATGGTGTCCCTACTTTGCGGATTTTCAGCTATTGGTCAGTTTTGGAACCTTTCTGCCGTGATAAACAAGGGTTCACTGTAATATATATTGTCGTTTTTTTTGTTTTTTTTACCTTAGCCTGGGGACTCGGACCATATGGGGTGAAGGTATACTGCCACTCAGGCAGACCTAAGTGTATAATCATCAGCCGGTAGTAGGACGTGAAGGTTGTTGTCAAAAAGTGCCAGCAGAGTGAACGATCAAGAAACCAAATCTCACTCTGCTGGGCTACCACACCTAGAAAACATTATGAACATTTTAAGTAATGCAACATTTGAACTGTTTACACCTCTCTAATGTTTTTAATTATTATTATTTGACAATAAGATTACTTTTACAGTGGTGGTCAAAAGTTTACATACACTTGTAAAGAACATAATGTCATGGCTGTCTTGAGTTTCCAGTTATTTCAACAACTCTGATTTTTCTCTGATATAGTGATTGGAACAGATCCTTCTTTGTCACAAAAAACATTCATGAAGTTTGATTCTTTTATGACTTTATTATGGGTAAACTGAAAATGTGACGAAATCAGCTGGGTCAAAAATATACATACAGCTCAATGAATGAGCAATTTTGGAGACTTAGAAAGTTGTGTCAATGACATGAGCTTCATAGCATGACCTCTTAACTTCTTGTGAGTGATTATGAGTGACTACAGCTGGTGACTTCTCTGAGGCCATTTAAAAAGGGCTCATTGTATAAAAACACCCACAAACGCTACAATGGGAAAGTCAAAGGAGCTCAGCACAGATTTGAAAAAGAGAATCATTGACTTGAACAAGTCAGGAAAGTCACTTGGAGCCATTTCAAAGCAGCTGCAGGTTCCAAGAGCAACAGTGCAAACAATTGTTTGTAAGTAGAAAGTGCATGGCACTGTTTTGTCACTGCCACGATCAGGAAGAAAACGCAAGCTGTCACCTGCTGCTGAGAGAAAACTGGTCAGGAGGGTGAAGAGTCAACCCAGGAGCACCAAAAAGCAGATCTGCCAAGAATTAGAAGCTGCTGGAACACAGGTGTCAGTGTCCACAGTCAAGCGTGTTTTGCATCGCCATGGACTGAGAGGTTGCCGTGCAAGAAGGAAGCCCTTGCTCCAAAAGCGGCACCTTAAGGCTCGACTAAAGTTTGCTGCTGATCACATGGACAAAGATAAGACCTTCTGGAGGAAAGTTTTGTGGTCAGATGAAACAAAAATTGAGCTGTTTGGCCACAATGCCCAGCAATATGTTTGGAGGAGAAAAGGTGAGGCCTTTAACCCCAAGAACACCATGCCTACCATCAAGCACGGTGGTGGTAGTATTATGCTGTGGGCCTGTTTTGCTGCCAATGGAACTGGTGCTTTACAGAGAGTCAATGGGACAATGAAGAAGGAGGATTACCTTCAAATTCTTCAAGAAAACCTGAAGTCATCAGCCCGAAGGATGGGTCTTGGGCGCAGTTGGGTGTTCCAACAGGACAATGACCCCAAACACACATCAAAAGTGGTAATGGAATGGCTAAATCAGGCTAGAATTAAGGTTTTAGAATGGCCTTCCCAAAGTCCTGACTTAAATCCCATTGAGAACATGTGGATAATGCTGAAGAAACAAGTCCATGTCAGAAAGCCAACAAATTTAACTGAACTGCACCAATTCTGTCAAGAGGAGTGGTCAAAGATTCAACCAGAAACTTGCCAGAAGCATGTGGATGGCTGCCAAAAGCACCTAATTGAAGTAAAAATGGCCAAAGGACATGTAACCAAATATTAGCATTGCTGTATGTATATTTTTGACCCAGCTGATTTCGTCACATTTTCAGTTTACCCATAATAAAGTCATAAAAGAATCAAACTTCATGAATGTTTTTTGTGACAAGGAAGGATCTGTTCCAATCACTATATCAGACAAAAATCAGAGTTGTTGAAATATCTGGAAACTCAAGACAGCCATGACATTATGTTCTTTACAAGTGTATGTAAACTTTTGACCACCACTGTATATGCATTCACACAGCACCTTGCGTGCAGTTTTTGTAGACCAAGCATACTTTTCCATTCCCACTACAAGAATCTAATTCAAAGATGCGGCTTCGGGCATCAAAATGTGGAGCAGAGGGTTTTTTCTGTTGTTCTGAAAGAAAACATCAAAGAACTGTGAATTAGGATTTTTCTTTCCAATATACACCTCATCAATTATCCTGATTTCTGCAGGGAACATATGGAAACACAACCTTAATTGACTGTGACAAGCTGTAATTATTGTGTTAAGCCTACATGAGGATGTCATAAAGACCTGACAATTAAAATGTACCATTTTTAGAGCAGTTTTCATCCCATTCCAGATCAGCCAGTGACGGTGCATTGGGAAGGGAAAAGAGATTTACAGGCTGGAGCAGGGGGCACAGTCTGACCACACTGTGAATCATCATGGAGCCTAAGGGCACACTCTCATCTGAAAAAAAAATAACATCCTAAGAGTCAATCAAGTCAAAAATATCCAAAGCAATTTTCGCTTTTTTCCCCTCTTGTCTTCCGTTTATTTGGGGCCAGGTAGCGGCGGCAACAGCCTCTGACGGCAAACCCAGGGTTCTCTCACCCCGGCTGCATCCTCCAGCTTACCTGAGAGGATCCTGAGGTGTTTCACTGCCAGCTGTGAGACATAGTCTCTCCAGCAGCTCTGGGGTCTGCCACTGGGTCTCCTTCCTCACCAGCGAGGTGTTCGGGAAGCATCCCGACCAGATGCCTGAACCACCCCATCTGGCTTCTCTCGACCTGGAGGAGCTAGGCTCTACTCCGAGCTCTTCCCAGATGGCAGAGCTCCTCACTCGATCTCTGAAAAGCAATTTTATCTAATGCATTCTGAAAAAACTGTTCAATTAAAGATTTGTCTTTTAAAGAAATAAAATCCCATTTTAAAGCACTTACGATCTAATTTAACACTCCAGGTTAATGTGAATCCATCAGTCGTCAGATAGAAATCTCGTAGATCCTCTGGTAAAATACACGTGTTTTTCTGGTGAATAAAGGGGGAGAGGTAGTAAATAAAAACCATGACATCCCAAAACACTCTATTTTTATTGTAATGTCACCTGTTCCCATGACAGCAAGCTCCTCTTTTCTGCAGGTGGTCTTTCTGCAAATCGAACATCCACCACCCCTGGCATGTTCTCTAAACCAACAAGAAACAATTTTATTACGAAATATTATATTTCCATTAATGTTTACATAGCATTTTTAGCTAAAATCCACCATTTCTTGATGGTGTTTAACAAAAACCATGGTGCTAACCTAGGATCCGAGTGACGCCGAGTGTCAGTCTCTCAGCGACATCTTTGTACAAGAAATTTTCTTTAAATTCCTCCATTAGGGAACACTACGATCGAATTTATAAAAAATCGGATTTGCATCCACAGTTGCTAGCTGCATTGCAACCAGCTCCTAGCAACAGACAGGCTAATTGACAACAAAATATACAGGAAGTAACAAGAGCAGAGCGATGTACGGATGAGCCAATAGAAATGATTATTAGCTCAGAATGACCAATCATTTACGTGAATGTTACATAGAGGTGGGGCTAAAACGCTTGCGTGCTTGGTTGAGTGAAGGCGGTTGTTTCAATATGGCGGATGTAGGAGAAAAAAGTGGGAATGCAAAGATGTTCTGGATTGTTGACGGTAAAAAAAAATAAAAAATATTTATTTATTTGTAATGGTAATAACTTAGAGAGATAAATAATTGTGCTTTTAGATCGCACACTTCTTTTATCTGTCTATAGTTTAAAAGTAAGTTTTCAGAAAAAGTTTTTTTTTACTCCGTGTTCGTTCGTCGTTTTGAGTATGAATGGAAAAAATGGGTAAAACAAGAGAATATTTCTAAAAGTATTGGAAAACATGTAACTTTGAACTTCTTAAAATGTTTTCGCCAATGGAATTAGCCCCAACTAACTAGAAAGTTAGCGGTTTCAATGTATAAAGATAAAAACATGAAGTTAATTCTTTCTATTTAGGTTTTTACACGTCGATACTTCTTGAGAAAAACCTATTTAAATAAAAATATGAACACCAATGTGAACTAAAACTCATATCAGACACATTTCAGATGTTTGTGTGTGTCTAAATGTATTGAAATAGAGTGTCTCAGGGTTTAAATGCTAGTTTTGTTTTGCAACATAATGTCCAATGACTTGTGTTTAAGTCTAACAGTGGCAGTTTGAAGCTTTTTATGTTTTCTGAGTTAAGTGAGGTTATTTTTCACATTAACCTATTCCACAATATAATTTTCCATTTCTTCTTTTTCATTAATTTTGTGAGTATTAAGTATGAAGTACCTAGGATCAAACAGTCCAGAGCAATGGACAGTGTGGGGAAGGGATGGAAAGGCTTTGAACGTTTTGCACCTTATTTGCCATATTAGTTCCAGACAATGAGTTTTTCAGAGGATTTACCCAAAATGCAAGATAATTTTTTACCACTTAAATGTCTTGCAGAAAATGTGAGATGTCATTAGAATCCGCAAAATTTCTGCTTTTAAACGTAACCTGAATTTTCTCATAATGTTTCAAAAACATGTAGAAAATACAACACACCAACTGGGGTAGTTTTTGGGAGAGATGGATAGCAGCATGCAACAAAAAAAGCAGAGAAGAAGAGTGGGTTGCTATGGTTACAGGACAGCCATGCCTGTTTCTACAGGATTTCATATCGGTAAACAAATAAATACGCTTTAAACCACGTTTTCACGCAAACATCATAAGAGCAACCAAAACGTTGTGACGCCAACAGACTGAATAAACTAATCAGACTGGCTGGCTCTGTTATTGGCAGCAAACAGGACTCACTTGAGGCAGTGGTAGAGAGGAGGTCACTGAACAAACTTTTGTCCATCATGGACAATCACGACCATCCTCTCTACCCATTCCTGGACGAACAGCGGAGCTCCTTCTCCAAGAGGCTCAGACAGCTCCGCTCGAGAACATCTCGTTACCGGAGGTCTTTCTTCCCGTATGTGATCGGACTCTACAACGACTCATTTAGCAGACAGGAAGTTGTTGCTGTGACACACAAATTTTCCATGTGTGGGATCATTTAAGTATATTCTGATTCTGATTCTAACCGTATAAAGTGAAATAGGATAATTTCCCACGAAACACTTGGCAATCTCTCATGGTACACGAGTGTGCCATGGAACACTGGTTGAAAAACGCTGGTTTAGAGACAGTTTTGGGAGCAAAAGACAGGTAGCAGAGATGTTTGTAGCAGAGATGACGATGCTGAAGACATCTCTGAGAGTGACCAGGATGGACAGGATTAGAAATGAGTATATCAGAGGAACAGCACATGTTAGAGGTTTTGGAGATAAAGTCAGAGAGGTCAGACTGAGATGGTTTGAACATGTACAGAGGAGAGAGTACATAGGCAGAAGGATGCTGGGTTTGAAACCTAGAGGAAGACCAAATAGGAGGTTCATGGATCAGGGTTGCATTTACACCAGCGAAAAATTGTTTGTGATGAGACAGTGGCGTAAACTGTCAGGAACCTAGTCTCTGACAGTTTACGTCTACGATGAAGAACTGTCATAATCTGGCAGAAAACTGGTTGTAACCTGTACCTCTGGATACCTCTGGAGAGGTGTCAGAAACCAGACTTCTATTCAAGTTCTAGTCTCCTTGTGTTCCATGGTGCCATCAAACATACATTAAATACTTTAGGCCTGCATACAGATAACATTTATAATTATATTTCTGGCAGAATTAAGGATTGTCTCTCAATTCAGTAATTATTTATAAAATTAAACATATTAAAAATATGGTATTCAGTTAAGTGTGAAATGAATATGTTTGAAATTTACTGAGGCTAGAAAAAGATATTTTCAACTTCTGATAGTTATTCCACTTAAAACACCAAAAATCTAATTCCAAAAAAACAGGATACTTGCTGTACCCAACTCTTTAAAGATCTCACATCCAAAAATATCCAGAAATAGATAATTGCTTTAGGAGTGAGTATTAGGCACAGCTAAGATTGATTCATTCTGCATTAGAAACCTTTTTTGATAAATTTGTGAGGAAAAAAAAAATCTTTTGCGTTTCGGCCAGTTTCCGCTGCTGTAGGTGTTACAAACCTGTTTCTGCCGAGACGGTAAATACCAATATTTAGTGCCATGTCGCAGAAACCATGCAACCCTAATATGGATGCAGTTATGGAGGCATGAAGATAGTTGGTGTGACCAAAGAGGATTCTGTAGACAGGGTTAGATGGTAGAAATTGACTTGCTGTGGTGACCCTTGAAGCAAAATGACAAAAGGAGAGGGTTTACATTAATACAATATATAAAATGCCAGTTTATCCCGGTTGAACAATTTTAGAAATGTTCATATAATCATGTTTCCTTGCCTAACAATCTAGAACATGGTGAGCTACAGATGATCTTTCTGTTAACATTTCTGCTTTAATGTGAACATTAGTTGAGGTGTGAACTTTTTTTACTTAGATGATGTTCAACCTTTGGCTGTTGTTCCTGGTGAGTCTCCTTAAAGGTTCAAAAGCACTATGAAAACACTGGAAAAACACAGTTTTATTTTTAAAAAATTTCTTTAAAGGAAGAAATGGACGAGGGATGACGCGAATGCTGCGTAATTCTTCCAACGTGGACTCTGACAGCACTCATTCATCTAGTAAAAGAGGTGCCAAGACTAGAAAAAAACGTCTCTCTCTCAGCAAAACCATCCAAAGAAAAGCTGACAATAACAAAAGTAGCCTACAAAATCATCATTTTGGAGATTGTATGCAGGAAACCATGTCAGTTAATGAAAGAGCTGCTCACCTTGCAGAGCAAAATCTCTTTCAGCCCCCTGACTCGTTTTGTTTCCCACGACAGGTAAGCTTGAAATTCTTTAGGTTGTTTTCTTCGATGTTTTAAATTTGGTGCTATTTCACGTTTTCTTCATGATAAACTTTTGTGCTTAACTTTTCATCGCACAGGTGATATCTAAGAACACAAGAGCCAAGAGTGATGTCTCTTTGAAAGACCTCCGTCCTGAAGATAAAAAGCGAATTGCAAATCTCATTGAAGAATTAGCGAGGTGGGCCACAGCAGTTGTCCCTGAACTCTCTACTAAAATTTTTTCATAAAAAAACTCCACACACATTCACAATTCAATTTACCAAATTTTTGTATGTTGTTGTACTCATTGGTTGATCACTTCTGGTTTAATGCTCCAATTTTCTGTTCTACAGAGTGAGTGAAGAAAAAGAGGAGTCTGTACAACGACTCAAAGATGAACAGGGAAATTTTGAACGCAAGATCCAACAACTGGAGGAACAAAACTTGATGATTGCACAGGAGCGAGAGAGTATCCTTTAAAAGATTATTTAATTTAAGATTCTGTGTCAGGTACTTCTGCCTTTTGCATTGAGTTTAGTGCATTTGTAAAAAAAATACGTCTAATTGAGACTACAAATGATATTTCGCCTTCTGAACCACTTATCCCTAGTGGGGTCGTACGGGGGCCGGAGCCTATTTCAGGCAAAGGGCAGGATACACCCCGAACAGGTCACCAGTCTGTTGCATGGCCTCATGCACATAATCATCCACACACACACTCATTCCTAGGGGCAATTTTGTAGTGGCCAAACAACCTGACATGCAAGTGTTTGAAGGGTGGGAGGGAACTGGAATACCTAGAGAAAAGCCACGCATATACAGGGACAACATGCAAACTCCATTCAGGAATACCAGTGTTTCAAGCCCACCCGGCTTCTGAAGATCAACTGTGTCTTAACTAGTCAAGGACCATCTGCAAACTCAAGCGCATAAAAAAACCAAACAAACACCTGCAGTGTCATGGTGTGTTGGTTGAAAGAGTTCAGATGAGAGACTGTGACTGTGGAGAAAAAAATGTTAAAAGGGTGGCTTTTGTCATTCCTGAATGAATGACTCATGAAAGAAACAGAAGTAGAATTCAGATGAAAAAAACACAGAGAAAAATATTGATTATTGGCATTGTTCATGTTGCATATGGTTGTCTCTGGTTCAACAGATGCCCATGCTTGTTATGGATTGAATGTTGTTCTGCGTGACAGCCTACAGAGAGCAGTGTTGTTTCATGGAAAACATTTTCCACTCTGTGCAAGAATTGCCAAACTGACAAAAATAAGATCCATTTAATTTTTTTTTTATTCTTTCTGCCATTGTCTTTTACAAGTGCTTATATTCTATGCACTGTAGTGTTCTGAATCAATTTCATAGTTCAAGCTTTGGCCCAGACCATCTGAATCGTCTTATCATCTAAAGATGAAGCCTTGTATTAACTGAGAGCCCAGTTGCTTTCTTTTACCATCTGTTTTTCCTGACCTTCCCTGTCTACTGACACCAGAACACAAAATATTTATTTTTAATTTGCTCATAAACCATATTTGATGTGTTACCAGTTCATTCTACACACACCAATCAGTTTGTATCTGATAGACTAGGCTATTATTCTCACAACTTTTCTACTAAAGTAACACCAGCGCACGACCAGTAGGTTAAAATACCGCAAAATATGAAGAGTAATTGACCAGCCTTGTAATTTGTAAAATTGGCAGCCGTAGAGGGGAAAATACAGAAAGCTCAACTCAATTAAAGGTGCTTTGGCTTGGAGACTTGGCATTTACACCAAACTTCTAAACTCCATTAAAAAGGTATTTGAGAAGGAGAGAAAAAAGTGTTTGGATCCAACCACCCTAGGGTGGGGATAACACAGTCTTTTAAAGTGTGTACAAGAGTCATGAAGGCTTTTCTTAGGCAGAAGGTTCTGGCACTTCTTTTAAAGGTTAAGAAGACACCAAAGGCAAACACACTGAGTGAGAGCCTTGTCAAGTCTAATTCCATTACGCCTCAGCTTATCTTATCTAACCAATATTCAGGGTTGTCTGAGGCATAAAGAATGTTGGAGTATACCTCAGGCCTAAGCCACCTAGCATGAGAGAGAAAAGTACCCTTGATATTTGGGATTTACAGCTGGCATTTGCGACTGGCATATAAGAGTGAATTTGTGTTTGCAGTGGGAAGAAGAATGCTTTTTTCTATTTCGAGGCATATCAGTTAGGCGGTTGAGGGTTTCTAATAAAATAAATCATTGTACTAATGTAATTGCCAATAAGCAAAGTCATATTATGAGAAAATTATAAAAACTCTAAAAGCAGCTTTATTACATGCCAACAACAAAAGCTCATGTTGTAATTACAACGTCTGCTCAAAAACTGTTTTTTTTTCCCTGCAGGATGTGGTGGTCTGACATTTACCAAATGAAAATGAAGTAAACTTTTATATATTTAAGGATCATTTTGCAGATTTAGTAGTTTTGGACGCATGGTACGTAGAGAAAAGATATGTGTACATATATAATGTGTATAAACATTTTAATTCCTGTTACAGTAGTAAAAAAAAAAAAAAATCCAAAAATTAATTAAATGATTAAATTCAGATGTACAATCTTTTCCTTATTCGCCCAAATGAATAAATTTACAAAACCTGCAATTTTTTTTGTTTTTACAAAATCACCACATTGTCTCTTGTTTAAATTGTGCATAGATGGATTATTTAGTGTGTCTTATATTCCGTCCATGGTTTAACATTATCTCTAATAGAAGATTGAGACGTTAATCATAAAAAACACCAAAAGGCAAAACAATATAGACCACAATTTGCTTGTCACACCAGGAGAGAGTAAACAAGATTATTTCTACACCATTTAGTAAATAAAATTGCACCATTATAAACATACATGCATAGTAATGTTACAAAAACATGAACGCTTCAAACAGACTAAAAAGAGCTTTCAAATTTTAGGCTTTTTCATAGAAATATTGTTACCGTATCTTTTTCCTTCGTTTCTAAACTAATTTTCTCTACATTTTAAAAGCATTGTTGTAGTTTGGAAAACTGTGTACTTCTTTTAACTCCCTAACGTTTCTTCTTTAAACACCTTCATACATTCGGCACACATTCACAGATCAGTCTCCACCTCCGTTCCATTTGCATCCCTGCGCGGGCTCAATCTGTTTGGCACAGCGTGCTAAAGCAGGCTTTAAAATATTCCCCCCTCCTGTGCAAATTTGTTCCACCTTGAAGTGGATTTCATTATTTCATTTGAGCCTCGGCCTGACAGGGAAGTGAATCATTTTGACAGGCCCCATCTGAAGCTTCTTCACTCCAAGCGCTTGATTTGGAGTATTTTTGGAGCACGGAGGAGGAGTAAGTTATTGTCGGTATTTTGCAGCTCCGATGTAAACTAGAGTTTTGCAGGAATGCTTGCCCCTCATTGGCTGTTGTCCAATGCTGTGGAGGAAGTATGTTTAGGTTTGTGACAGGCTGAGAGGTGGAATCTTATCAGTGTTCCTCCACTCAGTGCGGATTGCCTGGTACTAGCTGTCCTAGAAGTGTTACCCTGTCACCACACTAACATATTACCTTTATATGTGCTGTGAGATACTGTAAGGATTCAGGATGGTTTGTGCTACAGCACAGGTTTTTGTTTTTTTGTGTGGTCTTCCATTAAGTTCTAAAATAGTTTGTAGTGAGTTTTTTATTTTTAACAACAATGCTTTTCTATGCACTTTGTATCTTATAAAAAGAAACAATTATTTTTCAGTCATAAGCTTCCCACAGATTTGATTTTAGACATTTTTAAGAATTCTGTATTCGATCAAGAAAATATGTTGCATTAGAATCATATTCAGTTTTTTCCCATCCTTTATGCTGCTTAAACAGATCTCTAAGTTCAGGTTTTTATATGATGGGATGCCTTTAAGTTTTTCCATATAGAACTGCCTCCATGGAGATCAGTATAGCTCAATAGAAGCCAGAGTTAGACGGAGGGGTTTAATCAAAGCTTTTTCCTCCCATTTTCCCTGTGTTTATAGAAGCTGCTGCATTGCATTTGTCTGGTGTCTGGTCCTCAATTCAAAGCTCTTCTCGCTCTCTTCTTACTCGCTGTTTCATTTTCCCGGCTCGATTGAAGTCTTCTAACAACCAAAGTGTTTCCTTATGAAGTGTTTCGCCAACTGTTTCTTCAATAAGACTCTACTTTGAACTTTTATTTTCTCTTTTTAAATTAGAGGTTTTTTCTCCCCCAAATGGATGCTGAGAAACTCATCAGCTGAGGGAGCAGTGTCCCCATCATAAAAAGATATGGCTTGGAGGAACACGCTTTACGGGCAGCTTGGGTGGCAGTGTGTGCGTGCAACTTGTTTTGTGCACTACTTGCTTTATTGTTTTTTAGTGTGTGGGCTGTTTACAGCACAGGTGGGGAATTTGCACTTGTGTCTTGCGGTTTTTGTGTGTGCGTTTGGAAGTCAGACCGTGGTTTATCAGTGCGAGTGTGTGTCCGTGTGCAGTCTCTTCATTCTTATGCTCATTATCTTTGTACGTGTTGGTGCGCTGTGGCTCTGCCACTGTCATTAGTGGGCTCCTGAGGCGCAGCAGTAGTCCCGCTCCAGATTAGTTTTCCTGTTGCTGCCAGTTCTCTGTCTGGCAAATAGCCTGGGGTGGCACAGCTTGGCTTGGCTCGACCCAGATGGTGAAAGCTCCACACTGTAACAACTTTGATTTCGCCTGACTTTTCTGTCTGTTTTTACAATTGTGATCCTTATGTCTCTACCCCGTCATGTTAGGCTAGTAAAAAAACTATATTTAGACCATCTGAGTGTTTAATCTGCAATATTTATTTAGGGTCAAAGATTTGTATGGAAGATCTTTACAAATTTGGAATATTATTTAAATCAACCTTCCCTGGTTGGATTTACAAATGTACAGTATGTACTAAAATCATTTTAGAAATGTGGCATTTGTATACTCTTGTATGTGAACAAAAACCATTGGCCCATACCCTGTAAATCACTCAAACTTTCTGGTTTCTGTCACAAGTTATTATTTCTATTAGTTGGAGATGAAACTCAGAAAAAAACGAAGGTAGATTTTAACACTTTTCCGGTACCGAGAAAGAATACTGGGCTGTCAGTGCCTGAAGGTTTTACATACTGCCTTTTACTTTTATGACCGAGCATCTACGTATGTGGTCAATACATTTTGGGATATTTGGATCAAAATATAAATTTTGCATTTTATACATATGATATACAGTGCCTTGCGAAAGTATTCAACCCCCTTGAACTTTGCGACCTTTTGCCACATTTCAGGCTTCAAACATAAAGATATACAACTGGAATTTTTTGTGAAGAATCAACAACAAGTTGGACACAATCATGAAGTGGAACGAAATGTATTGGTTATTCCAAAACTTTTTATCAAAGAAAAAACGGAGAAATAGGGCGTGCAAAAGTATTCAACCCCCTTAAGTTAATTCTTTGTATCGCCTCCTTTTGCTGCAATTACAGCTATAAGTCGCTTGGGGTATGTCTCTATCAGTTTTGCACATTGAGAGGCTGACATTTTTGCCCATTCCGCCTTGCAAAACAGCTCGAGCTCAGTGAGGTTGGATGGAGAGCGTTTGCGAACAGCAGTTTTCAGTTCTTTCCACAGATTCTCTATGGATTCAGGTCTGGACTTTGACTTGGCCATTCTAACACCTGGATATGTTTGTTTGTGAACCATTCCATTGTAGATTTTGCTTTATGTTTCGGATCATTGTCTTGCTGGAAGACAAATCTCCATCCCAGTCTCAAGTCTTTTGCAGACTCAATCAGGTTTTCTTCCAGAATGGTCCTGTATGTGGCTCCATTCATCTTCCCATCAATTGTAACCATCTTCCCTGCCCCTGCTGAAGAAAAGCAGACCCAAACAACGATGCTGCCACCACCATGTTTGACAGTGGGGATGGTGTCTTCAGGGTGATGAGCTGTATTGCTTTTACACCAAACATAATGCTTTACATTGTTGCCAAAAAGTTCGATTTTGTTTTCCTCTGACCAGAGCACCTTCTTCCACATGTTTGGTGTGTCTCCCAGGTGGCTTGTGGCAAACTTTAAACAACACTTTTTATGGATGCCACTCTTCCATAAAAGTCAGATTTGTGCAGTATATGACTCACTGTTGTCCTATGGACAGAGTCTCCTACCTCAGCTGTAGATCTCTGCAGATCATCCAGAGTGATCATGGACCTCTTGGCTGCATCTCTGATCAGTCTTCTCCTTGTATGAGCTGAAAGTTTAGAAGGATGGCCAGGTCTTGGTAGAATTGCAGTGGTCTGATACTCCTTCCATTTCAGTATTATCACTTGCACAGTGCTCCTTGGGATCCTTAGAGCTTGGAAAATCTTTTTGTATCCAAATCCAGCTTTGAACTTCTCCACAACATTATCTTGGACCTGTCTGGTGTGATCCTTGTTCTTCATGGTGCTCTCTGCACTTTAAACTGACCTCTGAGACTAACACAGTGCAGATGCATTTATATGGAGACTTGATTACACACAGGTGGATTCTTTTTATCATCATTAGTAATTTAGGTCAACATTGGATCATTCAAAGATCTTCACAAAACTTCTGGAGATTGTTTGCTGCACTGAAAGTAAAGGGGTTGAATACTTTTGCACGCCCTATTTCTCCGTTTTTTCTTTGATAAAAAGTTTTGGAATAACCAATACATTTAGTTCCACTTCATGATTGTGTCCAACTTGTTGTTGATTCTTCACAAAAAATTCCAGTTGTATATCTTTATGTTT
Source organism: Neostethus bicornis (assembly GCA_902685375.1). NCBI lineage: Eukaryota > Metazoa > Chordata > Actinopteri > Atheriniformes > Phallostethidae > Neostethus > Neostethus bicornis. The sequence continues at coordinate 15,406,232 of LR738557.1, read as the reverse complement.
AAAGCCTGAAATGTGGCAAAAGGTCGCAAAGTTCAAGGGGGTTGAATACTTTCGCAAGGCACTGTATATACGTATATATTTTGTATTTGTATTAGAACAGCTTAGAATAACAACAATGCAAAAATTTTTCAAAGTAGTGGGTAGATCTTATGTGTTTAAATAAGAAACTCTTTAAAAAAAAAACATGGTTGATTGTCAAATTTTTAACATTTTTATAGAACTTTAAAATTATTTTATTCTATGTTTTCATTACACATAGTCACAGTTTTTTCTTACCAAGTCTCTATGTCTTCCCTAAATCTTGAAAAGTGGCTACATACAATTCCTGGGTCTGGACATGTTCCTTGTTTATGTTATTTGCTTAACACTGGGACCATCAGGCCTGCAGCAGCAGTACAGAGAGTGCCAGGAGCTCCTTGTACTCTACCAGCAATATCTTTCTCAGCAACATGCAGAGCTCAATAAGTCCATTGCTCAGTTAAGCCAGGCCACAGACCCTCCCAAGGTAAGATGGAGAATAATGCTGGTTATGAAGGGGATTATGTGACTAGTTAGTTTGGTTACTGCCTGTTCATAAAAAAAATTGTACTAGGATCAGGATTATTCACTTGGTAATTAAAACAGCGATGCTTTCATTACATTAATCCATGTGATACTAATGTACAGCAAGCCATTTTCTAAACCTGATTTCTTACAACTTCAACATCGTAAAAACTCTCAAGGTGACATTTTAGAAATAAAGATGCGACCCCATCTTCAGCCTTTGTGAGAATAGATGACTTGGCCAACCAGATTGTCTGGCTGTAGCACTGAATGATGTGCGTATTGATGCTGTTTGACCTTTAGCAAATCAGTCAAAATCTCTTGAACAACTTTAAGATGAGTTTTCCTGTGGAGACATCAACCCGCAACAGATTTGGAAAGCAGTTTGTTCTCCAGGTAGGTGTGGACACATAATGTCTGCCCAGCCCCTGCTGTTAACATAACCTGCGTTTTGGCAGCATTTGGAAAATCAACAGCTCCTGCAAACAAACGGGCAGCTTTTACAGCACACAACAACATTAGCTTATTAGGATGGTTAGTGAGTTCTAATTTAGTATTGGTAAATTCTAGTTTTGTCACTGAGCTATAAATTAAAGGTTTATGGGGCAGTGTAATGTTTTTGGCTGAAAAAGCTCCATTAGGATTTCGGCAGCTTTCTAAATTGGCAAAAAAATTATTCACTGGGCTCATTGTTCTCTCACCAGGTGCTCAGTGGCAAGGACGTACGCGGCTGGACATCTACAAGCAGAGCTAACTGTTCAGCCTTCGATGGGTCACATGTCAGCGTTGAAGCCACCAAAGCTCAACAGGTTCAAGAGCACAAGGGAAGAAAACAAATGCACATGTGTAGGAACCCTGTTCCTCATTGTTATGAGGATGAGTTAAGTCCAGTTGCTGGGCCAGTCAGACAGCACACTAGTGTGAGGAGGAATCATAGAGAGGCGCACGCATGCCACAGATGTGCGCACATCCGAGGCAGTCCCCATGATTCTGTGATTAGAAGACGAAAAGAAGACGCTTTTAGAGGAAATTGCCATCGTGATACATCTGGCCATAGTGGCAGGTACGTTGAGAATCATGTACCACTTCTTATACTTCTTTAAAAAAAAATTAGAAGCAGAATAACCTATAAGAGGTATATGATACGTATGATTCCATACAGGTTACAGAGTGTGACTGTTATGAGCTCAGAGGACCAAGAATCCCTGCCGAGTCCTGTGCTGGGTCATGTAGGGTGGGAGGAAAAGAGACACCAGCTGCTGCTGCAGAAAATGCTATTGGAGAAAGAGAGAGAGAAGCTGAAGGCACGTCTGGTTGAGCAAGAGGAGAGGTTCAGCAGACAAACAGAGCAGCTACGACAGTCCCGTCTTGATTACAGCAGGTAGTAAAATAGTTGTATTTAATCTTCAATGAGTTATTATCTATTGTTGAAAGTTGTTTCTTTCTGGAGTTCTGCTGACCTTAATAACTCGATTTTGCTTTTTCTTTGGTTAGACTACAGCAACATGGCCAAGCCAAGGTCAATAATTTGGTGGCTAGTAACGAAAGGCTGGTGCCTGAAGGTCCTTCCCATATAAGCCTGTCTTCCTGGTAAACCTGGTTACAGCTGTAGTTTCAAACACAAACACCTCACATGCCAATGAAACTGACTTGCACAGAGTAATCCATGTTTATACAGAAATGCCATTATTTCTATGTATTCTACAGTGTGTTTAAAGAGGCAGAGGTGGATCCGGCACTACAGACCATGCATAAAAACCCTCCTCAAAGTCTTCCTGTTATTGTGCCAAATGAAAACCGTGAGCTGCTCACTTTTTTCAGTTTTACTTTATTTACTTATAGTAAGAAAAAAACATCACTTGATTGCATATCATGCATCTGATTTAGCTCTTCTTTTTATCAATAGCAGATCCGTTGGAGAAGACCAAACACAATGTTGGAACGTCTTCACTAAAGTCCCCCACAGGCTCGAGTAATCGCATCACAAGTTCTACAATTCCTACAAACTCGGAAACTGAGTAAGTAACTCTCACTCAACACAAATCAATAAATTCTTACATGTTTATTCAGAACTCCTAGAATTTAGCCAGTTTTCAGAACTAAATCATATTTCTAGGGATTTGATTTAAAAAAAAAAAAAGCAACCAAAAAACAACCACAAGTAATTTATTTTTGAAGTTTCCGCGGAAAAATAAAGTATTGATATATAAAATATTTTTCCATAGCGTACATACATCTCACTGGATAGTTCCAAATAAAATGTGTATCTTTGTAATTATATTTTTGGTATCAGATTTAAAAGAAAGCAAATAAAATATTTAGAACAAAGAAACTTTTGGAGATAATTAGCAGTATTTTCAGTTTCCAGAAACCTTTAAACAATCCCTTTTAAAAAAAAAATTTTATACCACTTTCACATGTTAAAAATACAAATATAGATGTGATACTTTTTTAAGATCAGAGGTTATTGCAGTGTTACTGACTAAATGATTGCTTTTTTTTCCCACTCAGGCTAACTTTTTGAGCTGTGAAAAGCTAAATGAAGCTTTTTACAGGGCTAGCTAACTCTGTGGCCAGCCTGTCAGGAGACATGCTGCGTTCCATTAGTCGGCCTCGCAGGGATCCTGCAGCAGGTGTAATTGAACAGACTCGGTTGCACACGCTGCCCTCCCTTCTCTCAACGCCACCATAATGAGACAGAGAAAGCAAGAGTAAAGGAGAGATGTTAAAAGTGCATTTGAGAGTGAGAGAAATGGAGAAAATGAAAAATGGGAAGTGAGGAAAGTTACAGTGTCGTAAGAAAGTGATGAAAACGATGTGGTATGCATCAAAGGTAGAACAGGGTCAGGCTTTTCTTCCAACATTAGTGATGATTGTTTGGTCCATCTTGTTACTGTCTACCTACTTATGTAGTTAAAACTATTTAAGTTCATATAGACATTTGATAATACATCATAGCTTTAAGTCTAAGTTTTCTACACCCTCTCCTTTTGTTTTAAAGTGATAAGCGATACGGTAACTCTTCCAATTAAACCTCATCGTTTTAAAGAAAGTTTTTCTCAAATCTGCTAAAAATTTACTACTAATTACCTCGTAATCAAGCCAGCGCTTAGCCCAAGCCCGGGCCTGAACAACTACCAGCAAAGCTTTAGTAGATGTTCATTAAGTCTAGCAGGGGACTGTGGGTATCCGATCTTATTACCATTTCTTTTCACCTCTGAAGTCTATTAAAGTTGTTAAGCTGTTGCCTGTGAATAGGGTTTTATTTATTTATTTATTCAGTGAACTTGGATCAGAAAATGTGTCGAGTATTTATACCTCATTTGAATGGACTTGTAAAAAAAAAATATACCTATAAATGGCAAGTGCTGTAAACATCACTTTAGGTATTGTTTTAAACCACATGATCTAAATCAACTGAATGATTAGAACCAATTCCACTGTATAATTTAGGAATGCGTTATCTTTTGCTGGTGTTAACGGTCTTTTTGTGGTCGTCTAATCTTAAACCATTCAATCTTAATGTGCAAATTGCAAAACCAAAGCTGGAGTTAACATTAAATGACCTTTTTAATCCTTTCATGAATCCCATGCTAGTTAGTAATGAGATACTTCCAGCACCTACCTGCCCATCTATTTTCCGTCCATCCTGCTACTACCCGCCTGCTATTGATTGGCCGGGAAATTGTCACGCAGGATATGCGCAGTAGCCATTATAGTTTTTTTTTTTATCTTACTGTTTGGACTGCAAATGAAAAGGTGCACTGGGACGAGACGGCTATCTTTAATGAAAGGGAGAAAGCAAAAAAGCATAGACAGTTATGAGAGAGAAGAGGTGCTGAGCAGAGGATACAAGAGACAGAGAAGTGAGCGGTTTGATTGTACCGAGAACTTTTTACCGTGAAATGTATCAATTGTAGAGTTTGCCATTTACAAACAAAGCATCAATTTCTGCACATCCGCTGGTGGGCAAAAGAAAATTCTACAGTGGTGCTGTAGTGGTGAATTGAAAAACAAAAAGCCCAATTATTCTGTTTTCCATGTTTTACAATCAATTATAATGCAACACTTCTTGTTGGAAAGCTTTGACACAGCAAGTAGCAAACAAATAATTTCCTCTGTCTCTGAAAATTGAGAAGGGAAAATTACTTTCTATGGTCCAGCTAACACGCCAGCTAGCATCCAACAGCATAAATGTTCTATGTCTAACACTATTCTTTGCAATGCACACACTGGCCCTCACTTCTCAAAGTTTTGCCCAAAGTTGCATATTGCATTTAGGAAGAGTGATGTAACTGCTTCTTGAACAGAGGGGCGTTTTTGTATGGTCGTCAAGGAAAGGGTTTTAGTGCTGTGCTACTCCCTGAGGTGTACGGGTGAGTAGGATATGAGATTATTTTTTGGGATATAGTAGGTGGCAGTAATGCACCTGTCTTGGATTGTGCCTTAAAACAAAAAGATGTATGCAGCTTGTTAATTGCAGTATCTGAACAAAAGCATAATTAAAATGAACATGCCTACGTATATTCGATTCCAAGATCAGTCACAACCTTATTTTACAACATGGAAGCTTGGAAGACGGCAGAGCAGAAACATTTTACTGAACAGAAAATTGAGGTCATCAACACAGAGTTGCAAACAAATAAAGTTATTTGGTGGTCTAGAAAGTGGGATCAAATTAGTTGAAAAAAACGTTTGACAGTGTATTGCATTTAACGCTGTCGTGGAAGTAACCAGAACTTGTGTAGTGTTAACTTTTCAAACTGTATTCTTCTACAATCTTATAAAATGACAAAACATATTTTAATCATGAGTAGTTAAGAAAAATGTCAGATTTAAAAATTGCCTCAAGTTCTGTTCCGCGACAGCCCAGACATCCGCCCACTGTATGGTTGGCATGATTCTTTCATTTTGGCAGTGAGTTGCTTTTTGGTATTGTGTATACCGGACTGTGTATTTCACACATATGGACTTCAGTAGTGCTTCACATGCATCGATCAGTTCCCAGATAATTAATTTATGATAAAAAAAACCCATCCTACTGTACTGAATTAATGCATGGAGAAAAATAACTTGCGTATCACAGATGAACAACTCTACAATAAATGCCTGTAGTCAATAAACAAACCATTGGTGAAAAAGTCTCCTATTGTCCATTCAGCCATGACACTCAAAACTGTCCATAAAGACCTTATAAAGTCAGTCTACAGACAGACTGCAGATGTGGACACTGTGCTACTTAGATTTCTTTCTATTCTCAACTTGTTTTGAAAATTTCGTCTCAAAAATAGCCTTGAAAGTAAATTAGCCACCAGATCTCTTTGTTCCCCTCTTTGTTTTGTTGTCTTGTGATTAAAAAAATGTCTTAGAGGAACAAAACAATATCTTTATTCACATAGGTTGCATTTGATGATGATACTTTCAACTGTGATGCTCTATCACTGTTCAATCAGCATCTCTGAAAGTGGTGACATAGCCTGGGTATTAGAAAAGACCTGGAGAAACCAACTAAAAATCTGATTGGTTGAAGCAAAACTTTTGCCGTCATTCACTTGCTGCAGAGAGCAATGTAAAGTGGGCCAGTAAAAGGGATTCTGAAGGCGGATATGGAAGCCTCAACGATTTAGCCAAACTGTGTTTGGAGAATTTTAATATCAAACTTTTTCTCACTTTTATTCAAGGCGGACCACAGTGGAGAAGTTCTTTGTTCTGATTTGTACTCCTCTGAAATTCGCAATTCTCTGTATTTCTTCCCTGTGCCACTACTCTACAGCCGCCCCCCATCTCCCACATTCTTGCCCAAACTGTACCCCCACCGTTGTTATAGATTGTGACCGCCGGTAAGTGATGCATTATTCATTACAGACATGTCATTTGTTGATGGATGGCTGTTTGAGAGGCCTGTCCGTTAAATAAATCAACAAATAAAAATGCAAATTCTCACATTTCGAGTGAAGCAACCCGGCTAAAGTTCCTCCCTCCTTCCACACCTCCCCCTCCATCCGCAAAGAGCCACTCATTTCCAGTCTCTCCGACAGTCGCAGACACGCTGATCACTCTCTTTCCTCACAGCTTTTTTTTCTTGTTGCCCTTGCTGTTGATGGGTAGCAGATGAGAGGAAAACAGATTTACTTAGCAGAGCCTCTATTTTCTTTTGTTTGTTGTTTTTTCTTTCATCATTTATCAGCCCTCTGTCGACTTAACCCTCAATCACTTGCTCTTCCACACGCTCAAACATGTGCATGCATTTGCTCAAGTGGTCCAATCAAAAGACTGCTTTTTAAAGCTTTTTTCAACAACTGATGTGCAGTTTCAAGTTGGTTTAAAATCATCACATGTAAAGGTACAAGTAGAAGAACACGAGTGCTCCTTGATTGGGAGCTTCACCGGTGTGTCTGCTCGCTGACCGCCTACACGCGTTTCAACAAGTGCATCCTGAAGACCGCCTTCACCTGAGAAATCTGCGTGCACAGGCGCGCCATGCAAATCAATGCAGCTTTAAACGAGAAGAGAATTATGTTAGCCACATCAGTCGAGTGTGCTTTAAAGAATTCATGTTTTGTATCTGGAATGGCCGTCGCTCGGCTGTGTATACACTGAATAATTTATCAAGCCAGCCAGACTGAAGGATTGAATCTATATTAGCTTAATCTCCCCCGTTTTGGTTTATTTATTTCACTGCACACAACCTCATTTTTATTCTGGTGGAGAAAGCAGCAGCTTCTCTCTTTGTTATTCTCACACACCTGTGAGAAGCAGCTTTCTATGGGGGACAACCTGGTGCTCCTATCTGTTACCATGTCTCATTATGGTTCAGTTCACTTTTACACAAGACGTTCTACTTTCATGATGCCAGTGTTATAAGAAGGTTTGGAAGGGCTTCCAGCACTAGTGACTGTTGGTGAATGGCAGGCACGCATCTAGACCTGTCTCGGCCTTGCATCTCCAAGCAAACTTGCACGAATGCCATTGCGCTAGTGATTGTTTGCACCCACATCTGCTCAGAACATACTAAGCTCATCACTTAGTATGTTGAACTTGCCGTTGCTTAATGTTTTGCATTTGTCATTACATATCGCTTCAAATGTCAGTGTTTCAAACAAGACCAGCGCTGAAACCATTAACCTTGTTATGAGGCCACAGTGCTAATCACTCCTAAAAGTTTAACTTTTCAATAAAAAAAAAAAAGCGACACAAATAAATCAGAGTGTTTATTTTGCGCCCTGGCACTACAATGCACATGTTCCACTAGAACAGGGGTGGGCAATTAATTTTTATCAGGGGCCGCATGAGAAGCCTGAATTGTGTCAGAGAACCACCAACTTTCTTTAATTGTAAAATACTTAAATTAAATATTTTGAATAGCTGGTACTGATAATCAGAAGAATAAAGCACTCTGTAAATATGTATATTAGGTTATGTGAAACTGTGGTCTCTTGGTTAAATAAGAAAAACAATTATTGAACCAGTGCAATTTATTTTATAACTTGTTAATCTCCACAAACAATAACTTGTAATGCTTTCCACCTCATGTTACCTCTTCAGTGAGAATAATCCAGTCTGTTCTGGGCTTGAACAAGGGCATTGAGATCTGGCGGAATGTCTGAAGTGGCTATGCGAAGGACAGCTGAGAGGTGGTCATCAGTCATAGAGGATCTATGTTTGGATTTGTTGAACTTCATAACTGAGAATGTCTGTTCACATTGATAGGTAGATCCAAAGAGGACTAGGATCCTCTAAGCATGCCTCCTCAGGTGTGGAAACTAAGTTCTCCTCTTTGAGGGCGGAGTAAAAGTCTACGACGTGCATACGTAGCGACGTAACGCTTTTCAAAATAAAATAAAAAGTAAATTTCAAAATAAAAGTTAAAAAAAAAAAGTTTAACTTATGGTGTTTATGATTGTCCTCACGCTGGCCGGACAGGGACGTACAAAGGGCCGGATGTGGCCCGCGGGCCTTAATTTGCCCAGGTCTGCACTAGAATATTGTGAAAATATTATAATAAAATACTGGAATATTGTTTGCCAATATTTCACTGTTAGCAAATCTAGGATGTCAAATTATGGACAGCTTGTGTCCCAATTGTTTTTGTTTATTACAAAAATGATTGGTTGAGGTTTAAAATTTTGCACAGATCTCCCGCTTTATAAAAATATTTATCATTGACAGTACACCTCTCTTCAAGCATGAGTAGAACATGTAAACGCAGGTTTTAGTTCTACTGCAAAAAAAAAAAAAATTGGACCTTTCATACTACCTTTAACAAGGAGAAGGTGAGTGACAAACATCTAAAGCACATGTTCAGCATTGTGTGGTCTTTGTCTTGTTTAGATCTGCTGATAATCTCATGGGTTATAGGGGTTGCTTTGATTACTTATCTATCTGATGGTATTTGAATAACTTTTTCTACAATGCCAAAGTCAAAACAACAAAAATACCAGTCTTTCATTTTATTTCAGGTCGGACTTCTCTGTGGTGGAATTATTGGATATTTTCAGTCCCATCTCCGGCCCTGGGCAGTACAGGCCAAACACCCGAAGAAGCGAAACATCCCAAAACACATCGACGATCTCCGTTCCCCGATCAGTCAGTCAAAGCTTTCTTAATTCCACTTTGCCATGTCAGAGCCTCGATCAAGACCTGGAAGAAACCCAAATACTAGAAGATATTTTCTTCATTTGCTGACAAGAAATTCATTCTATATTGTGTTGGTTAAGCTCATCTACGTCTGTTTTTATTTTAAATTCTCTTTCTTCTGAAAGGTGTATAAATGATCTTGTAGATTGTGCTGTTGGGACCTTTTTTTTTTTTTTTTACTTTCCGTGTACAAATAAATGTTTATTTATTCAGAACAGGTCCTCTTTGTAATTGACAGCTTTCATTGCCTCAGGAAAACTCTAACACCAGCTGTGCTTATTGCCTCTGAATAGCTCTACAAAGTAAATGCAAACTGAATCTCATGACTCACAATTGTCTATTCTGAATCTGACTCAGATGTTTTATGCATAAATCATATAACCTTGGAGAGTTCCAGGAAGTATAAATCCAGTTGTATCTTGTTAAATCCAACACCTGAATATCCAGTGGATTCCAGGAGTTTGTGTGGGATGCAGTTAGGATGACAGACATTATCACCAAAATTGGAATATTTGCATGACATTAAACTTCAATTATCTTGCACAGAGCAATTATAAATGATTAAGACACCACACGGGAGGCTTTATTCTAGACTGTGCTTTATTATTGGGCTAAGCTGAGACGCATCATTCATTTAAAATTACAAAAGAGGAGTCCAGAGAATGGTGCAGTCTGGAGAGATGGGTTGGGAGCCTGAAGCGCACTGCCCAATCAGAAGCTCAGCTCATCAGGAATCTGGCAAAGCTTAATACGCAACATTCATTTCCCCACTCTCCATCTGTGCTGAAATTGGGAAATACATTTCCAGAATACTTTGAGAACCACGTGAAGTAAAATGGGATTCTAGCAAAACTACGGAGCTTTAGAAATAAATTCACACTGACAACAGCACTGAAGAAAATGATACTTTGTTTTTTTTTTTTTTTTTTTTTGATGAAATAGTGCAGTTTTCATTGAGTTTTGTTCTTGGCAGAAAACATTTGAACAAGATCCGAGCTCTTTCAAACAAGTTAAAATCAACATGGGTTAAAAACAATGCTCAGCAAATGCTCAGTCTTTTATTATTCCATTTCAGCAGCAACGGATTGTGATGATGTGCAAAATAAATCATCTATTCTTCTCATATCTGAGCTGGTAATGATTAGTTGTTAATCATTAGTGAAAGTTTTAGAATGGGAGGTTTTTATAATTGGAAAAAAAGACCAATTTGATGCCTTTTCAAAGAAAAAAAATTGTTGTTGGCTTGTTTCAAAGAACAGAACAAGTATGAGTCACAAATGTACATAAGGCTTTAGTGTTTTACTGCATTGATTTGTATATTTTACCAGCAAGAAGAGGAAAAAAAAACTTTCTGAAGTTGCAATAAGCAGAGATGTAGTGGTTTAAAAGTAAAAAAAGAGGTCATTGGCAAGAATAGAGCTCAGATCTTGACTCAAACAGTGAAAATAAATACAGTAATAATAAACTCATAAATAAATAAATAAATAAAATGTTTAAAATCTGTCTTTGACATCACTTGGTCAATAGGAGTTTTTTTTTTTTCTTTTTTTTTTCTCCATCATCAAAGAAGTGCTGAAGGCATGGTCCTGCAGAGAGGAAGTATGATCATCTGGGCCACAGCAGGAGCCCGTGCATGTCATATAAAAAACTATTTGGTCACATACCAACTCATAGAAAAATAATGCCATGAAAGCATGCATATCATCTCAAGATGACTTCTAAATAAATATCTAAACAAATGAATAAAACCCACCAAAGTCGTTGATTTTTTTTTCTCTTTTTTTTTTTATAAAATAATGTGTGTCTAAGCTCTAACTGAGGTCAATGCTCTCCCTGACTGTATTCTGGATAAATGCCTTGGTCAGATCCTACAGTTTGTACCGTATCCTAGCAACTTTTTTTTCTTTTTGTACCTGGTTTAAATTAGCATTATCATGTTTTCATTCATATATATATTTTTTAAAGTATTTAAAGTACTTTATCCAGTCCTTGTAGATAGAAGTAAAAGTCCTATAAAATATGCAAACCTATTTACAGAGGAAAAACGGAGCAAAAAAGAAACAAATTTACAGTATATTTATCAGTTTATGTATATATTTATATATATATTTATATTCAAACTTCTGCTCTGTCTCTTGTCTTTGAATCACCTGATTCCAGTTTTGCTTTCCACATGTAAACTTTGCAGCTTTAAGCTGGAGCGAATGAAGACAAGCCGATTAGTGCATCAGCTCCTGGTCATTCTGCTTCAGCTTTTTTCCTCCCTGACATAAAAAAATGGATGAAAGACATAACTGGTTGCCTGAAACAACAGGAGAAAGCACAAAAGGCCCAGATTTTTAGGACAACAGTAGTGGTGACTGTGTTTTGCTTTAACATAGTGAATTTAAGTTGACATTCTCATTAAGTGGGAAAAGTTCAGCTGGACATGCAAGAGGTTTTGTTGTCTCAAATCAACACTTGCTGGTTTGCACAAAAGCATAATAATTAACTCAGGATAGTGTTACAATATGTGTCACACAAACAGAAGCATCCTGGGATGTGTAGTGTGGTCTTTAAGTCTCACTCATATTTCGAAGGTAAATGTTAAATTATTCAAACAGCTAAAAAGGTTAGACACGGTCGCTGGGGAAATAGCATAATGAGCGCTTTATAAGAAACTTGTTACAGCACCCAACAGGAAGCATTGTCTTCCAAAGTGTCATATAGCCTTATAAATATTCATCTGTATAAATATTCATTAATCTCCACCAGCTGAATGGATGCTGAATGCACTGTTCAATAAATCCAAATGTGTTGACCTTTTGCAGGTGTTGTAGGTGTTTGGTTCTGGTAATAAAAAAAAAAACCTGTTTGTAAAATCAAAGTCAAGTTGGCCATGTTGGTGTAGCGAGCGATCGGAATGAGTGAATGGCTATTTTCACACTTATTGCTTCATTTTACAGTAACACGTTAGCATTAGCTTTATACTGAACTACATGTGGATGATGTAATAAGACTATAGAACAACTTGAAAAGTTTATGCTTCATGCCAAGTTTCACCACCTGATTGAGGATCAAAACCCTTTGTCTTGTTATTTTTCCATCAGTGGAAAGCAAGCTCTTGCATCATATTCATCCACTCTCATTTTATATTGCTCAGTTCAGTTTGCTCAATCATGCACCTTGTAAAGCCATGTCACGACCCTGAACGTTACCTTTTTTTTTTCTCCGACCAGAACATTGTAGTCACATCTGGCCTCCACACTACTTTAAAAGGTAGCACCTGTTCTAACAGGTTTCACTAATGCCCACTTTAGTTTGAAGTGTAACCATGTGTGTATCCTTTAACAGTAAATGTAGTCTTTTTCTATACTTTTGTTTTTTTTTTCCTTTCTTTTCTAAAGATTATCATGAACAAACAGCGGTTTGGACGACTTGTAATTGACATGCACTGAAGCTCTAAATCAAACTGAGACATGATATGAATCTGGTTGTAGTTTTGACATCATAGTAGCACGTTGGCTGCTTGCAGTAGCGTGTGTGTTCAGTTTTTTTTTTTTTTTTCTTGGTTTTGGAGAGCACAGTGCTGGATGGCAGATTGCGCAGGTGACAAGGCACACCTTGACATGGTGAGAGCCCCAAACGCTACATGCACTTTACTGAATGCAGAAGAGAGCAAGGATTGGGAGACATATTTGTTTTGGTTCAAGTTTCAAAGAGAAGTTTGTGTAGGTGTGTATGAAACGTATTCGTGCATTTGTGTGTGTGTAAAAGCTCAAATGATATGTTTGGAATAGAGTCGAAGATAAGTTGTCCTTTTCCTCTAAGATCATTTAGCCTGATTCTCTTAAAGCCTGCTACTGAGATGTGGCTTTTTGCATTTCGAGACAATATTTACACCATATGTGTGTTGTCACACGTGTATCTTTTAGCAACATATTGTGTGTCAGCATATAGGTAATCAGAGATAGGAATGCCTGCAGTTTTGGGAGCTGCCAGATTTGCGATTCTTCCCAAGCAGAGAGCAATGCTTCAAACTAGCTAAAATCTACAAAAAAAAAAAGAGGACAGCTCCATGAAGTCAGTAGCCGTTCTATATACAGATACACATATATAAAATATGTGCATATAAATACATATATTTGTGATTAATATCTTTTATCCATATATACTGTATATATGAATACATTTGTTTGAATGCTTGTTATACATGTATATGTACTGCAAATATAAACAAGTTCATATATTTCAAACCTTTTTGATGTTATTCTATCTATGAGGTTAGGATGTCAAGTTAAAAAAGATAAGGCTGTGATACGGAGCAGCCCCTCCCATGCACTCGCCATCCCCCCCGAGACAAAAATGAAAAGGGGAAAAAAATAAACATTTTGAGTAATTGTAAACTAGCGAAGTGAGAGACCCCATTTGGTCATCGGAAATAGTTTTGCCTGTATTCAAAAAGCATATCAGCAATATATATGTATATATGTACATGTGTTGTATAGATTTGAAATGTACAGTTCTTTTAAGTGCATCTTCCCAACCAGTTACCTCTGACTGGGAACAATGCCGTGGTCCGAGTATATTAGAGCTACAAGTCCTTAGCGATAAAAATGTTTGGTCTTTTGGTCCCTAAAACAACTAAGGAATGACAGATAAGACGCCCAGGAGACCGTTGCTATGGCTCTCCTTGGCAACAGCATCCCCTGGAAACGGACAGGCACTCCGAGCTAAAGATGGCCATCCCAAGTCTAAGCCAATTTGTGTCCTGATAACTTGACATTTCTTACTTTTTCTTTCCAAAAACGTGTCCCTCTTTTTTTTCAAAGTCTTAGAAATTGGTCTTCAATTTTCCAAAAACTCACAGAAAGATCTCCTACGGCAATCCGCTGTTTAGTTTTTAGAAAGTTTTACTTTGTTCTCATTGGACTTTTGACATCCATGTTCCCTTTGAGAGTTCAGCTGGGTTGGTCATTGTAAGCAGGTTTGATATAGTACCTTTCACTGCCCTCCCCCACCCTAAGTTTTCAAGTAAAAGTTTTTGTGGTCCAGAAAAAGGTAGCTGTCATTCAAGCAGGATTTTTTTTTTTTTTCAAGAAGGGGGAGGAAGTGTTTTTATAAGTGTGCAGGAGAAACAAAGTCCAGGCGCTAACCAGGCTGGTACAAATATTCTTTGAGTTCCAAAGTTTTAGTACATCCAAAAGGAGGCATCTGTGACTCGATCATCACTCTCTCTCTCTTTCTCTCTCCCCCTTCTGTTTTCTGAAGCAGCCTTTGTGGTCCAGATGTCGAATTTGCACTCAGAGGTGGGCAGCAAGTGGTCAACACATGATTCAACTCAACAAAACCTGAAAAGCAAAAGAATAATTAACAATACGTTATTACTTCCTTTTCTAAACAACTTAATACAATGCAGAGTTACGGGGTTGCTGCTGCGACACACTTTGTAACCTGGTGAAAGACAGTGTGCAGCCTCGACAGGTTGCACAACCAGATAACACTCATTTCAAACAGAAAATTTGACAATTTGGTGAGTGCCTAACTCTATATTACCTGGTGATAACTCGTAAACACTCAAGAAGAACATGCAAAATCCACATAAAAAGGTCAGTGTTTCAAAATTCCCCCCTCCCAGGACTCAAACCAGCAACCCTGTAGCTGTGATATTGTTTGACGAACCAGTTCTACACCGTGCAGTTTCTTTGTAATTCGAAGTGTGCAAAAACTCAATCAATAGGCAAATCGATCAAATCAAATGTTCAAAAGACAAAAAGATGATGCTAAATAGTTGTTAAACTCTTTGCAACAAGTAACCATAAAAAACTAACTTTTGACATGATCAATGGACCACAGTATCCTCATGGGGAAAAAAACCCTGTACAAACCAATTAAGCCACTTGATTTTAAGAGAAGCTTCATGAACTGTGGAAAGAACAATCTGATTTTGGTTGGAAAAAGTGTGTTGGAAGTAAAAAGATAGTGACTGTCTCTAAACACTAATATAAACGTTTGACTTATAAGTATCTTCAGCTTCAAGGCAACAGGCAGGGTACACCCCTGAACAGGTCACTAGTCTGTTGTGAGGCCACACATTCGTTCCTAGGGGCAATTTTGTAGCATTCAGTCATCCCAACATGCATGTTTTTAGAGGGTGGGAGGAAACCAGAGTACCAGGAGAAAACCCAGACATATGTGGGAAGAACATGCAAACTCCACACAAAAAGGCCAGTGTCAACCCTCATCTCCACCTGGGACTTGAACCCCAACCTTCTTGCTGTGAAACCACTGTCCTAACCTCTTTGCCATCGTGCTTTCCTACGTCTGATAGTCAAATATTAAATATCAAATATGAGTTGGACACCTGTCTTTCTGGAGCTCTAAGATTCAGAGTCTTGGCATGGATGAACATAATTAATGTTGTTCCTATTAAACTGGGATTAATCTGGCTTTTTGGCTGAGCTGATGTTAATATTCTGTTTGTTCTCAAATAACATCAAACAGTTTAATTATTTTGTCTTATTTTTCATGGTGGAGGATTTTAATCAAAATTAAACTCCTTCTATAAAGCCAAACTTCAGCGTGTTTCTATGTTTTATTTCAAGTAAAGTGCTGTGAAAATGGTCCTCAGTCCCAAGCAAAGAAAAGGAAATGTAACCGTCTCTTCTCTAGCGTTCTGCCCAAAGTGTTTCAATACATCAAAAGGAGTGCTGCGCATATTTCTTGACAAATTCATAGGAGATTGCAGCATTCTGCCTGCGGTGATTTGCCTTGGGACACTGTGTGGTATGGTTCAGTTAGTTTGTGAGTGGGTGATAAGTTGCCCTTGAATGAAGTCATCAGTGGTGAATGAACGACGCAGCCGCAACTCTCCATCACACAGATGAAGGGAGGAGACAAAGAAGAACGGCACAATTACCCGCCTGAGGGGTAATAAATGCCTCCCTCTTGGAAGCTATTCCTTTTCTGTGCAACACACTCAACCATTTACCAATTATCTTTTACCTACAGGGTAACACGCAGGGCCACTTAGGGTAGAAATGTTGTGCAAAGAGAGGAGGATTTTTAAGTAAATGCTTCTATAACTTTGTTTGTCTCAGCTAGCCATTAAAGCAGAATATCGACCCTTTTTCACATGGATCCATTAGACCAAGGGTGACCACTCAGTTTTGGCAAGCAAGCAACTAATAAAATTTCCAAGTTGAAAAGATCTATTGTTAACAAAAAGAAAAGGTTAAATATTTACATCGTCGACACTTTTCACAGTGGTTCGTTCTTCATCGTGGGAGTTACATTTTAAAAACTACCTGAACTCTACAAAGCAGTCAACTTGATTATTTTTTTTCTATTATTACAGATGTTTCAATCCTAAAACACGTGACTACACTCTTTATAGACTTTTTTCTGACAAACGTAAACACTTTCAGACTATAAAGTTCACACTTTAAAGTTATAATGAGGAGGAATAAATGTAAATAAACACAGCTGACATTGTGATCTGTGGTGAGAGGAGGGAAGAGGTGAAAGAAAAGCTGGAGAGGTGGAGGTTTGCACTAGAAAGAAGAGGAATGAAGATTAGTCAGAGTAAAACAGAGTACATGTGTGTGAATGAGAGGAATCCAAATGGAAAAGTGAGGTTACAGGGAGAAGAGATAAAGAAGGTGGAAGATTTTAAGTACTCAGGATCAACAGTCCAGAGCAATGGGGATTGTGGAAAAGAGGTGAAGAAACATGTGCAGGTAGGCTGGAACGGGTGGAGAAAAGTATCAGGTGTGATGTGTGATTGAAGATTTTCAGCTAAAATGAAAGGGAAAGTGTACACAACCGTGGTGTGACCGGCCATGCTGTTTGGTGTAGAGACAGTGGCACTGAGGAAAAGACAGGAAACAGAGATGGAGGTAGCAGAGATGAAGATGCTGAGGATCTCTCTGGGAGTGACCAGGATGGACAGGATCAGAGGAACAGCACATGTTAGAGGTTTTGGAGATAAAGTCAGAGAAACCAGACTGAGATGGTTTGGACATGTGCTGCAGACAGAGTGAGAGAGATTAACTCGGCAGAAGGATGCTGAGTTTGGAACCACCAGGGAGGGGTCTAGAGTAAGACCAAAGAGGAGGTTCATGGAAGACATGAAGATGGTTGGCGTGACCGAAGAAAT
This sequence comes from Neostethus bicornis, assembly GCA_902685375.1. NCBI lineage: Eukaryota > Metazoa > Chordata > Actinopteri > Atheriniformes > Phallostethidae > Neostethus > Neostethus bicornis. The sequence goes on along the minus strand of LR738557.1, from coordinate 15,388,915 downwards.
GCAGCAGACAGGGTTAGATGGAAGAAACTGACTTGCTGTAACGACCCCTGAAGGGAAATGCCGAAAGAAGAAGAAGAAGAGGAGGAATAAATTAACTAAAGTTGTCTAAACAAACGAATAGCACAACGTAATCCAAAGCTATTCCTCAGAGTTAGACCTGATGGGCACTCCTGCTTAGAGCCCGAGGAGGTCCACTTCTTATATAAAAAAAGCCATCTCAAAAATAAATTCATAAAATTTGAGTCAGATCAGGAGTAAAACTTCATTAACCTTTACAAGCTTTTAGCAGATGATCTTCTTCTTATTAGACAGCTGCAAAAGTTTTACGACGTGCATAAAATTTTGTGGAAATCACAACAAACTGTGTCATAAATGGGTTTTGTTGTTGGAGTTTTAATCAGCTATCAGACTCTGAAGTGTGATGTAACGTGTCTGGATGAGCTGGATGTCTGACCTGTCTCTCCCCTGTGCAGGACGGGTGCCCCGGCCACTAGGATGGCGGCGGCTGGCTGGCGGGGGCTAGTAGGGTCGGTTGGCATCCTTTGGCCTCTTGAGCTGAACCTTGAGTCTTTTCATGCCAATCTGGAAGCCATTCATGGACTGAATGGCGGCTTGGGCACTACCTGGGTTATCGAAGCTCACAAACCCTGGAGGGGAGAGAGAGAGTGAAGGATGGTGTTAGATGGTGTTAGATAAACAAGTTTAGGTTGACAAGTAGTACTTTGTGAGTGACCACATTCAATATGATAAACAAGCTTGGATCCGCAATTGTAAACACAAAAAGGACAGTCTTGAGTCACAAAAAGCAACAATACAGTTCTAGAAAATCACACAACACATATTATCATTGCTTATTGTTAGAACAATGGTAAAAGTTGTTATCAATAAGCAAAGAATTCAGCATTTGACATTCAGCTAAGAACTCTTTGTGAGTGGGATGCAGTTTTTTCAACATTTATTTCTGGCCATTCTGAGAAAAAGGTCTAGAAAACTTTTTTTTTTCACTTATGCAAACCTATTTACAATAAAGCACATTTTATGCACATTAGAACTACAATAATAGACGTGAAGCTCTCGTCACACCACAGACGGAACAAAGATTATTATGTATATAAAAAAATAACAGGAGAAAATAAAAATCTGTATTTTTCTCTATTCGAGTTAACCTTCCAGTTACTTCTTGCAAACACATTCATGTGGTGTGGTATTAATGAGCAGTAGCTAATTTGCAAACCCAGTGCAGCAGATGGATTCAGAAACATTCCCACCATCCATTTCGGATGCACCAATTAATTTATATGATTGACAGCCCTGTCATCGGATATAATGTGAGACGGTTGTTTTGTATCTTTGTTTCTATCAGGAAATGTTTTATTGTTCTGATAAATTCATGTTTGTAGACGTGCATGTGGATTTAAATTTGTACAGACAATCACAAAAAAGAAGCAACTTTAAAAGAATAAAAAAACTGTAAATCAAACCATAATAACCATTAAAGTCAAACTAAATAAACTCTATGAATTCAAATTCCTTCTTTTATTTTAAAAGAATAAAACAAATCAAGCAGTTAAATAAAAAGAAAGGAGGGCGGGTGATCGACTGAAGCAGAAAAAGTCATCAGTTGAAATAAATGAATAAGTAGAAATAACCAATAATTTTTTGGTTTTGTTCTTTTTTACCCACCAAAGCATTTACTTTGGTTTGTCGCCCGATCCACAAACACTTTGGAGGAGATGACATTACCGAAAGGCAGGAACATCTGCATCAGCTCTCCATCCCCAAACTCTTGAGGGAGGTGGTAGATGAACAGGTTGCAACCCTCTGGTCCTGCATGGAAACAGAAATAATGAGAAAAACAAGATAAATGAGTGAGATTTGAAGGAAAAAGCAAGAACAAAACATAAGAAAAAAGACTCCCACAAGAAAATTTTTAGCTAGAAAAGCAAATGCTGAAGATGTTGAGTAAATAGGAAAAGATAAAAAGCCCAATGTTAGCTTTATTTTAACGGCATGAAAGGTGAAAGATTGGAGAGACTGGAGGTGTTAGGTCCTGTGGACTTGTTGATAAGCATTTCATCTGGTTGCCTTTTTCTGCCTTATTATATTTAATTGCTCTTTCTGCTTGCTGTTGCACAGCATTAGTTACACACTTGGCTCCAAATCCAGAGAAAAACCAAGCGAAAACAGATCTTTTCTCTCCTAGAATAATTTATAACGCTTATATTTCTTGCTGAATTCATTGTACAGTGTAAAATCTGCTAATATGAGAGTGAACCTTTGTGCCAAAGTAGCCACAAATTTAGTTGATGCCACAAAAACACCTCGGTTTGCATTTTAACACAGAGAAGCATCCAATTTTAAGATGGCATATTTTAGATGGTATTTTCTGGCCTACTTTGCATGCATAACTCCCACATCAGCTCTTCTCTTTTAAACTTTTACCAGTTTTGAACATGCAGAATGGTCTTAAATTTTGCTTTTAGAAAAAAGGATGATAAAAACATGCTTCTAGATTTCATATAGGTTTAATCAAATTTTTGTAGACTCAATATATTTGTTGATAAAGTAAATCTAAACTCATTTATGGTGCGAACTAATTTATATTTCTGTCGTGTCAAAAACAGTTATTTCTTAAAAAAAAAAGACAATAAAAGCAGATTTTTAATATATATATATATTTATATATATATATATATAATTAATTTAATTCATTCATCTTCTGAGCTGTCCATCGCTAATGGGTTGCAAGGATGCCAGAGCATATCCTGGCTGATTCAAGGTGAGAGGCAGGGTACAACCTGAATAGATCGCCAGTCTGTCACGGGGCCTATTAATAATTTTATTGGTCAAGTTTGTATAGCAGACAGTTGGCCGACAAAACATTTTTGGAAAATTGTAAAAATTATTTGTATAGCAATTATTAATTTTTTTGCAATAATTAATTTTTAAATGTTATTTTTAAATGTTACTTGAACAGAGTTAGTATCATTTCCTATATTGTCCACAAGAGGACAGTAATGTCCCAGACATGAGTGTCCTGTGGGGTCATTCCGTTCATAAGAATCTTCACAGCAGAGCATCAAGTGCTCATTCATTTATTTTATTTTTATGATTCATTCTTCGATTTCAGACTTTTACAAAATACCCAATAGAAAGAGAAAATTTTAAGTTTATATATAAATGTAACTTTTGCAAAAATATACATCTATTCACATAGAATACATGTATTATATATGTGTGTATACGTATGTATAAATGTATAAATCTATGTAGGTGAGTGGGTGGCCGGTGTTGGTTACCTTCTCGTTGCTGTTGTGGAATGATGGGTGGAGGGTGGGGAAAAGCTTGGCTGATCTGACCATAAGCAGCAGGGTAGGCTGCTGAGACACACACAAACACACACGGCGGATCAGATAACTGTCATGATTTCGGTGCAGACTCCGATACTTACAAACAATGTGATATGTGCAGGTGCACAGCGGGCAATCGATCAGATAACAGACAATAGAGGCTGCATGTTGCACAAACACACACCAAACAGAGCATAGAGAAGAAACTGATGCAGTGACACGGAATCTCTGAATGTTACACGATCAAAATTCTAATTCGAACAAAGAAATGCTTATCTTTATCCTTCCCAGCTTTTCTTTCACTCCCTCACCGCCCCAGTAGCGTAGGCACAAATACACTGAGATGAGTTGTATGGCGTGAGTGATGGACACACCTGCATACTGCTGGACTCCAGTATAAGCCTGCTGGAGAGGATCAGCTGCTGTGGGACTTTGAGCTGCTTCAACGCAGACACCAGGTGGAGAGAAGGAAGAAGCAAGTGGTGAAAGAAAAAGCAGAAGGAAGGATGGAAAGAAGAGTGTGTGAAAGCGGGGGAAGAGGTTGTGTAGAGGACATGCAAGACAGTGAGAGTCGGTGTAATAAAGAGGAAGGAAAAGGACGAGCAGACAGGAGAAGAAAATCAGAAGAGTTAGAGAGCTGAACAGAGAAAACTTTCTGCTTTCAGTGTAATAAATATCTTTAAAGAAAATAATTTCCATCTTTTTGCATTTTAAAAAGTGCCTTTTTTTCTCTAAAAACTGAAAAAGTAAGTCCACAGCAAATGAATATGATTAATACTTGTTAAGGCCACATGATGCAAATAAAAAGAACGTTATGAAGAAACACACACCATTAAAATGAGTTCATCTCAAAAAGAAGAATCACTGATGCTTATTAAAACATTTATTTATGTAGATATCTTTATTATCTATACATATATTTACACTCATACTTGTGTATATAGTGAACAGTACTTTATGTGTATTATTATTTTGTTTCATCTTCTGAACCGTCCATCCCTAACAGGAGTCCGGGGGTTGCCGGAGCCTATCTCAACTGATTGAAGGCGAGAGGCAGGATACACCCCGAACAGGTCGCTCCCTTGTGTTATTATTTTCAATTCTTATTTTATCTTTATTTAGCTCTGCCATCCGGGAGGAGCTCGGTGTCAAGCCGCTCCTCCTCCAGGTCGAGAGGAGCCAGATGGGATGGTTCAGGCATCTGGTCAGGATGCCCCCGAGCGCCTCTCTGGTGATGTGTTTCGGGCACATCCCACTGGGAGAAGACCAAGGGGCAGACCCCGGACTCGCTGGAGAGACTATCTCTCACAGCTGGCCGCGGAACGACTCGGGATCCTTCTGGGTGAGCTGGAGGATGCAACTGGGAGGAGAGGAGCCTGGGCTTCCTGTCTGAGGCACTTGCCCCGGATGAGCAGAAGACGATGGAACAGAATGGAATTTATCTTTCAGGGCAGGACAGTGGACTCACACTGAAGGGGTCAGGGGTTCGAGTCCCGGGTGTGGACGAAACTTGGAACACTATCCTTTCTGTGTGGAGTTTGCATGTTCTCCCCATGTATGCCTGGGTTTTGACCAAATCCTCCGGTTTTCTACCCGGGGTCAAATACAGGGGGCAGCGTGAGGGTGCATGTCCCCTCCCCCCTTTTGGTCCACAAAAAAAAAAAGTGTTTTTACCACTTTAATTATTATAAACTTGGGTTAAATAAGCACCAAAATGCAGAAAAAGGACTCTTATTTTTCAAATTGTTCTAGGGAGGAATGCCCCATGCCCCTCTATACTGGCGAACACCACAGGTACTCGTTTTGTCTATGACCTCATGCCCCCCCTTTAGAAAATCCTTGATCCTCCCCTGTCTACCACCGTCCAAAAACATGCATGTTAGGTTAATTAGCTGCTGTGAAATTGCATCTAGGAAATGAGTGTGTGTGTGTGTGTGTGTGGCCCAACAACAGACTGACAACCTATTTGGGGTGTACCCTGCCTCTCGCCTTGAATGAGTTGGGATAGGCTCCAGCAACCCCTGCACAACCCCTAATACCTTATTAATCTTGAAAGAAACTTGAGGAATAATTAAGTATTATTTAGTCCTATGTTTTAAATCAATCTCAAAAAGCATCAAAACCAGACTGCTCAGAGCTAAGTGAGAAATGAGGTGAGGGTGGGTTGAACGTTACCTTCAGAGAGAGACGACAGGAAACAGCCACCTTGAACCCCAAAACAACTTCTAGGAGCCACGCCCAAGCCGTTTTTCTCCGAGTCCTCCCTAAAAACCACCTCCTGCAACACTGGGGAGAAAAGAGTGTAAAATAGTAGACATATTTTAACTTCCTCCTCTTCACAAACAGAACCAATGAGGCTCTAGCTATGCCTCATGACACAAGCACACACCCGTGCTCCAGAAGCCCTATAAACACCTTTGCCAGACACTCATCTCCCCGACATGCTCGTGTCTGTGGGCTGCTTTCGTTAGGCATCAGCCCCCTTAAAAAGTGCTTTAATGCTACTCACGCATGTAAGCTGGAAGCATGCACAACATAGAGCTTCTCTGTAATAAAATCACAGTTTAACACTGTGTGTATCAGGCGTGCACTAAAATTTATGTACACTTGCGTCTGAGACTCCTCTCTGATGTGCTTACATGCCCCTGAGATAATCCGACCTACCGGGGTAATGATGTATCCCGTTGGTGAAGACCGCTTCTGCAGGTGGCTGGCCGTTTGCCTGGGGAGGTGGCATGCCAGTAAAACCATTTACACTGATGGGAGAGGGGATGCTGGTCACTGTGGGGGCGCTGATGCCTGGAGGAGTGCTGCCACCTGAAGTCATGAAAACAGATAAGCATCCAACTGTAAGACCTTATGGAAAAGTTTTACTTTGACTGGCCACTAAGTCACTCCTGCAAATGTCAGAGGGGTCGGTCCAGTGGGCTGACCAAGACACTAAATGTCAGGGCTGATTTCTTGTACCAGTGAGGGCTTTAAGGTTACACAGCCATTAGATCAGATTTTCAGATGCAGCTTTGAAGAACAAGGAAAACTAAGCTGATTTTTACCGTATCTCCTGTTTCACATTATCTCTGCGTAAAAATACACGACATATGCTCTCATTATCTCTGATAGTCATAAAAGATATTTATTGTGAATTTTTAAAAATGTTTTATTAGGAATCTGTTTAGCAATAATCAGTTCCAGGCATCGGGAAGATATACTGCTGTCTCATCAGTGACCTTCTGCTGTCAGTCGTGGAGCCATGTGAAACGGTGAAATGCAGCCAGGATGTTTGGTCATGGCTCAGCACAACTGGACAGGGAAGCGGAGGGGCACAATTTTTCATGCAACATCACAAATTCAAGGAGATATCAGTACATTAGTTCAGCATTTTTCAACCTTTTTTAAGCCAAGATATATTTTTTAATCTAAAAAAAATAATAATTTTGGAGTCACACCACCAGCAAAAATAGTGGAGTGGGTTGCTATGGTTACAGTAAGCAACCTATCGCAGGATAGCCTTGCTTGTGTGTAAATAAAATGAGGAGATATCACAGTGAGAAAGATAAATAAAGACGCTTTAATCTCTTTTTCTTAACACAAACACCCCAAATTCGACCAAAACAAAAGTTCGGAGCAACAGGATCACAATGTATTAGGTGAAATAAGTTGATTTTTTATGGTACACCTGATAATTTCTCACGACACATTAGTGTGCCATGTAAAACTAGTTGAAAAACTCTGCATTTAACAGATGGGGAATAGTGACTTAGAAATTACTTTATGAACACTCTATATTTAAAGTCAAGAGAAAGGCAGGGCACAACCTGAACGAGTGACTGGTTTGTCACAGGATCACGTAGGATTAGAAAAAGACCACCATTAACACACTTACTTAATCCCAATGGAAATTTAGCATGACCAAAAAACCTGACATTCATGTACGGTATTTGGTACTCGTGCATACACAAGGGGAACGTCTACATAAAAAAGGTCAGCGTTCAAGCACTGGATGGGATGGATCTGAAAATAGCAGCCACCTTGATGTGAGAGTATTAAAAACCCTTTATTAAAAAAAAAAAACCTTTATAGTCTATAAATGAAAATTGTTTTTAAGGTATATTTATTTTAATTGGAATTAAAGACCAAAAATAAACTAAAATTTAAATGTTCTATTTTATAAAAAATTACTTTTTGATTTGATATTTTATGCACATAAACAACTACAATCAAAGGTTTGGAACTTCTATTGCAGAATAGCTATAAAAACTTACTGATTTAAAGAGCTTTATCACAAGTGGAAGTAGGAAAGCTTGATTATTGCTCATCTCCTTGCCATTCCTTGGAAAACACTGCGCTTGATTCCAAAATTTGATATTGGTCATGAGTGAATCTCCTATCCTCGGCCCAACTTATAGAGGTAGGCCGTGCTGGGAGGAGTATGGGCGTGGAGGAGTGGATGTGAAATACTTCCTGCTAGTTAGATCCTCACTGATCTAACTAGTTGTGTAATCAATGGAGCAGTCTCTTATTTGTTGTCATGAAAAAAGTGGGAAGAAATAATACGACAATTCTTTCAAAATCCTTCTAAAAATTTTGATTGATACAAAACCTATACATCACTGTTAGAAGGGAAAAAGCTCTGAAAAATTAGACTCTGTAAGAGCCCTTGCAAAAAACCTTTAAATATATATATAAAAAAATGCGTATCAGCTTCATTTTAACTTATTATGTTGGAGTTTAAATGGCCTGCCAGTGCATCGTTTGCAGATTTATCAAATATTTTGAACCACCATAATATTGCATGGAATTATACATTTTGGATTCACCAATGTGAAATCCAAAAGGAAAGTTTACGATTGAAAAGTTTCAGTAGTTTCCGAACAGTTCATTTCTTTCATATTTCATTTTGCTTTTACCTGACGTTGGGGTGAGCGGTGCTCCCGGGAGGCCATTGATCGTGGCCATGTGCTGCATCTGGGCAGCAGCGAAAGCTGCCATCGGACTGAGGTACCCCCCCTGGCCTACAGATGCCATTAATGCTGCTTGCTGCTGCACCTGCAGTTAGATGAAGAAAAGGAGAAATAAGTAGGAAAGAGCAATAAAAGAAACTGCAAGACTGAAGTCTGAGGTGACTGAGTTAAAAAAAAAAAGATAAAAAGGAGTAGGACTATAAAGTGAAATGAGCTGCAGCTTATAGTCAGGAAAGAGAAGCTAATAGGTAGAAACTAAAACTCCCTAATACCTGACTCCCACCTACTTCTATTTATTTGCTTATATTTTCAGATTAACTAAAGAACCTGACATGACCTTAACTTTTGTTGAAACTCCGTATAAAGATGAGCTTGCTTTTAAAATACTTCCCAGTCATTAAAGTTTTACAAGTAGGTAAAAAAAATGTTTTGTGGGTCTTGCCTGAGCATAGGCTCCGTAGGCTCCAAACTGCAGGGCCATAGGGTTGAAGATGCCCATCTGACCAGCCATCTGCTGCATGCGGCGGATGGTGCGCTCCTTATCTGTGTCAGCGAACTTCACCACTAGACTGGACGACGCACCCTGTGCACACACCCATACACACACGCACACACATAACTGTAGGTCAGTAGACGCGTGGCATAAGCTTTAATCTGTACTTGAGCACACATCTTCAATTATTTCCTGCCAAGGCAGGCGGAGAGAAAAATTTAGGATGGGTCACATCTAAAGGACAAATATCCTCTCTGGGATTAATAAAGTATAACTTAACTTTAGTAAGTTAATTAAAGTCTATTTGACTCATCTCTCTGTATGACTCACACCTACTTTTTTACACAGTTATGGGATACTCACAGGCATGGTCTGGCTGCCGTGTAGCGCACTGATGGCTGCCTGAGCTTCAGCGTGAGAAGAGTATTTTACAAATGCACAGCCTGCGGAGAAAGAGGAAAAGATGAGAAAAATGTCAGGCGATAGCAAAAGAACCGGTACGAATCCTTCTATTACTTCAATACTTTTTCCTGATCTGAGGTAATATAACAATTATGTGAGGGTGACAGCCTTTGTCGCTGTGAAAACTTCATGCAGGATGAGTAGACTAAACACTGTGCAAACAACATTAACAACTGTGTGCTTCTTTGATGGGGCTGAAATGGCTGGTGTCACTTACGATTGACAAGTGGCGCTGATGAATTTGAATGATGAAATTCTGGGTAATTATTGAGCTCTCTTAGCTGAGTAAGCTGGCTGATGAAGCCTTGTTAATGGAGCTTCACGGAGGAATTGGAGTGATCAAGCACACTGTAATCATCGGGCTTAGTTATCATCGGGTCTCATTGATTGGCTGCTAAGCCCACTGATGAACTTGTTCAGCACTCTGAAAACATATTTTGAGAGGACATTTTTCTGGCTTGACTTGAGGTCCGGTCGTTAATAACAAAGTTCCTTCTGTTTTTTTCCTTGTCAGTGCCATGTAGAAGTTGGCTCGTGAGGTTAATGGGATCCATCAATAAAGTGTTGTTTTTCTTTTCATATCTCATTGCTTTTCTACTGCTATTTTATGTCTGGCAGCAGAATAAACAGGGAAGTAAAAACTTCCTTCACCTTTTCCACATCTTTCAGCTCATCTGGTCACAAGGTGTTCCTTAGCCAACAATGGGACATGGTCCATCATGTAGGTCCTGGGTTTGCCTCTTAGACATGTCCAGAACACCTGTGTGTCCAAGGAGGCATCCTTATCAGATGCTTGAGCAATGGCTCTATTCTGAGCCCAGAGTACCCAGACCCTGCCTCTTACTGAGAGTCATGACGCTCTATGAAAGAAACTTATTTCAGCCCATTATATTCACAATCTTGTCTTTTGGTCACTAACGGCTGAGTACGTAAAACAACTTTTTTGGCTCAACTCTTTCTTCACCTCGACTTTGTGCTGCATCCTTCCCTCACTCGTAAACAAGACCCTTAGACATAAACTGCTCCACTTAACCTCCTCTTCCTCTTGGCCAATGATTTCTTTGATAATTGTGATAAAGAGCAGCTTTGACGTCACTTTGCATAAGCCTCCAGGAGAAACTTTGCAAAGTCACTAACTTAGAAAGGCCGAATCATTTCTGTGCAGCAGCCTGTGAAAGACTCGGCCGGCTCAAAGTCATAAACAGCTATAAACTCACCTTTGCTGTTTCCGTCGGGACCTCTGAGAATGGTGCATTCTTCAATGCTGCCGAAGGACTCAAAAAGACGCCGCACATCGTCTTCAGATTGTTGCTTGTTGAGCATACCCACAAAGAGCTTTCTGTCTTCTGAAAGGGAAGGTCATGATCAGAGGTGTCTTTAGATAGACAAAAAATGTTCAGCTTTAGATGTGAATGCAGAAAATTAAAAAAGGGAGCTGCTTTAGTAAAAACGAGAATCAAACACCTAAAAAGTGAAAAATTTGATGTCAAGAAGCAAGACTTTCTGTGGTTTAAATGTCATTTTGTTGCAAGTTTTGCAGATTTTTATCAATGCTCTTTAACGAACCAGGAAACGAGTTCACAATAAGTCACCAAGAAATGCTTGTGAATTAATTTCAAACTCATTCAAGATATCGAACCCTTGTTGATGAAGTCTTTCATGTTTCTACATCCCGTGATGTACAGCCAGGTAACATTAAAATAGAGACGTTCTAAACTCAAACAGCAGATCTTTAAAGCCACTCTCAGATTGTACCCGAGTTCAGAAAAACACGATCTAAAATTCCTGTTCCACTTCTTGTACAGCATACTGTTTCTTTGGTAAATATTTGTTTTAAACCATGTGTCTAATCCCTTTTATAATAAAAAAAATGTTTCAAAGTAATGTTTCCTGCTACATTCAGAGCGAGCTGCCAAGCTGCTTTTGGCTTCCAGTTACATGGCAGCGATACACTTAAGAAGCTAACGTGATAGACTACACTTCTTTAAAGTACAGTCAGTAAACGCTGCGGTTATTTAATTTTCACCAGACTTCATCTGCAGCGATTCCGCTCATACCATCTGGACAGCTAGCCTGTAATAACACCATGACAGAAACAGACAATACAAAGCATCCCTTTATCCAATTCTGGCTGTGCTATATTGTTGTAAGTATTGCATCGCTCCTTTTACTGAGGAAGATATCTGTAAGTGCAAAGACTTCCTGCTGATTTCAGAACGTATAATACAGATAGGATGGAAATTCACCCCATAGAAAAGGAGTTTGGAACCAAAAAAACACCAAAAATCTTTGTAAGGTGAGAAAGTGTTACTGCAAAAGATATTATTGTCTGGTGAGTAAATATGAGTCTGTATTATGCAGCGGAGATTTTATCATTTATGCAATATCCACACAGATGTTTCGAGCGTTTTGTTGGACATGAGGAGAAATTGATTGAGGCATGTGTGACTTTCCATGGCTCTTCTTAGTCACAGTAACCTGACAGTTTTTTTTTCAGAGGCCGAGGAACCTGCTTATTATAGACGAGAAATTTTGTCAGTCCAGTTGTCAGAAAGAAGACAAGATGGATGTGTTGGTGTTTTCAGTCTGCAGGTGAGAGCATGACTCAGATTTAACCAGAGTATACACCCATCTGGTTCATTTTTTTTCAAAATGAAAGTCTCAATAAATTTAAAGTGCACAATTAGGAAACTACTGTATGTCCCTCAGTCAAAAAAACAGGTGGCCAACAGCAGGAGTTAGATCTTTGTAAAGACAAAGAGAAGCTTTCCATGTTCTGTAGTTTTAACTTCTGCAAACTTCTGAAAGCTAAATTTCTTGTTTCTCACCACTTTTTCATCAAAAAAAGTTCATATGCAGGCAAATAAGAAAGAGAGAAATTAATGTACCGGTATTTGAATAGAATTTGGTCCCAAGTGAGGGAGGCAGACAATATTCCGACATTTAACGGTAGGCCTAAAGCATTACTCTTTGAACAAGTTTATCACTAGGCCAGCTAGAAACAGAGACATTGAGCTGTTATAGTTCCTAGTTGGCTGCTAGATGCTAAAAGCTGGGGAAAATATGGCACATTGGGTTTCTGTCTTCTGATTCTATGTACTATTCTCTGCCAGACTGCCTTGGCCGCTAGATGTATCTACATCACCCTCTGCTGACCCCTGGCTTTTGTGTCTTGTGGTCCGTCCCCTAACTCATCTATTTATTTGTCCTTTCAGTTTTTACACCTGTAGTTGGTACAGTATTAACATGTTGTCCACCTCTCTCTTGGGATAGAGTTCTGTTTCCTGATAGATCCTTGAAGTTCCTAACTTGGCCGTCGCCAGACTGAGGAGGCCTCTGTGCTTGATCCACCGTCCTGTTTCCATCAGGATGAATCCCATTTAATTATATCTATTGATTTGAAGCTGAAGGGTAGAATGAGTTAGTACTTGCTAAACAATCTTGGATACATCGATAGCTCGTCTCGGGGGAGGGATCTCTCCTTCATGTGGATACCCATGAGGTTTCTTCTTCTTTTCCCAACGACTGTTGTTTTTTATATTTTTTTTGTGTTGGAGTTTTTCATCTCTGAGAAGGAGGATCTAAAGGCAGGAACACACTGAAATTGTTTTGTTAGTTTTTGTGTATTTGTGTTTTGTGTTCTTTGTTTGTGAAACCGGTTGAGACAATTGTTTTGTGATATCGGATCACACAAAAAACTTCAAGTGAATTATTGACATTAAGAAGTTCTTCAAAGAGTAAATGGGAGTTTGTTCACACACATTGAAAGTGTGTTAGCCTTCCATCAAATGTGTCAACATGCGTGACTTTTTCCTATTCGTACGTTCCATAAAAATCCCAGCTTTCTGAAAATGAATGTATATGTTTAGAAATTAATGAGCCTCAGAGAAATTGCCCCTGAATGCGTTCTGCATGTTAATCTGTGTGTGGAAATGTTTATCTGTATTTGTGTGTGTGTGAATGCTTTAGTTTTTACGCGTGTGCGTGCCGAGGTTCCGTTCTCCGAGGCTCGGGCTTAACAGGGTGTCCTTGCCGAGTCAACAAGACTAATCTGTGCTCTGGCCTTGCACCGGGGGGCGGGGATGGCGAATGTTTACAAGATTGTAGCACACATCAATGTTGGAGGACGCACGTGTCGTCATAGACGCACACACACACACGCACACACACGCACGCACACACACACACACACACACACACACACACACACACACACACACACACACACACACACAGATCGTAGACCATACCCTAGTCGTGGCCTCAATCATTCTTTAGTGAAACAAGAATGAAATGTTGCACCTCTCCTTCAGAAAAGAGTTGCATAGTCATGCTCAGTAAGTCCAAATTATTTTACACCAACGATCAACATTGAGAACAACACACAGATGTGATCACATGTCTTCTTGATTTCTTTACATTGCTATGAAGGTGTTGATTTAATAATTGATAACAAAAATGACTGCATTAGTGCTTCATAAAACAACTTTAATTAAATTTGTAGGTTTAAGAATGGGTTTTACACAAAAATGACTTTTGGACGTTTCTACGTTGATATTTCCACATCAAATTGACCTGAAATGGTTTTCTATTTTATTAATGCATAACATCCATCATATTTGCACTTGTGCAGCCCTATTTGACCCACCCAAATGTTACTCTGCATTAAAATGACAGTTTTCAAGTCTCCTCTTTCTGCTTGGCATTAAAATGCAGCACAAACCCTCTTGATTCTGGAAATATACAAATTATAGCTGCTAGTGGTTCAGATGCCACACTAATGGTAATTAAATGCAAAGTTGTATAATCTTTAGAAAAAGTAAAAAAAAAAAAAAAAAAAAAAAAAAAACACCCAATAGTCTCAGAAGAAAAACGAGAAGGATGTTTTTTTTGTTTTTATGCACTGTAAAAGTGTCATTTTTTTTATAGAATATTTCTCCCACTGGACAGAATTGTGAGAAAATGCTCTTTTTTTTCTGTTTTCTTGGATTTTTACAGACATATTAAGTTTTGGTTCAGAGAGATTTATTATTTCCAACCTTTTTATTATGCTTACTTTTAGTTTTTTTTTTTTTTTTACAAATTATTGTTCTTTTTTTTAATTGCTTTTCACAATTTTGAATTATGGGGACTCTAAGTTTTGATAAGTACAGTTTACTGGTAAAAATCTAAAATTTGCAAAGAGGTATAACTTTTGAAATCTTAGTGTAGCGCCATACAGAGGTCAACGTTGACCTGGCAAGGAGCGCGGCTCAAATAATAAGCAAACTCTCCTGTCCAGTTTTTGGGTAAGTTCTTTGCCATGGATTTTGTCCTCTGCCATGCCACATTTGAATGTAAACAGAAAGTGTTTGAATGCAGGTGGTCTGCCCATGCTTGGTGCCAACGGGTCTTGCTAATTTTATGTAAATGCCCCACAAAAGCACAAAACCCTCTCAACGATGAAGGAAACCAAAAATTTTTGTTTCTCTGTTCCTCTGCACTCCCTTAATTTTTAAAATCATACTATAGTTATCCCTCAATGGGGAAGTGACTTGTTGCTGCTTTGCACCTCAGCAGGCAGCCACGACAGCACCAATAGGGGGAGTAATATGCGTGTTATGTCGAGGACCCCCTCTAAAGCGAGATGTCTCATCTCAAGGGGCTTATGCTCCTAACAGGGGGCTAGGTGTCTGCTCCAGGGATACCTGGCATCGGCCTAGTGGGAATCGACCCGGCTTTTCCCAGTTCAAGCACAGCCAATGCCTCCTTCCTTATTTATCCTTGAAGTTTGTTTTGTAGATATTTATTAATCTATTATTCAAATTTTTCTTCAGAGTTTTATCAAATACTTTTATACACCTTTTCAATTAATTTCTACAGTAGACCAGATTTAACCTGATCACTAAGTCTCTGGAATGTTTTGGTTCACATGTTAAGTGGATATTTTGATTTGTGATGCAGCTATAATTGTTTCATGTTAAACTTCTTTTCTTTTAGTTCAACTTCTCGTTACAAATGGGTTTGCAAGTCATTACTTAGATTAACATCAAATGCTTTAATTATGTAACCATAAGTGTTTTAATACAATTAGTCGTTAGCAAACAGGACTGTGGGGTGCACCGTGGTGCCTCTGATCTGAGCTCCAGCCTATTGTGTTGCACTAGAATGAGCAGGCATAGACAATAGATAGATATCCTATCCCAATACTGAGCAATCTAAATGAAAGTTTGAAACAGGATAAAAAAATCCATGTTATGAGAGTTATTCTACATAAACACTGCTTGTGTAGAAGGCGCTTCTTTCCGCTAGACCAGGGTTTTCTCTTTGATTTTGTGCAAGCTCACATAAAAGATCATTTTACACAATATTTGATACCTCTACACAAATTCCCCTGACACTTCACCAAAAATAAGTGCCTTTATTTGCTTGTTGAAATTTGTGTAAAAGTTATATTCACATTAGGTATTAACCAAATTAAACTGAAGGGTCATTGATCAAATTTTAGAAGGAAATAAAGAGCCAGATTAAAAGGCACTTGATTTTCTAACATGAGGTAGATCTTGAAACAGCAGATTAAAAATGGTTCTATTTTTGTTAATATGAGATAAATAGAGCATAAAATAACACATTATTCAATTCCAACTTATGATGAAGCTCCTGTAGCAGGGACAGCGTCAGGCTTATCTGGTTTCAGACTGTAACATACAAAGATTGCAGCACAAATTGAACTATGTTTATTTAAAAAAAAAAAAAATTATTGACAAGGCTTGCAGCATGGTGGTGTCGTGGGTTGCACAGTGGCCTCACAGCTAGAAGGTCGTGGGTTTGAGTCCCGGGTGGGGACGAGGCTTGGAATATTAGCCTTTCTATGTGGAGTTTGCATGTTCCCCCTGTGTCTGCGTGGGTTTTCTCCGGGTACTCCGGTTTCCTCCCATCCTCCAAAAACATGCATGTTAGGTTGATTGGCCGGTGCCAAATTGCCCCCAGGAATGAGTATGGGTGTGTGTATGGTTGTACGTATGTGGCCCCGTGACAGACTGGCGACCTGTTCGGGGTGTACCCTCCCCCTCGCCTCGAATGGGCTGGAATGGTTTCAGGCACCACCACCCGACACCCCTTCTGACCTCATAAGAAATAGACGGTTAAGAAGGTGACTGACTGACGACAAGGCTTGGAAAACTGTCCTTTCTCTGTGGAGTTTGCATGTTCTACCTGTGTAGGTGTGAGCAAATAAAATCATTTTTGACAGATTAAATGTATTTGAAAAGATAAATTCCAAAATATTACCACTGAATCAATATTGTAATATGATAAAAAAAAAATTCTTCAAAAAATGGTGAAACAAATAAATAGATTTAAACTTCTAAGATTGTGGCTCCCATTTTTTTTGACAAATTAATCGGCAATCAACTTTTATGTTGCTATAAATTGGTGAAACATGCAAAAAAGCCGGAATTGTGAACTTGAACCTCAAATTTAATCTGATTTTACCACAAAAAAAGCCTAAAAAGTTCTTTTCTACTCTGCCACCCCCCCAAAACAACCCATTCAGCAATTTTGGCTTTTATCTTAAAACCACATCTAATGTTAATCAATTATTCATTTTTTTTTTTCAAAAAGTGGTACCAAAATGCTTTATACTAATATTTTTCACATGTTAATGTTCTTAGCTGCTACTATCTCTCTGGTTAGATTCATTCAGCCACCCATCCTTTCTCAGGTCAGAAACTGGAGGAATACATTATGCAACAATATATACAATATTAAAATCTAACCCTCATCTTGACCAGCGGCAGCAGCTAAATGTCACTTGCACCAAGTACGACATCCTTTCGAAATAAATATGCAATTAATTTTAAATTTGTCCACAGAGTGCACATGTCTACTTTTGATACTTTAAGTGCACTTTGCAGGTCCTTATACCTGAGCAGAATTATTTTACGTGTGCTTTTAACCAAATAAAAGACCTTTTTTGCGCTGAAGTGTAAAACAGCAAATGGATTGGAGGTAAAGAAGTGAGCTAAAGACACAGAAGCAAATAGACCTCAGATTCAGACGGGTATGCACAAGTCGGATTGCTTGTGCTTTGCTTCTTTTTGCTCTGTGCTCGCTTCTCTTACCTCCTGCTCCATCAATCACCCTCCAAAAAACCAGCAGACTAAATGGAAGAGGATGTCAGGCAGCCTCTTCTCCTTTCTTTAAAGGTTATTTTCTTTACGGGCTAACACCTCTCTCTCTCTTTGTCTCCGCTGCTTAACTGTTAGCTATTTGCACACTCTCTTTTTTCCATCTTTTCTTTCTTGTAGCTTGACAATCACTTGTCCCAATTATATTAAAGATTGAAAAGTTTGAAAGACTGCCTCGAAATGGTCAAACTTCTTCAATCGGGTCTTGTCCAGTCTATTGATTGATGTCAACAGTAGGTCACTACATGTCTAGACGCAGAAAATTTACTCTCAGTGGTCTTTGGCAGCTGATACAACCCATTGCCTAGAAAATAAAAAAACTAGCCAACGACTGCTGCTCACAGACATCTAATGTTAAATGTTAAGTTTTTTTGTGTTATGCAAACTTGCAACAGAGAAATTTTTTTTTTTATAATTTTTACTCACTCTATTCATCCCTCACTGGGGAAATTTGTGCAGTGCACTCCTACACCGCAGCAGGCTGCCCACGACAGCAGAAATGGTGGGAGAAACGGGGGGTTAGGTGTCTTCTCCAAGGACCCTAGACGTGAACTCACTAGGAATCAAACCCACGAACTTCCGGTTGACTTCCAGTCCGCAGGCGAACACTCTAACCACTGAGCAACCATCTCCCTCCAATTAGAGAGAAATTTAACAAATGTCCCAGTATGTGCAGGGGTGCACATAACTGTGTGCATGTGTTGTCAAACGCACAACAGATACTTTCAAACACTTCTACGCACCATCTTTTTGACAAGCCAGAGAAGTGAAAAAAAAAAAAAATCCTCAAAATGTCAAGTCAGCAGAGAAAGGACGAGGGATATAATTTCTTTTATCAAAAGACTGTATTTAATCACTTAAGATGACAAAATAAAAAATGTGGCATTCAAAAGAAGAGGTGAAAGCACTCTTTTAAGACATCTACTGAACATGTCTATTACGAGTAATCTAATTTGCTTGTGAATTTGCACCAAGTCGTGTGTCGTTACAAAATGTTCTGAATCATTTTCCAAGTTGAACACAGACCAGTGTTTAGTCACATCTGCGTCCACATGTTTTGAAGAAAAATTTGTGTTGAAAATCCACTGAAATTTTTTCATTTTGTCAACTTTCTAGTCATTTAAAAACTTCCTGTTTTTAGAACAGTAGCTTGTTCAGAAAAAAACAGCTGCATTTTTTTGTTTTTAGCAACATTTTGGTTGTAGTCGGGACAGTTTTTACATGTAAAAAGGGTTTTTTTGTCATTCAAAAGAAGAATATACTGGCGTAGTTTTGTGGAGTAAAAAATATGACGAATTTAACTTTGACTTCAGATTCTGGTAAAATAAATATCTGATTTGTCTGATGTATTGCTGGTTGCAGGTCAAACACATCAGATAAAAAGGATGTACATCTCTGAGTAAGTGCTTCTGTGCATTGGTGCAAATGCTCGGGCTCCAAATTAAGAGCTACAGGCTGAGCTGGACAGGAAGAGTTTTGTTTATCTGATGCGTTTTGACTACCGCAGGGTCCGAGCATGCTGTGCTGTCAGCCTGCATGGAGGGGCATCTTCTAATGGCACAAATAGTGAGGCTGATGTACACGGGCAGAATGCACGTCAGTACTGGACAAAGAGAGTCAATGGAGGAATGAAGGGAAGCAGAAAAGGGCATACAATACCTCCTCGGCTCTCACTGTCTGCTGGCTTCACCTGGATTGGTCTGTTCATCTGTGACAGAGAGAGAAAAGCAAAAAACAAAGAAACCAGTTAGCATTAGAAAATAGCACATGCCCCTCCAAAGAAACTTGTTTTTTTAAAGTTTCTCAAGCAAATTAGAGGTAAAGTGTATTGAAAATATCCAAAGCTGAAGCTCTAATGGCTACTGAAGGAGAGAGGCTGCTTGGAAACTTAATTTGATCTGAGATAAAAGGAGAGAAGTGGTTGGAGAGTGGGATAAAGCAGGAGAAAAATAAAAAAGATGGAGGAGAGGGAACTATGGGTTACCGGTGCTGCATCCTAAAATCTGGGCAATAAAATATATGGTGGAATTAAACACACACGCACACACACCAAACTCCCTTTTCTGGTCCTCAAAGTGCTGTTCTTTTTCTTCTCATAGCTTCACACACACACATCTCTCTCTGTCCCCCTCTGAGACCTTTCCACTCTGTGTCCGCTGAGGCTCTCCTTTCATTTCACTCCTGCCCGTCAAAATTCTCCTCTCCGCCTCGCCACCCTGCTAAACGCTCGCCGCCAATCAATTTTTAATAATGCCAATCGCCACGCTGCCAGGAGGAACGGCGTGAAGAAGGGGGAGAGGATTGTGAATGCAAGGGATGAAAGAAAGAAGGGAAAGGTCAAGGCTCTGTGTGATGCAGAATCCATGTTTTGCTAAATGTCATTAAATATTTTCCTTTGATTTTGTTGATACAGTCATCATCTATATGAGTCTGCAAGTTTCAGAAAATTCACAAGAAGAAAAAAAAAAAACAACCTTTGGGCAAGAGGACACAAGGACGAACTTCGTTCAGACCTTCACCCTTTTTACTGCCGCTAATATTAAATCCCATCATTTTCCACAACACTTATTTAAAATGGAGTAACCCGTTCTCTCCTTTTTCCTCATCTCCTCCCTGCCTGACAGCCAAGAGAACCCTACTAATGTTTTTAATGTGCTGCGATGCATTATTTATCAGACTGGCTGTTGATATGGAAAAAGGACAAGTGGGAATTAAGAAAACAGGGAATGAAAAAAAAAGCTAGAGCAGATTAGTTTAAAATAGTGTGGATAGGTTTTAAAAAAAAAAACGGGCTTACAGAACAGAAGAATAAAACGGTGATCTCTAGAAAGAGATGGTGAGTAGTTTGTGATGGTGAGTTTGACGAGAAAGAAATGTGGAGATGAAAAAAAGGTGAGGGGGAGGTGGATGAATGAGTAAAAGAGGGCACAGGGGGAGATGAGGACATAGATCAGAGTATGGGACAAGGTCAGCCCCATGTTCCCAGGGGGTCTATAAACCTGCATTTATATGAGCACTTTTTACCATGACCCATACAAATGGTTTGGCCTCATTTTGACCTAATTGTGTTTCACCTTTGTGATGTTTTCTAATGCAGACAGGAGTTTTAAGTTGAACAGTAAATGAATGCATTAGATCCTGTTGGGTTTAATTTCACCCCTCACTGACAACGTGAAGCCCTACAAAAAAAAGTCTAAAAACTGGGGTTAGAAAAATCAAATGTTTTCTTCAATTGTCTTCTGCAGTTGCCAATTTTTTTGTCAGTTTTTTTGCTGTGTGAATATGTGATTCCAAATGTTAAACTCTCCTCTAGTTTTCTGCCAAAATTTCATTGAAGTCATCATAATAAGTGAAAATCTGATTGGTCGTTTACAAAGACCCCAATATGCTAAATATCACCAATATTTAGATACCGTTTAAAATTATGTAATGTACTGTAGTTACATTCCTATTTTCTTTTGTCACCAAGTGCTGAGTGCTATTTCATGGGCCTCTCTACCAGTGCTTTCTATTATCCCAGACCCATAACTGCTTCAAGGTCAGTTTTATCATCTTGCTCATAATAGGGCGAGTTAGCACCAGCCCAGAGGACAACGGATCCCAAAACAGTTGTTTGAAGCAGACGCTGACTCGTTCAGAAATCTCTTTCTAGATGTCTGTGGTGGGGAAAGTAAAAGCCAGATGGCAGCATTGAGTAGGAGAAGCTTTCTTAAGTCTAATTACATGTAGACAAAAGGCAGTGGGATGCACACATATACATACATAAATACATATGCAAACTTCTGCACACGCAAACAAGCATAAGTGGGTAAGCTGACAGAACCAGACATGCCTACTTAAGCACACAAACCTGGCCTGCACACAGACATACAGCATCCCAAATAAGCCTGCAGAAAGCAACCAAGCATGCATGGAAGCACACAACAGGATACAAATAGGCACGCTCACAATAGATATGTAAATTGAGCTTTGTGAGTCAACATGTGCACTGCCTGAATTGGTTCATTTTCGCAGCAGGCATATCTAATACCTCGCTTGTAGCTTTCTTTTACACTTTAGCCTCCGTAGGAGTGACCGCCTCTTCATCAACGCCTTCAAACCCACCAGTGAGACATTTGGATTCCTATGCATGCAAGCTAAGCTGGATTGCTGCTGAAAGTCCACCTCAGCACCCTTGCTGTGGAGTGGCTTTGGTGAGCTACGTGATCGACAGTTCAAGAACCGCAGCAACACGAATGCAAGAGGGCACACACACTTGCCACACGCCTCTGTTGATTATGTAACTCAATGACAGCGCTCTGCCTCGGTGCTGCCATAGATTCTCTGTTAACTAGAAGCTGAGGGAATACATGGTCTGCATGCAGTCTGTGCTGTACAAAACTAGTGAGTCATTTCTCCGAATCAGTCTGCCACAGCCTCGGTGTCTAGCAAAGCCCACCATATTAGGCCCAAGCGGTGTACAACCACAATGCCTTATTGGATTTTACCTTGAAATGGGACAAAACCAAAGTCCTTGCTGTGAGTTTTGCCTCTTACAGTATTGATTTTACTGCAAGAGGGCCCCAAAAATCCAGTTACGAAAACACAATGACAACTCTATGAGCTTTCTGTACAATAACTCATGTCAAACAGGCTTTAAATACGGCTTTCAAACCTGTATTGGCAACTTTAAGGTAACACACACACATGAACCCAAAAAGCCGTGCACACACAGCTGGTGCAATAGACAACACGGTCATGAATACCAAAGTCCAGTCACTCACACTGCCATTATTCTCGGAGAAAAAGAATATTGAAAGTATGCTTTACGAAACTCGAGAGAGGAGGTAGGATTTTCTCATTTTCACCCTCGTCTCGCAGATGTGTTTTTGAGGGAGAGAAGAGCAGTGCAGGCCAGGTCATTTCATTATCACAGTGAGAAAGCACTCCATGAAGCTCTCTCAGGGACACAAGGAAAGCTGCTCATAATATCCGTCTTCAACAATTGTAAAAACTCAGTTTTACATTCCGCAGCAATAATCCTTTTTTTTTTTTTTCTTTTACCCTACGTTACAATTGCTTTAATTTTTCTCCCCTCATCTCATTTGAATGTCACGATCCTTGTATCTCGGCAAAAAGAGCCATTGAAAAGGGGCTGCTCCAAATGTTGAGTGTCTCTACAGAAGCAATGCCACCAAGTACACATTTCACTAAATGCTTGTGTTCACGTTGAACAATCCGCTGGCACTCGACCCCAAGCTGCTTTCCAAACTTTTCTCAGCACGTACGACATTCATTTCAAGATGGAGACATGCCAATAGAAACGTTAGCCGAACAAAATACCATCACAAGTTAGAGACACTGCAGTGAAACTACATTTGTCTCTTGAGAAGACTTGAAAAAAAGGAAAGATTAAAAAAAACAAAAAAAAAAAAAAACAGCTGTGAGACTTGAAGCATTTAGCAGATGTGAAATGGGCTTGACCAGTGGTCACGAGGAGGACAACCTATTTTAAAACCATTGATTTTACTATAATTCACAGTTGGGATTATTGTAAACCAATGAAAGAGCTCCTGCATTTCCATTAAAGCTCCTAAGGTTCACATGAAATTTTCTTTTCATCGACTTATTGAGTCCCATAAGTATTTTACAGCATCTGAAGCAAAGAAGGCGGCTGACACTCTTCCATTAACATTATTACTGCAGTGAGGTGACTACTAGAAATGCTATCAAATGAGGGGACCTAGTTTTTTTTTTATTTCATGAGAAGGCAAGATGTATTTCAATCAGAAAAAAATTACAAGGAACCCATTGACTTCATTCTCATTTAACGGCTGAAGAAATGATTATAAGTCTTCAATGTGAAAACAAAAAGATAGAAGAAAAAGAAAATCAGGTGTTTATTTGAAATGTTTCTAGAAAAAAAGAAGCTCACGTGCAATCGGTTTAAATACTTCATGATTTTAAGATGAACAAGCATTTTTGCTCAGCTTTTGTACTTTGCTAACCACGCAACTTTGGGCTTCATAAAACTTCTTTAATTCCCCTTTTCAACCAAGGCGTTTTATATCAAACCTGCGACGAAACTCAATTCTAAATCAACTTGATATCCATCCCATCCAAACCACACCTCTAGAACTCGTTTCATTTCGCCTTCTGAGCTACTTATCCGGGAGGGACTGGAGCCTATCCCGGCTAATTACAGATGAGAGGCAGGGTACACCCCAAACAAATTGCCAGTCTGCTGCGAGCCATACACACAGACAACCATCCACACACACACTCTCAAGGGCAATTTCATACTTGCTAATTACCCTAACATGCATGCTTTTGTAGGGCGGGAGGAAACCGAATTACCCGGAGAAAACCAATGTTTACAGAGGGAGAACATGCAAACTCCACACAAAAAGGCCAGAAAGCTTTGTACTCTCCAACCCTGACCTTCTAGCTGTGAGACCACCTTGATAATCACCGCACCACCATGCAGCACACCTCTCAAACTCCAAATATGAGTCATGCAAGCGATGTGGCACATTTGAAATGGTCCTAAAATGAGTCGGTGCTACCTGTCATGGCTCATGTATAACGGTGAGGAAGCGTAATTTCATCAGAACTGAAATGGTGATATTGGTGTCCTAAGTCGAGGAGTTTAGTAGCAGTGATGTTTAAAAGTCACAACCGCAGTGGTGTCTACTATAAGCAAAAGACTGTGGTGTGGGAGATGGTCACATTAGCCTGTAATCCTGGGAGTGGTACACACTGATGTGTCACTAAATTAAAATGAAGGCCAGTTGCCACAACACCCACTTCAGTATGCACACCAATCCTACCCCACTCCACACCTCTTCCTGACCCTAACCACTGTGAAAATGTTCACCATTCTAACCACCAGCATAATCCTTTGTTTTCAAAGTTTTTCCAAATTGTTAAATTTTCAGACGTTTTGGAAGCAGCTTTGTTTTCCATTGGCACATGTGGATTTGTTTTCTTTCTGGGGTGCTTATCGCCCAATTTGAAAAAAAAAAAAGAAAATCAAGCAACTTTAAAGAAAAATCTTCCAGATAAATCTTACATGACATGTCATCTTAAGTTTAACCTTTCTATTATTAACATGCTCACAACCTCAAACATGTTCCACATTGTTTCGTGCTTTTTAAATTTAATGGGATATTTGTCATCTGACACTATTTAACTGTGAACACATGATAACTACTCGGCATGTTAGAAGCCCCTAAAAACCCCGAGTGCAGAGTGATTTGATGTCGTCCCAAGCCCGGCTTGACAAGAACTTTCAGGTTAGTCCATAAATTGACAAATGGCTAAATCCCACGTGTATTCCCCTCAAGTTTAATCTCCTCTAATGTCTGCACATCGCAGTGAGTATTTTTCCACCTTCCCTCCCCGTGTAGTTCTTCATCCTGACATATGGCCAAACATTAAACCTTTCTTTTGGAGTGAAACATATTGCACAGAGATCAGCGTCTGTGTGAGGGTAAAGAGGGGCTATAAAGTGAAACATCCCAATCCCTTCCCTTTGTTGTATTTCTTCTACTTGTAGTTTATCCCCTCTCATCTCTACAGACAAACGGAGATGGGCAATCTGTTTCCCGTCAGATCAGGGGTGAGGGGGTATTTTCTGACAACACGACGGCATGGCCCTGTTGTTTGTGCTGGGATTGAGTGGCATGCCGCAGTCAGCCCGAGTGGACACAAGCAAAAGAAGTACTGAGGGGGGAAAAAGCATCTAGATGAATTATGAATTGGCAAAGACTGTGCTTTCGTTGGCCATTACACCGCAGCACTCTGGTGGCTAGTAGCGACAACAATGTGGCTGCAGTGTGCATCGTAACAAATCAGATTACTCTCATTTATCTAAATATTTATTATTAAAATGAGAGAATGTAGAAAGTTTCAGATTTTACCTGTATAAAATCTGTTTTTTATACTTTCACAATTTGCAAAATTAAGTGAAATATTGAAAAATCTAGGTTATTGTTAAACAAATATGACAGATTAATTTGACCGGAATAATTCAGGTTTGAACACTATAATGTAAACTTGCTATGTTGAGGGAATGACAAAGACATCTCAGTGGGCTTTTCATCCTTAGTATTAGCTACTGGCTGCTTTGGGATGCTGTGACCCCCGCAGCGTCCAACAGGATCACCACACCTTCACAAAGACTGACTGAAAGGGAAACATGCAGAGATCACAAAAGGAGGAAAGCTTTCTGTCCGGCTCTCTGATCCTCTCTGATTCTTTCATTGTGACAGGTTGTCTGCACGGGCAGAATAAAAAACGAATACGACACACACACACACATTTGAAATCAGCAACGGATATGGATTTTTTTTTTTTTTTTGCCAAGTGTGTCAAAATGAATCATTAACATTATTCTTCTCTAAGCTTTCATTCACAGATTTTCTCTAAAATTCTTTTTTGTTTGAAAATAAGCAACAGCAAACTTTGCAAATACTTTCTTAAACTTTCTGGAGACCAATCCTCCAAAAAAATCTAGTTACAAAGAGGCATTTTGAAAGCGGCACGTTATCACACCACCCCGCTCCTCCTCCACGCCTTTTCTTATTTGCCTGCAGTTGGTTGGGAACAGCAATGCTTTTCTCACATCCTTTGTTTGATCCATTTCACACCAGCCCACCTCTTCTTTATCTCCTCCTGTTTTCGCCTTCTTTCACTGGCGAGCTGCCTGAATGCCGGCATTACAGTGGGACGGCTTTGAAGAGGTTTTTGAATGAGAGGTTAAAATGAAAATGTGAAGCTTTTTCTGTTTTTCTTTCTATTCTTGTTGCATCTCTTATTATTATTTTCCCTCCTCCTGCCTTTTCTCTGCTTTTTTTGTGGCATGAATTTACTATTGAATGGAGTAAATGAGTGCGAGTGTAAAAACAGTTTTTCCTTCTATCCTAAGTTAATGTAGAAAACTGTGTATTCTCCTTATTTCCTTCGGCTTTTCAGCTCCTCCACCTGGATAGGAATCGATGTTGGATGAGAGTAGACAGGGTTCCCCGCTAACACTTTAATGGGAATCGACAGTTTAGGATTCTGTTGTCACTGTGTAACTGGATAAAAAAAGCACATCATCTGCACCCCCAAATGATTTTGCCCTGTCAGAACCTGTTAGAGTTTCACACTTGCCTGTGACATGCACTTATAAACACACAACATCCCACACAATAAAGACTAATGCAAATGAGATGCACTTAAAAAAGAGTTGATAAATTATTCCTGTCAAATATTTCAATTTAGGTGTCTATAAATGTTTAGTTTATTGCTTTATGACACACGCCTGACTTTGAGATCCTTTTTTTAGGCTACAGGTTGATTATCCCCCTCTAGGTTGATTCATCTCAGAGTGAAGAACTGCTAATAGAACACGGTGACATGATGGGGAAAACAAGCACACGTATAAGTGCGTCTCTTGTGATAGTTTGTGTGATTTGATGTGCTGCACCTTGGCAATCAACAACTCTGATGTTGCCATAGGGACCGCAGCTTTGACTATAAAAAGAGAAGATCTATATGTGGAGGCGGCTGAGGGCGGAGGTGCAGAGTGAAGGAAAGGAGAAGACATCGGGAATGAAAAGTGTGAGAAAATTGGTGCGAGAGAAGCGAAGGTGTCGCTCAGGGGCTGAGCAGATCTCACTTTATGTGTGAGCGCAGGTTTGTGTGTTTGGAGTACCTGTGTGTGTGTGTGTGTGTGTGTGTGTGTGTGTGTGTGTGTGTGTATGGATGGGTGCTCCTGTGTATACTATGTAAGCTTCTGGGAGAGGGGGGAAACCGACAAGGACAAAATGTGATAGAGTTGGTTACTAAGTGAGAGAAAGGGAGAGAAAAAAAGAGGGAAAAAGCTAACTAGAGAAAGTGTAGAGGACAATTTTCAGGCTCACTTTGCCTCTCTTGCTAAGCTTGCTGCATTGCACGGGCTTTGCAGCACACTGTGAAGATTAGGCTAGATGAGAAAGCCATAAATTCTACTTTTCTCTTTCCAGAGGTGAACATAAATCATAGCTGGGTCTGGCATGCTATCACTGGCTTTTTGCTTTTCACTTATCTAATGAATAAAAAAAGCAGAAAGAAAGAAAGAAAAAAACAAGTGCATAAGCTGTCATATTTTGAACCGGGTAGACTGCTTTCGCTCACAACCCAGCACAACTTTTGTCTTATTTTTCAGCACGGAGACTGTGAGTGGGTTTCCCGTAATTGCTGCAGGAGTATTCATGAGCTGCATATCACTGGTCTCTGTGTGTGTGAGAGAGTGAGAGCTAGTTTGAAAAAAAAAAAGGGTGCATATGAAAGATACCTCACAGCATCTGCAAATGCAAATGTAGACACAAATAGTAGCAAAAGAAAACAAGTTGTGAAGGCATTCGGTGGAGAAATACTTCCACTCCCATGTGTCCAGACACAGTAAGAAGTATGCACATACTCCCACACACAGTCATCTTCTTTGTTTGACATTGGGTATATTTCTGTTAAACCTTGGCTTTTGCCTTTGTATCATTAAAATCAGAGAGGAAAAAAAATAGTTTTCAATGATCAACAAAAGAGTCAAATCCTTTAGTTAAACTCAGTCTATTCATTTATCTTTTAAATACGGAAGTCCCTGAACAAACCTGAAGCTCACACAAAGTCTGTGAACATCAATAAGATACAACTTTGAAAAAAAAAAAAATTAGCCTTAAAAAGTTGAAGGACCTTGAGGACAGATGGACGTGTGGGGACAAAGCTTTTATAACTGTCATCATAAACCTAACAAACACACAATGTCATAGCTTACTATTATACTGCTGACTGATGGACATCTTAATGCTTTTTATCAGCAAACTAAAATTTATCACAAGAAAAACTTAAAAGAATTACAAAGTAAAGCAAACTGCTAAGTGCAAACCACTGCACCACTGTGCAGCCAGAAAACTGATTAAGTAATATTTGAGTAATATCAGCCAAGGGATTCAGTCAAACTCATAGTGGGCAGTGTACAGACCAAAATTCCCTGCATTTTTGTCAAAATGGTAAAAAAAGGGACAGCAAGGATGAACTATTTGTTGAAACAGGTGAGCTGATTTGTGCTAGCCTCTTTAGCATTGGGGCATAGCGAATCAGTCGCTAAATATATTTGTTATTCTAATTCAATTCTTGTTTGAAGAGGTTTGCTGATAAGGTTTTACAACAACAAAACAATATCTCCATTTGATTAGCCCTTTAGTGATGCTGCTGGCTAACTTTTCTAGGATTATTTATTCAACAGCTCTGAAAATGGCAATACCACCTGGGGTAGCCAGCTCAAAATCTAACTGGTTGAAGCAATAATAATAATAATGCATTGTACTTATATAGCGCTTTCTAGGACACTCAAAGATGCTTCACACATATCCATAATTCATTCACTCCCTACTGGGTGATGGTAAGCTACTGTTGCAGCCACAGCTGCCCTGGGGCAGACTGACAGAAGCGAGGCTGCCATTTTTGCGCCATCAGCCCCTCTGACCATCACCAACCCATCACACACACATCATCCAGACTAGGCAACGTGGGTGAAGTGTCTCGCCCAGGACACAGCGACAATTTAATCTCATCGACCGTCCCACTGTGGTACCTGGGGTTCCGAGGTCGCCCATCCAAGTACTGCCCAGACCCAGATTATTGTACAAAAGACATACAATTATCGATTGTACACTGTTAATGTGTGGTTATATTTTTTATAAAAAAATTAGTCGAGTTTCATTTCTACTTTTACAGGAACTTTTTAGGCTGTTACCGAAGCTCTGCTGATTTTAGTGTAACTGGCAACAAATGCTAGCTGAAATGTGATGAATGAAAAGCATCAATCTAAAAGCACACTTTGGAAGAAGTCTAGCCATCTGAAAAGCCATGAACTATTTGTAAATGTTTTATAAACATCAATGGCTGATCGAAAAAAAAGGTGGTAAATCAGAGGATTTTTCTCTGATTTATAAGGAGTATATATATATATATATATATATATATATATATAAAAACTGGGATATTTCATAAAACTGCAAGTGGAGCGTTCAATACAATAAACACATAAAAGGGAATAAGAGAGTAATCATCCTATCCTTCACTCTAAAAAGCATGTTACCATAATTTTGCGAACCATAACCCCATACAGATTCTCTGCTGAAACAGCAGGAAAGTTAGAAGATTTAAAACTTATAAATGGCAGCCCCTTTGTCATAAATATACTCCCTTTCTTGTGCTGGAATACTTCCATGGAATAATAACTAATTTAACACCCATTTGCTGATTAAATATAGAAAAAGACAAGAAAACAGAAGGAAGAGAGATGAAAAGGCTTAGGCTTCAGAAGCAAGGAGAAGATGAGAGTGATATAGCGGAGAGGAGTTAAGAAGGGAGGAGGAGAATGAGAGGGAAGGGATAAAGTTAAATCTTCCGGTTAGGCCGAGCCAAACAAACAACAGGGAGTTTTTCACAAAAAGAATTGAAATGGCTTGAAACTGAGCCTGGGTGGGCGAAGTGAATGTTCTCTCACTCCCACATATTTAAGAATCTAAAATATGCACATGCATGTTAATGATTGAGGTACACTGCACACAAACTCATAAACATACATGATGTACTGGTGGATGCAGCTACTGTGCAAATCAAGTCACAGTTCTATTCAAAAGTAAAGGAAGCAATTAGACTTTTGCAAACTTCAAAACAGTGGTCACTCTGTTCACCTTTTGCAACCATGTTGTTAAAAATATTTTATAGCTTTTTTGCTGCTTTATTTTCTAAAGCGTATTATTTTCTTAGTCGCAATTTTTACATTGTGTTCTGTGTGTAGATTGGTTGTTTGTTGGATGAGCATGGACCTGGGTTGCATGTGTCGCTGCCCCCCTCGTGCCAGTTTTTTAGGGTTGATGGGGATCTGTTGGTCCTAATAAGCACATGGTTCACATCGGGAGCATGCATGTAGTTTCACACACACTCGCACATTGCATCCCACTGTTTACTGTTTGCTATGTTCCTTGCTCCCAACCAATATTATTATAGTTCTAGTAACATGTGTTTGTGTTGTACATTATTTGTTATAGAAGGTTTTGATGTGTGTCAGCTTTATCACTGTCTTAATCTATTGTTTGTACTTTTTTTCTCCTTAGATAATCCAGCAGATTGGTTGTGATGCTGAATACTGTCACTTCAGATTTTATCTTCACTTTATCCCCCTCTCTTCTTCTTCTGTACCCTATTGCTCTTCTTTTTCACCTCCCCTTTCCTCAGTAATCCTTGTCAGGTAAAAAAAAAAATAGTGTTCATACTATGGACCATTGCCAATTAATCTCAAATATCCTCAAAATAACTGTGAAATAGCCATGTAACGTGTTTTTGAGTCATTATCAATAATCTTTGTATGTGTCTGACCATCTGTATGTGTCATTGAAATTAAATTTGATCAACACTGCACTGATCCATCGTGATGAAGAAAGAGTTGAGCTGAAAAGCAAAGATTGAAATTTACCAGCCGACCTACTGATACATATAAATACCTACATCTTTTTGAAACACATTTCATGTGAATGTCATGTTACATTAAGCCCTTTGCGAATATGGTTTTAAATGTGCCACACAAATAAACAGTATTATATCACTGTATATTTTTCACAATAAAAAAGATAGCAAAATGCTCTTGAAAGTGACCTAAAAGTTTGAAATTTAGAAAAAAGTTTCTGTTTTTTTTTTTTTTAATCTTTATATTTTTATTGACAATATTTTCATTCCATTAAGATTTGGTATTTCTCTACATTTAATGTAAGGAATGTTGTCGACTGTTATTATTAATAAGGAAAAAGTTTTTTCTTTCGATTGAACCTTCTGAATATCTTTGGGTAACCGTCTCTTTGAATCAAAGATGTTGGGGTTACAAAGGGGAAACCTAAATGAAGGGATTATGGTTGGGATAACAGTTAAGGAGACCTTTTATTTTCTCATTTTGATAGCTCTGGCCATCAGTAAATTTGACCACTTGTAATAATTTCTAGAATTGATGATAGATACAAAGTGTTTGCAATCAGACTTATTTTCTAAATCAGATACCTCACTTTTTACTCTTTAAGTAGTTTAGGGTATTCTTCGAATGACGAAGAACAAAGCACATAGGCACGGTTTCAATGAGAAGTTATTAAAAAACATCAAAATTTGAATTGACTCAAACTACCATTTTTGTTAAATCTGCATCCGAATTGAAAACCATACCTTCATGTTTCTTAGATAAGGGTCAGCAGGTTAGCTTTTTTTTTAAAATGGTAGCAATAATACTTTAACCTTATAAAGTCCCTTTTTGATTATATAATTTTACTATTTTGCAACAAACTAAACCTCATCAGTTTACAGTCTTCAAAATGAAACCTTTGTAACCATTAGCCATGTGGCAGCAGGTGAATGACCACAGGTTTTCAGCATCAGGTTGAAATCTGGGAGAGGGAGGAAGGCCAGGAGTGATCTATAACAGAAAAGGCTTCAAAGTTGTTTTCTGGACAGTGGATTTGCTGATTGAGATGTTTCGACTTCGTCCAGGAATCATTTTCCACCTGATAGAAGGAGACCTGAGAACTGATTCTCTATATACTACATTATTTATATACAGTATACAAATACTGTATATACTAACCTGAGTTACCTGATATAGAAGCAGTTCTCACATCCCGAATAGATGTCTCAGGATTTCTGACTAGAAGTCAAAATAGCTCTATCATTAAATACACTGTCCAGAATACAATTTCTGAGTATTTTTTTATGATCGTAATATTTGGTTACAACCATCGACGATAACCGTAATTGGTAAACTACCATTCACTCATTTTGGGGAATCCGAATATTAATTTGTTATTATACTTTGTGACATTGAAGCTATCCCATCAATCTGTAATAATTTCCAGTCAAACTTGTGCTGTGTCAGTGTTGGATCACAAAAAGATTACAATTTCTCAAGAAGAGGAGACTTTTTCTGTAGAAACAAACAACGCGCAGAGAAACGTCCAACTTCTGTTTGAAAGTCAGTCTGATGTTATAGAGTCGTCCAGCTGGATTTCAATCCAATTACTGAATAATGGTAAAATATTGTGTGTCATACAGAACTCTGATACTGGTCGGAGTAATTTTTTTTGGGCTTGATTGGAAGCATCAGTTTTTTTCCCCCAGAATTGAACCAAAGCAAACCAAAGTATTTTTCCAAACAGGCACAATTGCCCTTGAAATTTTCAAAAAAATTCCAGAGAGACTGCATCTGAAAATACCAACAAACAGCAATTTTTTTTTAACAAGTTCTCTAGTAAAAACTTAGATCAAAGACTGTTCTATTAGTTCATTCCCCAGAATGTTTACCATTCCTGAAGCCAGTTTTTTTTCTTTTTCTGTAAGCCACTATTTGAGCTGACAGGAGCTGCTGCTGCATTACCTTTTCTGATGAGGCAAAATAGTTTTCCTGACTGTTAAATTTACTTTTAAAACATGACAGCCAAGTCTAAATGGCACATTGCGTAAGGTGTGGAATGAGTGTCAATGGAAAATAGTTACTGCATGTTACAATTTTTAAAAGTTTACTTTAATTTTTGCAAAACCGCGTCAAATTGAGTAGAAACCATCTGTTCCTTTTTTGTACTCACTTTAATCTGAGCAGGGGTACTGGATCCTTTCCCAGCTGTTTTGGAGAAAGAGGTGAAGTAAAGTCTTGACAAGATGCCAGTTTTGCTCAGGGCCAACAAAAAAGAAACACGACAAACAACCAAACAGGCTCACCCTCGTGACTTTTACAAATTCAGATCAACAATTAACCCAACAATTTCATCAAGTTTAAAATAAATGCAAACATATGTGCGTACATATGACTACACACATATTATTGAATAGAAAAAGGAACTAAAATGAATGAAAATGAAGGAATTACTTTTTCTCACAACTAGAACCAATCACTTTAAGTTTTAGAGATCCCAACACGTGCAAAATCAACTTCTCAGGGCTTTCTACCTTCTAAAATGTTATGTGTGGACCCTGTTTGTGGGTACGGATTCATAAATATACAGATTATTACAGAAGAAAAAGAAAAGTTTCAGAACAATCCTGTGATTTTTGGTCCACTTCAAAATAAATTCTGGTTGGCTAACTGTGAATGGAATTCAGTTGTTTGGGATCTCACTCAAACTGGACAGATTTTGAGGGAACGATTTTAGTTTTAACCACAGAAAAATTGACAAAAATCTGAACACTGCATAAATTTATTGTTTCTCAAACGTTCACTTGAAAAAGCCATTTTTAGCGCCTGGACAATCAATGAGCTGGATTTAGTTATTCTTTGAACTTGGACAGAGGTTGCTTCGGGGAATATCGCTCCTAGTGGGCGGTGCAGAAGTCAACCAAACTAGCTGTAGGGGTGAATATGTTTGAATTTTCCCACCCGAACTAATCAAGATCTCCAGACCATTTTAATGTAAATGAGCCCTACGTTTCAGACGATGTTAATCCATGTGCGCCTGCTGAGAAAAGTGTGAAACAAAAGCAAAAGAGAAGCACTGGCAAGTTTTTACAATAAGAACCAAACTCATTTCTAAAAGGATATTTTGGATGCAAAGTTTATCGGGTTGTATAGTATGTACGTATTTCTGTAAACATTAGACGAATAACACTTGAACAATTATTAGGAAATTGAATGAATTTAAATCAGCGACAAACCTGTTGAGATTAGAAAGTAAGTGTTACGCAAAATCAACTTTTTGAAGGTTTCTGTCATGTTTGATCGTTATTCCAATCAAAAAACAAACCTGAGGGGATTTTCTATTTTATTCAAGGATGGTTGAGCCATTAGCAAGCTCCATATAATTTCAATGCCAGGTTGTTCTTGGCTCTGAGTTTTGTTCTCCACCACGCCCACATTCAACTGTAAACAAAGTGTTTCTTGCAGCAGCGGTGGAGATCAAAGGGGTCACACTTGATTTATCCCATAGGACTAAGTGGGTAGTAAGAGGGAGGTGTTAGCTCAATGATAAAATCTCCTTGGACCGGGAGAAGCTGATTCGATTCCCACTGGGCCCATCCCTAAGTGTCCCTGGAGAAGACACCTAACCCCTAGTTACTCCCAACTTTGGCGCCGTCATGGCTGCCTGCAGCAATGGCAATGGCAATTTCTTCATGAGGGATGAATACAGCATGATTAAAAAAAAAGAAAAAGGGAAATTGCATAAATTCTTTTTATATAAAGTGAAAATTGTTAGCCTACGAAAACATAACCCACTCCTTTAAATGGTGGAATCCACAATTCTGTGGAAAAATACAAAACCAGCAAACACGACAAAGTCAGTTTAAACACAAGTGGTTATGAATAAAATAGCATTTGTGATGTCAACTCTTTTCAAGAACGTTCATGACTTTTTTTCATGGTTATTTTTTATTTATTTTTTTTTACGAGCAGTTTTTCAAAATAAGCTTTATTAACTGAAAGAATACAAAATATTTGAACGATGTAGAGCAAAACATCTGAGGTCAGCATGATGGTGGTATGATAGTGATGGGTGTTACTTGACATTCGCAGTTCCTGGAAAGCAATCTATGGTAGGAAAATAAAAATATATGAATGGTGTAAGAATACAGGAACATTTACAAGTTTTTTTTTTTTTTTTTACCATAAAAGGAATGGAACAACAGTTTTGGTCAGCAGGACGGTAAGATGAGTCATAGACCAGTGTGGAAATGGTTCAATGGGAAGGATTATCAAGTTGAACCCAGACCAAAATCTGGCTGAAAATCTCAGAATGGTTAGAGATTTATTTACTTCAGCAGATCCATCCGGCTTAATGGAAAGGCAACATATACAGTATTTACTGTACGTATGCCCACATATCTTGAGAGATTTAAAGTTGTTGTTCCTACAGCAAAAGGCTTTTTAGAGTATTGGCATTGGGGAGAAAAAATAGATACATATATTGTTGCAAATTTTTATTTATTTGTTAATTTATTGAACCGTTGGTGGTGCAGTAGTTAGCACTGTGGACTCACTGCAAGATGGTCAGGGTTTGAGTCGGGCTTGAATCACTGACCTTTTTGTGTGGAGTTTGCATGTTCTCTGGTTTTCTCCGGGTTCCTCCCGCCCTCCTAAAAGCATGCATGTTGGCGTGATTGGCCGGATAGAATTTATTCCAGGAGATGAGTGTGTGCAAATGATTGCTCGTCTCTATGTGTGGCCCTGTAACAGACTGGGGACTTGTTCGTAATGTACCCTGCCTTTCGCCTGTAATCAGCCAGGACAGGCTGCGGCACCTCCCATAGCCATGACAAGGACTGGTTAAGAAAATAAATTGATTTTTTTTTTTTTTTATTGTTTTGAGAAAAAAATTGAAACTATTGTTAAAGTAAAAATAACAAATTTACCAAACAAATTTTGTTCAACTACATATAAAGAATAAAATTATTTAGCAATGCAAGGTGCTCAAATATATTTTTTACACTTTTTCTGATAAAATCATTTGTCAGACTACATTTGCACTCTTGGATTTTCTTGAAGGAGAGCCCACATCGATTCAGCGGAGATTGCTAAGATGCATTTTAATAAAACGCAGAATAATATCTTCACATAAAGGAGGCACATGGGAGACTCTTGGCATGCTCTAGTTGTTATTGCTAAAATCAAGAGTTACGTCCACAGCGTACTAGGAGACCACTTTCAACAGTAGGACCTACAGTTTCAACATTGAGCCACTTGGAAAATTTCCCTTTGGATATTCCATGTGCCATGGGCAATGTTTTACATTATATGAGCTAAAGTTAAAGGGCTCATGCAACTCAATGGTGAAATGGCTTTTATTTTCATTACCTGTCAGGATAGGTATTATGTCATTCTTATGACAACAGTGGCCAATATGTCAGCCTCTTTAGGCTGAGTGCATCCATCTGTGTTACTATATATCTGACTGTAATATCTGCCTGGCTTTTAGCCAGCAAAATCTCTGGTCTGCCAGAGTTGCAAGAGTATCTCCAAGTATCTCGAGTGTATCGGCTTTATCCTCACCGCCTCCACGGACCTAAAAATATTGGACATTGTACTAGGAAAGCAGATGCTCCAATCAATTTTTTAGATTCTTAAAATCCATTTAGAGTAAAATAGTTTACTGTCCTCAGAATTTCTTAAAACAAGAGCATTGAAGTTGACTATTAAATGCAAAGGGTTGCGATTCAAGTAATGATAAAGATGTGCAGTAAAAGAAATCTATTTCAATAAAAGCTCATCTAAAGCAAATGTCACAGAGTTTCCAACAAAATGACTTATATGAGGCCATAGTATCTTCCTTGCAGAATTAAGAGGGTCCAGTAGCCCTTGGGAGCAGCTTGTCACAAGAGAAACTCCTTCTGGGGCCACTCTGTTGAGGTTTTCAGCCAGTTCCCTGGGGGTCCCCACCACCACTTACTCGCTGAAATAAAAATCAATGGCTTAATGATCCAAAACAGGAAATAGAGGGAGAAAAAATAAAGTCCCTAAAACAACAAAATGTCTTTTGGCAAGGGACATTCTGTCCTGGGCCTTCATTTGTTTGTTTGTGTTGAGAGAAATTTGCTAGGACGGTAAGTGAGTGTATGTGTGTGTGTGTGGTTGTGTGTGTACATGCACAAGCAGCTTCGAGAGAGTGAGCTTACCCTAGCTTAGTGGCGCAAAACATATTGATTTATTGATTGCCTGTTTCACCCCCTCGCCATCTCGCTCTCTTTCTCTCTGCCTGTTATAAAGGCTCTGGGGACTCGAGACTGCAGCGAGGACTGAAAAAGGGATGTGAGCTTAGGAGAGATGGAAGAGGAGAGAGAGAGGGTAGGAGGAGAGAGAAAGGCTGAAAGTAAGGGAGGGGTATCCCATCTAAGAGTTGATCCAGCAGCCTTTTAACCAAGGCCCCTACATCATTCAGATTTATGAACTAAGGTCATGACCAAATCAAAACCTTGACCTATCTGTGAGGATGCCGATTTATAAGCACCTTGTAGCACAAAGAGGTGGGACTTGGCAGGAGCTTGTATTCTCCTTGGCCCTGGCTTCTCTA
The DNA here is from genome assembly GCA_902685375.1 of Neostethus bicornis. NCBI lineage: Eukaryota > Metazoa > Chordata > Actinopteri > Atheriniformes > Phallostethidae > Neostethus > Neostethus bicornis. Next base: position 15,351,442 of record LR738557.1, on the reverse strand, counting down.
TCGAGAGAGCTGGATCAGGGATGAAGGGGAGAATGCTCGTAATTTGTGATTACCAGACAGGTTGTGTTATATCATATACAATGTATAGCTGGTGCAAACCCTACTTCAAAAGAATTTCACTGTTTTGTGCCCTGCATGGAAACACTTTGATGTGTCTCTATAGAAAATCCTGCTGGAGCAGGTCTGGTTCTACTTCTGCATAGGGAACTGATTCTTTTACTTTACGCTTAATCTCAATGGTCATAGCCAATAGCTGTGTGGTCTTAAACAAACATTTAACATATCCTCATTGTTACACATAGCAACTAAGGGCACTTTAAGACACATGTTACTGCTCTAGTTAGTGGTTAAATGATAATTATTACTGCAAATAGATACACATTTGAAGCCATCTGGGGAAAAAATGACAAAACTCTCTTTAGTGTCTTGACTTTACCTTCATTTAACAGTTTTCTTTAGTCAACCCCGTCATAGCTTTTACAAGTCGGTTACCAACGATTAAAATTTGTGAGCCAGAGCATCTTGCATCTATGCTTCCTCTACATGCAATCATATCTTTGGAAGCATCTGGCAGGCCCAAGTCATCCCCCGCAGCTTTTATAATGAACACAGTACATGAAGCTTAGGCGACCATCTGATTCAGGCAGTAAAAATATACAGCACAAGCTTAACTGTAAATTTCTGAGATGGGAAAATTAGATGAAGCGCCCAACGCGGCAGAAAACAAGTAGTTTGTGTCCACTTCTTTGTTTATGACTCACAGGAAGCTTATGATGAGAATCCTTCTTGTATTAGCACAATGTTCTTTCTCTAACTCAGTCTTTCTTAATAAATTACAACGGAAATGAAATATGAGTCCACATTCATTTTTTCTCCCGGGGAGACTAAACATCATTTGTTGCTTTTTCATGCCTTTACATACCACATAATAAGAAAGCAGCGCAAGTAATGGAAGTGCAGGTGACAGAAAAAAGATATTCACCACTACAGGTAAATAAATATGAATACAGGTTAAAAAAAGTTTTTTAACCAGGTGGCTCTTAGTTGTCATGACAACAACTAATCCCAAGGCTGTGCCTAGTTTGCTCACTCTACAGGGAGCTGGGACATCAGGTAGGGGAGGGCCTGGGGGACCAAGGCCATTCTATTCTTAAATACACAGCAACAGGCAAATGCAATTACAAACCAGTGGGGGCAGATTTAATCTAATCCAGGTGGCCCATGCAGTGAAAGCCTTCCTCTCTCTTGAGATGGCATGCACACGGACACTGTGTTGTGGGTCCCTCGTGACAGTCGCTGACACCAAGCTATCAAAAGTGCTGAAAGACAGCGTGATGTTTGTAGCACACAGCAAGAGGAAAAATTTTGTTTTTAGCTTAAATCTAATGACTTGAAAATTTTCTGGCTAAATCGCAGATAGAATACGACAAACTATTTGAAGTCTGAAACTCTGTCTTGAAAAATGTTTCATCAATATTTCTATGTAGCCCAATTACATTTTTCATGGTAACTGACTGTAACAAAAGATATTTAGATTTTTTTAAAAAGTAACAACAGTGCATGCATCATAATTCAAAATAATGATGAATAACTTATGAATACATGTATCCAGTATTCGACATGTTTGAAACTTTTTAGTCCGACTGGCAAACCGGACGTGAAAGGAGGCAAAAAACAAGCTGTACAATTTGGTTAAAACGTTGCCTTACTTTGTGTAAAATGTAATTTGAATGCTTGTTGCTAATATTTTTCTGTTCGGTTGTTAAATTTAGATCATCTTAATTTTGGATTCCAATATTTTGCTTAAGATGATGGCTTGAACAAAATACGTCTCTTTAGAGCAGGATTCACAGACTCGAATGAGCATGGAGTCGCTGAAGGGCAGACTGGGCGTGAGTTCAGATCACATTACATTCGTTACAAAAAAGGCTTTGAAACATCTTAATTTTGCTTTTTAACACAAAAAAAAGATGAAAACACAATGAATTAAAATAATAAGAAAAACTAAATCAGCACGAGGTGAACATACTACTACTACTAACGAAAACATTACCGAAAAATGTGACTTTATGTAGTAAGACTTGATGCCACTATGCTGTTAAATTAAGAAAATATTCTTTGTGCAAAAGAAAACGTGATATGACAAAATTGATAAAAAGCACACATCTTAAATTAAACTTGAACTCTTTTATGTGACAGATGCTGGTCCCAACTGCAATGCTTTACTCATATTTTTGTGGCTCTCCTGTTTGATTTACGATTCATAAATGTAGTGTATAATGGTAACGTTACGTCAACAAAGGTTTCAGCTAACCTCAGGAGGACATTTGGCTAACACAGAAACAACAATGAAACATATTTAGATAAATATCATCTTGCAGCCCAGTCTTAAATATAGGTGAAACACTGCACGCTTCTGTGACCGTGCTACAGAAGCACATATGTACAGTGGTCTAATATTTTAATAGTTTTGTTTTATCTTCTGAGCCGCTTAAACCTAAAAGGATTGTGGGGGTGCCGCAGTACGGCTGATTTAAGGCGAAAGGCGGGGTACACCCCAAACAGGTTGCCAGTCTGTCACAGGGCGACACATACACAACCATCTACACACACTCATTCCTAGGGCAACTTCATAGCAGTTAATCAACCTAACATGCATGTTTTTGGAAGGTGGGAGAAAACCGGAGTACTTGGAGGAAACCTACGCAAACACGAAGAGAACATGCAAACTCTACACAGAAAGGCCAGTGTTTCAAGCCTCGTCTCAATCGTGACCTAAAACCTGAACTTGTGCACCACCATGCAGCCCACTCGTTTATTTGTCCATTGTAAATTGTACTTAAGTCACACAAACATAGATCAGACAGTGTCTGTCTTAAATATCATGCATTTTTGGATTTTTATTTTTTTTTCAAATTTTAACTTCCTTTGACAGAAAATTGAGAGTAGTTACTTTTTTTTTAAATTTTTCAAATACAATTTTTTTCTACTATTATTCACCATGTAATTTTGCTATGGAATAAAAAATTTAAGGACACTGTAAGTTGAAGTCTCTTATCTTTTAGCTAATTTAAGATCCAGAATTAGCTGCAGCAAAACAGTGAGCTGCCTGAGTGAGTTCCCGCCTATGCTTCAACAAAGTGGTGAAGTTCTTGGCCTGTATTGAACTGAGACAAAACCCCACCTCCTGGGAGTCTTATAGCGCATCTGATTAGTTGGCAAATGGTTTGTAGGCCGAGAGTTTGAGACCCCTGCTTTAGAGAAATTAAGGAGCCTGAATGAGTCTTGGAAATCATCTCCAAGTTGACCTCTTGATGATGTCAAGAAGTCATGTCAAGAAGAATACTGAAGTACACACTGGACTTTAATATTTTATGCAGACTAGCTACACTAAAATTTGGTTTACTGTTCAATGAAACAATGTGCCAACTTTCTCAGATTACTGATAAGAGGATTTAATTCCTCTTACTATGAATTGTAAGGCCTGAAAACATTGTTTAACAAACTTCTTTTTTTTTTTTTTTTTAACAAACTTCTATTTGTTGGGGATTTTCTACTTTTCACCAAAAATAAACCTGGAGTAAAACATTTTATTAAACAGTTACATCAACTGTATTTGAAATAAAGAAAAAGTGCCACACAAAATAAGTTAGAACTAAGAACAAAACTAACCAACCAAAAAAAGACAATTAATGCAGGTACGCACATATCCATTTAGCTATTTCACCGATGACACCCTAATCTGACTGCACAATGACTTTTCCCTAGTTTACTTCAGATAAATCTCGATTGCATTTGTCGGTTGACTGATTTACCTTTTGAACTGTTCAAAGTATTTGAACAAATTATTTGAAACCCCACAATTCCCAAAACAAAGCTGTGTTTTAAGTGAAATGACCCAGATTTTTGCTGGTTTACTTTTTACCTTTTGAAGAAAAAACACATGTTCAAAGTTGGTTGTTCTAAAGATCCCGGCAATCATATCACTCCTTTGGATATAGGATGTGTCTGGTTGCTTTTATTTTACATTATTCAACTTGGCCTTTAATAACAAGTTCAGTGTCTTGGGATAAAGATGATTTATATTATAAGGTGCAGACAGATGGGTTAATTTTATGTCTACACAGAAAATTTATTCTGATAATTCAGAAAAGATTTTTAATTCAATGGGAAAAAAAAAGCTCAATTGGGCCCGATAGTCACAATTTCATATGCTAATACCGAGGTAAATCTTAACATTTGACACCAATTTGTAATAAAAAAAGGTCACTTGAATGATGAAAATGTTTGAAATGCAGATATAAACCACAACAAATAAGCAATTCTAATTTAGAATTTCACAGAAGAACAAAAAAAATCAATCTTGCAAGATATTTTCAGTAGCGTGTGTAGCAGTATTATTTGGCTAATTTGACACATAGTACATGTTGGGTGGTTAAAAAATACAATTCAGAATTTGGGTTCAGGACTGTATCAATGGTGTCAGTTTTATAGACGAAGTGAGGAAGACCTTATTAGGAAGTCCATGTCTGACCACATTGAGTTGTGTGGGTAGTTCCACTTTAAGAACTGTCGGGGCTGCTGACACTAGAGCTGGGGTTTGTCTTGGACTGCTCTGTGTCATTCATTCTCTCCAAAAAGTCTGAAATATCTCAATTTTCTTTCATTTCTATATTTTCCCACAAGGCAATCCGGAAGTAAGCCAATTTTCTGAACTCAGGAGGTGCAACCAAAAAAGGCTGAACAAGAAGTATATATAGTTCTAGTAAGTATAGTCAGATATTTATAGCTGAGGCTCTTTGCGCATACTTGATAGAGAAAGGCTAAGTTAACTCAACAAGCACTTGGCAACTCAGTAAAATGTAAACTCAAAGGCTGTCCAAGGAACAACGTTCTCAAAATGGGATTAGTCCAGGCCAACTATCAGCCAGTGATCTCACCATAACCAAGGATGCTTGTTAGCAGCTAATATAAGTGGACACATAGATCAATACATGACCGAGGCACAAAAAGACATTGATAAAAATAACAGAAGACCACCAGCTAGTTGACAGAAACGTTACCCGAGAATGTAAAACTAGGCAGCGTAACTTCTGTAGTGGCTGGATTGATTTCCAAAAAGCATACAACCATATTGATCTTGGAGTAACTGTAGTTGTACAAGGTCAACAACACTTGGCCATAATTTTTGCAAATTAAATTAGGCTCTTGGACCATCATGGAAAGAGGATAGCTGTGAGCAGTTTTAGAAGCGCTTACAAAGAACTTTGTAACAGGGGGCTTTCAAAAAGAAGTTTCTTTGTTATTGTTACTATTGTGCTTAAATCTGATCCAACTAATCAACGATACTGGCTGTGGATCCGACATAAATAAGTTGGTGTACTGTGAGAGCAAAGCATCAAATCTTTAGTCTACATCATCAAAACATACAGCAAGATTACTTGAATACAATTTGGAGGGAAGTCACAAAAAGTATGGTCAATATCAAGGGTGTTTGTTTTCCATTGACAGAATAATAGATGTTGAGCTGCGCTAAAAATACTTTGGAATACAATAAACAAAAATCCGCCACAAAGAGGCGACTCGGAAATTTGTAATAGAAAACTATCTGAGGAGTCCAAGCACGAGTCCCAAAAAGTCAGCTCAAAGAATAAAAAACAAAACATAGGGATTATGAGCATGAAAACCTGCATTGAAGGTAAAAGATTTATGATTTACAGAAGCAGAAGCGAGACGAATTTACACTTCAGCCAAGCTCCTAGTACCAGTGTGGGTAGCAAGCCCCGTATATAACCCACAACCTAACAGAGGGATATAACATGTAGATAAGACGATGGAAGTTGAATGTTAGAACTGAATATGTGGCATTGAATGTTACTAAGTAACATCAATAAATATAAAGTTCCCACAAATCACAATGAAAGACATTTCCCATGATGGTGAAGAATTAGATTGCATGTGAAACTGAAACACAGGCAGATTAATTGGTAATGCCGTGCCCATAAGGATTTAAAACCCAGCATAAGAGGCAAGGAAAAGCCAATGTGATTTAAGTGGACATCCAAGACAAAAGCAACTACAGAAAGTTAATACGGAATCATCAAAAAATCTTGGAAGACTCCAAAATAACATGGGAGGTAAAAGCAACAATACTAGCAACTCATGGTCATGGCGAGAGTGAAAATGCTTTTTAGAGGAAAGTGAATAAAAGGGAAGTTTTCTAAGCGAGCGAAGAGAAATGTAAGGTGGAGTAGAGCTGACATTAGAGGATACATTTATGAAATAAATGGGAAATAAAGGGCAAAGGACGGCAAGAAAAGAGTGATTCTTTCTTAGAAAAAAAGTACAGTAGTTACTCAGCATAGTTGGGATCAGATTACTTCTACGTCATCTGGCCTTGAATCAGCCATGGCAAAAAAACACATTTTTCATCATGCATTATATCGGTGACAAATGAACGTTGAATAACAATAAAAACATATAAAACAAACAGCTACACAACAACGTTTTTACAGCTAAAGTTAAGAATCATTTTTTTGTCTAATTGTTTTTATGAGATGTGCCAGTTTGCACACAGGCGGTCAAGCAGTTAAAAAGCTCCCACTGTGTGGATTACATGAACCTACTTTCTTGCAAACTAGCCTGGAGAACAAATAGGACTGTTTAAGGTCTGTACATGAGTGCTTTTGACATCAGCCGGAATTTCGCTGAACCACATGAAGACTTTAGCAAAGTACTATTATGTTCGGTGAGGTATACATTTTTTTTTTTTTTAAAAAGACTCACTTTTCAAACCTAAAGTTTCTTTTATGTATCACTTTTTCAAACAGCATGGTACATGCCAGGTCTTAGGTTATTTAAATGTTACATACTTTTCTTTTAATTGTTGAAAACAAAGTAAAAGTTTGTCCACTCAGTGTTGAAAGCTCAGTTTTAAAGTCAATGCTTCTCAGACAGAACCTTCTTATCTAATTAAACATGCGAATCGTTCAATTAGTTGTGTATAAACAAAGAATTTGGCAGCTTGCCTTTCTAGTGTTTCTGTGTGTTTGGCTGTAAACTTTTTTTTTGGCCACTAATTTTGCCCAAAATTAAGGAGCAATTTTCCTAAAAAAATACTTTTTTCATTAAAAAATTTAAACATTTCAGCAATTGCCAGTCTTCTACAGAATGACCAACTTTACAGATAAACTTGTGCACCGTCCAACATTTTTAAACAAATAATTACGTGCTACACCTTAAACTTCAAAATTCTTGGTTTGAGATCTTTGGAGACATTGTCTACTTCTTCAGCTCGGGTTTGAAAATGTTTTTATGCAAAAAATTTTGCAAAGTGCATGGTTGAAGATCAAAACATCAGGACAAACTATGTAAGCAAACTCAGGAGTATGGCAGCAGAAGGTTTGTAATAAGAACTACCAAATTTAATTGTAAATACTTTTGACATTTCAGCAAGTGACAGCTGTAACAAGAAGAGAAGTGTCATACTCTGATAAATATAATTTTACATAGAAAGTAGTCGCTGGCGGCACGGTGGTGCAGTAGCTAGCACGCTGGCGTCACAGCAAGAATGTCGGTGGTCCGAGTCCCGGGTGGGACGAGGCTTGGAACAATGGCCAGTGTGGAGTTTGCATGGGTTCTCTCTGGGTACTCCAGTTTCCTCCCACCGTCAAAAACATACATGTTACGTTGATTTGCGATTGTGAAATTTTTCCTAGGAATGAGTGTGTGGCTCCTGCAACAGACTGACGATCAGTTCGGGGTGTACTCTGCCTCTTGCCTTGAATCAGCCAGGATAGATTCTGGCATCCCCATATATCCCGTTAGGACTGGTCGGCTCAGAAGATGAATGAATGAGTGCAATGATTGCTTCTAACACTGTTGAGAATGTACAGTGAGTAGAAGCCTAATCCATGTCTTTTGGCACATTTTATGTTGAAATGAACAATAGCAATTCTTATGTATTTAATTTCCAATAATTTCTATTACTTTATGCATTTCTGGAAGCACTTTTAATGTAAATGTCATTTGGTGAATGAGGTGTAGAATCATCTTACATCCATCGTATAACTACTTTTTAATCTGCTTCAGAAAAACCCTCCACAAATTTCTTCTCTAAAATTCAAAAAATAAAAGGAAAGGCAAAAATGCAAGTCTCAAAAATGTAATTATAAAAGCAAATATTTATGTGACAAACACTATATTCTACATCACTGATGCACAAAAGCAAATAAGTTGTGGCTGGCATGCTGGGTTTATGGTACAGAAGCAATAAATTCTCTTAAGCAGCATAAAAATGAGATTCATACTGAAAATGATCTCGCATCAATTGACCAAAATTATTGCAAAAGGCGCTAGCACCGAAGTGACAACACCATCCTCGTTTGCACAGCATTAACATAACTTAACATGACAACACTCAAGCAGGTCGCTGGATTCATTTTCATCATCCCCATTGGTTATGTACCTAATTGCATGTTGCAGGAATGCACCGTCGCCTTTTGAGCACAAACACATCTCAAGCTTCAAAAAACATGCAGCACACTGGGGATCAATCACACACACGCACGCACTCACGCACGCACGCACGCACGCACTCACGCACGCACCCATCCACCCACCCACCCACGCAGGCACACACACACACACACACACACACACACACACACACACACACACACACACACACACACACACACACACACACACACACACACACACACACACACACACAAATATGTATGGTTTATTGGCCACAAAGAAAAATTGTCCTCAGGAATGAGTTTGAGTGTTTATGGTGGAGTGACTGTGGCACCATTACAGACAGGCGACCTGGTCGGGGTGTACGCTGCCTCTCGAATTACATCAGATGGGATAGGCTACAGCACCCCCTGCTACCTCATTAGCGATAAGCGGTTCAGAAGACAAAACGAAATGATACCCAGACTCATTAACAAATCTCATTAGGGTCCATAATTTCTGAGAAGTCTTTTTTGCAACTTTGTCCAGGACACCCAGACTGTTCTTGGATTCTTCCATCAAACACACCTGTAAAGAACTATTTCACATGGAACATCTGCCATCTCATTTCCTGCAAATCGTTCCTCCCCTTTTGTCCTCTGTCACTCCCCAGCTGGCTCCTCCTCTCTCCCCACACCTCTAGCCTTTGCTAATGAGCAGGGTAATTATGGTTGGCCCAGGCCAAAGAGAGAGGGGGAGGAGGAGGAGAAAAACAGGAGGAGAATAAGAAGAGGCCCTGCCTGGTCTAGCCTGGTGCTCTAGATAGCAATAGTTCTTTCCCTCTCTCTCTGACACATAGCCCTACGCTTAATTAAACATGCCTCAGAGGGACACTGGGAAAGGGTGAGGGAAAGGAGGAGGGAGAGAAAGCGAGTTAATGTTGGCAAAGAGTTAGACAAGAGAGAGGAAAAAGTGAGGCTGATGCAAATGCAGCGAGAGAGGCAGATAAGAAGATGGTGATGGAGCAGGGAGAGTGCGGAGGAGGGTTGCACAGGATGGTGGGGGGCACTGGGGAAGGAACAAGGGAGGAGCTGGCGAGGTTTTGAATAAGGTATGAAAGCTTGGGACAGGATGAGGACATCTTATTAGGAAATAAGAAATAAGTGAAGAGCAAAAAGAGAAGGAAATGGGGTAACATTAATATAAGAAAACACATCAGACATATTTTATAGATGTTGAGAGGAATGCCATCTTCACAAACTGTAGCTTTTGAAAAGTGCGAGAAAATGTAACTCAAAGGCAAAATGGAAGAGCTTTTAGTGCCGACAGACTAGTAAGTTTTTGTAAAGACTGGGCTTTTCTAGTTTCTCCAATAGAATGGAATATGTTGGAGGATGTTGAGCTGGAGAGGTGGAGGTTTGCACTAGAAAGAAGAGGAATGAAGATTAGTCAGAGTAAAACAGAGTACGTGTGTGAATGAGAGGGATCCAAATGGAAAAGTGAGGTTACAGAAAGAAGAGATAAAGAAGGTGGAATATTTTAAGTAACTAGGATCAACAGTCCCGAGCAATAAAGAGTGTGGAAAAGAGGTGAAGAAGCGTGTTCAGGCAGGCTGGAACGGGTGGAGGAAAGTATCAGGTGTGATGTGCGACAGAAAAGTTTCAGCTAGAATGAAAGTGAAAGTGTACAAAACCATGGTGAGACCGGCCATGCTGTTTGGTCTAGAAACAGTAGCACTGAAGAAAAGACAGGAAGTAGAGATGGAGGTGGCAGAGATGAAGATGCTGAGGATCTCTCTGGGAGTGACCAGAATGGACAGGATTAGAAATGAGTACATCAGGGGAACAGCACGTTAGAGGTTTTGGGGATAACGTCAGAGAGGTCAGACTGTAATGGTTTGGACATGTGCAGAGGAGAGAGAGAGAGTACATAGGAAGAAGGATGCTGGATTTGGAACCACCAGGAAAGAGGACTGGAGGAAGACCAAAGAGGAGGTTCATGGACACAGTGAAGGAAGACATGAAGAAAGTTGGTGTTACTAAAGAGGATGCAGCAGATAGGGTTAGATGGAAGAAACTGACTTGCTGTGGCGATCCCTGAACGGAAATGCAGAAAGAAGAAGATTGTTGGAGGATGTTGGAGTTATTGAGAGTTTGTCAGCCAAAGATTTTTGCTCACCATTCGAAAGTGATTGGCTGAGGTGTTCAATGTCTCACACAATCTGCCATGTATCAATATCTTTTTTTAAAAATAAAATGTCCAAGAAACCTACTTAGAACCAGGAGTCCAACTAGTGAAGGTAGGAAAACAGAAAATTACATTTCTAAATATTTTCAAAAACCATCTTTCCTGGATTTGTTAAAAAAAATTGCTAAAATTGCTAAATCGCTTCAACTCGTCTGTCCTTTTTCCCTCCTTCAAACTTTCTAATTAATTCCTTAAGGCCAGCTTTGATCCATCCAGAGCAACTGAGATGACTCAGTTTAGTTTAAAAGGAGCAAAAAAGTTGCTAAAAATGTACAGAAGCTCTTTTTTTTTTTTTTATGACAATCCTCCAATGTAAAAAACCCAAACAATTTCCTACGACTAAATTTCATGAAAACAGATTGAAAGCATTTTAATTCACAATAGATTAATTAATAATTTAATAAATTACAGTTTAATCATACGAAGACCTCCTGCCTCTATAGACTCCTATGTGAGGGAGCAGAGGCTGCGCCGTGTGAACTGCGAGGTAATGGAGCAAACAAAATGCAATTTGGTTAAAACCATCAACATGTTCTGTTGAATAACTGGGGTAAAGAAACATGTCTGGCATGAAGTCTGTTATAATGTTACCATCTGCAGAGATCACATATGTCAGACTGAAACTTCCTAGAAGGATGTTTGATGCTTAGTGGAGTGTTCTGGACTGTTCAGCAATAGATGCTTGTTGTAGGAGAGTTTTTTGTTTTGCGGGATGATACTTTACTAGATCTGATTAAATAAAATATTCAAGATTGAGAGATGGTGGCGCAGTGGTTAGCATGTGGCTTTACAGCAAGAATGTTGGGGTTCGAGTTCCGGGAGGGGATGAGGCTTGGAACACTGGTGTTTCTGTGTGGAGTTTGCATGTTTTCCCCGTGTATAAATGGGCTTTCTCTGGCTACTCTGGTTTCCTCTCACCCTCCAAAACATGTATGTTAGGTTGATTGGCCACTATAAAATTGCCCCGGGAATGAGTGTGTGTTGCCCTGCGACAGACTGGTGACCTGTTTGGGGCGTGTCCTGCCTCTCGCCTTGAATCGGCTGCAATAGGTTCCGGTATCCCAATGCAAGCCCGTTAGGGATAAACCATGAGTGAATGAGTGAATGCAGATTGAGAAAGAAACAAAGAGATAAGGTGTTGAGACAAGTATTAATCACAAAAAACAGCTTTTGGCAGTTCAACAAAAGCTGCCAAATTGTTGAACAAGCTGTAAATAACAGTCTTTATGGACCCTTTTCTTGAAATTTGATAAATTTTTTAGCAGGTGACTCATTTCACTTTTTTTTGTGCAAATAACATCTCAATAAAAGCAGATTTATAAAATATCCTTATGCCATTTTTTTTCTTTACTCTGTCATGTAACAATATGCAGATTTTTAATGATGGGAGCAGTGGCGCCAACAAAAGTAGGATAATTGAGTGTCTGAGGAGCAGTAATATGCTGAGACTTTACAAGATACTGACATTTTCTTCCAAAGTTACATGCCGTCGCCCGAAGCCACGGATACAGCAACAAACAAGCGACTCACTAAACATCACAAATGCGCGTATTGCAGAAAATTGTACTTTGTGATTCTCTTGTTCAACCCCAGATCATTTTAATGTCTATCCTTTCATAGCAGCACCTAAACAGCCACAATGTTGTGAAAGAAGAACAAAAGCTATAAAAAACATCATCACAAAAAATGTAAAATGTGTTGTGGACTCATGACAATCAGTCAGTTTTTACTGATATGAATAATGAACTGAGCTAATAACAGAACAATTATGAATGTGTAATCACATTATGAGACGTGGAGACTTATTTAAACCTGTTAATAACAACATGCAATTACAGCACAACCGTTATCTCCGGGATCGCATCAATAATTTATCCTTGCGTGCATTTCATTGCTCCAAGATGACGTCTCATGATTATTAACCACACACACGTGCAGATATCTGTTCTTTAAATGCTGACAGCTGATGTCTCGTAATTGGATGTAAACTTCATAAGAAAAAACTCCATGAAAGTTAAGAAATTGTTCCCCTGTGAATATGAATAAAATTGCCATCAAGTGAATTAAAAAAGCAACGAATAATTTTTTTTTTTACATAAATTTTGGGGGCAGCAGTAGTGGCTCGCACAGTGACCTCACAGCAAGACAGTTGGGGTTTGAGTCTTTGAAGCCTTGAGACGAGGCTTGAAACAGTCATCTTTCTGTGTGGAGTTTGCATGTTCTCCCCATGTATGCATGGGTTTCATCCCACTTTTCAAAAACATGCATGTTAGGTTGATTGGCCACTCTAAAATTGCCCCTAGGAATGAGTGTGGGAAAGACAGGTGACCTGTTTGGGATGTACCCTCCTCCTTGCCTTAAATAAGGGATAGGCTCTGGCACCCCCTGCGACCCTGTCAGGGATAAGCGGTTCAGAAGACAAAACAAATACTTAATTTTTGTCAATTTCAAATCTTATCAAAGTTGTGAGGTTTCCTATATATAAAAAAAGAAGAAACAGATAAAACAAATGCACTTCAAAAACCCTAAAAGGAGCTGTCCCACTCAGCCACATCACTGAATATTACTCCACACGGCCACATCCTCTGTCATCTTCAAGTTACAGAGATTTATGTACAATCGTTTTGCTTCCAGGGTGACTTTATGTAAGTTTGTCTTGTAAAATCCACCATTGCTGATGAGACAAGCTCTGTCATTTAAGAGGTAAAAAAGTTTTCTCTTACTACCCTTGGTTGCGAACAGATAAACTTTAAGAGCTAAAACATTTACATTCACATAAATAAACCTGGAAAAAGCCTACTAAGAGGAAATAAGAACAACTTTACACAAGTTTAATTAAAGACCAGGAGCATCGGCGTCCAGTCTTAAAATCCGGGCAATCAATTGTCAAGGATTTTCTAGTCGACCATCCCACTGGTAAAAAAATAAATTCAGAGTGAATAAAAGAAGCTCACACTTAGACAGCATGTGGCAGAAAAACCAAAATGACAGAAGTGAAGACAGTAGAGATGGAGAGAGTGAGAAGTCTGAGATAATAAGTCTGAATGAATAATGGTGACTGTTATTTAGTGCGAGTGACTTTTGAGTGCAGTGTACTTTTAAACTTTAATGAATATAGCCCTTAAGACATGATGTAATGAGATCAAGAGAAGAAAAATAACAGAAATCCAGAGGGGAATGGAGGAAAACAGGAAGGGGTGGGGTGGCAAAAAAAAAAGAAGGAAAAAAAAAGCTTTGTCATTATTGTTGACTCAGCATTCACTGGGTAAACACACCACAATCATACTGTGCTCACTCTATCCAGTAAATGCACATATTCCGCCATAAGTCATTGTTAAATTACTATTGATTCACCTTGGCCAGTGCCTGCACACAGCTAGCAACAAAGGGAATTATACATCAAAGTTCTGCTGGAAACTCTACAGATGATTTGGAAGAATAGAACGTGAAAAACACAAACCTATAAAACCCAGACGTCCATCTACAAAACCAGATGTGAGTAATTATAGGGAATGATATGGGGATATTCAATTAAAAACCATTTGGTCCTTCCTCCTTCTCATCAGCTCAGTTTTCCCAAGACATACAGTAGACCCATGAAGAAAAGACATTTGTAAATATCTAAGTTGTCAGTCATCCCTCGTACCAGTTTAAGAGTATGGCTCATATAAAAGCATAAAAGTGTAATTCTTAAATCCTCGACAGCTATAGAACCAGACAACACCTTTCAGTGAGCATGCATCGGCAGAATTTTACAGTAGCCGTTCCCGTGTGCAGGCAGCTGTTTCCTGTTAAAGATTCTCCCGTGTGCTCAAAGTCACAGCATGAAAAACAAGTGAAACAGCATTTTAAGTAAGAACAGGAACAGTCACCTAGGCTGGGAGGAGGAAGAACAGAGTGTTAACTGCAGATGCTCAGACTTTGTTTTAATCCCTCATTGAGACTTCGAAAGAAAGGCATCTGTCTTTGTGTTCAAAGTTAACGATGGGTTTTCAGGCTTTTGTGGGAAAACAACTCTAATCTTTAAGCAAGTATTAATAAACATGGAACTTTTTGTTTGTTAAGATATCTAATATTCACAAAAAAACCCTAACTCCTTACTCAGTCTGACTGTCTGGACACATGCATGACACAGCATAAATCTTGTTTGAAGCCACAAATACGGAAATCTAGCGCAGATTCTTTTGTATTCTTATTTTGGTGCCTTGATATAAAACAGCACTCCCTTTTGGGACCAAACAGAAGGAGAGCACATGCTTACTGCAAAAACACTTTTTGTTTACAATCCAAACATGACCAGTTTTTGAATACTGGACAGGCAAGTTCACCGATTTCTCAAACGTGTGGATATAAAAAAATGTATCACTACACATATTTTTAATTTGGGAATGATGTTCAAACTAAATAGAAACTTCCAAAAAATTGATTTTGCATAATTCCTTTCCTTTTAAATGAACTTTTATGATGACAAAACAGTTAAAAAATATATATTAGGTGGGTGATGTAGAGCCTGAGAATCCGGAAAATCAAAGATGCCTTTTGAGCTATCATTTATCAGTCTTACAATGACTTATTATGCTGGATGAATGCCTAGACAGCGATGCATTTATATGGATGTCTTGCCAAGTGTTAATACCCAGCAGCTCAGCAGGAGAAGGTCTTATTTAACATCATGTTGCTATTGGTTGAATTTGAAGCAAATATGTGTCTTCCACAGCAACAAAATAATTACCCCATCATCATTTTTGATGTGTTATTGCAGTGCAGATATGACTTTGTCACTATAGGCAGCTCCCATCATAAAATCTGCCCTTGTCTTTGCATTACTGGTGTCAGTAGTTCATTTCATGCTCGCTTGTTCGCTTGCTTGGGATTAAGGGAGGTGCTGTCGGTTGTGTTAAAACACCATAAACACAGTTTAAAGGGGACACAGAGAAATGCTGTTCAAGAACAGAAAATTACAGCCTTTTCACTGCCAAAGGTGTCATCAAAATCAATAAAATGATAAACAAGATAGGAATTTGAAAACAGCCTGATGAGTTTCGGGTGAAAAAGTGTAGATTTTAATTATTCGCATGCCAAGAATTCTCCCTACTGAAGTCATTAAAGGGGAAAATATACACTATGCTTTAAGTAGCTTACCACTAAGTGCTCCTGTAAGAGCCATGTCGAACTTAGAAGTCCTTTACTACCCATGAAGATGTGTTACTGTTCTGTAAATGAATTATTGGTTGGGCTGGATCTGTGCCAAAGACAACCTTGCTGTGGAACATGGTTGTTAATTAGGTCTAGATGTGCTTAAGGGATAACAAATGTGCACAAGCACCACATCTCCAACATCCAGCTGAGACTATATTGCTGCAGCAGCCTGCCTTTACTTCCTCTGGTAGCTTTTCAAGGCCAAACTTCCGACTTGCGGTATTTAAATACACTTCCCTTTGGCATTAAATACAGCTAATGTGTGCATCATTTTAGCCAATCTCTCATACAAGACTTAATATTCAGTTTTGGAGTCGGTGGGGAATTCATTTGTCTATTTAATTTCACAGGTGCCCTTAATGCACTGATCAACAAACAGGCTCTGGTTTTGAGCAGGCGGCACCATCTGCGTGCTCAGAGTGCCAAAGGCCCAGAAGTATTTGGTGTTTGCCACCAAGCTCTAAGATTCCATTACAAATCTTGAGTCCATGCATCTTTGGTCATCCTTTGGCAAAGGCAATTAAATTAAAAAACTCCTAATTTCAAAGACAGCCTGTGTGGTAGAAAGTGCATCTTCCCTCTTAATCACTGGTAGTAATTAGTTCCTGCAAGTTGTATCATTAGGTATCGCCACTCGCAGTGTTGTCACAGCCAGTGCACGTCTGGGATGACAAAAGAAGATGATGGAAAGAAGGAAATGGCTGCTGTAAGAGTGAATCTGGGCGAGTTAGACTCCTGTCCAAAAATGTTACAAGGTTGTCCCTTGGGAAGTATAATCCATCAAAGTGATTTTTCTTCTCTCTTTTTCTGCACCCCCTCCTGTTCCGCCCCCTGTCTTCTTTGCAACGTAATCATTTTCCTCTCACGGGGTGTGACATTCATAAAGAATGCTGGCGCAGGTGCTGCATCTTGCCAAAGTTTGGAATTAGTTTTAGAGGTGTACTTAGAACGTGAGATTGGCAGAGGTAAGTTACAATAGCTCCTGACAGACATAGTTTAAACCATCATTCCAGTTGCTTTGTTTTCATTCCACTGGAGTAAATGTCAATTCCAATTTCAGCATATACCTGTCGCAATAACTAAAAGTGTAAATGCTTGACTTTCAATTTTAACAATTTTTCATCATTAAAATGGATCAATTGATCAATTTCCCAAACCACTTTGTTCATTGGAAGAGGTGTAGACATCAAGACCAATCCTTGCCTGTAAACAGGAAAGCAGAGTACACAGTGACTGCATATTAAATACTGGGTACAGTAAGCCATTATTCCCCTGCCTTCCAGTTAGGAGATACCTACTTGCTTTAAAAATCCAACACCCTTCGATATACTATTGATTAATTGGCCGCATTACTCTTCCACTATTGTTGTCATGATTACCATTCTGACTCTGTTACCTAAGTTGTAATAGATTGTCAACAGTCCTGTTATTTGGGGGTCCTATCATCCTGTTGTTATTTGCTTCGTAGCACAAGTCATTCTAGTAAATAACTGCCCAATCAGATGTACCGATCAAACAAATAGCTGTTTACCCAATGTGTGGACATCCGACAAGTTTGAATAATAGATTTGACTTTGTCGATGACAACAGAAAACCAGACTGTGAGTCAGACAGATTGCACAGTTGCCACTGTCCATAGATTACATATTTCAAGCTCAATAGATTCAAATGAAAAAGCTTCATTTTCTCAAAGCTGGCTGTTAATGGTGACGTCACACTTTCTAGTTTTGCCCCATCAAAAGTCAAGACCAAAGTTTGCCCATTTGCTGAGCAAACTTGCTTGACCCAATTCTATTAGAAATTTGTATGTATTTTTTTTTTTGTAATTTATCTATATAAGTTCTTTGAAATTGACGAACATCTGTATCAAAGAATGTTGAACTCTGTAAAATCTACATAGAGAGCTAGGAGTCTTTTCTGTCTTTCCTTATCTTGATCTGTAAATGGCGGCAGATATTCGGTGGGCAAACATTTTCCTCTGAGAATTGGAGCATGCTTTTCAGCTACTCTTTCTAGTTAAAAGAGTTTTTTCTTTTTGTTAACAAGAATGCAGTTGTTTTAGTCCCTGAAAATACCTTTTATGTTCAGCAAAATATCCATATTCAACGCTTCTAGGAATCTTCAGAAGAGAAGATGTTTACTTCTTCACACACACAGTAACAAGCTGTCTGACCGTACAAATCCTTATTATCAAACCTTAGAACTTAATCTGGCAACCCTCCCTCCCTAGCGCCCCATATTCCCATTCACATACCCGCCTCTGCAACCACCACGCTCCACAAATTCCTATATCATTAATGACATTGCAAACTTTTTTTTAATGTTTGTTGACACACGAGTGCTGCGTGCGTGCATCGAAGCACTTTGTCAAATATGTATACAGCGTTAAAACACACAGTCGGGCTGAAAAGGAGGTATAGGAAGAGAGTGGAAAACAAACATCATCTGACAAGTTTGTGGCACATTTGGTTCAGACAGTGTGATTCCCTCTGGATCTACGAGTGGCGGAGAGGAGAGGAAGTGTGTGAGAGGAGGGCAGAGACAGAAGAGAGAGGACTCTAAGCAATTGTTCTTCCATGTGGAAAGGTGAGAAAAGAAAAGTGTGAAAGAGCTCACCACGAAGAGGAGGTTATTGAAGTGAAGGATAGTAAGACCAGGAGGGAGATGGGGTGAAGGCTGTAAGCCTAAGAGGAATGTAAAGATTTCAGATGCTTGGAAGTCAGCTCGTACAGCTTCTGAGCAAACAGCATTAGTGATCCTCATGAAAAGGGTTACAATATTAAAGGGCAAAACATGGTGCACATGCATGAGAGAGTAATGGGGTCATGGCGAAAAACTTTTTCTTTTTTTTAAAGAAGTTAGCTGCATCTCATTGTGGAATTTTCACTCTTAAATTAACATTGAACAAAACAGGACAACAAATACTGCCTGGTGAGGTGTCGATTATCCAAAATGAACAAACAATGTGGAGGTGTGAACCATCCAACATCTCAAAGGCCTTTAGTCGACTGTCCCTTTCAGAGAGAAACATTTAATACATCAATTATACGTACTTTAATCTAACCCTATCTGCTGCATCTTCTTCGGACATGCCATATATGGAAGACATGAAGATAGTTGGCGTGACTGAAGAAGATGCAGCAGATAGGGTTAGATGGAAGAAATTGACTTGCTTTGGCGACACCTGAAGGGAAATGCCAAAAGAAGAAGAAGAATTATTAGTACTTTATTTTGTTTATTTACTGTTAAAAATTTTATTTTTTTTATAAAAATAAATGGTGGACTCTGTGTTTTTTACTAAGGTATTGGCCACGGAACCTGCAGCTGCTCCATTAGTTATGCCAATGAGAAAGTGTTGTTTTGTCTTCTAAAGTGCTTATCTCTATCTGGATGGTGAGAGGTGCAGGAGCCTATTCTGGCTGATTTAAGATGAGAGGCAGATGACAGGTCAAACAGGTCGCCAGTCTGTCGTGGATCACACACACACAACCATCACCACACACGCTCATTAATGGGCAATTTCATAGCAGCCAATCAACCGAACGTGCTTGTTTTTGGAGGGTGGGAGGAAATCCGATGAAATCATGGGAGAACATGCAAACTCCACATGGAAAGACCAGTGTTTCAAGCCTGATCCCACCCAGAACTCAAAACTTGACCTCGTTGCTTTGAGGCCACTGTGGCAATGAGAGAGTGACGCATTTATTTAAAGCTACATGGGTGAGTCATATAATCGCCTTAAAGGAAATGATACATGTTTTGGTCAAGAAGATGATGCAAAATTTTGCTTCAAAGAAATAGTCAGCAAATGTTTGAAGATCATTCTTTTGCAGTAACTATCTCAGTGTCCAAGAAAATCACTCATAATTTTTTTTGTAGACACAAACCGATAAATGACCAAAATAACTCATTATAAGGTTATGTTTTTAAAGCTTCTACTGCTATGTTTACCAGCTGACGTTGTTTGACTAGATGATCTTTCGCAGTGTACGTATGTACATGATCCAAAATGAATGCACAACCTGCAGCTAAACAGAATAGGGTATTCAGTTATATAAATAAATCACCATCTAAACTCTGTTTGTGTGGAATTTGGTGCAAACTTTCCCATGCAAAGTATTTTAGCTGCACACTAAACAAGGTTCTGAAAATAACACACTTTTCACAAAACTGGTGAAAATTTATTTTGGCTGTTTTGTTCAATGTGGTATGTTTCTCTCCTCCTCAACCAAAATATTTGTTTCAGCCAACTCTGAAATAAAATATCGAAATACTGTGAGGAATTTAATTTAGACTGTCAGAACAGCCTTATTCTATTTTTATTTGTATTTAGATGGATTCCGTTCTGTTCCGTCATCTTCCGCGTATCCGGGGCTGGGTCGCGGGGGCAACAGCCTCAGACGGGAAGCCCATGCTTATCTCACCCTGGCTGCATCCTCCAGCTCAACCGAAAGGATCCTGAGTCGTTCCCCAGACATAGAGACATAGTCTCTTCAGCAGGTCCGGGGTCTGCGTCTCGGTCTCCTCCCAACAACAACAACACACAGGCAGTACAAACAAATAAATGAAATTATAATAACAGCAGTTACAATTGCTAGTAATAAGATACCCAATTGGACTCAGTTCCTTCCCGGCACATCTGTTTGATAAAATTGCCTGATAAAAAGACCTATTAAAGCCCTCAGTCCTGCAGGGTAGTGAGAGGAACCTGTTACTTCGTGCACTTTTTTGGGTTGTGACCACATCATGCAGAAGGTGAGGGGATTTTTCAGGATGCCCTGTATTAGAGCCCTCATCCTCCTGTTCAAAACGACACTCACAAAGCCCATGTTTCTCCCCACCACAGTTGCACATATCTCAATTAGTCTGTCCACCCGATTGTTGTCCCTTGCTCTTGTTCTCATATACAAGCACATTAACAGAAAAAATGTTAAAGAAATTTAGATATTTGCAAGTTATTTTATAAATAGTTTTTTTAAAAATAGGATCTTTGTCTGGTTCTGTACAAACAAATTCAAATTTTACAACTGTCCTCCCTTTTTTTTAACAAGTGTGTAATTTAATTAAAACCAATTCAGAAGCCAATTTTGATCCTTTCAATCTACATTTGGCAGCAATATTGACCAAATATTAGCTGACTGTGAATAAACTTTGATCTGCTGTTCTTTGCTTTGGTTCATTGAGTCTTCTCTGCCGTTCTGCTGTAGATGTGCTGCTGTGCTTTAGATCATTGTCTCATTGCATAACACAGTTCCAGCTAAGTTGTTGCAGTAAAATGCCCCCATCCGCCTTTCTCTTCGCTCTATCTGACTCGAGAACATAATCATTCAGTGGAGCCCTAAACTAACTCAATGACCGATATAATCGCCCCTCCAAAACCATGCGTGGGACAACACTCCATCTGCATTTTTGTTTTATTTCATATCATTTTGGAGCCTGATAAAAAGCAGTTACATTTTTATAAAAAATTCTTTTATATTCCAGCTGCACATATTTTACTTGGTTGCATGAAGATAGTGGAGTGGAATAACTTCACTCTTTGGAAATTTCACTGTGAAAATTTTGCAACCACTTAACTTTTCACTTGTTTCTGGTTTTTCATCGGGATGCCAGACACTTATCTGCTCTCCTTTTTACTGTGTTTACCCAGAAATTTGACTGTTTCTAGAAAATAACCATTCCTATTTGTAGATATTTGTGGGTGTGTTGAATTTATTCTACATTTGTTTGTCATCTTTGTTTAGCAAGAAAAAAATAATCAGAAAAAGATGTAAAGTAACGTTCACTAAGTCAGTGCGGCTGACTGTAATACAACATGATACACTAATTTGAAATAAGTTTGTTTTGTTTGAAATCAGTTTTTATTTCTAAAGAATCACTGACGTTAGAGCCAATGAGATAACTGACTGCAGCCACATATTGAGAGCTGAGACAATCTAGGTAGTAGCATTAATAATGGTAGCCTTATGAGTGTTTAGTACCAGTAGGCAAGTGTTACTGTGTCAGTGAGGGTTCGCCAAATTTCTAGCAGCATTCACATTTTTCCGTTCCATTATCCTCTGCTCATCCGGGGCCGGGTTGCTGGAGCAAATGCCTCAGACAGCAAGCCCAAGCCTCTCTCACCCTGGCTTCATCCTCCAGCTCACCTGAGTTGTTCCCCGGCCAGCTGTGAGACATAGTCTCCCCAGTGGGTCTGAGGTCTGCCTCTTGGTCTCCTCCCAGTGGGACGTGTCCGAAACACCTCACCAGCGAGGCACTCGGGGGGCATCCTTACCAGGTGCCCGAACCACACCATCTGGCTTCTCTCAACCTGGAGGAGGAGCGGCTCGACACCGAGCTTCTCCCGGATGACAGAGCTCCTCACCCAATCTTTGAGTGAGAGCCCAGCCCCCCTGAGGAGGAAGCTCATTTCGGCTTCTTGCATTTGCATTCTAACGTTTTAAAGTTTTTTGTGGTAATTTCTTCAATTTACTGGTATTTCACTTTTATCAATTTCAGTTGGTTAATTTAATTCCTACTTTTCATTTAGTCTTCCGAAGCGCTTATTCCCTGACGGGGTCGTGGAGAGCCAATCCCAGCTGATTTCAGGCGAGAGAGGCACCGTACAGGTCGCCAGTCTGTCACAAGGTCACACACACATAAAGACAAACATCCGCACTCACTCATTTCCGGGGGCGATGTCATAATGGCCAATTAACTTAACATGCATGTTTTTTTGGAGCGCGGGAGATAACCGGAGTACCTGGAGAAAACCTCCACATACACGAGGAAAACATGCAAACTCCACACGTCCCACTTCGGGATTCAAACCCCTGACCTTTTTGCTGTAAGGCCACTGTGCTAACCAGTTCACTACTGGTATGCTCGTGTTTTTAGTATTAATGAGGTGAAATAGAAGTTTTTATAAAAAATAAAACTACACTTAAAGAGTGAGCGTAACCACTTTGGCCAGGCACCGGCCAGTTTAAGAGCGAAGATTTAGGATACAAACAATTACCCCACATGTCATAAAGCTACGTTACAAATAATTAAATAGATATGTACATAAACACATAAATTAGTTGTGACCAGAGATTAAATTTTTACATCAGAGCCTGGAGTACATGTCTATTCTTTTTCTCTTTGGACTAAAGTCTCCTAACAATTGCTGTGCTCACTACAGAAGTTTTGAAAAGCTTAAAGTAACCGCGTAAAAAAAATGACTTGAGACCATGCCAATTCTGACAGTTTACTGCACAGCAGCCTAAATTTTATTTCGGGGATTAATTAAGTATTTTTAATTCAATGAGGATGATCAAAATACTACAACACCTTACGCTAAAAGTATCCAAGCTCTTGAAAACTTGCCATGCAAAATGAAACAAGCGAAACTGTGTGCAGTAGCCAGACACAGGTTTGCACCCTAATGACCTCAATCTTCCTCTCTTTTCACCACCTTTGCATTATGTGTAAATTGTGTGTATCCTGATCAGTTCGAATGCTCCCAGTGGTGTCATTTCAGGCCATAATGATGCCTCATTTACGTTCAGTCTGTCAGTGTTTTCCCCTCACACACTTCTACGCACACAGAATCCCAAACACACAACAAGAAACACTTAAGAGGGTGAGTCAGACCAACACTCCCCCTGTGTCTCACACACCTAAACACCGGCCCAGCGGAGGTGAGGCAAGCAGCAGAGTCGCTGCCAGGTTATACAGAGGGACAGAGTGTTCTGAGTTACTGCACAGTGCAGCCACTCTCTACGGCAGCACCATACAGAGTCCATAAAGCATGATGGATGGCCTATCATCATTTACCTCTTTGGTGACTTCTCAATGCTGTCACAGCCCGCCACGCACATGCAAGAGAGGTGAGACGCACCAACACAGACAGGCGAGCAAAAGCAATATGCAATTACCAAAATAAAACATAATGCAGATAAAATTGCGCTAAAACGGACATTACGGAGAGTGACAGATGAAGAGAGGATGAAACGGAGGACAAAAAACAGATTGGTGGATTCTAAGCGTACACACAAACTCACATCCACAAAGGAAGTGAACCATCCTCTGTCCCCTCTCTGCTTTGATGACAGCACCCTCCACACGTGGAGGCTGTATTTAGAGCATGCAAAATCTACTGTCTCCTCCACTCTCCTCTCTTTCTATCTACACCAGAGAAGAGGAGCAAGATGAGAAAAAGAATTGATGAGACAGAAAAAAAAATACAGAAAATTGAAGCAATATGAGATACAGCAAAAAGACAAAGTGTTTTTTTCCATGTCAAAGAGGACGAGAAACCAACAAAACAAACAAAATAATGAGTAAGTTTTGTGAAAATGATCACAAACCACCAGGCCCAAAGGCTGCACTCCAGCAAAAAGAAAAGCACTCTGCGGTGGATTCAGAGGAGAGTAGATTTGAGCTCCATTGCCTTTTCGACCTTTGGAACCTGAGGCTCGCTTTCAACCCATTTAGGACTGAACTTGTTGGCTTTATGTTGTTGTTCTAAAAAAAAAAACCTGCAGAGTTTCTTTTGCAGCAATGGATGACAATGCAAAACTCATATAAAATTAAATTAGAGAGGAACCATAAAGCATTTTGAATATTGTCAAAAAATAGGTTTGGCTCTACATGAGACAAAACAAAACAAAAACATTGAACTGGACTAACCACAATTTGCAACTTATTTTTTTGGCAACTTGCTTTAAATTTTGATCTTTGGATTTAAGAAAAAAAAAAAGTGAAACTAACTAAAGTGCTTTTATAACTGTAAAACAGTTTTTAAAGGTCTTTTTAAACTAATCAATTACACAACTGCTGCAGATTGAATATTAAATCAATATCACAACATTAACACCTGTTTTCGGCTAATTGCAAAGAGCTATGTTTTTCCTTCCATTTTCAGTTTCTTCTCCTCAGTTTAGTGGCTTTCTCACAATGTGTCTGTCTTTGTATGCACTCTGAGCAGCCACCTGATTGGTCGGGCTGTTTCCAGGTGGCCAATCAGCTTGGTTGGGTCAAGAGGGGATAACAAGTTCTTCCCTGTCAGAAGTAAACATGATTCTGAACTTTTAAAAATAGCAGCAAAACTAAATAAAATAATCGTAAAAAAAACCCCAACAACATAAAAACACTACATAACATTGAGAAAGTTTTGGAGCCTGAGCAAGATGTAAACTCTATAATGTGGAACTTTTCTGGAGTTAGAAAAAAAATCCAATGCTGGTTAGCGAAACATAACCGAGCATATTTAATCATTTTGCAATTGGTATATAACTCCATTGAAAACAAACCTCATGATATCAAATAGATAAATCCCAATTTGATATTTGGTCAATATCGTTGAACATTCGGAACTAGTCCAAGCACTCCAGTCATTTAAACAGTCAATTAACAGTTTACAGAGTCACAACCAGACACGAAGAAAACGGTCTGCTTCCCATTTCTAGAAACACCCAAACTATCTAAGATAAAGCTAACACAGTAGGTTCATTTTAATTCAGACAAAGACCAATGTTTCTACTTGATTTTGAGTCAACTTTATCGGAAGTTCAAATTTGCAAAACATTTTTTTTAAATAGTGCTGCACCACATCCAAGTTTATGGAACAAAAACTGTTGCTTTTAATCCAAACCTGGGTTTATTTTATATATAAGCTAAGAAATGAACGCAGGGGTGCACATACAGTAATTACTGAGCAGGTATACTTTCTTTGTCAAACTGAATGCTGCTCTGCAAAACAGCGCGTTGAAACACTGTTGCGCACCAACATAGTATCAAGCCCATAGAATCAAAATTTATTCCTGTGGTTGTCCTGAAATAGCAGGTTAATTTTATCACCAAAACCAATTAAAAAATTATGTTTAAAAGATGTGCAAAAAAACCAGCATCTTCTTGTGACTTAAAAGTTGTGCTCAATAACTTTCAATAAAATGTATTTTGTTGTTCAGCCATCCTGCAAGCATGATGTGTACATGTTATAAATCAATAGGAAAATGAGTAAAAACCATAAAGTAGTTGCTCAAGACTTTGTTGGAGTTTAATATGATATATAATTACGGAGGGTTTACTGAGTGACAGGTTAATGCGACAGCTGTTACCAAACAGATGAGTGTAGTTTTCAGAAAAACAATCCATTCATCCTTCACATCTCACTTCTGACTCCCAAAACCCAAAGCTGTCGCAGCAAAATGATGCTTCAGAACAGCAGTTCACATACCAGCGCATGACATCTGAGAGGCCCCAATCCTGTATCGTTAAAAATATCTTAAACCAAAGAAGGTATTTTTGTGTAGAGTGAGAGAAGCCTTATCATTGAAGCACCGAGCTCTGAAAGATAATATCTCTAGTTTTCCTTGCAGAAGAAAAGCAGTGTGAGTGAGGGGTGTGGGGGCACTGCCTCTCTGGACAGTGTCTATTGATCGCTACCCAGCACACATCACCACAACTTTCACAAATTGCTATTGAAAAGTGACCTGTAATGCAATTACTAGCCAATCCGGGGCCGAGGCTGCCATCAATTATTAAAAGCTGCCTGAGTCGCGGCCCGCTATCCCGTCTCAGCCGGTTTGTTGTGTCATTATCACATCTGCTGGCCACCAGCTTTCCAGCTGCTTTCTCTGAGTTGGGAATAAGATTTCCGAGTGCCACTTTCTCGCTATGTCAAACATATCAGATGATATGGGCCAAACAAAGAAATTACAGTTGCCATATTATGTATTCCAGCAGCTTCAGTGAAGATGGGGTGTTGAAGGTCAGAGAATAAAATGGGTTTTGTTATTTTACCGTGCCTTTGTGAAAACTGTTAGGTGCGTTTCCAGTTTATAGAAACTTTCAAAGGACCAAAACAACATTAATATTGCAGCACGGCTCACTGGCAGGTCTTTGCTTTAAAAATGTTCGGTACTCCAGCTGAGTAGCACGTCACTGCATACAGTGATTCTAATCATTTTTGCAATGCTATTAATTTTAATTTGTCTACAAGTTGAACTATTTTTAATTAGTTTTACAATCCTTGAATAATGTCTGCCATCAAAATTAAGATGACAACAAAAGTGGAAGCACGATTTGAAAATTGCCCTTTGCTTTTTACAGATGCAGTCATTTTTCTATTAGCAGTCATTATGGACGCTCTTGTTCAAACCGGATTTTGAGGACTTTTTTCAGCCTTCACCATAGCATAACTTTTTTTTCTTATCTAGTTCAGTGCCAAACAAGCACTTTAAAATGCTGTTCTATTGAATTAAAAAAAAAAAGCTCCAGCATCTATCGAGCAGCTTTACTCAAGCGTTCTACAAAGCTGTTCTTGAAAACAAGCTATAACTAATGTTCATTGCTCAAATTAAGTATCCTAAAGGGACTCTGAATAAAATATAAGAGCTTTAAGACAACTACTCCCAGTAACCTTTAATTTCATAACAGCGGTAGGTCTTCTTTGAAAAACTGGAGACCATTGATTAACGGAAAGAACTATTATAGAGAGAGAGATGCAGTGTATACTGAGCTTCATGCTGTTCAGTAAAAGCTGTAAGAGCCCTGTAAAGCCTCGGGGAAAAATGAGATCATTGAATGAAAATGTTCTCTGCTGTTTCAAAGCATCTGCTCTGTCCCACACTGACAACTGAGCAAGAGACTAGGGAGCAGAACAGACATCCCAAGCCACACTAATGCCTGACAGAAAAGAAAGGTACACACCGTCTGGACTATAATATGCTCCCGTGAGCCATAAAGCTCCACTTTTATAGATAAATTACACTGTAAGTGTGACTGATTTATTGCTTTTATTGTTTCTAGTTATCTTTTCTCTGTTCTTCAACATTTAATGTGCATGGTAAATTACCTGAGCACCCTACAATAAAAAAAATGACAACACTGCATTTACTGTGGTAGAAATACCCACACTACTGTATGTTTGCTACAGATTGAGAGCCTAAAAAAGACAAATAGATATCACAGTGTGACATAAAACTATTCAGAGAGGGGGAAAAAAGTCTCTGAACTGGCAGGATATTTCAAAGCAGCTGGAGTCAGGCGTACTCAATGCAGCAGCAGCAGCAGCAGGAGGTAAAACTGTGACAATGGCAGAACGACTATCACAACCAGCTTATGGAGATACTTAAATCTGTGAACTATGCGTAGGGTGAGACACAAAGCCACGCACACACTAGGATATGATAGGACATCATTAGCACTTCTTTTATTTTTTTACTCTTTGTTACTTGGAAGAGCAACCAGCTGCGACATTCCTCTCCTCGGCCCTGGCTGGATTTATATCAGCAGGGTGGTGCAGTGTTTTTGGGGATTTACGAACCAGTTCCCGTCATGCACAAACCGGCGTATGATTTCCTCGGTACTTAGACCATAATCTAAACCTCAGAAAGATGGTTTGCTGAATAGAAACTTAACAAAGCAACATGAAATTGACTTATTAAAACCATTTTGAAATGTGCATGGAAGATTCCTAAACACGGCTAGAACTTGTGATACAAACTGTTGGAAATGCATCCTCTTTGGTGAGCTTGTGTAAATCAATAGAACCTCAAGAAAAAGACGATTTGATTTCCTTCTGACATTAGCTTTTTCCAGCGGTAGAGTGAGATACTAAAATGAATATGACACCTCTGGAATTTCCAAAGTGCCACTACAATTCTACTGCCAATGTAAAACATTGCAATCGGCCAATTGTGACACTTTTAGGAGGAATAAAACGACCCTAATCCAATACAAGTCATTTTTTAAAAATAGTTTTAGTTTTTAAGTTCCATCTAAACTTCTGTCTTCTTCTCATCCTTTGAAAGCCAGACAAACTTTGCATTTGATAAATAACATTCATTCATTCATCCTCTGAGCCGTCCATCCCTAACAGGTTTGCAGGGAGTCTATCTCGGCTGATTCAAGACGAGAGGCAGGGTATACCTTGAACAGGTCGCTAGTTTGTCGCGGGGCCACGCGCTCATACAGAAAACCATCCACACACACTCATTCCCAGGAGCAAGTTCATAGTGGCCAATCAACCTGCCATGCATGGTTTTGGAGTGTGGGAGGAAACCGGGGCACCTGGAAAAAACCCATGCATACACGAGGAGAGCATGCAAACACCACACAGAAAGGCCAGTGTACCAAACCGTGCCACCCCAATAAAAAACAATATGGATTAAAATGAGTTAAATTATAAATGTTGTAGAAAACTTATTGAAAAGAAAAAAAAGTTAGTTTCCCGTGGGTTTATTGACACTGAAATCTTTGTTTTTAATGACGCTTTGTGAACAACAGCGCAATTCAACTAAAAAAAAGATGTATTTTTTTTAATCATTCATCAATTTTCGGACTCAGCAGGTTGCACGACGTACTTCTGAAATTAGTGAGCTTATTGGACTATAGTGAATTACTGCTTCAAGGCAGAATACTTCTCATTTGTACAATCTGCTCAAACTCCACTTGGCAATGGGAGGTTGTAACATCGGGCCCCAAGCCTAATGATAATGGGAGCATTCAGACTTTATATGACAAAGGATGGGGCTGTTGGCTGGTAATGATGTTACAATTACAGCCTCATTCATGTGTTATACCTCACAGGGGTTTAACCAAAGCTGGTCTAGATGGCGAAAATATGCAGACAATCCAAAACTACAATCATGTGAATTTAATAAAAACACTATTTGAGCATTTCCAATGCATAACACACCTTCCTGATGAAGCAATTTATCTAATTTTTTCTCTCTCTTCTGTTTATTGTTCATTAATATGATTCACAATTCAAACTTTTTGAGAAAAAAACAGTTTATATATTTTACAAAGGGCAACATTTGAAGTTGTGGTATCATAAAGTATAGAAAGTTGGAGTGGGAGAAAAAAGTGATCAAAACTAAAAAAAAAAAAACACCTGCAAAGAGTTTAGTTGTAAATACTTTTTCTTTGACTTCATAGAATTGATTCCGACATGTCATTTTGTTGCCACAAGAACAGAATCATTTTCAAATGTTGTTTAAGACCCAACAAGCTCTTTGATTGGTTTAAACAGCCCTGACAGCCTAAGCTTTTACAGACCAGATACCATGGTTCATGACAGAAATCAATAGGCTAATCAATCAAACAAACCAAAACTATGGGCATTCATCTGTTGCTCCATCAGCGTTCGGTCAAGCTCTGGACAATTCACCTGCCTAGTTCATTCATGAAATGTTTAATTCAATGGAAGCAAATGATGTAGAGTAGAATCATTCTGGCTTTTCTCGATTTCAACTTAAAGACTATACTGTAACGCTATGAATTTTGGCATCAACGTGTTGCAGAAGCAAAAGAATCATCAAAACAAAAGTGCTTTATATTTTCCAGCAAATTTGATGAGTGACCAATTCCCTACAGATGATCTATGCCAAGAAACTTCAGAAGACATATAGCCTAAACTATACTAATGGCATTCCAAGTCCAAGTAGATGAGCACTTATATTTTCCAAAGCCAAGAAATATTTGAAAACCCTTTTTTAGGATGTCTCTTTGTCTTTCCAACAAATTAAAACTGATGTAAAATCTGAATTTAGCTTCATGCACGGTCACATTAATTTTAAAATCCCATGTAAAGTTAAATATGCTTAAATTTTGAGAGAAAGTCTGCAGATGTTTCTTCCTTTCACCCACTGCAAACTTGTACCATTTCTTCTTGTAAGTTACTTTTAGGACAAACTTAGTCTTTTTGTATGAATGTGGTATTGATTTTAAAAGCTGGAACTATTTAAGCGAAGACTTGCCTGCACTTCATTCTGGCATTCCATCAATGACTGTATTGAACAAGCAGAGCAAGTAATGTGGCAAATGGTTTTCTTTTGGGGAAAGACGATTAAGACAGTTGATGAGGTGATGGCTCCTGGAGAAAGAGGTGCTGTTTTTGCTCTATAGGTAGTGGCATCTATTATGTTAAATTAGGCTACGCCGACTGATCGTTACAGCCCAAATCTAAAATCTACTGTAAAAGAGTGAGCAAGTGGATTTGTGACTGTTGAGGGAAGCAATCATAATGGAGCGGACAGCGAAATTGCCCCACCTCTGTCCAAACACCTATTCACCCACTTTACCTGGGGAGCCTGGCAGTTATTGACCAATGAGGGTGACTTATTGAGAAAAAGCTGCCATGAAACTGGGTCGCAGGATTCAATCAAT
This sequence comes from Neostethus bicornis, assembly GCA_902685375.1. Classification (NCBI taxonomy): domain Eukaryota; kingdom Metazoa; phylum Chordata; class Actinopteri; order Atheriniformes; family Phallostethidae; genus Neostethus; species Neostethus bicornis. Next base: position 15,320,398 of record LR738557.1, on the reverse strand, counting down.
GCCATGGATTTTGTGCCCTGGCATTATCTCAACTGACAGAAGGGGGGATTTGAAAAAAGAAACAGACACAAATCTGTCGGTATAGAGGCACCTCGATTATACCTCTGCTCCCACTCCCTCCATCCACCCACTCTCTCCAGTCTGCGATCAGGCACTCTTTCCCCTCTATTCATTTACCGTCCTGTTTTTTCTCCAGTTTGTTTGCCCACAGGCAAAAAACATTGTGTATTTTTATGTGTGTTGAAGTGCTCTGGAATGACGCATTGATTCACAGTGTTCTATATTTTCTCATCTGGCTCACTATTACAATGAGAGTCAGTCTACAGTGTATTTCTCTCTCTTCCACTTTCTCCTTCTTTCTTTCCCTCGTTTTCTCTTTCTGCGAGTATCGCGGTATCATGTTGTTGAATGGAAGTGTTTACGAGGCGTGTTGTGTTGCAGTTACAAGAGGAGTGTTTGGAATATGAGTGTTTAGGGAGCATCAGTGGGGCAGTTTGTGCTGTAGTTGCATGTGTGTGTGCTTGGATGTATTATTTCCAACTTTGGAATGGGGTGTCAAGTATTCAGGAGTGCGTGGTACAGTGTGAAGAGCCAGGGCATATGTCAGCGCTCTGACCTATGCTGTATGCTTGACTGTGCGTTTGAGGGGATGCCAGATCTTTTTTTTTTTGGATTTGACTTTTTTTGCGTGTGTTAGAACTTTGATGTGTGCGGGAGGATTCGCTGGTGGGTATTTGCACTCTGTGGTTTGTGCTCACGCTGCATAAGCAGTAGCTCTGCAACTCCACCCTGTGACCCACACAGTACCACACAAACACACATACACATGCTCCCACACACGCATGAAAATACACATCCACCTACTTTTGAGGACTTTTGCCAGAATCAATAAAGGAGCTTTTAAAGGCCTCTTGCTGTAGTCTGAAACTATAGAACAAATTCACACAGATGACAGTCAGGACCTGGTGTTTGAGATACACCCAAACCCTCAAAACAGTCTCGTTACACCATCATTAAAAAAAAAAGGTAAAAATACTGACTAAAGTGTGCATCACTAAAAGGATGATAGATATTTCCAAGTTGCATTCATCCCCTTGTCAATACCAGGATAAAACAGGAAGAAACTAAGCCTGGGTGATTCTACCATTTTTGGTATTGATATGATACTAAGTACTTAGGCAGGGCTCTTGCAGATGAGGGTGGAGATTGAGTGTGCTGGGGCTGGGCTGACAACCACAATTTGTGTTTTGGAATATCCATTACACAATTGTCATGAACTTTTACTGACTTACAGAGCTTTATTACTGACTAGAATGTGTGAAAACCTCACTATAGCTCACATAATCCGTACAAAGCACAGTCTGTCCTGGGTTCGCTCAGTTTAGATGTTATTTTGTTGATTTTATTACATTTTTTTTCTGACTTATTGTATGTTGAACCCTTTGAGACAAATGTATTGTAAAACTGGCTCTATAGAAACATTTTATTGAATCAAAACCAAGTAAGAACCTAAACAAAGTCCAACTGTTCAGTCAGAGATGAGGGATATCCCAACCAACACAACAAAGTTGTTTTTTTACATTTATGATCTATTTTTATTGCCTTCACTCAATCCATTTAACCTTACATAAATGGTCAGAACATTGGCTAATTGTTTCCTTTTGGAGGTTTCCTATGGGACTCTGTGATAAGCCTTGTCCAAGTCCACCAGGGACATGCACTCAGGATGTACAAATCCCCTGAGCAAAGCTGCAAGGTTAGAACAATCTGGTTTTATGCCAGAATGGAGTCTGCGCTACTTCTTCTGAGTCTATTGTTCACTTTCATTTCTGAATGCAGAAAGATAACTTTACAGAATTATTTTGAGGTTTGCTTCATCAATACTCGAGCCAAAATACTGTAACTTAGATTCTCTGCCTTTACCAATAAATGATAAAAACAAAAATAAGTTGTAGCCCGGCTCTAATTTGAAAGAACAGAAGAAAACCTTATTTACACACAAACTTCACAAGTGGTAACAGCTCTGTAGACAATGTATAAATGGATCTTTTATCTCCCTTTTTTGCTAATAAAACATGAATAAAGTATTAATAACGACAGCGCTATTCCCAAAGAAATCTGCTTTCTGCTGATTGAACTTTCAAATATGCATCTTGAATATTTTGATGACCATGAACAAAACAGCAGCACTGGTTTCTGTGTCAGTTGTCAGTAGCATCGATTTGATTATGTTAGCAGAAACTTCTTCTCCATCAGCATAATCCCACGTACTTGTGGTTTCCTCCACTTTAATGGAATGAAGCATGTGAAAACAATTTCTCATTTATCACGAGTAATTCAGAATCAGTGTCACTTTGTACGTCAATACGTTTGCTTGTTGCTTGTTTATCCAAAGTCTCTCCTGACACTGCAACACACACACACACACACACACACACACACACACACACACACACACACACACACACACACACACACACACACACACACCCCTTCGCATAAGGCAGCTCTTAGTATTTTGTCTGAGCTACATCAACAGCCTGCAGCCATGCTTACTTGGCATTTCCACGAGGAAGCAAAATCCTCTCTGCTCACCTGGCAGCAGAAGGAAGAAGGGTAGTAGAAAACTTCTTAAATGCAGGTGTTTGGGCACAACTTCGACAATAAAAAGAACATCAGCACACACAGTGAAGGAGTAAGAGGTTTTAAAGGGGAGCAAAAGAGATTTTTATCTGCTGGGTTCAGTTTGTTCCGCCCATGAGTGAGGGATTGATGAAAGATAGATGCAGCAATAAAAAAATGAGGGAATGGTTGAAAGAGTGTGTAATAGTCTGCTATAAAGAGTCCAACTGCTTTTTCCAGGGCCAGGTCCTTGCTCTGTTTCTGATGAACTCATTTATTTTGCTTTGCTAGCAACAGAAAGCAATGTAGTCCCGTGGTTGCTCTGTTGTAGGATTTGTTTAACATTTATGTCAGTCAGAATAGACTATTTTACTCACTCACCACTGATTCATTTTTATACTAAACAAAAGGCATAGCTAATTATTCAGTCATCTTCTTATCCATCTGTCCCTTTCAGGAGCCCATCCCAGCTAATTTAAGGCGAAGGTCAGGGTACACCCCAAACAGGTCGCCAGTCTGTCGCGGGGCTACACACATACAACCATTCACACACACACATTCCTAGGGGCAATTTGGCACCAGCCAATCAACCTAGCATGCATGTCTTTGGATGGTGGGAGAAAACCCACGCAAACACGGGGAGAACATGCAAACTCCACACATAAAGGACAGTGTTTCAAGCCTCGTCCCCACCCGGGCCTCGAACCCACGACCTTCTTGGTGTGAGGCCACTGTGCTACCCACTGCGCCACCGTGCTGCCCTAGCTAACTATTATTTTATTAAAAATAGTTTGTTGTTGATAAATTATTGTTTTCTTTTATGCATTTAAACTCCAATTGCAACATATTTGCAACAATTTTAAACCATTGCAACTATTTTTTCCTACTGCTCTCCTTGGTCGAAATTGTGCTGCATATGAAAGGAATTTCCCCTCAGGGATTAATAAAGTATTTCTGATTCTGATATTGTGTTCAATGTGTACAGACGGAATATTTTAAAGACTATTTGTACCCAAATATTTAAGTCTATGTCAGACAAGAACAACAAAGGCAAGAATATGAATCAAGTTTATGTGAGCAGAAGATTGCATTCTGGCTTTGGCCAAATATTTAATCTCTCCTTCTGTCTTTCCCTAAGTCTCTGTTTTTCCCTCCCACTCTCTTTCTTTCTGAATAACATGCCACTGGGAAGTAAAAAAAAAAAAAACCAAAAACAGTCCTAGCACGGATCCCCACTCCTCCCGACTTCACGTCTGTGATGTCATAATCACTCACATCAAAGAATGTGCGCTCAACACGGCGACTGTCAGCTTCCCTGGAGGCGTCATTAAAAACGAACAGAGCAAACTGAGCCGGGCCTGATGGAAACACATCAAAACTTCCCAACACACACGAGCGGAGCCGGTGCATGCAACAGAGCACATTCAGGTGCATGCATTCACTAATCAAAAACCATGACACACATACATACATATGTAGAAATGTAAAATTTTGAAATGATGTGTATAGCAAAGAAAATGTTCCCGCTTCAAACAATCCCTCAAAGTCACACACTCTGCTTAATGAATGAATATCTACTTTTTCTCCCCGACAGTGTCACAACTTCATTATTCTATCATGTATGAATAAAAGCCGAACATATGAATGAGCACGCTTACATCCAGCTGCACTGAACATGTGACTAATCACTTTCACAGCATGTGAACATCTGTCGTGAAGATGTTCAGTTGTGTTTTGTACGTTTGTGTTCACCACACACACTCCCGTTGCTGGTCCACAGTCGGCACAATGCAGACCATGCACATGAATGTAAAAACAGCCTCCATCCATCCATTCAACCACCCACCTACTTTTTCATCTCTCTTTGTCTATCTCACTCATTTGCCCACACACGGGTGCGTGTGCAAGCACAGATGCACTCTCATTTACACAAACTGGAGGAAAGACTATAAATAGTATGCCTATGATGTGATGCTGCGTGGTTTCTCCCTATGGGGATGTGTGTATGTGTGCATGTGACAGTCAAAGTGAAGAGAGGGGGAGGTGGAGAAAAGAATGTGTAGTGCAGAGTTGCGGGGCATGGGTCTTTGCTCATTGCTGTGGTGGAGTCAGTGCGTGATCAGCACAGCAAAGATGGAAATTCCACTTTGATTTTAAATAAATATGAGACAGTACAATCTGGGTTCACATGTATGACTTACTCCTGGCAGGGTCTTCTGCTCGTGCAATGCATTCTGGGCTTTCAGGGCTGACTCTCTGGCACAGTAGGTGAGGAAGGCACAGCCTAAAAAGAAACCAAGAAGAAAAAGAATGGAATAATTATGCTACAGTCTTGAACTTAAAGAGGAAGATTGTTTAAGTTTGTTGGGTTGGAAATAAAGGAAGCACGAAAGATTTGAAAGAAAAGACAACCCAGCAATTCTTTGTGATCACAGTGCAAGTATTAAGACCAACCTTTGTCTTTTTTAGGTTTTTGTGTCAAATTAATAGAAAAACTGACTTGTCACTGAAACCAGAAAGTTGGAGTGATTAAAAAGTTTCGAATAAATGTTTTTTGTTCACCATACAATCATGATTGTCTGGAATTTTCACCATCCACATAGTATGTGTAGTATACATTTTGGGTTGCAATGACCAAATGATAAATTCTACATTTCGAAGTATTTGAACAACATCACAGCTATTGTTCAAATTAGAGTTCAGGTCTTGGAAAGGTAATGTTCCACTGAGTCCATATTTTTTTCCCCATACTGTAGTCCATTGATTTTTAATATGCATTTTCACATTTTTGGAGCACTTATTTCTAAGCATGAGTCCAGATAGTGAAGACAGATTTAAAGATTCCATCTAATGCAAAAACACCTTTTAAACACTTTCTATGAACGGTAAAAATTAGATTTGTCACTAAATGTGGGGGGGGCGAGGGGGGAGGGGGAGAGAGATGGTGGCTCAGTGGTATAGCATTCACCCGTGGACTAGAAGTCAATCAGAAGTTCGCGGGTTTGCATCCCACTGAGTTCATGTCTAGGGTCTTTAGAGAAGACACCTAACCCCCTGTTTCTCCCACCATTGGCACTGTCGTGGGCAGCCTGCTGTGGTGTAAGAATACAGCACACAAATTTCCCTGGTGAGGGGTGAGTAGAGTGAGTAAAAATAAAAAACAATTCAAATCTTTTTTTTTTTTAACAAAAATGTATTAGTACTGTATTTCCGGCCCTTCCCATGGGACAGTGACGGATTTGACGAGGGATGTTGATGATGCATTTTACGTAGCAGGAAGCATTTTAACTACACCCCCCTCGTTCTGTCACTACCTCTCTATAAGGTGTATGCAGGATGGGTAGTTCCTTCAGGATTTGTACCAAACCTGTGCTGGCAAAGGAATGAGCAATAGACAGGCTTTCACACTTCTTGTGGCAAATGACTTTATGTTATAAAGTTCAAGAAATCAGTACAATGTCTTAACTATTGTGTGATAGATATTTTAAAACCTGATTTGTGGTTGTCTGCATGGAGAGGGTACGTTGAGAAAAGTTTTTTTATCTGTAAGTAATAATAAAAAAAAAATATATATAAAGATTTTCCATATTATCTTTAACGCATGACACCACCAAAACTCTGCCCATATTTACATACAGTATGTGCCCATAAAGTTGCCCTTTTATGTCTGAAAAAGCATACAATTTTTGACATGCTAACGAGAAAGAAATGAGACCCCAAATTGTGTTTACGTGCAACATTTTGTGCATTCAGCTGCAAGAGTCATTGTGCCCACATCAACACATCAAATCTGACTGAGCCCTCTCCCTGGCAGTCTGAAATAGCAGTTATCCATTGTCCATCGCACTCTCCTGGCTGCTGTGACAGGGATAGACAGCCTGACAACTTCTCTCTCTCTCTCCCCGGCACCTTCCCATTCCCTCCCTACATCCTTCATTTCTACATCTCCCTGCTCCATATGTTCCAAGACTACCCACAATCCTTGGTTTTGTTAGCACCTGGGCTGACATGCGGGGGTGGAAAGAAGATGGAGACGCAGAAGGCGCAGAAGATGATGAAGCCATGGGGAACGTGTAAGTTGTTCCCTCGCCACCCCCTGTTGACAGTGAGGCACACGCCACTGTCACAGAGCTGACAAACTGTCAATCTACAGATCAGGACTAATGATTCATGTGTTTGACAGTTTAATAAAACATGAACAAAGACAAGCGTACAAAAGACTGTTGTTGCATTGCAGTTTTAGTTCATAATGTACCAGCAGGTGTCTAGTTTATTTCGACTCGCTTCATTTGCACACAGATATAGGCTACATTTGCTTACATGAACAAAAAAAAAAAAAGAAGAAAAAAAAAAAAAGAGTAACGTAAAAGCCTCCAAATGGGAAATTCTCAGTGGGCCAAAATGACAATAATGGCGTTTCTTGCATTTTCAGTGTTTTGTAAAGTTGAATCAGGGAGAAAAAAATTGCATTCCCAAAATTTGACACGTTTTTTTCCGAACCACATTCAGAATTTTGCAAATGTCTCCCTTTGATGCTGCAAACAGGAGCACAAAGAGACAAAAGAGACACAGTTTGGTTTGGGAAACATCAAGGGCTAAGCATCAGATGATTATTATAGGCCCTTTGCCCCTAAAGACACAAACACTGTGCAGTTTTAAAGAAATTTCCCCCTTTTAATAGCGCATCCATTCTGCACTTGTATTTGTTTTTGTGAATTCTCAAGGCTATTTATTGTCCAGGGCAGCATCGTACACTGTATGTGGAAGCAGCATGCCTTCCAGCCTCTCTGCTTTGTGTCTTTAACCCCAGGTCGTCCTGATGGTGGGGCACTGGGGAGCTCAGCCTGTTGGTGTTTTTAATTAACGGGACTCTCTCTCATTAGGCGGAGTGGGAATGGGCCGCTGACAGCTCTGCTACCTCCCATCCTCCCCGGGCCTGTTGTGTTAATGCTACATGCCAGTGCTGTCCCACAGGAGAAGCATGCAAGCCCCTGATTCATGTGCCTGACACTCACTCGCATTTTTAGATCACAAACATCTACCGCTAGCTGTATTTTTCAAACTGAAAGAAGAATTTAAATGCAACGTATTGAGTAAAGAAGTCATGAGATGGTGCTCCAGTATATAATATTCACAAAAAAAAAGAAAGTTAAAATGCTTAACGCTCTTTGATATTTGACCGATGTTCTACGTGTGAAAATGTGATGCCTTATTTTATATTGTGTATCAATGAGACTATTTTAAAATAAATATTTTCATTTTAGAGAATCAATCATCATTCATAAGCAACTTAGGTGCAAAATAATTAAAAATCAACTGTCTAATGGCAATTGACAAAAATCTATTGGATTTCTACCACCGTCTAATTTTGTAGGAAAATAATACTAAACATAGTTTTAATTTTAAAGTCCGGCACTCCAATTTATCAAGCTGTCCCAATATCGCTCTCTCTATATATTTTTTGTCTTTCTTTTATGCATTTGCTGTATAAGCTGCTGTTTATTCATTTTTTTTTTTTAAAGTGTGTGCTTGTGCTGAATTGCTGTGTGAGAAAGTGTTGGAGAACAAAACGTGACTGTAAAGCGAGGCTCCACTTTGAAAAAAAGGAATAGTTAAGTGTGATTTCCATAGCAGTGGGCCAATTATAACAAACGACAGTGTTCAAACTTCTAAAACACACATAGAATTGCTTCAACGAGTAACGTTTTGTTTGTAGTTTTTTTTGTTAACTCTATATTTGTTTGACAGCCGTCACAATATTTATTTATTTATTTTATTTATTTCGGTCACATTGTAAATTCACATTGAAGAAAGTTACATTTTTTTTTTTAATTGTATTTTACCAAAGGACCGAAAAGATCCACACCTGTAATGGAAATGGAAATACATAATTTTTTACCATTTGTTCTAAATTTATTTTTAATAGACACAACATTTCCTCTTAGTTCATATGGACTTTCCCTAATGTTAAACATATTTTGTAGAGAGTTTGACATCACATTATATGTTATCTTAAACGTAAATTTTAAAGTGTGTAAATCCACTAAATCTTTTAATTTTGTGAATACTATAAATTTAGTTACTTCAATATTTAATGGTAATTTATTTATGTCAAACTATATTTTTATTTTACTCAATTCTCTTTCAACTAATTGTATCATTTGGTTCAGGTCTTTTCCTGAAAAGTAAAGAGTAGTGTCGTCTGCAAATAGCACATAATTTATTAGTTTGGATGTGTGACACAAATCATTGATGTATAAAATTAAGAGTTTAGGCACCAGTGTTGAGCCTTGTGGAATTCCACAATAACAAAAGTAGTTACATAACTTGCTTGCATATTGAATCAAATTTGAGATTTAAGGGGATGTTGCAGACCATCTTTCTTAATTAGAAAAAAAAAGTCTCAAAATTAGGAGGATAACGATAGAAACTAAAGAAACTATAGAAAATATTTGCAGAAACAATTACGTTGAAGTAATTTTTGATTTTTAGTTTTAGTTAGTCAGTTGAAGTTACTGACATAGAAAAGAGTTGAGACTGATTAGTGTTTATGCCTTTTACTTGGGTTTTTAGTTAGTTTTTTTTTGTCTATCCAACCGATCTACGTTCCTACCCTCACCAATGGTCACCAGCTGAGTGGTGGCGTAGAGAATGAGATCGCGGAAAAAACGACCGAAATGAGCTTCCTCTGTAGGGTGGCTGGACTCTCACTCCGAGATAGAAAAAGGAGTTCTGCCATCTGGGAGAACCTCGGAGTAGAGCCGTTGCTCTCCCAGGAGGGCGTGAGGGGTTGGGCTTCGGGATAGGATGCCTCTCAGTGAGACATTTTGGCATCTCCCACCAGGAGGGGACCCAGAGGCAGACCCCGGACTCGCTGGAGAGACTATGGCTCACAGCTGGCCGGGCCATAGTCGGGATTCTCTTGGGTGAGCTTGAGGAATCAGCCGGGGTGAGAAAAGTCTGGGCGTCCTGCCTGAGGCTGCTACACCTGCGACCTGGCCCCAGATAAGCAGAAGACAACGGAATGGAAGCACTTCGCAAAGTTTTCCTGTTTGGCTAATGGTGTGTGATTGGATTCCATCTTTGTAATTTCACATGTGTATCTCATTGTTGGAGTTCTTCAACTCTTTAGTGCCAGATCCCCTTCACTTTTTGACTGTTAGTAGGATATTGTTCCTCAAAAAATTCCCCCACATGCTTCATCCCGTTTTTATATACAGTCGATCGATATGGTTGTTATAACTATGAGACAATACAGTACACATTGTTGTTTTTTTTTTTTTTTTTTTGAAAAGGTCACATGTTACTGAAATAAAACCTTCAGCCGACCTCCAACTTCACCATTGTGTTCACCTGATCTGTACCCGATAAGTTCATGGTATTCACAACTTCAGTTTATAGGCTCCTTATCAAGGCCTTCTTCTACTTTTGTTTGTATTAACCAATCATGTCTTTTAGGACAATCTTTCATATGAACATTGCGTTTGGTAGTTGTGAACCTTTAATGCGATACTAGCAAACACTTAGCAAGCTTTCTCTGAGCTTCCTTCGTGGTACTTTCATAAGACTAACTCATAAATACACTTAGGAAAAAACTGCAGGGAACATGAACCAGGCGATATTATTTCCTTCCTAATTTAATTGGAAAACAACAAACAAAATATGTCTTGTTCATAAGTGTCTTTTAAGGACTTTGTTTTCAGAAACGTAAATGTAATGTTCCCTTAAAAGCTTTTCAGTGTTGTGTTTTCAATCAAACTTGGCTCCCACCCTTTTTATGGTTTTTCCGTTTGGAACTCCGACAGCACCCCAAGAGGAACAATTACTCTGGATTAACTTGTAATTCTCTTTATGAGAAATGATTTTCTATTTATGTATTTAATTATTAATTAAACGATTAAAACACTCAAGTTTAAGCATTGAATGTGTTGCTAACGCCATGCGTATGGTACTGATGGTGGGAACGTATTAAATGAATGAAAGTACACCCAAAACTAACAATAAACTGGATTGTACCACTTGTTCCATTTGCAGATGTAAGGACCAGGCATCAAAGCCATTATGGTGAAACATAGATACACATACACACACATGAAAAGTGACAGTCAACAAATGTTCAATTTATCATCATTGTCACAAGTCAGATGCTGGCAGCAGCACTAGTATCTGACTAAGACCCATATTGGCCCAGGGGAGGGAGATAAGCTGTTTGTTTCTGCTGTCAATGCTGCCAATTTAGTTTCCCATCACTTTAAATTCAAATCAACAGTAGTGCAGAAGGGATCTGAGAGAAAGTGTGCGTGAGTGGAAAGAGAGGGAGCAAAAAAAAAAAAGAAATGAGGGGAGAAAAACAGTAGAAAGGAGAAGCAGAACAGCAATGATGCTCGGAAAGAGAGGGAGAGTAGATAAGATCACCTAGCGTCTGTGAACACCATCCCCCTGTGTCCTACACTCGCTTCTTATCTCAACTGCTGCAGACACCCTAAAGGGACACACACCCACTGAGAGAGAGAAACTAAAAAAGAGTGAGAGACTGCAAAAAAATATGTGGAAGTGAAAGAGACGGGATGAAAGAAAGCAGCAAGGGAATGGTGGAGACCGAATAACTTTCTGGTGAAAAAGAAATCCAACAACTGTCACAAGATCTTACTCAAAAGACATCTGTTTTAGACCATGTAAGGTTTAGACCCTGTTAACTTTTGCAAAGCTTGGCTTGATGAGCTGTCTATGCCTAGAGGAATGCTAACACGTTGATAATGGAAACATCTGTTGGATTTAATTAGATTTATTCAGATATCCTCTGCGACGGACCAACGTAGGTAAATCTGGTTCATTCCTTGATATCAAAAATGAACTCCAAAACATTTTGGAGAATGAAAAACTTTTAATACAATTTTGTTTCGTCATCTGAGCCGCTTATCCTTAACAGGATCTCGGCACATGCCGGAGCCTATTCCGGCTGATTCAAGACAAGAGGTAGGGTACATCCCAAACAGGTTGCCGGACTGTTGTGGGGCCACACAAACAAAAACCATCCACACACACACACTTATTCCTAGGGGCAATTTCATAGTGGTCAATCAACCCAACATGCATGTTTTTGGAGGGTGGGAGGAAACTGGAATACCCGGAAAAAACCTCACACATACACAGGGAGAACATGCAAACTTCCCACAGAAAGAATTGTGTTTCAAGCCTCGCCCCCACTCTGGGGCTCAAACCCCTGGCCTTCTTGCTGTGAGGCAAGAAGGTTTTTGGTAATTGTATTTTGTCTCTGAATTAAAAAAATTTCATCCCAGATGATATAGCAAATATGATGTTCAATTTTTTTACCTTTTTTGCCTTTTCCTTCTATTTCACCCTTCTTTTTTTTTTTTCCATTTTCCTTTTTTTCTTCCTCCAATGTGTTCCCATCAATTCCAACAAATAAAACAACAGATATTTTACTTGCCAAAGTTGGCAGATGCTGTCGACGTTGGTGAAGCAAATTTGTCCAGTAAAACTTGACACACAGATTCCCATTGTGCTTGTCATAATGCAGGACAGGACAGTGGTGGGGGGAAAAGTTCCCAAAGTTTATTTTGCTTCTCTCTGCTCTACTTTTACCAATAGTACTTTGCACTATTAAATTTAGTCATCAAGCTCTAGTATGTTTTGATAGTGTCATTCTAAAATCAGTTTGTGTCACCATTTAGCTAGTTTCCGACTAAAACTATTCTAGAGTGCTTACCACATCACCTCTGCATTAACTCGGACAGACTTCCAGCTCATGTCTATTTTTGTACTATTCTTAGCTTCACTCGAAGCAGCTCATTCATTTAGCGTCTGTTTCCTTCACCAAAGCTTTTGGTTGAGCATAGTGCAGTTTTATTTGGCTAAAATGTTGGACACGTTGAATCTAAGACTGAGTGGGGAATGGGTTTGTGGATCTGATGAGGTTTAGCAACATGCTGTACTCTTAACAAATGTGAATAAGGCAGTGCACCTCACACCGTCTAAATTCAGATGTAGCAGATCTCTCATTTTTATGGAACCATCTTCCCAGCGGGTTTCTTTCTTTGACATTGTGGGGGTCTCAATCTTGGCTGGTAGGAAGAATTGATAAGACTTATGTCATGACTTGGCATTGTAGCCCAGATTAAATTGAACAGAGTGTATAATCATTGAGTGAGCAGCTCATTCTATGCAGGGGCTCTACGGTTATTTTAGAACATCTTCTTACTCGGTTGATTTGTTTCTTTCCCAGTTATGAATCCAGTAAAAGATAGTCAGCCATCGAAACGATCATCGTCCGCCACAGTTTTATTTCATCTCGTTGTCATTTTTCACTGGTATGTGATTCTGATTAACAAAAAGACAAAACAGACTCGTCATGATTTAATTATGACCCGAAATGTTTCCTTCTGAACAGCTTTTCCCTATTGGGGGTCACAGGAGTGCAGCTGATTGCAGGTGAGCGTCAGCATACACTCCAAACAAGTCCCCATTCTTCTGGGGGGTCACACACATACTCATTCCTAAGGGCAATTTCATACCGGCCATTCAACCTAACATGCACTTTTTTTTGGGAGTGGGAGAAAATCACAGTACCAGGGGAAAACCCACGCATACACAGGGAGAGCATGCAAACTCCACACAGTAAGACCAGTGTTTCAAGTCTCATCCCACTCCGGAACTCAAACCCTGACCTGGTTGCTGTTAGGCCACTGCGCAAACCACTGTGCTACTGTGCAGCACACTATAAAAATAATGATTATTTTTCACAAATAATAAGCAATTTTTAAAGTTTGAAATCAATCGAATGATAGCTTCTCAAATTTTAATGCTCAAAACTTGACGAAATTTGCTGGAAAGACAATGTTGAAAAATATAAATTCAAGAATAAATGCATCTACTTAAAACCAAAAATAATGGGGTAATAATTTGTACAGAAATTTTACAATTTCTTTGATGGATGTCACTAAATCCCAAACCTTGGAGTCTTAATGTTTATTAATACTGATGATTTTTAACTATTGCTTGACTGTGGTCTTTATATTTCTATTAAAGTTAATTATAATTATTTCAGAAATAAAAGCAGTGCCGATCCAGTCTTGGACACGTGGATTACTTGATACCATCGTGCTTAGCCTGATGCCACCCAAGACTTGAAAACTTGAGGGACAATGTTATTGCACAGAATTCTCTAATTATCTTGAGCCTATTAATTCAGAAAGTGTAAAAGGCTGACATAAAAAGCTTCCGCCTCTCTCACTCCTTTATTCACAGCCACAGACGGGTTGAAACTCCCAGTGATCATTTAAATATTTCAGAACATCTTGGTAAGAGCCTGAAAAGAGTCAATAGCATTAAAAAGCTTTATCCACAGCACGTCTGAAACTCTGCTGCACAAGTTCTGCAAAACTTTGTCATAAAACTTTGATTCAATTCTGTCAATAGAAATTCTAATGTCTTTTTCAACCTCTGTTCTGGTAAAGTTTATCTTACAGGAATGATAGATTAAGGACACTTTTTACGTAATAAACAATACAATGTTTCTAATGTCTTCATTTTTATTAAATCATGACCTCAAAATAAAAATGTTCTTTGTCTAGATTTTGTAGATTCAAAGACTCAAATAACCCTCTTTATTTTCTCTCCATGTGATACATTTGCACTCTTTTTAGTTAAAAAGGGCAGTCAATGTGATTGGTGGTACGTGTAAATGGAAATTCAGTTTTATTAAAGAACTCCTTGATTTAGTTACATTTTCGTTTATTTTGGTCTTTGATGCAATTAAATTAAAAGCAGTAAATGTTTGCTTTCATGCAGAAATCCACTGGTAAGCAAAATGTTTGTAAAACTGTAACGTCATTCATTTCTTAATAGCTTTCTGGTAATATGTCGTTCTCTACTGTAACACAACCTGGTCAAACAAGAGAGCATTCTCTGGTTCCTTGTTTATAGAAGTAGCCCAGATATGATAACTAGATCTAACCTACCATGCATTTTAGGTTAAAATTGCCCTTGGAATGAGTCTGATTGCGGATGGTCATCTTTGTATGGCCCCGTAACAGGCAGTCTATTCGGTGTGTACCCGACCTCTGACCGGTCGGGATAAGTTCTGCCATCCCCGCTACCCTTTCTGAGATAAGAAATTCAGAAGATGAAGGAAAATACAACTCTCTTGATTATCGTGCAAAATATGTTGATCGAATTCACTTGCTGTTGGCAAAAGGTGGGGGCGGAATGTAGATTGACTTGTAAATTGAGAGCTTTGCTTTTCGGCTCAGCTCTTTCTTTCACACGATGGACCAATGCAGTGTCCTAGTTATTGCTGACGCTGCACCGATCCGCCTGTTGATCTCCCGCTCCATCCTTCCCCCACTCGTGAACAAGACCCCAAGATACTTAAACTCCCCCACTTAGGGCAGAACCCTGTCCCTGACCTGCAGGGGGCATTTCACCCTTTTCCGGGCGAAGACCATGGTCTCAGATTTGAGAGATGTTTCGGGCACGTCCCACCGGGAGGACACCAAGAGGCAGACCCTGACCTGCTGGAGAGACTATGTCTAACAGCTGGCTGGGGAACGACATGGAATACTTCCAGGTGAGTTGGAGGATGCAGCCGGGGTGAGAGAAGCCTGGGCTTCCCATCTGAGGCTGTTACCCAACCCGGCCCGTGATAAGCGGAAGACGACAGAACGTTTTCAATTGCCTTAAATTGAAATGGTATTCATTTAACACTAAGTTCCTGTAGATGTTTTCCTATTTTGCTATAACTTCAAATTGATCTTGATTTATTTTTCTAACCATCTAAATCAACCCTGGGTTTTTGGTGTTGAGAAGAATTGAATCGAGTACGTAAAAGTCAGTTGTATATCCCCTTCACGTTTGCTGACCTTTCAGATCATCACTCACCACGGTAAAAAAAAAGACCAACAATGGAGGCTATTTAAGGGACAAGGTGTCCAAGAGCAAAACCAACTTTTCCCTGCGTCATCTTAAAATATGTAACTGGCAGCTGTAAATGCTGATCTTAGAAGAAAAAAATCCCTCAGAATACGAGAGGATGAGCTCAAAGAACACTGCGTTGCTCTGAGAGAAATACATTAAAAACGCAAAATCAAGCTTAAGCTAAATCTTTTTGGAGTTGTTTTCTTGTCCTTATCAATACAAGTCTTAAAAATCCAGCTGTTTTTCTTAAAACGACCAATCAATGGGGGTCTTTAAATATGATATATAATTTAAGTACACAGACAAACACTCAGGAGGAGGGAAAGATAAAAGAGAGACAAAGAAACGGGAGAGGAAATCTCATTTGTGATGCTGTTTTATACAAAAATAGCTCAGCCAGATCTCACAACAGCAACCATAAGCAGATCTTTTCTTTAGGAGAAAGGAAATGATTGAACGCATAGGAACACTTAATGAGGAAGAATCTGAGCGAGGTATGAAGGCGCAAATATTAATAACTATGTGTTTGCAAAATTTGAAAAACAGACTTTTATTTTTTTTTCTATTGAGCAGTTACACTTTTTTCTTTCAATTATTTTCTTCTTATTATAAAGTTTTTATAAAATCAAAGTGGTGAAACAGGTGATAAAGTTTATGATATAAACTTAAAGCTTTTCCCCTTCAAATACTTAATTTAGCTTTGAGTTACAGCTTCAAAAGGAAAGAAGATCTAATATTTTCTTTTTAATTTTCTTGACGTGTAAAAAAATAAAGCCGTAAATAGGATATTGTGTGTATATGTGTGTGAGTTTCTGGGGATAACAAGTCCCATCTCTCGCCTTGCTTCCCTGAGTGGCCGTCTCTAAGCTGTGCTAATCGATCGGTGAAGGAGGAAAAAGGGCCAGCTTTAATGTGTTGCATGTGAAGGATTTACTGGAGAGCAGAGCCACTGAATCAATGGAGTAGAAAATGCATCATTAGGACACTGTCACCCCCACCAACACACCATTGCCCACTCACCCTCCCACCTTTCTCTCTACGTTTCTTGAGGGTCAGAACTTAAACCGGTGAGCACACGACTACAAAAACACACACTTGTACCAACACATTTAAAATGTTTTCATTTCCTTCTTCTTATAACGCTGAACTGTAGTTTTTAAACAACTACGGAAGATGCAAAAAATGTTTAAACATTCTCTTGCACCTGCTTTCTCAAGTCTCTCTACACAACAATCCAACATTCTTAGCACACTTCTAAAATTGGGCCCTATAGTCATTGACACACATGTTTCCCTTCCTTGGACACAACTAGTTCAATTAAATTAGACTTAAATTTAATTTGAACATTGACAGAGAAGAGGTACAGTGGCCTCACAGCAAGAATGTCGGGGGTTCCAGTCCGGACGGGGATGAGGCTTGCAACTGGTCTTTCTGTATGGAAATGCATGTTCTGCCCACGTATACCTGGGTTTCCTTCAGGTACTCCTGTTTCCTCCCACTGTCCAAAAACATGCATGTTAGTTTAATTGGCTGCTATAAAATTTGCCCCTAGGAATGAGTGTGTGAATGATTGTGTGTGCATGCCCCGTGATAGACTGGCGATCTGTTCGTGGTCTACCCAGCCTCTCGCCTTAAATCAGCTGGGATGGGCTCTGGCCCCCGTGTGCCTGTTCGGAAGACACAGATCTAAGGATGAAATGAAGACGAAACATTGAAAGAGAAAAATCTACTCTGCCTAATCAGTGATGCAGGAGGATCAACAGCTCAGTTACTTCAACCATTTGAAAAATAAAATACAACAGATGGACACATTTATGTCCATGATGGAAAGATTTTTACATTCTTTTGGGACTTTTGTTCTTGGCTGAGCATAAAACTCTGAAATTGTGCTTAAACTGTCATGGGAGGGAAAAACTTTCCTTTAGAAATTGAACTACTAAGTTCTTACGGTTTGAAAGAGCTCCTTTGTGGATGCTTTAGATTCTATGTATACTGTGAGAAAGAGGAGAAATACAGGCTATATAGCAGCCATACAAAACTTTGGAAAAAAACACCTTTAGGTGCTTTCCATTTCAACCAACTCCAAGAGAAAACACAGCGTCATTCTCACATTTGAAAGTTTTAGTTTGTGGTTTGAGCTTCAGTAGCATTGAAAGCCCTCCCGTTGTATGCCAAACCAATGTTTGGCATAATTGTGAAAATTTGTTTTTGTGTGTGCTAAAGTGAGCTCTTAAAGTAAAGCATGAGATTTTACAAAAGTCCTATTATCTTATTCTGCAGGTTTTGGTTGTTTGTCATCTTTGCCATCTGAAATAAGTTAAGAAGAGTTTTAAAAATTTTGTTTTTTAGGATCTGCAAAAGGCTGTAAGTGGTTAATTAGTTTGTGTGGAAAAAAAACTAAAAACTTGCAGAATCACAAACAAAATGAACAAAACTTATTTTTAAAAAAAGGCTTGAAGAGCTTGTGCACAAAATTTTCACCCAAACAGGGAGTAGGTTTATTTTAAAAAAATAAAATAAAATAGACATAACTTTCTGGTTGAAAAGGATGTTTGTGTAAAATCCAGACTTAACCACTTTATGTCTTTTTTGCAAAGAATTAGTGTCACCCCAGAACCTTTATGTTTTGAAAATGACCCAAGTTTTTAGTGGCTTATTTACTTGTGAAGACACATTTTTACAAACTTTTTTTCTGATTTAACATTACAATTTCTTGTCTTATGAATCTCAAAAAGAATCAGAAGATTTACAATCTTAATATATTTCACCTCCTGAAGAATCTCACAAAGTTCTTATACAAGTACACATTGTATTAAAATTCAAAGTTATATAACAAGGTTCAAAGTACAACTTTGATATATTTTGCAAATTTTCTATTGTTATGTGGGTTTAAGTGGGAAAATAAAGTATATCAAAACACTTAAGTAAGCTAGCAATAGATGCTAAAATGCTGTGAAAAATCCCTGAAAAACAAAGAAAAAAAACAACCCAAAAAGACCTGACTCACACCCATGAAGATTATCTGAGATTAAAATGATCAGAGGACCTCATTGTCGGTTGAAATATTTTTTGGCACAAAACAAACAGATGCAGTAATGATTGTGTTACAATAACTGAATATCACAGCTGACAGCAAGGATTATTATAAATATCATAGATCATAGAGTAAGACAAATCCCTGTTGAATACAGACACGGTCCGGAAAAAAATGCATCCCCTAACAATGTACATATTGTTAACAGTAACAGGAAATTTGATGATTCAGCATTCAACTTTCTGGAGAGACTCTACTTACGGCAAACAAAATATAGATAGGTAGATAGATGGACAGATAGATGTCGTGTACCCCTGGTGAAACTTAGAGGATAAATACTCCTATTAATATTCCTCTGTGTTTTTCTCTTTTCACTACTTCACTACTCTCTGCTCTCCTTTCCTCTCCCTGTCCTATTATCCTGCCTCAGCGGACATCCTGTCCTATCCCGTCCGCCTTGCCAACCTGCAAGATGGAGATGAGAGGATGATCCAAATGCAGAAGGGGGACATGAATCATTACACTTCCTGTTGTTGCACACTGTCCGGGGAAGGAACAGACAGGACGCCCCGGGGCCTCCAATTGATTCTGGAGACTTAATTGGGTTTATTAGCCAAGATGTTGGGCCCCGGGAGAGGATCCCAGAGGCCTCTGATCGCTCCCACCCCCGTTCCTACTCTTCTGAAGGAGAAAGACTGCGTAATTGTTTTCTCTCCATCTTCTGTGTCATTGTCAGATGGGTCCTGCGGGATTATTAGCAACCCCAGGTCCCTCAATAATTCATCCAGAGCTATTTATACACAGATGGAGAGTCCTCTAAAGTCTCTCCCAGTGAGATTATCTGACGCTCAGACGGACAGACAGAGGAAGAGAGAGCAATGGAAAGAAACGATGGTACAAAGTGAAAAGCACAAGAGACAAACAGAACATGGGAGAGATGTGCGAGGAGAGTAACAAGGATGATGAGAAGCAGACAAAAAGAATGACGAGCAAAGCAAGTTAGACAGACTGTGAAACAGTGAGACTTTCTCTTCAGCTGCTTTTTAGCTGCACACAATGACAACAATTCTGGTGTGCATTGAGTTTCAAGGTGAGACTGTCTCTTCTGCTTTGGCAAAGCGAACAAAAGTACCGTCTCGGGAATAGCACAGCCCAACACAACACACATTAATGGCTTTTAATCTTCCCCTCTTTTTTTCCTCCATTTAGCACAATTAAGATGTTTGCAAAGCTAACATGGACCAGTGGCTGCTGTAAGAAGGACAGATGAAAGACATACAGGGATTTTCATATGCAAAGTAAACAGTTACCTTTGTTTTCCAATGTTTAAACGCGAAGACCAACACAACGGTCACCAATTTCTTAAATAACCCCGGAAGGCTCAAATAGAACATTAACACATGGAAATTTTAAAATAAGACATAATAAAGGGCGGGCGTTCTTGCGATATTAACTTTTTAACTTTCACGGTATTGAATGGTTTTAAAATATCATTCAAACACCAAGTTACTCTTGGCCCTGGATTTCGTTCACTACCACACCCACATTCTAACGTAAGCAGGAAGTATTTAGTGCACGAACCCATGTCTCGCTCAGTCCCTCCACTCAACACGAAGTGCCATTTTTATGTAAATATTCTTAAATAAAAATATAAAAGTTGTCATTTTTAATGAGATTTCCACTGTGCCTTGCATGCAGCCGGGAGGCAGGGCTAAGGGAGTAGCGAGAGGAATGAAATTCCCAGTGTAAAAAATAGAAGTGAAACTTATACATGTATTTAAAAGGCTTTTTCCTTTTCCTCGTGTTTATCTATATAAACATCCCCTTTAGTCCTAAAGGCTGGACTACAGAGGACTACTTGACTATTAGCTTTGTCAATACCTGTGTCTTCCCGTCTACAAGTTGAGGAGGAACATTTAGTTATTGTTGGTCTAATGAAGCTTTTGGCGCACGCAGTGGATTTTTAAACTGTCTTTGTTGGCTTTCCAACCACAGATAATTATATATATTCATCCCCCTGGCACTCACTTTTATCCAGCTCATTTAAAAAGCTTGGCCTTCTCTAGGACAAATTGGGACATTGAAAGGCAGATTGAAGTGATAGTTTTTACATTTTGTATCGGCACATTAATCAGGGCAACCACAGCTTGGGGAAAAGATTTAAACACCTTGTGTGGAGCCAGCTTTTTCTAACAAATAGGATCACAGAAGTTGGGCCTTTATCTAATGTGTATGTAAATGAAATTGTGGTGGAAATTCATAACAGGGGAGCCAACTTAACCTTTAAACCTCACAGCTAATTTATTCTATTCTAAAATGTGGAATAAATCACTGAAGAGTTTTATTCATGTTCTATTTTCCCAAAAGAATCAGATTTGAGTCTTGTTTTGTTTTATTTCCCTTTGGATTTAAGTTAAAATGAAAAAAGAGCTTGGGTGTAAATACTTTCCATCAACATGACACTGCAAACTAGTTTTCCAATTTTCAGCATCATGTTGTTTGGTGAATGGACTTTTGTTAACTTGTGGGAAGTCTATGCAGAAATAATTGCTGCTGGCTACTGTGTTCTCATGGTATCGATGAACAATCCATACGCAAACACCTCCTGCCTCTCCCTCTTTCTCTCTTTCTTTCCTTTCTCTCATACAAACATGCACAGAAACACACACATACACCCACAATTGCTCCAGGGAATGCAACGCTTATCAACAAACCAGTGCCTGCACACATACCCTACTGTATACACAGACTTCCCCGTCTCTATCTATCAAACCCATGAAATCATTCCATGCAGAGCACAGTAAGCTACGTATAGGTCTGCCCCGGATTCCCATCACCTGTTCTTTGATTAAAGGTCCAAACTAATAGGCTCTGTCTCATTGGGAACCTGTGCAGGGTTAGGAGAGACCTCCAAAGCCATTAAATTGCAAATCTGTAATAATTTGCTGAAGGCTTTCTGTCCAGATCATTCCCTGGGCTGATTTGTGCATTGAGGTAACGCTCTGAATGGCCAAGCACAAATCCAGCTGATCAGCCAGCTAATCAGCCAAGTTAGTCTAGCGGGGGGGTGTATTCCAGACGTATCTACTCTCCAAGAACCACCGTTAAAGTTTTGCTGTTTTTGATTGATTTAATTGGAAATAGGTCTGCAAAATAAAACATAAATTGATTTATGAAAACAGTAGCAAATCACGTATTCATAAAAAAACACTATCACCTCAATATGAAGAGGACATCTGTTTACTTGTTAAATAGAACTAAACAAACTGATTAAAAAAAAAGCTGTATGCAGGGCTGGCTCACTCCTTGCCTGCGTGGAGGAGGTAGTGAGGGACAGAATGAAAGCAAAACTCTCATCAATCATGCAAAATTTTCACTTTCAAATCTATAACTACTTGCCATTCACAACAGTTGAAAAAAACATTATGAACATATTTTAATAAGTTCTTTATTGTATAATTGTTAGTTTCTTCTTACTGTGGGTTCTTCTTTGGTTCTCTGTTCTCTGTTTTGCACTGCAGCACCCAAATTCCCCTTTGGGGATAAAGTATTTTTAATTTCAATTTCAATCATCTGTTGTCTTCTGGCATGGTGATACTGTAAATGACTGCACATGTGCAGATGCCTGTAAATGTACTGTATACTGTACAGTATATGCATATATAGTTTCAATATGTGCGTACGTTTTTTTTGCATGTTCAGAATAAAAGGAATAAAATGACTTTGAATGATGTTTTACCTACTGGTAGATTGTTTGGTTGGTAGGATTTAATGGCAAAAAAATTATAGAGATGATTGTTTCAAAAAATTAATTCTGCACCAGTATTCAGATGATGAATCATTCATTTTAATCTAAATCTAGGCTGGAAGAAAACAAAGTACTTTTATGGTGTAGACATTTATTTTCAAAAATAAAAGACTCCCTGCTATAGCACAAATAAAATTGTTTAGAAATTGCAAATTGAAACGTGTCATCAAACTAATGCAGTCTATAAAATCTTTAGAAAAACAAACATTTAAAAAATTGTTGTAGCTTCAGGTGTTTAAAAAGTTTTTCACCCAAGATAACTTTTCAAACCTTGAAATAACAAAGACTTCAACAAGATTTTGAATTATAAAACGAGGGGTACAAAGTTAGAATGATTACTAAAATCTTTTTTAGAACACAGGAAACATTGAGTTATTTTAACCACTACAGCCAATAGATTAAATTTCTAGGCTAGCAAAAGTTATCATTTTTGTCCTCAGAAAAACGCAATACCCCGTTTTTAAAGTTACTCCAACTAAAACTGTCAATGACAGAAGGAGTTACGTTGTTTTTTTTGCAAACAAATAGCCTTGGATTTATGAAACACTTTGGATGAAGAAGAAAATATGCAAATACAAATATGATCTGAGGTATATTATGGGGTGTTTACCGCTAACAACTTGTCAGAAATCATGCTAATATGGAGGGCACTTGCTTATCTACCCGCAGGGCAGCGAGAAACTGCAGGGGTCTAATTCTGCTCCTATCTCAGGAAGGTCATCCTCCTTCTCGGGCCTCTGATAGCCACAGAGTGGTGCTTAAATCTGGCAAAACGCAGCCTATAAATTACCGCAGAGGACAGAGAGGTCAGAGCCTGGCATGGAACTGGGCCAGAAGCTATCAATCTGCAGGGGCCGGCGACATCTGTCTCTGGGAGTCCCTCACTCTTTCTACTTCTCTCTCTCTTTGCCTGTCGTTTCCTTTCCTGCGTTTTCTCTCTGTTCTCCACAGCTCTTTTTGTCTTCTTCTTGTTTCTTTGGCTCGCTCTGTGCCTGACATTGAACAATCTCTGCTTGCCTCCATTTTTAGTCTCCACCTCTCTTTACAATCGCTGCTCCATCTCTTTTATATCACTCGTTCGCTTGATATTCTCTTTCTGCCTTTGTGTGCAGCCGCCAACTCGACTCCGTTCCATGGATCTCCCTCGCCTCTTTTCACGCATTCTCTTACATCATCCATGTTTCAACATCTCCCTAATTCCTCTTCCTTCTCTCCCTCACTTTCTCTCTCCCAGTCCTGAGCTCCTTGTCGTTTTACGCACTCTTGCACCATCTCCCTCTGCAGGGATATGTTTTGGTCTATCTGTTCTCCAACCGGCAGGACAGGATAAAGCCTACTCTCTCTCTATGGGGCACCAATAAGATCTGAATAGGAATATTTAATGGCAAAATGCACGGCTTTAGGCCAGCTTGGAGGGATGGAAATATCCAATTTTACTTGGAAGCTGTCTGTGAAAAATATGAGCCAGATTTCCCCTTGAATTTAAAACTTAAGAAATGCCTTTAAATAGGATTTCTCACTGAAGACATTGTTCTAACACTGGCTAAAAAGTTTCAACATAGTATCTGTTTTCTTGGAGTCAAAATCATAGTAGTACCGTTACAATAAAATTTCAAACTCAAGTTCATACTGGAACAAAAATGTTGATATTATCATATTACATGTGCTTATACTGTGTTGAAAGGAAATTACCTGTTTCTTAACTTGAGGTGGATCACTTTCAAGAGCAGAAAAGACCAATTGAAAGTTAACAGCTCTTCACTGTAACTTTTATTATAGTAGTCACGGTATTCTATGTATCACATGTTTCCTAACAAATTCAAGCTCGTTGTTTCATTTTGTCTCTTGACTGCTTCTTGCCACGGGGTTGTGAGGGGTCTAAGGCCTGTCCCAGCTGATTTAAGGTGAGAGGCAGGGTACACCCCAAACAGGTTGCCAGTCTGTCATGGGCCACACACACACGCTTATTCATATGGGGCAATTTTTATTGTTGCCAATCAACCAAATACGCATGTTTTTTCAGAGGGAAGGAGCGAGACAATCGGAGTACCCGAAGAAAACGTGTACACCGATTGCTTCGGAGTCTCGTCCCACTTGAGACTCAAACCCTAAATTTCTTGCTGTGCAGCCACTGTGCAAACAACTGCCCATGTAAAACGTTTTACTGTGTAATAGTGTAAAACGTAGTATCTAAATTGAAGTATTCAGGTTGTTCTTTGAAAGTATTTTAACCTTTACGGAAGTAGTGTATGAGATTTGAGATGTTTTTCAACAATTTACACCAATATTCATCTTTACATGTGTTTTTAATTTAGTGTATAGATTTGAAAAATAAAACAAACAAAAAAAACATAATACGCACATAAAAAAAAAATCACACAAGATATTGGAGAGTAAAAATTACAGGTGACGTTAGCTAAAAAACTTTGTCAAGAAGCCATGTTTTGGAGCACGGCTTTGTCAAACCTATTGGGATAAAAAATACAACATTAAATTTATTTCATATGATTGTTTGCAGGGCCTTTTATTTTGTCATGGTAATATGGATGCCGTTTAAACAAGTAGTTTTACACATTTTACATACAAGCGTATTTATGGTTTCCAATGCAACAAAGTCATCCGTTTCAGTTTCAAAGATCCTCCAGACTGGATTTCTTCTTTTTCTGTTTTTAATGAACAGTAGCTGAGCATTTAGAGCTTGCATCTCAAATACAAAGTTTTTATGAAGTTCTGTTCTGCTCTTTTTCACTCGCTCAAAAGCCACTCGCTCTGTCTGTTGATTTCACAGTGACACCACTCACTCGGGAAGTGAAATGCACGACTGAATCGGAGGATAGAGCCACACAGCAAATGCCGGAGAAACATTGAAACTCAGCCTTTTCAGTATCTAGTGTCTGTACTCATTTTCATATTGATTAGAATCTGAGTGTGGATTCTTTTGACAACACGACAACAAACATGTCCCTCTGGTTGATGGATTTGCTAGTTTTGTCCGAACATCCAGGAATACATTTGCCACCCAAACCCTCGAAATCTTCCACATGACTTATTAATCCTCCTCCATTTTTCGAATCAACCTGGCTTTGAATAATTGAAAGGGGATCTTTGAAAAGGCCTAACCTCCATTCCCACCTTCCCTTTACAAGTCAACGTGGTGCATTTTTAATTGAGGGACATGAAATAAGCATGAAGGGAGATGGGAAGAAAGTGAATTGAATCAGGGACACTCAAACCTGGTAGTCGTTGCACGGCATGCTTGGGTGTAACGCGTGCATACAGAGAAGGCTAAATATGCGTCCAGCCTGACAAGGCACACATGCTCACCACTGTTTGACGTGCTTTCTGTCTGGGACAAACAGTACACGGCTCATGTAATCCCTGCTTCAGAATATCCTAGCAGGCAGACCCAGATACGCCACTTTGAGTTATGTTCAGCAATTTGGAGGAGAATAAACATCAATTCAACTTTCTATGAACCATAAATCACCAAAGCTGAGTGATTTGTTTAGAGTATATGCAACTATTTTGTGAGGGCTAAAAGGGTCATTGAAAGTACATGCATCAAAGGTTGGAAGAGTTCTGATGTGTCGTTTACAAATTCATGATAATTTCCTTTTTTATTTTGTTGGAACAGACTTTAACCTTCAGGAGGATTCAGGAAAAGAGCGAACAAATAAAATGCACATTAGATTGGATTAAAAAACTTTTACAGCGGGCTATGTAATGAGAGGGTGTGCGTTAATGGGCCACAGTGAGCAGTGACAAACTTTTGGCAGAACATTTTATACTCTTGCCGTGTCCTGAAGCCCGTTCCTTGTGGATATCTTCTGCATTCAAGCCAGCAAAGACTTTTGTAATCAGTCAAAATGAAAACTTCACACTGTGTTTTTCTTTCATATCCTGAATTTTGGATAAAATATGCAGAATAATTTTGTCTAAAGTTGTGTTAAATTAATGTCTCCTGACTGTGAGCAATTTGTAGCTTAGGCATAAAACCTCCAGTTTCTGAGTTCAAACAAAGCAAAATACAAAGTTATTTAACTAGTGTTCAAACACACTGGCGTTTAAACATCTTTTTCAGAACACTTACATCCACTGCAAGAAATTTTAAAAGTGCACAGAGGACATAGGAGTCAAAGTGATTGAAAAAATTAGCTCATTTTGGGGAGATGTAAAAAAATAAAGAAAACCACCGTACATTTACTGTCTAATAATAGACTGCTTTGGGAACGGGACGTGTACCCTTTGGGATCACACACATTCCTCAGAGGAGTAAGGGAAAAAAGTGCATCTGTTTGTTAACTACTATAAACCACACACACAAAAAAATAAAATAATAAAATGATTGGATCCGAACAAAGAGAGGAAAGTCAAACATCAGCGTATTGTGTTGCAAATTGGTTTTAAAGGAGGAGTTTTGTGCTAAATAAACTTCTTGAAAATTCACACCATGTTTGAATGTTATCTATATTTCAAAAACATACCTGTTTTTTAAAAACAAAAACCGTTCCTTTAAAAATTACATTCACACATCTTTGAGCTGTCCAATCTAGTATCTGAGTGGTATTTAAACGCTTGGTTGCTATTGGTCATGGATGTTGTTCTCTGCCACATAAAAAGTGCCCTTTTTATGTAAATGCATCTAATAAAGAATTTAAAAGAACATACTTTAGCTTTGATAATTTGATGCATTTTAAACTGTCTGTGTAGCCTCAAACAAATTTAGGCTGTCTTGTACATGGTGCGGAGGCAGAACTATATGGGAAGCAAGTGGGGAGGGGAGTTCTCAGTGTCAAAAAATAGAAGTTGTTTTGTTTCGTCTTCTGAGCCGCTGGGTACCAGAGCCCATCCCAGCTGATTTAAGGCAAGCGGCAGGGTATGCCCCGAACAGGTCGCCAGTCTGTCGCAGGGCCACACATACAGTGGTGGTCAAAAGTTTACATACACTTGTAAAGAACATAATGTCATGGCTGTCTTGAGTTTCCAGTTATTTCAACAACTCTGATTTTTCTCTGATATAGTGATTGGAACAGATCCTTCTTTGTCACAAAAAACATTCATGAAGTTTGATTCTTTTATGACTTTATTATGGGTAAACTGAAAATGTGACGAAATCAGCTGGGTCAAAAATATACATACAGCAATGCTAATATTTGGTTACATGTCCTTTGGCCATTTTTACTTCAATTAGGCGCTTTTGGTAGCCATCCACAAGCTTCTGGCAAGTTTCTGGTTGAATCTTTGACCACTCCTCTTGACAGAATTGGTGCAGTTCAGTTAAATTTGTTGGCTTTCTGACATGGACTTGTTTCTTCAGCATTATCCACATGTTCTCAATGGGATTTAAGTCAGGACTTTGGGAAGGCCATTCTAAAACCTTAATTCTAGCCTGATTTAGCCATTCCATTACCACTTTTGATGTGTGTTTGGGGTCATTGTCCTGTTGGAACACCCAACTGCGCCCAAGACCATACCTTCGGGCTGATGACTTCAGGTTTTCTTGAAGAATTTGAAGGTAATCCTCCTTCTTCATTGTCCCATTGACTCTCTGTAAAGCACCAGTTCCATTGGCAGCAAAACAGGCCCACAGCATAATACTACCACCACAGTGCTTGATGGTAGGCATGGTGTTCTTGGGGTTAAAGGCCTCACCTTTTCTCCTCCAAACATATTGCTGGGCATTGTGGCCAAACAGCTCAATTTTTGTTTCATCTGACCACAGAACTTTGTCCATGTGATCAGCAGCAAACTTTAGTCGAGCCTTAAGGTGCCGCTTTTGGAGCAAGGGCTTCCTTCTTGCACGGCAACCTCTCAGTCCATGGCGATGCAAAACACGCTTGACTCTGGACACTGACACCTGTGTTCCAGCAGCTTCTAATTCTTGGCAGATCTGCTTTTTGGTGCTCCTGGGTTGACTCTTCACCCTCCTGACCAGTTTTCTCTCAGCAGCAGGTGACAGCTTGCGTTTTCTTCCTGATCGTGGCAGTGACAAAACACTGCCATGCACTTTATACTTACAAACAATTGTTTGCACTGTTGCTCTTGGAACCTGCAGCTGCTTTGAAATGGCTCCAAGTGACTTTCCTGACTCGTTCAAGTCAATGATTCTCTTTTTCAAATCTGTGCTGAGCTCCTTTGACTTTCCCATTGTAGCGTTTGTGGGTGTTTTTATCCAATGAGCCCTTTTTAAATGGCCTCAGAGAAGTCACCAGCTGTAGTCACTCATAATCACTCACAAGAAGTTAAGAGGTCATGCTATGAAGCTCATGTCATTGACACAACTTTCTAAGTCTCCAAAATTGCTCATTCATATTGCTGTATGTATATTTTTGACCCAGCTGATTTCGTCACATTTTCAGTTTACCCATAATAAAGTCATAAAAGAATCAAACTTCATGAATGTTTTTTGTGACAAAGAAGGATCTGTTCCAATCACTATATCAGAGAAAAATCAGAGTTGTTGAAATAACTGGAAACTCAAGACAGCCATGACATTATGTTCTTTACAAGTGTATGTAAACTTTTGACCACCACTGTATACACCCAACCACACTCACATTAATTTCCGTGGGCAATTTTATAGCGGACTATTAACCTAACATGGAAGATTTTTAGAGGGTGGGAGAAAACTGGAGTACCTGGAGGAAACTGGGAGAACATGCAAACTCCACACAGAAAGAACAGTGAAACTGAATAAATGTACTAAGAATGCTTTGGGCAAAATAGTTTGTTTTTGAGTTAAAAAAATGGGCTATGTTTATGCAACGAGAGAAGAATTCTCACCCCAGAAAAAGCCCAATTTAGTATATGATCAGAGAGACAACCTATTGTGATAATATTTGGAAGTGTGGAGATGCTGCGTTAGAAGGTGAGAAGTCTACCAGGATGGAAACGTATAAAGTTCAACTCAGAATTAAACTAGCACAACAGGAAAG
The DNA here is from genome assembly GCA_902685375.1 of Neostethus bicornis. NCBI lineage: Eukaryota > Metazoa > Chordata > Actinopteri > Atheriniformes > Phallostethidae > Neostethus > Neostethus bicornis. The sequence goes on along the minus strand of LR738557.1, from coordinate 15,291,063 downwards.
GAAGGCAAAGACAAATGTGTAAGACTTTCCTAGATTTCAAATAAATTGCATGTCTCGACAGTGTCCAATGGTATTTGAAGCGATATGGGCGGAAACAGAAATGATAATAAGCTAGCTAAAGATTGAAGAGGCCCAAAGACTCAACTTTTAAAAAATTCAGCACAAAGCACAATAATGCTGTGCTGATGCAAGAGGCTGGAAAACAGAAAATATTTACCTCTCCAAGGAGCACTTGTCAAAAAGTGATTTTTCTTTTTCATCCTGTGAAAGAATAGTACACAGCAATAGGAGAGCAACATTAGGAAACAAACACAGAGGGGAAACAAAAAAGAAGAATTTTACTGGAAGCCTCTGCCTGTTTTTATGGAAAGCAAAAGGCCAAATGTTGATGAAACATTTAAGGCAGGCTTTATTCTAACCCTGCTCTGGGCTATTTAGCTATGTCAAAACACAAGAAAGCTTTTCCACTCTGTGAGGAACTTTTCAAAGATGCCTTTCACCTAAAAAATTTTCAGAAGTGCCATGGATCGGTTTTATGGGTTTTTATGCATCAAAGTACCAACGTTTGGTTCCAGCTTGGTCTGAAGTGTTACTACAAATATATATAAAAAAACAACCTGAGGAGGTTTCTGCAGACAGCAATGCACTTTTCCAAAAAAATGAAAGAACTTTTCTAGAGTTTGCTGAACTTTTTATCAATCATGTTATCTTTCTGGGAAGATATTTAATATCAACCCACTTTCCAACTTGTTAGAAAGCAGACAAAGTTTTGTTTGTCCAAAATTTCAACTGCTGTCCATAGATCTGAATTTGGAAAAAGTATGAAGAATATGCTACATGTATTTGATATTAATGGTCTTATATTTTTGTGCGTGTCTCAGCACAGACACCCCTTATTAGTTTAAGTTCCCATGTGAGAGCTTATGTGATTTTTTTTCAAACAGTGACTTTTTCTAAAATTGTTCATAAACCTAGATATTTTTTGTGCGGTGTTTCAATGTTCTGTGTAGTTATGTTGATTAGAGTCAGTCAGTCTTGAGGAAGTGAAATAAAATGAACAGGCAGGTTCAGCCGTCCCTTTACATCATCTTTCTCTCCGTGTACATAAAGGTCAGTGCTTTTAATGAGAGGACTGCTGAGGTCAGAGGAGCCAAAGGGGTCCACCTCTTTGACAGGGCACATAACTCCAGACCTGCTGTTAGCATGCTAATCCTTGCAGCAGCTCCATCAGTACTCCCTGCTTCAGCTTGGTTGAACCATCTCTCACTGTGACTAACTGGCTCCCTGCTTGGCCATCAGCCGGCCCCCAGTGGACAGTCTTCTCCAATAATAATGGACAACAGAGGCAGCAGTGCCTTGCCAATGGTCTTCCTGACAAATTACCCTGTGCTCCGTCTCCACCTCTTGTTTACCTCTTGTTGCTTGGCAGTTCTGAGCTTTGAAAACACAGAGGGTGTGGCGCAGCAATGGTGGTCGAATTTACTTTGGTGTGTGTTGACCTTCTCTCCGACACACGTCGCCCTACTCTTGACAAAACACCCAGAATCGATTATGGTTCATCTTTGTGGAAGCCGTCAGAAACATGGAGCCTGAGCGTGCATTGCGAACCGAGCTGAGTGAGTGGAGCATTCTCGGCCAGGAAGAAAAGGAGCACACAAACATAATCATTCATCAAGGATTCCCAAACCAAACAGGAGAGGAGGAGAGAGACGGATCCCACAGAGAAGATGATGCAACCCGAGTGAAATTTTTCGGCCGGAACACTTTGCTGCATTAACGCAGACCTGCAGGACGAAGAAAAACCCTTGCTCTTCTTTCTTTTCCTTGTACAAAGTCAGCTTAGATTTTATCCTCTTTCTTTGTGTACATGAACCAGAAATGTATGATTGTCTGTAATAAAACACAGCACGGGAGAGGTGTTTTTTTTTTTTTTTTTTTGACATGGTGACTTCCAAGCCTCGGCAAAGACTCTGAGTCTGGTTATCTGCTCTTTCCTAAATCTGCTTGCCCGACAATATTCAGGTAAATGACTAAAATATCAAAAACAAGACATACAGTGAGAACCATAACTCCCTTTATGATCTCCACACATTATGGGCCCCATCTGTAGCATCAGCCATCTGCGGCGTGGGTGAGTTTAAACAATATTGCAACTGGTCATTACGCGACGTTTTATTCCAGTAACACTAAAACACAAGTGAGAACATAAATACTTTGCAAGCTTAATAATAATTACCAATGAAGCTTGAGATATGTTAACTAAATCAAGAGGAACTTTTAAAAACACAACTTGAACACTTATGTCGTCCTGTTTACGTCACCTGGCAGGTAAAAATGAACAATAAGTACCAACTAAACATAACATTTCATTGCCAGCTCCAACTTTGAGCAACTCTCCATCTTTCTAACTCCTGTAACTATCTGAGCCTGTGGCGAGAGCTGTCACTAATGTATTTAGTTTGACCAAGGACGAATCCATTACTCACATTGAATCACCACCAAATGAAGCAACAGCAGTAAAACAAACTTGATGAAATGTGCATGAAGGAAAAGAAAGAGAGTTGTCAAGGTGCTACTGTGAGGACAATATTGCTTTGGAAATTAGAGCGTGGTAAACAGAAGATAAGACCGTCCCTTATTAAACATCTTTTTTGTATCATCACAGCTCAGTTGCCGCAGTGATTGCGACACAAAATCAGGCTGATGAATAGTCCTAGCAATCATATCTACACCTACTCCTCTTGAATGGATCCCCACCTCCTGTGCTGCATTGCCAGAGAGAAGAGAAAGGGCTGGCTCTTTGTGCTCGCCATGCCTCTCAGCCCCGTTGTGCTTGGTAGCAGCAGCCGGTGACCATTATAAATGGCCTCTATTAGCATGGCTCGGTCGCAGAGGGGAAAGAAATAAAATCATTGGGAGAATGTAGGCCTGTGCCGGTGTCCCTGTGCCCGCTATCAAGCTCAGCCGACCCCCCGTCCCAAGCGTCCCCCCACACTTTCTCAACCCCTCTATTCTAAGGGGACACAATCCTAAAGACTAGATTACTAGTGATACATGGAGTCATTATGAGGAGGGTTATGGCAATACTATCAGAGGCCCAGCTGACAAAGGCTTTAATAGGGATCTCTTTCTTCAAAGGTAGCATTAACATAGCAAAGGTTGTTCTTTAGTCCTGTTGATGTACAGCTGGGAAGAATGAGATGGTTTTATTACCTGCCATGGAGGAAAAAAGGCTTGTAAAATGCTCTTATCACTTTGTTTTACATTATAGAATTTTACAAAAACAATAATAAAGACAGTGAGTAACTTAAAGCATTAAAGATCTTCATCGCTGACAGAACAGCAACCCTTTGTGAATCGACATTCCTCGTACTTTTCTAGTTACTTCTGGGTTTGTGCATCTAACCAATAGAAATGCATACTTGTCGGCCAAACCAGAAAGTTGGTGTAATTGACAAGTTGTGGGCCAATACTGTTTACTTAACTCATAAGATCGACTGACTGAGCCTTTCAATGTCTAGGGTTGGAAAAACTGTGAAAAAGAAAAACACTGTACTGGAAACAACGAAAAAGATTGGTATTTCATTACCTGGGTCAAAAGTTTGTTGAGTATATGATGGGGGTAAAAACGCCCTCGTAAAGAATTTTTAAAGCGGCAGGATGAGGAGTAGTGATGCTAAGCTGATTCATGCTTTTATTGCAATTTAAATAGATTTGTATTTTTTTAGTATACTTTTTTTATATTTAAGGGCCCAGCCTGTGAACGCAAATTTAAGTACCGTAGCAAAAGAGAGGAAAATAAATAACGAGCTTCCATACCACTTTTAAATAAATAAAAATAACTTAAAAAGAATAAAAATTAAACTGAACAAAATGATTATGCTTTTTGGTTTTATGTTAAAAGTGTTTTAGGAAGACGTTAATGAAGACAGCGAGTAACTCAAGAAGTATGAAGAATTGTGGCATCTATCCGCAGAAATCTCAAGTTCAAACTAGAGTTTTATGCCACCGCTGCCATTACAGAACACCACAGCCACCGAACAGGCAACACGCCAGTGCATACAGGGAAGACAAAAGAGAAAATGAAGGAAGGGAGAGAATGAAGAGTGTCAAGCAGAGTTAATGAAAAGGAAAAAAGATGGAGGAGAGGAATATGAGGAGATTTCTGGTGGGCAGCTCTATAGACTTCCCTCCACTGGAGCATGTCACACCTCAAAGGGTCATCATGCCCTCACTTTCACTGTCTATGTTCTACAGAAAGACTCAGAAAAATAGCCTGGAGAAGCGGAGGGAACTGGGGAGAGCTGTGAAAGAGAGAGGATGGAGGAAAATGAGTTTTAAATACAGTAACCTTATTATCAGAATGACCCTGTTAAAATGTAAAATTACCATTAGCAATATCACTTAAAATGGTTTTAATGGTTCGGAAGAGCCTAAGGAGAAGAAAAGATAGGGGCTTAAGGATTTCTATAAGAAAAAGCTGGATGATTGGCTAAAGTTTATTCACACCTATTCATGCAGACTCTTGCCTGCCTTCTTTCCTATCCAATCTGTAATAAAACCGGCGCGCGCACTTTGCCTGTAATTTGTGAGACACGCTGTCTTTTACTACTAATTTGGACACTCTCCATGGAAACCTGAGGAAGGTGTTGGGATGCTGTGGAGAAAACATGGCCTTCAAACAGCTCGCAGAGAGCTGGAGAGCCAGGGTGCCTCCAGCTAGTTAAAATATGAGCACAGCGGGGGCTCACTAATGAAAACGGGGCCCCAGCCCAGAAAGCAGGGCCGTATATCGCAATGAGGAGACAAGTCTTAGAATCAGCTGGCGAGCAGATCCTATAGTTCTCAGGCCACTGGTGATTAACCATCCATGTGGGAGCCGCTACAGCTGGGTTATTAATAAAATATCTCCTCCACCTTTTCCCACCTCTTTGGTTTCCTCCATGCCTGCAGACAATCCCCGCCCTCTGAAATTATCTGTCTATCATAATGATTTCCTAACACATGGTGGATGTCACACATTGTTTACACCGGCCAGAAAAAAATGTCCCGGTAGCTTATTCTAAATGCACTTTGTCCCCAGAGAGATGTCCTGCAGGTAAAGCAGATCAATTAGTGACCTCTCATTAGATGGTGATTTGCAAAGAATAACTCATCCCTTGAGAATACAGAATAAAACAAAAGCCAGGCTTTTATTGGCTTTTAAACAAAAAAAGATCATGTCACATGTTAGAGCAAAAGTTCACCAAGATTTACGGAGATCAATAGCTTATTATCATAAAGAGCTAAGTACCAGAATGGGACAAATAATGGGGAATAAATTGGAATTGAACAGTTTGGTGATTGGTTAAAAAAAGGAAACACATAGATTTAAAATTGTACCAAATGCAGTTTAAATTTTAACTAGAAATGAGTTTTATTTGATTTTTTTTGTTGTATTTGAAGGCTTCACAACTGGTAGTGCACACACACACACACACACACACACACACACACACACACACACACAAACATACACACACACACACACACACACACACACACACACACACACACACACACACACACACACACATAGCGCGATCTATCCCGCAACAGTGCTGGTGTGAATGAACGCAGGCGGCCGGGCTGTGTGTGTGTGTGCGCGTGTGTGTGTGATACACCTCTCCTCCTGTTATCATCCCGCATTAATTCACGCCGTCGTGACTCCCGCTTTGTAACACGCAGATTGCTCACAAATGTTTTCCCCCAAAAATGTGCAAAATAAAGCAGGACTTTCAGGACCAGTGAGAAGTCCAACAAAAGAAAAATGTATTTCCGCAGCTATGAGACCAGAAAGTCTTAACTTTCCTTGAAAATAATAGATTTCAGTACTAGAAAGATGTTTTAGAGATGACATACCTTTGTGCATGCCTGTGAAGCGGTCCTTCAACACAGTCAGCTCGTAAATTTTACCGAACTCCTCGAAGAGGGGCCGGAGGTCCTTCTCATCCAGGTTGCGGGGGATCTGACCGATGAAGAGTTTGATGGCATCGTGGTCCTTCATTGGGATGGTGGCCGGACATCCCACCGGGCTGTGGCTGTGGTTTAATCCGTTCACAAGCCCGTTGGTGTTGGACACGACTCCGTGCACAGTGCCGTCCACCTGGCCGTTGGTTAAAGTTGCCATCTTCTGACCGGCCAACAGCAGCGGATGGTGATGATGGAGAATCGTTTTTACTTCAAAATAAAAAAAAAATAAAGAGAAAAAAAAACTGATGGGAACGTGGGTCAAAATTGGTTTCCGAGATCAAGCCGTACCAGAGATGATTCCGTGGTCTTCCTTTCAAAGCCAGAATTTACAATGATTGGAAAACACATGTAGCTTTTGGAGAAGACACATATCAAAAGCGCGCAATGCCGTTGGTCCCGGTGGAGGCTTTGATTCCTTATATTTATGTCCTACCCAATAACTCGTTCATTGATTTCATAAAAAAAAAAAAAAGAAAGAGAGAGAGTGAAAGAGAGAAAGGAGAAAGGGGAGGGAGAGAGAAAAGAGAGAGAGAAAGAGAGAGAGAGAGCAAGAGCGTTCAGTCTATTTACACCCACGTTCCTTCGTCCCAGCTTCTTGGCACCCTTTTATTTTTTTGCATTGAGGAGTGGGTTTGGGTGTCTTCTCGGTTTAAACGGACAGGACTGTCTCACTCCTCACCAGGACAGAGGGAGGCTGGAATAAAAAGAAAGATTTTAAACCAAAGCAGATAGAAGCACGGCTATTCTATTCCCCCCTTTTTCTTTTACACGGAATCATTGGTATGTTCCAGGGGGTCTATAAATAGAGAGATATACAGAATACGGTCCTTTGTGCTCCTGCTCAGAGCAAATAACAGCACATTTACACACACTCCTGACTGTTATACACTCTGCCTGGCAAAGCTAGAGGTTTATCTGAATAATTATTGGCTTAAAAAAAAGATCTAACCGAGCATACTTATATTATGGAGAATAGAGAAAAAAAATTGGGTTTAATAATACAAAAAACAAGCCTGTTGTTTTTCCAAAGCTCCAGTTTTATTCGTAGCTCAGTGTTCCTTGCATCCTGGACAGCATCAGCATACCCCAGCGCTGGATGCTGGACAGCTCCGTGGTGCTGAAATTCTCCATCTCCCGATCAGAGCTGTTGTTTGTGGCTGTTTTATGAAGACATTTTTTTTCCTTCTGGTTAGTGGGAAATTATTAGCTTCCTGCACCGTTTCCAAAGTCATGTGGAGCAAATGGCTTTGGTTTTCGAGAGGGAAAGTCTGTGAGCACCGCCGAGTGGCGTACAGAGGGGCCACATTGGCAAAGCAAGGCAAAGAAGAAGGGAGACAAGAAGGGAAAGATGGGATAAAGGTAAAATATATGAGAAGTTAAAAATCAACCAATGTTATATTTACACATGTAAGAATTGTTTACTAGTTTGAAATAAGAATAATTTACGTGGAAATAAAAAGTTTTGAAGCAAAAACACAAATATTACAATAGAAAAAAACCTGCATCAAATGAATAATTTGAAAAACACCGAGATGCCACTGGTATGAAAATCTGTGTAATACTCAAGTAGAACTTCAGTACTCACATACTTGCACACACTCTACATGTATAAATATACATATTGAATGTCAAGGTAATTTACATCAAATATTTTAATATGTCACCTCATCTAATAGGTTCAGAATGAACTAATTAGTTTACATGAATGAATTAATTTTGGGAAGAAATAAAAGGCACGCAAACACAATTTAAACATTATGGCCCTCGGAAAGCGTATGTTCCCCACTGACTACAACCACCTGACTTCCATGGTCACAAACAGAGGTCAATTTTCCCAGTCAGGGAGTTACCCAGAAAAGGATTTGAAACTGGATGGCCAAACATGTTTTCCTTAATTTATAATGACAAAACATCTACTGATACGGAAACTGATTAAGATAATTAGTAGTAGTTTATCCCGTGTGGGAGTCAGTTTATTTTCTTTATCTTTTCTCTCTAAAGGAGAAGAAAAACACCCTTTCTACCTGGAGCGTCTGAATAGTGAGTTTCACCAATCCTGCTTGAGTCCACCTGATGTACGCCATTTTCCAAGTTATTGATCAGGAATAAGGAGCTGCACTTGAGTTGCAGTTGGCACTATTTGACCACCTCTTGGAAGCTTCTTTACTATTATCTTGCACAGTGAGTGAAATTCAGACCCTGGGGAACTGGCTGTATGAACGATCATACGATCATTCTGAGCTGCCAAAATAAGCCGATGATACAGCTCTCATAAATTAAATAAATGTTCAAAATTAATACTGTTTTCACTTTAGAATATGAATACCCCACACCCCCCACTCGTCCACCAAGACATTAGCTAACCATTAACTAACAAAAGAGCCACTCTCACGCTTCTCTCCTTTTTTCCTGCTCTTCTGCCAGTTAAATGGCCCGGTAATGTCATCCCGTTCTCACGGCATGACCGACCCAGAACAGATGGTGTGGGGTGGGTTAGAGAAGCAGGGAGACACACTATTTGAGTTTTTTTTTTTTTTGGTGTGACACTGCTCTACTCTAAGGTTTCCCTCGGGGCCATGATCCATTCAGAACAGCAGTCCTGCCTGCGCGCACGCCTGACTTACCTCCGGCAATATTTTTTAATACAAGAGTGAAATGGGAGGGCACAAATCACCGTAATTATGTTCGTGGCTACTGCCATGGTGATTATGTAAGGTATGGCGACACGATGGTTCCCACCTGGTGTGTCATGACACAAGCTACCTATGAGTTGGAGGAATGACTTTGTTTCCAAGCGCATCAGAATGATAATGACTGAAAATTAATGAGCAAAATGGATTGCAAGAAGTCTTTTGGATTATTCTTTCAATCCATCATGATACAATCAGATAGAATAAACATTGTTTTCAGACTCAAATAAAACACATGAAGTTTTTTTAAAGAATTTTTATCAAACCAAGTTTGAATATTTTTTATGATTAGATTAATTTGGTTTTTGAAAGACGGATTGGTCAGAATATGTGGTGTCAAAACATTGCCAGCTTCGATTGGTATTGAAAGAAAAAATCCCATTGAAATTTCCAACTTGAAAAGGGGTGAAGTTATCACGGGGAATCAACTTGTTGGAGGTTTCTATTATGTTTGAATGCCATCTTTACATCAAATGCACACCAATCAATTTTTATTTATGCATGTTTGAGAAATTTGCATCCCTCCCATCCATTATTCTTGGACATTGTTTTTTTGCCATACCTTTTGTTTGCCTACGTTCTAATGCAAGCAGAACATGTTTAAATACACATGCTATTTTTATATAAATGTATCAAAATTTAAAATAATTTTAAAAGAACATGTGCCTGCTCTGCTTAGTTGATGCGCTACAAAAGGTGGGACTAAGTTGGGGGCATAAAGACGGAAAGATTCACCATCTCAAATATGGATGTGATACTGAACAAACTTAATGGCAATTATTTTTTGGCACATTTTGCATGTTTGAGCTAATTAAAAGTATCAAAAGGTATCAAAATATGAGGTAAATTAAGAATCCCCCAACAGAAAAAAATAAGCGAAGGTGGCTTCCCTTGAGTCACCTCTCAGTGGGAGATGGTGGCTCAGTGGTAGAGCATTCTCTCTCGGACTGGAAGTTAATCGGATGTTCGCAGATTTGATTCCCACTGAGTTCACCTCCAGGGTTCCCCATACCCCCCATTTCTCCAACCATTGGCACCATTGTGGCAGCTTGCTGCGGTGCAGTGGTGCAGCACACAAATTTCCCCAATGAGGGAATTCTAAAAAAACAAAAAATTAAAAGTCTAAGTTGATTAAAAAATGGGTATGTGTGAAAATAAAAAGTAATTAAAAACTCCTTTAATTTAAAGGGATACTCTATTGTGGTGTGGATCTGTCCATGGTTCTGAAACTAATAGCGACCAATTTATCTGTTTTCAGTGTAAAACAAAACAAAACCTACAAGTGACAACAAAACAAAAACCCTTTTAAGATGGTTCTGCAAAGAAAAGAGCATCTGTGTACCATTTAATTTCAAAAACATCCACAGAGCTCATCAAAACTAGGTCACTTAATTCCACTTCTTGTCCCCACAAATGAACGTTTGCAATCACACAGCGAGAGAAGCCTGATTTTCTTTGGAATATTGCTCTCTTGCTCGTCATGGCTTCAATTTTCAGTTTCAGCACTGTAAACGATTGCAGCAAGGCAAATAAATGAAAAGGGAAATGAAATTCTGGCCAGCCAAGTTACACAAATAGATTGATAATCTGCATAGGGGACCCTAAAGTGCTCTGGCGTTTTCAATATTACCTATTCTGCATAGTAATGTCTTTTTTCACCTCTCCTTCAGGTGGGACAAAGTTTTAAATCTCTCTTAGCCTTGAGACAGCCAAACTGTATATCACCTCCCAGCAATTTAGGTGGGAGGGCAAAAAGGAAGGGAGAAAAAAGGCAGATGCATGACTAAATGTTCTGAAAGTTTAGAGGTACAAGAAGGGCAGGTGGGTCCTTCCTTCACTTGATTAGTGCCAATTTGTATAAAATTGGGAGGGATGTGCCAAGAAAAAAAATCACTGCAGTGTTTTAAATGGGTGCACGCTGCCTTGAGAATATTTAGGCTGTGCAGCAAAAACTAAATGTGTGTCTGTGTGTGTTTGAAATAGTTTAATCAATGCATAAAACCCAAAAAATTTCAGAAGCCTTTATGTTTATGAGAAATTCAAAATGAAAATAACCTCCAGTTAAACTAATAAAGAGGTAGCAATGATCGAAATTTTTTTTTTTTTTTTTTTCACGATATGTGTAGAAAGAATAACCTCTCTGTGGAAGTTTATTGACACTGGCCTGAGAGGTATATTATCGTCCTGCGGGGGGAAAAAAAAAAGCACTAGAGCATTCTATACCAAATTTAAACACTAAAACTATTTGAACGTATGCTTAGAGCTGGTCTAAGGACTACTTAAATTCTTTTGCCTTTGTTTAATTTAATAAATATAATAATCTGAAATTAGGAAGACATCATTAACAAAATTAAATATCAACACAAGTTTTGAAGCACAGTGTGTCCTTTTTAATAAATCTTGTTTTGTATACTGTAATGTCAAACATTGATTAACCGAGTGTGCATCGGGACAGAACACACATTTACAGATTCCTTTAACGTACCATGCTGCAGATCCTCCTGGGATTCTCATTTATTGCTCAATGAGGTGCGTCTGTCTCTTTCCCCTGCAGTTATACCTGGCCTGCATGGGAAAAAGATTAGTGCTGTGACATTTGACATGGGTAGGCGTCTGCGCTTGTGCTGGATTCTAGCTACACGGATCAGCCATAGTGACAGCTCCTCTTCTTGACTGACTGGCTGCCCTGAAAACACAAGCCTCTTGACAAACAGCAGGTTTTCGACCAGATCACACACACCGGCATTCACTACACACCTAAAATACAGTTTTAGCACCCACACTGTAGTTTTCACATTTAGTGTATTTTTACTTTTTCTTTTAGACTATAAAGCAGTTTTGTTGTGTCAGATGTCATGAATCGTTCGGTCAATCAGTCAAAATAGAAAAGGATTTCAGTGTGTGGTTTCTGTCTAAAACATGTTGCACCAAAAATCCTATTTCCTCTACAAGGGATCAATTCCACGAAGGTCACAATGTGAACGAACCTCTGACCCCGGGCTTTGCTGCTCCACACTGATGATAGTTAAAGGTCACTTGGCCTGGTTGTCAGGGTGATGTAACACCTACATTTTAGATTTGCAGCGATTTTGGAGGCTGGGTCTTTGGACTGCTGCATTAATTAATTCTCGAGGGAGAAAAAGAGAAGTTGTGGAGGAGTGTAAGAGGACGTTTTCTAGTTTATCACTATCAAAACCCTCCTCACCTCAAAAGTACGCAGTGATTGTGAGGTAGACATGAACATGTGTTTTGTAAGTTTGGTATTAGACGTTAATGGTTCCCAAACCTTCCCTCACAAAAATGCAACAACTACGAACCAACTTCTAGTTTTTTCCCACTTCTATTCACTTGAACTGGTAGAAAGCAATTACAAATATTTGCTTTCACATTGGTCCTGTCATTTTCCCTGTGTTGTTTCTAAGCAGATAAATTATAAGAAGAATCTCTGACCCAAAAAAAAAACCTGTTCTATACAAAAGCATTGGAAGCAAGAAGTTTTCTATGAGACATGGTCACCATGGATCTGAATCCAGTTGAAAATGAGAATCAACTTATGTCTAAAAGTATTTTGCACTGTATAGATTTAACAACTAAGACAAAGCATCGCTTTGTGTGGATTTGAGACTGAAAAACTTTACTACTTCTATTATATAAGAACCTGGCTCCTAAATATAATATAGGAAGGCATCCTTCTGTCTCTCGAGACAATGGAATCTGCACCTGGATACTTGCCTGTTGGTGCAATGTCAGCTGTGGCTAAACAGGCCGATGCGGGAGCTACAGCTCCCACCATACTTGCTGCAAACCATTATGAATCATGGGGGAAGCAGTGGCAAACAAACTTTTTTTTCCATTTCCGGGTCTTTGTGGCCTTGCGCTGGATCTTTCTGTTCTCCTTGGCCTGCTTGATACTGATTTTGACAGTTGCATATCACCTATAGCGGTCAGAGGTCACTGACTTGAGATCTACTGCGTTGATGTTGCATGTCTTCAGATCCCTCTTGCAGGCATCTTTGTAAAGCAGGGCAGGTTGTCCACCTAAATATAATGATTGGTCAAAAGAGGGTTAAAAAAGATTTTAAATGATTGCTATTGCTATTAAAATTAAATTATTCTTATTCTCCTGTATTTGGAATATAATTACACAAAAAGTAACAGTGAAAACTTAAAATGAAATACCAAATGTTAGTACATTTCAACCTAATATGCAAATGACCTCAAAGCACCATTACTTCCTTTTCTGAGCAACTCTTTCATTTATTGCATGATAAATTTAAACCCACAGGACATTCAAAACATATTCCTGAAATACACACCAGATCTTTCTTAATGAACACTTTGGCCCTATTTCAATCTTAGCACATTTTGAGATGTGAGCAAATAAATGAGGGCTTTTAAAACTAAATGAATCAAACTGAAGGAGAGTTATAAATGTTCTAATATTAAAGTAATGTATAAGATAAAAAGCTAGTCCTTGATGTTTCCCACGAAACCTTCAAGCACACATTTGGTTAAAAAAAAATTAATAAAAGCACCTGAAAATAAAGCCGCAAATAGCAGCGTAGCACCGGGTTTGGCATGCATGGAGCACAAGACATTATTTAATGAAGGATGCCAAATCACAGAATTGTTCATCTGAAAATAGTGTCCTTACAGAGGATTGAGAGTTTGGCTGAAATTCTTCTCATCCCCATAAGAAGCCTAATTATAGCAGCCAAAGGAGGAAGTGATTGCAAATATTGACAGCACGGTTAAATCCCTGGCACCAAGAGAAGATCTGCTGATTGTAGTGTAATAATTTGACATTTGGCTGAGATAAAGGAGCTAAACAGAACTACGTTTTCAGCCTCGGACTGAGAAATGACAATAAAAGAGAAGAATGGTGTAATCGAGGTGAGTTCTTGTATTTCTGGAGTCCTCCCAGTTTGCACCTGAGTTATGTGCGGAGTCTTATCGAGGACGAGGAGAGGAGTTATGTGCTACGTTTTTTGTCTGATAATGACAGATAAATGAAGGTAGACAGTGAAAGAATGGCAGCGTGATGGAAGGGATTGCTGGATAAACAGACAGGTAGAGCAAAAGATGGATAGATCAGTTTGACTGTACAGTCTGCCAGGAAAGTTTGAATGTAGTTAAGAGTGTGTTTGACAGAGCAGAAATAATTTTCAGAGTTGGATAAAAAACATTTCAGGTGATAGTTTGGGCTCACACACACACGTATACAGATGCATCTCATGCATGGTTACTCTTTGGATCAATTAGCACGGAAAGGCTTTTTTAAGAGATGGAAGATGGTAAATGCAAGAAGACAGAAGAGAGCAGTGTCCCTTTGAGCTACCAGCGTTCCCATCTGCCTTTATCCTCTTATCTCTCGCCTCTTTGCTGTCAGGTGGAGACCGACTATCCAAATACCGATGCAGCAATCCTGCGTGTATGACCCCTAATTTGTGTCGAGCACGCTTCCCTGAACTTTAACATCCTGCCCGCAATGTTCCTACTATTCTTTACACAGCATGTGGACTCTGTGGGACAAATTAAACAGTATTTGTGTGAGAGATGCACATAAAGTGTTGAAATCCATCAGCCAACAAGTCTGAACAAGGCCACAGCATCTGCCCCCCGCTTCTGGCACGCGCAAACACGGAGGGGCTCCTGGCAACAGCTTTACTCAGGTAAGGAAAGGTCATTAATAATGAATACTAAATCAGCATCTGAAAAAGGTTACCGTTTCCAAATGCTGCACCTTCTTCCTTGTACCTTTCTCACAGCATTTATTAAAGCCGCATCACTTTCCTTTCACTGTCACCTTCTTTGTCAGGGAAAATATGAGCTTTGGCTTTGCTCTGGTTCTGTAGGGGGCAGGAAAGAAGATGAGAGGGGAATGGTAGCGTAGTGTGATTCATTCATCCACGGATCAAGTGTGATGGCTCTGGGAGTACGGTGGGATTATTTGCTTTTCCAGAACCTATTGTCACTCTGTGAGGTTCTTTATAAAATATAATACAGCCTCAAACTGTAAAAAGATGTATTTAAGGCGTGTGACTTGTGTATATGTACTCAGTGTGTACAGTTTACAATTAAATCAGATACAGTGCAGTGTGAAAGTCTGGAGACGACCTGAAAAACTGGAATTTTCTCAGTATTTTTTTTTTTTCACAAGTGACCTTAATCCTCAATATTTCAGGCTTTTGGTAGTTTTTAATCAAAACAGGCTCTTCTATCTAATATTTGACCAAATTTTCAAAGAAAGTACCTGGCATTTGAGAATCACTCGCCCTTTCTCTGTCTACAAAATACAAGATTGAATAAGTCTGGAATGGGTTGCTTTCAACAACTTGCAAAAGAAACTCCAAAATGTATTTTTTATTATCCTTTGTTCATGTACCATCTGAAAACTAAAACCCTTGTATTTCAAGAATAAAGTTGTATAGGTTTCTGAGTGTTATGATTGTATCTATCACACACACTTCTTAAAGAACTGAGTTTGCTTCAGAATATTTTAAATTATAAGGCGTAACTTGTCTAACCTTTGTGTGTTCAATGATTTACAAATGTGTGTGTGTTCTAGAAACTTTTAATTTGACATTTTTAAATAAAGTTAGTTAAATTAAAACAGTCTTCAACTGCAAGTATTTGCTTTGTATTTGAACAAAATCAGGCAAAAATAAGTTGAAAAAACAAAAACAAAATTAGGTGGTGACTCTCAAACCCTTAATTATTGCTAGCATAGTTCTTTCTGCCTTTTTCTGTTTTTCAGATAAAACAATTGGGCGAATACGGTGGCTCAGTGATAGAGCGTTTGCTCTCAGACCAGAAGTTAACCGGAAGTTCTCAGGTTCAATTCCCACTGAGTTCACATCTAGCGTCCTTGGAGAAGACACTTGGTGCTGTTGTGGTACCCTGCTGTTGTGTAATGCAGCACACAAATTTCCCTGTGAGGGATCAATAGAGTACAAATTATTATTAAATAAAAGTGTTTGGTACACGAAGATCACACCTAATTCTTATTTTTTCTGTACCGTTGTCTTCTGCCTGTCCAGGGTCAAGGTCGCAGAGCCAACAGCCTCAGACTGGAAACCCAGGCTTCTCTCACCTCGGTCTAAGGAGTTGAGAGAAGCCTCCTGATGTGTTTCCCAGCCAGCTGTGAGATAGTCTCTCCAGCCGTTCCGAGGCCTGCCTCTGAGTCTCCTCCCAGTGCAATGTGCCCAAAACACCTCACCAGCGAGGCGCTCGAGAGACATCCTTACCAAATGCGCAAATACCCCCATCTGGCTTCTCTCGACCCGGAGGAGCAAAGGCTCTACTCCGAGCTCCTTACCCTATCTCTGAGTGAGAGCCCAGCCACCCTGCGGAGGAATGTGTTTGTATTCACATTCTCATTCTTATGGTCAACACCCACAGATAGTGACCATAGGATCGATCCTAATTCTGTTCTATTGAAAATTTAATCTAAGAATACATCTGCTAGGGCCACACAAAGAAGTTTTCATTTTCTGGTGATTTAAAACTTTTTTTTCCTGTTTAACTTAACTCAATTCTTTGCCACCTTTGTTTACAGTCTATAATCAAATATCCCCTCAGATTGCAAGTTTTTGTCAGTAAATATGACTTTTTGTTCATTATTATTAAATAGAATAACTAAAAGCAAAGTTCCCCATAGTGACCAAACCTACCTTAAATAAAAGGAGTTTAGAAATACTGTAATTCCAGGATGGGGAAATGATTGAGTTTGTATGTTCGTTTGTTTTTAAACAGACTAACTTTGCATTTTGTCTTCTGATGAACTAAATTAGTCTCCGACACATGTGGTCATTTTCATAACATTTCATGAAAATGGCCCAATGATTGTGCTTTTCATTTGGCATCGTGCATCCATGGTCAAATAGAGTCACAAATAGACTTTGTAAGCAGAAGAAATGGAAAATCATAAAAACTGTCACCGTATCACATCAGTATGCACCCCCCTTCCTCAACTTGTATTCATACTTCAGCAGGAACATCTCACAACTCATAACATATGCTGCTTGTGTTTCTAACGGTGAGGCGTAATCTTCAAATGCATCACCCTACCTTTGCTCAGAGTGGCTCTCTTACTTATAGCTCTACATGATCCTCATGGAGGACTCCTGGAGGACACTTTGGTGTCATGCTGTGAGGCTGTGGCCACATATGTGTGCACCACATGGTTCCCCTGAGGGAAGCGTCTGATTGGATATGGGTGCTGGAGCCTGTCGCCTAACTGTGAACTCTTCCTTAATCTGGATATAGTAAGCCCACAGGGAAAGACACATCACAAGGGGCTAAGTTCAGTGCGGCCTTCACTGTCTTTCTTTTAAACTCACTCATGCAGCTGACAGGAAAATGTATTAAAAGTGTTTTTAAAACAGCGGGCTGACATTGATTCCACATACAGGTTTAGTTTTTATTTCTTTAGAGCTGCACAGAAGAGATGTGAAGTGGATGCAAAGTTATCCTGAAAAGAGGAATTTTTATGAGTGAGTGTAAATCATAACATTCTAAGTACCGTAGTTACTGTAAACTAAAACTGTCTATCGACAAGCAGCTGAAGAAAAGATGAGCTGCTTTATCAAAAGTTTTAAAATTAAATGTACCAAACAAATGTTTAGAAATTTTATTCTGACAGATTTGTTGTTCAATACCCACAAAAACCTCATTA
Organism: Neostethus bicornis; assembly: GCA_902685375.1. Classification (NCBI taxonomy): domain Eukaryota; kingdom Metazoa; phylum Chordata; class Actinopteri; order Atheriniformes; family Phallostethidae; genus Neostethus; species Neostethus bicornis. The sequence continues at coordinate 15,273,684 of LR738557.1, read as the reverse complement.
CAGTGGTGCTAAACCATTGAAAGGTAGAGAAGTTAACCAGCATGACTCAATGCAAAGATTATTCCCAAGCCCACATAATCCTAATTTAAAAGAAAAAGTTACAAGTTTTAGAAAATTGGACTATTTGTGTTTGAAATTTATTTCCAAAAACTAAAGATCCAAATCCCCATCTCGTTCCCTCATTTCTCTCCCTTCACCTGGGTCCCTGTGCCTATTAGATGCCTGCTGGTGTGCATATGTGCTCCCCTGAACATGCGTATCTAATGGGCACAGGTGTGTTTGCCCGACTGGAGCTGGGTGACCTCCCTCTTTATGCTAGAACCTCATGTCATGCAGAGGCAGAGACAACATTTCCCAGGGTGGATCGATCCCTTCCACACTGCAGTACTCTGCTCCCCTGTCTCAAACACAAAGGGAATGCACCTGGCTGGAAGTGGGGCTCTGACACAAAGCCTGCAGGGAACCAGATGTCTCTGAGGCGTGTTGTGGAATTGATGTTTTCTCTGCCATTCATTTATGTTCACAAAAATAGGAGAAAAAATGGAAATGTAAAACATCAATTCAGGAAAGTTATTCCTTCAAAAGAAAAGTCAGAAAGGTAGTCTTAGAGTATTGTACATGGAAGGACAAGGACAAGGTGGAAAGAGCCTTTTGTTAATAAACGCATATCAGTAATCATATTAAATTGAATTATTGTGAGCAAATCGAACCAGCAGCAGAAAGCTATACATATCTCTTCATATTTAAAAGACTGTACCCGCAGAATATGGAAACCAACAAAGACATTTTAATGATACTGCCCACAACTACTCAGTACCAACTATAAAGGAACTGATTAGCTTTTCCGGGAAATGCGACTTATGGTCAATGTCACAAAGGTTGAATTCACAAAGTTAGAGACCAGTTAGAAGAACCATAGTGTGACGCCGTGGTGTCGACTTATTGTTGTTATTTCAATACCAGTTTTTTTTTTTTTTTTTTTTTTTTAACGAACTAAACAGTAACTGAGTGTAAAATAAATATACATGCATTTTGGGATGGACAGTCCTCTCTTTCTTTTTATCTTCTGACGAGTGGAGCTTCTTGTAATCTTTTAAAGTGCTCATAATCAATACTTCTTTGGGCTTCTGGAAGGCTTTTCAAAGTTTTTCTTTGAACACAGTCTGTTTGTTTTTCCCCTCATTTTTAATCCATTACTTTCACCTGAAAATTTTCAGAAGAGCATTTAGGTATTCTGAACCTTTTACAGATGCAAAGACAATGTAGCTCCAATGTTGTGTTCATGCACACCACAAAAAAAGAATTCCAGTTGAGTTACTTTATTTATTTACAAGGTATTACCAACCATTTTGTTTTACATTAAATAATAAAAAAACACAGGAGCAGGGAGTTGTGCGAAACACAGTATCTCACCTGCAATTACCAAGAGCAGTGCAAAACAAAGTGTGTTTTTTCAGAGCTTGAAAAAAAATGTTACAAACTGCATTGTAACAAAATGCATTTGCATGCATTCGCAAACTCAAACCATAGGAAATGGTTACAAACAATGCAAAAATGTTTGAGCATATTGTAAAATCCCAATATGTCTACTGTCAGTGTCTTTTCTTTTTAAAAGCAACACAAACTGTAATGTTGCAAAGAAAAAACACAGGGTGTTAATTTGATCTCTAGCTGTGATTAAAAAAAAAAAAAATTTTTACGTGGCCCAATTGTTGCATCTGTATGTGTTTTGTAAACTGACAGGGTTTTTATCCTGTAGCTATGACTCCTAATTACACATTGTATCATGATGAATAAGACCATTGTTAGATTATAATTAGGTTAACAAAATGAATACGTATGTCCCATGATAGTTTTTGTTGTTTTCCTGGAAGTTTTATTTCTACACATCCACATATCAATGCATTCAAACATAGATTGTTGGTGTTCAAACTGTGCTGATAGTAAAATTTAGACACTCGAGACAGGCTTCCTCAGGTCGGTTTGATAAAAAAATATTCCGAAACGTTATGGATTTTAATTAGCAATTCAGCAAAAACATCATGTTTGTCGTAAATCTTCATACCAAGGTGCGGTGAAAAGATCTATCAAGAAAATATCATTAGCTGAATGAGGATGCATCCTATGGAATATTTACATCAATCTCAATTATGGCTGGTAAATGAACTGACAAGAGTGCTACAGATCAGTATTTTGATAGAAAAATAATAAGATTCACCTCTATCAAAGAGCGTTAAACAAACCAAAATAGACATGCAAAGACAAATAGGCAAGGACGATGGAAACTCACAAAGCAAAGCACTCATGATAAACATGGACAATGTCATTAGTGCCGAGAAAAATATGCAATTTAAGACAAACTTTAAAAAAATAGTACCAGCCATTTGAGGAAAAACTCCGCTAATATTCTACATTACTTTATTCCATGTCTTTCTTTCTTTTCTTTTCAGAAAGCATGAGCAAACTCCTGGCCAGGCCGACTCCTGGTGTGGCTCGATCCCCAGTTATTATTTCCTCACAGCATCAGGCCATATGTATATTTTTATTTCAGTTAAAGAGACAGTAGCTAGCGGTTCAGCTCAAATGAGGGTTGGGGAAGGATGAACGTTTGAGGGCTGGGGTGAGGGGCCTGTGTGAACGTCGATGCATGTCTGCAGTGTTTTGTGTGAGTGTGTGATTTTTTATGTATACTTGTTTTTGACTCACTGTTTTTTTTTTCAATGATCTAGTTTTAAATATTGTTTAAGTTTTTATTTGTTCTGTTCAGCACTTTGTGTAGCTTTACGTTGGAAAAGTGTTTCATCAATAAATTTGATTTGATTTGAAAAGTAAAACTAATATAATGCTTTTCTCAATGCTTTTTTGTTTTTTGTCATTGAAAAAAAGATGATCGGTCAAACTTAGCTTATGCATTTAATTTGAAATCAATTTTCAAATAGTCCACAATCTGTGCAGCAAAAACAGCTCCACTAAAATACCAAAACAATGATGAAGAGATTATATTTAATCTATGTAACCGCTTACTTAATTTCTGGTGGGTGTAGAGCCCAAGTCGGAGTACACTTTGGACAAATCAACAGTGTCGCTCAAGGACTCGAGTCAGACAGAAACTTACCCCCAAACTGAGCATTGAAGTAACGAGGCCACATTAAAGCCTATAGGTGCCCCCTGAAAGAGAGAAAATATGTTTCAAATACAGTTTGTGTTTATTAGTCTAATAAAAATAGTTATTTGTACGTCATTATTAATAGGGATGCTATTGATGGAAAAACTTTAAGCGAGCTGCCATTTTCTGTGAAAGGGTCTCCTTTCTTCTCTTCCTGACCACTCACTCTTTTGTTCACACACACACGCACACGCACACTCACGAACACACACTCCTACCTCCATCCCAATACATTTCAAAGCCAAACGTCAATACTCATTCCGGTCCCAGACAAGGAAGAATGAGAGGTGTTTGGGCACGTTCGTTTGTGTGAGTGTGTTACTGGGTGAATGTGCTATGGGATACAGGGTTTGCTCCATGACAGACGTGTGTAACAACAAATGAACAATGTCTCAGGCAATATCAAAGATATTGATGGAAGGTGATTTGAATGGCATGTCATGGACTCACTGCATATTGCTCATGTCAGCTGCAGAGACGATGACTGCTCCGGGGCATCTATCTTTTTTCTTGCTGTTTTTATTGTCATATCCAGGAGTTACAATGTAATGAATACCTTGTGCTTTGTTGTCTGATGTAATTGAATAAAGGGCGGTGTGCACATCATAGCAGGTGAAGATCAAACCATCTTGTCTGCACTGCTGTATGTCAGACTACCACCGAGAAAAGAAAATTTACGTTAAGCCTATTTGTTCATGAAAAAACACATTACTAATGTTATTAATTTCTCCACTTCCTCTGAACAAAACAATACATTGATTTTGTTAACCAGCAATGTTTCTAAGCACATGTTGTGCAATCATTAGAGTGCTTTAACTCTGCTTGCATTTGGGCATTTTGAATGCATTCTTATTCATTCAATTCCTTTGTATAGGTAAAATGTACCATCACGTTTTATTTGCTGAAACTTTTGCTCACACGCAAAAGCAGTTTGCTGGATGTGCTGTTTTTTTTTCTCATTGAATATTTAGGAATGCTCTTGTCACTTTTAAATGTGTCTTTTTCATTAGTTTTTGAGTTGTGCATATTTTTTATGATAAGAAATTCCAAAAATGACTCCTGTGAATGCTGAAAAAAATTTAAATAAATTGTAAAAAAAATAAAAAAATGGATGATTGGAAATAGTGTCATATTTTCTAGTGGATGAAAAGTATATTAGGGAATATTATGATTATGGATATGATTATTTGTACATTGATGGGTGAGTACAGCAGGCTGTCAGCTTCCTACCAGTCCAGTAGGGTGTAAGTTTGGGCTGTTAGTTCTGGGTTCAGCTTACCATCAAAGAACCATCTGCCCAATTTCTTTCTGTTATGGTAAACGGTGGCTGCATGTACTCCCCACGGGCCGGAAGCTGGCACTTTCCACAGCTGATCCGGTAGCTCTCCCATCCAGTTTTTACAGGAGAGCTGCCACTGCAGACTGAAAAGGCACTCCCAACCCAACATTGGTGGATAGCGAGTGTTGTTGTTAGGCTGTGGCTGCCACGAGGGACTCACATCAAATTCTTTGGTAGGGCATAATCAGAGGTGAGCATAATCCGAGGTCTATGCCACGTATGACAAAAACGCATCAATGAGGGAGGAAAATGGACTCAAAATCCATTCCAACCTGAGTTATACATCCATTTTCAAACCACTAGTTCAACTCTTGATTGCAGGAATGTTGTGCTGGGTAAAAGGAAGGCTACACGCTACACAGGTCACCACTTTATTGCTGAGCAGAGAACTCAAAACCCAGTCAAAAGGGAAGTTTGACAAAAACTAGTTATGAAAATGTTATAATATATTATGTGCACACTTTTTCATGGTAGGACAAAGCAATAATAACCAGGGGAGGGTGGGTGTCCTAAACACACACTTTGCCAGGGTTAGTAATCTAAGGTTCGCTCCACTCCGGGACTCAAACCCGCAACCTTCTTGCTGTGAGGCCACCATGCTAACCACTGCGACACCATGCGGGCCTGATACGTTAACCAAATATAATTTGCAGAGTAAAAAAACAAACAAAACTTCCAGTGATATACAAGGTAACCTTTTACAAATATTATTTTAGACTTTGGTTTCTATGGGTATTGAAAGAAAACAATGCTTTTAAAAATTAATGACTGGAGTTTATAATGTGTCTATAGTCCATTGACTAGACAACAAAATTCAAGGAGTGTTATTTTTGTCGGTCTCTTAAGATATTTTATTAAAACAGTATGTTTGTATTATGTTTCACAAAATGCACAGTATAGCGTTTTTGTCATAACTTTTTTTTCTCTTTAGTGTGCCGAGTGTGTGTGAATCTATTCGATCATTGTGCAACTTTTGCTTTCATTTCTTGGCCAAATACTTAACAAAATAAAACTTATGAGTCACCTAGTTTCACCTTTGTATTCAGCTATGGCTCTCATGGTTTTTCTAAGAGGTGAATGTATTACTTGACAACTCACAAAACACTTTTCTTTTCAATGACACCGCTGTTCATTATTTATTTACACTCTTTGGTACAGACATTACACATTGGCAACCAATTTGGGCACTGACGTTCCTGTGTCTGTAACTGGCCAACCAATCTTTCTTTGATTTTCTTTTTTGATTGGTTGTTAAGAGCTGGGATCAACTGCTCAACACAATCACTGCTCAAATATTTATCCCTTGTTCTGTATCCTGAACTATGAAAAATTTAGAATTTGTCCCTGTCAGCAGCGAATACAATCAGGTCTCCAGTGACAGACAGTGCATGTGATGTGTGTGCTAGAAGACAGATTCAGAAATCTGAAGTAATGCTTCTCTCTACTTAAGCTGGGCAGTACAGTTAAATTAAGGACTTCCAACATACAGTTCTATTTCATTTCTTTCCAGAGTAACCTGAAATGTGTCTGTACAAGTCTTTGCATACTTTTTAAAGGTGTTAATGGCATTCATTTTAGTTTTGGAATTTGTCTTAGATTGAGGCTTCCAACACGTTGAAATGCTTCACAAAATTTGAATGCCATTAAACAAACCCTAGACCGGCATTTTTCAACCAGTGGTATTTTTCAAACCAGTGGTATTCTAGTGTACTATTAGAGATTGTCAGGTGTTCCATGGGAAATTATCCTATTTTCACCTGATAAGGTGATTGTAGGAGACACTGACAGCTCCCACAAATTGTTTTGGTTGATCTTATAAAAATATATATTAAAGGTGTATTTATTTATGTTTATCAGTACGAAATCTAGTCATGTTATTTAGAGACAGACAAGGCTGTCATGCGATTCGTAGATTACGTACTGTTCCCATAGCAACCCACTCTTCTGCTTTGTTATTGCATGCTGCTATCAATTCCTCCCAAAAAACTTTTTTAATTTAATTTTAAATTTGTAGTTTTTGTTTACTATCAATACATAAGAAATGTCTTTGAAAATGTCAAGGACCAGTTTGTAAGCAAAAGAAAATGTAAAAAAATGATGATAATAATACTAAAGCAATAATCTTTTGGTTTGAGATTTCAGATCGTTTTCACCTTAGGTGATTAAAAAAAAAAAAGTAAAATGTAAAAAAATTTGTATTGTCAGCCATTGGGGGGGAGACGGTGGCTTTGTGGTTCAAGCGTTCGCCCGCGGACTGGAACTTAACTGGAAGTTTGTGGGTTCGCATCCCACTGACTTCAGTCCTCGGGTCTTTGGAGAAGACACCTAACCCTCCATTTCTCCCATCATCGGTGCCATCATAGGTGGCAGCCTGCTGCGGTGTAGTGCAGCACACGGATTTTCTGGTGAGGGATTAATAAAGTATATTAAAATAGAAATTTAAAATAAGAAAATTCTCATCTTTAATTTTTTTTTTTTTCATCCAGTCATTGTCTTTACTCCTTATCTCACTTAAGATAGAAAGGACGCAGGACCATTTTTTGGCTTGTTACAGGGGAGAAGCGGGGCACACCCTGAACAAGTCTTCAATTTATTGCGTATTTGGCTTCAATAACAGTTTTTTTTTTTGAAAGTTTAATACTCTGAAAATGCTCTGGTCTAGTCTGAATTAACATCATATAATTCCTCAAATCTAAAAAAGCTCAAGCCTTGTATTTGACAGTTAGTCTAGGTTGAAACAAGAAGACAAATGAGTAAAATAGGGTGACAGACAAGTAAGCATAAATGGAATGAGGGTATGAAAGGTAGAAAAATAGAAACGTGTCTTGAGGAGAAAAATAACAGGTGGAAAAACCCCCCGCAAAAACCAAGACACTGATGCGAGAAGACACATGTTGGTGGGCAGGTATAGAAGCAGATAGAGCTTGGGGAAATGTGGAAAAATGCCGGTTAGATGGAGACACATTAGGAAAAACTGAAACTGTGACACATGACCTGTTCAAGTTGAGAATTCTGGGAAATATTCACACTTCTGAAGAGGAAGAACCACAGATGCAGAGGTGAACAAGAAGAGGAAAATAAAAAGAGAGAAAGATAGTATTGCAAATGTGCAGGTGGACTGAACACACACACACGCAAACACACACACACACACACACACACACACACACACACACACACACACACACACACACACACGCACACGCACACATAAGCAAAGCTAGGAATGAGCCTGGGCAGAAGATAAGATTCCTGGGTGGCTTTGCCATGGGCACTGGTCTGCAGAGCACTGCAGCCTGGGGCACAGGGAGGGATAGGGGGATGTGGCAAAGTGGGAATGGGACGGCGTTATCAAGCTGCTGCAGTCGCTGGGTTGGGCAAATGGACAGTCCAGGAATCCCACTCCCACTACTGTACCCATTTTCTGTAATCATGGCAAGATGAACTCAGAGACAGAGGAAGAATTCTAAATTTTTAATAAAGTTCTCAAGAGTCCTTTAAAATAGATGAGTTCTTGTTTCTCAATGATACTGTAAAGTACCGAACCCAGTGTTCCATGATGATTTTATTATTTAATTACTTTTCGAGGCACAAAACATGGAAATGGAAATAGAAAGAAAGAATAGAGTTTGTTAAAAGGAACACTAGGCTGAGAATGCAGATTATTTCATAATGAATGTTCTCTGAATGTACGGATGTATACTGGAAGATTTCCAAATGAAACTATGCATGGGAACGTTTTGCTTTCACATACATTCTCTTGTCTCTACCTCATGTGTGAATGCAGCTTTGAATAGTTGTGTCTTTGCAGTCTGAATAAGTATTTCCCAGCGTGTGAGTGTATGTACATATCTCTGTTCTCAGTAGGTGATCGTATTCACTCCGCAGCCCTTTGAGACGTGTGTTGCTTTCCATTAATCGAACAGAAACTGAGCATGATGGTGTGTGAGAGACTGTATCCTGTTGCTTTTTTGTGAGATTTTGCAACAACAATCCATGCATGTTAGATTCGGTAATACAGATATGTCAATTCAGATACATTGCAGTTCCAAATTGTTGCAGCCTCATTAATGATTGGACATGCTCGGCAATGGTCGGTTAAACGAAAACATAATTAGCTGTTAAAAGAACCCAGACAGAACCTGTACTCAAATAAATTTTAAAAACTTGCCGCATGTGCGGTTTCATCCAATTAATGCTTACATCTAAATGGAGCACTAAGTTTTTACTCACAGTCCGAGCCAAATAAGCAAAACAAGGTGAGCAAATTTCTTTTAAACTTTATGAGATGCTGTTTCTAAATTCATTCCTATGTACATTTTTGTGCATGTTTCAACCCACCTCGTTGTTTAAGATTCCTTCTTTATTTTATGCCCATGCTTATGTGAACTTTCAGAGAAATGCATTGAATAACTATAACTTCACATGTACAGTATTTGATAAACAACTGTAAGCAGTTGTGGCTCAACAGTGTTTTATAAAACTTATACATCCATCTCATCTTCTTTATCATCCCTCACTAGATGAAGACCTGCTCACACACCATTTTATCACAATAATATGCACAATCTCTTGAATGAGCAGAAGTGTCTTTGGGGTTCTGTTTACAGCGAGGAACGGCCAGATCGAGAGAAATACAGGTACGTTCATGTGACATCCACAGCGATTAGGATGCTGAATCAGTCCGTCTGATGAGGAAAGAACTGAATCAAAATGCAAAGCCTTTTATTTACCAGTTTATTTCTAACCCTCACCCTCACTATAAAATGTGGATTCTGTAACTCATATCACAAAAAGAGTTGATACTATGTCATCCTCAAGAACAATATGCACTAAAATTTCTGGATGAAAGACTTGTTCCTGGACCCTTTAAGAGCAGGATCATGTTTACATGTGGACATTCAGCCTTTGGAATCTGGTGTATTTGGCAATGGATGCCACTTGGATGTCCATTTGGAAATGGACTTTTGTCATTGAGCTTGGAGTTTTATAGTTTAAAGAGCCTAAATAAAACATAGCTATAAACTGTGGAACAGCTCTACGCTGATAGAATTTATATAGTAGGGGTGTAAAAGTACTGTACAACATGCAGGTCACGGTTGGGTTATTTTCGGTACAGTATTTGAACAAAATACAAAACCATTCGCCTGTCGTTTATTTGTGCGTTAATTCAACTGAAGATTTGTTTTAACATTATTTATTCATTATTTTCTGAACCACTTATTCCTATTGGTGTTGCAGAGTGCCTGAACGTATCCCGGCTGATTGCAGGCTAGAGGTGGGGTACAATCTGAAAACATTGCCACTCTGTTGTGGGGCCACGCTCAGACAGCCATCCATACACATATACTCATTCCCAAGGGCAATTTCATAGACAGGCATGTCTTTGTAGGGTGGGAGGAAACTGGAAAACCCAAAATAAACCCCTGCATACACAGGAAGAACATGCAACTTCCACACAGAAAGGCCAATGATTCAGGCACACTGTACCCAACTCAAATGCGCCTGACCTTTTTGCTGTGAGGCCAGAGTGTTAACCACTGTGCAGTCCTATTTTAACATTGTACAATTGGGAAAATAATATGAATACAAAGTACTGCTAACTGGTAAGTTAAATATTCCTAAAAAGCAACAAATGCATAAAATATAATGTAAAAAAAAAAAAAAAATCTAACAGCTACTTTGCAAACTAAATATAACTACAGATAAGCCCAAAGCGTTTAAATTTTGGGATGAAAAATTGTTTTAATTTTATTTTAGTTCTAATCAATCACTATTAAAATTGCACATAGATATTTTCTGTTTTTTTTTTTTTTAATTACAATGGGATTTTCAAATAAAAAAGCAATGGGGCTCTCAAGCAAAGCAGTTCTAGTTCAACAGTTAAAATGTTCATAATCAAATGCTATTTTTTTTTTTTAATAAAAGAATATTTTGGAAGTTGATCAGAATAGTCTCTTGCATAAAAACCTTTCTCGCATACAGGATGGGAATCCTTCCTCAATCCATCTCCTTTTCCCTCGTGCCTCAATCTCTTCGTGATAAAAGAGAGCCTCCTCTGCCAGACACATGGCCAATTACAAATTAGCCAGTTTGTTGGGGGGAATCGTAATCAGGCTTCAAGAGGTGAAGGCCCTTGAAGATTAATTGGAAATGGGGCCCCGGTAAATGTCAATGGCAATCAAGGGTTTGTACAGCTCTGATTGACTCTATACACAAACCTCTCTACCCGGGATAAGCTTTCTGCAGCCGTGACATTACTGGCACCACTTCCCTTCGCTCTCCATCTTTACTGAAAGGAAGTGCAGACCAGTACAAAAGAGGCGAGGAAAAATGGAGTTGTGAGACAGCGGACGAATACCAAGGGAGAAAAGAAAAGAGCAGCATTTGATATTTTCAGCCTCCTGGAGTGTTCGTGTTTAGCTGCTTTGGTTGTGATTTGAAAGGGTGTGGTGCAGAGGCAGAAACACCAAAAGAGGCAATTTTCTTCAGTAGGACAAAGTCTGATGGGAAAGTCATCATAAAGGCAATTTTCCCTTTGTCCAAAAACAACATGCAGTTTTCAAGTTCTTTCCCCCCTTTATTTCTCTGCTACTTCAACTTCCTATACTCTATATGCATTATTAAAGCTGGATTGCAATGAAATATAGAGTTTAAATATTTTACTGCAACACAACATTTTTTTAAGCTAACTATCAAATATATACAGCTGTGCACATAACTGGTGCACATGCGCTGTCAAATGCATGTTGCATCCCTCATCAAATGCTTTGAAGTGCCTCTGTAGACAAGCATGCAAAGCCAAATGAGTCCAAATTTTACTTTGAAAAGGGACATTATCACTGACAGGCAGAGGAAAACATTGTTTTATCATTAAAACATGTAAAAACCAGGCTTTAAAATTGCATTAAAACTGCTCTTTTATCAAAATAAGATGTTTGTAAATACAGGAATCAGTTAATGCATCCCAATACTCTGGTCAATCCCTATAGAAAGAAATTAAATTCTTTTTGGTGTGCTTTGAGCCCCAAAACATTTTCTTTTTTTTTTATTGTTTACACCACTGATTTGTAAGTGTGCAATCACATTTGTGACAATAGGCATCACCAATTAGGATGTTTTAAAACACTTTTTTGATGTCTCATAACATTGTTTCAAGCAGATCCAAGTCAGAGATTTGCGTAGAACTCACTGAAGTTTTTTTTTTCCCACTGATTTAAAAAGATGAACTTACTGTTGTGTTGTCCTGCAGCAGAAACCTTTCGTGCTTCAGTGTGGGATTTCAAACAGATGAAGGAATGTTTGCCTCAGGATTTGTTTGTCCCCTACAGAATGGCCAATTTTATTTGATACAGTAAATCTTCCAGGTCCCAAAGAAGCTTCAGGTCCTTCTAAGACAGACATTTACTGTTGCTATAAGGTTATTCTCTGATATGCCATTAGTTTTACTTCAAAAGTAAGTAGACACACACTTTTCATGAAGTTCAAATGCTGACGTTGAGAATTCTCCAAAACTTTTGGGGTTCAGTGGAATGGGCTTTTGAAGGCATCAGGTGTGAACCTTTTCGTTCCCTTTGCTTTCTAGTAACACAGCTTTGGAAACATTTTAATAAGCTTGAGTGAAAGATTTCGATTAGAGAAAATTGTGTTTTTATCCCATTATTAAATATTATTTTGGTAAAGTTACTTTAAAAAATTTTTGTGCATATCATGCAAGAAGTCGCAAGGCCGACTCCTGATGTGGATTGATCCCCAGTTATTATTTCCTCACAGCAGCACCAAACCGGATGCTTATTTACAGTATATTTCAGTTAAAGAGACAGTAGCTAGCGGTTCAGATGAAATGGGGTCTGCGAGGGGTATATGTGTTTGGGGCGCTGTGTGAATGTCGATGCATGTGTGCAGTGTTTTGTATGAGTGTGTAATTTTTGATATATGCTTGTTTTTGACTTACTAATTTTTTTTTTTTTTTTTGATGATGATCTGGATTTTAATGTTGTTTGAGTTTTATTCCTCTGTTCAGCACTTTGTGTAACTTTATATTGGAAAAGTGCTTTGTGAATAAAATTTGATTTGATTTGAAGAAGTATTCGAAAATGCAATATTGAAATATTTGGTATATAGTATGACTTTTGATTTTATTTTCCTTTTAACAAAACCAATTTCTTTCCTATAAAATTAAGCCTGGTTCTTCTGCTTTTTTCTATTTCAACTGCAGCAGCATTTTTATTTTTTATTATTCACCCCCAAGCACTGAAATGTTAAAAGAAACTTTTTACAGTGCTGTTTGTGACACCTGAAAAGTGGCATTGGATGTTGCTGAAGAACTGTCCTCACCGTCAGAGCGAGCCGCCTTCCGTGCTTTGGGATTCTCACCTGCAAAGAGCCAGCGTGACAGTGAATCGAAGCCTGACAGGTCAGGCCAAGTTGGTACGCATCTTACCGCTCCAGCCAAAGCTCCACCGTAGTGACAAACGCTGTCAATATATTGACTGCATGTCAAAAAGTTTGAAAACAAGATTTCCTTACATGGCCCCGGCTTGTCACACACAGTCCCCACTCGGTACATTTTATACCGCCTGTCTCCTCGTACCTTTGCAAATTTCTGTTACTGAGGCAGAAAACACCCGCTTAGTCGATTAGCTTCTCACACTGACAGGAAGAGCAAAGTCAACTGAGCACCAAGCCAAGATGACTAATGAGAAGGGGTTGACAGATAAGGAGATTGAGTATTACATAAATTATTTTATCAATACTGGCAGTTCATCAACTTCAGTGAACATTAGTGAATACAAAACAGGATTTTTAAGCATTTCCTTTAAGATGTTGAGACACATAACATGCTTCGTCAACTGTGTCAAACACTCATAAACACTTGTTTTGTCGCTTTTTTCAACAAAGTAAGACAGTTGTTTAAGAAATCTGAACATTCAAGATGACTTTCACATGCATAAAAAATACCAATGGCCACATGGTTTTATATGTAATAATAATTTAATAATATATACTGTAATAATAAGTATCAGGTATAGGGCGCAACCCAACATCCATAGACCTCCTCTTTAGTCTTCATCATGCCACATATGTTAATTTCCCCCCCATGATTTTATTAATGTTGTCATTCTTTTATTGCACAGACAGACTTTCTTCTATTTTTTTTATTTATTTATTTTTTGCACAAAGTCCCTCCCTTTCATCCTGAAGCCCTGTGACAGTGTTCCACATCCCCAACAGCTCTAACTGTTTTCCCTCCACCTGATATTATCTGGACAGTATCTGATGGGACATGGATTGAAGCTGTTTGCAGCATCAGTGATGTCTGTTTCGCCCCAGGAATCATCTGTTCCACTCTTTTCTTCAGGTTGCCTCAACATGACCTCATTACCTTTGCTGTTGTATTGTGATTGATTCTCAGATGATTAAGAAAGAATGTGGTGTTCACACACCCAACTGTCCACTATTGCTGTTTGTGGAGCTGGAATATCTTTGATCCTTATTGTGTCATACTGATATTTAATGAATGAATAAACCGCTCATACTCTGAGATCAGTTGTGTTTTCACTATGACATGAGTACTTCTAAACTGTCCTCAAAGCTCAGTCCTCTGAATTTTTTTTTGTTTTAATGTACTCTTCACAACTAATTAGTCTTTTTAGTTCATCATCTGGACCAAAGCCTGAAATGTTTTACTTATTAACTTTTTCATTTTTACCGACACATCAGTCCAGCTGTCATGCAACCTGAAAAACTTCCTCAAAAACTTCCTAATTAGCCACCCGTCGTTAAAAAACTACCTGTATAAATAATGTCCTGGCATTTTGGATTTGCCATTTTAAGTGTGTTTGTAACCAAGATATTTATGACTTTTACAATCCATGTTTCAATAACTATCGGATAAAAATGATAACCAACAGTCTGTTTTTTTAATATACTAACAATATAACATAATTTTGCTCTGAATGGATCATCAAGTTGACTTATTTATGAGTTGAATGAATTGTGTTTTCAATAAATTACTCTTAAACTATTTGAAGACAGAAAGTTCAGAGGGGAAAATTTCTAACCTCTGTTTTTTTGTCTTTTTAATTTACAAAAGTGTTTGTGTAGCCAGGCTGACACAACCTAATGCTTCTGCTCACGTCCAGTTTATTCCAGCAACTAGTCAAGAATTGCAGGAATTAGCTTACGATTGTAGCGATTGCAAAAATCAGTGATCACTCTGATCATCTCTTAACATCCATCTGGACCATGTTTGTAGTTTAAGTTGCTGAAAAAAAGGGTTCAATCATGCTATACATTCAGTGTGAGCTGCAATTCCCAAGTCTGAGAATTTAAAGACAGTGTTTGGAAAGTTTTTTCAGGGGAAAAATGTGGTTGCTCTGCAAAAAATATTTTTTTTTTGCACCTTGTTTTCCAGATTTCACTGACTGCCCAGGTACATTACAAACATCATGTCTGGTCTTGAACAAAAAGCAGCGATTGGTTAAATAAAAAGAAGTACTCACCCACGGGGAGTGATCGAACACCAATGCTGCAAGGTCAAAGTGTTTTTAGGGATTTTAAAAAAACAATCTCATGTCTCAGGCTAGTGTTTGTGTAAACATAAACTAAAGAACTGAATGGAAATGAAAATTCGGTACATTATGTAAAACATCATCACAGTAATCCTCATGCAGAAATAACACGGGGATGGATTCCACCTCTGGCCTCAATTTGTTGAGATGTTTTGAGAAAAAATGAGCACAGAGTTTAAAAGGATGTTGATTTGCCATGCCAACAGAAGTAAGAAGCTGTACACTCTCTGTCAGCAGCGGCTATAATTTTTTTTTCTACATTTAACACTTTTGACAGGTTGGAAAAATAAAATGTACTCAGTCTCATCAAGTTGATTTGTGCAGGACAAAGTCCAAAAACAGATGCCGAACAAATATTTTGAAACCATGTTTACTTTGATATTCTGGATGGAGCTTCGACGTCTGATTTGTAAACCAGTGCCAGCGACAACTGCATTTTGGAAGAGCTGCCAGATATATTACAAGGGAGAACTGGAGCAGAACAGCTCTCTGGCAATGCACCATGGACATTATGCAAATACCATAAGAGAACATATTAGCTAGTCTATCGGTTCCCCTCAGAGATGCCTCCACCAAATTGTCTCAGAAGTCGCACTGAGCTCCCACTGAGCCGAGGAATGGGGGAATTTAAATCGGGTGTCAGGGCAGCCTTTCTGACATTTTGTATTTTTCTTCCTACATTTCAGATGTAAAAGTTTAAGATATTCTATTCTTTTACCAGTACATGTCTTAATTTGTGTCGACCAGAGACCTGATCATGATTTCTAAATTTTTTGCAAATGCATTCAAGCTGAAAAGAGTTAGTGTTTCAGTGAAATGCATTTGGGGTAATGTCCCATGACACATGACGTGCATATCTCCAACAGGGCATTTCAGTACTTCTCAAATTGACTGGATCAACAACACTGACAATGGCGTATATTTCTTGTAATGGCCTTGATGCTTGTTTTTAAGGAGGCCGTGGCGCTGCATGCCATTATATTGCTAATGATGTACGATTGTCATCTCACACATTGCAGACTTAATTGGGCCTCTGTGATCAGGCCTAATGGCTTTACCAGCAAATTATTGACACAGTGATGTGGGCCGACATGCTACAGGTTGGTGGATAAATAAATAAGCAAGCTCCCACTACACCCACCCTTTTCTCAGACACAAGGCTCGTCAATCTTAGCAACTGCCTCTGGAGCAGCCCAGTCGGTTAACATTTTAGAAAATGGCTGCCCATTAATAATAAAGGCATATTAACATAAGTGAATTCTGCTGTGGTGTGGGATCCAGTGGAACAGTTATTAAAGTCCAATTTGGCCCCATTAATAATGCATCCACCTTTGACTTTTTGATATCCAGATTATGGGATATTACTGTGGCTATACATTATTTATTAGCCACTTTCAATTTGGGAAGCTTGATCACTTCTAATTGTTATGTGCTAGTGCCATTAAGTCATCCTGATGAGACGTGTCAATCAAAATGTATTTACTGCACAACGGAATAAACACACAGATGCACACAAACACTTTCAGATCCAGGTGCCAACAGAGCCGGTAAATGAGGTGGCGGGATGGTGCACCAACCAACAACCCTGCTGAGAAACACAAGTGTGACTCCTGTCCATTTGAATAGCAGCAGAACGGAGGTTAAACGGCATGAGGCCCCCGTTAGAGAAGCTTGGCTTTAAAACTTAATGGCTCCTGCACTATGCTGAATGACACTGGAAGGGTGAGCGATTGTCATGCCTCTATCCTCTGGGCGCCTTTTGTCAGTCAGTCACTGAGATCGACAGTTGGCAACACACGACAATTGTACAGTTACGCCTAGACGCACAGGGCCTGTGCACTTTGCATACCATGTACAAGAAGACAAGTGTGTACATGCAGACGGACGCTTGAAAAATTTATAAGAACTATTTGTAAATATGCAAAAACATTATGCTAGACCATCAGCTTGCAGAGGAGCATGCCATAAGTTTTCCAGAGACACAATGTACTGCACAAATAGTGAGACAATGGCAACACATCCCCCTCAACTTCAGGTTATTACAGTCATGCTGAATAGCGTGTCATTCTGTCCGGCATGTTGAGATTTTATTGCATGGTAGATCAGCCCAGACTAATTTGAAACTGAATAACAATCACTTGCTGAAGAACATTTCTGCTGCACAGAAAAGCCTGAATAACAATTTGTGCACAGCAGAATAAAGAGAAAAAGAGAAAAAAAAAGAGTGTGAATGAATTCTGCTCCCCTGAGTGCAGGCAAGAAATAGATTCAAGTTAAAAAAAGGGGGAAGTGAGATATCTCGTTAAATACGCTGGAATTGGATACACACAGCAGCTTCTTGCAAAGGCACACCCCCACAATGCACATTCACGCACGCACAGCTCAACCTTACAGCGAATTCAACAAAAAATGAAACAATTTCAGGTTCTTCACAACTCAGAATGTATCTGCGATGTACAAAATTTTACACATTTAAATAAAATTTGCAGAACCTTACCTGGCTTTTATTAATTGATATTCAATCAGAGCGCCACAGGGGAGACTTTCTGGCAAATAAAAGGGACCTCATGTTGAATCTGGCAAGCGCCGCATCCCAAGTGATGCAGTGGCACCAGCTGTATGTGTCTGAGATACTCATCAGTCCCGGTAACAAGGATGAATATCATGAAGAGCGTACTTGAACGAGGACGTTCAGTCTGTTGTCATCACTTCATCTGAACACTTTCAATGCGGGACCACCAAATGATAATCTGACACTCTACCTAACAAATAGTTTCATTTATTGTGTTGAAAATACAAAATGATTGTATTTTATTTATGAAAAAAATGGAAATGAGGATTAAAACATCTAAGTTGGTGCCTTCACTGCAGATATCTAATGTATTATTATTAATTAAAGTTCCAAATATTCACTTGTGACCATGCTTTGTCTCCTTTTTGTTTTTAAGATTGATAAGGTTTGTGAAGGGGGTGGCACAATGGTGCAATGGTTACAGTAGTGGCCTCACAGCAAGAACGTTTGGGTTCAAGTTCCAGAGTGGGGGCGAAGCTTGAAACGCTGGCTTTTCTGTGTGGAGGTTGCATGTTCTGCCCGTGTACTTGTGGGTTTTCTTCGGGTACTTTGGTTTCCTCCCACCCTCCAAAAATGTGCATGTTAGTTTGATTGGCCGGTGCCAATTTGCCCCTAGGAATGTGTGTATGGGTGTATTTGTGTGGCTCTGTGACAGACTGGCGACCTGTTTGGGGTGTACCCTGTCCCTCGTCTTAAATCAGCCGGATGGGCTCCGGCACCCCCCCGCATCCTCGAACAGGATAGACGGATAAGAAGGTGATTAACTGACTGACTAACAGACTGACTTCCGTTTCGTCCCACCCTCCAAAAGCATGCATGTCAGTTTGATTGGCCACCATAAAATTGTTCCTAGGAAGAAGTTTGTGTGGATGGTTGTGTCTGTGTGGCCCTGCAACAGAGTGTCGACCTGTTCGGGGTGTACCCTGCCACTCGCCTGAAAGCAGCCGGGTTAGGCTTAGGCCCACTCTGGTGACCCCATTATGGATAAGTGGTTCAGAAGTGGAAACGAACGGTTTGTGGATCGTGTCTCATTACAAGTATATTTATTGTAATATTTGCGTTTTTTGATAATGGGATTAATAGCAAATTTAATATTTAATTAATCAGTACCAAATAGTTTGTTAAGGTCTGGTTGAAGACATTACTATGAAATGTTGGCATTAATATTCATGTACACTGAATATTCATGCTTTTCGTTGCCCATCAGTATGCCTGCGAGGCACTAGTGGAAGGCCAACACTTATAATTGGCAATCTCTTCCTGTTGGTTGACAGTACAGAGGACTCATTTCCTTGCATTCAAATCTGCGAGTTGCACAAAGCCGGCTTGTCAACTTTCCACTTCATTACAGGTCAAGCAATAGACTCATTTCTCTCAGGCGCATCGCTCCCATAATTGTTTTCCACCTCTTCTTTCGAAGCCAATTTACATGTGCTTCCTTGCTGAGTGTAATGGAGACAGAGAAAGGAAAGACGAAAATGCTCCTGCTTTTCACTTCCACTCACCGTCCATTAACGACTTGACACATGGAACGCAAAAAGTAATATGAATTTTGCTCTCCTTTCAGCAGCATTTGCTTTGAGGCATTCAGCATGAGCCGAGAGTTTGATAGGAAATCATGATGTAGAACAGAGAAGGATGGGATAAAAAAAAGAGAAGATACAGGCTCCGGTGAGGAACAATTTGATAAAGAGGGTTTTGTGTGCCGGTAACTGTTTAACACAACTTTTTTATTTTTCCAAAGAACTTTGATACATTTTTTTATTAAAACAAAACAGATGTTTGATAGAAAAAGATTCAGTGAATAAATCCAAAGTTTATCCAAGTCTTATATGTCATGAAAAATGAATGCTTTTGAGCAAAACTTGCTCAAAAGGCAACTAAAATAAATTATGACTCTGATAACTTTTAAAAATTGTGTTGATGACAAAAAACAGTCTGCTGCAAGGGCTACGCACACCGACAACAATTCACACATTCATTCTCAGGGGCAATTTCGTAACGGCTGATTAATCTAGCATGCATGTTTTTAGAAATTTTGCATGTTCTTCCCGTGCACGCATGAGTTTTTTTCTAGGTGCTCAGGTTTCTTCCCACCCCCAAAAATATGCATGTTAGTTTGATTGGCTGCAATAAAATTGGCCCTAGAAATGAATGTGCGTGTGGATGGTTGTGTGTGGGTTGGTCCGCAGCAGACAGGCAACCTGTTTGGAGTATACCCTGCTTCTTGCATAAAATTAGCCCAGATTGGCTCTGACACCCCCCGCGACTCCCTTAGGGATAAGTAGTTCAGAAGACAAACAAGACAAAACAAAAACAGGAACAATTGGATTGGTTTTCAAATCACATCAATTTTCTATTATACAGCATTTTTTGTGCAAGTTTTTCAAGGTAATTTTTGAAATATTTATATAAAAACGTATGACTCGATCTCTTTAAACTGGCAAGAGTGAAGTGCCAGAAAAAGTATTAAAAATCCCATGCATGATCCACATGTTTTATACCAAAGCAAAGCATGGTTATTCTTGCTTTTGCAAGATGTTATCATTAGGAGGTGGCAATAGCCCAGTGGTAGAATGTTTGTCCTTGGACCATGAGAAGTTGGTTTGAATCCCACAGAGCTCATGCCTAGGTGTTCCCGGGGAAGACACCTACCAACTGTTTCTCCCACCATTGGCACCGTCGTGGCTGCCTGCTGCGGTGCATTGCAGCACAGAAATTTTCCCAATGAGGGTTGAATATAGTATGTTCAATAAATAAATACGTAAATATTGAAATGTATATTAAATCTAAAGAAGATGCTGAAAAAATACCCAATATAAAATGGATTAAGTAACAATTCCACATACAAAGCCAAGTCAAAATAAATTAAAAAAAAATACTGTGTTGGTTAAATCACAAAAAGAAATAAAGAAAAAGTTTAAAGGTAATATAGAAGATTTTTTATTAGTTTATTTTTACAATTTTATGCTCATGCTTCTGATAATGAATATACATGTTTATATATTGATAAACTCCAGAGTCTTGGCAACATTGAAAACCTCTACCAATCATTTTGCACAGTGAACTAAACCCACTGGCCCTCAACCCCTCAATCAGTCCAATTTCCAGGTTTTCGCAACAAGAATGCATTTGGTTCAAGTCTAGTCAAATTTGTTTATAAAGCACATTTAAAACAATCAGAAGGTACCAAAGTGCTGTATGATAGATAACAGGTAGTATTAATAAGTGCAATGCATTGTACTGTACATATCAATCTGGCAAATTAATGAAACTAAAGCTGTACACAAGTTCTGTTCATCCAGGCTCTGCCTCCTCTGGTTCTCAGACAGGACTGTGGAACATCTAAAATAATTTGATCTGCAGATCTCAATGTTCTGGAGGGAACATGGACCAACAGAAGTTCAGAAAGATATGAGGGGGCCAGGTCATGACGACGTTTAACAAACACTAATAGTAGTTTAAAATCTATTCTAAAGCTGACTGGAAACCGGTGGTTGAAGACAGAAATTCAAAAGAAAGCCAGACAAGTCCAAGGTAGGTCATGACGCTTGCCAAGTATTCACAAAGAGCTACTAAGTTGTCAACGCCTGAAAATCTTTCATACTGCTTTTAAGTTCAGCTGAGGGTGTTTTGGTCCCAGCTGTTTAAAGCTTCAAAGCTAAATGTTACTTTTACATTTACTCAAAAAAAGTTGACCAAAGTCCTTTCAAGTGCCGTGAAGAGGAAGAACCAATAGATGATCAGATCCCCATCTGATGAAAAGAGGTCCTATGTTCATATTGGTGACGAGACGGTGGTCAAGTTTTACAACCCCTGGAGGGTGTTTGATGGGACAAAAATATTAAAAGTTGTCTTTTATTTATTTATTTATTTTTAATATACTTTATTAATACCTGACTGGGAAATTTGTGTGCTGCACTACACCGCAGCAGGCTGCCAACTATGACAGCGCCAATGGTGGGAGAAACAGGGGGTTGGGTGCCTTCTCCAAGGACCCTAGACGTAAACTCAGTGGGATGCAAACCCGTGAACTTCCGGTTAACTTCCGGTCCACTGGCGAGCGCTCTGACCACTGAGCCACTGTGTCCACACTGTGCACATATTTTTTTGCTCCAGGGAGTACCTGAAGATGTTGCTTGGTGCTCACTGAGCTCCTGAGTTGCAACTCGCCTTGCAGGATGGCTAAACAAGGGATACATGTTAAAATAACTTGTAGCAAAAACATTTATTCAGTTGAAGATAAGTCAACAAAATATTTCCTATTATTATAATTTTTTGAAAAGTATCTGAACTATTGCGAGCTTTGACTGTGTCATGGTAATGTTTGTCATATTTTTTATGTACGTTTGGTCTTTTCCCAAAGCTGGTTCCACCCTGTAAAATAAAAATTATGAAAATAGGTTTGTAAGTAGCTTTCTGTATTTTTTGTACATGTCTCGTTCCTGTTTCTTGTTATACTTTCCATATTCTTCAAGTCGCAGTACTGTGATAATCTAGCTTCCCTGTCCCTGAAAATCTCTCTCATCCTCTTTCCCTCCCACACTTTTCTGTATCTAAAAAACCCATTTCTTGATGCCAACTGGCAACAGCAGGCGAAGACAAGTTTTCTCATGTCACCCTACATACAAACTGAACTAAGATGCTAATTCACCATAACAACAATTTTGCATCGTTACTATAAATGTTCGACATGTCTCAGAACGCTTACCATCATGACTAGCTCTGCAATTACACAAAGAAATGAGCTGACAAACGAAAATGCATTGAGAGTGTACCTTACCTAACGTTGCATCATTGGCGCAGAATCATCTGACACAGACCTCTTGATCCAAATCCGGCAATACGGGAACAAAATGTGATGTAGTTGCATTATAAGAAGCCTTGACCCAAATCATTGCAAGAAAGTGTGAAAAATTCAAAACCTTAGTTTCTGTCACCACTGCCTTTGCCATCTTCCTAAAAAGCAGGATTATTTCTCACACTATCAAAGCAGAGTTTTACCTTTTTTCATGTCTGATGAGTGGATGTTTCATCAGCAAGAAGCAGGGTTTTAACTAGGTTCTTTTCATTTTATCACACACAAGCAGGTGTGAGCTTTCTTTTTTTACACGCCCGCTGTTTTGGTAAACTTGTAACAAACCATTATCAAACAAGTGATGGAAGCTTTTCATTTTGCCTTTCACCCGGCCATGAGGCTGATTTTCTGGCTGTGCTGCAGAGAGACCTTCACAAGGCCGAGCTTTTAATTGCTTCTTTGCAGGGGGCTCGTCTTGACAGTGCCTCACATCCTTTCTTTTGTTAAAAAAAAAAAAAAAGACAGAAATCTTAGAAACAGCAGCAAAAGGATTTCTGCCTACGCTTGATCTCCCCTGTGGAGTTTGTCAAACAAAAGAAGATCTTTTAATTTGGTCGCAACAGGGGCGCTCCCCTATGTTTGGCGTGAAGAAGTTCTGGCAAGTAGAGTCAGTATGTTCCCTATAATGTCCCAGAAGAGTTATCTGACCTCACAAAAGTTTGTGAACATTACTGCGGGTGTAGATATGTTGCCATTTATCAGTTTGCTTCCAGTGGTCATTAAGAGCCAGAAAGAGAGAAAAAGTAGTGTGTTTGTTTTCTATTTTTAAGATTGTGTATTTTCTACAAGGCGGATTCTCACCAACCCATCTGAGTTTTGCAGAGTTGAACTTCTTCCACGGCTCCAGCATGTCTCCATGGGAACTGGCACAGAGGAAATTGTTTCTTCTAACCAGAGCACACAAGGTGAAAGGGGCTTAATGATGATTTAAAAAGAAACTGCTCAAAATAGTACTGATTTATACAGTCTATTCTGACTCACTGGATCAGTTCCGATACAGCTCCATCCTTGTATGTGTGAACAGAAAGATGTAACACTTTGAAGAAGCGAAAAAAAATCACTGGTAAGGAGAACAATGTGACATGCAATGCAATGGCTCAATGAAGTGAATTTGAGGACTTCAAATGAATATGTGACTTGAAGAAGACTGGCACACACTGGAGATGAGTGCATGACACTGAATAAAATCTACTCCTGAAAAACACTCCACTTCTTCAGCTAACTTTGTTAGTTCGCTCAGCAATTCAGACCGGCCATGAGACTCAATTCCTTTCATAAAAACATTTTAAAGTCTGATTCTAGTAGCTTCTCTTTAAAATCTAACTCAACTCGGACTGAGTTGTTTGACTGCTGAAAAAATGACAACTTCTTCTTCATCTCCTTTTGTCATTTCCCTTCAGTGGTCGCCACAGCAAGTCAGTTTCTTCCATCTAAACATATCTGCTGTATCCTCTTCGGTCACGCCAACTATCTTCATGTCTTCCTTCACTGTACCCATGAACCTCCTATTTGGTCGTCCTCAAGGCTTCTTTCCTGGTGGTTCCAAATCCAGCATCCTTCTTCCTGTGTACTCCATCTCTCTCTTTTCTACTGTACATGTCCAAACCATCTTAGTCTGGCCTCTCTGACTTTATCTCCAAAACCTCTAAAATGTGTTGTTCCTCTGATCCTGTCTATCCCAGTCACTCCCAGAGAGATCCTCAGCATCTTCATCTCTGCTACCTTCATCTCTGTTTCAATGTCTTTCCCTCAGTGCCACTGTCTCTAGACCAAACATCATGGCCGGTCTAAACCACGGTTTTGTACACTCTTTCAATTTAGCAGAAACTCTTCTATCACACGTCACACCTGATACTTTTCTCCACTCGTTCCAGCCTGCTTGAACGCGCTTCTTCACCTCTTTTCCAAACTCTCCATTGCTCTGGACTGTTGATCCTAAGTACAAAAAATCTTTCTATTTCTTTATTTCTTCTCTCTGTAACCTATTTTCCATTTGTAAAAAATTGTCGTTTTTTCCATGCTGAAACAATGACAACATTTCTTAGATTTTTAAATTATTGACATTTAAAAAAAAAAAAATCTCTTGGGGTATTTTTTTTTACCAATGGTGAGGTTTGTTTTATATATTAAGTATCTGATTCCTTTTTGATATTTTGGCCATTTGACTGCTATTCCCATGCAAACATTACTTTGGTCATTTGTTAAAAATCTTGTTTGTATTATTAAATCAAACAAAAGAACAAAAACATCAATGAATTGTTTGGTTGGTCAGCTGGCTGATGTAAGCTGCACCCTGCTGCTTCAGCCGCTCACCTTCGGTTTCAATCCTGGCTCAAAGCCTTTTGCTGCATGTCACTTTTTTCTACAAAAACAATGGAAGCCACAAGAGCCTGAAATTTCAAACCGACAAACACAAATGCCTATGAAGGGTTGTAATGAAACCCATTCAGGCTTGTCAACATGATCAACTAGTGTTGTGATGCTAAAAAAAAATTCTTAGTTTTAAAAATAACTCAAACAAAAATTACAGTGACAAACAGACCTTTAATAGCCTCATGCTGACCAATAGAGTAAGAGTGTTTCCACAGAATAGTTTAGAATTGCTTAAGTTTGAGCATTTGAGGCTCTACCCCCAACTTTGGGGTTTGTTTGCTTCACAATTCTTTTTTGTTTCATTAACCAAACACTGCTGTCTTGTTGGGACCAAACCTGTAACGTGTGTAATGTGCTGAACAGTCAGTGTTGTGTGGAAAACAGAGTGCAAAACAAGTGTCACTGATTTTTGCCAAACAAGAAACAGACCCAGAAGGACTCTTGAGTTTGACGTCAAAATATCATCTCTACTAACTGACTGGATGGTAATTTTTCTAGGGACTCAAGAACAGTTGCAAAATCCTTGATATCTGACCTTGGCTAAAATTGAGCAGAGGCACAATGCGGTGCAAGAGCTTTGACACACAGACCCCTATTCTTTTATATACAGTAATCTGTGCAAATGTTAAAACTCAATCAAAATGATAACACTGCTTGAATGAGGTGAGTTTAATCAAGATAAAGAGGAAAACTTATAAATATATACAGTATATATATAAAAAAAACTCTAAAGCCCAAAATAGAATTAGTGTCTAAGCAAGACCCCAGTTGTGTTTGTATCAGATTCAGTTGAGTTAACTTTTCTTTTCTTTGTTTCTTTTTTTTTTTTCTTTTTTTTCGCTTTACATATCTTGGCTCCACACGGACCAAAAGTTTATGCTTTGAAGCTCCACAATGTACTGATTAATGTAGAACATACAGCTCGGGCTTGTTGGACATTGTGTTCATGAGAGCCAGAGCAATGCAACAAAATTTCCCCACAGCATCTGATCTTACTTTCTATGTGTGCTTGGAAAAACTTTTTAAACTAAACTTGTACTTCTCAATTCATAAACAAGCCCTGCAGACTAATGAGAGTTTACTGCTAAGACATTAAATCAGTTTGTAACTTTTGAAATAAATACGCTCCGTTTGTGAGGTACCATACTTACCTTTGTGTAGGTGTACAGTATGCATAAACCTTTTTAATAGGATGTTTTTATGCCTTGTGTTTTTACACTCAGTGAAATCAAATTTGATTCCTCTTCTCTTCTTTACAACAGTCTTGACAAAGCCAGAGGCAGCGTGATCCATTTCCCCAGCAGGGGTTGAACCCCAGTGGGGAGTTGGAGGTCTCAGTGTCCCAGGGGAACCTTGATCCCCTCTCATCCATTTCTCTGTGCACCTGGGTGCTCTCCCATTCAAAGCTTATCTCTGAAAGCTGAGTAGATCCAGGTTATGCCAACTCTGGAGCCTGTCTTTGCCATGCAGTGTATATTTGGGCTCAAACTGACTAATTTAACTCGGCTGAACTAATGTATGTGTCATGCAGTTTATGGATAGCTTAGTATTAAAGTGGATTTATTTCTAGATTGGTTTGAGTAAATAAAGCAAAATGCTCCACATGTAGGTTAATCCGGACTGCACTTGTATCCCGTTAGCCGTGGCAAAATGCTTGTGAGGATGAAAACAGTTTAAAAATGTTTTTGTGAAAATAATATCAATGCATCAGAGTTTCTCTTCGCAAACATATTCTTTGTGCCTGTCAAATCATGTCTTGGTAGGCATCAAAATAACATTACTTTTTAACCAAGAGCAAGAAGATTCAATGTTTGTCAAAATAAATACAATTACTTATAGGCGATTTAAACTGAAATGTGTGTTTCTTTGTCATTCGTAATGGGACAGAGATATTCCGCTCAAGGCCACAAAGACCCCCAAACAGCAAAAAAGTCACTCTGCCACTGCCCCGACATGACTCATACCACCTCTCACATTTGCAGCAAGTGTGGTAGGAGCTGCAGCAAACTGATATACTCATTCCTGATTTTGACCATCCCGGTCACTCCCAGAGAGATCCTCAGCATCTTCATCTCTGCTACCTCCATCTCTGTTTCCTGTCTTTTTCTCAGTGCCACTGTCTCTAGACCAAACAGCATGGCCGGTCCAACCACGGTTTTGTACACTTTTCCTTTCATTTTAGCTGGAACTCTTCTATCACACATCACACCTGATACTTTTCTCCACTCATTCCAGCCTGCCGGCATATGCTTCTTCACCTCTTTTCCACATTCTCCGTTGCTCTGGACTGTTGATCATAAGTACTTAAAATCTTCCACTGTTTTCTACAGTAAAACATACAAACCCGATCAGTTCACCAACACAATTCAAAAACATTTAATTACAGAAACAAAAAAAAAACAGAATGTGACAAGACAGAATTCCATTTTGGACTCATTTTATCTAATGCACGCAGAATATGACAACACTTGGTGGACCAGAGACAGGAACTGAGTATATCTTTCAATTGATCTAAATTTTAACTGTACCAACTTCAGTATAAAAAACATTAGCATGACTCATAGACCTTGGAGTAAACTCTGGGACAGACGTGGGAATGAACTTTTAACTATGGCGAACACAAATAATAACAGAAAGGTATCCGTCTAGACATGTGTATTATTTGGTGAAACATTTGTTTTGCCACAAGGAGACTCGAAACTCAACAAAAGCAAAGATGACAAGACTTTATATTGCGTTTTCAAGGTGTTGCAACAATGCTGTGCAAAAAGCTTGCTGAACTAACTCATGAAATGGTCTTGATCACGCACTATCAAGGAGTTTTTACAATGAGAAATCAGTTTAAAACGCATACTAAGTTCAGTGGATCTTTTTTTCTTTTTTTTGCCATTCATACATTTATCTATTTTTGGAACTTGTTGTTCCATCCATAGCATTGTGGGTGCAAACCTGACTATTACCAGATGCTAGATGGGGTAAACAATTTGTTAAAATGTTTGGCTTTTGATTGAAGTTGTCCTTCGTTTTGGAAAGACAAGATATTTCAAACTCAACTTAATAATTTTACCAAAATTTTTTGAGAGTTACTCAATCCAGAAACAAATACAGTGTCCTACTAGAGAAGAATTAGTACCTCGGGGTCTTTTAGACAAGCCTGGAAAGGGAGATTTACTGGTGGAAAGTGAGACAGATCAGTATGCCATCTGCAATAATCAAGACAATGCTTTTCCAAACAGTAAAGTTCTTGTTTAACAAAACATTCTACATTTCTATTCTTACTTATAGTCACCCGCTGTGGGTGGTGACCGGAAGACCAAGATTCTGAAAACAAGCGGTAAAAGTGAACTTTCTCTGCAGAATACCTGGGCTCTCTCTCATAAACAAGGTGCAGAACTCCAGCATCTGCGAGGGGCTAAGAGCAGAGCCATTGCTACATGAGGTTGAGAAGAGTCAGATGAGGTGATTTGGGCATCTGATCAGGATATGTCACTAATGAGTGCCTCTGGGCGGATTTCACTGGGAGGGAACCCTGAGGTAGACAAACCTGCCAAAACTCCTGCCCGCTGCGATCTGATCATGGAAAAGCGGAAGACAACGGTGTGGTGATTTGACCCACATCCAACTAAAGAAAAAGGAGAATTCAGTCATTTTATGACATACATAGACGAATGGTTCCACTCAAAACCAAATCAATGGCATGAGATGCCTGATAAAATTACACATTACAGAAGCAAATGGACGTTATTAATGTCTGTAACAGTTGAAATGGCTGAAGATGGTATTTTTTTTATTCTTCTGAGATGAGAACTTGAGTCTATGAACAATTTGAGATGCTTCAGACGTACAGATAAATGATGAGAGCCTGGTCATCTTTGTGGTTATATTACTTCAGGAATCACTGAGCACCGCTCATTCTGTCATCTCCAGCAATGAGAATGAATGTCAAACACCACGCCTGAGCACCTGTGACCACAAAAAATTCATCTTCAGAAGATGTTGACGAATGCTTAAATCACATACTTTGACGGAGGTTGCAGCTATACACTTCAGCTCCCTAAAATCTCTCTTTTCTCCTCATCCCTGTCACTCCCCCTTCTTTCTGCACATCCCCTGTTCTCATTTTGCTTTCTCTCTTCATCCCGGAATGTGATTTGCCATGGTGACTGAGAGAGAAGATAGAAAAAAATGTTTACTTCAGGAAAAAAATATCTCTAACGTGTCTTAATGTATTCTTTTAAAAGAATTGACGCAGTGGCACAGAAAAAGATTAATTTATCACGCCATCAAGCACAGGAACAGCTGCAGAGAAGGATGGGTGTAAATTGTGAGTCGCTGACAATGCCTGCGTTACAGATGGATTTCTCTGTCTGCGTTTCATATTGAGATCTGTACGAGAAAAGGGGAAGAGAGCGATGAGAGAAAAAAGGGGTTAGTGGAAAGGAAAAAAAAGCTATTTTGTCAGCTTTGGTCCAAACTTTGTGACGGGTAATTTTGATCCATTAGCTGTGAGCCGCTTGCCTCAGCCAATTTTTCATCTTTCTCACTCACACCAGATCTGCTCTAGGAATAAATACCTTTTGCCCCTAATGGAATCTATTTTCAATGTAAAATGTGCACAAATACATTACTGCCAGATGCTTTTTGCTCCTGTTGTTTAAGACGATGTGAAATTTTATGCAGGTGTGGCTTGCTATCAAATCAGTCTGGCAATTTATCACTCAAATTAAAAGTTTTAGTACAATTTAAGAAGCTGTAGGTAAATCTTGAGCAATGAATTGGCTGGTAGATGCTCAGGAGGCCAAGATGCCACCTCTTCTAAACCGGGATTGTGAGATGACAATGACAGGGAGATCAAAGGGAGAGGGGTGAAATTGTGAAAACCCACCTTCAAAATCGCATCACTGGCTGAGAGAGCATGGCAGCATTTAAGGTGCTATTTGTAATATCTTTGTCGCTCAGCCCTCATAATGGAAAAGAGAACCAAAGGCATGCAGAGGCAATTCTGCAAAATAGTTTTCATAAGGAATGAATTTTTATGGTTCTGTTTCGATAAGATGTCTTTTTGCTCGGTCCAGACAAAACTACATGCATGAATCATACTGTGTAAATATCACAGCAAGAGAATTGTATGGAGAAAAATCTGAAAAAAAGCTGCACAGGAACAATTTATGTCTAATAGTCATATAGTACTATTTTGTACTTTATGAGCAATAAAACCTTAAATCCTCCATCAGATCTTTCCTGGGGTTTTCCATATCCTTCAACATCCTTTTTAGAAAAGGTTCAATGAGCTGTTTGAACCTAATCACTGAGAATTTTGATATCTTGAAGGAACACACCACTGTTATTTCATATTCCAATTAGAAAAAAAAATACATATCTACATATTCACAGGACTTATAATGTAAGCATCAGGAACAAACATTGGGCTTTCAAATGCTTATATGAGTTGAAGCAAAATGCTTACTTGGTAGTGCTATAGTTGCTTCTGGTTACTCGTCAAAATCGAGGGTACTATTTTTAAATACGAAAAATGTACGTGCGTTCCTTTCAGAAAGAAGTGAGAATTTGGGTCCGATTTCAATTTGTTTGCTTGTTTTGCTTTTGCTTTGTGCGAAGGGATTCACACAATCGAAACGGGACTGAAAAGCATTTTAAACACATATAAAAAAATCCCAATTATTAAAGTTAAAATGACTTTTTGTCACCCAATTATTAGGTGACAAAAAGTTTTGATATTATTAATTTATTAGACTTTAGCATCTCATCTTCTGAAATTCAGGAGTGATCAAATTCTAAACCCATCTTCATTTTATGAGTGTTGATCCAAAACATTACTAAAAAAAGGTTTGGCCCTGACCAAATATTTCAAAACTCAGTTTCAGAGAGTCAAAAGTTGATTTGAAAAAAATAAAAAATACATGTTTATACTCCTTTTTTTGTTTACTTGTTTGTAGAACCAGATAAAAATTAGGTTGACAGAATACTGCAGAAAGATTTTGAGCAACACCGGGTCACAGATTAATCGCGTTGGCTCCTTTTTGTTGGATGTCTGTGATTTTTATGAGTTCATTTTAAAATGTTACTTTTAACCTTTAGATCTAGACACCATCATGCTCCAAAGTGAAAACACCCCTTTTTCATAGTTTCAGGTCGTCAGGTCAGAAATAACTCAATTCGGCAATTAAACTCATAAAAATAAGACTTTTTAGGCAGTGCCACAGGACTTAGGGATGTTCTATTTCTCCAGGTGTGCAGGCTGATTATTTTTTAAATTTAGCTTGACACTGGTTGATATTGGCAGCTGTCATTGAACGATGTTCCCCAAATTTTTGTTTTAATATTGAACTTGTTAATACTTATTATAAAAGAAAAAAAATATTGCAACACAATGCTTTTTTTTTTTTTCCAAAAGCACAAAAGGTGCTTCAATGCAAGTTGGCCCATGAGTTCCCTCTTCACCGTTGTCTAGATTGACCACATGCATGCTGAGCCACCCAGCTGAACCATTCTCTGTTCTGAGATTTCTTTACTCCAGATTAGAAATGCCATTTATATCTTATCAAGATGGAAGGTCAATAAAATATTGAAGCTACAGTGTTTACTCCGATTAAGCCTCCAAGTGCCAGATGGAGATTATGGGACAGTTCAAATTCCAGTTTGGCAAGAAATAGGGGAAACTGCTGAATTATGGATCACACGGCGAGCCTCTGGGAATGTGAAGAATAGATAGGGAGGTAATCCCAGAATGCTGAGAGACCTGTAAGGGTGGAGAGAAACAAAAAAAAAGAAGAGGTGAAGAAAAAAATTCTTTGTAGGTTTGTTTTCAGGTTGTGTCTTATCTGGGATTTGAACTCTTCTTTAGAAGCCAGTTTCTTTATGTGAAAATTAATATTTTTAAACTGTGCTTATGTTTCCTTTTCTTCATATCAGAAGAAAAAAAACAACTTCTTTAGCAAATGCAATCATTCAAATAATTTAAATACCTAGCTCTGTACAAGGTCAGAAATTAATCCTCAATGGGATTATTTTCTGGCAAGTAGAAGGTAAAAAAAGATTTGACATAAAAAAAGAAAATTGTCGATTAACAAGTTATCCTTCATCAAAAATAAAGATTCCCTCCACAAGCAGAGATATGAGTTTTAATTAAATTTCTTATGGTTTTCTTTGAAGGTGAAGTAGGTGGTGGACCTCAATCATGATGTACTAATTAAAAAAAACAAACATAAACAACTTCATAAGGTAGAAAGTGTGCAACTCAGGAAGTTCCTGCTATCTCGTCAGACCCATTAAAAAAGGGTGAGCAGCTAAAATTGAAAGTGATGGTGAAGTCTATAAGAGGTAGCCTGTGATTTCCAAATTATCATATTTTCCGAGTCAATAATAAAAAGCTTATGATACTGCTAGCTATGCTGACAGGCTTTAATAAGATAGGGTTGCTGGAGCGCGGCAGACCGAAGGCCAAGGAGTTGCACATGCATCTGTGGATGTGTGTGTGTCTGCATTTGTGTACATTTCTTTCCCAAAATGTGAGTTTTTGGATTTTAGCTCATACTGTTTTCAGAATAAGAATGGATTAATTTTATTGCCATTGTACTTATTGCCAATTTTGTATCTATAGACTGCAGTTTGAAGAGAGATAACCAATTCATTGATTGATCGATCGTAACCCAAAACATTGAACCAATGCTGGATTTTTCTCTTTTTATTATTTCTGGAAGCACTTTTCAGCTTGAAAGTCGACTTGTTCAGCTTGATTGCTAATGAAAGCATCCCCGCTGCTTTGTGTGGTGAAAACTCTGAATATGCTAAAAACTTTTCACAATCTGCACAGTTTGAGAACTCCACACTGCCTCCATCACCACATGACCACAAGCACTTGAATTTCAGCAGCACAGAGTCTATGATACATGAGCCACAGTATCAGGGGACCTCATTGATACCATATTAGGAAAAAAGATAAAAACTAACAGGTCCATTGGGCATAAGTGCAGATCCTTCATTAGGGCACTGCTCATTGATTTCCCTGTTGGTAATCTCACACTGATGAAGTGAGTGGGTACAAATATTCACGGCCCAGTGATTACCTTGACCTCATCCTACCCACAGCCATTAAGAAGTTGGTGGGTGTGTGGGGCTGTCAAGAAGGGATAATTGTCTCCGGGGAGGTCATGAGGGAAGGTTGAGGTAGAGGTTATTGTGGTGGAGATCTGCTGGAAGTACAAGTAGAGATGCAATCAACACTTAATCTCACATACACAAACAGCTATAACTTACAAAGCTATTCCTGTCTTCATGACGATCCAGCTTCATTAGATGCATCTGGATGCTGCTTTAACCCCCAGAGAGAGGTTTCTTACTTTTATCAGAAAGGAAATGACCCAATTTGTGTTTAAAATAAAGTTCAGCAACGTCCAATTATGTTCATGGGATGACCACCTCAAGTAAAAGTTCACAGAATTGTTCAATAATTTCTCTTCTGAAGTTGATTACTTGAATAAAATAAACATTATTGGCACTGTCTCACAATTTGATTTATGTGGTTGAATCACCCTTTTGTCCATATATTACAGAGGCTTATTAGAATGCCCCTGCCATGGCGGTGACAGCAAAACAGCCTGTTATGAAAAGCAGGCGGTGGCCTGTCCTTTCCAATAACCTTTTCCTGGAGGAAAGAAGACGAGAGAGACAAAACAGGTAAAGAAAAGAGAAAGACAGCTGGGGAAGTAGAGGGAGACCGGTTATGGTAACGGTTGGTGGCATTATCGCCTAGATTGCTGACAGGGAGGGCTGAGTCTAAAGCCCTTTCTCATTAGATATGCGAGCACATTAGCGAGGACGGCTGTCTTACTAAAGGTCAGGGTTGGAGGATGCTGGGACAACGGCGAAGCGCGAAGCGATGAGCATCCAACCTTCGGGCTCACCTCTTTGAACTTCAATCATTTTGGCCTTGGCTTAATAGGTCCCTGGGGAGGATCAGAAGCAGAAAAGGAATGGGAAGGGGAGGGAAGCCTTAATGGGACATCACGCCACCTTGACATTTTAATTAAGACTCCCAACCATTAGCATGCCAGAAGTTGGAACGTTAGAGTTGAGCCTTTGTAAAAGCAAATGACAAGATGTCATACTTTTTGAGACTGTGTGCATAACATAAGGATCCACGGGCCAACATAATGGAAACAAAGACTTTAGAGTTTGCAACGCTAAAAACAGCTTTTGTTGGCAGTGTAAAAAAAAAAAAACATTGTCGCACACTTCCTTTCTGACACATGCATGAATTATATAATGCCTGATGCTTATTTTTTAAGCCAAACTTTGACCTATCAAGGCTCACATTTGCAAAAAAATGAAAAGGTCCATGAACAATTTCGGCGGGGTCATTTGTTGAACTTGTTTTCTCTGGCATATTTCATTAATGGAACACCACCTTTCACACCCTCAGCCAAACAGTGTAAAATGTGGACACACTACAACTGTGCAAAGGTCATTTTTATGGACCTTTGAAAACATAGTAGCCTTATGTTTTTCTACTTTAAGTTACATTTAGGGTGTTAATAAACTTTTAAAATAAATGTGGACATTATGTAGAATTGTCTGGTCACACATCCTTCACTAGGGTTGGGTGGTCTCCCACTCAGAAATAGGGTGAAGAACTCTGCCATA
The DNA here is from genome assembly GCA_902685375.1 of Neostethus bicornis. Lineage (NCBI taxonomy): Eukaryota > Metazoa > Chordata > Actinopteri > Atheriniformes > Phallostethidae > Neostethus > Neostethus bicornis. The sequence goes on along the minus strand of LR738557.1, from coordinate 15,239,139 downwards.
TGAGAGCACTGAAATGAGCTTCCTCCACAAGGTGGCTGGGCTCTCACTCAGAGATCGGGTGAGGAGTTCTGCCATCTGGGAGGAGCTCGGTGTTGAGCCACTGCTCCTCCAGGTTGAGAGAAGCCAGATGGGGTGGTTCGGGCATCTAGTCAGGATGCCTCCCGACCGTCTTGCTGGTGTTTCGGGCACGTCCCACCGGGAGGAGACCAAGAAGCAGACCCTGGACCCACTGGAGAGACTATCTCTCACAGCTGGCTGGGGAACGACTCGAATCCTTCCAGGTGAGCTAGAGAATGCGGGGTGAGAGAAGCCTGGGCTTCCTGTCTGAGGCTGTTGTCCCCGTGACCTGGTTCTGGATAAGCAGAAGACGACGGAATGGAACTTTTAATCCATGATTAATTGATCATTAATTAATGACTCATGTCCCAGTTAAGTGACAATGTCCGGACTATAAGACACAGCTCGTCTACCATTCTGAATAGCAAAAGCAAACATCTTACAAACAATAACAAAAACCATGAATTACAGGGAGTATTAGTGTTGAATTTGACTAAGAATGAACCAAATTTGGGACATCTGCTTTAGAATGATAAAAGAACAATGCCACAACTCAACACACCCATAAAGTCTGCAGTTCTCACATTGTTAGTTGTCACTGAACCGAAATTTTACAACCCTCCCATTGAAGTTTGAAGAAATAAGGTACCAGTAATAATGATTTCTGGAGCTATGTGGTTTATTACTTTGCTTGAAGTTTCTAATAAGTTATTTGGGCAAGGAAGTTATTTGAAAAATGTCTGGGTATACAAAATAAAACTGCTCTGCACAAAATCTGCACAATCTATTCTGCACAAAAACAAATGGTGACAGATGTCGAGAAAGGAAGACATTTTTTGACAGTTTTTTTAAATTGCTGTATCTTTCTAGGAAATCTTAAAAGTAATCATTCTGGTTCAGAACTGAATGATTCATAGACTATTAACTTCTAGAGTTAATTGGTAAAAATTTGAAAGACATTCATTAATAACCACTTAAATACTGGCATCAATTACAACAATTAAAAAATTTGGCTGGTAAATTGATAAACTGAAGCCAGATTCTGGAACATGGGAGACATTATTTGACACAATTTTAAATATATCATTCAGCAAGGACAAACATGAATCAAAACCAAAATCTAATTCTCTTCAGTATGTTTGACTGCTGTCTCTTAATCATATTTTCCTCGGCAGAATTCAAGTAGTTGCAGAACGAAACCGACACTCAAGACCAGATGTTAAGTATAATCCTGCTGTTCAAATGCCAAAATGTGACAGGTGGTGAGATTTTTCCTTTTTTGTTTTTTTTTCTTTAAATCCTCCTTAATTGGCAAATTGACTGAATTGTCATCAGTAGCAGAAAGTAGTAGACCAGTGAGAAATAGAATGAAAGAGCATAATCAAATTCAAGGGATACCAGTGAAGGTGACTCCGACACCACCTTCAGTCGCTTTTCTCTGTGCACATCTTCACATATTTCACAATATAACGTTTTGGAAAATTATACTATTTACAAAAAAATTACCCAACATTAAGCAGAGACAAGTCTGTGTGGTCCCTCATTCATCCAGGAGTGATCTATAGTAGAAAAAGTTTTAAAAAAGTCTTCTGGACAGTTCAGTTCTTGAACAAGACGTTTCGACTTCCATCCGGAAATCATTTTCAATCTGAAATGGATTGAAAATGATTTCCGGATCAATCTGAAAATTTCAGATTGAAAATGATTTCCAGATGGAAGTCGAAACGTCTCGTTCAAGAACTGAACTGTCCAGAAGACTTTTTTAAAACTTTTTCTACTGTTAAGCAGAGACGGTGACACAGTGGCGCAGTAGTTAGCACTGAGGCACAGTGGTCAAGTCACGGGGGGGACAAGGGTTTAAACACCGGCCTTTCTTTGTAGAGTTTGCATGTTCTCCGTCTGTATGGAGAGGGTTTCTCCAGGCACTCCGGTTTCCTGCCACCCTCCAAAAACGTGCATGTTAGGTTGACTGGCCGCTACAAAATTGCCCCTAGGAATGAGTGTCTTTGTGGATGGTTGTGTGTATGTGTGGCCAGTGTCAGACTGGCCACCTGTTGTGGGTGTACCCTGCCTCTCACCTTAAATTAGCTGTGATGGAATCTGGCACCTGCAACCCTGGCTAGGAATAAGTGGTTCAGAAGGCAAGATGAAACGAAAACAAAACAAGCTGAGTCACAAAACTGATTTAAACAATAATTTTCAATTCAAAATACTTTATTAATTTCCTGAAGGAGAAATTCAAGTGTCCAGTAGCACAGTCGAGGAAGAGCAGTTAGCTCCAAAAAAAAATTAATTCAGCTTATAGACAGCTGCTGTGTTGTAATGATTTGGGTAGAGCGGAGCTGGAACAGCCTCTTGGTGAAAAAGTTGCTTGGTGGAACAGAGCTGGAAAAGTCGCTGGAATTGAAGGGGTAATGAATTAAGCAAACAGTAGTAATTGTGTTTCTCGATTAAGGATGAAAAGAAGACCCTATAAATAGCCAGTTATAGCAGTTAAAAAAAGTGTATAGATGCCATAAAATTTTTTTTGTTTGTTTCTGTCAGTATTTTTCTGTTTGTTTGGGCTGTTTTTCTCCATTAAATGGCACTGGTCACTTGGCCCAGGAGGGAATCCATCAACTGAGGAGATGTTAGAAATATTTTCTGAACTTATGGCAAAAAAGAAAAAAATAGATCATGCCATACAATGCTTCAAGGGTCAACAATACTTTCAAGCACCCCAAGGAGGTCATGTCAATACAAACATGAGCTGTCCAAGACTTACATGTTTAATTGCATTTTATTACAATCCATTTGGCCCAGGGTCTTGTCCTCTAAGAGGGTCTAAGTATCCCTTTGCTCTCACAATAGACCAGACAAATACAGCAATCTCTGTAAGTGCAGAAGGAAACTATTGTAAAGGCACTGACCCTCCTGAGAACAGGGCACTAAAAGCAGTACCTCTTAAGCCAAATGTGATAGAAACTGGCAAGTCGCATCCTAAAGAACAAAGGGGACAAAATCCTCTGAAGTGTACATCAGAGCAAAAATGAGAGAAAACCTTACAGAAAATTCTACCATTATACTGTATGTCTACAACGAGTATGTACAGATATGTTTTTAACTATTTCTTCTCAATTTATTTCAATTTCACTCGTTTATTGTTATTGTTATAGCAAAGATTTGATTGCAAAAAGAAAATCGTATAAAGATAAAAAATAAAGAAAACCTTTATTTGTCCCACACTGTGGAAATTGCAGACTTAGAATATGCAGACTTAGACTCAGAATATCTTGGAAAATAGTGTCTAATGGAATGTATGGTCACTAGCAAAATAAGTAAAGCAAAAGATTTAGAGGAGAAATGCAGTCCAGTTTATATCTGTTGTTGTATGAGACCCAAGCCCTGTGAGCATCATAACCACATCTTTCAAAGACCACGTGCTAATTCAGAACACAACTGCTTTTCCTTGTTAAATGTTTAAAAATCAGACATGAAATGGATAGTCGAGCAAAATACAGTTGCTGATCCTCGCTACTCCATCTTCATTCAAACGTATTACACTGAGCTTTAAAACATCATTGAATACATCAAGCATAACACTCTGAGTAGCAGCATAGTTAAAAAAATCTACTGGCTGCATTCAATCTTAATTCCTTTTATAATTAATTTAATTCTAGTAAGAAAAATCCTGCTGTTCCCAGTAACTCAGGTTCTCACTGGGTTTTGATGGTAGTGTAAAAAGTAAACAGCTACTGTGTTCGGACATTGCGTTTCATTGACAGGGAATAAGTTTTCTAAAATTTTCAGATTTTTTGTTTTGTGTATTATAAGGAGAATCAACTGGACCTGTTTTACTGAAACATTGATATCTTAATATCAATCCTCTAGTATGTGATGATTTGACTGGCTTTGAATCTTGTGTTTCAGAAAAGTTATTCAATCTGTTTTATTTTGATACGTTGATATCCCACAATGGTCAATTAGGAATAGAGAAATTTACACAAACAATTAAATTTGATTATTATTTTAATGTGTGGTGCCACTATGATACTGTAATTGATTCCTCCATTCCATCCACTAGCACAAAAAAATTAATTAACTTTTGAACCAATGTACATTTATTCGTAATCATTTACACCCACATTGTGATGCCTCCAAAAATGACCTTCAAATGAAAAAAACCCCAATCGTTTACTTTCGTTAAGACCCGAGTTTAATACTAATCTCAGAGTTAGAGATTAAAGATACACACTCATCACATGGAAATTATTCTGTTTTAATACAAAGTGAAAGTCAAATTATACTTATAATTAAACCTAAAAAAAAAAAAAATCAACTATCACCTGATGCACAGCCTTTGTTTTCATCTTCTGAACCTCAACAGGATCTCAGGGGGTGCCCGGAGCCTATCCCGGCTGATGATGAAGAGGAAGGGTAAGCCCCAAACAGGTCTCCAGTCTGTTGCATGCCACACACATACAGACTCATTCCCAGGGGCAACTTCATAGCGGCCATCAAATTAATATGCATGTTTTTGGAGGGTGGGAGGAAACCAGCGTATCCTCGTCCCACCCGAGACTCAAACCCTGGCCTTTTTGCAGGTAGGACTCTGCTAACCACTGCACCAGCATGCTGTATAGCTTTGTAGGACAATTCATACTTTTTCATCACAAAAATTTATGAAAATATCAAGTTATATGAAAATTTTCTAAATGACTACACGCAGGCAAACTTTGCTAAAAACAAAAATTGTCAAAAAGGATAGCTTTAACACTTGTTTTCCAATGTTTTTAAAGTAACAGGAATGTGACATTTACAAACATCCATAAAATGGAAATTGACCCAAAAGAACTCACAACACCCCTTTTGGAAATATATTTAACTAGGGGTTTTTGGTCATGGCTCAGAACTACAAATCTGAAAGCTTGTATGAGTTAAATGTGTTTTTCCAGCTCTGAATATTTAAAATTGAATTGAAGGCCAAGGGTGATTCTTCTGGTAATTCTTCCATCCAACAGCAGGGAAGTGAGTTTAAAATTGAGGTAACTGATGTTTGGCAGAAGTCTCCAAAGGCACCCATGTGAAGGTTGGCCCATTTGATCTCAAACATAGCCTAATGACTTCTGAAATTGGAAGAAATCTCATGGGTTTGAGGAATATAAATAACATGTTGCAACTTTTATCACAAGTTTGGAGTTGTAACAAATCTGTACTGGTACATTCCCAACATTTGGCAATAAACTTAAACCAAAATAATACAAGTTATAATAATTAAAGCAAATTGTGAGTTTATTTTGTTGCACGTGTAAAAGAGAAAAAAATCAATTCCCGTAATAGTCTGTTTAAAACATCTCTCTGTGAGTTGTTTTAGTGTGGTTGATGCACTTCCAGAGTGTTTGTTGGCATCAGAGAATTTATCTAGCAGGAAGCTACTTTGTTTCCTTGCAGACTGTTAAGCTTTCAGTGTGATGATGAACCTGTGACAGGAAGCTCAGCAAACAACCTCGGCACAGAGAGTTATGATGCCACCCATTAATTGATCGGCAACATGGGTGCAAAAGATAAGTCCTCTGTGGCACATCCTGTACCAGTTAGGCTACAGAAAAATCTCTATATTTTTTTCTGTACCTTTGTTCTGGCGGTAATCTCTTGTTCTTTTCAAGACGAGCTAATAGTTGTACTACTGTGGGGTTGTCGAGACGCCTCCCTTTCTCCGGATTTTTCTTGTTGTCGTCTGTGGTGTCTTCTTGTTACCCATGTACTTTAACTGCTAATCAAATATTCTAATTTGCAGACACTTCTTCATGTTTCTCCGAATGGTAAAGGCAGTGAGTAAGCCCAAACTGAATCGAAACTTGGCTATTAATACAAAAGTCATTTATGATATCATCTAGCACATTTTTACTTGCTGTACAGCTGCAAGTCAAATATTTCAGACTAAGCACTACTCTGCAGTGGTGCTGTGTTCTTCCCGTTTATTTATTTTTAGCAACTCCCACACATTTCTTTTACTTGATTTAATTTTCCACCCAATCCACTTGGGTGCTTCTCCACGATACAATATTATAGTAAACGTTTAGGTTCTTTGAGAATGTTCTTGTTGCATGCCACGTGGTGTCAACCTTAAACTAATGCGTTAGGATTTGATCACTGGTTTATAAAATCTATTGTTTTTGGCTGATTTATTCTTTTTTTCTTACAATAGCTTTACATTTTGCATGCATATAACTCCGGGACATAAAGAGAATGTATTGGGTAATCTTTTGTTGGGGAAATGGTCAACATGACTTTTTGACTTCCACTGATCCTGGCTAATACCCCGACACAATTCATGGATTTGGGCAGTCATCCGCTAGACCGGCTAATTGTGTTGTTTTATCCCAACTTCAAGGAGCAAAATACTAAACTAATGCGGCGTATCCACCACTACACCAACTCAGTTAGTTTTTTGGATAAAATGCTGAAGTTTTAGATAGTTTATTTTTATAGTTTTTAAACAAATTTATACATCTGTGACTGATAGTTTTCTACGCTTCATTTTTACAAGAAACAGCCATTAAAAAAACATTGCCAGCCCTGGAAAATTTATCATCTCAGGGTTTTTATCAAAGTTTAGAGAGAGACTTGGTGTTCATAATGAAAGTAATTTGGAAAAGCAGTCCACCTACGGCAAAGTAAAATGGGAATTATAATCCTGAGCATCGGAGCTGAACATCTTAACTAGCACAGTCTCTGTGAAAATGGGCTTAATCAAAAGCTTTACATCTGCTGGTGTCATAATTCCAATAGAAGGTCATTACTAGTTTGTGGAGCAGCAGAGCATTTCTCCATTTTGTAAAAAAAAGTTGAAAAAACTAATTAGTTTGCACAACAAAAAAACAAAAGGGCTAAAACATGGCTGCACTGCAGGCTATCTTGCAGATAACTCTCTTAGCCAGACATGTTTCGTAATTAGTTTTTCCCCTCCACTGGGATATTCAATAACCTGCAGTTGAAGAGATGGTAGAAGAGATAAGAATACTTATCTCAAATGTTTTCTTGACACAAGAAATAATCCTGTCATTCAAAAGGAGAGGATTAAAACTAGAAAGACCTGCATGTTTCTCTCCGGCTGGTAAATAGGTTTTGAAAAAGGGACATTCCCATGAGTTTAGGAGAAAAACATTCATTTCATTTCTGTGTATTTCTTTAGGTCCCAATAGATCTCGTCTCTGGTGGTTCTTGTTTAGAGTTTGATATAATTTAAAAAATGAAACACAATTGTTGGAAAATAATAATTAAGGTAAACAAGCATTTATAGCAAAATTCAATAACTTTTTAAACGGAAACTTAACTTTTTGAATGTTTGCACTTTACCCATTGTGTCCAGCTGTTTTTCAGAATAAATAGAGATAAAGATAAATTAATTTTCTTTCATAAAGCAAGACAATGTCTTACTTTTTTTTCCGTGGCGGATGAGTTGGCTAGGAATACTAGATGTTGACCACACGTTTCTGAGATATAAAGTTATATAACGATATCTTGATACCTTCCCATGTCTAGATTGAAGGAGATGTTATTACTTCCGACAACATGTTTGTTCTTATTCCACCTGGCTGGAGCTAAGCCCTGAGCATCACCACAGGACAGTCAGTGCAACGCAAGCAGCAAAAACACACAATTTAAAAATAATCTTTAAGTTACTTTTGCAGCAAAGAAAGGAATTGTGCACACTTTTAACTATAACACATATCTCAATAAAATATTGCATGTGAGTATATATTTAAAGATCTATTCATAATGTACACATAAAAGAAAATAATGACTTAGAATCTTTGGCTCCTACTTTTATTTATTTTAAATGAAGAGAAATGAGTTTCACTGAGCATGCCTGATCATATTTTAGATAAAAGCCCCCCTGTTTTTATTGGCCTTCTGAATAATTTAGTACTTAACCATTACATCTCAATGCAAATACTGCACTTCTTCTATTTCTATTAAAAGGTTAAACTAACTCGTGCGGGGAAAAGAAAAAAAAATGACGGCAGGTACAATGCATCAATAAAAAAAAAAAAATCCCTGAAATGTCGTTCTTTGAGATTGCTTGTCTTGCTGTCAAAAGAATTCTGTATGTTTTTAGTCCTTTTATTCTTCACATTTATTTTTAATGCACATGTTGCTCGACTGTCAAAAGAAGATGTTTCAATACAAATAAATACAATCGTCATAATTGTAAGTTAAAAAGGTATGTTTTTTTTCTTCTTATAGATGATTTGACACAGCTGAACTTGAACCAGCGGGACCTGATTCTAATCACCTTGTTTAAAGGTGCAGATTACTGGTTTTTCTCCTTATTTTCCGCTGCATCCCAAAACTATGTAGTCTAATGTTAGATGAGCTACAATATCTTTAATTTTCTGTCCTATAGGTAAATTTTCATTTCATAGATACAGTGAAGGAAGACATGAAGGTAGTTGGTGTGACCGAAGAAGATGCCGCAGATAGGGTTAGATGGAAGAGACTGACTTCCTGTGGCAACCCCTGAAGGGAAATGCCGAAAGAAGATGAAGAAGATAGGTAAATTTTGCCTTGAAGGGTATTTTTATTTCTGCTAGGTCTCAATGAGGTTTTTGTTTTTTTACTTTCCCGAATCTCTAATTTTTTCTAAAGAAATTTTCTTTGTTCGAGAAGTAGAGTCTGGGATGTGTTGGCAGTCAGGGTTGGGCAAGCCATCTATGGTCCATTATGCTTTTTAATCCAACCCGTTGAACTCAAATAAATTGCATTAGTGAACCCTAATGAAACAATAAAGTTGGATATAGTGATTTTATTTAATCTTTTTCAATGTATTTAAAATGACACTTTTTCTTGGTTATTTTGTTTGCATTGTTCTGGTGCCAGAATTTTCATTTATGAACAAAGAGAAGCATATTCCAATGTATGCTTCAGATGTTGAGGTGAGTTTAAGTAAACCACACAATTTTTTGTATGATGTTTTTCAGCTTCCTTTGAAACTCTGTTGAGAGAAGTTGCTGAATTTTAAACTTCATCAACATGATAACATGCACATATGAAAGTGTGCATGCGCGTATATGCAGCTCTTCTGATCAAAGTCGGAGTAAAGAGGCTAGGCAGACGTTTGAAGATGGCCCCCTGAGTTGCAGGCCACTCTCCACTCATGCACACTCACAAAGCATATCATTAAACATAATAGGGTTTTTATCACCGACTGTCAAGAAATACCGCTGCATTTGCATTCAAATTTAATTTGCCACACTGAAGCTCATGCATCCAAGAAATTTTCCTATATGCCCTCCCTCTTGTGTCACACACATCTGCACACAGATATACATTCACAAACTCATGATTTTTAATGCCATCATAAAAAGAGAATGTCACATAAATTTTCTGTCTATTATTTTCACAATTATCTGCTGTTAGAATAGTCATTTGAGTTTATTTGCACCATAACATAAACATTATAATATTACGTAGGAAAGATAGTTTTTGGTGAACTTTACATTATTAAAAATTAAATGCAAATTTAGACAACTTGTTTTTTTAAAATAAACGAAATATTCAAAAGATCTTGTAGCACACAATAAGTACAAAATTTACCACAAATCATTAAGAATGCAATTTTGTCAACAACATTTTTAAAACAAAAAAAGTTGACAAGGCCACACGTTTATTTAGACCTTCCTCTCCAACAGAAAGGCACATCTTTATATTTAGAAATTGAGTTATAGAGAAAGAGAGGATGCACCTTTGCCTTTCTGTCCATTTCCCTGTCTCTCTTCACCTGGAGTAATACAAACTCCATTTCAGAGACAAAATATCCTCTGTAGAAGCTGTCAAAGTGTTTACCCACAGGCCTGAGTCTCTATCTGAGGCCTGACATCTAATATAAAGAGCAGGCCTACAGCTGACACCCTCCCTCGCATGTAAAAGGGTGGGGGGAATGAAAATAGAGGTAACATGAAACAAGTCTGTGTGAACACACATACAGTATATTTAATCTTTTTTCTTTTTTGAGTCCTGCAGGGTTAAACATGTTAAACATCTGGATTTTAAACAGATGGTATCTTTAAGAAGTTTCAAAGAGTTTATATTTTACATAAAGTTTAGAAATATGTCAGGTTTGATTCAAATCAGGATTAATCAAGTTTTTGGTGTTATCAAAGATTAGTATGGATGAAGTGAAGAGGGCATTGAAGAGGATGAAGAGGGAAAACACAATTTGCTCTGATGATATACTAGTAGAAATAGGGGTGGGTCTAAAGAATGGAGCTGTAGAGTTTCTAACTAGGTTGTTTAGCAGGATCTTAAATAATGAGAAGATGTGAGGAAAAAGGAGCAGAAGTGAACCAGTGCCCATTGTCATGAACAAGAAAAATGTGCAAAGTTGCGGCAACCATAGAAGAATAAAATTGATAATACATACAAAGAAGGTATGAGAGTGAGTAGTTAAAGTTGACCAAAGCCAGAAATAAGCTTTTCCTTAAAAGGGTACAAGAGATGCCGTATTAGCTTTTATGATGGTGATTGTGAAGTACAGTAAAGGTCAGAATGAGCTACATTAAAAATTTGTAGTTCTGGAGGGAGTTTGTGACAGGCCATCGGAAGAGAAGTGTGGTGTAGCACATATGTCCTAGGTGTGAGTTATAAGACACTGAGGTGTGCTGTGGATGCGACAGACGAGTTCCAAGTGGAGGCGGGACGGTATCAGGGATCTGCCTCGAGTTCTTTCTTGTTTGCTTTGATAATGGACATGCAGACAAAGTTAGACAGATATCTCCATTAACGAAGATGTTTGCATCTGACATTGTGATATGTATAGAGAGCTAGGAGGTTTTAGATACAGACTGTGATGTCCAGAGGAGAGATGGTTTCAATTCTGGGTGAAGGATAGAGAGTTTTAAACTACCAGATAGACAACAAGAGGACCAAAAGATAGACGGAGGCAAGGGAATGGCTGTCACAACCCCTGAAAAAAAATATGAAAGAAAAAGCAGAAGAATTTACATCTGAATCAAAGAAGCAAAACTGATCAAAGTATGAAACCAATGAATATACATTATATGAGCAAAAAAAAAAGCCTTCTTGTAAGAGAAAAGTTAAGTTACCAGATATACTGTCCTCCCAAAAAGAAGCTCACAGAGGAGCTTTGACAAATCTTTGTCTTTGTCACTGCTGGCGTTTTACTGACAAGAGAAATGAAACACAAACACTTTGATTTTCACAGAGCGCACTGTTGACTTATGTGTTTATGGCTTGAATCTGTTTCATACCTTTTATTTATTTGCAGCATGTCATCCTCGTCTGTGAGACATGGTATCAAACTTTTAAAATCAAATTAACATTCTGGATGATGCATAGATGTTCTCAGGGTGTTTATGCAATAAATGTGCTGTTTTATCTCTTTATTGGGCCCTTGGAGTGTGTGGCAAGAAATGGGTGCATGCTTTACAACCTATAGGGAAGACATTGCTGTAAAGTGATAGCTCTCTCTTGAGCGCCATGAAGTTTTACTGTCATCTTTAGTTGGCTCCGGACGAACAGAGAATAAAGGGTAGCTTTCTTTTTCTCTCACAGACACAATCAGAAAAAGGTTCTAACACACTCTGTCTGGTTCAGCCAACGATCTTGTGTTATACATACTGCGTTGTTACGAATGCTCAGCACAATGGGGAACCTCAATCCAATTACCCTGATTATTAATTAAAGAGTGCTCCGAGAGGAAAGCTGGCACTGGTGGAGGTGGCCCAAAGGGGATGTCTGCTGAGAGTTCTGGACCCACTGTAGCAGTAGGTGATTAGGCTGCATCACCAACAGGCCTAGCCATCCCGTCTGTGCTCGCACCTGAAGCGAATTACACCACAACAGCCTCATGGATTTACAAATTCATACTATTTCCTTAGTCTATCGCTGGCTCATGTTTTACCGTCAACTTCTGACTAAACCAAATGAGACTTCATGAGTGAAGTCTCATGACAGCACTATTGATAGGAAAGAACTATTCTGCACTTCTGGTTTCTAACCTTGGTGAGCTCCGGCATGACATTTCACATTCCTAATTTAATAAATCATACTGGCACAGTCAATAAAAGTACAAACTACTTTACTAAAAGATGCAAAAAAAGGATCACATTTATTTCTCGGGTAATAAAGAAGTAAAAATAAATATAATATTTGAGTTCATGTAGAGGTAAATGCAGTAACCCAGAAATAAACATCCAATTATAACATCTCAGAGGGCATTTCAACCCCCTAGTGCTGGAGGCAGTGTGACACAAACCAAAAATTATTCACCCAATATCAAGAAATATTAACTATAAATAATATTTTGGAACTAATTACAGTTTTAAATAAGCCACCTTGTGTATTGTTGAAGAATAGTTTAAATCAACTTAAAAGCTAACAAAAAGTATTTTTAAAGTGCATCATTTACCCTTATGTCACATACTACGTCCAACCCGGGCTTCTAATTCACTATAAGTGTGACACATGAGATGATAAAATAAATTTTAAAAATTATTTAAACCACTTGTTTTTCCCTTTAACTTTGTATGGTATAAAGAGTTTTCTTCCAGTCCTCCTCCTGTTCATGAGATTACTTTCTTCTGTTTTCTGTCCCGCTTTTCTTTGTGTATTCAGTGTGTGTGCTCCCATCACCATTTGTCAGATCATCTGCATGTGCTCTCAGTTAATCCCAATGTCCATGTGTGTGGTCGTTCGTCTTCCTAAGCCTTCTAACCTCTTTTAGTTTGTCCTTGTTTGGTTTTCAAGGATTTCCTTTACCTTAGATTATGCAAAATGTGCTGCATAAGTTTTTGTTTGCATTCCCAGATTTCTGCATTTTTCCATCAGCTAAAAGTAAAGTTCACCTTTTATCACTGTCTGAGCAGAAGATTTCTGTCTTGCAGATTTATTCCCACCAAACTAGAGTTAACACCAATTTCTCCTAAACTAAAATAAAAAGTCTGACCCAAAATAAGATCTAGAAGGTTAAATGTGTCAAAACACTTTTCCAGACAATCAGCCTTTCAGATGATTTACCTAGAATGCAAGAGAATCATTTTTAGGAGCAATGGACAGCAGCATGCAACAAAGAACAAAGAAGAGTGGGTTGCTATGGTTACAGGACAGACCTGCTTTGTCTCCACATAAAATTACAAGATTTCACATTTACAAACACAAGTAAATAAAATTTGATACATGTTTCTACACAAACACCATGAGATCAACCAAAACAATCCTTGGGAGCTACCGATAGACTACGATCAGCGTATTACGTGAAATAGGATCATTTTCGGCGCATTTGACATCTCTCATGGTACACTTGTGTGCTGAGGAACAATGGTTAAAAAACGCTGATCTATATAGTCAGTCACTTTCTTAACTGTCTATCCCTTTCGGTGTTGTGGAGCACATCCTGGCTGATTTGAGGCGAGGGGCAGGGTACACCCCGAAAAGGTCACCAACCTGGCTGATCTACATAATAGGAACAAACTAAAATCAGATACTTCAAAGAAACAAAATAGAACTGATATGTCAATTCAATTTCCTAAATCCCAAAATTGGATGTAGTGAAGGTCTTAAGATTAATATCTTATGCTGTTGTATTGTTTTCCATGTTGAATCTTTTTTGTGTCATTTCATTAATCCTTTGGGTTTTTTCTTTTGTATTTATTCTCTGTTTAGTTCTCCACTTATTTTGTCCATCTTATTGTAGACGCACCGGAGGAAAATTTTCTTGGTTGTTTGTGAGGATGTTAGAGCTGTTTTTATTTGTTTTGTTTTTGCTTGTCTAAGCGTAGCAAATTTTTGCCTGATTTAAATTTGTGCTTTAATTTTTTTTTTCTCTCCGATATCTTTTTTTTTTTTTTTTTTGTTCTTTTCTCCACTGTTTTTCTCTTTGGTAATTTTTTCTCATTTGTTCCTTCACTTCCCTAGAGCATCACTCTCTGTCTTTATACAACACATGACCAAAACTAAAAGAAAAAATATTTACCAAAAAAAAATACAATTACATTTTGTCAAGTCACATCTAACCTTAAAACTTGTGAAGACTGTGCATTTCACACCTTTTCTTCCAACAGTGTTTCACCTGCATCAATCAGCCCTTCAATAACTAGTTTATAGTTTTAAGACGTATTTAAGCTGGTACAACTTTTATGCTGTCTGAATGTCCAATGAGGAGTTCTGAAAACAATGACTCAGGCTTGGCGAGCTGTAAAATCCAAAACAAACAGCACAGAATCTGACTGATTGTTGCAAAAACATGTTGCCGTTCATTTTGTGTGGATAGCATTGACTGTAGAGCCAGTAGAACTGAAGCTCTGCTGATTTTAGCCTACCTGGCAACAAATACTGGCTGAAATGTGAACGGTTAAATGCTTTACTGTTAAAACTCACATTTAGAAACAGCAAATCTTTTGAAAAAAGCAGTGAAAGAAAACCGACAGACGTTTTTGGAAATATTTAAAAGATAATCATGGTCAAAATACCTGTATATTCAACTTTGAATTGTGATTTTGATTTTTTTTAGGGCAATAGAAAAGCTTTTAAAAGCATTAAGGGCTCACCATTTTAAAATATTTTAAAAGAACACTTAATAGGAATGTCTCTCAGTTTATTTGCTGGTGAGACGTGCCAGGTGTGTCTCACTGGCAGGAGACTCAGATACAGACCTTGGACCCGCTACAGGATTCACCCATGTGAGCTGGAAGATGTGGTCGGGTGATCATGTCACTGCTGAGGCAGCTGCCCTGACCCCCGAAGCAGTAAAAACAACATTACAGTACGGTAAAAGGACACAAAAAATAAAAATGTTTATTTGAATAATTCACAAAATGTAAGTTATTTGTCAAGTTTTAACTGGAAGTTTCATTTGTTCTTGGATTTAAATACATTATTTGTCTTTCCAGGTTTTTTTCTTCCCTTGGTTCATTTCCATGTTCACCAGAATTATCTTTGGTGAAATGAATTTCATTTTGACTGTACATTTCCAAAGGTCCTTATTCAGTGTTGGATATCATTGTATGTGATGAGAAGGGGCAGTGATACAAAGCCTCAGAGGCAAAGCTTTTTCGTGGTTTTATTCACAGTGTTGAATTAATATGTTCTGCTGACCCTTTGACCTGCTGATTTACATTGCATCTCAAAGACATCGGTTGTAATAAAACCTTGGCCAAATGTATCTGCTCTCTCTTGGCCATCCGGCTAATGCAATGCACATAGAGCGGAGCTCCAACAGGGACATTTAATGAAAATGAAAAAGGAGGGAGAGAAACGGGTGAGAAGCTCTCTGAAATTAATCGAGGACCTCTATTAAAGAAACAAAGGTGGCAGAAAAAAAAGATCATAATTGAAATTCCACACAGAGGTCTTCTCCCTTTTTCCTCTCACCCCCTCCATGACATAACTTCTGTATTCATCAACTTTTTGATGTGCACCACCAGCGTGCAAGGAAGGAGCTCAGCTTTACATGAGGGTACATTTTGCCTCAGATTGGTTTGAGTGAACTGAGCGATTTGACAAGACACATAGCAGAGATGACAGATGCTCATCTGAAAGCATCTGATGAGCATCTCAAATGGGAGTAAAGCCAAAGAGATCAAAATAAAATGTGTAGCTGCAGGAAAAATCAGTCGGTGAACAGATTTTAAAATCTTCCGAATAAAATTCATAAGAAGACCTGGCAAAAAAGTGCAATGTATTTATTATAATTAGATGCAACTTCTGTAGGAAAAGATGGGGCTTAAGTAAATTCAGTAAATGCAGAACGATCACATTTTCTATTGTATTGTTGACATTGGAAAAAATGAATCAGAATATGGACAGAAAAGCCTGCAAATTACTGAGGTAAAATAGTGACATAAAATATATGTTTAGATGGAGAAAATGATTAATCATTCAAGTAGAAATAATTGTGTGCTAAGAAAAAAACGGGGCTTTTTGCTTCAATTAACTGTGAGAAGACTTAGAATATATAAACAGCAAAAGAAATGTTAGACAAAAGAAGATTGAATGCATTACAGTCAAAATATAAACAGTTTAGTTGCTAGTTATTTGTGTAGATTGTGAGCTGCATTTTATTCATAAAGTATTTTTGAGTGGTGAGTTTTCATGGAAGTACTTTTTTTTTTTTTAGGTTTCTGCCATGTGTGACGGTTATTTTAACATAAAAATAAAAAATGAGGCGGTTTTCTATTTAATGTATTGAATATATTGCAAACTCTCCAGTCCAGTATTTCGGGATATCATACAAACACCAGATTGTTCCTAGTCATGCCCTTTTTTTCTCATCACACCCACTTTCCAACATACTCACAAAGTGTTGAATTTGCTTTGCTTACATTCATGCCCTCCCCTCAACAGAAATCGCTGTTTATTTATAAATGCACCGAAATAAGAATATAAAAGAACATGCATTAGCTTTGCTAACTAGATAGACTTTACACAGCAATTGGGACTTAAAACAAGATTTACGCTGTGTCGTGCACATACCCAGAGGGAGGGACCAAGCAGGAATTCAAAAGCAGGGGAATTCACAGTTCCAGAATCAAAAGTGAAAATGAATAAATATATTTAAAAGCTCTTAAGGAAGTACATCACTGTGCTGAACTAACAAAAAGAGACATGTTCATCTGTATATGTAATTAGATAAGAATAAAACCACAATACCCCTCTTTCAGGGGTGGTACAACACCTACCAAGGGACTATTTGATTGAGTCCTAGCTAGAACAAAAATGCATGTTAAATACAGCAAATTAAATAAGTTGTTAAATTTGCCACCACTCCCTCAAATATTTCTGAACTTTGGCAAAATTGATTTTCATAGTAATAAAAGTAACTAGTATCTATGATTTTTTTTACATAGTGGAAGCTGCATCCGACTTAAGATAAAAAAAATGATTATTTTTGGGATTTTTTATTTTTTTTTAACATGAATTTTTATCATTGGTGCAAAGTAGCAAACGAGTGTCTGACACTTCAGAAAAAAACACTAGGTTTCACCAGTTATCCAATCTGTTTAAGGCCCAAATGGGTCAAAAGTGTTGTTTTCACTGATACGCCACAGTCTCTTCTGACACCTCTGTTCCTCCAAAGAGTTGTTTGTAGCTGTACATTTATGTGTGAACTTTTTTTTAAATACGCACACACACACACACACACACACACAAACACACACACACACACACACACACACACACACACACAAACACAAACAGCTTATGTTGGCTACGTCCATTGTTGTCATGAACACGAGAATGAAGCAAATGTAGCCTCAGAGTAAAATGTGAAAATGTTATTGTGTTTACATGTTTGCATTACAACTTTTAAAAAATGATTCACGTTCAAGTTTTGATGATTAACTAAATTTATATTTGAAATGGGATTAAAATGACATGCGTCTAGAAAAGAAGTTAAGAGTTTCTGACAGACAAAGGCATAAAATCTCATTTAAACATTGCCTGAGGACAGGATCACACCAGGATATTAGCATAAATGGTGGGTAGTTCAAACCAAATATTGATAATGTTAATAACAAGAAAGTATCATATTGATACTAGCCTAGTGAGATTGATTCTTTACTTTAAATTAGCTCTCGTTAGGAAAGCTGTCATTAAAGCAAAAAATAAAGCAGCCGGTTAAACAAACTTGCTGTTTTTCTTCCTACTCACTCTCCTATATTTAGATATACGTAACATTGTTCCATGATTCATGTGACATGACAAGATATTTGCTGCTTCAGGTCATTGGTGGTACTCATAGTCTTTGGGGTTTAATACAACAGCATGCTCTTCTCCTTTTGGTATTTCCCTTCAGGGGTCACCATAGCAAGTCATTAATACGACGACAAGTAAACTTTATATACTACAAAAAAAAAGAAACTGAGCAGTAGAAATACTATAAATGAATTAATCTTGATTTCTCCAAATTCTTTAAGCATCAATAAAGTACATCTGATTTAATTCAATTCATCCAAAAATATTGCAAATCTGCAAAAATGAAACTTTTTTGATAAGTAACAGAATTGGTGGCGGCATAGTGGCACAGTTGTCAGCACAGTGACATGTTCACAGCAAAGATGGGGTTCAAGCCCCGGGTAGGTCGAGGCTTGGAACACTGGCCTTTCTGTTGGAGTTTGCATGTTCTCCCTGTGCATGCATGGGTTTTTACCGGGTTCTCAAGTTTCCTCCCAATCTTCAAAAACATGCATGGTAGGTTATTTTCCTCTAGGAATGTGTGTGTTTGGCCCTGTAAACGACTGGCAACCTGTTTGGGATGTAACCTGCTTTTGCTTTAAATTAGCCCGGATAGGCTCTGGCACCTCCAGCTACTCCGTTAAGGCTAGGCGGTACAAATGACAAAATAAACAGTATGAGTACCAGCAATACTGGCCCGTGTTTACTTGGATGTGGCATCACACACCCAAAAATACAAAACTTTTATGCCAAGCAGAAATATTAAAATGGTCTGAAGGTAAAATTTATAACCTTGCCAAAATAACATTCATATGTATATAAAAGATACTATAAACACTCGGAATGAACATTTTTAAAGCTTGTACAAATCAACTGAAGAAAAACCTTCACTTTCTGTTTCCTAGTTGACATCAGACTAATTTGTTCAGAAAGAAAATTAATTTAACTTTCTGGTTTTTGAGCAAAATTGTATGAATATAATATTTTTCTCATGTGTTATTCCATTCCAGTTATTTACTATAACATTTAAATGAATTTAAATAAATGAATTTACTTCAACAAACAAGGCCGTGTTATTGACGTACAAAGAGCTTATCTAACTCGTCAAAAATTATTTTGTTTTTCTTACCATATACTTTTTTTACGTCCCTTTCAATGAAAATGTTTTCTATAACCAGCCTTCATTTTTATCTGTAAGTAGAGTTTGGATGGATTTTTCCACTTTGGCCCTCGACCTTTTGTATGGAAAGGGTGATGAGTGAGTGAGTTGCTCAGTGGAGGAGTAAATAAGGCTGAATAACATCGTCTGTCTGCGTGTCTCTTTTACTTTGTAAACGATGTGACTGAGGCTGGGTTGGGAACCCGAATCCCAAGGTTGAGGGGGTGTGTGTTGATTGGTGTAGACATTTCCTATACAAGCACTGCCACCTGCTCCCTTTAAACACACACGTACACACACACATTTCCCAGTACATACAGATGTGCATCTCTAAGCACACACACACAGTTACACACTAACTCCGTCACGTGTTCCAGTTGCCCTCTCACATTTGCACACACTTTATCCGCGGGGGACAGGTGGCACAGACCATACGTGGGTGATGCAGCAACCACAGAAGTGATTCTTTTACAGCTCCCACCCTATCTGATTCTCTGGGCTAACCTTTGCAAAGCAAGGACACTGAAAGACGGAGACACTGTCTGACAACACCAACCTCTCCAGACGCCAAGGTGAACAAGGGAGCTTTTCAATGCACCTGAGCTCAGTGGTACTCACCACAGACTGGAGTTTTTCTTTGATTTTTATTATCTGTCACTGACTGCTCTGGTTTAAGGCTATTTTTGTGGTTAGTGGCATAAAGAACAAAAACCTATTGGGTATAGAAACAATAAAGAATACTTTTTGTAAACAAAACTTCAAAAATATGCTTTTTATAAAGAAAATCAGCTTCTTTTCCACAACATTGAAACTGAACATCTTATAAAGTACATAAATTAATGCTCAAGACAGAGAACCTTTCCAACATTTCTCTTTTTTAAAAGGTTGCGGCTGAAAACCGAGTCTATTCAAAAAGCATAATGGAAATCTTCGGAGGATGAATATGAATGAGCAGAGAGGAATGCTTTTCTGCTGGAAAATATCACCTGTGATACGACATTTGAATAAGAACTGAATGCATTGCACAACTTTTGAATTCTCAGACTTTAAATAAAAGAATAAAGAGAATACCTAAACCTTTTCACATACTTCATGGTCAATACTTGCATTGGATGTTACTTAAACTGGAATTGATTGCACGTCCAGTAAAAGGCCAAGGTAAGCCTTTTGGAAGAGCAAACACTTGATAAAGAATAAATGTCAGTGGAATTTACATGATTTAAAGTGAATTTTTGTGCCTTTTTCTTTCATAACTTCAGCATCTTGCTTTTCACAGAATGCACTTTCTGTTGTGTAGGAGAGGGAATGAGGAGGATCCAAATGCAGGTTTAACAGTTTATTAAGTGTTGAACAAAGGAATCCACAGCAGAGAGATAACGGCTTCAGGCAGTGCTGGATGGCCAAGAGGAAGGGCTGAAGGTTCCTGTGAGGAGAATAAGAAAATTAGTCTGATATCAAAATTTGACTCAGCTTAGAGGTGGTCAGTTTACCACTAGAATCGTTGAAGACCTGACAGAGACTGTGGGTGACACCAGGTCTTTTATAGCCACCGGTAAGTCTGTGCAGCTGGGAGCAATCAGCCAATCCTCCCGTTAGAAGCCATCCAGCACCTGTGAGTTTTGGGGGAGAAAAAAAAACAAACAAGCAGGCCTAAAAGGCCTCACACCACAGTACCCCCCCCTCTACGGACGCCACCTGGCGGACCACCAGGCCTGTCCGGAAAGCGGCGGTGAAAGTCCCGGACCAAGCCAGGGTCCAGGATCGCTGAACGGGGCACCCAGCACCGTTCCTCCGGGCCATAACCCTCCCAGTCCACGAGGTACTGTAGACCCCGACCTCGGCGACGAACATCCAAAAGACGGTTGACCGTGTACGCATCCGAGCCGTCGACAAGGCGAGGAGGTGGAGGGGGAGCAGAAGGAGGCTGGAGGGGACTGGTAGAAACCGGTTTGATCTGAGAGACGTGGAACACAGGATGTACCTTCATGGAAGAGGGCAGGGCGAGCTTTACCGAGACCGGGTTGACCAGCCGCAGGATCCGGAAAGGGCCAATGAAGCGGGGTGAAAGCTTGCGAGACTCTGCCCTGAGGGGAATGTTCCTGGTAGACAGAAGGACAGACTGACCAACCTGATATGCTGGGGCTGGCTGACGGTGGCGATTAGCTTGGCGCCGAGCCCGGCCGCAGGCCTGTTGGAGGGCCCTCCTAGTTTTCCTCCAGATCCGACGACACCGTCTGATATGGAGCTGCACCGAAGGGACGGCCAGCTCCTGTTCCTGATCCGGGAACAATGGGGGTTGGTAACCCAGAGAAGCCTCAAACGGGGACAATCCTGTGGAGGAACTAACTTGGGAATTATGGGCATACTCAATCCACGGGAGATGAGACGACCACGTGGACTGGGCAGAGGCCAACACGCACCGTAATGTGGATTCCAGGTGTTGGTTAGCCCGCTCCGACTGGCCGTTGGATTGGGGGTGGAAGCCAGATGACAAGCTGACGGAAGCCCCCAGCGCCTTACAGAAGGACTTCCAAACAGCTGATGTGAATTGCGGACCCCGGTCAGAGACTATGTCCAGAGGGATACCATGCAGACGGAACACATGGGTCACCATGAGCTAGGCAGTCTCCAAGGCTGAAGGGAGTTTAGGAAGAGGCACCAGATGTACAGCTTTGGAGAATCGGTCCACAATCGTGACCACAACAGTGTTACCTTCTGAGGGAGGGAGTCCGGTCACAAAGTTCAGTGCGATATGGGACCAGGGACGACTGGGAACCGGTAGGGGATGGAGCAGCCCCGCAGGAGGACGATGAGGGACCTTGCCCCGGGAACAGGCAGAACAGGCAGCGACAAAATTCCTAGTGTCTGCCTCCATCGTTGGCCACCAGAACCGCCGCTGAAGAAGTGCCATTGTACGGCGAATCCCAGGGTGACAGGACCACCGGGATGCATGTGCCCATAGGAGAACCTGGGAGCGGGCAGAGGATGGCACATACGAACGGTTAGCTGGGCCAGTACCTGGGTCCGGATCATGCTGCAGACCATCCCTTATTGCAGTCTCGATCTCCCAAGTGATTGCCCCAATGACGCAGGAGGGGGGTAGAATGGGCTCTGGCTCCGATCTGGACTGATGACAGTCATGCAGGCGGGAGAGGGCGTCAGGTTTGGTATTGCGGTTGCCCGGCCTGTAAGTGAGGGTAAAATTAAAGCGTGTAAAGAACAGCTGCCACCGGGCCTGTCGAGAATTGAGTCTCTTAGCTGCTTGGATGTAAGCGAGGTTTTTGTGGTCTGTCCAGACCACGAATGGGTGTTCTGCGCCCTCGAGCCAGTGCCTCCATTCCTCGAGTGCCAGTTTGACTGCGAGCAGTTCTCTATTCCCCACATCGTAGTTTTGTTCAGCTGCAGAGAGACGCTTAGAGAAAAAGGCACAGGGATGGAGTTTGCCATCCTCCTGATGGTATTGGGACAGCACAGCACCCACCCCTGAATCCGAGGCGTCCACCTCCACAATAAACTGCCTCAAGGGGTCGGGCTGGACCAGAATGGGGGCCGAGGTAAACCTCTTTTTAAGCTCAGTGAATGCACCCTCTGCTTGGGGAGACCAAACGAACGGTCTGGCTGTGGAAGTAAGCTGGGTAAGGGGAAGAGCTACCTGACTGTAATTGCGAATGAAACGCCTGTAAAAATTTGCGAAACCCAGAAATTGTTGTAGTTTGCGACGGGTGTTGGGTCGAGGCCACTCAGCCACCGCGCTAACTTTTTCGGGGTCCGGGCAAACCTGCCCAGCGTGTACAATAAAACCAAGGAAGTTGACGGACTGAGAATGGAACTCGCACTTCTCAGCCTTTACAAACAGACGATTCTCAAGGAGTCGCTGGAGTACCGCACGGACATGGACGATGTGCTCCTCAACAGTGGGCGAAAAAATAAGAATGTCGTCCAGATAAACAAAGACAAAACGATTAAGGAAGTCACGGAGCACATCGTTAATGAATGCCTGGAAGACTGCGGGAGCGTTAGTTAACCCGAAAGGCATGACCAAGTATTCGAATTGGCCCAGGTGGGTGTTGAACGCCGTCTTCCACTCGTCCCCCTCCCGCATTCGGACGAGATGGTAGGCGCAACGCAGATCGAGTTTTGTAAAGACCCGGGCTCCCTGAAGTAGCTCGAACGCCGAATTAATGAGGGGCAACGGGTATTTGTTGCGAACGGTGATGTTATTAAGACCCCGGTAATCGACGCACGGACGGAGGGAACCATCCTTCTTACCCACAAAAAAGGACCCCGCTGCTATGGGTGCCGAGGAAGGGCGGATAAGCCCCGACGCCAGGGACTCATTGATGTACTTCTCCATCGCCCCCCTCTCTGGAGCAGACAGATTGTACAGGCGACTGGCGGGTAAGGTTGCCCCAGGGAGGAGGTCGATGGCGCAATCATATGGCCGATGAGGCGGGAGAGATTGTGCCCTCTCCTTACTGAAGACCTCTTTGAGGTCATGATACTCTGCCGGGATAGACGCAACGTCCACCGGGTCGATTGAGCCTACCGTGTCAGAAGACACGGTTGTCACGGCAGATTGGAGGCAAGTTGCATGGCACTGATTGCTCCACCCGACGATACGCCGGTTTTGCCAGTCGACCTGTGGATTGTGCAACCTAAGCCAGGGGAAACCTAACACAAGGGGTGAGCCGGGTGAAGAAATAACGTTAAACGAAAGGTGCTCACGGTGATTACCCAATACCACCATCTCCAACGGGGAGGACTGGTGGGTCACCCTGGTGATAACGTGTCCATCGATCGCCGTGGCATTAACGGGTTCTCCGAGTGGTTGGGACTGGAATCCACACTGACGAAGAAAATCTGCGTCGATGAAGTTGCCGTCGGCCCCGGAATCCACCAACGCTTCGACCGGAAAAGAAGAGGAACAACCAGAGGTTAGTGTCACAAGAATCATAAGCCTAGGGGTACCATGACATCTAGTTGTGCCCACCCGTAACCCTAGGTCTACCGGTGGGCCCCGTCTTTTGGGCGACAAGGGCAAGCTGAGAGTAAGTGACTTCTCGACCCGCAATAGAGACACCTCCCTTCTTTTAGTCTAACCTCTCTTTCCTTTTTGGTTAGATGCATCTGTCCCAACTGCATTGGTTCTGTGGAAGGCTGCTCAGCCTCTTGTGGAACAGATGCAAATGCCCTAGGTGGGGGGCAGACCGAGGAAGGCTGTCGATGGCTGTGAACTGGAGTAGGGTGTAGGGCCCGGGTGGTATTTTCATATCGTTTCTCTCTTTGACGATTGTCTAACTGTATTGCCAGGGAAATGAGTTCCTCCAATGTGGATGGGGTCCACCTGGCAGCTAGCTCATCCTTCAGAGGATCATTCAGGGCATTTAGGAACACCCCTCTTAGTGCCTTCTGTCCCCAGCCAGCCTCTACTGCTAGGGTCCGGAATGAGATGGAGAACTCCGCCACAGATAGAGTTCCCTGGGAAAGGTGGAGTAGACGCTGGGAGGCATCTCCAGCCCGGTCCGGCACCTCGAACATGGTTCTGAATAAACTCAGAAAATCAGATGTTGAGCGATCAGCCAGGGGGGCTGCCGCGTCTTCGGCCTCGGCCCACTCCAGTGCCCTGCCCCGAAGAAGACCCACAATGTACAAATTCTTAACTTTGTCTGATTCGAAGGTCCGCGGTCTTAGAGCAAAGACATTTGAACACTGCAAGAGGAACCCACGACATTTCCCCAGGGTTCCATGGAAAGGTTCCGGGTCCGTAATATGGTGGTCCATGAGTGGGCTGGGCATAGCTGAAGGAGGTGCCGAGGCTGTGGACAGAAAAAGAGAACTTAGATTATTTACTTTGTCTGTTAAAGCCTGTAACTGTGTTTTTAATTGAGTATTTTCGTCCATAAGGGCCTTTATGGCCTGTTGTTGTTGTCCCAGGAATATTCCTTGTCGGGTCAGAATCTCTGACACTGAGGGTGATGCAGAACCCGCTGGATCCATTCTGGTCAGGTCTTCTGTTGTGTAGGAGAGGGAATGAGGAGGATCCAAATGCAGGTTTAACAGTTTATTAAGTGTTGAACAAAGGAATCCACAGCAGAGAGATAACGGCTTCAGGCAGTGCTGGATGGCCAAGAGGAAGGGCTGAAGGTTCCTGTGAGGAGAATAAGAAAATTAGTCTGATATCAAAATTTGACTCAGCTTAGAGGTGGTCAGTTTACCACTAGAATCGTTGAAGACCTGACAGAGACTGTGGGTGACACCAGGTCTTTTATAGCCACCGGTAAGTCTGTGCAGCTGGGAGCAATCAGCCAATCCTCCCGTTAGAAGCCATCCAGCACCTGTGAGTTTTGGGGGAGAAAAAAAAACAAACAAGCAGGCCTAAAAGGCCTCACACCACACTTTCTGCTGAAATGAACCCACAGATTGCTGTGTTGATGAATTCCATCAGAAAAAAAAGATAGCGAGGGATATGGATAATGAAAGAACTAGAATACGATGCAAGTCTTTATGATGATTGCAGCGCTAGCGAGTGTGTTCTTATGTGACAATAATACAGAACACAAATGCCAGTAGCATTTATTTCATGCTGTGTTTAATTCTGCAGGAATAATGATAAAAGGAAACAATCAAAATGTGTGTGAACACAATAAAGAGCCTGACAGAATGGGCTGTTGCTCTCCCACAGGGAATGATTGAGCCCTAACCGGAGCCGGCTGAATAATTCACCGTCCTATCTACAGTAACTTATGACCTCTGGTACACCCACCGGTTTCTTCTCAGGATTTCAGACTACCTTTCGGATTGTGGTAAAGTTAAATCACATATCATCTGGGCTTTTTTTTTTTTGATAACAAAGATTATTTATTAGCAGTTCTTTTTTAAATTTCCACCTGATTAGAATTTTCAAGATTCTTTATTACCACTATTCTCATAGTGAAATTTTGACAAACTTCAGGCAAAAACATATGAATATATAAATGTTTTATAACATATCCAGAGTTATTTTATAATGTATACATAAAGTAGAAATAAAAATAACAATGCCCGCACCACTCCATCTGGCTTCTCTCGACCTAGAGGAGGAGCGGCTCGACACCGAGCTCCTCCCAGATGGCAGAACTCCTCACCGATCTCTGAATGAAAGGCCAGCCACCCTGCGGAGGAACCTCAATATGTAGTCTATAAAGATTCAAAAAGTTGAGATTGCATGCATTCCCCTCTTGATGTGTTCTTCATGGAGTGTACCACATTTGCTGTAAATTTTAATTGGTGGTAGTTATTTGTACGATACACACATTTCTGTTTTATGTAAGTCTCAGAAGTTGCATAAATCCATCTTTACATTTTTTTAGGAGGTCTTTGGGTTCATGCCGTGACCTACAGCTTGCTTCTCAATCCCTGTATTTCCTAATTCACCAGTTGTTTAAATGAAGTTTTCTTTGTGTGTTTTTGAAGTTTTAAAACTGCATTTGTACAGACGTGTGTGTACCATTGTGTTTTTCTACTTATGTTAACCCGCACTTGTGCGTGCGTAGTTAAATGTTCATTTATGCTCGCTTGTGCTCACGCATTTGTCTACGTATTTCCATGTGTCTGTGCGTGTGCCACCCACTCCATTTCTATGGAAATCAAATGCGGCAGCAGCCACAAGTTTACACATTCTCCCTGTTTTGACTCCATTCAATCAACTGTGTGCATAATTACCCTGGTGCCGTATGGTAATCTATTGGGACCCAAATATTGCAGTTTGACAAATCCTTCATTTGTATTCAGTTGCTACACAAAGCATCAATCGTGCTTTAGCACACATGCTGCCCACCGATCCCCCCTTCTTTTTTTCCTCTCTTAAACACACACACATACACTCTGTCTCAGCATCCACGCCCCTGCCCCACTCCCCAGGAACACAGAGCAGTGTGGAACCGAAAGCTGGCTGATTGGAACAGCAAGACATGCTGGGATATGGGTTTGTCATTAATATTTTTCTCTTCCAGATGGTGCCTCCTACAATGCAAAAAAGATGCCACCAGTGGGCTGGCGAGACAGGGAGGGGCTTTTTATTGGTGGGAAGGACAAAATAAAAGGAGAAGAAAATGGTCGTTCTTTTGTTTCTTTTTTCTAAATAATGGGAAACTAAATTAAGCCTCTCAGGTTGGTGCATTTTTGCAAAATCACAAATATTTTCTATTTCTCACATACTCGTGATAATTTATTTACAAATATATTCATAGATTATATTTTTATATACGTATGTGTATTTGCATTGATTGAATTGGCACAATTCAAATTTTTGATCCACTAAAATGATGTGCAGTCAACACACTTAAAAAACACTACGCAATTTCTCACAATCCCATACTGCCTTGGGGTGACTGTTTGGACCAGTGACATTTTGTGCCTTATTACACACTCACAACACAACAAGGCACAACAAACAAGAAGACCAATTTTACTTTTTTTTTCTCTCTCTCCCTTGCTCCTGGTTCTACCCCCTCACTGTCATTTTCTTTTATTCTTTTTAGGATTGAAGATGAAGTTTGGGAGGAGAGCTCCAGCAAACAAGGGCAGAAAGAGAGATTAGTACCAGTTAATAATCCCTTCTTTTAACACATGCAGCTTCATATTTTCAAATGAAAGTCGAGTGTAAGAAAAGGGGCTTATTAAACATTAAAGGTCCTAAGGCTGCATCTCTTTGCACATCCCACCCCTCCCGGCTCTGCCCTGGAGCCTAGTAGAGCATTGTGCAGTGCTGGGTTTGCAGAGCTGTAGTAAACTAAAGCCATACATCACCCAACTGATCAGGTCTAGGGAGAGGGGCCCGGGCCAATCATTTTGAGGTTAAACAATGTAATTTGGATCTTGTAAGTGCAATTTATTTTGTCCGTCAGAGAAAGGCATTGAAACATTTTCTCTTTTTTCCTCCTCCATTAGAGAAAAGGAGGATGCTTAGATAAAAGAGAGGGTGCAGACGGTACAAAGTTAAGACATCAATGGTCCTTTACTCTTTGGGAGAAAAATAAGAGGAGACAAAGCAATGAGGTGCAATAAGAAAGTAAAATTGTTGCTGTCCAACAACAAAACCCAACACAATCTTTAAATATATACTGTACATACATACGTGTATGCAGGCAGATGAAGATAACCCACCATATTGATATAATGATACACAGTGCTGCTTATAATTATTCATACCCTTGGCACGTTTTGATTTCAAGTTACTTTTAATCCTCCAAAATGTGTTTTTTTTTCTTCTTTTTTTGGAATTTCTGGAAACAAAACAGGCTTCCTCCAAAAAATAAGACGTTTAAGAAGAAACACTGTTGTGCAAAAAAAGACCTAGCTTTTATTTAGATTTGAACCAAAGTGACTTGAAAAGTTGGAGCTCATTGCTTAAGTTAAATGAGCAAACTCCCAGTGAAGCGTGCAAAAAGTTGTTCATTAAATATAAGAAACATGTTTCTTGCAGATGCCTAAAATGTTATTTTTTAATGAGTGACAAGGATAATAACTTTGAAGGAGCAAGCTTTTATTCAAATGCATATTTAAGTTGAAAATATTGGTTTCCACAATAACGCCTCCTTAAAATTGTCTTTTTGACTTTTAGAAAAAAAAATTTGCTAATTTCAAGTAAAAGACACTAAACCTTTTCAGAATTCTATCTACACATCCGTATATGTCGCTAACAAATATTTGAATGCATAAATCATAAAGTACTTTGAGTTTCTTTCTGTTTTGATTCTATTATGAACCTACTTTATCTAGAAATAGTTCAAACAAATTCACTTATCTATTCATTGACATTTGTTCAGGCTGATCTCTCGGGACAAGTTCAAATTGTTTTTTCTTCTTTTTTTTTTGCAAATCTGACATCAACTGTACATATTCTCTGCTCTCTACTTTTTTTTCTTGCCAATGAGGTAGATTTATATCCTCAATTTTATTTTTCAATAATTTAATACTGACATAAAAATATTGTCACCTACATAATCGCTTTATGATGAAAATACACTTGTTTAGTTTTTTTTTACTTTCACTTTCCTAGCCAAATAGAACATTGCCACTTGTTTAGAGACAGAAAGCCAAAGTATACAGGAAAACATGGCAACAATCACAAATTATCTCCAATTACTTCCGCTGAGACTGTGAGGGTTATATCAATAAGAATGGGATTACTCTCTAATTCACTGCAGGAGATTTGCTGACCAGAGGACCTAAAGCCAGTTTAATGTCCTCTCCAGTGAGAGCTGTTTTCTCTCCTCATGCACATACATATATTTTGGTTATGTCTTTTAATGTGTGCTGGGGTTGGTGCCGGTCAGAAAATCTCCTACAGTTTAGAGGATTAGGTTACAAAGTGCCGCTGGTGGAAAGAATAAGCTAGCCATACAAGTGAATTAAGAGATTAAGATGGTTTAGAACAAGTGATTACAAAACCACAGGGATTTAGGAATGGAAAAACAAACCCTGAGATTCAAAAATCCCTTTTTTTTTTCAGCAAGCAGTGGCAATTATTTATTAGCTTATCTCAGAAAACAACAGTCTGGACACAAAATGACTAAGTCAGTACCTCTAATAACGTTGATTTGGGATGAAGCTGAAATTCTATATAGCTATTGCCCCAGTCTTTGCATGTATAATCCTTCTGGATGCTCCTCCCGCTTCTGTGAATGGGGTGGAGCATGGGTGAGTCACTGACACCCGTGTCAAGTTACAACGTTGAAGACTATACTTTCGTAGGACGGTATGGGGATAAGCAATACTCAGGCATTCGCACATCCTGGTCTGCGAGAAAGCTTCAGATATCTGTCTTGGGTTTATCTCTGGGTTTCCTCTTGGTGGAATCAGAAAACTTTGTTGGTCCCATAGGGCAATTATTTTACAGCTTTCCTTTGGCAATTTGCCGCACCACATAAAATCAAGTAAAACAAAAATAATACAAATCACATAATTAATACAAAGAAAAAACACACCTTGGGTCACACCAGTCAAGTTAAGAAATCCAGGGAAGTCCCTGGAACACATCACTTGCGATTGATTCTCATCAGATGCCCAAACCATCCCAAATGGCTTCTCAACCTCCATGTTAAACATGTATTATGATTTACAATGTTGTTTAAAAGTGACTGGAATGTAACATAAATGGCTTGAAAATCAGTTATATTGTAGATACTTTAATCTATGTATTTAATGTGGACAAAACATTTGATTTTTTTTTAGCAATTCTTTTGGTCGTAGAGAATTGGTGATACGCCTATATTTCTGAAATGTTCTTTTTCCTACATTGAAATACGGCGAAACTGTATAACTTGACAGGCATGAGCTTTAGGAAAGACCCAGTATCTGTAAAACATATGATCATAAAGTCACTGATTGTAAAAGCCAGTTTCACCAAAGATTCAACCTGAAACTGAACAATGCTTTTAACTTTAATTTCATTTTGCTTTTTTTGAATAACTTATAAAAAAAAGTTTGTTTTGCATTTTTCACTCCTAATAAAACGACATTTTAGAACTGTCATGTATTCAATTACAGTTAATTATATTAAAATGCTTTTGTACCTGTGACTGCTATTCAAATCCCACAGCAATGGTTCTAGTTTTAAACCACCTTTAATTACAGGAAACAAAAATAAATATTTCCAAAATCCACAGTAATTGCATTTCTAAGCTGTATAATAATTGTTGTCAGCAAAACCTAATTTAATAAACTTTCAAATGTCAAAACTATTTTTTAAGGGTAAGTATTTTACCTCAGAATTGAGATTGATTAGGAGCAAGGGAACACATATGAATAAAGACTCCCAGTGGCAAATATAATCACTACTTTGTGGCTGAATATGTTATTGGTTTGTTAAGTAAAACTATTACGTGTATTAAATATTCAATCATTTATTACAAACTGCTGAAACAGTTACCTAATTAAAAGTAGATGATCACTAATGAAGTTATGATTAATCAAACTCATATTAGTCTTTATTTGGTAGATAAAAAAAATATTGTTAAAGCAAATAACAAGTTCTCACCAGGTTTGTGTTATAGCTGCTTTCTAGCAGAGAACTTCTGTTAATAAGAGGAACAGCAAACTTCAGCCAGAGCTACACTGCCAGGGATTATTCTGGAACAAATCGATCCAAAAGTAGCCTGCCAGGCGTTGCAAGTGTGTCCTAGGAAAGTGTTGAGAAGAAGAAGAACAAACGGAATGAATAAGAAAATGAAAAAATGGAGAACAGATAGGAGGAGATAGAAAGTGCTGGCCACTGCAAAGTCTCCAAACAAAGAGGATGTGTGAGGCGTGTACCTCAAGCCTTTTTCCTCTACAAGAAGAGCCAGTAAGCACTTTTCTCTGCGGTGAAAAGCTAGCTCTCGCTCTTCATGTCACATCAGCAGTTTTTTAGCGAAGCTCACAAGCACCATATCCAGGTGAGGGGTGTATGTTAAGGATTTCTTCCTTTTACTCTATAAGTCTCTTTTACTCCTGTACTCCTCTTCCCAACCCCACACCCCTCCTCTCAGTTTCTCTCATCCGCTGCCAATGTCTCTACTTCGTCCCCCCTCTACACCCCACAAACCCAGCCCTGCGTTCCTCCTCTCCTTGCACTTTACAATTCTCTTTCTGTCTCCCCGAAGATGTTTCAAAGCCCGTATCACACCCTTCTGTCTTTCCATCTCTCTTTTTCAATATTAAATTTCCAAAGTTTTATACTGGTTTTAGTGTACGTGCGGATTAATTAATATTCCAAATTCCAAATTTACTCTTTGTTTCTGTATGTGGGGACAGTTTAAAGAAGAAAAACTGTGTACTTCAGGTCCTCAAGCATCTATGAGTTGATGATTATAATATTTCACAATATATTAATTAAACCCCATCCAGTCGTTTTTATGGCGCTTATTCCACTATTTGGCAATCATTCCAACCTCTTGGAATTGGTGACATTTTAATATTTCTTTTGGTTGTGTTAGCATAAACAAAAAATGGCCTTAATACTTTCCTTTATCCACAAAAAGTTCCTGGTCTGTCGATGTTAGAAGATTTTTCATATGGCCTCTAAAAGTCAGAAATGATACTTTAATTTTGTGCTTGACACAACTACACATTTAAGTTTGTGTATTTTTCCATTATTTTTTAGCATTGTTCAACAGAGCGTGTTTTAGAAATTGTTTGCCAATGAAGGACAAACAGACAAACGCTGAGAAAGTGCTTTGCTAGCACACGCTTACACACACAGATACACACACAAACACATACATGCCAAGGTCCTTAGGTGGTTGAATAGCAGAGCTATTCATGCGTCTGCATCACCCCCAACTGTGAACACCACTTTCCCTAGAAAGTGAAGCAGGGGCACAAATCACATTTTCTGCACAATTAAAGCAGGGCTGTGGCTAAGTGTATCAGAGCCATGTTCTCCACAGGAGCCCTGGGAGTCAGCAGGCCTGTCCCCTCTCCCTCCATAATGGCAAAGTGATGAAGATGGTTTTCCTGTAATTAGTTTCTGAAAGTTCTCATTCTGTGAGTAAGGCCACAAACTAAGTGGAGGAGAAAAGACCACTTTTTTCGCAACCATGCATCTGCAGCAGGAATACCTTTTTAAATAAGGGTTATGAGGAGTCACACGGGATGGTTACATTTGTGAAAAAAAAAGAACAAATTTCTATTTTACTTTAAATTTGTTGGTTAGATGAAAAAATATATGCTGACTACATTTGTCTCACAATTAAAAATTCCCATGACTAGGTTCAGATATCAATATACCATCTTAAAAATAAAACTCATCATGACAAAAATGAGGGAAATCTTTTTCTGACATTGCTGTATGAGCATCTTATTTGGAGTACATTGCCTGTTTCAATATCTTCAAAGACATGGTCATAAATTGACAAGGAAAAAAAATCCGGCTTGCGAGACTTCATTACACTGACCTGATGACAGCATCTGAAAAGTCTGGGAAGAAGGGGGTGAGATGGGTTTTGCATAATCAGAGTGCCTTTCATGATTACTGCCGATATGCACACTTTGGAGAGAGAAACCAATTATTTTACAGGCCTTATTAGCTATTCGGGAATGCTTGGTTTTCTGTTCAGTGGTAAAGCCGCAAAAACAGACGAAATGCTGAAGAAAGTAGTTCTGCTCTACTTCTGAAAGGAGAAAAAAACCTCTATGCACAGTGGTAATAAAATCATTTGATTATTTTATTTTGTAGAGTGTTTTTGCGTGAAACACCAGGCAGATTTATGGTACTTGTGAAATAAAAGCTTGGAAAACTGTGACAGAGAAAAGAAACATGAACAGAAGCATTAACAGCTCAAAGTGAGGATTTAAGAACATTGCATGGTAGCGTTCTCTTAAAGCAGAAGATTTGCAGCTTGTCACTTTAGTCTTATATATGATGGCTGAACAAGGGTTTAGGGTGGAATCTAGGTTAAGATGTAACAATGAAAGTCAAGTTGAGAGCATCACATCACCCCAATTTTCACTTAAGCCCTTAACATACAACCATCCATTTTTTTTAAACTACTTAATCTAACACTGAACTGTACTGTGCATAAGAACTGTCTTGAATGGTATCAGGTGAGATGTAGGGTACACCCTGAGCAGGTCCAATAAGAAATGGAAAATGCATTAATAATCCTGTGATTCAAATTTCCATTTATTGTCTTCACCGCTCAAGCCAAAGCTGATCAATGGGGTGCCACAGCCTATTGCAGTTACACTGTAAGAAAAATGTCTGTAGATTTCAGTAAGCATTGCAAACCACAACTTTAAAAGTCTGTAAAAGCAAAAAAATAAAAGGAAAATCTAACCCTGAAGAGTACACTGTTTCTTAAATGGTCACAACCTTGAATTAATATACTTTATTCAACTGTATTTTACGTGTCTTTCATAAATAAATGTGGTAACTTTTTGTAAAACTTTCTTTCACAACATCACTTTTAATAAATTACAACTTCTGTAATCTTAACATTATTTAATTTAAAAACATAATACAGTGCAAAATAGTTTACAATTTTATGGTAAAATTAGAAGAGCTGAGGTTGACAAATCACCACAGTAGTAAGAAAGTCAGAGAAGGTGTGTGTGGCCCTGCAACAGACTTGCGACCTATTTGGGGTGTACCCTGCCTCTCGCTGAAATCACCCGAAATAGGCTCTGGCACCCTCAGTCATCCTATTAGGGATGAGCCTTTCAGAACACAAAATGTTTAAAGATGCAGATTATGCATTCTGCAAAAAGATTTGGACTCTCTGATGACTTGAATGAAAAGTGCCTGAAACTAAATATCAAACTGAAAAGGTCTGTTGGTAAGTCACAGGACTAGAGAGTGGAAAACCCTGATTCAATTCCTATGTTGCTGTGAAAATATGCGTTTAAGACCTGTTAAGTTTCTGTCTGCTTCTGACCTTGAGAGAAAAAAGTTACATGGCATACCAATGCTTTATTTTTTTTAAATCATTAATTTTACTTTAAAGAGAAAAACTCTTTCAGATCGTATATGGAGGGATTTGACAACCGCAGATGGCAACTTTTTACTGTCAGGAAAATACTTTTTATTTTAACAATGTTACACAATATGAAAGCACACACTCTTACCAGGTCACCTGCCTGTCACAGCTGCATTTTCAAATGTTTTTTTTTCTTCTCAAAAATGCACTGATTACCCAGTACTTTTGATTGTTAACAGCTACGTAATCAGAACTTTGAATTTCTGCATTGCTAATTTATTCATTTTCAGTGTTTGATTTTTTTAAATACTATAACAAATTAATTTCCCTATCTGGAGAAATTAAAATTTTGTATCCTACCTCACCTTAAACTCCACAAATTAGCAGCTCTCTGCCCCTTCAAGAAAAAAAAGAGCTTATTAATTAGTTACAAATCATTTTTACTGATCAATATGTTAGAGTAAAAATAATATATTAACATTTCACAATAAGATTCAAATTAACAAGTCAAAAACTTTTTTTTTTTTCACATTTCAAAGCCTTCAAAGTGCATATTTTTTTTACCCCTCATCTCATCAAAAACTGTTTTTATAAAGTAACCAAAACAATTTGACTTGATTTTTAATTTTTTTTTTGTTTTGGCTCTTTGTTATCTTCAGTTTCACTACTAATAAAATTCCCTAGCTTTTTTTCGTAATATTCTTGAATCAAGGGGTGCCGTGCATGTATAAAATTGCATATTCTCAAAATGAATGAAACTCCCTTTGGCAAAGCAAATATGTTTGGTACGATATAGGAGCCAGAACATCATACTGATTATCTTTATAATTGGAGAAAAGCTCAGGTTGATGTGGACCATCTTCTTCATTGAAGTAGCGGGGGTTCAGAAATGGAATTGCAACACTGCGTGGAATGCAGACTGTTTTCACATAAAAGAAAAAAAAAAATAACAGAAAATGTCAAAAGAGAATGAAACTACTGAGGAGAAAAACAAATTCAAAACTATGTTCTGGAGTTATAACCTGGCCTTACAAAAATAAACACTGAAAAGGATTTTTTAAACGCATGTTGAACTCAAATTGCCTTGTTACAAAAATGATAGTTTTTGGAGTTTGATATTCTGGATTCTAACAGTCCCCATGCAGGCACAGAATGTTTCTGCCTGTTTTTATCTGACACATTTAATCCAAAGACACAACAAATGTTTATTC
The DNA here is from genome assembly GCA_902685375.1 of Neostethus bicornis. Classification (NCBI taxonomy): domain Eukaryota; kingdom Metazoa; phylum Chordata; class Actinopteri; order Atheriniformes; family Phallostethidae; genus Neostethus; species Neostethus bicornis. The sequence continues at coordinate 15,203,599 of LR738557.1, read as the reverse complement.
CTTTCTTAGTGTTTTTTTTTTCAAAATCAGAAAAGAAAGCATGCAGGCAGAAGAAATTGTAAAATTGTTTGCAAAGCTACAGTATAGTATACTTTACGATGATTTCGCCTTGTTTTTCAAACAGCTTATCAAAGATAATTTTGGTGCAAGAAATTTCTTTGGCTTATTTTAGAGAGGTCATCAGTTTTATGCAAAGAGGATCCTTAAACGCCATAAAATCTTGAAAATTTGATGAAACCTCAATAAATTCATTGAATATGAATAGTTCGGCTTTTTCCAGAAAATTAAACTACAAAGACACAAGCTTATAGCCGGTAGTGTTTATAGCATCTGAGAAGATTTTATTTCATCAGTTTGTAGATTAACAAGAAAAAATGTAAAACTGGCAAGTCAGATTGAAAATCTGTTTATAGTCCACCATGGACAGTGTGCCACAGAGTCGATGGAAGTATTTGAATCTCATTAGATGTTTACAATGCTTACCTGTCTGAGTTGGTGCAATTACAATCTATAGGTGTAAAAAAAACATTAACTACACAAAAAAAACAAAATCAGCAAACAAACTGTAGCCAAACAGTAAAACGCTGGCAGCTGTGGTTACCGAAAAATTCCTTATGTTCCATTCAATTCCGTCATCTTCTACTTATCCACAGCCGGGTCGCTGAGGCAGCAGCCTCAGATCACGGCCCGACAAAGCCAACAGGACCACATCATCCACAAAAAGCAGAGCTCAAAACCTGAGATTCAATCCTTTCAATGCCAAAAGATTCCTATAAAAAATAAAGCAGCTCTGTAGAAAAATGTATTTACTCAATGCAAATGAATTTACAATGAAAGAAATCACAACTCAATCAGATTAAAAACCTGCTATGTCTACACTACTGCAGTTTATTTTTGTATGAAGCAGCTACCAGCTATTAACACAAAAAAATTTTAAACCAAACTCATTTTTTTCAGTAAAACAGAAAAAAAAAAATACATGTCTTTTCATTCTTTTTCTTTTTGGGTGTGAATTTGTTTTTGGTCAGCAAGGTCGTTATGGCTCGCTCATTGATTTCTCCTGCAGATAAATTTCTTATCCAATCAGAGACCGAGCTTTTCTACAAACTATGAAAATAAATTTACAGACTGAGAACAATGACAGAGGAGCAATATTGTGTCTGGAGGAGTTAGTTCGATATTTGACGCTGTCACAACGAGCACTTGCTCCATCAAGGAAACAAAGCCAAAGATGATGTATTGATAGATCTGATTATTTTAATAAATTTGGGGTCATACAGCTATTTGTCACCATGCTTGGCAGCACCTGTAAATACAGCTGTAGTTAGAATTTGCAGCTGCTGTACAGCATATCCATTTGTGTTAATTTTCTTGTAATTGATTGCAAGTCAGTTTGAGAACTATCATACCGGATCGGTCGTGGCCCGGGAAAAACAACGCCCGCCATCGGTGCTGTTGACCAACAGGGTGCTGGTGGAAATTGGACTACTGCTGGTCAACGAAGAAGAGGATGAAGACGGGTACACCGGAAGGGAGAGTAAAGTAACATCAACAGTCTAGGAGTTAGGGTAGAAACTTTGAATGTTGGGACTATGTCGGGTAAAGGTAGAGAGTTAGTTGCACTGAGGAAAAAAAACAGAAAACAGAGATGGAGGTAGCAGAGATGAAGATGCTGAGGATCTCTCTGGGAGTGACCAGGATGGACAGGATCAGAGGAACAGCACATGTTAGAGGTTTTGGAGATAAACTCAGAGAGGCCTGACTCAGATAGTTTGGACATGTGCAGAGGAGAGAGAGAGAGAGAGAGAGAGAGAGAGAGTACATCGGCAGAAGGATGCTGGGTATGGAACCACCAGGAAAGAGACCTAGAGGAAGATCAAAGAGGATGTTTATGGACACAGTGAACCTCCTGTTTGGAGGGGGTTCTACAGAAAGACCACATTCTCTTTGTGTTTTCTTTGTGTAGAAAACACAAATAGGGATAGATCTAACCTTCTCTGCAGCAGATAGGGTTAGATAGAAGAAACTGACTTGCTGTGGCGACCCTTCAAAGGAAATGCCAAACGAAGAAAAAGTCTTGTAATTATTTGTGGGGACTCACCATTTGTTTCTGGATCCAGGAATTTTTGCCAGCAAGAGAGTTCCCTAAAAGTTCAAGAATCTTGTGTAGGTTCTGGGGAGGGAATCTACAACAACACTAAAGTTAAAAAGGGAGTTTTGGAGTAATGATGTCAGTATTTGAAGTGGATTAAGGATATTTGCTAGGAATGATTTATTGAGTCCTGTTTTGTTTGTTTATTTTCATAATTGTTGGGAAACTTTAAATGTAGGTACTTTAATCTTTTCTGCATATAGCTTTATTCTGTGGGAACCTGGGAGAGTGGTTGTTTCCAAAAGAGTTAGCTTATAATCATCCCTTGTTGCACTGCGGTGCTGCACCCTACTCCACTTGTCTGTAGTGCTGCTGTCATGCAGCCATGATGATTTCACTCTACGTCTAGTCATCCTTGCTCCTGGTGCACCCAACTTCTGGTTCCTTATCCTGCTCAACTGTCTGGTTCTGCACTCCTGCTACCTGCAATAAACTGGTCAGAACTGGCTTTGCATCTGGGTCCAACTCCCGACTTTCCCCACCATCATGACATTGACCTTTAAATGAATATTCCAAAGCTAGGATTTCTGTGTGGTTGCATTTTTCTTTTTTATTTGCTTTGTAGTGTCAATGTGCATGTTTGTAATTCTTTCTGCAACTTTTGTTTCTTAGTTATGTTCATATAACCACCAGGAAAGCGGCCCAGAGGAAGACCAAAAAGGAGGTTCATGGATACAGTGAAGGAAGACATGAAGACAGTTGGTGTGACCGAAGAAGATGCAGCAGATAGGGTTAGATGGAAGAAACTGACTTGCTGTGGCGACCCCTGAAGGGAAATGCCTATAGAAGAAACAGAGTTATGTTCATAATTTCTAGTGTACACAATGGTAGTTTTTATCCTGTTTGGTAAAATGTAGATAACAGCATCATAATTGTTGATTTTCCTCACTTTGGGCAAAAGAAGCCTCAGATGTTTGAATATTTTATAGTTAGTGCTTTGTGATGTTGGGAAGCCAATATAAAGTTCCCAGAAGAGGAGGCGTTCATTTTGAGAACTTATTTCACAATGTTCTGCAAAAAATAAGGATCATTAACTCGACATGTTTCCCTTTGTTGGCAAACAGGAACAGAGGTGGAAAAAGCTGCACATAAACTGTCACGCTACTCACACAAAATGTCTAAATTACACATACATGAGCTGCCAATGGCTGAGCCACCAGCTGTGTTATGATGGTACCAGGATGTCTGTTGACTGATGATAAGCCGTTAAAGCCAACGCAAACAACATGCCTGATCAGTGTGAGTTAGTACAGATGAAAAAGCAAGCATGGACCTTTGCATGAGCAAAGTCTTTGTTCTGTTTAAGATGACAAATATCTTGGAGTAAATAATTTGTTTTAATGAAGGAAGCGAAAGTGAGATTCTAAATGCTTATTGGGGTATTACCAACCGAAATTATGTAGAGTTAACTTCTGTGTATATTTTTAATGCACACCAAAAAGAACTTCACCAACATCAAAGTATACAGTACAATTAACAATAAACTGAAAAATAGAGGTAGGTTTCCGTCTTGGGGAGACGGCAGCACGGTTAGGGCGTTCACCCGCGGACCGTAAGGTCCTGTATTTGCGGCCCACAGAGAGCACGTCTAGGGTCCTTGGAGAAGACGCCCAACCCCGCTTCTCCCACCATTGGCGCCGTCGAAGGGCAGCCTGCTGCGGTGTAACGAGTGCAGCACACAAATTTCCCCGGTGAGGGATGAATAGAGTAATTCATCATTATTATTATTATTAAGATCAACTTTAACCCTTTAACTGCCTGCTTAACCATATGGTCGAGATGAATTTGGGCCTCTATATCTCAGTGAGAGGTGGGGTAGTCAAAGGGTTAAGTGCAAATGTCAATGCACAGAAAGACCCTGATCTTAAATATGAATGTAAAAAACTAGTACATGCATGATTCTTTCAAATGAATATCTTGACCACATTATTCATGAAGTGGCAAAGATTTTACTGGCAAGAATTAGGGTACATAGTGGATAATTGCTTCCTGGGAAGAGTAAAGTTATGTCTATCTTTTTTATTTGAATTTCAGAAATATAGTTCTGCAATTAGCTGTCAGAAGTAGAATACATAGGGAATGCAACATCTATCATTTTATTATGGAGGTCTGGGTTGTAAGTCTTAAGAGAGATCCCAAACTTACTTCTTGGCACCTATTTTGGCTTTTCCTTCACCCTCACCACAGGGGGACACTCAGATACTCTTTGGAGAAAGCTCATCTTGGCCCCAATGTGTCTGTCAATTTTCCATTTCCTTTTACATAGAGTCATAAATGAGACCCCAAGATATTTAAACTCTTCCACTTAGGGCGGTAAACCCATTTCAGTCCTTCTGTTCAATCCTTTTCTGCTTCAGGACATTGGCCTCAAGTTTAGAGGTGTTAATTTCATCTTGGCTGGCGTTGTTGATCAGAGACTGGCAGAATGCGCTCCAGGTGATTTGCAGCCTTAACATGCTTTTGTCATTTGAAAAATCACATTCTTTTCTCAGTCTGCGACAAATGACTTAAGAAGGAGAAAAGTTTTACATATTTAAAGCTAGAGATTAAATATGTATAGCCATATACATTTTAAAGACATACTAGCAATAAAATTGAGGATTTCATCATCTTGAATAATTTGATGATGTTTTAAAGATCAGGCAATCCAGGCAAAACTATCTTCTTGTCAAAACATCTAAGAAAGTTTGCAATCATAAAAGTTTATTACAGAAACTGTTTGTGACTCATGAACTGTTCGTGCACGCAAATGAGTGAGTGGTAATGAGGGTTGGTATGATTATTCAATATGATCTAAGACTGAGTTGCCTTGTAGCAGTAACAATGATGAAAGAATAAGAACTTCTGAGGAATAACATGTAACTTTACTGATTGAAAAATAAAAAGCAGAATTGATTGATATAGATATAAGGGAAAGCCAATGCAGACCACTTTAAGGGGTACTGGAGCACTCTTAAAAAAATTTTCAACACCCTTAAAAAGATTTTTTTTTCTTTTAAATAACTTGTAAAACATCAGTTTAAACTAATCAGTTACTAAGCCCACCAAACTGTAATAAATAATTAGTTAATAGAGATAAAAATGTAATATTTTTTGTAAAATGACATTAATTCAAGTTGGTTTTAGTTAATCAAACAGTTGACCAACCTTCATTTATGTAAATTTGCAAAACTTGATTAGTTTTTTAAACACTATTTCAATAATCTTACAATGTAATAAAATGCATTTTGTTGTGGAAATGTAAAATGTAGTAATTTTGAATGCATGTTAATGGAAATTCCGTTCCGTGGGTTTCTGCTTTCCCGGGGCCGGGTCGTTGGGGTAACAGCCTCATACAGGAAGTCCGGGGTTTTCTCACCCTGGCTGCATCCTCCAGCTCACCTAGGAGGATCCCAAGGCGTTTCCCTGCCAGCTGTGTGACATACACTCTGCAGTGGGTCCGGGGTCTGCCTCTGGGTCTCCTTCAGGTGGGACATGCCCGAAACATCTCACCAGCGAGGCTTTCACGAGGCATTATAACCAGATTCCCAATCCACCCCATCTGGCTTCTCTCGATCCAGGGGAGCAGCAGCTCTACTCTAAGCTCCTCCCCTATGGCAGACCTCCTCACTCTATCTCTGAGTGAGAGCCCAGCCACCCTGCGACGGAAGCTCATTTCAGCAGCTTGTATCCGCGATGTCGTGCTTTCAGTCGCCACCCAACGCTGGTCACCATAGTTGACTATAATTTTTGCTTTGAAGCCTAAAATTTTACATACAAATGAAGGATCATAAACTAATGTCACAACATATAAATAACGCATGGGAATATCCAAATCAACGTTCATAAGATGGAGATGAATCAGGCCATAGTAAACCAAATTGACATAATAAAACATAAAGCCTACGCCGAGCTTTATTTCATTTATGTTCTAATCAGCAAGAAGCTGAAGGTACTACATTCGTACCTTCCAACAATTCTTACGTTGGTCCAGCCTTTGCAAAAATGATACGGTAAATAACCGGGTAAATACCAGGGAAATATAATAACAGGTAAATAAATAATTAGAGGGGAGGCGATAGCTCAGTCGTAGAACGTTCGTTCTTGATCCGTAAGTTCGCGGAATCGAATTCCACTGAGCTCATGTCTAGGCATCCTTGGGGATGACACTTAACTCCCCATTTCGGTCACCATTGGCACTATCGTGGCAGCCTGCTGCGGTTTAATGCAGCACACAAATTTTTCCAGTGAGGGATAAATGAAGTTTCTTTCTTTTTAAATAATGGTCTCACCATCAATAGATCTACTTTGTTTGTTGACAGTTATAAAATATCACAAAGCTACGGACTTGACATATCTGTGAGCATCGTTAGTTAAAAAATCTGAATACAATGGCCACCTGATTTAGGTCATTATTTTATCATTTTTACCTATTATAACAAGAACCTATGAATTAGAAATAATAGTGGTTGGAATGTAAAGTAATTGCATTGTAACGGAGGGTTTTCAAAGACGAGAATCAGATTTTTCTGGTCTAAATCAAAAAACAAAAACGGAGATGTTTCTACAGAGATATTGGTTCCAGCTACAAATTGAGTAATTAATTGTTCGGGCATTTTTTGTCCATCATTGGAACCACAGAAAAATAAATATTAGAAAAATAATCTAGCAACAGGCAATCAATTTAAATTTAAATGCTGAGTTATGGAAAAGAACTTTTAACCAGTTTAAATGAAAGATGACTTTTAAAAAAATTAGATCTGTTTTTATTCAGTAAAATTTTGTACTCAAGTAAAAAAAATATATTTCTATCATTTTAACAATAATTTGGGGAGAACGTGTCCATTACATACAGTATATAATTTAAAATAATATGCCATGAAAATAGTGATCATTTGACCATTTGTCATGTCTTCACAATGAATCCTGAGTGTTGTTACCCAGAATGCATCTTTGAAAGATGCACCAATAAATGCTTGACTTCAATTCAGTTCTCAATATGACATCTGTGACGGGGTAGATTAGAGCGTGAATCACAAATCTTGGTTCTGCTGCCAGGGATAGCCTGGAGGAAAATGCATGTGACCCAAGCATGAGAGATTCCCAGGAGCTGTCAGATGAGATCAAACTCATTTTCCGACCACAAGCCGCATCGTGCAAACATGCCACAAACATGAGCACGGTGTCTGAGATTGGGTTGTTGGATTGTTTCTCGCTCTCTTGCACTTCTTAAACTCTCAGTCTAAATGTAGATTATTTTTATAAAGCAAACTTCCACAAGTTAACTTTCTAAAAAACAAAAAAAGCTCTAAAATTTTACAAATAAATAAATAACAGCTTTATATTAGAAAAAAAAACTGTCAAAATCATAATTTTGATCAATTTTTTTGTTGATCTATATAAAAAAAGTTGTTTAAAAAATAAAAAAACTCTATAAAAGCATAACGATTACTTTTTTCTCACTTCTCTTGAAATAAAACTTACAATTGGCAAAGACAGTTAACAATTCTGATATAAATAAAGCTACATAAAATAAATGTCTACACAAAAAGAAAGCCAAATGAGTGAAGAATGAAAGAAAATATGATTTTTTTGTGCCAATACAAAGTAAAAAGTGGGTTTTAGAATCATTTGGAACTGAATCATACAGTAGTTAACAAAATTGCTGCAGCAACCATGTTGTATTTATCATAAAAAAAAAAGATATATTTCTTTCCATTTTGCACCATAAAAACCACTTAACCTTAATGTTTGCATCAATTAGTTCAAATCTTTGTGAGACATTAGGATATGTGGTGAAATAGACGCAAAAATCACAAAACTGTGAAAATTGAGTTTCGAGACAGGATTGCAGGATTGACACGACAGGATCTAAAAACCTTACAATGTTCTGACAATTAAAGGAGTCTGTTGTACTAATATTGATGAATTAACCTGAGCTGTGAATGACAAATGTAGAACAATATATGATCTGTTGTCCAAATGGCCATTTTGTGTCACATATGTTGAACTGCAGATAAATTGTACTTCTCACTCTGACAAACATAGATAAGGCACAACACTATTTTTATTTTCCAATAAAAATATCAAGCTACTTTTTTCTCCAACACCCTATTAAACATTCAAAATGCAAAAGAATGAAGAAAACTTTAAGTTTTCTCTTTCCCTTATCAAGTGTGCAAACCTAATTTGTTTTTGCCTTATCTCCACAACCTTATTAGCAGCAACCAGCATAACACAAGAACCACGCACGCACGCACACACACACACACATTTTGTTTGTTTTGAAACTTTTTGCACCTAAAGGAGAAATTAACTATTTTGTCTGAATTTAAATACAGTTTGTGTAGTTGAGTGTTTTTCTGCCTCTGAGCTCCGGTTGGCCTCCATGGATGTGTTTGCATGACTAACCTAGACCTTCTGGCACTGTAGGAAGATCTTAGCTTCTAACCTCTTTACTTTTTAATATTCGATCTCTACCGGGCCAAAGCATGTCCCATATCCCCCTATTTGAAGCACACAAAGCTGTTACAAGGCAGTCAACCTAGAGGATTGCTTCAACATTGACATGATGGACGGTGTCATTAAGTTTTTACAGTGGTTTTTTTTTTTTTTTTTTGGAAACCAGATTGAAAGTGGTAAGAAGAATGCATGCCAGTTGCAAAATGAGGAAGGCGATGCATTAAGAAGTAGCGTGGAATGACAGAAAGAACTAGGTATACTTAGCAAAATTTTGGACAAGCTGAACAAACGTCGAGCTCGGAGCATGTAGCTGGCGGCCCTCAGTTTGTGCTGCTTCTGCTGCTTTGCTTGTCACATTTCTGCCACCTCCCAGCAGAAATAAGCAGCGCTGGCAGAGCTGGTGGCCGGATGCAAGGATGTGCCAGTGGCTATAACAGCAGATATATCGCTTATGAGATCAGATGTCTGCAGGGCTGGAGGAGCCATGAGAGGCAGCGAGAGAGGGAGAGAGATACAGCATTCGCATCAGGAGGAAATTGCTTTGCTGCCACCAGCCCTTCGGTAGTAAACACAGCAAGTTAGTGTGTGTGGCAGAGAGTAGATATAATTGTCTTGACATGGACATTGTTTCGACGGACAGAGAGAGTGAGGAGTGGGAGAGGAAGAAAGTGTGTGTAAGGGAGGTTTGGCGGTTTGTGGAGGGGGGTTGGCTGTGAAGTATGGATTCAGGAAATTGGCATGGCGTTCGCACAGTGCCTGGGTAAAAGTGGCTCAACAGCAAAGGGAGAAAATTGTTTATGAAGCTTTCCATCCCTGAATCTAAACCGAACAGCAATGGGTGGGTGGGGAGGGAAGACAGGAGCGAATGGGAGAGAAAGGGAGAAAATTGGATGGGAAAGTGTCTTGGGGAGAAGAGGTTGAATAAGAAGGCAGCCAGTTGAATATATGGATTAGAAATCGAGATAGAGCCCCAAATGGACTGTGAATCCACTGCAGCCGAAAGGATAAAACTACACCAGCAAAGAAAGATTTCTTTTCCCACCTTGGAACCTGGGGTTTTGCAATAAATTTTGTTCAAATTTATTAATTACTACAATGATTCAAATGTCTAAACACTGAACTTGTGGTGCCATCATTTACAAAATGTTTTCATTGAAGTGTAACCAAAAGGTACAGGAACAAATTTGTGATACGAAAACCACAACAACTTGGCCAGTAACAACATTTCTGCTTTGTTGTTGAATCAAAAGTAAATGACAACCTTTTTAAAAGCTAAGCAATTGTGCCCATAAACACAGATTAGAATTTGTTGGTGGGATCTTGAAGTTTTTAATTTTTAATTTTATGTAAAAAGAAATAGTGATGGCTAGTCTGTAAAAAAGAAGAGCACAAGAAGCCCGACCAAACTATCTAAGATAGGAAACCATATTGTTGTTGAATGTGAAATGACAATGGTCAGTGTGAGGTCTTAATGAAGAATTGTTCACGTCAGAACTTCAGTGTTGCTTACTTAAATTCCTTTTTTCAGTTATTTGTAAGCAAAGACTTACAGTAGGTCACCTCAGCTGAACTTCAAGTTAATCTTAGAGGACCCTGAAATTGTTACCAGGCCAACTGGGAGACATACCACTTCCAACGGGCTTATGCTTTTGGGTCTGCTCTCATTTGGATGCACCTCACCAACAATGCATCCAGAGGGCATTCTAACCAAGTGCCCCAACAACCCTATATGGCTTTTAACCCAGAGGACATGCATCTCTACTCCACGATACTCGATCACCTGCCTGAGTAACTTGTAGAAACGTATTTACAGTATGTATGATGTGAGGCAGATTGTTCTTTTTAAAGGGTGAGCCTGGCATGTTGTAGTTAAGCCAGATCTTCATTAAGTCGGAGTTGAATAGTTCCTCATCTCTGTGGAAACACTTATCCTTATTTACAGCATTTCCACTTTGTTCTCTAAAAATGAACTTTGGCCAAAAAGAAAGGAGACATCTGGGATGGGCTAATAGCAATATGCCCAATATGTAATAACAATATGAAATAGAACCATTTCAGAACAATTTTATACCAATTGTATTTATTAAAAAAGTAATAGTAGCGATGACAAAGTATCATATGAGTAGACTGTACTACCTCAGAAAGCTCAGGTCCTTCAACGTCTGCAACAAGATGCTCTCCATGTTTTACCATGCCATCATGGAGAGTGTCCTGTTTTTTTGCTGTGGCCACCTGGGGAGCTGGTATAAAAACAAAGAATGCCAACAGACTGAAAAAGCTAGTAAAAAAAGCTGGACGTGTGGTTGGCTCACCCCTTGATTGCGTAGAGGAGGAAGCAAAGGGCAGAATGAAAGCAAAACTGTCATCAATCATGCTAAATTCCTCCCACCCTCTCCATGAATATGTGGACCATCTGAAGAGCAGCTTCAGCAACAGACTCCTGCAACCCCGCTGCTCAAAGGAACGTTACAGAAAATCGTTCATACCATCCTCCATCAAACTATTTAACCTTTCCCTCTCAAACCTGTTAGTACTTGCCATTCACAATGTTTTTATGAGATTGTATGAATGCATTACTGCAGCACTCAAATTTCCCTTCAGGGATAAATAAAGTAGATTCAATTCAATGATATATTCCACAGTTTTCAAAAATAATAGAAAAAGTATTTGTAATAAGATTAGATAAATTTATAGAGAAACACCAGCTCCTTAGTGACAAACAATATGGGTTTAGACAAAACCGATCCACTAATATGGCTGTTACAGAACTAATAGAAAATATTACTACATCAATAGACTCAAATAACTATGGCATCGGTATTTTCATAGACCTTAAGAAAGCTTTCGACACCATAGATCATAATATATTACTGAGCAAACTAGACAGATTTGGTTTTCGAGGAGCTGCATACACATGGCTTCAGAGCTACTTACAAAATAGATATCAATATGTACAAATAAAGGAGGAAAAATCTGATTTATTAAAAGTCATATGTGGAATTCCACAAGGCTCAACGCTGGGGCCTAAACTCTTTATCCTGTACATCAATGATTTGTGTTACACATCCAAACTAATAAATTATGTACTGTTTGCAGACGACACTACTCTTTATTTTTCAGGAAAAGACCTGAACCAAATGATACAATCAGTTGAAAGAGAATTGAGTAAAATAAAAATATGGTTTGACATAAATAAATTATCATTAAATATTGAAAAAACGAAATTTATAGTATTTACAAAATTAAAAGTACCTAAACAAATTCAAATTATGCTTAATAACACCCCATTGGAACGAGCTTACGACAGTAAGTTCCTTGGAATGATTATAGATCACAAATTAAGCTGGAAATCACACATAAATTATACAAAAAATAAACTGTCTAAAGTAATAGCAATCATTTATAAATTCAGATTTGTCCTAAATAAAAAAAGTTTGTTTATGTTATATAATACATTAGTACTTCCATATATAACTTATTGTATCGAGATTTGGGGAAATACGTACAAAACTAACACAAAACCAATTTATATTTGACAAAAAAAAGCAATACGAGCAATAACATTCTCATCTTATAATCAACCTACCAATAATCTATTTATAAATTTAAAAACATTAAAGTTCTATGATTTAGTGGAATTACACACTTTAAAATTTATGTTTAAGATAAAAAAAAACATGATGTCAAACTCTCTACAAAATGTGTTTATTATTAGGAAAAGTCCATACGAACTAAGAGGAAATGATGTGTTCATTAAAAATAAATTTAGAACAAATGTTAAAAAATTCTGTATTTCTATTAAAGGTGTGGATCTTTGGAATAATTGTAATGATGAACTTAAATTGTGTTTAAATCTTTTATGTTTAAAAAAGAAATTTAAGTTATTAATACTTAAAAAATATGCAAGTCTTGATGGTTAAATTCAAGCTTCTATAAAAAGTAAACAATTATGATGTGTTATGATTATGTTATGTGTTACGAATATGTGTTATGATTATGTTATATGTTATGATGTGTTATGATTATGTTATGATGTATTATGATATTATTATGTTATGCGTTATAACAATTATGATGACTTAGTATTTACTTATGTCTTTTTGCTTTTATTATGACATTAAAAAAAAAAAAAAAAAAAAGGGTCGGCGTAATAAGCGTTTGCTTCAGCCGTTACCTTTTCGGTCCTTTGCTGGAATATGGTTGTTTTCTTTATTTCATTGATATGAGGTTGCACTGTGACCGAAATAAATAAATAAATAAAAAATAAATAAAAAAATATATATATAGTGATAATAGATGATCCTGTAATAGTGAATTTAACAGAAAAGAAATAGTAATTGTAACAGTGAATGCAAAAATAATAGTAATGATAATATATTGTCTGTAATAGGTACCATCCCTGCAACACAATTAAACCTAAAATAAATGGTTTCCTGTGCACATACCAGCTTTATTGCCATACTCTCCTCTTAGGCATGGCATTTTACCTCAGAAGCCATTACCCCAGCTGTACTTCTTAAATACATATATTTTTAATTTTATCAACCAATCTTTTTCTAAATGTCTTAAAGCCAATTGAGTTTACCTTATACACAGTTTAACTGTTAAACTGTTGCTAAGGTAGCTTAACGTTGTTGATATTCCAGTTATTTCTGTGCACAGAGTGAGCTGAAGCACCACTCTGCACCACCATCACCGTAACATGATTGATGCATTCAAATAATGTCAAAACACTAGTTAACTTTATGTGTGATTTTGTTCATGTATGACTAATTTTACATCAGTGGAACGTATTTTACTTACGAAAAAAAAAATTCAAGAAGCTTCTGCTATGGTACAAATGATAGACTTGAAGACTATGTTTGTGACTCGTACTGGTTCACAATAATAATTGGAGGGGAAGGAAAAAAATAAGAGCTCTTGAAACAACATTTTGGTTGAAAGAAAGCATATCTCTGTTCAGCACTAAAAGATCACTGTTACTTTGTATCTTATTTTCCAAACAAACGCAACCCCCCTCACCCCCCCCAAAAAAACAAAAGAAAAACTAAATACACTCAAATTTGACAAATATTTAATTTAGTAAACTGGATTATTAGTGCAACTGAATGCACTAAATTTCACAGGCAATGGTGCATAAATAATGTTATAAATGTCACCCTAAACATGTAAATCAATGTTTGGCACTTTAAAGTACAGCATAAGTGTAAATTTCAGATATGGCAGTGCATCAACAAAGAAAATCATTTCCTAATTAAAATGGTAAAGTTCTGCTTTCAAATAAAATACAATGGTAGTTAATTACTAAACTTACTTGTATTCTCTGTAAAATGGGTGCAAATTAGACACATGTCCATATAAATATTCTGACAATCACTGATATCATAATGTCCGTCACATACTTTGCTTCTTTTTTAATTCCTTGTTAATCTGCTGCCCTAATGACCTGACCTTGGAGAAGCAGTAGAAAAAAGGTGAAAAGTTTGAAATGGAAGTTTTTGTTTTTTGTAGCCGTATTAGTTTCATCTCATTACAAGCTCCAAATTGCTCAAGTAAAATGAGCTCATTATCCCTAACACAAAAGATCTCGAGCTCCTTCTGACAGCACAGAAAAATAGTCAACAAATATGTCTATCAACTGAGTCTTACTCTTTATTCCATTTAGTGTAACTACTTTGATACTGAAATGTGTGATTATACTGAAGAAATTTGGGTTTTACTTGTATTTTTTTATCTACTAATTTATTAGAGTAAATGTAGCATGATTGAACTTTTCCCGCAAAGATTTTTTTTCTGTGAAATTAACAAAGTTTACAAGATTCAGGACAAAAAGTTCACAGTGTGCTCATTAAGTCTTTCAAACGATACCAGGCTTCATTGGCTGCGAGGCACTAACCTAAAACCTTTTAGCTGCTTTATACATCAGTGATCTTTTCACACCGATTAAAGCATGGCCGGAACCGTTTAACCAAGTTAACAAAACCAGGCAAAAACAGCTATCCTATTACTTGAGATACTCAGACGGTAAACTTGTGACCTGCAATTTAGAACCGAAGGAGTGGGCTTGTGTTGCTCTGTAATTGTGATACCTGTGAGTTTTTGAAAGGGTTAGAATTCAGCACAATTTACTAGAAAAATATTTGCAAATTTACCATAAGCAATTACAAAGAGTCACAAAGTTCAGGCTTCAACAAAAAGCCCAAACTTGATGATCCAAAGAGCAGCAGTTAATATCTAAGAACAAAACTGAATTGTTGCAGCTAGATAGCAAAGCTTTTCACAATGTGACAATGACTCCCACAAAATAGCACACATGACATGTATTAGTGGTATGCACAGATGGAAACCCAGTGATGCTAAAGTATCTGTCCTTCTCTGAGGGCGTTTGGACTTCCAAATTTTTCAGTTGCCCTTCTGGCTTTTGAATATTATTGTTTTGTTACGTCTTCCAAACCGCTTATTCCTAACTAGAGTATGGGGTGCCGGAGCCTATCCCGGCTGGTTTCAGGCAAGAGGCAGGGTTCACCCCAAACAGGTTGCCAGGGTGTTGCTGGGCCACACACACAGACAACCATCCACACACACACTCATTCCAAGGGGCAATTTAGTAGTGGTCAATTAACCTAATATGCATATTTGAGAGTGGGAGGAAAACGGATTACCCGGAGAAAACCCACATACTGTATATACGGGAACATGAATGCAACCTTCTTGCTGAAAGCCACTGTACTAACCACTGTGCCACCGTGCCGCCTATGTTATTGTTTTATTATATAAATTGATTTACATTGATACAGATCCTCCTAAAGTCACCACCTGTTCTGCTTCAGGTTGTACTGTCCCAATTTTTATGCTTGTGTCCCGCTTCCTGCATATCACGGCCGTATTGTGCTTTTTCATTGGTGTTCAAACATAACAATTGGCCATATGCGGGACGCGGGACGCAATCCTAAAGAGTGAGATGGTACGAACAAAAACGGGACAAGTGGTCACTCTAGATCCTCCACAAACCAAGAAACTCAAGATACACTGAACTATGACTATAATTTGTTTTTTTTTGTTTGTTTGTTTTAACTAAAGTCAAACTTTTATGATAAGGTCGGTGATAGTCCCACTTTTTTCCAACTGAGTACTTGCCCTCTAATATATTTTCGCACACCACAGTCACATACATGTGTATTTATGCATTTATGCACACATTTGTGAGAATGCTTTGAGCAAAGTACCGTTGCTCTGAGCAATGGGGTTATAAGGTTGTAGTGTTTTTTGCTCAACCTTGTCCTTAACTTGACCACAAATTTGATATGGGAGAAATTGTCTTCGATCGTCAGTGATGAGAAAAAAGTACTTGCAATTCTAGAAACCCTTTTTACAATTGAACAATACACATATTTCACAAATTCAAACACGGTCTATGAACTGAATAGATTTTCTGTGTGTTGGCTAACACAGCAACAAAAAAAAATATATAACTGATAAAAAATCGAATCATTGTCTCTGAATCTTGCCCGGCAGTTAAGGCTTACATTTTGTTACCATTCATTTGTCTTTAGCCAAATAAACAAGAATCTAGTTTGTAAACTGTTAATCCTCTTCTGTCTAAAACCAGAGCAAATAACACCTTTATTTTCATTTTTGAAATTTTTGAATGAGTATCCTAAACAAATAAAACAACACTCGTGGCTCATCTGCTGTTGCTCACTACGGGGCATCTGCTGGCTTGGGTAAAATCTCCATGCTATGAAGAGCGACGATCAATAATGCAGCAGCGTGGATGTGAGGGACGCTGCTCAAAGGCATTTGCTTATCTCAGATGCCAGTTACTGCTTTCATCCTGGCGACACACCACGCTTGTGTGTGTGGGAGAGTGTGTGTTGGGAACTTGCTAGAATGCAGTATTTACACACTTCCCATCATGGGTTATTTATTTCACACCTTGATGTGTTCATCTATCCCGTGCCTCTAAGGAAATCATCATAAAGCAAGAACCAGCACATGAC
Source organism: Neostethus bicornis (assembly GCA_902685375.1). Lineage (NCBI taxonomy): Eukaryota > Metazoa > Chordata > Actinopteri > Atheriniformes > Phallostethidae > Neostethus > Neostethus bicornis. The sequence continues at coordinate 15,187,006 of LR738557.1, read as the reverse complement.
TTTTAAGTTGTTAATGCCACAGCCAGTGGTAATGTATGTTTTTTCTTTTTTGTTTCTTTTTTATTTATTTATTTTACTGTTGTTTGCTCATGTTGCAGAATTTAATTATGCAAAGCAAACACAGGGTTTTTTTCTGACCAAAAAGTTAATAATAAAAAAAAACAAAAGTCAAGAAAGCAAAACAAAGAAAAACCACCCTACGCCTCCAGCAATTCAAGTTTCCATTTCTCTGATGACTTCAACATGACAAAATAAATTAAAAGAGTTTTTGTTGAAGAGGTTGAAAAAAATACCAGTAGGTGGTCCGACAAGTTACTGTAGAGAAAATCCATGACAAATTTTGGTGGTTTTATTGAGAACATAATAAAAAAAAATCAAACAAACAATTTTAGAAAATTCAGGGAAAGTTATGGTGGAGGGGTTAACGTTCAGGACCCGTGGCTACACATAACAAAGTAAATTTATTTTGTTACTGTACTCACCTGTGACTTAAAAACAGGAGGGCTCTGTACTTTACATTAGCAAAGTTTAAGACCTGTACTTTTACTTCACTATGTTTTAAAAGCAAGTATCTGTACTCCCACTACGCTACTTTTTAAAAAGGTTTTGTTCTTGTTGCTACTTTTTGGTTTGAAATGAAAAACAATCAATTTTATTCAGTCCTGCGTCTGACAGGTGTAAGGAACTGCAATCATCAATTTAAGGACAAACAACATGAAATCGGAAAATGATATTTTCCTCCTAGATGGCCTGAGAGACACAATGATCCTTAACGAAGAGAATTGCAGAGTGCAGAGAGATCGTTTAAAACATTTTCATGTAACTGGAGAAAACTTGTGGTGGTAAGAAATTTTTACATTAACATAGCTGCAAGCAAATGAAGACTATTTGTTAGTTTCGCCATGTGTTTATGGCAAGAAAACCATCCGTCCCAAGCAGGGATGGATGGGTTAAGGCGAGAGGCAGGATACACCCCGAACAGGTCACCAGTGTGTCGCGGTGCCACACACAACCATCTACATACGCATTAATTCCGTGGGGTAATTCCATAGCAACCAATCAACCTGACATGCATGTTTTTGGAGGGTGGGAGACCCAGTGAAAATCCATGCATACACAGGGAGAACAAGCAAATATTGGCAAGGAAATTATGTATTTTCTGCATATGTATAAAAAATGTTTTAAACATCTAAACTTAATATAAATTGTGATACTACTTAAAAGTATATTCCAGCCATTGCACATGCCACATTACACATTATTTACCATGTTTGAATTTTTATATGTACTGTAGGTTTAGATTACATTAAAAGCCAAATAGAAAAGGATGAAACACAGTTCCAGAGAAACTTCTCATACTACATACTATGTTGACAAAGACTTTTTAACATCATGAAGAGAAGTGTTAAGGTGAAACAAAGAAACTGGACAATACAAACACCTTGTTTGACATTATAAAGTCAATCCCCTTGTATGCTATTTGTCTCTAAAATAACCTTTACCTGCTTCTTCTTGCATGCCGAAGATTGTTTTGTACAGCCAGCTGGACCCTGACTTGAAGAACAAACTGCTTTATATAAATGTATATTTATATATAAATATTAAAACAATCTAGATTGAGAAATAACTAACTGGTACCCTGAGATTCACACTGCATCATATTTTTTTTTAATTAGTTATACACATGAATTGCATTAATGCTTGTTTATTGTGGTTAGTTTTACATAAAAAGTTGAGCAATTTTTACTCAAGCATTTATTTGTGGCCTTAAAGTCCAAAAAAAATCATTTTGAGTCAGTGTTGAGTACTGTTTCTTAAAAGTAAATTAAATCAAATTCCCTTCGGGAATAAATAAAGTATCTTCAATTCAATTCTATGCAAGTTGACCCATTTATGAAAGTAATTGAGGGCGTGGACTGTTGCACAATTTTGAAGCAACTCAGTAGCTGCTCAATCAAAATCAATATCTCAAGACATTGGAAAAAAAACGAAGCCTGTTGACAGAACTGTTATCAGTGAAAGGAACTGTGTGGAGAAGCGCAGAAACAATTAGAAAGTACTTTAAGAAAATGTCTTGCATAAGAGAAAATGTCAGTGTCATGGTCAGTGTCAATCCCAGAGTTGCCAAAATCACCTTTCGCTGATGGGAGATGTCACCAGGGCTGCGGAATAGCAACACTTTGCTATGGCTCATGAATATTTTCTGGTGCCACCGGCTCATGTGAGCACCATTTGTATATGCATAACACAAATGCTGTAAGAAGAAACTCAAGAGACTAGTTGAACTGAAGTATTTACTAAGTACAGAATATATTAAAACTTCGACAAAACACAATATCCATATTGGAGAAATGTGCTCAGGAAGAGAAGCCAATGTGTTAGGTGAGATCCTGGGTTTGACCTGGTGATGAAGGCAAGGAAAAAAAAGGGCTAAAGACAGCATGCTAATTGATGTGAGACGGGAGTGTAGAGAGCTTCTCACATGCATGAATGAAAGGTCACAACAGAAAGTCAAACCAGAACTAAACAGCTGCGAAATATCCCATCCCACTTGATAAATTTCAAGTTTTCCAGGCATAAGCACAGGTGTTGCTTAGGAAAAAGGCTTGCTCAGCCTACGATTGACGCAATTCTTAGTAAATGAAATTCCCAATGCCCAAACCATGTAATCTGAATGCTCTTTTTCACTCCACCCATAAAGTGCCCGGTCTTTCTCAAACGCTCTCTCATGAGGACGAAAAACTTTTTCCCAGCATTAAGAAGGAAACACTCGCTGTGTCAAGTAGTTAAAAGATGTCAGTACTTATTTTGTACCACGGCATGAACATTAAACTCTTTGAATTGTTAATGTGGAAGAGCTTCAAATCAAAAACTTAAAATAGAATTTCTCTTTAGTAATAATTGTGAAATTAAAAACATTATTGACAATATATTTAACAACACGTTTTTTTTTTGTTTGTTTTTAGAAATGTGATGCTGTTAGGTCAGTTACAAAACAAACGGCCCACCTTTCAAGTAAAAGAGTTCATGACTGATTAAACCAGAGATGAGTAAACTATTCAGACTCTACTGTATATTCATTACTCAGAAAACTGTATTGAAATTGCAGCATTGTTTGCCAGTGTGAGTAAAAAGTTGGAGTGGCTACTATATGTGCAAAAAAGAAGAAAATCTGTCTAATCAGTGGTGTGTGTCCTTGTAAAAGTGATTAGGCTTGCTCATGTGCTGACTATACAAGTGTACAATAGCAGAGCATGAAAACATGCCTGTTATCTCATTACCTTCTATTCTTCATTTCAGTCTGTGTTTAAGTCATAAATACAGTAAATTATGTGCAATTATGATAATCATACATAAATACAGTGGAAAACAAACTGTCATAAACAGACTACCATTTAAAGGTGGTTTTGAATACATAAGCATGGTGTTTTGCATTTTGTTGCTCTCATTTTCTCTGCAAACTATTAATCATCCATTTGTCTGGATCTGTGCAAAAAAAATAAAAGACATTAAAAAAAACCCACATTGATTTATTTTTTTTAAATGATTTGTAGCTTAAACTAAATTGTCCCAGGGTTTCTCATGCAATAATTTTGGAAAGGTGCGGGTGAATGGAGGTCATACTTTTTTCTATCACTGACCAAGTCATTTAGTCTGTAGATTTTATGTTATGTGGTGTAATTAATTTTTATTTATTTTCTAATTTTTTGTATTAAAAAATTCTTATTCCAGTGTTTCCCCATGGGGATCCTCCATCCCAGGAGCTCTGCCTCCTCTGTCTGTGGGGTCTTCTCTGTGGGGGTCTGACTGGCCAGGGTGATGCAGGTCCCTCACTTTAGCCAGGTAGCTTATGTGACTGTGGGTGCCTGTGTCTCCTGGAGTTGGGTGGACCTCTGTGGTTTTGGTCGCTGTAGTCATGGGCAGGCCAACCCCTGCTGTGAATCGATCCCCAGTTATTATTTCTTCACTGCAGTGTGAATGTCGATCCATGTGTTTTGTATGAGTGTGATTTTTGATGTATGCTTGTTTTTGACTTAATCTTTTTTTTTTTTTTTTTTTTAAATGATCTGGATTTTAATGTTGTTTGAGTTTTTATTTGTTCTGTTCAGCACTTTGAGTAACTATTTTAGAAAAGTGCTTTGCAAATAAAATTTGATTTAAAAAATTGATCTTCCCACTGAACTGATTCATTCATTCCAAGTTGATAAACTTATTTTGTTACTATCAGCTTTCATTTTATTTTCAGGACTGCTTCATTATTGGTGGCAGAGCCTATCAAGAGGATGAAGAGGTACACCAGTCTGTTGTACCGCGTGAAAACAAAAAAAAATCACGGTAATTGCACTATACTCAGTTCTTTTACATTTGAGACGGTGGTTCAGTGGTTAGAGTGTTTGCCCATGGACCGGAAGTCAACCGGAAGTTCACGCGTCAGCATCCCACTATGTGCACGTCTACGGTCCTTGGAGAAGACACCTAACCCCCATTTCTCCTACCATTGGCGCTGTTGTGGGCAGCCTGCTGCGGTGTAGAAGTGCAGCACACAAATTTCCCCGGTGAGGGGATGAATAGAGGGAGTTAAAAAAAAAAAATCAGTCCATAAGGGTCATCTTTGTCATGCATCTTACAATAGTGTGCAGCAGATTGTATTTTGCATGGAGTTGTGCAAAAGTCTACACATCCCATCACCTGTACAAATTGCACAGATTAACTACATAGAAGTAGGTGTACGCACAGATTCTAGCATAAGCAAGCTTTCAGACTGGTGATATTGGTATGGTATAAGTGATCTGGTATTTTTTACTGTTAATAACTGCCAGATTTGCAAAAATTGGTCAAAAAGTAGAGTAATGCTTATTTTTCAGAATAGACTCCGTAGAGAACCGACAACCTTTATGAATTGCATAGTTTAACCAAAAGTCAGTGCATACACAAATTTTAGCATATGCAAGCTTTATAACTGATGCCCTGGTATTTTTTGTTGTTAATAACAGCCAGATTTGCAAAAGTTGGTCAAAAAGTGGAGCAATGCTTATTTATCAGTATACACACAGTAGAGAACTGACAACACAGTTTACTTTTGTCTTGTTGTTTTTAAAAAAGACCTGAGAACTTGGAATGAGTGATTGATCGGTTCATGTGGTGAGTCAAGCCGGGCAACAAACTGTGCGCTACTGAATCTTTCGTTCATGTTGTGAGTGGGTCAAGGCTGCTGTGTGCTTCATACTGAGTCTTCTTTGTTTGAACATAGCTCTTAGCAGGGTGAGCGATAGTGTTAGCCTGCCAGAGAAATGGGGAACTGATTTGATTAAACAAATATAAATAGTTGTTTTTCACCCAAAATAAAGGATTAAATTGATATGTATACTATGTAACTGCATTGGTGTGAATGATGAACAAAGGTGTTGTGTTTTTGTTTGTAAAGTAGATAGCAGGAAACAAGTCAAATAAATTCAGTGGAGACAAAAATAAATCAGAAGTGAAGGTATTCTCAAGCTTAAATTATTTGTTTATAAGTTCTCCATAACTGCTCCTAAGTAGTTTGCCACTAATGAAGTGCTAAGTTCCTTAAAAAACAATTTCGTTGTGATTGTGATTGTGTGTAACCATCGTGTTCCATCAGAATGAGGAACATCCATTGACTTCTTTAGATATTTAGCTGTAGAGTAGAATAAGCTAATATTTAAACAATAGTCTTAGACACATTGGATGCTCGTCCTGCTGGAGGATCTCTCTTTTGTGCGTGCCCCATGAGGTTTCTTATTTTTCCCCTCGATGGGCTTTTAGGAGTTTTTCTTCACCATGAAGGAGAGTCTAAGGGCAGGAATGTGCATTTATCATGCATTCTTCTTTTTTCTTCTTTTTGTTATTTGAAATCTGCAAATATTTCAAATACCGAGGGGGCATCTTGGGAGGCAGGCCAAAAGTGAAAGTCTGTACAGCTTTCACTTTTGAGACAAAAATTTTGTGATTTTGGGCTATGCAAATAAAATTTTATTGATTTTATTGAATTGAATTTATTGAATTGATTCTGTAAAAATAACAAACGAGTCAGCACTTTTTAGGCGACTATGTAACCACAACAAAAGCTAATTTGTCTACACGTCTGATCAATATAATTCTAACACTAAGCAAAAATAAGGATTTCATTCTGATCCAGGTGGGAAAAAAATATTGGTTTTTGTTCCAATTGGTACACACAAATATGGTAAGATAAAATCAGACTGACTTTATTTATTCTGGGTGGAAAATCACAGTAGTTCAATTCAGAGAAATTCAAAAACAAAAGAAAATAAGATAAATTATGAAAGTAATTAGAATGATGAAAATTATTAAAATGATTAAAATATTAAATATATTTTTCTTTCTTTTATTTTTACATCAGAATGTAAATGTAACATGCTTAAATTTAACTGGTTTTTAATGATAACATTTTATTCTTTGGAATTGCTTCAATACCAGTAAACTCACAGATTGATTTTCTTTACAATCTTTGGCTTTTTGTCTAAAAATATCATTCATCAGGTCTGACATTTGCAGTTGAATCTTTTTGTGCACATGTAGATGTTCATAGATTGAAAAGATTTTTCAAGACTTTGAGAGAAGTAAATAAGAGAAGCTTCAAGAAAATCATCGGCCTCTTTATGCGAGCATCGGACAATACAGTCAGTAATCTCACAGTCAATACTATCGATGTTGGAATCCATTTTCCCAGTTGTACATTACAGAAGATAAAATAGAAACAAACCAGAAGAAAATTGTATTTGGCATACAAATACAGCACTTGAGAATTCGAAAGGAATAAAACTGTGAAAGTGAGGGAGAACAAAAATCAAAGTCAGAAAAAAAAAGACAAGTTAGTACTTATTAACTCGCATTGGAAATCACTAATAATTTCTGAAGTTGATCAATACTTTCAGATTGCAAATGTCAAAATTGTTGTATTAGAAAAGGCCATTTATGTAAAGACTAAAACTAAGCCTAAAAACTAACAATGAGGTTCTTGGAAAAGGCTGGAGGTTTAGTTAGAGAAAAAATGTAGGTGAGAGTGGAATCGTTTTCACATGAGAAAAAATCCCTCTTTTTCTGGTTTTACTTGTTACTATAAAAACTGTTCAGATATTTCTAGATAATATTCCCTAACTGCAGGCTTCTCTCTTGAGATACTATTTAAAAAGTTTACATGTTGTGTGCACCTCAGGGTCTAACCTGACAAGTGGGCTATTTTAAAGTTTAGTCATTGTATTCCCATCGTAGATGCGATGTCAACCACGCCACACGCTGCTGATGCTGACACTAAGCTTTGATTGCTGGCACATGACTTGAGTAGATGCTGGCAATTCATCCCATTAAAACTGGAAGCAAACACAGAAAAATGCCCACATCTCGCTGACAAAAAGGTTAGTTCTCTCACATTTTAAGTGAAAACGTTATTGACAGTTGATCTTTCTCCAGAATTTTTATCACCAGACAAACACAAAAAAAATAAGAAAAAAATCACTGTCTTTTTTTCTTTTTTGTCCGTATTTTATTTTTACAAACAATCCAACACACAATACAGATGTTAGATTTTCCAGTGAAATTTTTAATGTGATTCTGTATTTGTGACTGTATATTTAAAAATACAGTATACGGCAATGATCCATGCTTCATTTTGTCACTCATTTCTTTTGCATTATACTGTAACAATGTTGAGTTGAAACATGAAACATTACTCCTAACCTCCCGTTTCTCTCACCATTGGCGCTGTCCTGGCAGCCTGCTGTGGAGTAATGCAGCACAAAAATTTCCCCGTTGAGAGATAAAAAAGTATATATTCTTCTTCTTAATAGCGGTAAATTAACGATGTGCAAAAGGTGACCAATAAGTCTTGAAAAATCAAACAGAAATGTGTTTTATAGTAACTTGATCATCAGCCAGCTTTACTAATTGTTTTTTTAGGCTAAAAAAACAATAGAGGAGTAAAGAGGGCACTGTGTAAAGTGAATTGTTTACACCCTAACTAAATAGGTTTAATATATCCATTAATAAATGTGTCACTTTATTCCTGCACAGTTAACATGATTGAGGAAAAAAGTTTTGAGAAAATCTCAACAGAACCAAAAGGATTTAAAAATCAAAGAAAGCGAAAACAATATTATTTGGGTAAATTAGATTTAAAGTTTTTTCTACACAATGTGTCCATATTTACAGTTTGCTCAGTAATTAAAACTTGCGTAGTTCTCCCAAACTGCATCGATGTTTTTGTATGACAGAGTATTCCCTGCAAACACAGTTAAATGATTACCAGAATTGAATACTGAAGAACTTCATTTCGTCTTCTGAACGCTTCCCTGATTTGGTCTTGGGTGGTGCCGGTGCCTTTCTCGGCTCATTTCAGGCAAGAAGCAGGATACACCCCGAACAAGTCACCAGTCTGTCACAGGGCCACACACACACAATCATCCGCACACACATTCAATCCTTGGGGCAATTTCATACCTCAATCAACCTAACATGAATGTTTTTGGAGAGTGGGAGGAAACTGGAGTATCAAGAGAAAAACCTGTGGGTAAACGAGGAGAACATGCAAACTCTACACAGAAAAGCTATTGTTCCGAGCCTCGTCCCACCCGGAACTTGAATCCTGACCTTCTTGCTGCGAGGCCAATGTCTAAAGAACTTTCTTCATTACAAAAAATCCTGCTGTGCTTTATGTATATTAAAGTTTACTCAACTAGACATCATTTAAACTCCATGTTATGAAATTGCTGGTTAAGCTTTAACTTTGTAAAGCAAGGCAAATTTATTTATGAAGCCCATTTCATGTACAAGACCATTCAAAATGTTTTAAATAAAAACATTAAAAGCAAAGTAGAAAAAATTGAAGAAAAATGATCAAATCCAAAATGCTTTAAGAAATAAGAAATCACAGAACTGAAAAATGCCATGCAGACTTTTTTTTCTGCTTCCTCAATTTGTCTGTACAGCTTTCGCAGAATCTTCTGGACTTGTTTCATTTTAACTGCCACCTTTAAAAAAAACCCTGTTCACTCAGCCTTACAATCAAAACGAAATGCTACATGATGTATATGTTATATAATTGTTCACTATATAAGTAAAACATACAGCAATAGATTTGTCTTTAGTCATTAAAACTACAAATGCATCATTTCTTCTGAACATCTTTTCTACTTTCACCAAGAAAACCAACAAAACCTATTTGCTTCTTGCTTGGGAAGCGTCTCAACACTTGCTTTAGGATCTTCACATGCTGTGGTTCCATGAATTTTCATCATATCAACCCCTGATGGCCTGTCAGTCGCTGTGCTGGATTGTAGCCAGGCTTCCAGTGGTTTCAGTGAAGAAAATGACCTCTCACATGAACAGCTGGTCATTGGTGATGTTTGGTAGTTGGACTGGATCTCTGGGTAAAATTGTGTTTTATTTGAACTCATTTTTTTGCCATTCATGCCAAAACTTTGAAGGCTGTTTTTCAACCATCTGTCCAGAAATTTCTTGGTTGAATGGAAATGACTTGCAAGGTCTTTTCTAAACCATGGCTTTTATTTTTCTCAAAGTTTGGACAAGTTTGAAGGTAGCTAGGTCAGGAGAAATAGTTCTTAGCTGAGCTCAAGTTTATTTTATTTGTCCAGAAATGGTGTCAGCGTCCACTGTGAGGTTTATTTTTCATGCTTGCTGTCTAGCACATGCGTTTATTACCAAACAAAACTACGTTATCTATTTTTTTAGAAGCAGTTTTGGCATATTAATTTAGTAGCTGTTAAATTTCACTGAATTCCAGACCAAACCCCCAATTCCTATTTTTGTGGCTAGAGATGATCGTCGAATTACAGCAGAAACAATTACCGTATTTTCACAACCGTAAGGCGCACTGTACTAAAAAGCGCAACTCTAGTTATGCGGGTATTCAGTATGTATTTATTTAATTTTTTTTGGTGGAAGGAGAATTGTAATACACTCAACCTAAGAAGCACGCAATGTTTTCTGTACCCCACCCATCATATTTTCCTGACATCGGTTAGATTTCCTTTCTCATTTGCCCTTTTTTTTTTTTTTTACCTGTATATCCAATAACATTCACTGGAGATGCAGAGGAATACTAAAACTTTCTTTGTGGTGATTGTGGTGTTTCAGATGAAAGAAACCTCCCAGCATTCGGAGACTACCAGAAGATAGATAGAGTGACTTTGGCAAAGAGTAAAACTGCCGGTGGCTGAAGTTCTTTGATGTATCGATATAAACCAATCACACACCCTACCATTGTACTCGCTCCATCATAGCTCTGTCATCTGAGATAGTCAATCTCAAAGGCCATCTTCTTCAACCGATACAGAATGGCTTCTTAACTATGTCTTTCTAAGTCTCAGTTTCACAGCATGCTTTCAGATTTTCTTGAACTTCAGTTTCCAACCAATGGCCCTTTCCTTTTTGACAGATTGATAATGATGGAGAGGAGAAGCATGCAATTTGCACGAACAATCTCTGAACTTCTTCTTCTTTCAGCATTTCCCTTGAGGGGTCGGCACAACAAGTCCGTCTGAACAATCTCTGAACTGCTTGATAGTTTCCTGTTGCCTAGCTGCAGCACATTGAAAACTCTTGTCATTTTTAGATGCTTTTTGTCATCAAACCAGTGCAATTTTTTCAGCTTTATGCAATAGCTAAATCTTTATTTGCTATAGGACAAACAAATAGGTACTGACCAGATGCCTGAACCACCCCATCTGGCTCTATCTGGCTTCTCTCTCTCCCTCCCTCTCTTTATTTAATTGTGCTGAAATTCCATGCAAAGAACTCCCATCATGAACAGACAAAGACACTTTTTATGAAAAAAAGCTAGTTGGTGGTTTAGGTAAAAACTGTTTCATATCCTGAGAAATAAGACCTGTGATAGAAGTGAAATGTTTTTTAAACAAGTATTGATAAAGTAAGTATGTACCCATCAGATGTTTGGATTTAGAAAACACCTAAAAAGTGCACTCTTGTTACCTTTTTTATTGTCCGTGTTACAAGACAAATATGTCCTCATACCAAACCTAAACCTGTTGCCATTGAAAAGAAATTCCCCATGAATCTGCAAACTGGCCACTATGCAGGGTTACACTCCCAATAGACCGGCTCCCTGGTGCCTTCCTTCTGTTTTCCCCCCTCACCTCACTCTGAACTGGTTAATCACATCTCTTAAATCTAAGCCCAATGAGCCCAGCAGACAGCCTCTGGGGTCTGGCCCACAGTTCAGTGAATACTGTACACACAGGCCTTTGTGTGTACGTGCATGTGCACTGAGCTGCACTGAACAGTAAGTGTGACTTGATGTCATATTCCGTTTGCCTTAGCCAATGGATAACCTTGCACAGTGCCTCACACAAATTTACACAAGCACTTAAACACACATGTACAGAAACACACACACACACAAGTTCATTGCTTCCTCTTGGCAATGTTTGGTAAATCAAAACCAAGGTCAAGAACAGTTCAACGCGCGCACATGAACTCAACAAATTTATACAGAATTTCAACGACAGAAACATTTTTGCCTATTATTTCCACATTTGCAATCGGTACCACGCAGTCTGATGGAAATGTTATGCAGGCAAAGAAAAGAGTTTTATCTCGTTAACTGTACTTGCTATTCAAAAAAATTCATGAGGTGGAGATGACTGTTTAACTAATGTTCACAAGCACCATAAACAAAAAAAGATATGAAACATTCATGCAGTTAAAACAAGGACGGGAAGTACAGAGTAAGCAAATCAAACTTTATTTGCTTTTAGGCACGCCTCTGCAGAGGCTTAGCTTGATTAGTTGTCTCTACATATGGTTAATTGTGCAGATTAGGTTGTGTTAAGTGTAAGCAAAGTTTGTGCAGATTTGAAAAATGCAGCTTGGTACAGAGGACATAATTTGTATCTTTGAATAAGGAAAATGCAAAGTTTGCAAAGCAGAAACAAAAGGAGCTTCAGAACGCTTGAAGAAATGTAAGAACACAGAAACTTTCTAAGAAAAAAAGAAGCAGAGAAATTGTGAAGGAAGGAGAATGAGAAAGCGCATTGATCAATGTGGATTTGAGTCTAAGTTTGCTTGCCGGCTGTATGATGCGAGGCTGGGCCCAAATCAGTCAGACAACACCTTTGAAATTCTCAATAGCTTCCTTGTGAATCAGCCGTCCCCTTTCACGGCTGCCTGGAGCAGATAACAGGCTCAACTCTGTTAACAATCTCACCTAATAGACTTCCTCTCTGTCAATCACGTTTCAAAATACCAATATAGCTCAGGAGCTCTCTCACTTTTACATGCATGCATGCGCAAGCTCACATCTGTCTCATGTGAGTTTAGTTTTTATAAAGTCGAAACTCCTCTCAGCACCCAGGTATATACTATTACTCTTGATTGAATCCTTCTGAAATTTGTTTGACACATTAGAAGAAAACATTTCTCTAAAATACTGACACACAAATGCACTGCTTGTCCTTTTCAAATGCATACATGTTGTTGGTTTTTTTTCAATGAGTCTGTGGCTGTACCATCTCTTTGGGCTTTGATGCTCAAAATAGTACAAATTTGTGAAATTGTATCAGATGAAATACAATTAAAGTGTATGCAACACTTCAAAGTAACATGACATAGTATGCAATATAATAAGAACCACCAAACAAGATGTGGTTTGTTGTGATGAAATGATATGACCAACCTATAACTCTGCACATACAGTGTATGTGACAAATGTGATCCTATTTTCTTAGACTAAATGTAAGCATCTGGCAGTAAAAAGCAGGCTTACAGTGTGTTTATGTGTGTGTTTGTGTGCATGTCAGTGTTGCTACACTGTACCTGACTAGTTTTGACTTCAAGCTGTGAGAGATCAACACATGCTGCTTTACCACCCTGCAAAGACCCTGGTGTCACCAATGCTTGAGTGGAACTTTGATTTAGAAAATCTTTGCAGCAACCAGGATCTTCGGTTGCAATACAACCTTTTGCTCTTTCTTTTGTTGCTTTTCCATATTATATTTTACAACTCACTTGTGACATAAACCAAAATCTTCAGAGAACACGAACTGAACGTCGGAATCAAAACTATTCCCTTTTTGTTTTGTGTTTGAAAGCCATGGGTTGGTATTTGATGCTTCCCATCACATTTCTCTCCAGAAGAACTTTCTATAACAAGTCATCCTATTGATTATAAAGCTGTTTTCTTTGAATTCAGTGAAGCTTAAATAGAAGACTTTACGAATAGAGTCTGCCTGCTTTTAAGAAAGTACTTCAGGGAAAAACTTGACCAACGGGTGTTTCAAAGTTTTCTGTAAAGTTGGGTCATCTATGACACATTTTACACATACAGGGCAAAACGTAGAATGCTTTCTATGACAGTTCATCAATAGTTTGAAGTGCTAAAAAGCGCTTTCAAGTTACCAAAAGAAATATAGAAAAAACCTTGGGAAATACTATATATTTTAAAATGGACAATTGGTTGTAACAAACAACAATGACTACTTAGTACAGCAATTTATTGGAGTTATCGGAATGAATATTTATGCAGATATTATTTAAAGTCTGACACCAAAAAAAATCACCTGCCAAAACCAGCCCACAACAGAAACGGATGAGCGTGTTATTGATTTGGTTTATTATTGCATTTGATACTTGAAACAACTGCATCCTGCTGTGTAAGTTTTACAATTACGTTAACGAATGTTTTCCATCCATTCGATTTTAACTTTTTTCTGTGAGGTTTATTAATTGATTCATCTTCTAAATATATATATTATAACTCAGCTTAGATGGCCAGCCAGAACTAGGAAGACTCCTGGAAGTTGGGAGCATACCTCTCCGGATCATGTCAAATCCAATGGATTTACCAACAGGTTGACTTCAATTGAAACAGCTGAAACACATTGAGTATCATCAGTGGAAACAATTTTATCTCAATTTTAAGCTTCACAGCAAATGCTGTGGACACTTACTGTACTGTATGTGCATATACGTAATTTTCCAGTTTTATTTTTATTTTAATGCTACATAATAAAATGTGGAAAAAATGAGGCGCTTCTTTTTCTATATGTTATGAGATAAGAAGTTTTACCCAACAAAAGCACAATTCATTTTTTTTAAACTGCACTTCAATGTTATCATTGAGTAAAATTTCTGGTCATCTCATGTTTATGATTCATTCTAAAAATTTTCTTTGAAAAATTGCAAAGTTTTTTGAATGCTGAGCTGATACTTTTTCTTTTTTTTACATTCATGACAACATTGTAGTGATGTGTTGTGTGTTGTACGATACAAGAAACGTTTTTACTTAATGCAATCCATCTACTTTCTAAACCATTTATCACATCCACAGACTGCCATGTAGTTTCTCCGACTTTAAGAAGAAGTCAATCAGTCATGTCGGGGCTTCGTTTTATAATCTTACTGACTACAAAGACTAAAATGGATTTTAAAAGTGTCATTGATGTCTTTCATTAGATATTCTGCTCTACTCTGACACACACACATACACAATTATGCTTTTTTACACACCAACAGTCAAATGCTGTACCCATAAAAGAGAACATGTGCCTGCATAATACACACAGTCCTACACAATCACACACACACACACACACACACACACACACACACACACACACACACACACACTTGCTCTCCCTCTTCTTACAGTTTTGCGTCAGTGCTAAGACCACAGGGACGGTTGACATTTCACTCTGGCTCCGTTTCCATTCCCTGTGATCACAGCCATGCTGCCTCGCCTCCCTTAAAGGTCATTGTTGTTGTTTGTCAAAATTCCAACAAAAACACACCATGCAATGCTCTTCGCGTGTAAGCCAGTGTGTGTGTAAAAAGAACACACAAACAGAAACGGAAGTAAAGATTGTGTGTTTGTAACTTATGGGTTTTAAAACAAGAACTGTCAATCTAATCAGTTTTCTACCAACTTGACCCAGATGCTGGGTGTGTGCGGGCAAGGGACACGATAACCATTTTCTTTTATAATACTCAAGTCAACAAATACAGTATCATGTTAGAAGAGTAAAAAAAACTAAATAGAGAAAATTCTTTTCAAGAAGATCAAAGTTCTTCCAAAAGTTCCTCCCGCTTACAAAGATTGTATCCAACGTATCCTGCACACAGAATTAATAATCCACTTTGTCTAGGACCACTCATATTTTTGGAGGGTGGGAGTAAACCGGTATAACCGCAGAAAACCCATGCAGGCATGGGGAGAACAAGTAGACTCCATACTGAAAGGTCAGTGTTTCAAGCGTTGCCTGACCCAGGAATTGAACCCTGACCTTATCGCTGTGATGCCACCGTGCTAACCACTGTGCTACCATGCAGCCTAACTTTAATTATGAGAAGTGATTCTATTTAATTTACATTTGTGAAACATACATATAAAATCTGACAAAAAAAATGGTTTAGTGTAGGATTTTATTGTATGGACACATGTTAAAAAAAAATTACGTTCAACACAAATTCTGAATTCTAAAGCTATCTTTGCTTTTTTAATGAGAGGTTTATTCTCTTTGGAAAAAGGGACAAAAAAGAGATCATGCGTGACACAGCTTTCCTCTGTTTTATTGTCCTTTCTAGGTAGTCAGGACATAAATGTCAGCAGGATATGTGATGTACTAAACAACAGGCCACCAAACTTTCAAGAGATTGAAAATTTTGATTTCTGGAACCATTTTCTTTGTAGCTACTCAAAACAATCACCCCGTGCTACTCTGCTCTCAACATGCCAGACATGTTGCTTTTTGTTATCTCTGCATACTAAAAAAATAAAACTAATTTTCAGGTTAACCTGACCACGCAAGGAAATATCACAAACCGTAAACTCACTGCCCTAACAGACCCATTCCACAGTTTCTGCTGACCACTGCTCTCACCAGCAGAAGCAAAAAGCTATGCATCACACTCTTTTTAAAAAGTTTTTTGAGGCAAGTTTGATAAACAATAAAAATTTATCAAGCATGGATTATATTTGATGGGTAGTGAGGCTCAGCAGGTGCTATGGATCAGTAGGGAGAAAACAGTGTTAACCATCTTTTAAAAAATACAAAACAAAAATCCTTTTAAAAACTCACACATTTACGAGTCATGCATCCCATTTAAAAAAAAACAAAAAACGATATCAAAGCCAATCAAGGCTAAAGAGATTAAAATCTGAGCCAGATTTTAAACTGGTCATCTTTTTAAAAAATTACTTTTCGGCAAATCAGACTTTTTGAATCACTTAAAATTTTACAATACACTAATACCGACCTCCAAAAACATGTGTTAGGTTGAGATGTAAAGAGATGTTAATCAAACACACAGTGTGTGATTGTTGGCATGTACGTAGATAATGTTACATAAAAATGTAAGAAAATTTATTTTATCTATGCCCACTTTTAAGCTTATTGTCTTTGTTACATTTAAAAACTTCTGTGAAATTTTCATCTTTACACCAAACTTTGTGGTTCAGCTAGGACAGATCCCCTCACTCTTGGGCATAAAACCAGTCTGTGATTTATCATTTCAGACCACAAATGGAAATGCAGGAACATTAAAGACTGTGAGGCCGCATAATTGTATTCTTAGCTTCCAGCTGAGATGCTACATATGGCTGCATATTGAGACGTCTCTTGAAATAGAATATCATAAAACTTATGTGACCCTGAAACAAATTGAGAAAGATTGTTTTGTGGTTGATTTTCATACCAACATTCACTTAAAACTTCTGAAGTTTATGCTCTCTAAAATGCATTTCAAAGATGCAGTGTTGATTGGCAACACTGGGAGGTTAATTTCCAGTGATAATATGCAGTAAAAATTGTTTGGTTCGATGACATCACATAAAAGCGCTGTTGTAACATAAAATGTCTGCAAAGAAAAAAATGTACATAAAAATGTCAAAACTATATCTAACACAACTCTAAAAATTTATGTTGATTATGTAAATCCTCCGCAAAACAATAGAATGTCCCCTGGAAGTAAGCGACAGGGTGCTGCCCCAAAAGAAGGTGTTTAAGTATCTCAAGAACGAACGTTGTGAAGAACGAGCTTAGACAAAACCAAAGCTCTAGATTTACCAGTCGATCTAAGTTCCTATACTCCCCTATGATCACCAGCCATGTGGGGTGTAACCAAAAGAACGAGATCACATATACAAACGGTCAAAATGAGCTTCCTCCTCAAGGTGGCTTGGCTCTCACTGAGAGATAGCGTGACAAACTCTGTTTCGGGTTGAGAGAAGCCAAATGGAGTGGTTCAGCCATCCTATTAGGATGGTTCCCGAACTCCTTGCTGGTGAGGTGTTTTGGGCACGTTCCATCGGAAGAAGAGCTTTTGGCAGACCCAGAACCTGCTGGAGACACTGGCTCACAGCTGAATGGGGAACACCTCAGGAGCAGAAGAATGCAACCAGGGTGAGAGAAGTCGTGAGCTGAGGGGTGAGCTGGTGCCCAAGCAGAAGACAAAGTAACGTAACAAATGTAAGTCCATTTATTTTTCTCAAGGTTTTCAGATATTCACAACCAATAGGTGAACTGTATTTACTTGTGTGACATCAACAAGAATTTAATCTTTAATGATTGTACCCCAACTTTAAATTAAATCCTTGTTTATTTGTAATTATTATTTGGAGACAGCGTTGTTGGGTTTTCTTTTAAAGTTAACACTATAAATGTGGTGGGCATACAAAAAAAGGCATCAGCATGAATGGACCTAAACTCAGTGTTTCCCATGAAGTGTTGTATTTGAACTCTATAAGTGGTCTTGATAAAATCCAACTAATTTATTTTAAACCAGTGGGAGCTAATCATTTTTCTTTGGTTTATTAACTTAGAAAACTTATTTTGTGCAATATTTTAAAATAATTGTGTTCAGTTGTGTTCAAGTTCTCATTGATAGTCTGAATCTACTTATTCTAAAGTAAAGGCACCATTCTAAAGGCACCAGTATTGATGCCTTTTCTGTCCAATGATAATAGATTGGCTACAACTTTAACACTGGATTTTTTATGTTTCAAAGGAAAAATGATAAATAAAAAATTAAAGAGACAAATATGAATCAGGCTATGTGACAGACTGGTGACCTATCATGGGTGCACTGCCTTTCATTTTGTACTAGTCGATAGGTTTTAACAAAATTTTTTAGCTGTTTCAAATTCAAACATTTTCCAGAGGCTTTCTTTTCTTCAAATAACATATTAATCTGAAAGTGTGTCAAATGTAATTTTTTTTTTATTATTATGACTGGAACTTCTCAAGAAGGTATTTGATCTGATTTTATCCTAATGGTCATCCCAGCTGGTTGGAGGTGAGGGCCAGGGTACACCCCAAACAGGTCGCAACCATACACTCATTCCTCACAGCAATCATGTAGTGGCCAATCAACCAAGCATGCACAATTTTGGAGGTTAGGAGGAAACCACAGTACCCGGAGAAAACCCACACATACAGTATATGGGGAGAACATGCAAAGTCCACACAGAAAGGCCAGTGTTCCAAGCCTCATCCCCACCCAGGACTCGAATTCACGACCTTCCTGCTGTGAGGCCAGTGTGCTACCCACTGCACCACCGTGCCACCTTAGTTAACATTTTTAATATTTTTATTACTATGTGTATTATTCTTTGCACATTAGTACCTCAGCAAGTTTGTAGTCTCTGAATCTTGTTCACGGACCATGGCAATAAAAGTAATTCTGATTATACACAACACATTATTCCACAACTTCTCTACCCATTGTTCTTAATCAGTCCATTGTAATAGTTTGTTTTTTGTGTTCACTTTAAAAGAAAGTCAAGACAAAATCTAACATTGTTTAACTTTCATCAATAAACAAGAAAAAAATCTTTGGGTACATTCATAATTAACTTTTACATTCATGTTAAGATCAGAGAACACTTGAAGTGACAGTTTTAATTTGAAATGATTAAATAAATATAAAAGCTCCTCTTTGAACAGTTTCCAAGTTGTTGTAGCTAAATTAGACTTACAATGCCTTAGTTTTCACATAAACAATGGTTATGTAAAGATTTGATCTTCGTTAACAGCGTCCCTTTTTTTTCATAGAATGAAACGTATTGAGTTCTCTTAAAATTCAGAATCAGAAGTATCTGATAATCCCCCACGGGGATAAATTTGCTAACATTGCAACTGGTGATAAGTGTGTGTAGGTTTGTGTTTATACTTAATAATGATATAATGGGAAAAGGCCAAAAGCAAAATCAAAGTTAAATGGTCTCCAAGAATTAAATTGTACCAAAAGACTGATTGAAGGATGGTATTCTGTTTGCGTGGGATAATTATTCTTATCTCATTGCATAAAAACAAAACCATAATATTTTCCAAAAAGAAAGCTTATAAATACATTTATTCATTTATATTTTCTAAACTGTGAATTCTCCCGTCCTCTCACACTCTGCTTAGTCACGCCTCTTGTGCATGTGCATGACCCATTGAATAGATGTCATTTAAAGTTGCAAATAAATATTCTGTTCAATTATTTCTGTACACCCCAAAAAACAATTGTCTCAATAGGCCACATAGAACAGCAACAACAACAAAAAATTATATACACAAATGCACAGCTACGAGCTAACTATGTGAAATCTGGCTTTACAATTTTAGCATATGCCTGCCCTTAGACCCTCCTTTACGTTTAGAAAAAAACTCTGTCTAAATTGCTTTACTTTGGTGCTTTAACCTCACAACCCTGTTAGGGATTAGCAGTTCAGAAGATGAATCAATGGTGCATTTGCATGGAAATATCACCACCTTTTAGGACCAAGCATGAGCAGAGCTCATACACACAGCTGTTGCAAAGACACTTCCTGTATACATTAGAATACGGGCATGGCAGAAAACAAAAGGCCAGCGAAAAACAATCAGGCGTTCTCTGAATACTGAATGAGAAAGCTTGCAAATGCAAAAGGTAATTTTAAAGTTTTGTCATCACCATTTAAGTACCAACTTACGCTTTAAGGATTTTTTTTTTTTGGATGACCCAGAAAGTCTGTGGGAGCAGTTTTTAAAGAATAAAACAATAAAAGTTTGAGGGATTATATTTATTTTATTCACACACAGACTTTCTGGTGTGTGTATAGTGGTGCTGTCCAATGCGCGGGTTCCTGCTCTGCACACAAATGAAATTGCCTGAGGCGGTTAAGATTGGGGAAACGCTGTAGTATTATTCTTTTCTTCACATTTTCTTCAAAGACCTGAGGGTAAAAATTGAATTTCCAAATCCAATATTACTTTAAATTCTTCTGTATTTAATCTACATCTCTCATCAGAAGTACAGAGGAATGTTAATTGTAAGAGAAAATGTGTTTGAATTATGAAAATTGACCATGTTGTTAGTAGCAAGATATTATCAGTGTGGACCTCGCTTTGCTACACACACACACACACACACACACACACACACACACACACACACACACACACGCACACAGTATTTTCTTCAAATACCATGATATATAGCCCTGAATGATTGCTCATGGTTATTTTTTTCAGTGAGTGAGTAAGAAAAAAAAACATAACTCCGTCTAAATTGCCTTGAAAAAGAAATGATGAAAAAAAGAACAATTCAGATGAGTGATTGACACGCCACCCTATTCATCACAATGAGGGATGGTGCAATGTATCTCCAACCTAAAACACAGTTGGAAGGTAAATACACACCTTGTACACGCAGACGCAAACACAAGTAGACATGCACACACACACAAAATTCAGCGTTCAATAGCTATTACGGTGTTGCTTTGTGAAATTTAGTTTAAAATGATCAGTAAGATTTGCTCGAGGCATGTTAAAAGTTGCAGCTGTTTTCTTTGTGGGTGCATACGTGTGTGTGTGTGCTGTAAATGTAATGTGTCTCCCCCCCATCTTTCCTCCTCCTGTGTCGTTCACGTCCACAACCATTAGTGAGGCAGCCGTTGAGGCTGCCTTGTTTTGACAGATGCTCACTCTGTCCAAATGCATCTCTGAGGACGTTATGGCGCTTGTCACACTCACCCTCCCTTTCTCTCTATTTCCTTCCATCTTTTTTTCCACTCACACTTTTCCAGCTCCTGCATGGATCCAGTTCATTAGATCTACTTCACACTTGGTAGTTTTGCTGATATTATTCACAATGCTCTCCTTTGCATGGAAACTCACATTTCTGATGCTCTCAAAACATCGGGCTACATAATCAAGTCGTTGTTCTTGTGTTACAGCACGTCCTAAAAACTAACAAGTCAAAGGTTACTACTGTTTGGTGCACAAGCCACTCCCAGAAGCCTCCGGGCTTCACTGTGGATGAGCTAGTGTGAACTGTGTGGCGGGGCTGCCTTTCATTGTGTCCTCCCACTGGGTACCTCGGGGCCAGGTTTTTGAAGTTGTGGGGGGATGGAAGATACAATGCCAAGCAGGAAAGTACTCCAGGTCTCCCAAGCTGCCCACAGCCACAGCATTGGCATGATGCTAATCACCTGGACACAATGAGGCCAGCGGTACAGTACTGTGCAGGACTCGGTGTAGCACCACTGGATGTAATGAGAAACATGAGCCTGCACGTGGTACAATGCTTGGTTAATAAATTCAATTGGATGATGGGTGCACTTGATGAAAAGATTGCCTTTTGAACCCTCAGTAATGCGTAGCGGGAGATTGTGATCCTTTGTTATTCACCCTGTTTCCAACCATTCCAGCTGATGCTGAAGATAAACCTTCGAGGTTTGAACTTAATCTGGAATTTTATGGTGAACTTGTTATCGAAATAAGTATTTTTTTCTGCCCACAGCTTGTTTCATATTTAACCCAAATCAAAAAACTAGTTCAAAAATAACCTTCGTTTCTGGTTATGGCTATTTTAAATGAAATGTTCTTTTTCACCACACCCCTGGAATTACATTAAGTTGGAGGTTCATGCAATCATACAAATGCTCAAATATCCATGTCAAAGTCTCTGTGGTTTATGGATTCATGCTTATGACCCTCTCAATCATTCAGTCCTCTCCTACTAAATCATGCATGCAACTCTAAAAACATGCCAGTTGCCCAAACACGTACATCAATTTATGTGTTTGCCCTGGAGGGAGTTGAATCTGTTTTGGGGAAGTTTGTTAGAAGTCTGCCTTCACCTGTACCCTCCAAAGTCCTCTTATCATTTCTGCATGCTTGTATAGGCAAAGGTGACCTTGCCCTGAGGATTGAGAGTAGTAGAACGGCCCCTCCACACCTCTCTCCTTCACTCCTTCAGTGCAGCCTCTGTGTGGTGACTTAAGAGGAAGCAGGATGTCTGTGACTTTCTGTTTGAGTGCATCTGAGTGTGTGTGTGTTTGTGTGTGATTGTGTATGAGTAAGAGTTGGCCAGGCTTCCGGACGGTTGAATCAAACCGTCTGGGCTCTCCGCTGGATGGACAGAACTTGGCTTAGGGCTGAGAGGGTCCTTTACGCCTCAACACACACTCTCCCAGGTCTGCACACCCTCCTCGACCCTCCTCACAAATGGTGGGGTGATGAAAGGAGACATGCCAATTCATCCCACGAATTCAGCCTCTGCTGGAAAATAAAATAGGGAGCCATGGGGGGAAGGTAAAAAAGAACAAAACAGATGAAAGTAAAAAATGTGCAAGACTGCATGTGTGCGTGTGCAAGTGCTTGTATGCGCACAAAGAAACGTGAAGTGCAAGCAATGTACTGCAGCATCAGAACAATGAATCATAGTGAATACAAATGGGTGAAAATAAAGAGAGACAGTAGCCGAAGTGAGTCCATACTCACAGTTAGTATTTTATTTTCCTCAACCTTACCTGCTTGTCAAAGCACAAAATTGGAGTGGGAGGGCTGTGAACAGAGTTGGGGTCGACTTAAACTCTCTCATCATATTCTGCACACTATCTCACCTTAATCTGACCAGTGTCAACTCGGACTGGGACTGAATAGTTTTCCTATTCCAATTCTGAAAAACCAATCTGGTGCGGTTCATTTTTGTTCCCAGTTGATGACCAACAGCAGCAGAAGTTCAATGTGTTACAAGCACCTGAACAGTTTTCTGGAGATTTGGCTTTCTTAAAGGAGAACCTTTTTGGAGGATGTCACCATGTTTAAACATTCATCTCACATTAAACCTTACTTAAAGTGATGATCTATGCCAATCATGCATGCCCATGTAAATTGGAACCTCCTCCGTTCTGTTTTTGGATACCATTTCAACGCCAGGTTATTCTTGGCCATGCCTTTTGTTCTCAGTCACATTTACATTTGGCATGATATGTTTTAGTGCACAGACGTTGATGATACTCAGTGGCTCTTCACAACAAGAGGTTCCATTTTTATGTGAATGCAGCCAAAACAAATACAAAAGAATATTATTTATGATTGCTAACTTGATGTGCATTACATTGAATTTACAGCATCAAACTAGATTAATGCTGTGTTGTGCATGCACCCAGAGAACAATCGATGGTGTCAAAATGACAGTAAAGATTTTTTACTACATAAACTGCATTTTTGAGCAAAAGAAGTTAACATGTTAATCCACATATGTAATAACATAAGAACTATCATCCCTTCAAAGTACAAAACCTCATCTTTAACATTTTCATTCTTGCCCAATCAATAGAACAACTATTTAAAAAAAGGCTATTTAAATGTGATTTTTAAATGATGTTTCTATGCTTTCATTCAATTTTCCCAGATTTACACATTGCTACAATGGTTTTGTTGAGATCCCTGCTCCTGCTTCTAAGAGGGTGTCTGTCTTCGTGCCTACTTGCTCACCACCTGCAGATGATCAGCAATCAGCAAGCTACATAAGCCATCCTCCACCTCCAGCCTGCGTCAGATTGTTGAGTTGCATGCGTTAACAGCAAGCCTTCAGTAGATCTTTGCTGATGTTCTTGCCTGTGGTCTTATATTCTGTTTTCCTTTGTTTAAGAAACTTGCCTGCCTTGGATTATCCGCCAGCCTTGGACAACCCGCCTGCCTCAGAGGAACCTGCCTGCTTCGAAGAATCTGTTTTTACCCGATTAGAAATAAATTTTATGATTCTCCTATGATTCTCCTTTCCTGTGTTCCGCACTTGGATTCTACCAAACCTCTTCTCAACAGTTTCCGAATCTGCAAAACTCAAGAAATTGAAAACATTTGATGAGTAAGCAACTTTTGCACAATCTATTTCTTTTGCACAAAAAAAAAAAAAAAAAAAATCTACGCAAAACTTTTTGCATTCTTACAATCTTTACCTCGGGTAGAAACTTTTCTTTACTAACAAACTTTTAGAAAAACAAAAAGAACTCAAAAAGAGGTTTTTCAGGCTCCCTAGAATTTTTTTTGTTTATGTTGCAAAAAAAAAATGAATGAATGACAGAGTCCAGGCAGCATTGTGTGTATTTGCAGAGGAAAACATTCAAATCGGTAACTCGGATCGGCAGTGTAGTCTATAAATGGTTGACAAGCTGGCAGGGCTGTAAATGGGACACTCATACACAAACAAATTTTAGGAAAAGCTAAAGAAACTAAAACAAGATTTGCTGACTCAGCAAAGTGTGCCCAATTATAATAAATTTCACTCAACTTTTTCAGAAGCAAAAACACAAACCATTTCGGAGAATTCTTCGTCCCTGGTAAATAAATTAGAGGTCAGTGAAATCCCTGGAATTGGCTGTGGAACACCCACACTAACAGAAAGAGAAAACATTGGTGTGTCGGGATACGAAAATGTACAGTTGTTTTATTTATCTTCTTCGGTGGCTCCTTTACAGAAAACAGCCAACAAGTGCACATCTCAAAATGCTCAAATATGTCTTTTACAATTGGAAAACCTTTAGGGGCAAAACAACTCTAAAATAGAAAAAGAAATGGAGGAAAAAGCAACACATAAAAAAACTACACTGAAACATCAACATAAACCCTTTGATGGCAAATGATAAACATTTGTAATTCAGGCTCAAATGGAAAGATTTTTTTTACTTTCCGCCCAATCCGAGTGTACTTTACTGTGATGAGTGACCTGATCCTTGTTTCAATCCGCTTCTCAGAGGAGCAGAGATGTGAATGGAACATGGAGGAATAGAAATCAAATCTGTTTGAACTGAGAGGGTGCCAGAGGACAAGGTAGTGATAACAGATAAAAGAGGAGGGGGAGTAGAAGAATGATATTTGAATTATGTAACTCAGCTCAGGGATGATTTGGACGATTCCACCGTTGACACCAACATCATTTCTCATTACCTGAGAGCGGTGTGTGCCCAGCGCTTTGCCGTGTCCCGCGTGTCATCTCACAGTCAGCTATCAGGGAGGGAAAGGCACGAGGAGAAAAAAAGGAGCAGATTGAGGTGAGTTGAAACGAGAGACAAAACGACTGAAAGCAAAAAAATTTAACTCACTTCAAATGCGACAAGTGGGGTTCACACACATTTAAGGTTGAATTTATTTTATAAAGTAGTCTGTCATGTGCATACATCAGCTTGTGGAGAAGTCTATGCACAAATAATATTTTGGTTTATGTCAGATATTGTGCTACTACATCTAGCTTAATTGATGACTGTATAAATTAATTTGGTTATTCAGAGAGGAGATTAAAAAACCCAAACAAATTTCACTCAGGGACTGCACGATGGCTGCCTGGTGGCACAGTGGTTAGTATAGTGCCCTCACAGCAAGAACATTGGGGTTTGAGTCCCGGAGTCGGTTAAGATTTGAAACACAGGCCTTCCTCTGAGGAGTTTGCATATGCTCCATCGTGAAAGAGTGGGTTTTTTTTCAGGTGCTCCGGTTTCATCCTACCCTCCAAAAACGTGCATGTTGGGTTGACTGACCACTACCAAATTGCCTCTATGAATAAGTGTGTTTGTGGCCCCGCGACAGACTGGCGACCTGTTTGCGGTGTACCCTGCCTCTCGCCTGAAATCAGCTGGGATGGGCTCCAGCAACCATCATATACCGATTAGGAAGAAGTGGCTCAGAAGACTAAATGAAACATTTGGCTCAGGTTTTTAAAAAACAGGTTTTAAATGCAAACTGTTTTCTGAAAATGTGAACTTTTGTTTATTGTGTTTCCATGAAAACTTGTTCTAGATCAGAAACATAATGCATGTTGCCAAAGTATTTTGTCTTCTGCTCTGAATGACACCCTTTACACAGTGACACCCAAGGCTTTGCAAAAAATGTAGTGATGCGTGACTTGAATACAGCTGATCACCAAAGAACCCATGACATGAAACTTTATTCTCATTGTTCTTGAGCTGATATGAAGGTAACAACATGTTTGAAGGTCTGTTGCAAATTGCACCACAAAAAACCTGTTTTAGAGTTCTGTTTGTTTTGTGTAGAACTTTACACTGTACAGCTTGTTTTTGGAATCAATTCGGCAAAGTTTTGTAGTTTTGAAATGCCGGCACCTTCTATAAAGCTAGGTGGCCTTGTCTTAACTGGTTTTATTGACTAGCAGATACTTACATCAACACAAAACACTAGCCTACATCCTATTGATGCGGAGGAAATTGGATAAATTAACCAACAGTTAAGTTTTGACTTATTTCTCCAGTTTTTATTAACAGGCCTCATTTAAATTCAAATGAGTTCTTCCGTCTCACTGCTGACTAAACAGGGTACTGGTTTCTACAGCTTTGTTTATTACATTCATTGTCGGTCTGCATTCCTTTTCAGTTCACATTAGCATGAATGTCTACATTTCGCTGAGCCACAGTTATTGATTGGACAACTTTAAGAAATTAGGTAGTCTTTAATAATATATTAAAGCCGAACTGAACTATATAAATGAAATGGGAAAATTAAACTAATTGGGCTAATCTTTTTTGGGGAATAAAGCGATAGAGCTCAGTTCTCATCGGAAACCACAGTGCAGTTATGGGGCTTGTAAACTTATTGTTTATGTTGGATCCATCTGTGAATCTTCTTTATTTTATATATATTTGAAATACATTGCATTAACTTGTGTTTGCATCTGTTATTAAAATTAGTCTCCCACTTGTCCTCTCAGCAGTGGCACTCTCCATGACTGATATTGGGTTCATCATTCTTCTCCGAAGGGTATTGCAATGTTTGCTGCTCAATGCGTACAAAAGCATTTGATAGAAATTATCTTACCACACAAACAGCTCAGGCTTTCTACATTTAACAAAAATATGTTGCTTTACTCAAATGGCATTTGAAGAACATTCTATCATTGTTGATTCGATAATATTCTTGGCAACATCCTGACAAAGTGACATTTCATTGTAATTACCAGACTCATCATCATTCTCTTCTGTTACCTTGAGCAATTCTGTGATTGTTTCTTCTCTGAAAGTGTCTTAGCTTAACAAATTTCTGACTGAATTACCTTCCAACAGTTTTTATTTCTCGTGTCTGCACTATTATCTTGATTGCCTTCATACAGTGTCTACGTTTCTCTTTTCAAAACAAAATTAATTGTCTTTGAATGTTTTCAAGGGTGTAACACATTCAAATCTGTTATGTGTGCTAAAGTTGTGATGGTAATAAGAATAAAGTATGCATGATCTCATTTGGAAGAAAGCTTTTCCATTAAATTCATTTTGCAAACAGTCAGTCACCTTCTTAACCATCTATCCAAGGCATGGGCAAACTATGTCCCACGGGCCGTTAAACATTTTAATCCGGCCCGTCGAACTTGAAAAAAATTAAATAAATAAACCTTGTTAATGTTTTATTTCACCTGCAATTCTGATGTTTCTTCACTACATGGCGCCAAAGAAACAACAACACTGCTCACATTAAAATGTGTGCATTTCCGTGATGCTCACATTGTCAAAAAAGATTTTCAGGAGATTTCAAACTTACATTTTAAACCTAGCGCTAGATGCACGTTTTTAGGCGCTGGGTGCTTGATTTTTACGTTAGCGTGCTAGATTACGTGCATGTAGCGGCCCCAATGGCTTTCCATATCTAGTGCGCTTGTTTACCAAAGCATGCCATCCATCTGCTCCTTTTCCGGTCCTTTGGTCAAATGTTAGAACCCGATGTGGCCCGTGAACCAAAAAGTTTGCCCACTCCTGATCTATCTCTTTCAAGATTGCTGGAGCCCATCCCGGCTGATTGGAGGCCAGGGTACACCCCGAATAGGTCGCCAGTCTGTAGCAGAACCACACATGTACAACCATAAACACTCATTCCTAGGGGCAATCATGTAGTGGCCAATCAACCAAGCATGCATGATTTTGGAGGGTGGAAGTAAATCTGTACATACCTGGAGAAAACCCACGCATACAGAGAACATGCTAACTCCACACAGAAAGGCAAGTGTTCCAAGCCTTGGCCCCACCAAGAACTCAAACCCATGATTTTCTTGCTGTGAAGCCACTGTGCTAACCACTGCACCACCGCACAATCATCATTTTGCAATCATTTAGCCTTAAAGGAACATGCCACAGTTTATATATTTTCTACAATTGTTGTTTCCTCAAATTAGATGAGTTGCTATGTATTTCTTCCATTGTGGTATGTGCCCTCGATCTCTAATAAGAATAGTCACTGTGATGGACCAAGCAGTGCAAATAGACAGGCACAAGGTTTTAAGTAAAAAAGGGGTCTTTTTATTGAACCCAAAAAATATCAAATGTTCAACAATTATAAAAGAGGTCAAAATAACTAACTCAACTCAAGATAAGGTTTAACAAAAGAGAATTAACTCAAACAAACAGACCTAACTGACTGAGAACAGCATGACCTTAAATGAAAGAATACTAAACCACTGCCAATACAAAAGGGGGGGTTAACAAAACAGCTTAACTAAATCTAAGCTAACAAAACCAATTTCACCCCTAAAGAAAATAAATGGTTCAGTCCAATTAGGTGACTCCAGCCCAGGACAGCAGGTGATCCTTCAGCCCAGGAACTGGAGCACCTGCAAAACTCAAGAAAATCAAATTAATGTGAATCAACAACATAAATCAAACATGTGCACTAATCTAAACTTGTATTAAGTCCAAAGTAAAGAAAAGTGGTTTAACAAACAAAATATCTAAATTATATTCATAAAGTGAATAAATTATAAAGTTTACAAACTAAATGGTTGTGTGGCTGTAGCCATCACACACGCCCCCTCTTCAGATTTCTCGCTGACACAGCGAGAAATACAATCTGCAATGACGTTGTCTCTGCCGGGAATGTGGTGAATAATGAATTTGTACGGCTGTATGGCCAGGTACCACCGTGTAATTCTTCCATTTGTGTCCTTCATCTTCTTGATCCATTGCAGAGCCTTGTGGTCTGTCTCCAGAGTGAACTCACGTTCAAGAAGATAGTACTTGAAAGATTGGAGTGCCCACTTGATGGCCAATGCCTCCTTTTCCACAGTTGAATACCGGACCTCTCTTGGAAACAACTTGCGGCTGATAAAGGCAACTGGGTGGCGCTCTTCTGATGGTCCCTGCATCAAGACAGCTCCCAAACCCCTCTCCAAAGCAACAGTCTGAAGGACAAACATTTTGTCAAAATCAGGGCTATACAAAACTGGACTCTTACTGAGAGAGGATTTTTGGCACTGAGGGCAGCTTTCACAGTACTGAGCAACATCTGTTCTCAATCCAGGCCAATAGAAGTGCTTTCTGATGCGATCCACGGTCCTACGTTTTCCAAGGTGACCGGCCCCTCGGATTGAGTGCCCCAGAGACAGCACCACCTGCTGGATCTTCCGGGGAACCACCAACTGCAAAACTGATCCCTGTTGACGATAAAGTGCACCCTCCTTTATCAAGAAGGTTTCTTTGCTGCAGAGATTTTCAGATCTCTGTTTCCCTTCTGCTTTCTGAAAAAGAGGTGTTAGAGTTGAATCTTCATGTTGCATTTCAATGATGTTTTCAGGAATCTTGAAACCCAAAGGCAACTCCAACTCAGTGTTAGCAGATAGTTTTGCAGTGTGATTGAATTTATCTTGACTCTTTTGTCTGAAAGACTTACGAGACTTCCCTGGTGCTGTCTCCAGGTCTGCATCAGGAAAGGGCAAAGTATGAAGTATATGTGAAGATTCTTCTCTTTTCACCGCTTGAGCTCTGGTTACAGCAACATTGCATGCCTGGCTAGAATCAAGCAAGTCAGACAACACAGGTAGATCTCGACCCAACACAACTGGAAATGGCAGATTCTCAGAGACTCCGATGTTTAGCAGAAATGTTTGTCCTTGTACCTTAATGTACATTTCTGCTGTTGGATATAGTTTTTCCTCCCCATGTACACAGCGAACTGGGATTGTATCAGCAACGTTGGCTTTGTCTACAGGAACAAAGTCTCTGTGCACAAGGGTTTGGGTACTTCCTGAGTCAATTAGAGCTTTTATAGTTCTACCATTTAACTCAACCAGCACCACCTTTAAACCACTCTGCAGGTCTATCGTTGGGGTGATCTGCTGACGAGGGACAAAACACATTTGGCTTATTTTTGTTGAATTTTGTGGGCACATTGGCTTTGTGTGGCCCTCCATTCCACACAAATAACAAATCACCGTCTTGGATCTTGAGGGCACTGTGATGGACTGACTTGGAGGTTTACTCACCCCTGTCTGGTAGGTTTGAGATTTCTTAAAGTCCTTCATTTTCCAAGCCGTCTGACTCCACGGTTGCCCTTTTTCCCGTGCCGCTACAAACACATCAGCCAGCTGTGCAGCCTTTGCAGCAGTGTTTGGATTACGCTCTTTAATCCATATCTGTAACTCAGGAGACAACATTCTCAAGTATTGTTCCAGAATGAAGAACTCACCAATTTCCTGCACCGTTTTTCCATTTGGTTTAATCCATTTGCTGTACAATTCTTTTAAACGTGCATAGAGTTCTTTTGGGCTTTCATCTGACTTTACCTCTAGAGAACGGAATCTCTGACGAAACGTCTCAGGGTTAATGTCATATTTCTCAAGGATGACTGTTTTCACTTTATCATAATCTAATGAATCATCCACATCCATGTGAACATACGCACCTCTTGCCTTGCCAGTTAGCAGGGGGATCAGCCGAAAAACCCAGTCTTGTTTTGCCAATCGGCAAGCGAGGGCAATACGTTCATAGGTCATTAGAAAATGTTCAATGTCATCATCATTTGTTAATTTTTCCAGTGTTGGTGCCTGAAAGTGGAACTGACCTGCTTGAACATGCTCTTTATGATTAGTAGCAGAGCAGTTGTCCTCAGCTTCCCAAGGCTCCACATCGGAAGGTTCAGGTTCATCCGTTTTATTTTCTGGAGCTGGGGATGTACGAGTTTGTACTTCCACCTGCAACAGCTGAAACTGATGTTGTAATGCTCTGAACCGCTGTTCTTGGCGGGTGAATTCCTCCTTTCGTCTTGCTTCATGGGCCTCCTGTTGACCCATATGAGAACGAAGAATAGAAATCACTTCCGATATTGTTGGCTCCTTACCGTAGCCCTCAGTGCCATCCACCCCTCCAGAGGCTTCATTTTCCTCTCATTGGGTTGCTGTTTCAACAGGCTGGTTTTGACCATCTCCTTTCACTCCGTTGCCGCTCCGTCTAGATCTTGGCATTGTTCAGTCAGGAAGGGATTATGGAAAAAACAAAACAAAAAAAAAAAAAACAACCCTGTGCCTTCATCTGCAAGATCCCACTTCTGACACCACTTGTGATGGACCAAGCAGTGCAAATAGACAGGCACAAGGTTTTAAGTAAAAAAGGGGTCTTTTTATTGAACCCAAAAAAATATCAAATGTTCAACAATTATAAAAGAGGTCAAAATAACTAACTCAACTCAAGATAAGGTTTAACAAAAGAGAATTAACTCAAACAAACAGACCTAACTGACTGAGAACAGCATGACCTTAAATGAAAGAATACTAAACCACTGCCAACACAAAAGGGGGGGTTAACAAAACAGCTTAACTAAATCTAAGCTAACAAAACCAATTTCACCCCTAAAGAAAATAAATGGTTCAGTCCAATTAGGTGACTCCAGCCCAGGACAGCAGGTGATCCTTCAGCCCAGGAACTGGAGCACCTGCAAAACTCAAGAAAATCAAATTAATGTGAATCAACAACATAAATCAAACATGTGCACTAATCTAAACTTGTATTAAGTCCAAAGTAAAGAAAAGTGGTTTAACAAACAAAATATCTAAATTATATTCATAAAGTGAATAAATTATAAAGTTTACAAACTAAATGGTTGTGTGGCTGTAGCCATTACAGTCACTCTGTTAGCATTTAGTTTAGCACCAGAATAAATGAACTGAAAAGTGAAAAATAATGCCGTGTTTAGTGAGACTTGGTAGGCCCAAGTCTGCCTCTTCAACTTCTAAATGGGTTAACAATACTGATAATGAAGAAAAAAAAGCTATGTGATTAAAAAAGAGCAAAGATGGCTTCCCAGGTGTTTCTTGGGAAATTATGCAAAATCTACTTTTTGGAGGTTCCTTCTGTTTGAACAAAACCCCCACATCCAAAACATACCTGAAGCGATTTTCTACATGTATGTTTTTGGTTCATTTGCAAGCTTTCACATTCACTATTCGAATGCTATTCGAATACCTGGTTGATCTTGGCCATACATTCAGTTCTCCACCATACCCACATTCTAATGTAAGCTGGAAATATTTTTGAAGCAGCAAACTACAAACAAATCTGCTGCAGAAGGACCAGATGGAGTCTGGTTGTGAACTCACAAATATTGGAAGAATTCATCTGGCAGACCCAATTACCATCCATTGGTTACAAAGAACCCCAATGCCACAACATACAACATCAAGTGATATCCACAAGTTTCTTTCTGCTTTGTCTACATTTTTTTTAAACCATAGATGCTTGTTTCAGTGTCAAGTTGGACAAAACAATGGTAAATAATTTTGTTCTACTCTTATCATTTTAATCACTCATTTGCTATTAGCCCTCTACGATGGTCATTCTAACCATTACGACATGTCTCTGGACCAGGTTGTCCAGCTAACCTTGAACAGAATGTGAGAAAGACAACTACTTCCATTAACAGTGATAACATTGACATGATGATTTCTTATATTCTTTGTGCTCTACAGATTCTGTAATTATTTAACATATAAAAGTAACTTTTTGTCAGTTTGACAGCCCAACTAAATCCTCTCGTATACTTATTTTAGGTGTATCTGTTACAGTTCTGAATAAGGCTCTCTGTTCTTCCCTGCACAGGCGTGCACAGAAACTTACAGTCATTGCGCTTGAGTTGTGCCAGTCGTCGCTGCCATGCTCCGTCTGTGTGGGGGTGGTTGGTGCATGACACATTGCTTAAAATAGACATTCGCTCTCTTTGCAAGAGGAGGTTGATAAAGGAATGAGAGGGAATGAAAGCTCATAAGGGAGCGAGAGAGTGTGACAGAGACAGAGAAAGACAAAGGAGGGGGAACGAAAGAGAAGCAAGAAGGAAGAAACAAAATCCTCTCTCTGCACTAAACTAGTCCTCAAAGGAAACAAACATATACATCTGCGTGAGTTTGAGACGAAGATGGAGAAATGAATATTTCAGGTGAAGGGAATGAGCCAATTTTCCAAGAAAGTAAATGAGGTCACGTACAAAGTGGAGATGCAGCGCATGTGCAGAGCTGCAAAACTTGATTCTGTTCCACTACATTTATGTGAAAAGTAACAAAAACCATGTACAAAACAACCTTTCCGCTTCTCATTTGGACTCCTTTTTTAAATTCAGAACTGCCTTAATCCTTTAGGCTTGGCATTGATCTATCAAGGTGTTGGGAACAATTTGTGCAGGATTTGGTTCATTATGCCCCAGGAAATATGAAAAAAATAGATCCAATGTGGTCTTGAAAGAATGTAAATACTCAGCAGCCAAGCTCAGGTAGGTTGCAGCTTTTAAATGATGCTCACTGTGTACTAAAAGACTCAAAATGTGCCAAAAATACACCCCTGACACCATTAAATCACCAGTAACAAGTTTAACTCTTGTAAAAGGTAGTTAGGATTTCTAATTTTGTATTTGTCAGGAAGCAAGAAGTAAGGCAAAGAACACAGGAAGTTCTAGCTGATTCTAAAGTTTTAAATGTTTTTTTTTTAGACCAAAGTATATAAGGAACAGACTAAACCAAAAAAATTATAACAATTCTCAAAAACTTGATACATAACTGTTTCGTTTTTATCTTATGAACGCTTATTCCCCAACAGGGTCACCTGGTGCCTGAGCCTATCCCAACTGAATTAAGGCAAGAGTCAGGGTACATCCCGAACAGGTTGCCTCTGTCGCAGGGCCACACATACAACCATTCACACACACACTCATTCCTAGCGGAAATTTTGTAGTGACCAATCAACCTAACATCCCTGTTTTTAGAGAGTGGGAGAAAACCCACGCATGCATGGGGAGAACGTGCAAACTGCACAACTGAATAAAAAAAAAATTAAGTAAGTACATACAAAGGGAATTCATATTGTCGTTTAGCCAAACCAATTAGGACACACATTGGGGTAAAGAATAACCAGACAGAAATATAAAATGAACAAAACCCAAAGAAAATTCTTATAGTCCAGCAGCACTTGATCATTCAGTTGCTAATTTCAAGGGTTCTCACCCACGCCCTTTTCAACCTGAAAAGGAAACCTACCCCACCGTACATCAAAAACTGATCAAACATTAGTACATTCCAATAGATTAATAAAATGTAAACACTCCATTAAACTAACTGAAAGCAATTAATGTTCAATGAATGTTTGAAACTGCGAAAAAGAAATATATTACCATTGTTAGCTTAAGCCATGACAATATTAATCCAAATTTTCCTTCCACTTTTTGCACCATGGTGCTGAAAGTAAGATTTGGTTTGTTATGTTACTCGTATCATTGGTGGCATTTTAATTTTTTTAAAAACTTTGGCTTAGAATAACAATAATTGTGTTTTTTTTGTTGCCACTGCCATCTTGGATGGTACATTTACTGATATGTAATCATTTGAGTTCCTGTTCTTTTATCAACCCCTGTATCAAAATGTCTTTGTTGTCCCTTTTCTACAGTTGACAGTCGTATCTGGAACCGCTAGTTTGAATCTTATCATCACATGTTTCTGCAGCATTCTTGTTCACAATATGTTAAACGTTTGTGACAGAAAACAGCTTAAATAATATCCACACTGATCGTCCTTGGCGCCTTCCTCGCAAAAACTACTTAGATTTTTTTTTCTGTAAGTTATATCAGAAATGCAAGCTAGGGACAGCCCAAGATTTGATTAATCACATAACACATCAGCATCAAACGCCCAATGCCTCTCTGTCGGATTAGACTTAAGTTGAGATGACTTTGACTTTCTATGGAAAAAAGTAAAGGAAACACTGCTTGCTTTAGATGGATGTTAGTACCTTCCGTCATTGTTAATCTGCACTCGCTAACGCTTAAAAGTTGAGCAGTCAGCAGAATGAAGCTGGCTTGCATGTCGTCTTCCTCCACCCTCCCCCAGTGGTGCACATCTTCCCAGAGCTTCAGATAAGTGACAAGACATCAGAGCCAAAGAAAGCTTTAATACTAAGAGAAAACTCTGCCTGTACGTGGGTGGATGCCTGCATCTGTGTGTGCCATTAAAATGCAGCTCTGCTTTGTTTAGGATTAGTGTGTGTGAAGAAGTTATGGTAACCTGAATATTCAGACGCATGCTCACACTTTTTTCCAAAGATGTCTCTAAATATGTTTGCCTCTAGTTGACACGTTTATGTAGATATGCCTGTGAGTTTGTGTATGTATCTTGTGCTCCTTTACTCTCAGTAAGGTTATCCATCACTCCAAGCAGCATATGACAACATCACCGACCCCCATCCTGCAACTCCTGCCCTTCCACCCACCCCACTTTCTCCTCTTTGATGGGTTGGCTGGATGCCACGAGGCACCTTCCTCCTCCTCTTTTCCTCATGTCCTGCATTTAACTCAGCCCGGCTGCTGGGCTGATAGTGCTGAATCATCAACACTGGCCTCAATATATACAAGGCTGACATGGGTCAGGTGTAGGGTGAGTTGGTATGTGTGTGTGTGTGTGTGTGTCTAGATGTGTATAAACCTTGGTAGAGTTGTAATCAATACAGCAGCACCTCTGCCTTCATACTATTGTAAGGCCGAAGCTGCATTAATGACCTGCAATCCACAGGGGGTACATTATGACAGCTGCTAACTTTATTATTCAGCCCTGTGCCAGAGCCCAGGGGAGAACCCCTAATGGACAAGTAGATTTTTTTTTTTTATTGCCCTGGTAATAGAGACTTATGTTGTAGTCAGTGTGTCTTAATAGGCAATCAGTGCAAAAGAGGTGTTGTGAACGCTGGGAAGTCTTAACTTTTCTTTTATCTTATTACTTGGTATGCCATCAAAATGAGAGTAGTGGGGAGATCCCCCTGCCTCCAAAAGTAAAATAGAATTATTGCTTATTTTCTCAAAATTCAAAAACAAAACCATAACGTGCATAGAGCTGTTGGAGGTCCTTAGATAAAACACACAAGAATTAAAAGTGAGACCAATGAGCCACTATTATTTTGGCAAGTTAAGAAACAGAATTAAAGACACTTTTGCCTGGAGATTTTCACTCTGTTTGGAGTCAATTGTAACACTCCCTGGTCGTGATGTTATGGCAAATACATAAATTAGCCAAACATATTTTTTTTTTATAAAAAAGAAGCTAAACAAATAGTTTTTTGGTAGTTTGTGTGAACTGCTACAACAAACTATCAATATGTCTGAAACTAGATGCATTAGTCAAGGTGATTCTAATTTTTGATCTGTTAAACAGTAGTGAAACAACATGGACAAAAAAAAAATCTGCTGAGTTTGCTCGAAAAGTACTTACTTCACAGTCACAGTCAGTCACCTTCATAACCATCTATGCCTTTCAAGGTTGCAGGGAGTGCTGGAGCCCATCCTGGCTGATTCAAGGTGAGGGGCAGGGTACACCCCGAACAGGTCGCCAGTCTGTCGCGAGGCCACACATATACACAACCATGTACACACATACATACATTCATTCCCAGGGGCAATTTGGCACCAGCTAATCAACCTAACATGCATTTAAAGTACCTACTTTATATTTTAATTTAGTTTTGTCTTCTAAGCCATCCATCCCAAACAGGATCGCATGGAGTGTCGGAGCCTATATCGGCTGATTCAAGGCAAGAGTCAGGCTAAAACCCCAAACAGGTTGCAGGGCAGCACACACAATCTTAGCAATTTTATAGTGGCCAATGAACCTCAAAAGCATGTTTATGGAGGGGGGAAGGAATCTAGATATTTTTGGAGGGTGGGAGGAAACCGGAGTACTCAGAGGATACCCACGCATACACAGTGAGAACGTGCAAACTCTACACAAAAAAGGCCAGTGTTCCAAGCCTTGTCCTCACTCTGGGACTAGAACCCCCAATCTATTGGCTGTGAGGCTGATGTGCTAACCACTGTGCCACCAACATTTTAATTAATCAAAAATACTAATTTTGTTTCTTTGAACATCAATCCATTCAACAATCGCTGTAATCTAGTGAATGTGAAGACTTTCAACCACAACTTTTGTAATTCTTGCAGTAAAATTAATAATGACATGTCTCCATCACCAGATGCGTTTTTACATCACCTTACTGAATATTCGTCTGCTATTCACAGAACACCAAACTAATACTATAACATAAACTTTTTAATGTCAAAACCTTTTATTCTTGATTTAATTTCATGGCTAAATTTGACCGTCCAGTCGGGCATTTTAATGTGAATAATCTCTTTAACAAACTGTCAATCCAAACTATTTTCATTTTAGAAAGATAATCAGTCGGACCACACAATTATATTTAACAATGTTTTCCGCTTCATTTGCTGCATTTTAGAACTGAATTTCGAATAAACCATTTCAACGATGGAAACAAGAATACAACCCAAGTTTATTTAAGTTTCAAATGGATTTGTACTAACTTAAATCTTTCATCCATTCAGTTTTAAAAGTAAATTGCTCTGCATTTTACTTAAGTTTGTCTTGCAAATATTACCAGATACAGAATACTTTAATTCAACTTTTATCATTTCTGACTAATCCCTCCCTCCTGCTTTTTTTTTTTTTGTCTGAAACGTTAATAATTCAGTTGCATTTGGCCGTTCACAAATGGTGTTTGGGATTTTATATATTCAAACAGACCTTTTCATCATGGAGCAGATGTGGTGATTTTCATGTACTGTATATTATTATGCACGTCTAATGCTGAAGGCACTCTCTCTTCTTAAACACCCAAGCATATAAATGAATGTATTTATCAAAGCTGTGCTCTGCTCTGTTTAGCTGCAGCTTGAAATGATGATGTTAAGTGGTAGAAAGCACATGCAGGGTTATGACATTTTCATTTGCATTCGGCACTATGAATCTGAATGCTTTTCTCCCAAAATATAATGAATTTGTGACTCACTCGTAAATCTTCCAAAACGCATAACGCGTTATGGCTTCTCTGACCTTATTTAGATACAGTGCTTTCAATGAGGTTTTTCTCCTGTTACATATGAAATGTGGCAGCAGATCATGTTATTTTTTTCATAAAGTTTATTTGGAAGAGGCAACAAGTTCTCAACACCTTACTTGAATGGACTCTCATTTTAAATATCAAGCATCATAAATGATTGTTTACTGATTCCCATGTGACCTCAGTCATAATGGGGTGGTTGCTTTCCATATTACGTTCATAATTACACCGGTCACGGCACATTAACTCAGTCACTGTTGATGAAATTAATTTTTGAAAGTGAGTACGGCCAATCCAACAATATGATATAAGGTTTTCACAAGTTTGCTTTAGTAATATTTTATAGGTTAATAATTTCTTTCACGGCTGACACTTCTCATAATCTGATCGAAAAGCCTGAATAATTACAAATGCTAGTATAACAATCTAAATTATGAATCATTTTTGGATTTGATTAAGCCATGTGAAAGCTCACTGGGAAAAATGATCATTTAAGTAACAAGCACAACAATAGAAACCACAAGTGAGTCTTAGGCCGACTTGCTGATAGAGGTGTTTGTCTTTCCAGGCCATTACAGAAGAACCTGTTTGGAGAAATCTACTAGAAGCAAAACAATTTGTGAAGAACCTCATTTCATAACTTAATGGGCCATATCATTACATTGATTCTTGATTTGCTCACACACTGAACTGTTTCCTCATGGTTCAGCTGACATGATTGCACACAACAAAGAGAAAAATGTGGAATGTGTAAATGGTTTGCCACTTTTCTTATCTATAGAAATGTGCAGCCGTATTCCCCTGCATAAACTTCATTAATCTGGACATCCCTTTATAAACAGCTTAGTGAATGAAAAGCCACTCGTAATCCTTTAATGTAGATGCAGCTGATCTAAATGGTCTTGGCTTTGTGTGTTGAAGCTTGGTGTGTTAAGTATAAAAGAGCTAAACTATGTACAATATGACCTCAGTTGTTGTAGTTCAGCTGCCCCTGCAGCATGCGGCATGATTGGTGTGTGGCATTGGTCTAGTCGGCAGAGCAGCAGCTGTTTGGCAGTCTGGCCAGCATCTTCAGAGGATGGCATATGTGGGTCTGACTGGTCAAGCTGTTCAAGGGTCACACTAGAATGAACCTCTGATAAGGTCAGACGCAAAAAGAAGTGGAAGTCATCAAGGCTTAAGATGTGTACCATGTTTGGATGAAATTAAAAATGTTCTAGCAACATCGTTTACACTTGTAGAACAAACGCAGGGCTCTTTTCTTTGTGTGTGCTTTTTTTTTTTTTTTTTGGCATTCTGTTCCCTTTGCTCATTATTTTCTTCAAGTTAACCACACAATGTTAAATACTGTAATGGAGGCATTGAGTGCAGTGACAGTGTTGTGTTCAGGGGAACGATCGCATTATTGTGCAACTGTACAAAAGAATAACTGTCAACCTCAGGGAATTGTTCAACTTTCCAGAAAATGGAAAAAAATAATAGGAATATAAGTTAAAAGTGCTAAGGTACCAAAGGTACGCAGAGGTAATAAATCACAATGGTTGATTGTAATGTGGAAGCCCGATAACGACAAATCCTTGGTCCAACAAATCTAACAGAAGGCACACTTGTGCTTGAGCATGTTAGAGAGAAGAGAGTAAGAGTTATTTCATAAGACAAAGCAAATTGTTACAGCTATGAAACATTATTTGACGACTTTTATGCATAATAAACCAATTGGACCACACGACAACTCAGGGGAAAAGACCTCGTGTGTGTTTGTCATTTCCAGTCAAGCTTCTGTTCTGTCCTTATTTGTGCACCTTTGGTCCTTGTCTACCACTTGTTTTGTCCTGTGTTACAATTTCTGTTTTATTTTGAAAACACTAATTGTACTTTCGTTTCGGATGTGTTCTTCCCACAGCAGTGATTGTGACATCTCATCCCTGATTGTTTGCACTTGCGATCCCCTCCCTCTTGTGTTAAATGGTCTGCATCTCCCCTTGACTTGTGCCAGTGTGTTCTGGTTCAATGTCCTTGCAGCAGTAAAGAAAATAAAGTTATTTCTGAAATCTGTGCATCTAAGTCCAGTCCTAAGTCCTGTCCTGACAGTGTTTCTCTATGTAAGAGTAAAATACATCTTTGCTCAATCAGTCAGTTACAAATAAGCCCAGAGAGAGAGAAAAAAAATAATGTTGTCCACTTTTTTTCATAGAACTCTGGATTGCACGCAAATGCACGCACGCAAACAACCATGCACATTTAATTTACGAAAATGAAGAAAAAAAAAACTAGTTGAACAAAATGAATCACTTTAGTCTTGAGAACTTAATTAAAGATTGTTTTTATAAAATGTGTGAAACACGCGCAACACTGTCTTTCTGAAACCCGTGTAAATGTTAAGTGAAAATAAAAATTTTAATATTTGAAAAAAAAAAAAAAATACTGACTAGCAGCCTTTTTAAAACTTGTCCATGCTTTTTTCCCCTAAATAAACATGTAGGTCATTCTCTGACATGGTAAAAAAATAAATGCAATACAATCAACCGGGTTATTTGGAATTAATGCATTCTTTCTTGAATCTTGTTTCTGCGAAGACATGCAAACTTTGAAAGAATAATAAAATAAATAATTCCTTTTAACTTTTTTCCAATTACTGTACTAATGAAATAAACTCATCCTCAATTATTTATGCCAACAAAATGTATTAAGAATTATCTTGAAAGGAAACCAATAATCAAAGACCATCATTTTTATTAAAGAAAGACAGCCTATTGCAACGTGGCTTTTTTAGATGGTACACGGTAGCACTGTGGCTAGCACAGTGGCTTCACAGCAAGAAGGTCAGAGGTTCAAATTTCAGGTGGGGGA
Source organism: Neostethus bicornis (assembly GCA_902685375.1). NCBI lineage: Eukaryota > Metazoa > Chordata > Actinopteri > Atheriniformes > Phallostethidae > Neostethus > Neostethus bicornis. Next base: position 15,145,746 of record LR738557.1, on the reverse strand, counting down.
TGTGGTTTGAAACACAGTTTCCTCCCATTCTCCAAAAAAACATGTATGTTAGGTTAAGGACCTCCTTGAAAAGAAGATGTCTCATCTCAAGGGGCTTATCCTCCTAATATATAGTACATAAAAACATGGCTGTTGATGAGTGTTCAGATTTTGAAAGCAACTCTTTTCTAAATAAAAGTTACACTCATTGTGTTTGCATGTTTCATGGTCTTGTGTTTGCATGTTTCATGCAAACACAATGCTCATGTGTCATGTAAAAATATGGTCCATCAGTGGTTCTTAATGGTCACTGTTACAAAATCTTTAAGGCCCATGTGCTTTAACAATTTATTTTTTCATTAGTTTCAGTTATAAACAGAAAATTCCACATTTTCCACTTATTTTGCTGAATGACATGAAACAGTAAAAACAAGAAACGTTAATAGTCAACACTAAAATAACTTTTATTGGGTAGAAAAAAATGTTTGCATGGGATTCAAAACAGCTAAATACAGTTTACTTGCAAAAAAAGAATTTTTTTTATATCTTTAGGATGCCAAAAGAATATTTAGGGTAGATACATTTGTATACATTATTAAAGCAGGTGCTTTTTGTAGTAGTTCTTAAAAAGTTTCCTTTTAGTATACTTTTATTCACCTGACAAAAACTGTGAATGCGAAACAGACTATTTATTAGCGGAGGTCTATGCGACAGCTTTTGGTTTCTCTAAAAAGTCATCGCTTTCATTCTGGTGTGGCATTAAAATGCACTTCATAAAAGCAGTTACCTTAAAGGATGCTGAGAAAGAGGCAGAAAGCTCCGGACTCTCCACTTTGAAGCAATAAAATCATCTCCTGCCTCAAGTCATTTCATAAAATGGCAGCGATAAAGAGATAGACTGCTCTTTATTGTCTTTAGATTGTGGGCACTTTGCGAACTCTCCTCGCTTGTGTCTGGAATAATGTAAATATTTCACAGCGATGTGCCTGCTAATACATAAAACAGATATATAAGTCCAATAAAGCTTCACAACTGTTTGTGCCTGGCTTCCCCTGAGGGGCCAAACACTTTAGCAAGAGGGAATCTTCCCCACTTAGCTGACAAAGAGGGACATTGAGAATGTGTGGATTGATGGCACACACCAGCTGGGCAAAACCAGTCTGTGGTACCATGACTTTCTCTTTGGAAAGTAACATAAAGTGGTTTTGATGTTCAAAGTTATATGCTAAATGTCTTTCACTAGAACTTGTGACTTCTTTCTACTGGAACTTTATCTCTCTTCAATGGCCTTCATGACAATGTGACACTGACCTTTTCCCTGACAATGTTTAAGTCCAGATTTAAAACTTTACTCTTTAGTCATAAAATATTAAAAGGTGTTTTGCCTTCACTTTTTTGTCTTAGTCTCAGGCTCATAACTGTTAGAGTCCAGACTAAATAAGTACAAGCAATGCTTTAAACACATGGAACCAACTGCTTGGAGAAATAAAACTTTCAATAATCAAGTAAACTTTTAAATCAAGGTTACAAACTTTTCTTTTCACATGTACAAAAAAATGAGTTCTACATGACTTCTTTTATTTCTGTGATTTATATTTAATTATTCATTTAATCATTATGGATTTTCATTATTTCATTTTGTCTTCTGAACCGCTTATCTATAACGAGATTGCAAGGGTTGCTGGAGCCTATCCCGGCTGATTTCAGGCAAGAGGCAAGGTTCACTCTGAACAGGTCACCAGTCTGTTGCAGGGCCACACAGACAGGGAATCATCCACACACACTCATCCATAGGAAAATTTTGTACCGGCCAATTAACCTAGCATGCATGTTTTTCAAAGGTGGGGGGAAAACTGGGTACCTGGAGACAACCTATGTATAGATGGAGAGAACATGCAAACTCCACACCGAAAGGCCAGTGTTTTCCCTCTCCAGGACTGAAATCCCAATCCTCCACCTGTGAGGCCACCGTGCTTCCAGTCTTAGGCACAACTTAAAATGCAAGAAGCAGACATACAGTATCATGGACACAAAAAAAAACGTGAGGGTCTGGGGAGGATTACCTGGTTGCAAAACAAGATGAGAAATAACGATCGATCGAGAGGGTCAATAAAGTTCATAATCATTCCTTTTGTTTTTAATCACAGAACAAAGGCGGTAAATTTAAAACTTTTACTTTTAAACTACATGTGATAGACCAAATTGCACTTTATATAAATACAGTGAAATAATTCTGACTTGATTATAAATGAGCTTTGTGTGTATGAATCATCTTCTGACCAATAAAACTAGTTGGAAATTAAGTCGGACAATATCACCATATTCAAGCCAAAATTGTGCCAAATGGAACAAACACTAAAACCTACTTCTACTTATTACACGCTGGAATAGATCATACAGTATTTTATGAAGACACCACATAATAAAAAAAAAAGGAATAGGAATTTTTAGATCCATGACATGTTCTCTGACACCACTGGAAACTATTCTGACAATCGAACAACCAATACTAGCACTCAGCAGGCTTTGGACCAATCAGGAGATAGAAGGCGAAGTCACAAAAGAACTACATCTGAGCTCTGTTTTTGCTTTTGAGAGACAGAAAAACAAAGGGGGGGGGGGGGGGGGGGGGGATTAATAATCTTACGCTGTCTGATGCAAGCTTAAATGCTCTATTGCTTTGCCGATCACGTTGCGTACCTATCATCTTTCCCTGGTGTCTCCAAGACAAATCTGGGCGGCTGCCATGCACACACACATAAAGCACTATGCACAGCAACAACAGCAGCTGAGGCGTGATGAATGATGTTCTCGTCCCAACAGATCCCTGTCGATGCATGTTCAAGTGGACGGGATTGAATTTAACCATAGAGATGACAGGCCATTCTTTTTTGGGGCATGGGGCAGGCAACATGAATGGTTTGTGGCGATGAGGGGCTTAGTGATTGATGCCCCTTGAGGAAAAGCCAACGAATCAGTGGAAAAAGACAAGAGAAAACCACCTTTGTCAAAAAAAAATGTGAGTGTCTGGAAAATCCCGGGTTGTGGTACTTTTCCTGGACATGGCCACTCCTTATCCTCTTTACCACCTGATCCCTGTTTGAGAGAGCTTATACCTCTCCTCACCCAACTTAAATGGACCTATTTATCACTCCCTTACATTTCTGTCATCAGTAGCGTACAATGATGTTGGATGAGACACTTGAGTTAAGCCCCAGAGAGCTGCTGGGCGAGATGCGGCCTCTTTGTGAGTCTACTGAAGAGAAATGCAGGCTATTCTCTTCTTAGTTTTATATGTTTTGTGGCATGTTGACTTGGGATGAATTATTGTCATTGCTATGAAAATAGCAAGTTCATAGCTCAAATGTGTTGCTATGTTTCAAAACTGGGTTAAAGGTATCTAAATGGATCGGATTTAGGGATCTTTAAGCAGAACTATCAAAAAGTCCTTTTGCTCCCAACTATTGTACCTCAGCTGAATGAAATGTCGTTGGAGTTGCAAATGTTTCAAAACATTTAGATTATGCATGGAACATTTTAGCTTATGGGACATTTTAAAAGTATTACATTTTTTTTCATCTTCTATACCACTTGCTCTATCAAAGTTGTTGGGTTTGCCGGATCTAATCAATAATTTTTTTTTTTTGTTTATTTTAAAATTTAAATCAAATCAAATCAAATTAAATTTATAAAGCACGTTTCAAACAAAGTTACACAAAGAGCTGAACAGAACAAAAAAACTTTAACAGAATTAAAATCCAGATTATTAAAAAATAGTAAGTGAAAAACAAACATACATTATAAATCATGCACTTACTCAAAACGCTGCACATGCATCAACATTCACAAAACCCCACACTTCTCTTGACTCCTCCTGAACCGCTGGCTACTGTCTCTTTGACTGAACGATTAAAATAAAATATCTGTCCTGATGCTGTGACAAAACAATAACTGGGGATTGATCCACACCAGGGTTTGGCCTGCCCATGACCGCAGAGGTCAAAACCACATCAACTTCTGGAGTTGGGTGGGGTTGGGGTGACTGAGCAGGCAGAGCTGGTGGGATGGAGGAGCCTCATGGGGAAACAATGGAATAAGACACAGAGCAAAACACTAGACCAACAACCAGTAAGTTGAGAAAACAACAAACTTTTGCAGAAATTTCCTCTACGGTGTAAAACAAGCAAACGTATTTGTAAAATAAATCAAATCTATGCATGTAATTATATAAATTACTATACATATGTCAACATCAAATGCATGTATTTTATTTGAAAAGAATCTGAAAAATGACTGAATCTAAGAGTTAGTAAAGAAACAAAATTACACACAAGACCACTGTTCTCAAATGTACAATTTTAGGAATGCAATCATGTACGCCAAATCAAACTACTTCCAGAAACTAACGTTTAACCGTGACTGTTGATTGCATGTTTAAGTCAATCTTGTCATTCTTTTCAGGTGATGAAACTAAGTATATTTTCTGTGCCATTTTTCTTTTTTTTTACCCCTTCTTTTTTCACCACATGCTGGTCCACCACCAGCATGTGGTGAATGTGGACTTTTAATTTGCAGGCAAACTTGATTTAATCGTGAATAGATAAGATGAATAGATAAGATTTCAGAAGTGAAAAAAAACCCCAATATCTTGTTGCAACTTTGAGAAAAATTGCCAGTAAAGTCCTAAAAGGACCGATGACATGCATGTAAATAATTGAATGAAAGGCAAAATATAAGTGAAAAAGGCCAAAAGCAAAGTGCATATATTCAGATCTTTTAATTATATCTTTAGATACCTTTATTGATATTAGTATTTTGTAAGGTATGTTTTATGTAAACAATTTTTGCCAAACTGTCAGAGAATGCTTAGCTGCCCAAAACAGTTGGCAGCAGGCACCAATAGTGTCAATTACTTTTTGTTTGTTTTGTCTATCTTTGGTGATTCCGATAATGTTTTTTTTTTTATGTAATGTTACAAGGGTAAGTTTGAATGGTTCCTACTCAGCTGGTGGGTGTCGAACCAAAGAACAAGATCATTGATACAAGCAGCTGAAATGAACTTCTTTCATATGGTTGCAGGGCTCTCACTCAGAGATAGAGTGAAGAGCTTTGCCATCCAGGAGTAGCTCCGAGGAGCCGCTGCTCCTCCAAGTTGAGAAAAGCCAGACGAGATGGTCCGGTTAAAATGCTTCTCCTGGCCGGGGAGGTTTTCTGGGCATGTCCAACCAGGAGGAGACCCAGAGGCTGATCTAGGACCCGCTGGAGAGACTTTGTCTCACAGCTGGCCAGGGAACGCCTCTGGATCCTCCCAGGTGAGATGGAGGATGTAGCCGGTATGAGGGAAGTATGGCAAAAGACAACAAAACGAAACAGAACATCTAAACTGCTTTCAAGATGAGCAATTGAAATGTTGCCAACTGAAACGACCTTCAACTTGAAACTTTTGTATTGTGGAAAAATAAACTTTGAAAACAAAGCTGTTTTTTTCCATTGATAAAGTATATTCTCCTGTTTGAAAAATGCAACTTTACAGATGTTGTATAAGTTTTCTATTCGGGCCTTTTTTTACACATCCCTGCAGAAATGTAATCATGAAGGACACTCAAATGAGAAACACTCTGGAAGTAGTCAACGCAAGAAAAGCTGACCATTAACAAAAGCTTCTTTCATTCCACACATCAAGTGCTGGCATTGAAAGTTCACTTAGAGACAAAAGGGTACATTAACTTTTTAAAATTTTAACCAAAAAGTCATACAACATTGAGGAAGAACTTATAAGCTTTCTTCTGAAAGGTTAATACATGCAATTGGGCCTCTCAAGTCAGTGAGTAAGGTGAATGAGGTCCATATGTTGAGAGGGAGGCTGTTGTTTGAAGGAATTTTATTATTTTCTATAGCTAATTTGTAGATCTAAATTAATCTTAAAATTAATCATGTTTTCCAAGAATTTATCTTTAAACACCTTGAATATTACATCTCTTTATTGACTCAATTTGAATTTTAGTCAAATATGTATTTGACAAGTACCCAAATGTTAGCTTTTTCAAATAACAACGGCCTGTGAACTTCAAGAAACTTCTATTCGTGTGTGAAGCCGTTCACCAGTTTGGTCTTTCAAAACTCCAAAGCTTTACAGAAGCCAAAATACTAACAAATATCCTTTTAAGTGGAGTCCACATCCCAGTGCAGGGACTCCAAAACAATGGAGGAGTTAAGAGGGAGGGAACACCAGAAAGACTTAGACGCATGTTTTCAAATATCTTTTCCTTTGCAGGCAACTTTGCAGCCTTTACTTAGGCTCTTTAGACCGCTCAGGATTGGCTTCAACCTCTTCACTAAAAAGGATTTCAATTTTCAGCTAAAAATTAGCCGAGGCTACCAATTCACACACTAAAGTTGTTAAGAAATGGTTCCATTTATAGTTTCTTCAGGGTAAAACTGGAAAAAAAGTTGTGATACTTATCTGTGACTGATTGTTACATCCTGAATAGAGATTAAGAGCCACAACTTCAGTGTATTTTTTCCTGTACAGGTTGTGCATATAAAAGTATTCATGTTAGGTTTTAAATGTCTTTGTAAACTATACTCAGAACAGGTGAAATACACCAAGCTCAAACTGAAGTTGACAGAAATGGGTTTCAGTATTTTATGAATGGAAAAAAGATAATCAGTCTTGTGAATTGTGACCACATTGTGTCAATTCTGTGATTGTGCCATAAGACTTCAGCAGTGGCAAACAGAGCAGAACAGGAAGGGGAACAAAGGACAGTCAGGGCCAAGGAGCGGGAGAGTGAAAGAGACAGAGAGAAACCTTTCATGATAAAAAACTGCCCGCTCACAGAGCGATAAATTGGGAGATGACACAAGTCACAAGACAACAAAAGGAAGAACATTGGATGGGGACCCTTCACTGAGAAAGTTGATGACATCAAGCTTGAAAGAATTGTCTCTGTGAGCCAACACTGGCACTTATCCCCCAAACACTCTGGGATTAAGACATAATTTAGCTGGAGGTGGAGTTGGCATGAGCTACTATTGGTCCCTCTTGGGACCTGATGGTAGCCCACGATTTTTACAAAGTTACTAAAATCTTCTCTTATTCTTCATAAAGTTTTTTTGGTGCAATCAAAAAGCAAAAAAATATTAACAAAAGCACCACTAAAATCTCCTTATAAATATTTTGATGTGGTCCAGATCTTCTGGCTTTGCATCTGAAAAGAGAATTTTAAAACTGGGCGTCTCGACTTATGAATTAAACAAAACCCCTGGGATTAAAAGTCTGGACTACCACTACCAGCTTCTTTCTCCAGCATTTCAATACACAGACTGATATTTTCTGAAACTTTTGACAGTTTATGTCCACAACTTCCTATTTTTATTTAGGTATTCTACAGGAAAGACACATTGAATAGCAACTGTTCCCCTGTGATCCTTATGTCTTTGTCTAATGACATCCTAAATTCATACTTTATTTCACACATTTTTAGCTCCTGTACGAGGCAATAAAATGTTAATTATGAGAACTTATGATTTAAATAAAAAACTACACAAATGGATTTAAAATGCGATGCAAACACATTTGAAATTGTGCTAAAAAATATTTATTAACTGCCCTCAAAGATAAGGAAAGAAAGAAAGAAAAGAGATAAAGTATTAGTTATGGCAGCGTTCTCCAAACTTTTTTCTATAAAAGACCCCTGAATTTTGAGATCCTGTCCAAAGGACCCCTTGGTCAGTCATATTTTTACATTATCAAATCAACAACTAAATTAAATATGTGCCCTTTATTTGCATTATTGTAAAATGTTATGCAAGAAGCCCACATTGGACAATTAAACATACACATGCATATATTTTTTTGTAAAAATCTTTAAAATAATTTTTGAAAACATAGGTCATAATGACCAGGAAGAGATACTTTTCCTGTATTTAAAAATGTTATTCTTGTGGGGGGAAAAGTTTTTGCTTACTGCAAAGGGCAAGCCAAACTATTAGTTACACAATTCAGTGCTTGCGTTACCACAAGATCCACAATTCACCATGTTTTACTCATGTACTCCTAAAACATATTTGTAAACAATGAAAACTTTTTTTGATTCATTAAATTGAAAAATAACAAAAATTAGCTTTTTCCACAATTTTCCCAACTTTTTACATTTTCCAAGTTTTAGACACGGTTCATAAAATTACAGTTTTATGACAATATTATGACAAAATATGACAATCGATAACATACTGTATGATTATATATAATTAATATACAGTTTAATATAAGCTACCTCTACATGCTGGCTGGGCTCTCACTCAGAGAACAGGTGAGAAGCTCTGCCATCTGGGAGGAGCTCGATGTTGAGCTGTTACTCCTCCACGTCGAGAGGAGCCAGATGGGGTGGTTCGGGCATCTGGTTTGGATGCCCCCCGAGCGCCTCGCTGGTGAGGTGTTTCAGGCACATCCCACCGGGAGGAGACCTAGAGGCAAACCCCGGACCCGCTAGAGAGATTATGTCCCACAGCTGGGGCTCCTTCCGGGTGAGCTGGAGGTGAGAGAAGCCTGGGCTTCCCGTCTGAGGCTGTTGCCCTCGCGACCCGGCCCCGGATAAGCGGAAGACGTCGGAAAGAACGGAACGGAATGATATGCATAAATATTAGCCAAACAGCTTCTGGAAACTTTGAACACTATTATGCGTTTTGTTTGCATTTGATTTATGTTGAAGATTGATTATTTTAAACTTCAGAATAAATCCAATACCTTCATTTTTAGTGTGAGACAATGCTCAAATTAAAACAACATTGTCATTTTTTAAATTGCATGATGTGTCATTTGTGACTTTAGGTGTGTGTGTATGTCTGAGCTCAAATGTGGGGAAAAAAAACATGAATGTCATGAATGTCATTGACTTGTGTTGACTTATAATTTTGCTTTCTGGTGCTACCATTCAAACCTCTCAGAGAGAAACATAATCCCCCTCAAGCATAATTTTAATTCAGCTGCTACTGAAGCCATGGTTCTGGTTATGAAACCGTTTTGGAAACCAATGAAGCATTTGATTCACAGCTGTGACAAAAAAGTTGCTATCAAGAGGTCAGTGTCTCTGCCCCTTCATGCAGTCTCACACTTTAAGGGAACACCATCTGGAGTTTGAAAGATAAGAGTTGAATTTGGGAACTTATTCAGTTTCATTACAAATTCCCCTAGTTATAGTAATTGAAAACAATAAGTATTTTCTATTAATGTGAGTGAGAGGGGAAAAAAGCTTGATTCAAAATGATTCATTCAGTTAAAAAAAACAACATTTTTTTAAAGTCAATGCACAAGATAAAACCTTGAATCTAGTCAAAAGTTTGAAGTGAGGTGAGCAAAAATCATATTTGCAGCATTTCTGCCACATCACATGTCAGTAAAGGACGCTTTCTGAAGCAGGTTTGTCTTTTTCGCCTCAGACATGGGTCGACGTATAACCTGATGTTGCGGTTTGACAGATGCAAGACCAGATCAAATGGACCACACAAAGAGGCAAAAAGGGCTTAGTTTTCTTCCTTTCTTTCTTTTTTTTAAAAAAAAACAAAAAAAAACAAAACAAACAAAAACACTTAAAAAGAAAATTCCAGCTTGACACTAAAAATGAAAAGAAAACCAGCTGTTGTAAATCTCTGGCTGGGGGGAGACAGTGGCTCAGTGGTTAGAGCGTTCGCCTGGAAGTTCGCGGATTCGCATTCCACTGAGTGCACGTCTAGAGTCCTTGGAGAAGACACCTAACCCCCCGTTTCTCCCACCATTGGCGCCGTCGTGGACACCCTGCTGCGGTGTAGGAGTGCAGGACACAAATTTCCCCGTTCAAAATCTTTCTTTCATCATAACTTGAAATTTTAACAGTTGGGAAGCTAGAATTTTGCTAGTTCTGCTGGAATGAGGCAAACACTTAAAACCAGCCTTGGTGTTTTCTAGCTTTGAGTCTTTTGGCATCTAGCTTCTGTACACTAGCGATTGGTTTACACTGGCATGTGCTCACACCATTTCGGACTTATAACTTAGTATATGAGACCTGCCGTTAGGAACAAATTTTCTTTATTTGCTCTTTGCTATTTTTCTAAAAAAAAAAAAAAAAAACAGAAGAAGAACGAAAAGAAGTCAAGCATACTAACATTAGAGCCAATTTTTTTATGTGCATTTTACTCAAAAATTGACACATTGCTGCACAGTAGTTAGCAAGGTGGCCTCACAGCAAGAAGGTTGGGGTGAGGCTTGAAACAGTGGCCTTTTTGTGTTGAGTTTGCATGTTGTCCCTGTAAATATATGAGGTTTCTCCACTCTGGTTTCGTTGGATAGGAAATGTACTGTAAATCTTGTATACTTCTTTTGTTACATCTTTTATTTTAATCATTCAAAAGTGTCTGTAGTTAACGTGATTCCCCAGCTGCAGGCAGTTCCTGACCAGCTGTATGGCACAGTGTCATGTTAACTAAGGAATGTGGTGATACTGTGTGCCGAAACCCCTCTCCGCCCCGCTCCCCCACCCCTTTTTTTTATTTTGTCATCACTTATCTGTAAGTAGGGGTCTGGAACCTTCTTTCACCCACTACTCTGTAAGAACACACCTCTTTTGTTTTCCACAACTGTATAAATAAAGCAGACAGGGACACAGTTCTTATGGTCAGGGGAGAATGTCCTACATTTGTCGACAAGTAGAATTCAGAGTTCTGTCGTTTGTTCTCAAGTCTCAATTTGGGGTAAATATTCATGTCTTGTACCTCTAACAGGTTTCCTCTCACTCGCCATAATCATGCATGTTAGGTTTGTCTGCTGCTATGAAATTACCCCAAGGAATGTGAGTGTGTGTGGATGGTTGTCTGTGTGGTGCCACAACAGACTGGCGATCTGTTCAGGGTGTATCCTACCTCTTGCCTGAAATCAGCCAGGATAGGCTCCAGCATCCCCCACAACCCGACTAGGGATGAGCACTTCTGAAGGTGAACAAATTGACCTATTGCCAAAACCAAGAGCTAGAAGTGATTAACAAGCTTTGACCCAACAACTTTTGTTTACCATACAAAAATTATAGTAAGTAATTTTCAGTGCCTCAAAAAGTTTTTTTTCTGCCAGTAAATCTATTTTGAGCCATGGATCTGATCAAATCTAAAGAAAAATTGCAAAAAATGGATTTACAAAACATTTCCGTAACCCATTTAAGAGAGAATTACATAAATTCCCTTGTCTATTAACATTCCCAACTTCATGACAACAAGTATATGACACGCTTCATGAATCCAAAATGCAACTAACCTGGATTAAATGTTTGAGACTGATTAACTGTTTGAATGCTTAACACTAAATATTTAAGACTGAAACACATTACAAGTGATTAAGAGTGTGCATTCAGGCATTCACGCTGTGAACCATATGCCTGTGAGAAAGCGTTAACCCCATCCTACCTCACAGCTTCACAAGCAGGTTTCCAGAAACTCAATAATCCAACAGAGAGCCCAGGAGAGCCAGACAGCCCTGGCTAACCCCATCTGATAGACATCTAGGTAGCCTGCTCAGGCTAATGCACTGTTGTGGTCCTGAATACAGTGTACGATTACAGTGTTACAAGCAGGCTTGACAGTTAATTGCTTTTAAAACCTACTCACTATATCATGATGTACCTATTTCAGAGCTCACGAAAAGATCCAAGTCTACAGTTTCTTAATTCATTCGAGTTTTAAAGCATGCTAACCATTCTTCTTCTTTTAGCATTTCCCTTCAGGGATCGCCACAGCAAGTCGGTTTCTTCCATCTAACCCTATCTGCTGAATCTTCTTTGGTCACGCCAACTATCTTCATGTCTTCCTTCACTGTATCCATGAACCTTCTCATTGGTCTTCCTCTAGGTCTCTTTCCTGGATGTTCCAAACCCAGCATTCTTCTTCCGATGTACTCTCTCTCTCCTCTGCACATCTCAGTCTGCCCTCTCTGACTTTATCTCGAAAACCTCTAACATGTGCTGTCCCTTTGATATACTTATTTCTAATCCTGTCCATCCTGGTCACTCCAAGAGAAATCTTAAGCATCTTCATCTCTGCTACCTGCATCTCTGTTTCCTGTCTTTTTCTCCGTGCCACTGTCTCTAGACCAAACAGCACAGCTGGTCTCACCATGATTTTGCACACTTTCCCTTTCATTTTAGCTGAAACTCTTCTATCAAACCTGATACTTTTCTCCACCTGTTACAGCCTGCCTGCACACACTTTTTCACTCCTTTTCCACACTCTCCATTGCTCTGGACTGTTGATCTTGAGTACTTAAAATCTTCCACCTTCTTTATCTCTTCTCCCTGCAACCTCACTTTTTCATATGGCAAATGTATTGCGGCCATTCACCTAACAAGCATATTGAGGTGTTAGGTGTTTCTTTTAGTGATGATATTAACAATTTAATCTTGATAAAACTTTAATTCAGGATGTTAAAATATTTACATTGTGTCTACTTTGCTTAAGGAGTGCCAGAAAGATTTGTTGTTATACCTGTTGGTGGAATTCCCACCTTACTTTTATGACAACATATAATTATATTTCTTTTCTTTACTCTAATTTTTTTTTTAAGTTTCAGCTTTTGTAACATTAAGCACACTCAGGTAAACTGTTGAAGGCTTTAGCACAGCAATAGCCATAGACGGAAAACAAAAAAGCTTTTAAATAAACTACATTTCTGTAATATCAAGAAGCAAAACAAGTCCATTGTACTTCTTTTATTGTGTAAATTCTGTACATATTTTTTTTTTTCATTCATAAAATTGTTCAAAAGTATCGAAGCAACAAACAAGCGCTTCGATCAACTTTATTCTCAATATTCCATTAGTTCTCATAGAAATGTTTGAGGCTGGAAAACAGCACAAAAAAAAAAACATCAAAGCTGTTTCTACTTTTATTAATCACAAAATATAAAGTTCAGTTTGTGACAAAATCATAGTCTTCCTACCATTTATCTGGTTGCTGGAGAAGCTGCCTTTGCAGAGAAACTTAAACCACAACCAGGCCAAATTTTCCAGTTCATCTGCAAGAATTTCCTTTCTAGGTGTGGAACATAATCCTCTTAGGGGGGTCCTGGGTCTTCCTCCGGACCATCTTCTAGTGAGACATGTACGATTAACCTCGCCAGCGAGATATTCTAACAAGCATGCTAACAATAGTCATGCAAAATGTGCATCTGGACACATTTGACTTTTAGTTATGTAACCATAAAATATTTATTATAGTTTCGACCAATTTTACCAGGAAATAACATAAGCATAGCTGGTTCATTGAGATAAAGTGATGATCCCCATAAAGTTTGTACAATGTAGTCTCTACAATGTTATAAAGAACGAGTGAAATCAGCACAAAACACCAATTTCCCCGTTAATGTGTCGTCTGATTTATGATCCATCAGGGAGTTAATTAATCTGATGAGACACAGCAGAGTGTCACTATCAAGGAGGGTCATTTGAAACGGAGGACTACTATTTATTTCAAGGATAAAATCATGGAGTATTTCTGCGTGATAATGGTCTTCACTTTGGTCAGTCATTAAACAAAACAAAGGAACTACAAGGGTAGAATCTTTAGATGAGAAAAACAATTATATGCAGAGCGCTCTGTCGAATGTCGCAATTTTGTTTTTCAACATCTCGTTGCTTTTTCATCAGATTAATCAGCAGAAAAGAGCATTCAGATCACACGGCCTCTCTAACATTTGGAAGCTGAGTGACACTGTCAAAGACATAGATTAACTTTGTCAAAAATATGATGGGGGTCTTGAAGCCATTGCATGAGGAAATGAATGTGTCAGAGTCAATATTTTCTTCTAAATGGAGTGGCCATCATCGCAAGTTTCAATCGTGTTTTTCTTCATACACATTGCATTAGCAATTTTAAAAAAAAGATTAAAGTTTAGGATGAAATTCTTTTCTGCACTTGAAAAAAAACTAAGAAAAGTGAATAGAAAACTACAATGAGCCTCGCCACATTGGTTGCTTTACATACACTTTCATCCTTCACTCCTTCTCTCTCTTTGAATGTGTGATTTATCTATCAGTCAGATGTAGGTTTGACTTTCTGCTGTACAGCCAGCCATTAAAGCCCGAGGGAGATTCACCTTGCCAGGCAGCTGCCTCAAATGAAAAGCTAAAAGAGCACATTAACTCATCAATATGAGGGCATGAAGATGAAAACAGTTGTCAAAGACCTGTCAGAAATAACTGATTACATAATGCTTTCCATTGTATGCAGGTGAGGTCATCAGAGTCTAACAGAAACGACACAAGAAAGTGAGAACACACAGTCTAGGAAGGCTTTGATAGTTGCTTTACACAAAAAGTGTGTATCATCTTCAAAAAGAGCCATAAATATGCAGTAAGCTGACATTAGAGTGGTGCATTTAATAGGTGTTGTCAACGCTTTCCATAATCTTTTGCTGCATTTTCAAAAGACATTCAGACAGTTCCTAATATCTAATTTTATTAATCAAATACTTTAAATTTGATCAGCAAGTTTAATAAACCCTCATACATATCTTTTGTTTTTATATTTCAATGACATAGACGGCCTTCAGTCAAATAACACAATCTACTTTTCCCCTGTGGATAGTTGTCCTGTGCAGACACAAAAGCATTTTTGAATGATATTCTGTCTCTATGCAGCACCAAATACTGTTTGCAGAAAACATTAGCACGAGGTGTCCTAGAGCGGGTGCATCAGTCAGTACCAGTCACAAACCATTTACCACATGGTGAGGAAAGCTGCTTCCATTGCCGCGTCTCACACTGTCTCCAGAATTATTGCATGGCTTGTCACACAGTGTTTCAAAAAAACTGCTAAAAGGTGTGTTTGCGTCATAATTTATATTATACTCAATCTTTTTATGTTTCACTTGTGATCATTTCAGCTCAAAGCGATTGTAGAGTCAGTCAGTTTTGCTAATTGGAGTTCATTTAGATGGCTTGTGTCTGCAGGATGTGGAAATTTAATTTTGTACCAGCACACATTGAGTTACGTCGTTTTTAGGTACAATTACATGCAAATCCATGATTTAAGAAATGAATGATGAAAATGAGCATAAAGTCATTTTCACCCACTCTGGGGGTTTTCTCAGGCTTATTTTGACTTTGTAAATAAAAACTAAACTCTAAGAAAGACATATATCAAAGTTGGTTTTATTTTTATAGATAAATAAATAGATAAATAGTATGTCTTTTTAGTTTCAAGGAATCATTTCCTTTTTAAAAAAGACATGTAATGAAAATTAGTCTTTCTGGGGGTGTCTTTCCACATAAAATACATACAGAAAGTGGTGTAGTGTTTCACTCATGCATGTCTGAGTAGTTTGCATGTACTTTCAAACACCAGTTAGTTCTTGGTCTTGGATTTTGTTCTCTGCCACCTCCGTATTTTGACTCAACCAGGCAGTGTCTTTGCAGCACCAATGCACATAATCTGTATTCCAACTCTTTGTGGTGGATAGGGAATCATACAGTGCATGTAAGGTTTTACAACAAGGAGTGTCATTTTTATGTAAATGGGCTAGCAAGAATCCAACAGAAAATGTACCAGCTTTGATCAATTGATTTGCTAATTTGAGGTGGTACCAAGCGGAGAGAAAAAGGTGGGGAAATTTGCAAGGTCAAGAATGGAATTAAAACCGTATAAATGTATTTAAAAGCTTTTGGATTTACTAAAGAGTAGCATATGTATCTATATATGTCATAAATAAAATTATTGACCCATGAAAGCACAATATCTCCTATTTAGCATAAAATATACCTACATTCTCTATTGGACAATATCTGTCCACAAAACCCCAAAGAAAACCTAAACCCCGTTTTGTTGCAGGAACATTCCATAGCCTGCACAATGAACAGCTTTCTAATAATTGGAGAACACATAGTGTAAACTACACCATGCTCTCTGTGCTCTATAGAAGTGCTGTAACATGTGGAGAACAGCAGGGTTCCACAATCTTGGTCCTTGAAGGCCAGTCTCCTGCAGGTTTCAGGAATTTTCTGCCTGAAATACATCTTGTTCAGTCTCAGATGTTTGATGTCAAGCTCTACACATAATTACCCATTGATTTGAATCAGGTATGTTGCAGCAGGGAAACTCTTCATAGCTGCAGGTTGCCAGCCTTTGAGGATTAAGTTGATGATCTCTGTTGAAAAGTACGGTATCTGCCTGTAAAACTATTTACTTTGAAACTGGACAAAAGTCCTATGAACAATGTGCACTGGGTCTAGTTTTACTTAAGATAGTTTTAGGTATTTTAGTAAACAATGCTGTGTAATGTGTCTAGTGGATTAATTGACATACTTCGTAGTTTTATTTAAGTTTATGGAGTCAATTTTCTCAGTGTGTATGTACAATGCATTCCGGGGTTTTAAGCAAAAAAAATTAAAGTCATCAAGATTGTTGTTTTGATTTAACTGGATTTTAGTTCATCTCTAGGTTTTTTGGATTCCTTAAATCAGACTTCTGTGATAATCAGTTTAGTCAGTTGAGCCATAATTTAAAAAATTTAAAAATTAAATTTTTTTTTTCCATAATTTAAAAAATTATGGAAAAAACTTCTGAAGGCTGTTCTATATTATTACGCAGATCAATATTTTTGGCAATCTGAGAAAAGAAATTGTTTCTGTTGCTGGAAAGCAAAAAATAGGAGGATGAAAACATTCTATATTTTACAAATATAAAATATATTATTTAACATAAGCATTTAAAGAGATATGTGCCTGATTCAGAGCCCACACTGTGCTGTGAAGATAGAGGGATGATGAGGGAGAATTCTGCAAGACGAATATGCCAGATTAAGAGAGCAGCTGCTAAAAAAAACATTGAAACAAAGCAAACAGGAAGTGTGTAGCATCCTCCAGCAGCTTGTAGTTCTGCAGAAACAGCTACAGAAAAACCATTATTTAGAACTCGATGAATCTTTAAATTCTACGTTGCACTAAACATAAATTCTACGTATGTTTAGTGCATCAGATTATTATAATCTGATGCACTAAACACTATATATTTGCGTGTTTAAACTCTACATAGAGTACAGTTATATTGCTATGTAAAAATAAACATTTTCATTTTAAAAAAACCTTGTTTTTGAAAAAATTATTAGAATAAAAATGTATCTTCTATTTTTTACTCTGAAAAACCCCCCCAAAAAACAAATGAAACAGTCTCATTTAAAAAAATGTAAACAGATCTAGATTGTTTTGTCAAGAACAACAAATGATATAATGAAGCAATGCAAAAATAGAACATTTTCTGGAGCATGCGCTTTCTATTTTTCTTTTGACCAAGAAAAGAAATTACCCACAAGGGGATGCATTCATAATTGTTGAAAGGGGCATTTTTAGCAATAAACTTAAAGTATTGTTAATCACAAAAAATTTCAACTAATTCCATTCAATTTATACAAGGTTCTACTAGTACTCTTATTGCTCACCTACAACTCAGCTGGAGTGTGACAACTGACACAAGCTACCAGACTTAATTAACATAATTTATCTTATTATTATTTTGCAGAGGCTGGTGACAATACAAAGCTAGCAGATATTCTTTTTAATTAGCATGACTACTGGCTTGTGAACCAAACCCATATTACTTACTCTCTAATTATTAGTATGACACATTTGAATTTAGCAAGTACTAAATCACCAAACTGTTTCAACTAAATTTTACAAGGCAGTGTTACAAGCAAAAAACTTAAACTATTAAATGTCTAAAAGTTACTTTCTGATCAAAATATCTTCAATATGTAAGGCTTACTTATGTAGTATTATACCTACACCATATTACCCACAGTATTATACCTACACCATATTACCCAAGATCGAAGCGTCTGGATATAAGATATGTCCAAAATAAAACAATTTAAAGATAAAGAAAAATGAAAGAAAACCTTTATTTGTCCCACAATGGGAAAATTGCAGTATGCAACAGTACAGGCACAGGAAGAAAAAAGGTCACGACAAGTGTGCACAAACAAAACAAAAACACAAAAGGCAAAATAGACAAAGGACAAAAACATGCATTCAAAGTGAATTAGCTACTCCATAGTTCTGACAAGAAATAGCAAAAAGAGCACATGGTTAAAAATGCTCATTGTGGAGTCTCACAGCAGAAGGAAGGAAAGACCTCCTAAATCTCTCCTTCACACAGCGAGGGTGGAGCAGCCTGCCACTGAAGCTGCTTTTTAGTGCAGACAGTGTCCTGCAGGGGGTGGGACTTGTTGTCCAGCATGGATGTCAGTCTCTTCAGGACCCTTCTGTCACCCACCTCCTGCACTGAGTCCAGGGATTTAGGGTTAGGGTTAATGTTGGAAAAATGTAAAAGCGTGGAGTGCTCCCTGCAGGTCAGGGACAGGGACAGAGTTTCAGTATTTTGGGATCTGGTTCACGAGTGGGGGGAGAATGGCAGATTGCCAGACAAATCGGAGCACCATCCGCAATAATCAGGACGCTACAACGGTCCGTCTTGATAAAGAAAGAGTTGAGCTGAAAAGCAGAGCTCTTGACTTGCAAGTCAATCTAGATTCCCACCCTCAGCTATGGTCACCAGCTGTGCGTGGTGACTGAAAGAACGGGATTCCGAATACAAGCGGCAAAAATGAGCTTCCCCCGCAGGGTAGCTGGGCTCAGAGATATAGTAAGGAGCTTGCTATTCGGGAGAAGCTTGGAGTAGAGACGTTGCTCCTCCGAGTCGAGATAACCCAGATGGGGTGTTTCAGGCATCTGGTAGGATGCCTCCTGAGCGCCTCACTGGTGAGGTGTGTCGGGCATTTCCCCCCAGGAGGAGAACCAGAGGCAGGCCCCGGACCTGCTGGAGAGACCATCTTTCACAGCTGACCAGGGAACGCCTCAGGACTCTCCTGGATAAGCTGAAGATGCAGATGGGGTGAGAAAAGCCTGGCTTTCCTGTATGAGGCTGTTGTCCCCGAGACCCGGATTAGCGGAAGACAACTAAACAAAAATATTTAAAAACATAAGAATGTCTCATGCAACACGTAAAATGTTTTTTTATGACGTAAACTTAAAAAACAGATGTTACTAATTTTTGTGACAATCTCACCGTCGAGTTGTTCTCCTTTTTTTTTTTCTTTATCCCAACTACACTTTAATTTAAAAAGCTGTACAAGGTAGATGTGTTCCGGATACAGTACCAACCACATTTTCCTATTAATTTCACTTGAGTCTCACTTTTCTCAAAAGTTGCAAATGTCAAATAATTTTCTAAAAAGATAATTTCTCAATTAAATTCCAGGTCATTTTCATGCACAGTTTGTCAGAGTAATTTACTCTGAGAGTACATTTCACTCAGCTTTTTAATTTCTGCCCGTTCTAACTGAATGTACAATAGATTTCTTAACCTCAATAATCCTGTTAAACAATTCCTAAGAACACCGGGGAAAAAAGACTTTAGATAAAGGCTGGTTTTCACTAGAAAATCTGCTATGGGGACTGAGATGTGAGGGGGGAATCATAATGAGTCGATAAATAAATAAGAAGTCCTGAAATTTTGCCAATACTCACAGACAAAGAGACAGAGGGAAGAAGGAAGACGGTGAGAGTAGAATAGACAAAAAAATATGAGAGGGAAAACTGGATGTGAAGACAGAAGGAAGCCCGAGGCTAGGATTCGTCTTGTCAAAGTAAGACTTTTAACTGGGTCCTGAATTCTGTCAACATGGTTCTTTCACAGTCTTACACCATTTCCATCCGGGACCTGTTTTAGTGGGGAAGATAGCTCATGGTTAGGAGGAATATGATGGGAGACCTGTGGTCTTCAGATGCTGACACTGACATTTGCTCTAGACCTACATATCTAAGCCAGGAGTATAGAGCAGCGGATGTGATTAAACCACTTTATAGGCCTGGTATTTTTGCCTGTTCTGAATAATGCTCTTAGATAAAAGATGTGGAAAAAGAAGCTTGCACACTATGTGCTTGGAGGGCAGTTTAAGACTACACGAATTTGAGGTTAAAGCTTTAAGGAGATGTTACATAACCACGGGCAATTTTATTAGTGTTAAGCAGGATTTATGTTCTATCCAAACTGCACAATGAAAGGTCTTTTCCACCTCCCCTAAATCTGAATGTGTGAGTATTTGCAGAAATTGCATAAGGTAAATGGGTAGTAATGGGAGGTTAAGGAAATACCATACCTAAATTTTATTTGTACCATATTTTCCGCACTATGACGCATACTTACAAACCTTTAATTTTCTCAAAAGCCAACAGGCGCCTTATAATTCAATAAACCTCATGTATGGATCAATATTGGTTAAGTATGGCTATTAAGACCCCAAAATGGCACCTGTCAAGAGTCATGCCTGTAACGCAGGATTCAAACCTAGGCTATCAGTCACACAGTGCATCATGGGAAGGGAGCAGCAGCGAGAGAGTTCAACATGAATGAATGGTACAGAAGTGAAGGAAGCAACAAGATGACCAGTGCCAAGTAAGACTAAACAGAGTTTCTGAGGGAATAAAGTGCCATCAATGAGCCTTACTATGTGGAAAATACTGTATCTGAACGTCCATCAGATACTTCTTATTACGTTATTAAAGAATTGCAGAGAATAGCATCAACTCTTCATCCATCGTCAAAAGTATTTTTAGTTTCAAGCTATGTAAAAACAAAACAAAATGTATCAAAGCCAAAATACAAGATAGTCGGCACCAAGCCAATGGCAAAGCTGTTACTTTAATGCTCCTAGAAGCATGGCTCTCTTAAACAGAGGTCAGGTGATTTATTAAACCATCACAAGCCACATAAACAAATGCAACTAAATAATGCATGCACTCATGCATTTATTATTAAAGTCAATTCATGGTTTCCATTTCTGTCCATACGCAAGGGCTGTGTGACATAAATTTTGCCATCTAGTTCAGCTGATTTAATGCATCCACAACATTTGTTTCTGAATGCTGACTCAGCAATGGGATTCAAGTTGGATGCTGAATAAAAATAAGCAAGGAAGCAAATGAGTAAAAGGACAAAATAAAATAATGTTTACTATTTTAAAAACGTACTAAATTCACATTAAAAACTTATGGAGGTTTAGTAAATGTGTCCGTGAAATTCATCATATCGTATGCAAGAAGTATTAGATGACCAAAAACAATCAATAATATTAGGCTTCATTTGATTGGGCTTTCATTGACATTGGACTGACCAACCATTGCAAACAGGAAGCCGCAAATGGTGTGTTTCTTTTTTAATTTTAGGTGTGTTTTTTTTAAAAAAAAAGCAAAAAAAACTCATAAAACAGTGGCAGGATGAGCAACTTCTTAGCAGAATGCGTACCTTCTTAGGTACGCTGCTGGGCTAAAATATCTGAAACCCAAAGTAGTTTTAATTATATTTTGGCCAGAAGTACAAATAAAATATTTCTAAATGGTTTTCTTTTATTGTTGCTTTCAGATGTTTGTTTTTGCTTTCAAGGATTTGACTCATTCCTTTCAGCCAGCATTTGTTGCCAGGCAGGTTAAAGTCAATGGAGTGTTTGTAAAGGCCTTCAGAATTTGTTTTGCTGGCCCTACAGTCATTGCGCTCCACAAAAAGTTAACAGCTATTTAAATTTTGCTTTCACTAATAAGATTTTGAGCTGTTTCACATCTGTTTTTTCCAGACAACAATTTCAGATTTCTTGACTGAACAGTCACAGAGCCTAGCAGAGATGAAGATGCTGAGGATCTGTCAGGGAGTGACCAAGATGGGCAGAATTAGAGGAACAGCACATGTTACAGGTTTTGTAGATAAAGTCAGAGAGGCCAGACTAAGATGGTTTGGACATGTGCAGAGGAGAGAGAGGGAGTGCATCGGAAGAAGGCTGCTGGTTTGGAACCATCAGGCAAGAGGCCTAGAGGAAGACCAAAGAGGAGGTTCACGGATACAGTGAAGGAAAACATGAAGATAGTTTGGGTGACCGAAGAGGATGCAGCAGACAGGGTTAGATGGAAGAAACTGACGTGCCGTGGCGACCCCTGAAGGGAAATGCCAAAAGGAGAAGAAGAAAATATAGAAGTTATTCTATCAGTAAGCAACAAATGAGCAAAGAGAGCAATTAGACAAGGTGGCTGGTTCCTTTTTAAGGTTACTTTCAAGATGGACTTTTCAAATGAAGTTGAACAAAGGGAAGAAATCCAACGAGCATGTGACAGGAGAAATGTTCACATCTGTAAAAACTTGTGCAGAAACATGACAGTACAGGCCAGTCTTTTAGCATTAGTGATGAGAGAATAAGATCAATTTTATCTACAAAAAATCCTAAAGCATTAATGCATTCCCACAGACAAAAATGCCTTGCTCTCCAATTCTGCTCTTTTTCATCTCAAAAGTTTTCTCTGAGGTTGAGAAGAGAACTTGACAGGACAGTCAACTACACGGTTCCTCGACAGGCTCAAAGAGAAAAAAAACTTACCCAATTAAAACAGTCTAGCCTTGAAGCTGTTCCCATGATGTTTGATTTTAATCTTAACTGAGAACAATCCCAACATTCATGTTATCAAAGCATTGCCACGTTTCATCCTAGATTTTAATACTTTTTTAAAATCTAATCTCTTTGCAAGGAAACCCACTCAACAATAGTTTTTAGATGTTTTAGTGTCACACACACTCTTCTGAAATTACAAACAGCAGTGCGGAATTTGAAAAAAAAAAAAAGTTATAAAAAATTTCAAATTAAAAATCATTTCTTTTTGCCTGGCGTTTAGAAATCTGAATAAGGGGATTGGTATGCCAAGCGAGTATGCAGAAGAAAAAAAAAACATGTAAAATGGCACCAACATAGGTCCACATGTAAACTTACTGGTACTTTGGGTTTTTTAAAATCGTTTTTTCATGATTTCTTGATCTGTCTTCAGAGTTCAAGAACCAGATGTAACTGCAACCATCTATACATAGGAGGAAACCACCCCAAAGAAAACAAAAGCAAATGAATAAACCCAAATGAAGGAAATTATGTCGATTTACTTAAATAAAATAGTACCTGATCGAGTTTATTGGGTCACAGAAGTCCAATAAATCAAATCAAATCAAATTTTATTTATAGAGCACTTTTCCAACACAAGGTCACACAAAGTGCTGAACAGAACAAATAAAAACGTGAACAACATCAAAAGTAAAAAAGTCAAAAGTCAAAATAAAAATAAGCATAAAAAAAAAAGAAAATATGCCACATGCATTGACATTCACAAAGCCCCCCCAACCCACCGTACCCCTCATACGCCCATCCTTTCCCAACCTCCATTAAAGCTAAACTGCAAGCTACTGTCTCTTTAGCTGAAATAAAATAAGCATCTGGCCTGATGCTGAGAGGAAATAATAACTGGGGATCAGTCCACACCAAGAGTCGGCCCGCCCATGACTGCAGCGGCCAAAAACCACAGGGGTTCGCAACACCCAGGCCAGTCAGACCCCCACAGACTGAGAGCAGGCAGATCTGCTGGGATGGAGGATCCCCATGAGGAAACGCTGGATTAAGACATAGAATAAGGCAATAGAATAAAAACTAAAACCAGTAAAACCCCTAAAATAAATAAATAACAAAAAAACAAAAGCTCAATCAGAAAAATAAAACTGCATAAAAAAAGGAAAATAAACAAACATAAAATAAATATATAAATAAAACTCTTAAAAAAAATAAAAAATAAAAATCAAGTAAAAGCCAAGTTAAAAAGATGGGTTTTCAGCCTCTTCTTAAAAACATGAACAGACCAGTCTACTGTCTAAGCAGTTCTTTCTGTGTGGCGTTTGCATGTTCTCCCCGTGTTTGCATGTGTTTCCTCCAGGTACTCCGGTTTCCTCCCACCCTCCAAAGACATGCATGCTAGGTTGATTGGCCGGTGCCGAAATTGCCCCTTGGAATGAGTGTGTGTGTGTGTGTGTGTGGATGATTCTACGTGTGTGGTCCCGCGACAGACTGGCGACCTGTTCGGGTTCTACCCTACTCTTTGCCTTAAATCAGTCGGGATGCGCTCCGGCACCCCCCGCAAACCCGTATGGGATAAGCGGATAATGCTATTGAGATATTACCAATATTTACAAAGTTATATGTCAAGTGGCACGGTGGCGTAGTTGTTAGCACAGTGACCTCACAGCAAGAAGGTCGGGCTTGAGTCCAGGGTGGGATGAGATTTGAAGTGCTGGCTTTTCTGTGTGTTCTGTGTGTTGTGAGTTTGCATGTTCTCCCCATGTATGCATGGGGTTTCTCCTGGTACTTTGGTTTCCTCCCATCCTCCATAAACATGCATCTTAGGATAGTTGGCCGTGATGAAATTGCCCCTGAGAATGAGTGTGTGTGTGGATAGCTGTGTGTGGCCTGCGGCAGACTGGCAATCTGTTCAGGGTGTATCCTGCCTCTAACCTTAAATAAGCCTGGATAGACTCCAACACCCCACAACCATATTGAGGATAAGCAGTTAAGAAGAGGGAATGATGATATCAAACAATGATGTCAAAAGCACCCAGTTTTTTCTTTCTTTTGTCATTTCATTAACACAAAGAATGAAATCCAAACAACTCAAATAATGTTTCCACAAAATCTTGGGAAATAGTGCGGAAGCAAAATTGGTGAAGCTCTAAGCTGGAAAGTACTGAAAATAAAGTTTACCTATGCTGAAAAAAATTCAACATTTTTAAACTATGTAAAAAGGAACAAAATAAAGGGTTCTTTTTTTCAGCTAAAATGGCCTTCATTAGTTATGGAACGACTGTTTCTTTGCTTTTCATGGCAAACGTGACGGAAAAATTCTTTGACTTTTATTAGTTGATAATAAACCCAGATTCTTTTAAAAAATCTCTGTTGACTTAAATGTTATTGTAGAATGTAAGCATTTTTCTGCTCTGCTTTTTCACCCTCTTTCTGTGAAATAACTTCAGAGGATCCAGTCAAGCATAATCTTTGTTTTTCCACTACTGCTCTGCATTTTATTTGTGAATATATTGTTTCATTTTCCAAAGAAAATTGGCTTCATTTTATGTGTTTTTAAGGTTCGCTTTATCAGTGGTTATAAAAAGAACCTCCAATTTGAAAGTGGCCAAGTGTGGGGAAATACACACATACATTTTGAGCAGAAAAAAAAGGGGGAAAAAATCTTAAAGCTTAAACAAATATATCATGCACTCGACTCTTAAGTCTTTTTAAGAGGGAGGGAAAAGACGAGCCTGGCAAGGTCTGATAAGGTTCTGTAATAATAATAACATTTTCATAAAGCTCATTAATTGAGAGTCTGGAGGTAATTGCCGCATTTGCTTTAGGCTGACTGTGTTGGTAATGCTGACGACTGTCAAACTGACAAACAACAAGTTGTGGAATATGGATTTTCTTCCCTCTCAGCGTGTGTTAATAACCTACCATCTGAGCATTGCCAAGGGAGACTGTCAAGATGGCATCAGTGATAAAATGTTAACATGTGACAAAACGCACCTGCCCGCGAGAAGAACAATTCAATTTGAAATTGAATTTGTACAACTATCAGGAAAACCTTTTTCTTAATCCTCCCCTGAGGGAAAGTAATATTGATTAAGAAGAAAAGAACAGAAGGAAAGTTTTTTTTTTTCCTTCACAGTTTCTGTCTCGGAGCTCCCACACACAGTCACGATAAAAAAAAGAAAAACTTGCACCATTTAAACCAATGGCTTGAACAGAAACACCCTTGGTTCATTCCCCCCCCCCCCCCCCCCCCCCCCCCACAGTTGCATGAACAACGCAAATAATAATGTCCTGAAAGAAAAGTGTTCAAATAAAAATACTTTTTAAAAAAGATGGCAAAGAATGGAAGTTTGCAAGAACTGCACAGAAGAAAAAAAAAAATCAAACGTGAATATTAAATGTACATCATCTTGGCAATACGCCTGTTCTTATGTGCAGACAGTCAGAAACACATAGTGTCACATTTTCTCCAGTTTGCTAAGTCTCTGCTTGCTGTCCATTTTGTTACAAAATCTTTATGGTCACCAACATAAATCATAACCAGCAATAGAACGTTGTTTTAGTGTGACCCAATTTTAATTCTTGTGAAATGTTGCACGGTGGCGCAGTTTTTAGGACAGTGGCCACACAGCAAGCAGGTCGGGGCTTGAGCCCCGCAGAGGGGACAAGGCTGTGAAACACTGGCCTTTTCTGTGTGGAGTTTACATGTTCTCCCTGAGTATATGTGCCTTTTCAACCATGTTCTTTGGTTTCCTCCCACCCGCCAAAAACATGCCTGTTAAGTTGATTTCCCACTGTGAAATTGCAAAGTGAAAGTGTTGTGTGTGTGTGTGTTTGTGTGTGTGTGTGTGTGTGTGTGTGTATGTGTGTGTGTGTGTGTGTGTGTGTGTGTGTGTGTGTGTGTGTGTGTGTGTGTATGCGCGTGTGTGTGTGGCACCGCTACAGACTGGCGACCTGTTCGGAGTGTACCCTGCCTCTCGTCTTAAATCAGCCAGGATAGTTCTACTTCCTATTTGATCCAATATGAATGCTGTGATTTTCATCATCGTAATTACCAGTAGTACCGATAATTGTAACTTGGCACGGATACCCTGTCCATCCCTTTTGCTTGTTCTCTATTCTTTCCTTCCAGTCTTCCTTTCATTTACTCTCTGTCTTCAATGACTGGCTGCAAAAAAAAAAAACTACCTATACCTATAAACAACTATAAATGTTGTTGAAAAATTGAAATATTTTATTTTTGCCTAAGACAGCTCATACACTCTTGGAGTCTTCGGCATAGCAAATTTGTGCAGGAAACTTGACTCATGGAACAATGGAACATTAATTTTTAATGTTAGTTTGAATGTATTAAGCTTGAATAGAGATCTGATGAGACAAGAAAAGTTGTTTGATGACAAATTAAATTTTCACAAAAAAGGTGAGAAGGAAAAGAGACTTCAGGGCCAAACATAATAATTAATTAATATCTATACAGTCACATTTGTTTTTTCTCCCTTTCTCTTTCACCACCAAATGATGCAGTTTGTTTTCTTCTATTGTCATTTCAGTGCACACGTACTTTACAGACATGGTGTGAAAGGCTCCTGGGCTCTGAATTAAATGTCCCATGGAGTAAAACATGTGCTATGAAGCTAGCAGCCTTACAGGTAACCACTTAACTGTTCCTCCTTAACAAAAAAAAAACACAGTAGGTTTACTATAAGATGCTTTGTCACTAATGTGGCAGTTAGAAATGTTGCAATAAAATATTACTAAGACAAGAGCAATGCAGAATCCCTCAACTTTAGTCCCAAACTTATTATTTGAATAATGAGTCACTGATCCCTGAAGACAAACTTAAGGTTGATTGTTCGAGTATTTCTCTTTTACCCATCTATTACTGCTTTATGGCACAGTTTTGACAAACACTTCACTAATTAGGTCATCACCAGGGTCATCTCAGCCATCTCATAGAGAGTACCCTCCATCTCTATCATCCTACAAACATCGGCTGTCACCAGCTAATGCGGCGGGCATCAGGCGATGGGCGGCAACGCTGCTGTTTTCATGATGTCTGAAGTGTGCGGATGACTGATGCTGTCTGACGCTTGATGTTGGGTGAAGCGTACAGTAATGGGGAGACAGAGGTCAGAGAAACCATTACCACAGTGAGGAAGGAGGGGAAGGGGAAGGAAAAAAGGGACGCACGCTGTTGTCTTCTCCAAATGTAAGGCAGGGCGGCTGTCCTTCTATCGTGACTGAATGTCTGTGTGCCGGCTTTGCATTCATTATGACGGGAGACTGGCGTAACACTCATCATAAATACATGACAAGGATGGCATGGCAGAAAATGTTTCTGTCTGTACTTGAAGTAAAGGGGAAGGGCACTTATGAAGACATTTGATTATTTTGGTCTCAGTCCTTTCTTTTCTCTTATGTTGACTCAGAACTGCAAAAGATAAAGTCAGTTTGAGAATATTCAACACACCTGTGAGGGCATGTGAGGACAACAAAAACGCATAAAAATACAACCATGTTTAAAAATCACTTGCACATTCCCTGCAGTGACATTTCCGTTGTGAAGATCCATTTAAATACAAGTCTAAATTTGTACTAGTTTTCCACTGATTCTATTGAGGCACATGTTGACCCCAATTCTGTCATGCAAATAAATCCACCATGGGAATAATAATAGCTCTTCAGATGAGGTGGCATGTAATTACTGTGGCTGACCTCTGCTAGCAGTTACTGACTTCCCACTACATTCATGAAACCATTTAGTATGTTCAATTCATCAACACATGCCACTTTGTTGTCCACAAGACAAGGTTACCATAGCATTACAATGATGCTCCTCGGTTAAGCTATGCTAAGTATTGTTGCAAGGTTATAACTCAATGATGGTTGACGCCATTGAATTCCTCTTATTATGATGAGTTGGAACACCTTGATATTCACTGCAATATTAGTGCACCATCTGGAAGGGTAATGTGACGTTCTCTGGAGTTACGATGTGGGCTCATGCTGTGCACAGCCTTGTTGCCTGAAAATTTGTAGTAAAAAAATAAAACACAAAGGTATGAAAATGTGAAGTAGATGGCACAGGAAATGAACAATGAGGAGAAGGCCCTTCGATTGGAAACAAGGAATGACAAGGCAGGCAGCGGGTGGATTCATCACACAGCCAAGATGTCTTGTACAGACACTAATTTTGGGCCCAAAGCTGTGGGTAATGAACATACCCTGTGACAAATGGGAAATTGGTACAGTTGAGGTGTTGTTGAGGACATATTTACATGCCAGCCAACTGCTGTGACACCACCTGGTGTCTGGGGAAGCAGGAATGCGACAAGGGACAAAGCAAGTCCCAAAAAGCGTGAATCGACAATGCCCTCATATAGCCCACCTGTTGAAGACTTGTGAATCTCGCTGTAAACCAGTAAAAGTAATGTTTCAATTTTATGAAACAAAAACCTGAAAAATGTGAGACAGGTCTGTACTTTGACAAGACTCAGATCCAGACAAAAAACATACTGTTGGTTTGGTTGGTCGTATGTGTGTGTGGCTCCGTGACAGACTGTCGAGCTGTTCGGGATGTACTCTGCCTGTTGCCTTGAATCAGTCAGGATAGGCTCCAGCATCCCCCCCAACCCTGTCTAGAATAAGTGGTTCAGAAGATGAATGAATGACACTCAATCTTAGTTTCTGCAAAGCACTTTGAAATACTTTTCATATGAATTTGGCTTCACCAAGAAACTTGCCTTGCTTTGCTATAAATGTTACTTGGTTGTATTTTTTATGATTTTTGGTTGGGCAAATTTCTCTCCCAAACAGATTAGTTAACTTACTTCAAAGCAGCTTAATTCATTTCTCACAAGTTTAATAAAACATGTCCATATGGAGCTTATTTCTTTTACCAATTTTAATAAAGCCCTTTTGCTTTTTCTCAGGAGACAACAATGAACTGATTGAATCTCACAAAGCCTCTAATACTTTTTTGTCGTATATCCTGTTTTTGGATTTCCTGCTACAAAAGAATCCACCGGTGCTAAATGCAGATGGTTTCGCTCAGAGCTTATCTTGTCCTATTCATTACTTTTAGCAGAATGGATTAAATGAAAAAAAAATCCTGCTGGAGATAAATTGAAGAAACTGTTTTTTGTAAAAGACAATGAAATGGTTCATCTGTTTATTTTCATGAATAAACAGCTCTTTGGTTTTCTTTAAAAGGTAATCATATCAGTCTTTCTCAGTTTACAAAGAACCATAAACACAGATTAGTCAGTGAGTCAACAGTCAACCTTTTATATATATATTTTTTAGATTTTAATTTTCACATTTAATTCCCAAGAACCACTAAAACCAGAATGTATCTTTTGTTACATCCCAACTTTGGTAAACAACCGTTAGATAAATGTGCAAAGTGTCTTTTTTTTCAAGTTTTTACTCAAGTAGAAAGGAAAGAATTTGTTGTTTCCACACCTTTGTGTAAAATTGTCCATCACTGTGAGAAGCTTGGGTTGCAGTTTTCTCTTTACAATCTGCTCCAGGGGATTCAAAATTATCCTCAGCACATATCCAGCTTTAGTCCTCAGTTTGTTTTCCATACCATTCTGTCTCTGATGTCGATGCCTCAGCAGATGGTCGCATAACAGATTGCACTTTTCACAACAAACGTAAAGAAGATATACATCTTCATGCAGACATTAAAGGATCTCGAGATCTCCTGGAAATAAATTCTGGCTGTTCATTCTTGTAGAGCTCTGTGCTGCATTTCTAGTCCTGTCCATCTTGATTCTTTTTTCTTTTGCCTCTCATTGTTTTTCCCAAGATAGGAATGCTACTTTACCTTCTCCACTTCCTCCTAAAATTCACAAAATTGTGTTTTATTTTATTCCTCCTAGGGGATTTTTTTTTTTTTTTTTTTTTGTATTCCGACTGACTCTGACTGACAAGTATTCTAATAAACTACTGATTCTTCTTTGTATGACACAATATATTACTGTCCTCAACACAATATTGTATCATGTATATTCAGTGGTGGATGAAGTACTCACGTTTTGTACTTAAGTAAAAGTACAGGTAATTAGGCAAAAAAATACTTAAGTAAAAGTAAAAGTACCAATAAAAAAAATCTACTTAAGTAAAAGTACAAAAGTAATTGGTGTAAATTTGACTTTTTAAGTAAAAAGTAAAAGTATTCGATCATAATTCAAATGTTATTTTTTGTGCTGTAGGGTCACAAATAAATACTCTGCAGGGGCGCAACCGCCCTCTCCCACCTCTTTTGGTTCACAAAAGAAAAAAGAAAAAGAAGAAAGGAAAGAAGACTTGTCAAGCTATCCCCTGGCAAGGCCAGCGAAAGGGCCACCAAAAGGCAGGAAAATGACACTTATTTTTTAAATGTTCTGGGGGGGAGGCCCCCAGTCACCCTATATTGGCTTTGCCAACGACCTCACTCCTTCACCCCTTTTCTTTAGAAAATTCTAGAGCCGCCCCTGCCCTGTGTAACGATGGCTCAACTTTTTATTTAAAAGTAAACACAACCAACAACAATTTTCTGACTCTTTTTAATTTGTGCTGTATTTGATGTTAGTTTTTTGGCGCTGAATGAATGCGGAAAATGTTTATTCTCGATTCTGATTGGTCCTCGATTCATTGCTTCTTCTCCCGATCAACTGCTCTTTTTAATTTTGGCGAAGCGGCTTCAAGATGCGTTCGAAAAAAAGTGTATTGTTCAAATTCCTGAACAAAAATGTAACAAAAACTGTAAAACACACTTTTAAAAAATAGCGGAGTAAAAGTACAAATATTTGCTCTAAAAATGTAGTGAAGTAAAAGTACCGGTCTCCAATTTTACTAAAGTAAAGTACAGATACACAATTTTTTTTTACTTAAGTACAGTAACAAAGTACATTTACTTCGCTACATTCCACCGCTGTGTATATTTAAACATGTGCTTTTTGTGTGCCTTGTTTTGTTTCCTTTTGCCCCTTTCTTCTAGCAATGATTGATGATTTTATTCAATTAGATACCAGAATAACCTGGCCAATTCAGCCTTTGAATGCACAGTGACAGTCCACTGGCCTTCTTTCAACTCATATCCTGTCATTAGCTGTTGGCATGGTGTTTGGTTTTGTGTTGCCTCAGGCTATAGGTGTTTGAGTTTCACACTTTCATTATGACCAGAGGTGTCAAAAGTACCAACATTTTCTACTCAAGTAGAAGTACAAATACCGAGTTAAAAAACTACTTTAGTAAAAGTAGAAGTATCAACTCAAGTTTTCTACTTGAGTAAAAGTAAAAATAACCTATTTTAAAAGTACTTAAAGTAAAAAAGTAAAAGTAATTTTCAGAAAAAAAAGGAATTTTGTTAACAAAAGCATATGAACATATTTTTTAACTATTATCACATGCTTTAAGGAGCAGAAAATATGATAATAAATGAAAGTGTTTTGTTGTTAAACTTTATGAATCAGAAACATTTATTTCTTAATAATCTTTATTGGAAATTGATTAATGAGTACAATCAAATGTATTATCATTAGCAGGGCATTATGTAACGTCCCTTCAGCTACCAAGCTTCACTCTGCATCACCTAATTTAACCAACTTCAAGACACAAACACACTCAATGTTAAAAAAAAAAAAAAAAAAAAAAAAAAATGAAAAAAAATGACCAAAAGGCTTTTTCAAGCCTTGAAGGCAGGTAGTTTTCAAAGTTCTTTGAGGCAATACTGAATAGTCTTTAACACGTTGATAAGGTTGGGAGTGCCACATACAGCCTGCGTGACACCTGGAACCAGCGTTGCCAAGTGGGAGGTGCTGGATTATCGTACTAATGACGTAAAATTATCGTATTTTACAAAAAATATCGTACACCCAGTAAAACCACGCCCATTGACAAAATAACACCCTTTACATGCACTTGTAAGGCAGTGGGAGTGAAGGAAACACACAGGAGGAAAAATCCTTGGATTCTTTTTCTAAAATTTTAAGAACTGTTAAAATGAAAAAAATAACCAGGGAAATAAGATTTTAAGAAACCCAGAAAGAAACCAGTAGGGGCGGGACTTATGAGACAGTATATATAAATTTACATATCTATACATATCTACATATATATGTGTACATATAAGGTTTTTTAATGTTAACCCAAACATCTACATTATACAAAATCTAAGCGATGTGTAATTTTAATCTCCTCAGTCAGTCTTTATAAACAAATCAATAACATTTTGGGTGCTTTTAAGCACAAATACTTCATCCATTACTATTTATGAATTAATCATTTCAATTAGCTTTGTTTCTAAAGATAAAATAGTGCGTCACAGATCAAAGTTATTTTTATAAAAATACCATCTGCAACATTTTCAGCAAAGACATTTACAATAACCGCAGACTGAAAATAATAATAAGAAGAAAACATTTCTTTGCTGTTAAAAAACTTATAATTCAATCAAAGTTCAGTGTTGCATCAGAAACACTTTGATTTCCGAGCCTGCATCAAGTCTCAAACACGGAAATTAACGTTCCTGGCTGCTCTTTAAAAGTTTGTGGGCGGGGCTACTCGCCCCAAAGTAATGATTGACTGGAACTTTCAGCCAATCATTCATCTGTTCCTTTGTTTGATGCATTCAGGGTTCATTAAAAAAAAAAAAATCCGACAAACAGTCGCTGCTTTTTATCGGTGACAAAATGGCGAAAGTAGCGACTACTTTTAATAAAATTAACGAAGTAAAAGTACAGATAATTGCATAAAAAAGTAGTGAGTAAAAGTAAAAAGTAGACAAAAAAAAATTACTTCGTTAAAGTAAAGATACCGAGTTTTTCTACTTGAGTAAGGTAACGAAGTAGTCTTACTTCGCTACTTGACACCTCTGATTATGACATGACACCTTTGGACAGCCATCCATCCACTGATACAACTGGCTTTCACACCTCACACTACTGTGTCTTGTCGGGTATTTTCTTTTTATAGTCATAAATATGTGCCTCAAACTCTAGCTGTTGCTTTTGTGGTGATGTTTCTGATCTGCAAGATGAAACATGATAGTAGGAAGCAATGTTGGAGGTCAATCTACCTTATCAAACCTAGAAAATAAAGCAAATTTTTTTGCTTTTTTTTCCCCTGGCATGTTGATCTTCACAGTTCATTAGGTTTCATATTGATGAGTTTTTAATCATTCACTCTTTCTACATTTTTGCCATCGATGAGTAATCTTACCTTTGTGTCATCAATGAATGCTGGTAGGAAGTGATATATTGATTATATATTGTGGTTTTTCTCTTCCTCCCCTCACAAAACAGATAATCGCATGACTTGTTTGTGAAGGTGTGCAGTCATGCATTTGTTACGATCTATGATGCACTCCACAACTTCACAAAACAAAATCCAAAGGGTAAGAGTACAGTTTGTTGTGACACTTTTGTGCCTCAAACCACCATTGCAGAAACAATATTTTAGCCCCATGTGGTCTGATCGGTCGTAATAATTTGTTTGACAATCTTTGAGACAACAATGTAAGAAATTGTTGAATTTGTTGTAGTATTGGAATGTCGGGGGGTTTATTTTACACATTTATATACGCTGTAAAAACATTTTAGTTGTTGCGGTGAAATTCTGGCTGCAGGTGTTGCTAAAAGAAGACGGTAAAACTTTTGTTAAAAAAAGTAGTTAAGATAACTTAACAAACACCACTGTAAAATTACAGTCAAAAGGTCCATTTGTCTTTGCTACGTTGTACATTCAATGTACATTTGAGTCACAAAAAACTAACAAGAAGGCGTCTTTTTGTCAGAGACTCAACAAAACTTTAAACTGTATTTATGAAACATTATTGGGACATTACAGGCTTTCTTTGAGTATCCTGAAAAGCAGTTTTTGCCATGTTGGCATTTTATCGGTTTATCATCTGGAGCCACTTGTTCGCGTTAAGAAGATCAGATGAATTTGGCTGTGTATTTCTGAGGGGATCAGACCTTTAAGCTGAAAAGATGGCTTCAAAGATTCCTCAGTGGAGGCGTTATCTTTAATCTTCACTTCATATAAACTGTAAAAGGCGGGCTGGTTAAAAGAAAAGAAAAACAACTGTGTATTAGTGCCAAGACAGTGTTTCAAAATTACACTTGTTTATGGATAACATTTAAATCCACTACATACAATATCAAAATTTGGCACATCATTGCCTAGTCAGTAAATGGGATGTAACTCTTTTCCGTAACACAATTATCAAGTTGTGAAGCTTGAAATTTGAACCAATGTAAGATTTTCCTCTCTACTTTCTAGCATTGTGATTACAGAGCTGCTGGTGGTCACATGTTGAGATTACCTCCATGCACACTGCTGTCATTTCATTCTATAGAGACCAATGGCATGCTTGATCCAGGTGCTTTTCATTTGCTCCCACAGATCCCCTTTTCTCACCCATTCAACCCTGATGGCTCCTTTCACACCACTGTCTGCAACCTCCCCGAGAAGCACAATGAACACCAGTCTGTTGCCCTGTCTGGCAGACGGACTTTTATCTGCAGAGAAGCTCACAGCTCATGGAAAGCCTTTTGTTACCTATCTAGGTGGCTGAATGACTTCTTCCTTTGATTTGTACTTGGCCATTTTCCTCTCACACTGGATATGTCTCTGTCATTCTTTTCAGATGTGACAAAATACTCTTATATCTTGATAGAATGGAACCACGCTCATTCAAATTCTTCTTCAAACCTTAAAATACTGCATTGATGAAAGTTGTCATAATTATTTTGTGTCGGGCTAGATAAATGAATTTGTATCACATTTGTTTTAAATGTATCCATTCAGGTTACAAAGTTGGTTTTAGGTACTGGTCAATAAATCAAAACATCCATAGCATGAGTCACAGTATAAGAGCGATAGAGTGACTCAAAAAAGACCCCTGCATCCTTCAACCCTCTTAAAAGTCTGCCTGTTCTTAGAAAGCCGACAACAATCTTCTCTGGGCGCTGTGAGTGGCAGTGTTGGGCAGAAATCAGCCTTTATATAGATTGTAATTGTTTCTCCCTGCTCATGCGTCTCTCTTCACATCCATCTCCCTTTTTTTTCTCTGGTTTTGGGCAGGTTTAAACCGCACAAGGTCATTGCTCTCAGGCAGCCACAACTTGGCTTTATTGTTCCAGCAGGTCAGTGGGTCCGACACACATCACAGCTATTATTCCTCAGGAACAAATGGCCATCCCACGCTTTGATCTATAGTCTTCTCTCTCAGACACTTCCATAATACCCTTGACAGGATTCGCTCTTTTTTTTTCCTGTTACTTTCAGATGAGAACTCATCTTTTTTTCATCATTTCCCACATTTTAGGCATCATATCACAGCTAAAAGGAGTAGAAATAGTTTGTGTCAAATGTAGGTGACAAGATGAAGAAGGCAGTGAAGCATGCAATAGAGTGCTTTTTATGTCTCTCAATCCCATGTCAGGCTAATTAAAACCAAGTCGGCATGCATGGAGGCAATCAGACAGATGATGATATAATTACCGATGACTGTGTATGTTAATAAATACATAAAAGATGTTCATGTGTGCTTAAACTGACATGATAGAAGGACGTTTTTTCAACGTAAATATTCACAGACAGAAATAAGAAAGAATCTCGCTCATGATCGATCAGCTCCAAAAGATTGTTTTCAATGAAAATCATTCACTTAGATTTTATTTGTTAATGATGAATAAATTCCTCCAGACTTTTCATGGATCATAATTTGAATCCTAAAGCCATGTTGCAGCAAAATTGTAATTTTTGTTGAAAGAGAAGTCAAACCTGCCATCCTTTAATGGCAAATACTACCTTCAGTTTTAGGGAAATGATGGCATAAAAGCCTTAATCTAATTTCCAGCCGCTTTTTCTGACAGCAGCAACATCAGCCAGTGCCTGATTAATGACTTTCATGTGGCATTTTGAGCTGCTCTCTTCAGAAGTCCAACAGTAGGAAAACTCGGGCCACCCCTCTGCCCCTGTTTAACAAATGAATAGGGAGCTTATCATGTGTGGCACTGCAGCCTGGAAACAGTCCGCCTCAGGTGCACGAGCGTGGGCACTGCCCAGAAGAGTGATTTCTTTTTCCTAATTTCCTCTTTGAAGCTGATGTCAAGGTTGGTGAAATTCTGGAAAATACTGCATTAGGTTTAAAGCTCATTATTAAAAGTTTCCCGAAACATTACTACGCTCTGCATAATTTATGGAAGTTTGGGGGATATCTCGTGCAACACTAGTGTTCACAGGGTTTAATTACGCAGAACTTGCCAGGATCAGTGATGAATGTACTGACAGGTGGGCTTAGTGACTCAGGCTTAAAAAACAAGACATAAACACACACACTCAAACGATGGTGCTTTCAATCATTTTCTCACACAAGCACCAGTCAACAGTGACAGCAAATTAGGTGAACTTTTACAACTTTCGCAGACTGGTTCACCAATTCACTGCTAAAGCCTGCATTTAATATGATCATTTAGTCAAGCTATCTTCTTTTTGTTAGAAAAAACAGTAAAGAAACTGTGCAAACAAAAATGTTAAAGAATTATTAGAACATACATATATTCAATTTTCAAAGTGTTTTCAAACCAATTTATTTGAGCGGACTCTTCAAACGAAAAACTCCACCAGCGAGGTGCCCAGGAGGCATTCTGACCAGATGCCTGAACCACCCCATTGGGCTTCTCTCAACCCGAAGGAGCAACGGCTTTACTCCGAGCTCCTCCTCCCTGATGGCAGAGCTCCTCACTCTATATCTGAGTGAGAGCCCAGCCACTCTGCGGAGGAAGCTCACTTCAGACACTTGTATCCGCGATCTC
This sequence comes from Neostethus bicornis, assembly GCA_902685375.1. Taxonomy (NCBI): domain Eukaryota; kingdom Metazoa; phylum Chordata; class Actinopteri; order Atheriniformes; family Phallostethidae; genus Neostethus; species Neostethus bicornis. The sequence continues at coordinate 15,108,513 of LR738557.1, read as the reverse complement.
GTTCTTTTGGTCATCACCCACAGCCGGTGACCATAGGTGCAATCAGTCAGTGTCCAGTGAAATGTGTACCTCTGTGTGTTTGACATAGAGACGTTCCAGGGTTATACATTTTCTTCATGGTAATGAAGCATTTACATGAAACATTTCTAACATGCACTCGAACAATTTGTACAAAAAACACTGAATCATTTAAAAAAACAACACTTTGGTGACAAACACAATTCCCACACATCCCAATTAGAAAAAAGAAAGCTTTGGAAAGTTGACTTTGCATCAGATAGGAGCTTTAAGAAAGTTTTCCAACAAAGAGGTTTTTACCGGGCATGTGTTTTTGTCACAAGGCAAATTTAAATATTGAACACCATTGAGTTCCCTGGTGCCATAAAGACATTTGTGTTGTTGTAAGACATACAAACCCACTATTATACCCCAAGTATTATCTAGTTGCACCTGAATTCCCCGCAGCTCATCCACATGCATAATAAATCCAGGAAATGTCAGCTGTAAGGCCTGAGGGAGACGTGTGCCATTTGTTTAAGCTCTGGCTTGAGATGCAGCCTAGTGCCATTGATGTTTGGATAGAAGTGAATGAATAAAGAATCTCGGCACTTGCATGTCAATCAGGAGTTTACAGGACCCTGAACATGGTGAGCCTTAAGCCAACATATGCTGTTGATGGCCAATAAGCAGCCCGTCCCCACCACTAAGACAATAATACAGACAGATGTTAAGTATTTTGATCAATGCCTCGCTCTTCATCGCTTCATCAGCACTCGCACGTAACGCATATTCACACATATGTCACATCGACGTGTCACAGCAAAAAGTGATTAGCAATTTCATTAACGTGAGCAACTGAGCAGAAGAAACCACAGTAATATGGCATCATCAACATGCCCACTTACAAAACGTAACAGAAAAAAAAGTGAGGGATATTATTCAGCTGTGAAGTTGAGGCTGATTCTCACTTGCATATTTAAAACACAACAGCTCGGCTGTTTTCATAGACTTTCTGTTTAGCATCTGACAGCATATTAAAAGAGCACCTCGAAGCTTTTTCTCTTCGTCCGACTGACTGACTGGGTTTTTAGTTGCCGACTCCTGGAGGCCCAGAAGTTTCTATTGGCTTGTTTTTTTTTTTTTTATTCTCACAATCCCTTTCCCTGCTAGCCAAATCAGTGAGCTATGACTACAGGCCTGGTTGGGAGTCCTTATCTGCTATCATTAAAGATGCATTTATTCCATTGCCTCAGGAGCTTGTGGGTGTTTGCATGCGCGCGTGTGTATATGTGTGCTTTCAAATACAGTTTCCTTGTTTGCATGTGCGCCATGTGATGTATGTGTGTGAAATAGAAGAACAGAAAAAAAGATGATGGAGTATAAATGTTTGTGTGTGTACACGGGTGTACATCGGGGTTGCTTCAGGGGGGTCCTGTGTGTGGATGTGGATAAGGCTTTGTAGGTTTCTGTGCATCTGCCTGAGATTTGTGTCTATTCTCCAAGGTTAACACACTCCTCCCACACTAGGCTGATCCAAATAAAGACAGAGCTAGGGTAAATGAGGATCAGAAGTCAAGCGCTGGCAACCATGCTAAATTATCGGCGGAAATCAACGCTGTCCTCATTAATTACACAAAAGACCGTTAGTCATTTTTACTCCTCCCCCTCTAAGTTCCCCTCCCAATGTCTCTCATGCAAACTGATGCTTCTCTAGTGATTCCTCTCGCTTTGGCATGGCATACTCACAAAATTCCAGCATATTTTATACTCCTGCATACACAGAAAAAACTGAACAAGGGCACAGATGAAAGGAGAATCTGTCTTTGCAACTGACATTGGAACAGAGCAACCAAAAGATAATGTAGTCTGTGAATCACGCTCACCTTGAGTCCTCTCTCCCTTTCATTACAGCTTTAGTCTCCCACTAAAGGTAGCTGTGTTGTTGTTCTCCTCTCAACAATCGCTTCAATAATTTATGACAATGAAACTAAGAGAGGTGTGCTCTGCATAGCATTGTTGATAAGAGGCAGAGTCTTCATTCAGGACAAAGAAGAGCCGTGACAATACTTTAAAGTTAATATTCTTTTACCTTTTAGAAACAAGAATTTGGCACCGAAGAAAAAAATGAAATACAAAACAGTCATGCAAGAAAAAAAAGAGTGTCACACCATGGAGTTTAGAGAATTTAGGGTCAGCATCAAGCAAAGCAATTACAACATACTATAAAAAAAGTTCAATGTATAGTTCAATTTGAATGCATCTCCTGCAAATACAGAAGAGCGGAACAGCAACTGTGGTTTCTTACAAATAACAGGAAAAATGTCAGTCTTCGGTGACTCCAGAACACATTTAGCGACATTGCTTGTGCTACAGTTTGTGCTACAATTTGTACAACTTAGCTCATCTGAAACTAGAATGAGGGGAATATTTTTATTTGTGTTTTTGCATCTAATAGCTACATTTACAATTCACAATCTTTTCGATGATAAACTTGCCAGAACTAAATACCCCAATATTTTTACTCGGGTTGTCATGAAAGATCACCAATCAAGGAGTCTTTTTCTTTTTTCGGCATTTCCCTTCAGGGGTCGCCACAGCAAGTCAGTTTCTTCAATCTAACCCTATCTGCTGAATCCTCTTTGGTCACGCCAACTATCTTCATGTCTTCCTTCACTGTATCCATGAACCTCCTCTTTGGTCTTCCTCCAGGCCTATTTTCTGGTGATCATCACCATCAATGTTTCCCAATACATTTCATAAGTATTTAGATGTTATAAATGAATTGTGTCTATTCTATAGAAGAAAATAGTATTGTATCGAAGAGTTTGAGTGGCATCAAAAAAGAAAAAAAAAAAAACCTTTACCGAGTAAATAGACTTCATAGTATCACTTTTACAATGTCCGTCCTGGAACCAGGAGAAGCCAGTTTGATTCCCACAAACCCCATGCTGAAATATCCCTGGAGAAGCCACCAAACCCCCAGTTACTCCTACCATTGATGCCGTCATGGCTGCCTACCGCAATGCAATGCAGCAAAAGTAATTTCCCCATGAGGGATGAATACAGTTTCAGGGTTCCATCAGGGATTCAGGAAGAAATGAATTAAGTTGAACAACTTACAAGAGCTAGCTCATACAGCCGAGGATCTGACCGCCAGGGTCCCTGTCGTTGGCTGCCACCCATCTCCTCCTTCACTCTACCCCTATGGCCCCTGCTGAAGGTGATGAGTCAACTGGAAGAGCGGCCCATGTCCCCTGTTGGGGCTGAGCCCGGCCGAACTTGTATCAGCAGATACAAGCGGCCGAAATGAGCTTTCTCCTCTCCCAGGGTGACTGGGCTCTCACGCAGAGATCGGGTGAGGAGCTCCACCATCCGGGCGCAGCTCGGTGTCGAGCCTCTCCTCCTCCAAGTTGATAGGAGCCAGATCGGGTGGTTCGGGCATCTGGTCAGGATGCCGTTTGCCCACCGAGCGCCTTGCTGGTGAGACCAAGAGACCAAGAGGCAGACCCCGGACCCGCTAGAGCAGGGGTGTCAAACTCAGTTCCCAGAGGGCCGGTGTCCCTGCAGGTTTTCCATGTGTTCCTGGTTCAACACAGCTGATGCACAAACAGTGAAATCAGCAGCCAATCAAATTTGGCACAATGACTCATTAACCTGAATCAGGTGTGTAGATGTAAGAACTCATGGAAAACCTGCAGGGACACCGGCCCTCCAGGAACTGAGTTTGACACCCCTGCGCAAGAGGGACTATGTCTCATGCTGGCCGGGGAACAACTTGGGATCCTTCTGGGTAAGCTGGAGGATGCAGATGGGGTGAGAGAAGCCTGGGCTTCCCGTCTGAGGCATGTTGTCCCCGCAACCTGGCCACGGATAAGCGGAAGACGACGGAACTTACAAGACTAAATACCATTTAAAAAGCTTGGTGTAGGCCATAGCATTATGCATTAAAAAATTAAGTGCTATTTGTGTTGTCCTATTTAATAAGACAGGAAAAGACTCAAATGTAGCCTTTTTATAAAAAAACATAAAAACAAAAAACACCTCTTTGTTGCCATATTTACTTTCACTGTTCCAAAGAAACTGTTCAAAATAAGCTTTGTGAGGTCAGATTTTCACAAGAGTATGTTTGGGGATTTTTTACTGAGGAATTGTTGTATTGATCTTTTATTGTCAACGTCAGCTAATGATTTTTTTTCCATTCATACTTTAATAGAGCAAGCAAAGTTTTGGAGCAACTGCTTAGTGATGGTCTGTGGTATTTGCACTTTAAGTGACTTCAATATCGACTTCACATCAACATGAGATGGAGTTTTTCATCAGTCCAGATAGTCAATAGATTTCATAAAGAGTTCTTCTTTCTTATAACAAACCAGGTGCTGTGACTTTTGAAGTTTTGTTTTTAGCCTGAGCCAAAAACAAATCATCAGAGAATCCCTTAAGATGTGACATCTGCAGCTCCTTATTGCCAGGGTATGGTTGCATAAAAATCCTCTAGTGTGGCCATAAACTATTTATAGCTATCTTCTGTTCATTTGAAAGAACAAAACTCACAAAGAGCCCAAAGTTTTGGTAAAATGCCCTTTAGAATAGCCAAATGAATGTTTGAAATGTAGCTTACTTTGAGTTTTACAGTGAGAATGATCGTCAGCATCATTTCCTTACAACTTTTGAGCCAATGGAAAAGGTTCATTAAACCACGCTTTGATCCTTCTGAGCGAATTAAATTGAACATCTTAAAAGACAAAATGCCATTTAAAAAGTTAGGTTTAGGCCATAGCATTTGATACATACAAAATATGTGATTTTCTGATATGTAAATGTAACTTTAAAAAGTTGTGCACATTGCCTGTGTCTATAGCAAACCATACATACACCTTCACACCACAACCTGGAGAGCTTCACTTCTATCTAACCAGCCTGTCAACGACTATTTAATGTTTTCAAAACCATCTAACTATTCTGAATTTAAACAGGAAAAGTCTAATAAAAAAAAAAACAATACAACTTTACCTAATAAAAAAATAAAAAACACAACAACAACACACAAAACCATCCATAAAGATCTCATAAACCTCAGTATAAATGTCATTTTTCTCACCAAAACTTGGATTCTTTGTAAATAAAGTCTATCTTTGTCCTTAAAAATGCTAAAAGTCTGGCCTGCTGTCTCATAGTTCTTCATACTTTTCTAAATATTAAATTTTTTTAACTTTGTTCAACTTTTGAAAAAAAAAAAAATCTGTCTCAATTATTACCTGGAAAGCAAATCAGCCACCAGATCTATTGATTCTCCTTGTTCAGTTGTTGTTTGCAGATAAAAAGATTTTTTTTCTGATACAAAAATTGAAATTTCTATTTGTGTTTCCTGCCAAAAATGGTGTTTTCTTGTCAAGCTGCTTTGCTTTCCAATTTGCACGTCTGAAAATGGTGGCGCAGTAGGCTTTCAAGATGCCCTAAGCACATGCCTAAATTTATCTCAAAATCTGAGCGTAGAAGCAACAGTTTTATTGCTGTTTACTTTGTGCAGAAAGAAGCAGTAAAACAGATTCGAAACACCGTTCTGGAAGCTTCACTGATTTACCTGGCAACAAACACATGCTGAAATATGATTGTTCAATTAATATGAAAAAAACATTTGGGGGCTGCACGGTGGTGCAGTGGTTAGCACAGTGGCCTCACAGCAAGAAGGTCGAGTTTTGAGTTCCGGGTGGGACAAGGCTTGAAACACTGGCCTTTCTGTGTGTAGTTTGCATGCTCTCCCCTAGTATGTGTAGGTTTCTTCTGGGTACTCCAGTTTCCTCCCACCCTCCAAAAACATGCACGGTAGGTTGATTGGCTGCTATGAAAGTGCCTAAGGACTGAATGTGTGTGTATAGTTGTGTGTGTGGCCCTGCGACAGACTGGTGACCTGTTCGGGGTGTAACCTACCTCTTGCCTTAATCAGTTGGGAGGATATCCCAGCTGATTAAGGCAAGAGGTAGGTAGCCTTAATCAGCAACCCTGATAAGGATCTTCTTCCTTCGGAATTTCCCATCAGGAGTTGCCACAGCAAGTCAATTTCCTCCGTCTAACCCTATCTGCTGCATCTTCTTTGGTCACGCAAACTATCTTCATGTCTTCCTTCAATGTATCCATGAACCCCCGCTTCAGTCTTCCCCTAGGCCTCTTTTCTTGGTGGTTCCAAACCCAGCATCCTTCTGCCGATGTACTCTCTCTTCTCTGCACATGTCCAAATCATCTCAGTCTGGCCTCCCTGACTTTATCTCCAAAACGTGTAACACGTGCTGTTCCTCTGTTCCTGTCCATCCTGATCACTCCCAGAGACATCTCCAGCATCTCAATCTCTGTCCTGTGTTTTCCTCAGTGCCACTGTCTCTAGACCAAACAGCATGGCGGCGAGACCGGCCATGTTCATGTTCCCTTTCATTTTAGCTGAAACTCTTCTGTCACACATCACACCTGATACTGACTTGCATATTTCTATTTGGCATAGCTTTGCGTCGGATGCCCTTCCTGACACAACCTCTGTGATTCTCTGTGATTAGTATCACAACTATTGGAATTGCTATGAAAGAAAATGGATGGACCATTTCAGAAGATTTTAGAAATATAAGTTACCCAAATCCAAAAAGGGTCACGGAGGTGTTCAGGTAGAATTTAAAGCTGTTAATATATAGATGTAAATGTGTATAAAAACATAGTTATCATAGTCGTTGTTATTTCAGCCGTCTAACTATCCTCTAACAACCACAAAATTAAACAGAACATGTGCAAACGCAAATCTACATTCTTTTTTTAAAGGAGTTAGTTGAGGTCTTAAAGAAAGCCATTCATTATTTCCCAGCTGAGGTGGATTACTCGTCAACGGGTGCTGACATTTACCGTATGCATTTCATTATTGGAACTGACCTGGAAATTAACGGCAGCTCCAGCTACGCTACCCCCTCCAAAACGTTCACGACTCACCAAAGCATTGACCCTCTCCTCGTCTCCCTCCTGACCTTTCAGTACTGCATTATTTAACGCACACAAATCCCACACAGACTGCCACTGAATTCTAGGAAAAGGTATTGACAGAGACATATGGCTGCTGTTGGATAACATGCATAATTGAGGGGAAGGAAAACAGGTTATATCCCTCACTAGGGTGTGTGTGTGAGTCAAATACACTGACCTTGCTCCTCTGTGCCTGGTACTGTGGAAATAGAACCCTGTTTAAAGATGTACTACTAATTATTTAATCATGTTGAATGACAAACTTTAAAAAAAGGAAAGAAGAGACCTTTTCATCCCATCGTTAATATTTACAATACCCTCTGACAAAAGTGTTTAGTAATTTTCAGCATATGATTGCGAATCAAATTTAGATAATGGAACGTTTTTGCTTTGGTTGCTTGCAGGCCAACGTTACAGACCAGAGAGCAACTTCCTAACAATGGCTGCACATGAGACTATCTGAAAAGTGTCACAAGGGGTCTAAAAAGCAATTTAATAATTAACAAGAGTTTACAAGAAAACCAAAGAAAATAAATGATCGCGAAGTGGAGGAGGACAATGAGTCGACATTAACAATCAGGTCTGCCTGTGAATAACGAGCTCACCCCCAACATTTTAATTAGCAGCCCGCTGGACGGCACTGTGATTAATGAACACTATTTGATTTCAGCGGCGCTCTGAATTAATAACAAATTGACATTTAATGAAAATTACTTACTGCAATTGGAATTAAAGCTGTTTCTTGCCCCTTTACGCACCACAGAATAATAATAATGACAAATGTTGTTATCCACAATTGATCATAAACATGTTAAAAGAGACATCAGAGGTGATGAGACTGAAATGAGGGAGGATTTTGCAAACTATAGTAAAAGCACAAAGTATAATTTTCCTGCAGTAGAAACCTTTTCACTTCTCATTAATGGATGTTTTCTATGCTTACATATGAAATTTGGTGAGAAATTCAATGGTAAACTGTCAATGTTTTTAACCATTTTATGTTGTAGTTTTTTTTTTTTTTTTTCTTGAGTCGTACATCGGAGCTCAATTTTGCGGATCAGGGAATTTTGAGAAAGAGTAAATACTATTATTATTTTCACAGTGGAACAAACAGTGTGAGGAACCAGTCACAAAAGCTCACCGAGATAGTTTTTTTATTTCTTGTGATGAATTGCTGACCAGCAAGAGAAACAAAAATACTGTTTTAAAATGGCCAGGACTTAAACTGGTTCACTTACTGTGGTCCCCTTTGGAGCCATACTATTTTTATTCCATTTTTTCTCATTATTTTATCTCAGTTCTAAGTTCTAAGTGATTCCATCAGAATTTCCAAAATGCAATATGAAATCATCAGAAAAATTACATTATTGTCCAACATTTTAACCAATAATAGAGCTTCTCTTTTGTCCACCAAAGAAGGCATTTCAGACATTTGGGGATATGTTTGATAGAAACATGTTAATCCAGATTTTAGATGAACACTCAAAAAATACTTTACAATGAAAACTCGAGGATTAGCGTTAGATAGTGACCCCTCTACAGTCCAGTAATTTTGAAAATAGACTTTGAAAAAAGATGGAATTTCTTATTTTATTTTCTCTAGTCTCATTGATTTCTTCCAGAATGTGTGTAGATAACAGATTGACACAGAAAGATGTTGAAGTGGTATCAAAATTTGTGTCAAATTATATTTACTGTTGGTGTGACTTAGATTTACATTAACATTTTTATTTTTCAACTGAATTCATTCATTTTTTTTAAGTCATTTTTTGTTGGTTATGTTAAAGTAGAACTTACGTAAACTGCCTTAATCTTGAATGAATGATGTTTTTTTTTCCAGTCAAACAGCAAAATGTTGATTTTCAGACAGCTTACGAGACTGAATTTAGTTTCTGAGATCTGAGTGTTTTCTCCCTGTTGGCTCTTGGAAGAGATCAAACATTTAATTTGTGTTAGTGATGTTTGTAGAATCATGTTCACCAGGTGTGTTGGTTCCCTGAAGCCTGACAGCTACATGTTAGCATCTCAGCTCATGACTTCATCAACACAGATACCAGGGGCTTTTTTTTTTTTTTGCACACACCAAATGAAAATACTCCATTTTATTTGGTGTATGACCCAACTGACCACACAGAGTTTCAATCGATATTTTGGCTTCTCTGAAGTTCAAAAAGGGCTTTGTTTTTGGGAATATGCACAGTTCTCCATCCGAGGTCCCCCTATACGATTACTGCTCCATGCTGAGTGAAGCACTCTTCATCTCTCTGCATGAATTCTTTCTTTTCTCTTTTATAGTTCATCCTGGTGTCTGCAGGTTCAGCTCTTTTTCTATCTTTAAAGTTGAATTACCTTATGAAGACATACTTTACCAGGGGCGGATCCAGGATTTTCTGAAGGGGGAGCAGGGGGGGCGTGATTGACAAAGCCAGTATGGTGGGTCTGGGGGCATTCCCTCATTCCATAACATTTTCAATTCAATTCAATTCAATTCAATTATAACTTTATTTGTCCGTTAGGAACTTCACTTGCAGCCAGAGCGCCAGGACAACACAGTCATTAAAAACCACATACAAAACCACATTCATTAAAAAACATCATAAAACAATAAAATATAAATAAGTAAAACCAGAATAAAACAATAAAATCAATAAATGAGAACATTTACTTATCATTTTTCAGTACATGCCCATCCGTCACAAGGCCCCTCAGCCATTCAGCAGTCGGATTGAGGTGGGTATGAAGGAGGATGTGGCTCTCTTGGTTTTGAATGCGAGGGATCTGAACCTACGACCGGATGGTAACAGGGTGTAGTGTGGGTGCAGAATGTGTGAACTGTCTGTGGAGATATGAGTGCCTTTCCTCAGGACTTGGTTATTGTAGATGGAAGTGAGTGATTCTTGTTGTTGTCCAATGATTTTACTGCTGATTTTAATGATCTTGTTGAGAGTGTTATGATGTGAGACACCGAGTGAACCAAACCAGGCTGTGATATTGAATGTGAGGATGGACTGGATGAAGCATTTTTAGAAGACTGCAAGAATGGATGGATGAACCTGAAGTTTGAAAGATAAGGGTAATTTTCTTGCATTTTGGTACCCATTCACTGGCCCTGCAAGGGGACAGCTTGACTAGTCCCCTTTCCTTTCTTCCTCTTCTTTTTTTTTTGTTTTTGTGGACCAAAAGCTGGGGGCATCGGCCACGCTGACCCTCCTTCCTGGATTCGCCCCTGTTAACAGAAAGTTTGTATCAAAGAGGTTCTTTGCTCGGACTTTGAGTAGGAAACTGACACACTTACTACATACCTCCAAATCAAATGAATGTTGGTACTTAACGGCAGCTTTAACCAGATAGGATCTTGTATTGCTTCAATCAATTGTGTGTGCTAAACACAAAAGTAGTTTATTTTGCAAATTTGCATAAAAAAAACCAACTAAAAAATAAAAAAAATATATATTTTCATTCTTTTGTTTTATTTTTATTACTACATCTTTTTTATCATTATTTTTATCATTTTGTTGGCTACACTTGTTATGCTACTGGAATTGGAATGCAAACTAAAGCATCAACGATAAAAAAAAAACCCAAACAAACAGAAAACAGATTCACATTCTCACAAAATTTTGACAAACTCGAAGTAGAGCCGATGCTCCTCTGAGTCAAGAGAAGCCAGACGGGGTGGTTCGGGCATCTGGTTAGGATGCTTCCCCGGCCGCCTCATTGGTGGGGTGTTTAAGGCACGTCTCACCTGGAGTAGACCCACAGTCAGGCCCGGACTAGCTGGAGAGGCAATGTCTCACATTTGGCCGGGAATGGCTGCGAGGTCCTCCCAGGTTAGCTGGAGAATGCAGCTAGGGTGAGAGAAAGTTGGGTTTCCCATCCGAGGCTGTTGCCCTCACGACATGGCCTCAGAAAGCAGAAAACAATGTAACGGAATAAAGTTTTGATGCAAAATTATTCACTTTGAAAGCCTTTAAAGATCTTTGTGAATTCCTTAAAAAAAACTGCCTTCATTTAGTGGGTTCATGCTCATAAATGTCAACTGAATAACAGTGAATAAACGTTGGACTCCATGGGAAATTAAAACCTACTAGTAATCATTTATGTACACTGACAAAAAAGATACATAAAAATTTTCATCCCACAGCTTGTCGATCACTTTGACTTTTTGGTTTCAGAGTCATAGGCAAATATTTTTGTTGATCGGTGAAGTAAACCTGGAGAAAACCAGAGAAGACCAACACACTAGAAGATCTTCCAGACTGCCTTTAATAATTCAGTCTCTATCTGCAGTATGTGTTTCAGGTATTTGTGGATCCATTTTTCAATGTGTTATCACTTTATTTTAAAAACTCCTTGGTCTAACATTCTGTTTATGGTTTTGATCCTGAAGGTATTCAGAATGCTTTATCCCTTTATTGGTGCTTCATTCACTCTTTTCTGCATCATTTTGAACCATTTCTAAAAATTAAAAAAAAATCAAAGCATTGTTTGTTTCTCTTTCTGTTAATATTTTAAACATTTTTTCTCACCTGTAAATGTTAGTTATGAAAGAATTTTAGGGAAACAGAATTTAAAAAATATACACATATTTGAAAAGAAAGTAAAACTTGACTTTCGGCAGCTTAATGAGCTCCTAAACATAGATAAGTTCACCACAAATCGAGGTCTTTTCAGCACATCAAGCCATGCTTAATATTCATGCACACATTTGACATTATTACAGATTTAGTTTAATGACTAATAATGTCTCCACATCAGTCACGTCTCTAAGAATGATATTCTCGACATGCAATTTAGGTTATAAAACTATTTTATGCATTAAATTCCATGAAAACACCAAGATATTCCGGGAGTGACTTATCGGCCAACTGGCTGTGGTTCACATTGAGATGCTCAAATAGCTCCAGGGGAAGAGATGTTTAGAGCAAGAACAAATTAGACACTGAAATAAGAAGACTAACAAGCACAAGCAAATTTCCATGAGCAGCTCTCATTAATTCTAATTACGAGCTCTTCGACTGCATTGATCATATCTTCTGTTTATTCCCATAAATGAGAAAGATTCGATAGGATGTGAGGGTGGCACTTTCTTTTCACAACACCAGGTCGCCGATGAATATTAATATAAAGTACAGTACAAAGCACGCTGTGTTTACTGCATCATCTTTATTTATTGCTGCAACAAGCCGAGAAGGTGGGAAATCACTTACATGTGTTGTTCTCTCTCACATAATTTCTAATCAGCTTTGAAAGGCGTAAACAGCAAGGGTGGAGCCAGAGAGACTCTGTGCCCAAACACGTCCACTATCATCAGATTCCAGCAGAAAATAATGAATGTGGGCGAGGAGGCTGGTGTTATGAAACTGGAACACAGTCAGCCTTTACAACCTAATAGAAAGTTATGATTAGATCCAGATATGGCTGATGTGTGAATCCTACGAGGAAGTCAATGATCATTCAGTGCTGATGACAGCAATCAGGAAGGAAGTGGTTCCCTGCATGCAGTGAGATTTGGGTAGAGGCGGTGAAGCACAAGTAGGAAAAAATAAAGAATTGAGAAGCTTAAAAACTCTCACTTCTCTATTTGTCATTTTACAATAAAAAGGACATTTTGACTTCATGTGCATTTAAAAAGTCGCTGCTAGGAGAAAAAAAGCTTTTCTTTTAGGGATACTTTTTAATAAATTAAATGAAGCATAAAAAAAAGTGAATTGTTTTATTTCGTCTTCTGAAGAGCTTACCCCAAATGGGGACATGCAGGGTGCTAGAGCCTATTCCGGTTGCCTCCAGGCGAGATGTGGGGTGCATCCCAAACAGGTTGCCAGTCTGTTGCGGGGCTACTTACTTACAACCAGTCCTAGGGGCAATTTCATAGTGCCCAATCAACCGAACATGCTTGTTTTTGGAGGGTGGAAGAAAACCGGACTACCCGGAGAAAAAACATGCATACATGGGAGAACATGCAAACGCCACAAAGAAAGTTGGTTGATTCACTTTTAAGGTGAGCCTCACCCCCACTTGGAACTCAAAATCCAACCTTCCTACTGTGAGGCCACTGTGCTAACCACTGTACCACCCTGCGGCCCGAAGGGAATTGTATTGTTGAAAACTTTTTCTTATATTTTGGTTTCTGCTTTGGAAACCATATTCAAAATTTTTGCAGCCGCATTATTTCTGCGGTTTGATATCTTTGTCAAATCTAGTGTAGAAAATTGTTGTTTTCCCCCCTCTCTACAATAATAAACTAATATGTTGAATAAGACTGGAAAAATTGGACCAAAGCATATTGAGTTTTATAAAATGTTCACATTGTTCACATAATACTTGAGCTCAACTGAATAAATGATTATTTACTTTTTTTTTTTTTTTTAGAAAGAAGGCACAACCTATTCTATATCATTTTTGTCTTAAAATGTACGGTTATAAATAAAATATATTATCATTATAATGACAAACGCCTAATTATTGATAAGATGAGGCAATAAAAGTCTTTACTCTGAAATTTTTGTGACTTTGATGATGAGCAATGTAAAAAAAAAAAAAAACTCAATTAACAAAAAAAAAAAAATTAGGGAAAAAAGAAAGTGCAATTTTGCTGTTTGAGCTTCACAACTCGTAGGCAGGTTATCGGACAGATCTGGTCCGTTAAAATTAATAATTTATTAAAACTGTCTAAAATGTCATCTGATTTAAAAAGTTTAAGATCATTTGTGCAATGATAAGTTGCATGGAAACATAATATTTTCTTGCAGATATGAAAAGGAATAAAAAATAAATTATTTGTTGTTTACGATGAAGAGTTTTGTTTTAGTTCACTTTTTAAAAAGTGTATTTTTTTTAAAAAAAATCTATTGAAAAGTATCTTGTAACATTTATAAAGAAGTTTAAACTAACAAATAGTGAAAAACTCAATTGGGGAAAAATAAACAGATTCAAGAGCAAAAGAAGTTTTCCCTGTTATTACAACGCCTTATGTTCGACTCCCTTGTGAAAAATCATGCAAGAAAAATATTTTCATTGTGTTGGTGCACTCAGACGAGTTGAATCTGCAGAGCTTCAAAAACTCCAAAAACTAACAGAACTTCTACCTGGATGTTGTATTTTTATCTCAGAAAACTCTTTAAACTTTTAAACTTCATTGGTTTTACATGTTTGGTAGACGTGTTAGAGGTTTGTTTTGAGGTTCAGACATTCTTAGCATCATCACACCACACTGCATTGATCTGATATGGATTTGTTCAACAGGAACAAAAGCAGTTTGGTCCAGAGAAAAGATGCATCAGCACAGATGGTGTAACGTAGCTCTGTGAAGTACAAGGAACATCAAACCACGACATTCACCAAAGTAGTTCCTCATATCTCTGCATACAAAGTTTCTACTCTGCAACTAAGTTTTCCAAACAAGATGACTAGTTAAAATTTAGAGCAATGGGATATGTTTTAAAATGACAGATAATCTATTCAAAATGATCCATTACAAGAATCTTTCATTAGTTTTGAAACCCGTTTTTGCTACTTTAAGGGTGGCTAAAAATGCAGCATCTTAAAAGAAAAACAAAGACAAACATGAATCAAATGTTCTTGTAGAACTTTTGTTTTTAGTGCCATTCGATTAGACTGGAATGAAGATAAAGCAGTGGATCCTGAGTTTTTATAAAGTTACAATGTCTACTAGAGCAAAATATCTGCCAAATGAAGTATTAAGAGACCCCAAAAGACACATTGTTTCTGTTGTGGTTATATAGAGAGATAAAACCAGCCAAATATCTGCTGCCCCAAAAGTCCAGAATGATGATCAAGGCTGCCTCAGAACAACAGCACAGGTTCATCTTGTATTGTTAGGAAATGGTTTGATGGAAGTAAATATGGTTTTATGAAAAAGCTGAACAGTATTTTTTGATTTTTTGTGTTTTTTACTGCAGAAAAATAAAGAAGAAGACAAAAAGATGATGTCGATTTACAAAACATTTTATCTGGTGAGGAAGAGAGAATCACAGATGTGTCCCTTTAGTTGTGCCGATGAGTTTAAAATATGGAAGCTTCAAATATGCAATAGGTTTTCATCTTGCTTTTGTTTTAATTTGACATTATTCGGAAACTACTGCAATATGTTGGTGTTTATAATTTAGTCGCAGCTCCAAATGACATACGTATATTGCTATTTTTACAAATTTTGGAAGAATAATTTTAGAAATGTGACATATTGATTACCAGAAACACCATAAAATATATCAACAAAGATAAAGTACACATTAATATCAACAGTCAGTGTACAAGTTACTCACATGAAAATCGAAATGGCAGTGCTATTAATGATGAAAATATACGTAAGTAGTTTATCACTAAGTAGAGATGTTCATGGATACAATGAAAGAAGACATGAAGATAGTTGGAGTGACCGAAGAGGATTCAGCAGATATGGTTAGATGTAAGAAACTGACTTGCTGTGGCGACCCCTCAAGGGAAATGCTGAAAGAAGAAGAAGAAATATTTTGGAGATTGATGTGACAAACTACATGTCATTGCAAGACTTAAATTTTCAAATTATTTAGAAAATGCTTTGATTTTAAAGCATTACTTAGGGGAAAAAAAAATAGGTTTTAGTTTTAATTATGTAAATTTGCACAAAAGAATTCCACTGTAGACGGAACATGTTGAGTAAATCTATCTATAAAATTTCTAGAAACAATGGGAAAGTAATTCTTTCATTGTTTGTATGTCATCTGAAAAAAACAAACAACAAATATTTTTTAACTTTCTGATGACTTTCTGGATCCTAATTGGTGTAGCTTTTTATACGTCTTGATTTAGTCTTTTAGGGGATTTATGTTTTACATTTTTTTTTCCTGCTGAATTGGTAGAATGACTTCATTGCAATTTGCAAAAAAAGAAAAAAAAAAGAGAAGCTTGTGAGAGAATTTTAAAGAAATACTTATCTGGATGTTTTAGTTTATTTGTACTTAGTACAGGTTACCTATTGAGTCAACATATTTTTAGAAAACTTACGTTAGAGTCACATTATAGACTCATTATCCTGAAAGTCATTAATGGGTAAAATTTTGCTGCAGGTTCTTGTCATATTTTCTGTCAAAATAAAATGTTTCAGTTTGAGTTTTATAATCATTTCAATGTTTTTTTTTTTTAATGAACATCAATTGTGGGCATAATTAATGTCTCCATATCAGACCCGGGCCGGCACAGTGTTAATGATGGCTCACATTGTGACAAAACGAGTTACAATAAACCAATTAGGATGATGGTTTCTAATAAATAATATTAGTTTGTTGTTTGTTTTTTCCAATCAGACATACAAACTGTATTCAAACTCTTCATTTAGAGATTTTTGTAATTAAAAAAAAACAATAGTGTCGAGGGCATTTTAAAAAAGTTTTTTTTTTTTTTATGGAACTGTTTCTAATTGTCTCATCATTTTTAAAAGCATTAATTTTAAGTTAATACTTGTCTTGACTGTTTATTAAATTCAAATAACCTTTTAAATGTTGTTTAAAATGTGTTTTAGCACAACAACTTAATCAACTAATCAGAATGGGATCAATTAAATTGAATTGAATATACTTTATTTACACCCAAAGGGAAATTTGAGTGCTGCAGTGTTACCTTCATACAATCTCATACAGGATTTTTGTTTGTTTGTTTGTTTTCTTTAACTGTTGTGAATGGCAATTACAGGTTTTAAATTAGTGAAAGGTTAAGTGGTGAAAGGTTAAATAGTTTGATGGAGGATGGTAAGAAGGATTTTCTGTAACATTCCTTTGAGCAGCAGGGTTGCAGGAGTCTGTTGCTAAAGCTGCTCTTCAGATGGTCCACAGATTCATGGAGAGGGTGGGAGAGATTTAGCATGATTGATGACAGTTTTGCTTTCATTCTATGCCTCCCCACCTCCTCCACGCAGGCAAGGGGTGAGCCAACCACACGTCCAGCTTTTTTTTTACCAGCTTGTTCATTCAGTCTGTTGGCATTCTTAGTTTTATACCATGCCTTACTTTATGCCTTACTTACTGTATCTAATTTTCAACCTCCAAAAGCTACAAAAAATACTCAATTCCCCATTTAAAGTACTGTTTTGAAGGTTTAAATAGTTGCATTGAAAAATAAAAATTGAGAAAAAAAACGTGAAAAACTTGAAAGAAAAAACCCTGAGACATTAATATTTTTATTCTTTGTTATCTTTGTGGAAAAAACAAAGAGGAAACTGTGATGTGAATCCTTTCAGGGGAATTTATTTTATCTAGATTGATGAAATTTGTGTTTTTCTACTTTAAAAAGTATATTTTTCAAAGTAAACCAAGCCGTCTATATGTTAACATGTCTGCACACCTTCACCTCCCTGGATTTGCCTCGTTATTCTACTGCTGTGTAGTGAATAATTTCTGTATGTTGCTCAATGATTCCATTAATAGAAAGAAAATAATGAGACTAAGCCTAGTGACTGTTTAATAAATCACTAATTTGAATGACAGAAATGCAAATAAGACATGCGTGTACCACGGACTGATTATTTTACAATTATTGGCTTCAAGTAAATCAAGCCATTCACTGCTCATGCAGTGTGAACGTCAACTTTATTGGTTCATTATAGCAAACTATGAGCAGTGGTGTGGAAGGATGTCAGTAAGAGTTAGTGCTTTCAGATTTACTCTAAAATCAACATGCAACTATACATTTCCACCTCACAGGATGAGCTTCCATTTCCCGGGATGTGATCGGGTTAGTTGCACACAGTTAATTTAAAAAGAGGAAGATTCTCTGGCTCTGTCCGTGGTGCTGACACGCACCAAGTTACACAGGGCAGGAAATTGTTTACAAAAGTGTTCAACGTGTCCTGGGTGGCAGGAATGATTGGAGGAGACAGGAACAATCAAAGGTGTAGAGGATTTTACAAAGACAGCAGTACAGTCCACCTCAGTAAGAAATGTATTTTTAATGGGTCCTATAATTGTTACTTTTTAGTTTTTGCATGGGTGTAAATGCTCTCTGAAGCTTGGTCATTTTCCAAGCACAAGATAGAAACTCATATTAAATTAATCTCGGAAAAAAGTGATACAGCAACATGTTAGAAACACACTCATTTTCAGCACCAATGGATTTGTCCCCACTGTACGATTATGTCAGGATCAAGGACAGTGTGTTTTTTTTTTCTTTTCTTAAAAGCCTTTGCTGTTATTATTACTATTATAAAGACTTGCTGGAGTAAAAGTATTAAAAAAGTAGATTTAATGACAAAGTAATGTGTTGGTTGGAATGAAAATTGACAGAAATTGTTAATCTTGAGTGTCCTTTCTAATGTTTTTTGTTGTTGTTGTTGTTGCAACTACGTTCGTTCCAAAATGTATGATAAATTTTTAATTAGAAAAAATATGGAAAGGCAAGAGGCAGTGTACACCCCAAACAGGTCGCTTACCTGGGATGGGCTATGGCAATTCCTGCAACCATATTAGGAATAAGCAGTTCAGAAGACTACACAAAAAATGGAAAGGTTTCAATTGAGTTTTATAATCTGGTTCCCAACTGGAAACTTCCACACATTTTCTGCTTTTTTCCAAACACATTTTCAGTTTGTCAGAGCCAGTCCTTCATTATATACTTTTCTTGAGCCACCTTCCAGAGATATTCCAGATGCCGAGGCTTTCCTTAGACAGCCAAGGATTGTAACCTACCAGTAATTCCTGAGTCTGCTCCGAGGCTTCCCTGTGGTGAAATATGTCTAAAACAATCCCGTCGGGAGAAGACCAGACGGTAACCTGACCAGATGCTCAAACCTCCCAAGTTTCTTTTTTTTTCATTATTCAGAGGAGCAGTGATTCTTCTTTCAGTCTTTCTTGGTGACATTATGTCTCACCTAAGCCTGAGGTCAGCTAGTGTTGGTAGGTAGCCCATTTCAGTCACTTGTATTTGTGATTCTATTCTTGCGGTCACTGCCCACAGCCACTGACCGAGGATGTGTGTTTCCATTGTTGTTGTTTCTAGTCTTTCCTTATTTTTGTCACACCTGAGGTGAACTAGAAAATCAGATTATTATCGTAACACCGCATTCTGTTGGTTAATTATTAATTATCAGGGTTAGGTTACGTTGCACACAACAAGCAGAAGAAACAAAACATACAAACAACAAGATTAGTATTTAGACACGTTCATGAATATAGAACAGTGGCCGTTCATGTATTTCACACAAGCCAAATTTAATTATAAAACCCAATTTGAGCTTTATAAAACTGCACAAATATAAAATTGCAGATTATGCTTTGTGACAGGCCAGGTCTGAAAACGAGGATGTACCTCGAGTCTGCAAAAAAAAAAAAAAAAAAAAAGAAGCTTGAGCTCATGTCCAGGGAGACATGCTGGCATGCAGGCATTGTAGCAAAATTTTCACTGTTCTACAGACTCATCATCTACAGACTCTGAAGACCTTTGCGGAAACTCTGCTCATTTTAGCCTACCCAGCAACAAATGCCGAAAATGTTAGTGGTCAAATGTTTTAATGGTAAAACGCCCGTTTGGAACCAGCACTGCTTTTGTAAAAGCCATGAAACACAACAGACAAATAATTGGTAATGTTTTCTAAATGTCATTGGTTGAAATATAATATAACAGCACTTTCAGAGACAGATTTTCGACCAGCAGAAAAACCAGGGAATGTGTTTAAATGTATTTATTTTATATTTTCAACTGTAATGCTGAAGTTTTATTTCAGTAAAAAATTGCCTCTCATCATGAAAGATGTTGGTAGCTATCCAGACGCACATTATCTGCTGTGCTACAAAATAATCAGACGTAGGACAGTGAGCTGCTTATCAATAATTCATCCATAACTTCAATTTGAGACTAAAGTGGCGCTCCATTTGTGAATGGCATTTATTTTTGCATTCATTTAAACTACCACACACTCCACCTTAATCTCGTTTTAATGAGCATTTAAATGTGAATGAGATGAAAAATGTTGAGCCAAAAAGCAGGAGATTGGGCTTTGACTTAATGGAGAGGTTATTTGAGTTGAATGAGATTTGTATTTGCACCTCCGGCAATGATAGTTAGTGCCACTCTTTCAATTGTTTGTAATTCTAATCTTTTGGCATGAATGTTAGCTTGAAAAAAACCTCACTAATATTACTGAATCATCAACACAACAGCTGTGCAACCTGATCATCTTGGATACAAAAGTTCCCACTGAGTTAAAGAGGAAATTATTTGTTAGATTAAAAATACCAAAATCTGAAGGTAACGGTAGAAAAAACAATTTAAGAAATTATCTGAGAAATTTAAGATTTTTTTTGTTTAATACAAAAAATTAGTTGTTCAACTAGGTTGTAGGATGAACAAGAAAAGTATCTGAGAGTGAGAAAGAGCAAGCCAGCTGTAACATAATTCAGTAGTCAGGTGGATCTTTCCCCATACAGTTTTCACTTTGGGAAATCCAATTTCTAACCTAACCAAGTTGAGTTTTCTGCTTCACTGGCATGAACAGGCCTGGCCACTCACCTGCAGTGTAATTAAAGCAAAGCAAACTCCATCAATCAGCTGCTATTACCACGGAAATGAAGGAAGAACAGAGGGGCAGAAATGGTGACCAGAGGTGAAAAAAACGGCCTGACAAACGCAGGAAGAATGATGTTTGAAAGTAAAAAAAAAAAAAAAAAAGAGGAAATGAAGATAGAGAGTGAAAATATGAAGTGGAAGGAGAGATGGAGAGGATGAAGGGGGGGAAGTCAGGAAAGAGAAAAAGAAACAATCTGACCAAATCAGGTTTGGAGTGGAGGGCAGTGAGCAGAGTGATTACAGCAACTGCACTGACTCACCCAAAGAGGGGGCCCCAGGGAGCTGACTGGGTGTTCACACACACACACGAACACACACAGAGGCACAAAGAGTGGATTCTATACATTACAAAACTCAGCAACAAATTTGCTCTGTAAAATACTGTAAACACTCCATTATTGTCACAAGTGTTTTACATTTTGGAGCAGGAGTGTTTCAGTGCTATAAACTCCATATCCGTCCTCATGAACACATCTACACTGTGCACACATCAACAACTTTTGTTCAATTTACTGTGCATTTGATATTTTCTTTTCTTCCCTCGGTGCATCTGTTGCCACTGTGATGGGAGGTGGGAGGGTGGGCACGTCACCAGCTCTGTCAGTGGTCCTTCTCTTTTCTCCCTCTGTGTACGTGTCAAGCATCATCTGTGCTCAGGTGCTCCACAGTTTATCTTCTGCTCTCCTCAGCACCCTGCTGATAGATGCTATCTGCGCTGTTATTCCCCCTCCGGTAATAAAACAACACTTTTCCTCCTGTTTCGGGCTGACAGACATTGTTTTGCTGCGGAATGTTTAGATTTGTTTGTGTTGTTTTCTTGCTATTCCTGATCAAGATATGACAGCGTTTCAAAAATACCAGATCAGATAGAGGAGTGTTAACGCTGGGCAGAAAGGAATTTTATTTGCAATTATATGTCAAGTTTTAATGTAGTAGATACTGTGATGCATGACTGGATAGCTGTATATGAGAACGGCAATAGTTACACAGGCATTGAGGATGCCTGCTAATGGTTGTATTTATTTCATTTGAAGTTAAATGTTATAACATGAACATGTCCGTATAATCCGTATAATTCATCCAAGAGGGATCCTTCATAGAAAAGGCTTCAAAGTTGAAGCCGAATATGCTTCAAAGTCTGAACAGTGTATTTGATGATTGAGACATTTCGACTTCTATCTGGACATCAGATTGAAAATGATTTCCGGATAGAAGTCAAAACGTATCGGACATCAAAAACACTGTCCAGAAGACAACTGTTGGGGAATTTTCTTAATAAGATGTCACACAAATGACAAGAGAAAATAAAGAATTTAATAAATTACAGAAATTAAATGCTGCAGCATTGGAAGTTTATGTAAATCAAAGATTGATCAGCAGAAGTTCAACGAACTTCCCACACACACGTGTTTTAAGGATCTCTGTTGTCAGGGTGGGCTTTTTTGTTGCTAGGCATTCTGATAGGCTATGCAACTTTGGTTGGGCTGGCCATTATGTGGGCTGATAATTTATTAATATTTATTACTGGTCTGTGCAAACTATAAAAGTCCTTATCTTGCACCTGCAACTTGCTGGACAGAGGCTGCCTTATTTGGATAGAGTTTATAAAATGTATCTTTGCTTGTCCTTGAGTGGCTTTGAGTCTGTGTGAACAAGCTGGGAAAGTGTTCTCACACCATGGATGTTAGATAGATGTCTTGTTTCAGCACAGCAAGTTAATTAAAGACACTTATTGTCATTAAAATGTTTTCAAAGTGAATATTAACCTTACTTAATCCAAAATTTTCTACCACACAACGTTGAAGCCTTTTCTATGTCAACATAAATATATACTGTATGTATATTATATTATAACATATAATGTGTCATAGCGCCAACAATTTCCTAATAGTATACTTTAGTAACAAAGCTACCTTATCCTGTGTTCTGAATGTATAACTCTGTCTGCTCAATTAGAAGTTTCTTTCTCTTTATAAATTTCAGTCCAGATTTGAAGGAAATTTAGAAATTTCTCCTGCTCTACTCTGTGTCTGAACCGACTAATGTCCAGAAAGCTTGCAAAGCGATGATGCACATTGGGGTGTCAGGGACGAGCAAGTTTATTCTGAATTTATCTGCCCTAAATCTGTTGGGATGGGCCATCTTTTCCAGTTAAAAGTGAGCAGAGGTGGGTTGTTGGCTTCCATGTAGGTCAACAAGGTTTTTTTTTTCCTTTTATAAAAATCAAGTTGGATTTTCACAAACGTTTTTCCCTTGAGGCGCTGTCCAAGGTCCTGAACTGTTGGACACGGTGTAGAATTTGAAACTTTTCATTTTGTATGTGAAAAAGGATTTATTTGTACAGGCAGGTAAGAAGTTTATTTATTTTATTTTTTTTGCTTGAAGTGAAATCAACAAAGTTATTTACAACTTCAATTAGCTGCAAACTTATAAAGCAGGTAACTGTGTTTATAACTTCATGCTCATTTGTAACCAATTTTTCTTTAAAAAAATTGTGTAAGCATTTTCAAAACAGCTTTCAATTGTGTATAAACAGCAAAAATCAGATTTAGGTAGAAAACATGGCTTTTTGAGGGGGAAAGCAGAATTTTCTGTTTGCTCTTTTTGCCTTTCTCTGTGGTCGTTCAGTAGGCAAATAAGTTGAGCTCTTTCACATTGGTGCTCAGTGTGTCGGACTGGTGGGTGAGAAGATGGATGCTATGTTTGTACCAGGAACAACACTGGCTCGTCAGGACATGAGGACAGTGACGCCAGCATTCTGGGCCGTGTGACAGTTAGCCTTGACGGTTTGCTGTAATGACCTGAGTTCCTGTGCTCTCGGCAGGGTGAAGCTTTTGGGGGTGGGAGAGAGAGAGCGAGGAGTGAAGGGTGGTGACTGTGGGTGAGGCGTATAAAGGGGACAGATGCCAGCTGAAACTGTGGGAGGGGAACGAGTTCCTCTCCAACCCTCGGGCAGCTAACACTCAAACTACATTACTGTCATATAAGAGTCCACTCCGGCCAAACAGTGGCCCGTCACCCACTTTGACTCCCTGCTGTCTGTTCAGTCAGCCAGAGACAGCAGTTAAACAGCTTTCACTTCAGGCACTTTTCCAGACTTAAATGTGGCAACTTTTCAAACTTATCCTGCCACAGGCAGCCATTATATATTATTATATTTGCATCTTTTTATATAATGTTTCATACAAAATCACCTTTTTGCAGGTTTTTACTATGTTTGAACGTTATTCCCACATCGAAACCTAGCTGAAGTCATTTACTTTTTCATTCATGCATTTTTGAGTCATTTTCAAGCCGTCCTGTTCAGTATTCAGATACTATTTAAAAACCAGGATGTTCTTGGGTCCGGATTTTGTTCTCCACTTTGCCCACATTGAAACATAAACAGAAAGTACTTTGGTGAATGGGATCTGTTGACGTTCAGTCCCAACCCTCAAAAAGAAGTGCTATTTTAGTGTACAAAAATAAGAATATAAAATAATTTACACTAGCTTTGCTTCCTTGATGCCCTAGCTTTGCTTCCTTGATGCATGTTGTGTGCATGCTCAGGAGTTGGGAGGGAGCAGGACTCATAGGATGAGGGAGTTCACAGTGTTCAAACAAAATTTAAACTGAATTAATGTATTTTCAATTATTTTTTTTCTGTGAATGTCACTTTTACAAGCTAACAAAAAGGTATCATATTTATTAATATGTGCTATGCGATGAAAATTATAACCTGAAGTAAACGCAACAGCCTTTTTTAAAATTAAAAAAAAAAATTATGAGATTAATGGGCATGGATGATGAATTCTTGTTTGTCTTTTTCAGCCTGTAATCTGGGGCGTTGCGGAGTTTGACACAGATTGACAAAAGTAGGAACAGGATGGCTGAGAGAGAAAGGAGGGTGGAGACCAAACAAGCAGGAGAGGAAACAGCGAGAAAATGAGGGAAAGAGGAATCAATGGCAAAGCGCCTGATAGATGCTGTCTACGGGGTCATTATTGGCCATTGTGTGTCTTTGGCACGGGATAGGAGAAAATGTGACAGATAATTAGGAGGTGGTGATTTAAAGGGAGAAAAGCAAAGCTCTGCTATGGGGAACACAGTCAATGGACAGAACAAATAAGTCAATAGAATAAACAAAGCCGGCGTGCTTGGTGTACATATGCAGCACTAACTCAGCGGCACAGCGTGTGCAGCATCAAGCCTGTGTGTCACCTCCACATATACATGCAGCATTTAAAGGAAAGCAATGACACACATAAGGCTTTACATATTTTTTAAAAATTATTTTTAATATTTAAAATGTAGAATGTGGGCAGAAAGTACCCATTTTGTTACTACATTTGATTTTCCTTTCTGGTCTTTAAAAAGAACTATTAAACTATTTTTTAAGTGAATTTGCTGTTAAAGCTAGCATGGATGACTGCATGTCATTTCCACTCATCCTCCTCCATAGTTGGTCCAGTCTAGATTGGAAATGTTTGTCTGTCTCTGTGCTTTTCTGTCTGTGCAACTGGCTGTCTGTCTGGGTATCTGTCCATTTCTTTTTCCTCCTTTCAGACAGACCTGGCACATTGCCTGCCCTCTGCCACATGATTAGCCTGGAAGCGGCTGGGGTGAAATTGATTTGAAGTGGCCTCAAAGCATATGAAAGATTGATGCTTCACATCATCTGCAGCCACTTGAATAGGCCCTCCCACTTCTCAAATGTCCCCCACGTTCCTGTTCTGCTCCAAACATCCTGATCCAAACAATGGGAAAGAGAACATAAAAGACATTGTTGGAAAGTCACGATGAAATAGTAGATCTCTTTGTAAAAGTATATTAAAGTTGGTTGTTGCTATTGGCCCTCATTTGTCAAAGTTCTGCACAAAATGGTGTACATTTTTGCTGTGCAAATTGCAATTTTGATCACTCTGCCAGCTGAAAACAAGCGTAATTACGAAGACTATATATATTCAGATCCATGCTCAGTCACAACCTTATTTTAAAACATGGAGGAATGGAAGATGGCAACTTGGAACAGTTTCACTGACTGGCGTGACAAGCTGATCTCGTTTTGGAAGCAAAGCAGTAGACCAGTGTTGTACTGAAGGTGATTCGCTTCCAAAAAGGTGAAAAACGCATGAGGATTTGTCCATCAAATCTCAAACCTGCAGAAAAACATGAATATATTAAAAAATTAAAGTATATTTTAGTAATTTGTTTCACACAAGTGGTGAAAAAAAGGTGGCGTGTGTAAAATAATAACATTTGAGCATAAGATGGAGACATTAAAATAAGATATTCTTGACTACATTAAAACTATTTAAAGTAGACATACTATACCTTTTAGCTCTTGGTTACCTTTTAGGCAGTCCGTCTATATTAATGCAGAAAATCTGAATTTAATTCATACAATTTAATTCATACAGTAACTGCTAAGATATCTTACTTTTGATAGAAACAATATAATCTTTCTCACCTCCCTGTTCCTGCTTTAGTATTTTACACCACTGGTTGAAACAGTATTATTCACTTGTTCATCCGGGCTCGCAATATCACTCGTAATATCACAAAAAAATTGCCTCAACTGGCTTCATATTGCAGACTGAAAAAGAAAAAGTACAAAAACAAAGAACAAAAAGAAAAAAAAAACACGTCTGTATAATAATACACAGCTAAAAGCTAACAAACAAAAGCTAGCTAAACAGTTTCAGAACATTCCTGCCGTTAGACTCTCCTTTGTAGTGAGACAAATTTTACAAAAAAAACAGCAGAGGGGAAAAAAGAAGAAACCTCATGGGGATCCACATAAAAGAGAGATCCCTCTTTGAGATGAGCAACCAATCAGTTTAAGACCGTTAATTGATGTGAATGACATAATTTACATTTGTATCATAGTAGTAAAATGTGATTTCAGTGTACACTTATACAGCTTCTTGATCTGGTGCTGCGATTTGTGTGCATTGTACGCTCACACTTTTTGGATAGAAGATGCATTATTTCAGTCATATACCAGCTATACAATCAAATTTTGCTATAAGCAATTTTGATGAATGAGTGCCATTTGCTGTCCTAGAACCCCAAAATGATATAGTATCTAAGTCTGAAGGCATTTTTTTAGTCTGACCACTTCCTTAAAAGTTAAGCAAATTATAATGCCTCTGTTTTGTGTACACATGTAAATGAACTGACTCTATTTGTTCAAATAAAAGTATGTTCTGTCAAATGAACTCCAGATTTTATTTACTTGTGTCCTGTCGTGTGTCACTTGGTCTGGAGTTTATCTGAGCTGTCATTCTATAAAGACGTTGGAAACATGCTGCAGGAGTCACCTGCCTGTCACATGGAAAGCAGCCCAATTCTACACAGCAAAATATATCAAATGGGTCAAAGTTGGTAAAGATTTGTGCTTGGTTTTCACTCATTTTCACAATTTAAGCAAATGTTTCCCTCACAAAATTTTTATGTCGCATTGTATATTATTAAAAGTGTCAGTTTAAGTTGAACAATCCGCAGAAAATCAGACACATGTGAGGACATACACTATATTGCCAAAAGTATTCGCTCACCCATTCAAATGATCGGAATCAGGTGTTCTAATCACTTGGCCTGGCCCCAGGTATATAAATTCAAGCACTCAGGCTTGCAGACTGTGAAACAAGACATTTGTGAAAGAATGGGCCGCTCTCAGGAGCTCAGTGAATTCCAACATGGAACTGTCATAGGATGCCACTTGTGCAACAAATCCAGTCGTGAAATTTCCTCGCTCCTAAATATTCCACAGTCCACTGTCAGCTCTATTATAACAAAATGGAAGCGTTTGGGAACAACAGCAACTCAGCCACGAAGTGGTAGGCCACGTAAAGTGACGGAGAGGGAGTCAGCGGATGCTGAAGCGCATAGTGCAAAGAGGTCACCGACTTTCTGCACAGTCAATTGCTACAGAGCTACAAACTTCATGTGACCTTCAGATTAGCCCAAGTACAGTACGCAGAGAGCTTCATGGAACGGGTTTCCATGGCCAAGCAGCTGCAGCCAAGCCACACATCACCAAGTGCAATGCAAGGCGTCGGATGCAATGGTGTAAAGCACGCCGCCACTGGCCTCTAGAGCAGTAGAGACGCGTTCTCTGAAGTGATGAATCACGCTTTTCCATCTGGCAATCTGATGGACGAGTCTGGGTTTGGAGGTTGCCAGGAGAACGGTACAATTCAGATCGCATTGTGCCAACTGTGAAATTTGGTGGAGAAGGAATTATTGTATGGGGTTGTTTTTCAGGAGCTGGGCTTGGCCCCTCAGTTCCAGTGAAAGGAACATTTAAAGCTTCAGGATACCAAAACATTTTGGACAATTCCATGCTCCCAACCTTGTAGGAACAGTTTAGAGCGGGCCCCTTCCTCTTCCAACATGACTGTGCACCAGTGCACAAAGCAAGGTCCATAAAGACGTGGATGACAGAGTCTGGTGTGGATGAACTTGACTGGCCTGCACAGAGTCCTGACCTGAACCAGATAGAACACCTTTGGGATGAATTAGAGCGGAGACTGAGAGCCGGGCCTTCTCGACCAACATCAGTGTGTGACCTCACCAATGCGCTTTTGGAAGAATGGTCAAAAATTCCTATAAACACTCTCCTCAACCTTGTGGACAATCTTCCCAGAAGAGTTGAAGATGTAATAGCTGCAAAAGGTGGACCGACATCATATTGAATTCTATGAGTTAGGAATGGGATGGCACTTCAGTTCATAGAATGAGTAAAGGCAGGTGAGCGAATACTTTTGGCAATATAGTGTATTTAAACTGGATTGAGAACAACAGTATCTGTTCTTGTTTTTGTTGGATTTCTGAAATCATCAATAAACCTGGAGAAACCTGAATAGTACAGCTTTTTGGTTGGTGAGACCGGACTTGCCAATGTGATGTCAAAACTCAGCAGAACATATTCATCTTGTGTTGTTTATTCATGTAGAGAGATTATCAATGTAAAAAATTAAAGTATAACTGACGTAAATCCATCTAAACCCATTCTGATGTGTTATGATCAGTAGTTATTCTACTCTCTTTAGAAAAAAAATAATTTGACATATTATTAAGTATTAATAACAGCCATATGTGTAAGGATTTTAAATTTGTGCTATCATGTTATCAAAATTTATTATGTGACCTTATTGTAGGAATTTATTGCAGGTGAGCTGCATGTTTGCGCATTGGTTAGTACAGTGGCCTTACAGTAAGAAGGTCGGGGTTTGAGTCCCAAGCGGAATGAGGCTTGAAACACTTGGCTTTGTATGTTCATATGTTCTCCCCTTGTATGTGTGGGTTTCCTCTGGGTACTCTGGTTTATTCCCACCTGCCAAAAACATGCATGTTTGGTTGATTGGCTGCTATACACAGTGTAAATAAAATAGTTTGAAGACGATCTCTCACATTCTTCTACATTCGGCAAGTCTATCAAAAGTTCTTCAATGGTTTGCAAGATTTTGTGCTCACTAAATGTTCATGTTCCAGAAGCATGGACGGACATGTGGATGGACAAATGCACAGCCGGACACGGGCACCCTAAGTGCTTTATGCCTCCTCCACATTTTGTGGAGATAGGCATATAAAAAATGAATCCACAAAATATTTTTTAAACTCTTTCACACCATCATATTAGTTGTGTGACGCTCTCATAGACATTATAGAAAAAAATTCCTCTCTGTCCTCCATGGGAAAATCTTTAGTAGTGCTTGTAAATAAGAACTTATGGCTTGTTTTACTGTGATATCTTCCATTTTGCATCTCTAAGTCGTAGCAAACGTGCCCTCAGTTTGATCCAAATGTTTGCAAGCCCTGTTCAGGTCTCTCGCTGAACAGTTAATGGTCAGACCGAACTGCTTTCATGCCTGAAAATACCGGTGCACTGTCATTATATTCTCAGCAAGGCTATAAAGTGCTGGCCACTATGGCAACACATCAGCAGATGCTTCGATTTAATCCTTTCACTCACAGCTTAATGTTGGTCTGCAGATAAATGTAAACACTCACAGTCACTTACTGCCGACCCCAAACAAGGTGTGGAGCAATAGATTTGAAAATGAGAGAGGAAAAAAAGTATAATCTGTAATCTTGTTCAGTTAACCCTTAAATGTTTTCTAAATTGCCAAGCACCCCCTGGTAATAACATCACATGGCTAACCATTTCTTAATAACAACAGTTTATAGGGTATTTTGATTTATCATTTACTAATCTAACACACAAGATCGACCGAGAAATGTGATTTCTTGTCAAACTTTCAAACAATCGATTGCTTGACACGCTATGTTCAGAGTCAAAGTCCAGAGTTTGTCAGAAAGAAAAGAAAATATTATGCATCAATGACAAGAATAAAATGAGCTGAGTTAAAGCTGCTTATGAGGACAGTTAGTAAATAGCAGCATATAAATTATTGTAAGCGGCAAGCGCCTCGAGGACAACGTGTGGACGTGTAAATAGAAATACTTTTTATTTCGTGTTTATTTTCAATGCCTGTTTTTCCCCTAAAAGGCAGAACCTTAGAGAAAAATATGCAAATGAAGAAAAGCTTGGTTACTGTTGATCTGGGAATTATTTGACAAAAACTGTCCATTAGAAATTCTTTTTAAGTGTTGTTTGACCTTTATGGTGCAAAAATAATTCATATATTCAATTTACAATAGTTTTCGCCTCATAACCTTGAAACTAAAGATGCCTAAAAATGTTATTTTTATTAGTTGCAGTCCTTGGGAGGACGAACGTATTAAATTTATTTGCCTTACTAAAAATGGACCCAAATGAAACTTAAATGAAAACAAGGCTGTCAAAAACTAGTAGAAAACCAAAGGAAATTGTCTTTTTTCTTGCACGACACCTGACGGATAAGTGAAACCAAAATAAATTCAATTTAATAGTTAGTCTAAAATACATCAAAGATCTTTTCTACACCTGCATGAAATGTTGCCATTTAGCAAATCTGTAAAATGTTCAAGGAATCTGTGTGTTTATTGCATTAAAGTAAAAAAAAAAAAAGATCCTATGCTACCGCAATCAAACCCACTCAAAAGTGACATTTGTGGCTAGGCCCCAATCTCTGCCTCAATCATCTCACCCTGAATACACCAATCAGTACGCCTTGTTTCAGCCCAAACTAATGGGACTCAGTCAAATTGTCTCCAGCAGAATTAGAGCTGGAATTGGAAAGGGGAAAAGCAACAAATAACAAACGCTGGTTATTTCTGACGAGGACACTGATTGTGCCAATTTGCCAAATGTTACAATGCCTGTCAAAACTCAGATTGGAGTCTGCAGAAAGGAGCAGATAGTTTTGTTGGAGCGTTTGAGGAGCACTTTGCTGTGACACTTAGTACCGTCTTCCCATTAGCCGAAGAAATGCCCTTCATTGGAACTTTGAAGATAATTAAACACATAATGGATATCACTGTCACTCTCTGACTTGTTTGCTCATTTGTCTGAGTGTGGCTGCCGCAATTGAGACCCTATTAAAAAAGAATAAATCGCCTGGTTACTAAGTCATTTCACTATCTAGGAAAAAGCATGTGTGTATTTTGTGCGAGTGTGTGTCTGACTATCATGTATTAAGTAGTTCTGTGTATCACAAAATAATTGATTCCTTTTCTCCAGCACCAGTCCATGTTTGGACAACTTGCTAAAATGCCCATTTGATTTGACAAGACAAAACAACAGTGTATGAAGAAATGTTATTCCTTCTTTAAAATTTCTTGTCTAAATGCTATCACGGCCATTTTGCTTTCTCCATCCTTTAGTGCTCTACGTCCATCAGGATTCACAAGCTCCTTCTTTTCTGTAGTTTCCTTCTATCGGTGTGCTTCAGCTATCAGTCGCTTTCAATTTCATCACTTTACTCTGTCTTTTTTCCTCCATCTACTGTCAACTGCATCCCTCAGAAACTAATAGCAGAAATAAATCCTCAGTTTTTTCTGTTACGGTACTGTATTTGTAGTATCTATATCACCTGGTAAGTAGGTGTGTGTAAAATGCATTTGTGAAGGCTCCTGTATATTTTACAAGGGCAATTTTTATGGCTGCTATGCTCATTTGTTTAACATA
Source organism: Neostethus bicornis (assembly GCA_902685375.1). NCBI lineage: Eukaryota > Metazoa > Chordata > Actinopteri > Atheriniformes > Phallostethidae > Neostethus > Neostethus bicornis. Next base: position 15,076,907 of record LR738557.1, on the reverse strand, counting down.
TAACTGACAGGGAGACACTTTGTGCACAACATAATGATCTCTGAGCCGACTTGTAAAACTTTACTGCTGCCATTATGTGCACTTAAACAAGGGAAGGAGGCTGCTGGATGGAGTTTACCCAAGGCGGTATGATCCAGTTAGGAAGATGGAGCCAGAAAATGTGCCTAATAGTTTTTTTCTGAATACAAAGTCTGTATTCAAACATGATGTTTTGAATTCATCAATCTGGCTGGTCATCAGATCTAACATAGAAGAATGTTTCCAATGACTCCAAGAAATGTGTGACTGGTAGATGTCACAATAGACATCTATTATACATATATTATTTCTATAATAATAGAAATACTTTTCTTATTGAAGGGTTTCTATTTTTTCCAGCTCCACTAAGTTGCTAGGTAATGTATATAGTTGTCATATACATTGACGGTAGAAGGGTTGGACCTACTCAATGTGACATTACCCATTCCGTTCGGCTCCATTGACATAAAGCCAATTTATTGCCATTTTCTGCCAATATGGATGGCTCCATGTTGAATCTATGGAACTGTAAATATGCGGTCATTGGTGCAGACTGCAACCACCTTACCAAGCAGGAGTGAGCCTTTTAAATGTCTATGTCTGTCATGAAGCGAAGTGCAGGTGGAAAGAGGAGGACCCAATTCCAAACAGAAAACATGGTTTATTTAAATTTGGTAGTTCATTAATACTGTGAAAAGAAAAAACAAAGTTTCAGTAACATGGCATAAGGTTATTCACAGAATGTGTATTTGGTCAGGCAACCAGGGAGACCTGGCTGGAGGGGCTTGTAAGACCCGACAGGGAAGTCCGGGGTGATTGCCCTTTAATAGATGGTAGTGTGCACAGATGTGTGGAATCTGTAATCATCCTCACGAGACCCTAATCAGGTTGATGAAAAACATTCAGGGCTCCCCCTGGAGACTTAAACAGCCAATCTTTCTGACTCAGAGTCTACACAGGCTTCCTGCTGTCAATGACAACTTGTGCTTAGGGACAAATAACCCCAAAATAATCATGACTAAGAGACAATGGTGACAAAGTCATGGCCTATTCTTCCATTTTTCAATAGAAATCCATGGTGGGTGCGACTTTTTGAAGTTAGTGGATTCTTCCTATTTGACATACAATTTTGCTCTGATACTAAAGTACAAGACTGAAACAATGACTGAAGAAGGTTTTAAAAAAGTATGGTCTTTGCTTCCTTATTTTTAAAAAGGACTTTATAATCAAGCTCATTTTGCTGGGAATTGTTCCAGTTACATTTTGTATTGGCATCATATTCTATAGCCAACTACAAAAAGAAATGAACGGTAAAACGTGGTGTTGTAGTACAAGCATTATATTTTAATTAATAGCTTGTGATTATCTTTCGATGGGACAAGCTGATGTGCTTCAGTTCTTATAACAATGAAAGAGGATTACTAATATATCTGTGCAGAGGAAAAGCACAAATCATGTCTGACACACAGCAAGTAATTGAACGGCTTTCAACCGTCGCTCTTTTGCAACCGCACCCGGTCTACCATTAAATCCATTTTAATATCCTGTTTTCTTTTCTGCCGACAACCCGTTCCACATCCTCCTTTGTTCTTCCTCCCGTATGTATTATCACATAGATGCAATGAAAACCTTCAGATTTTTCTTCCAAACATTTATCGCTCATCTTCTTTGTCACGTTTATCTCACCTTTGTTCTTCATAACTTCCCTCCTCCCATACAGCCCCCACATCTCTAGTCTTGGTCACCCGTGCTTGGACGAACAGTGCGAAGCGGCTTGGCCTCCATGCGGCTGACTGATTATTGTAATTCATACACTTTAATTAGCTCCACAAACCATTAGCTACAATTAGACCATTACAGAACGTTTTGTGGCAGAAGCCTGCCCCAAGATTGGCTTTATCTCTTGGAGCGAGGAAACGAGGAGCGTTGGAAAGTGAGAATGGAGAGAGGGCAATAAGGGGAAAATCTATTTAGCTTTCTATGTTTATTCATATTAGCAACACTGTCATTCTGCTCAATATAGTTGGAAAAATGGAAAATTTGTGCAAAATGGAAACTATGCAAATGAAAAGACCCTGAGTCTGTGTATTCTAAAGGCATGCTGGATAGTATTTTTAATGCTTTCCAACCTTCATGTGAGCATTTGTATAAACGGATTTATATGTAAGTGTATACTTAAGCTTATGCAAATATGTTATACTGCTATAATTACAACTTTTTTACATTTATTTGTCTATTTGGTTTCTATATTATGTCATCTTGAATCCATGTGTGGTCATTTTACATGCCACTGGCCGTTTAGGTTCCATGTATTTATTTTAATATACGGTTCATAAGTTGAACTTTTTGTGTACTATTATAATAATGAAATCTCTTTTGAAATAAAATATATTTTTAAAGCCTAAATAAAAAACAAAGAATGCTGAATCTTGAAAACTTTTTTTCAAATTTGCTATTTAGGAGTTAAAATTACTAATGAGATTGTTAACATGTGATTCCACAGAATGTGTGACTGCATGAGAAAACTGCAAATGTTGTGAATGCCAACAAATTCCCACTGTTCTGTTTTTCTCTCTTTTTATACTCAATGTTCTTTTTCGGAGTCTAAAAACACGAACACTTTCTCATTTTCTATTTCTGAGTATTGAAAACATGAATCACTAGATCATTTGTGCCACATTTGTGCCTGAAATGACAGGGCGAGTTGTGTTATTAGACCTTTGAAACTATTACAGCACGCTTGACATATCAACTTGATCCCGCAGTAAAGATTAGAAAATATATACATCATCCACGATGACAGTTGACATTACAAGGCTGAGTGGATTGAGGACTAAATGAAAAAAATGTGCTCGGCCCTGATTTATATGAACATGTATTAAAACTATGATGTTGGAATGAGAATAAGCAGGTAATTATCATGAAGCGTGGCACATGAAAGTGTTATTAAAGTTGCTGATGATGAGGATGATTATGTTTCTCCAGCTTCTATAGGTTACACATGAGTTCAGATGAAAATTGGATGCACTTAATTTCATTTTTCAACAAGGTTACTAATAAATTGGAGTCTTTATTTGGTTTGATGTATATTCTTTTACCTCTAGGTTTTTATTATTATTATTATTGGCTTTTATGTTTATTTAAAACACTTTCCATGTGACATCCTACACCTTTTTAATAACTCTCAAATTCCATTTGTGTGTGTGGCCCCGCAACAGACTGGCATCCTGTTAGGTGTGCCTTTTGCCTTAAATCAGCTGGGATATGATCCGGCACCCCGCGTGACCTCGTTAGGGAATAAGGGGTTCAGTAAACGAAACAAAACATAATAGCACAGTTCCAAAAATGCATATGCTGCTCTGAACAAAGAGCAATAAACGTGGCTGGTCAAGCAATTTGCATGTGAGAGGAAAGTGCCTGAACCTGGATATGAGCCTGGAAAGCTCTATTGCGAAGTCTCAAAACAAGACAAGCTCAACTACCAGCACTTACCACAAAAAACAAAAACTGTTTTACTGTGTAGAGATCGCTGCCACATCCAGTGCGATGTTTCACTTTACTCTTGTATCATACGTCTAGTCTTCAGGGGACTAAACCACCAATCCTTTAGTTGAAAAACAACAACTCTACTCACTCCGCTGCATTAGATCCAATGCCCCCAATAAGCTCCATCATGTGAGAGGAAGCAGCCTTTCAGGTCTGAGAGCATGGTTCACTGCCTCTTCATTGACTCGGTGCATCTTTAAAGGGCAGAAATCCACAGGGAAAAAAAATAACAATGCCAATGTGATTTAAGGTTCCTCTCCATAACATTAAAACCAGATTTGCTGAAACAAAAGCTCCATGTGAGATATGTTCAAACTAAGCACTATTTTTCAGTTTATCCCTCATGTAGAAAAACATGTCTTAGATTAGTTACAAATTCATGTCCCAGCATGTTAGAAGATTACCCTTTGCCTTTATGTTAATTCCTGTCAACGAGATACTTGCTATTCATGATAACACCATAATAAAACAGATATATTTAGGCTTTTAAAACCCTGCTTTGGCAAACCTAAATCAAACATGGTGTTCTGGCATGAAGTCTTTTATCGAGTTACTCAATAAAAATATTATCCACATAATTCCATGTGTCTGTCTGAGGTTTAGTCCATTTGTTGGAAAAGGTAACATGAACCCATCGTGGTGTTGTTTAAACCGTACTGTTCATTTAGAAATGCGCTCATCTATCATTCACGCTCATTAATGTTAACATACAAATCACACACACACAGATTGAAGAAAATTTAAGCCCCACAGAGCTCCACTGCTCTCTCTTGAAAGCAGAAGGGAACCTTTGTGGAGACTTAGTTAATGTTTATCCAGCCTTTGGCATGGTGTCTTCCCCTATCACAACTGTTGCAGTTTCTATGAGCCATCAGCAAAAGTGACTCCATCTTGCCCTGTTCTCACATGGCTACATTGCAATTGTCTGCTCCAGTGAAGCCTTTTGCCATGTGGGAAAGGTCTGCTCTTTCATGGACACACACACACACAGGCATGCACTTACGCACACATTTTTTAGCATCTGGCTGATTCACTTTGCAAGAACTCACGAGCCTCCACCTACATGATTTATCTAAGCCAGCGTGGAGGTGGAGAAAAAAAAAAGTGTATTTCACTAAAAATGTTTTTTGGTCGATTGACAAACTGCTTTGCAACAAGAGATGAGATGTTTTGGAAGGTTATTTAATCCTTGATTTCAGATTACAAATTGTATATACGTGTACATGCGATACTATAGAATTGGTTCTTATTTCCCAGAAACAAGCATTTAGATCAGGGGCTGCTTCAGATGCTCCTCAGCTGCCTGTTATAGAGGAGGAATTCCAATAGTCCTCCTCGTGGATGAGTGGAGTACTTTAATGGTGTGTGGATTAGGACGCTGCATCGGTCCGTTGTGGTAAAGCAAAAGCTGAGCCAAAAAGCAAAGCTCTCGATTTACCAGTCAATCTATGTTCCCTACCTCACCTATGGTTTTCAGTGGTGACCGAAAGAATGAACTCATGGATACAAGCGGCCAAAATGAGCTTCTTCTATGGAGTAGCTAAGCTCTCACTCACCGATCGAAAGAGGAGATCTGCCATCTGACAGGAGCGCGGAGTAGAGTCGTTGCTCCTCCAGGTTGAGAGAAGCCAGATGAAGTGGTTCGGATAAGGTGATTCAGGAAACCCAGAGGTAGGCCCCAGACCAGCTGAAGGGACTATATCTCACAGCTGCACAGGTCTGTCTCCAATGCAATTAAACAATAAACAAACAAAACGGAAGAAATAGCAGAAAAAAATGCTTAGGTTTTATTTTGTAGCGGAACAGATGAAGAAGAATCATAAAAAGTACAGAAAAGTAGGATTAAAACCACTTTTTTTGTGGCTTTGTGCTAAGTTACACTTTTTCTCTCTTTTGGAGAGAAAATGGAGAGTCTGCAACGTAGTTTATGGATTCTTTATTGCAACAGACATTGCTCCAATTGCTCATTTATTTGTAGTATTTTACAAAGACGTGTAGAATTTGAGCATTTCCTCATGAGTCCTTTTATATTTTGTTGTCTGTAGTTTGCAGGACAGCTTAAGGGAGTTTTCAAACCACAGTAGAGGTTGTGTATTGCTTCAATGACTCTTACACTAAATTTTGCCTGAGTCTTGAGCAAAAACAGTGGCCACTCTAATGACTGAAATAGCTCCTCTGCTCCAAAGCGCCCGACAGGCCCCAAGGGGCACCAAAGCCTCTGCGTCTGAACTGTTAACCTGATTTGTGGAGTTTCCTGTAATTATATATACATCGCATGAATTTCAAAGGTCAGATCAGTTAGTATTTGTAAGTATGATTAACTGCACCAATTAACAAAAAACAAGCCTAAACCTCTGTCTACCCTTGAACTGCTCATCATCAGATATCGAGAAAATCACGTCAAATTGCCATAGATCGAGCTCACGTTTTTTCAACGGTGTGCTTGCTACACATCAGCTTTGCGGTCATGCGAAGGGCAGATGATACTGAAGGGAAGATAATTGGTGGTGAATTGTCTGAAATGTATAATTAGACAGGACAAGACCCTCCCCCTCTTTTCTTTCTTCCCTGCTGCATTGCCTTTTTACTGGGTGATCTGAGTGCCTTTACATAGACTTTGATCTGAGCTAAGGCCCTTTTAGATAGGATCAATTTGTTTCAACACACATCACCCTTTTGTTTCCTCATCTGGCACAAGATGGTCATTTGCAGCACATTGGAAAGTGTGCAGAGCTGTGAGGGTCTGGTGTTTATCTTTACTTTCCGTTTCCAGCTTTCCCATCACATGACTCTTCCAAAACGGCAATGTCTTTGTAATGTCTGAGCCTCACCATGAATGATCTTCTCTTGGCATCATTATTATTCCATGCCACCGTGCCACATCAACTCAGACACACACCGAGCGCCTGGACTCCTCAGTCCTACATTATGACTTCATTATAACCTCAGTTTCAGGTCTTCAACTGCAGACACACAACTTAATCCATTACACGGAAATCTGTTCATTCATCGATGTGTTCACTGACGACTGAAAAATGATGTGTGCTGGTGATTGCTTTTCAGTTTCAAATATGTAGATGGGTTTCAAATAAGCAAATGCTTTTCTGTTTATGATTTCTAGCTGGAAGTGGCTTGTGAAGGTTTGATCAAAGAGTTTAATGTCATCAGTTGTGCCCCTTGTGCCATGCCGCATTACCATCTCAGCCTCTCTCCAGTCCAATAACCAGCAGATTGAGTGTAATGAAGGAGAGTTAGAAGAACTAGAGGTCATTTGGCCTATTACTGATGGTTACAACAGGACAGACGGGACTTGTGTAATGAGGGACAAAGACTGCAAAAGCTCACAGTTAGTGGAAGAATTGGTATTTTACTGGTAAACATTTATCACCTTTCCTTGTTAAAAAGAAAAGGAATTTGATGACTTTGCAGTAAACTGTCATGATCTTCCCCCTTCAGGCCCTTTTACCATCCCTCATGTCCTGCCCTCTGCACTGAATCCTCACAACCCATTCCAATTGCCTTTTCCTAATGTTTTCACTCGTCTTGTTTTTCCCCATGCTATAAAAATTTTCCACTTCTTTGTCAAATCATTTGTTGTGCTGTCTACATCTGGTCCCTCCATGTCTCTTTCTGATTTCGCCAAGCCTGCCCAGGACCCAAACCTGCCTAACTTATCGTTTTCCTCAATAATCTGGTTGAACCAGGCTGTGCATTTAAATCGCACCATACACTTCCATCCCTTCATTATGACATAACAATGAGGTTACAGATGGGGGCGAGATAGAAATTTAAGCAAAAGCTGGCAACAACAAAAAAACTAACATGATTTTGGAGAAAGATAACCATTTGCAAGTCCTAAAATAATTTTCTTATCAGTTGCATTTGACCCCAATTGGGATAAGAGATAATGAAACTTGTTTGTCTCAACTTATCTATAAATAGGTGAACAAACAGGGAAAAAAATGGTGTTGCTTCTGTAATTGAGAACATTTAAGATAATTAAAAAATAACAAAATTGAATCAAAACAGTTTGTTGTTTGCTGAACTTTCACAAAATTTTAAGATAAACATCACAACCAAATTAATTTGCAAATTAAAAATTGTGATGAGATTTAAGTTGATAAATAAATAAAATAAAAATAAATGAATTACTCTATTCATCCCTCACCGGGGAAATTTGTGTGCTGCACTCCTTACACCGCAGCAGGCTGCCCCTTCGACGGCGCCAATGGTGGGAGAAGCGGGGGTTAGGTGTCTTCTCGAAGGACCCTAGACGGTGGTCTCAGTGGGAATCAAACCCGCGACCTTCCGGTCCGCGGGCGAGCGCTCTAGCGCTGATCCACCGTCTCCCATTAGAGGTTGATCTTATATGAGAGATTTTTTATAAAATTATTTGGGGTAAAAAATGTTGAGGAGGTAGAGATGAATAAATTTTTGTTTCATCGATTATTTACAGTCTGTTTAATTCTGGAATCTGAGATTAAATTACAATAATTTCCTTTTTGAATTCTTGAAGTTTTTGGTATCAGTGTTTACCTCTAAAACGTTTTTTTGGAACATTTATTGGGAATTTGGGCAATCTTGTTAAACATTTACTTCTTTTCCCAATCGTTCTCAGTAAGGCTTAATGAATCTACCAAAGGAACCAAACATAGTTAACGTAAACTAACTGGCAATACCCATACACAACGCCAGTGCCAGTTTCTGAAAAAGAGGGCCATTTCCCTCCCTCTCTTCCTTTACACTCCTCTCTCCATCTGTTCCTGGGCTGAGGCATGGTAAGGAGCCAGGGAGGGCTACGAGCTGGAACAAGTCTATCTACAGCAGCAGGCCTGGCCTCAGCAGCCACACAGGGGCTCAGGCTGAATGCAAGGCCCCCTTCTTCATCCATCCAGATGCAGATGACTTCGCTTTTCCTCCACCTCTCTGCCACACAATAATACCCCTTTGTAGCATGAGGGCAGAATCCCAGCTTTGTCCAGTCAACCTTAATTTATGGCATACATATTCTGGACGCACATATTGTTGCATGAGCTACAAAGGCATAAGCTTTCAAAGAGGCGGAGAGGAAGTGCTGGCAGGAGGATTCTAGCACTTTCTTTGTTTGAGAAATGGTATAAATCATTCACCAGAACATGCCATTCGCAGATTCACCGGCGCATTGATTTTCAGAACTTCAAAGATGCAGCGAGAGTCAGAGGTGATTTTTTCCCCATCCCATCTTATTACATTTCTATAATCCTCTATTTTACCAGAGGCAGATGGCTGATCATGTTTTGGTGTGGCCTTAGATGCTACCTCTACTCTTATTTATGCAACCTTGAAAACACATTAAAATGACTTACTCGTATCAAAAAGATTCAGTATTGGAAAAAAAAAAGCAACATCTTTGCAACATTTCTTTGTAAACACCTCCATTTTTTCTTCATGGCAATCTCTGCATGTGTGCAAGTTCACATGCACTTCAACAGCAAATATTTTTACATACTTGTTCGTGATTCCTATATGAATGTTTTTTCTCTCATCTCAATTTAGTTTTCAAGGCCATGTTACATATATAAGATGAAGGCCAATAAAAGCAGACTGTTTTCTTCTTTGTCTCCTGTACAGACTGTTTTCTGTTCTCCTTGACCTGCCATCCATAGACTAATCTTAAGTGACTGACTGCCCCCTGATGCACAGAGCACCTGGCAAGACTTTTCAGATTTCTGCCTTCACCGTGAACATTGAGACAGAAACAAAAGCCTCACTTTTGGGTGAGTTAAATGTCTACTTTCATGAGTTGGCGTGGAGCGCCATTAGACTTCTGCAAGGTTTTTTGTCAAAATTCCTGGTAGAAACACAAGAATATGTACAGAAGAAGCAGGATGTCTGACACCAAACTATAGAAAGTATGCAATATAGTGGCAGAATTGTTTCATTCAGATAAACTATTTTTTCAAAATCCGTTTTGGTGTTTTGATCCTTAAGAATAGACTTTGTAGAGTTCCTGTGTCTTGTAACGAAGTTTTGTTTCTTTTATTTGGGACGGCACATCTGTATCGATATTTCATCAGCATCTTAACATGTTCATGCTGGAGTTAGCGCGAAAGTTAAATTTAAATCACAAAATTTGATCATTTTGTGAATTAACCCTTCATTGGTCTTAAACAGTGAAGGGGTAAGTGGATGCAGGTGAATCTCATCAGGCCAACCCCGCAATCAACAGCCGTCACAGTCCAGCAGCTTAGACTAATCAAAGAAACTGAAAAACAAACAATACACAAAATGGACAACAGAGGGTGTCACACTACAGTAACCCCACCACAGCCCCAACTACCGCCACCTGGCGGTCTATTAGGCCTATGTGTTGCGTCATGTTTGGTTACATCATGCTGGTTGCAGCAGTTCTTGCAGCAGCCCTCGACATTTAAATGCTCTGGAAGGGAGGGGAAGGTGGATAACACGTTCTGGGCATGCGCATAGGCACAGCGTTGCAACTCTCGACGATCGCAGCTATCGACAGGACACCTGTTTTGTTGACCTGGGAATGTCTCGTATCAGTTCAGGGTCCAGAATAGCTGAGCGGGGAACCCAGCTATGCTGCTCCGGGCTGTAGGCCTCCCAATCCACCAAGTACTGCCTCAAAATCATTGAATACATGTAAGTTTTTGATGACTCAATATTCAGATAAGCCAAAACATACCTGGAATTTTACAACTTGTATTTATGATATTAGATGCCTTCTTGGACTTTTTGTTCTTCAGTCAACATACCAGTAATTACTATCTATTTATCAAGTTTAGGATAATTTTTTATCTTCTTTAACAAAACTAACACAGTGACACAAATTATTTTACAAACACATTAACAAGAATTTGCAAGAAGACAGTTGAGCAAAATCTCAACAAAACCTTTTTGATTAAATCCTGTTCAGGCTTGTAAGGCAAATTCAAGAAAACTCCTCACTTTTTGTGCAAATACTACCTTGGAGGATGGTAATGTGAATGGATTCTTAGGTTTGTGATGGATAAGAAGGAAAGCCGATATCTGCAAAAAAAAATCCATAATCATGTTGGCGTACTTATCATCTTTACATATATTTTGTAAAGAGAATCCTCCTAATAAAGTCTCCGGGGTTAACCTTATTCAAATATATTTTTATTAAGAACCCTGAATGCCACATATGTTTTCTTTTTAAAGGGCAACAATGACTAGCAAGGCTAACAAGGCAAATGTGGTCTGACAGCAGTTGTGCATAGACAGTATTCCGAACTAAACACAAACCAAAGACGGCACTTTGAATGCATCAGTTGATATCCTGATTCAGCTTAACGATACTGACTAGACTTCATTTTCAATCACAATCTGGCCTTTGCTGAAAACTTAAAATCAATGCTAGCCTTCACACCAAATGTGCATACATTAAATGATTCATGTTAGATCAAGAAACTGCCAGCGAGCTACAAAAATTTGCTTTTAGCTTTGCAAAAACATATTGGATTGTAGTTCCATAGAAGACGCCCATTCCAAACCCCATCTGAGAGAACTGCTTGTTTGGCAGACATCTTTATCACAGCAATTTAATGCCAGAGATTTCAACATAGAATTTACAAGCAAACTGAGCTAAATAAAGTGCAGATTTGCATTGATTTTGTATGTGAACTTTAATTCGACACAAAATTGGGTGACCTCCACACACACATGACTGAAGATCATTTCTAACCAGTTCCAAATCCCTCATTTCATCAGACAGAGGAAAAAACACCAACCAGATTGGAATTTAAGGAGACAAATAGCATATGAATGATGCCATGCATTATTATGTCATCTCCGTGGCGATCTAATGGCTACCTAGCATTAATAAAGGGAGAGAATTATCCTCGAGCAGATGGTGAGGGTACATAACTGGCTCAGGAGCTATTTATTAAATGCATTATTAATTATTTTCAACATGATGAGCTCAGCTGGCTTCCTTCTGGATTGACTCTGAAAAAGAGTTTTCTAACCTCCAATGTCATTAGGTAGTTCTTACGCAAAATATCCCCAACCTGCTATCAACTTACCAACGAGTAGGCAAGGTTATGAGCTGTGCTACTTCAGTTTTAAAGGAGTTTCTTGATGAAAGTTTGGCAACCATGCTCTAAAAAGCTGTCATCTCTATAAAATGAATTGGGCAGAGGGCCCGTGGAGCATGTTATATGTGTAAATCCGATTGTGTACATGAACATATGGAGATAAGGAGCAAAAAAAAACTTGAGACAACTATGTTATATAACCCAGATGCTCAAAAAATGAACGTAAAGTGATTAAAAACAACAACCAGGCGCTATTTATCACACCCATTTCAACAAAACGTAATCTTTAATATAATGAAAACAAAGAGCTAAAAACACTTACATCATTAAATTTATCAGTGCAAAACTAAACTTTCAAACCAAAGCCTTCCTAAATTATTTGTTAACCAGTAAATTCTTACCTCAATCCTCAATTCTCGTTAATATTGGCAATTAGTTTTGAGGCAATATAGTATGTATAAACATATGAATGTGCTGGTAAATATTTAAGACTTTATGGGCACTTAACCTGCCCACCCAAAATAGTCCTCCAGAAGTAATTTATTCATATCAGGGGTGACACAGTGGTTAGCAAAGTGGCCCCACAGCAAGAGTTTGGGTTTGAGTCCCTGGTGGGACAAGGCTTAAAACACAGGCCTTTCTGTGTGGATGTTGCATGTTTTCCCCATGTATGCGTGGGTTTTCTCTGGTTCTGGTTTCTCCGGTTTGCCTACCCCTCTCCAAAAACATGCATATTAGGTTGATAGGCCACTTGGGAAATTACCTTAGGTATGAGTGAGTGAGCGAGTGAGTGAGTGAGTGAGTGAGTGGATGGATGGTTGTGTGTGTGTGGCCCCGCAACAGACTGGCGATCTGTTCGGGGTGTACCCTCTCTCTCGCCTGAAATCAGCCAAAATAGGTTCTGATAGCCTCGTGACCCCCTTAGGGTTAAGCAGTTCCAGAAGTTGATGAAGGGATGATTACATATCAGAAAGATTTTTAAAAATCTCATCTGTAAATTGGTGCATTTGAAGAGTTTCCCAATGTTGCATTTTCCAAATGTTGCATTTCTCACCAGCAAAGTTCTGCCACATTTGCTAACCAACCATCTTTTCTAAACACCATACATTGTATCTGTGTATGGTGTCAAACTACATCTTGCAGAAGAATTAGACATTTTGCATGTGTTCAGCAGATGCCAACATGTATTGGAAGCATCGCTGGAAAATAAGATTATCTCCTCGGTTTGAGACAGTACCTTTATCAGTTATCATGTTCTGCTTTCCAATCACCACTCTTTTTTGAGTAAAAAAGAACCTAAACATTTTAAGAAAAATGAAAAGAAAAGCAGTTAGAATTGTGTAAAATGTTCATGCTCAATCTCACCTCATTAAAAGTTCAGAAGAGGTTGAAAAAATAGTGTAAAACTATCTCAGCTTTGAAGCAAGAAAAAGTTTGACAGGCCAATTTTATAGGAAATTTAACACAGCAGTGATATTGACAAATGGTGGGATACCCATTTCCCCTGCAAAACAATCTCAATATGCAAATATTCCAGATAGAACATAAATAAACATGCAGACTTTGAACCCTAGCATTTGACCTAGGAGACTATTTTTTTCCGCAATTATGGCAAGAAAACAAATGTTCCACAGAAAAGAGAGCACTGACAAATGATCAGAGAGGGTGATGAATACTGAACACACCTCCTCACTGTTTCTACCTTCTCTCACCCAGTCATGGCCTGAACTGTGGTTGAACTGAGTCTCTTGGGTTCTTTAGTTGGATAGATCGTTAGCTGGATGACCCATCAGAAAAGAGGGAAGGAGTGAAAGGTTGGCTTGGTGAACACTGGGAATAAAGCAAGCCATGGGCGAGGAGTGAGGAGGTGGATGGAGATACACTATGCTCTCAGTAGTGCACCATGTCTGCGTATTGCATGCCAAATTACCTACCCAGACACAGAGCAGTCAGCATGCAGTCTGTAGCATAATAAGATTCTTTCACCTCACCTGCTCCAAACTTCTTTCCACTCATAAATAAAAAGCCGATTGGCTGGGATCACCAATACCCTACCAGTGTCCATGCATATTCCTGCTTCTCTGTGGTGTATTCATGAGCAGATTTCACAAATACAACTTTACCCGTCAAAGTTAAACCTTCTCAGATTGTCAGTGAATAGTACTGAATTGATACATCTCCTTCAAGGGCACTGAAAAATCAATCAAATCTGTTTTTAATTTATGTTTCCTTTGGGATAATTCAAAGTGGCTGGGTGGTATGCTGCATCCCACCCAATCTGCATACAAGCTAGTGAATTGGTCCTCAGAGCATAACGTCTAATGATGCATGATGATTTTTTTCAACCATGCTTTTTCAAGCACATTTGAGAATCAGTGTCCTTATACCCACAGCAGAGCAGTGTCACTTCTTAAAGTTTGCTGTGGTGCACAAAAATATTTGAAGTTGTTAAATTTCAAGTTGTTGTAATTTAATAATTCTGGAAGGAAATTAGATTTGTAAAATCCATCTGATGTATTCTTCAAACATGTAGTTTTAGAGATTGATGAGCTAATCTTTAATTAACAGCCCGGAGTACAGTGCCCAGCTGTCTACAGGTGGGATTTCTTCTTTATGTTTATGAGACTCTTCATGAGGTTTCATTGTTTATGCCTGCCAAGTTTGTATTTTTAGGAGTCTAAAGGCAGAGATTTTTTGGGCTTGTTTAATTTAGTGAAGCAATTTTGTTTGAATTATGTTTGAACATTATTTGCACATCAAAAACATATCTGAAGTTGTTTTCTATTTCATTCATTATTATTTGAGCAATTTGCACTCTCCACTGTCCATTTTCTTGGCCACGCCTTTTGCTCTCCACCACGCCCACATTCTAACATAAGCGAGAGGTGTTTCAGCACGTTTTCTGTTCAAGCTCGGTGCCTACAGGGAGTGCCATTTTATTAAATGCACCAAAACAAGAACATATGACATGCTTTATACTGTATCTGAGGCCTCAAACAAGATCTCCGCTGTCCTCTGATAACTTTTCTTTTGATCATATATCTGTAAGACATTTAACTGTTAACAATATGAATCATCAAATTATTCCCAATACTCACGCAAGCATGGCCACACTGATAAGGTGTGTGTCTATAAGTAAGCTATTTGCAAAAAAAAAAAAAAAGCAGGGCAAAACATATTTAGCTCAGTATGGTACTGGTACCAATACAAGCTGCATATGCATAGTAGTGCTATTCAAAGCACCATTTAGTGTTATTTCAAAGGACACGGACATGTCAGACTTGAGCTAAAGTTGCATATGGAAGACTTGTTTTTGTCGGACAAAGCTTTGCTGTACTAAAGTTTCAGGAAAAAAACAGGTGTGTGCTTCTATTGAGAATAATACGGTATAGGAAATAAACTAGATTGAGTTGAACTCCATTGTTATTTCCAGCTCCAGAGAAATAAGAGCAAGACTGGACTTAAGAGTAAATAAAGATCCTGCAGTTGACTGAGTGAAAAGTGTGAAACACCAAAGGCTGAAGAAAGTTCAAGACGTGTGGCTTGGCTAGGTTAGATTAGATTTCTTCACCTCTTATACACCGACCTTATTTACTGTATGTGCTGGAAGGACCAAAGCAATGAGGAGAGGGCTCACTCTAATGCTGGAATAATGACTTTTTCCTACAACCCAGGCCTCTGCAACTCAAGGATTACTATGCCTAATCCCTAGCAATGAAATAGAGAAACAGAAAAATACTTTAAAAAAATGAATTACAACTGCATCGGAACTGCTCATGACATTGAAACATTTTGACTTCCATCAGGAAATAACTTTGAATCTGATGAAAACGATTTCCGAATGGAAGTTCCGTTCCGTCTTCTTCCATTTAGCCAGGGCCGGGTCGTGGGGGTAACCGCCTCAGACAGGTAGCCCAGGTTTCTCTCATCCAGTTGCGTCCTCCAGCTCACCTGGAAGGATCCTGAGTCATTCCCCAACGACATAGTCTCTCCAGCGGGTCAGGGGTCTGACTTTTGGTCTCCTACCGGTGGGACGCATCAGCGAGGCTTTCGGGGAGAACCTGACCAGATGCCCGAACCACCCCATCTAGCATCTCTCGACCTGGAGGAGGAGCGTCTCAACACTGGGCTCCTCCAGAGCTCCTTACCCGATCTCTGAGTGAGATCCAGCCATCCTGCGGAGGAAGCTCATTTCAGCCACTTGTATCTGTAATCTCATTCTTTCAGTCACCAGCCACAGCTGGTGACCATAGGTGAGGGTGGGAATGTGGATCGACTTGTAAATCGAGAGCTTTGCTTTTCGGCTCAGTTCTCTCTTTACCATGATGAACCGATGCAGCGTCCTAGTTATTGCAGATGTTGCACCAATCCGCTGGCGAATTGGTGGAAGTTGAAACGTGGAAGCTGAAACGTGGAAGTTGAAACGTGGAAGTTGAAACGTCTAAATCAGCAAATGTACTGCCTGGAAGACAACTTTGAAGCCTTATCTACGATGCTTTGTCGTTGTAATTTTTTGAGAACCGTTTACAAATTTTGTAACTTTTTGTCATTACATTGAACAAAATAGTCTTTTGTTGTTAAATAAATCTGAAAATTCTCCTACATTAGACACCCAGCCCCACTTGTTCACATATTTGTAGCTTAACATTGTTGGGATTGTATTATAATTAAACAAATATATCATTAAGAAAATTGCAATTTTAGCCCACAAAAAGTGCATATTCTTCAAACAAGTGCCATTTGTTTTTTATTTGCGCAAGTGATGATACAAGGAGAAGTTTGATAAATTATTAAATGCATAAATAACTACCAGGTGATAAACAAACAAGGACAGATTAGATATTTCTACAGTTCGTGCAGGGACAAAAAAGCATTTTTCTCCCAAAGTTTCCAAATAGCGGGCAAAACAACCATTATTCGTCTGGCCTGCAGTTTCACATTAATTATTTTTCTTTATGGTTTGTGTTGTATCCTTGTACTTTTTTTTAACAAAAACTTTTTAAGTTCAAGTTTTTACATCCAGAATATAAAATAGTTGGAGTTTTTTCCTAAATTGCCTTTCAACTTGTGTAATTGTAGATTCCCATGTTTCCAGCTTTGCAGAACATTTTTGTAACTTCTCCAAAAGCCAGTAATTGCTTTTTTCCTTATAAAATGTTATTAAAAGTGTCAAAACCAATGACCAGGGGTTTCTAATTAAAACTCATCTTGTAGTAAGCTTTAGCCTCATTGTAGTGCTCTGAGAACATTTTAAGAAAGCATAGATTCATTCTGTCCTGGCTGCCAAGTAATTCAATATACAAATCGGGGAAGTTGAAAATTTTATTCTCCTCCTCTCATTTTCAGCTGTTGCAAAAAAAAACTTTAAACATGGACATGCATGTCAAACACTTGCTGCTGTCCAACAATGTGTGTAGGAAAATGGGTCAATATTGCTTAACATTTATTGATCACCTTTAAAAGGTTACTGGTTTAGACTTATAGTGCTGATTTCTAATCATAGAAGCTCTGCTCTCCTTAGTTTGATACATTTTGAAGTGAAAAGTCTTCTCCGTATATGTTTTGGTTTTGTTTGTTTGTAATATTCTGGTCATAAATTTGTCCAGTTGGTTATTCGTCCCTAAAAAGCTTTGTACATAAAAATCCCCCTTTTTTTTTTTACCTCTCCTAGGGAAGATATATTCATAAAACTGAGCAAAATACATAAAATATTTTTCCCTCAAGTTTGCAGATTGGCAAGCATGGTGAATATATATGGTGCCTTAACGTTATTGTAGAAAAAATTCCATTAAAAAACCAAACATTGAAGTGATTTGTAATAAAATGGTCACTGAACATTAACAGTTAAGTTTGCTGAAATGCGGTTGCTCCCTCAGCATCAAAGTTTATCAAGCAAGGGCAACAGCTGTTGCTTTTGTGCTGCTGTGCAAACATCAAAGGTTTCTTCTTTTTTTTTCTGATGATTTAATTGTTGATTTTGCATAATTGCATAAAGACTGTATTTTTTTTTCTTTCTTTCTTTCTTTTGCAATTCATCCGCTTTTTCTTGTTGTTCACCGAGCAGAAAAAGACCTGGGCATGCCTACTGCAGGCGTGACGTCCTCCAGAGATGAGACAAAGGGAAGTAAATGAACTTGAGCAAAAAAAAGAGAGACATAGGAAAATTTAAACTATGGTTAAGGTTTATGTGAGTAAATGAAAGCAGTGATGTGAGAAAACACATTAGATAAACAAGACATTTCTCATTCACTGTGTGGGAGGCTTCAGGACAGACAAGATGGAACTTGTGAGAAGGTTGTAGGAGTTACATCGGGGGGATGTAAAGGACGATGGGTAAAGCATGTCAAACACAGAAACACCGAATGTAGAGGACAAGGTGCAAAGAGGAGAGGGTTCAATTAATGTAACTACCAAGAATGTTGGAAGAATTTTAACGTAACTACAGTTTCTTGCTTACTTTCCTCTCTCAGACTCCATATGGCATCTATACTTGCTCCAATTTCCTACTTCACTATCATTGTTCCCCACTTCCTCTCTCTCTCTCTGGCAGAGTGCTCGGGGAACAGTCCTCCTCTGTCAGCCCCCCACACCCCATCTTCTGCTTCACAGGTAATTAAATGGATTTCCTGTCTTGTACTCGGCGAGAGAACATGACCCTGCACTCTGCCAGAGCGTGTCCAAAGGCACTCCAGGGCCGACTCGCCGCACCATCTGCATCTCAGTGTCCGAGCAGAGCAGTGGCCCCAAACAAACACACTCCACCCAGGGGACTGTCGAGCCACGGGCTCTCCAACTAAACACACTGTGCAGATACAGTGAGCGTTAATGAACTATAGGGAAATGGAGCTATAAGCACCACAGAACAAAGCTATAACCACACAGCTCTGAGCAAATGGAACAGTTCAGCTGCAGCTATTGTTCAGGTCAAAACAGTTAGTGATGCATAATTATAGTATAGAGTAGGTGAAATCTCTAAGCTAATCAAAAAGTAGGGGAAACATGCTTTTTCAATTTTTTTAAAGTTAGTAACTGATCTTACTTTCCAGCAAGCCAATATTAGTTAGAAATGAAGAAAAACTGTTTAATTGAAGAAAATATGACGTTTCACATCTGTTCAGATTTGGGGAAAGAAGAAAATGAATTAGCCTCTAAAAGCTTTTAATGTGAAACTCCATTGTGTTTCTTATTTATGTCTTCCTTTCTCTTTGTTACTCCCACAGGACAACAGGACACAAATAGGACTGCATGCAGTCACGGGCAATGATATGAAAGCTTGCAGTTCCCAGGGGTCGTAACTTCTTGTCCTACCTCACACTGTGAGGTACTTATTTCATCAGCATGGTCTGAGTTCACATCAAATACAGGATAAAGGATTATTGGCATGGGAGCAGATCTTTCTTGTACTTTGCTCTTGTTCAAGCATCTTGACATAAGACTTCAAAGTTCTGTCATAAAGACGAATTACACCTGACAGGCCGCTCACAGGCAAAAGAAAATATGTACGTGTGTGCAGGCGGCTGTCAAAATCAATGTCATCAATGCAAAGAGCACCAAATGTCTACTTGTTAGCTTTACTAACAGTTTAGCAGGCATTATGAATGACTGCTTCCAGTGGTGCTCCAGGTGAACAATTACTGTCACATCTCAGATGCTGTGTAAGACATATTCCCGCGTTTGCTACTGAATATAGTGCACACAACTGAATAGCTAAAAAATCAAAGTTTTCACATTTTTAGGAGGAGAATTTCTAATAGCTGCACTTCAAATCAATGCTTTCCAATGCTTTCTTGCACCATATACACAACCTCTGCAAAGTTTCTTTCTTACATCTCAGAAATATTGCCAAACTCCACCCCTCACTCACCCAGGCTGCAGCTGAAAAACTGATCCGTGCCTGTATCTCCTCCAGACTCAACTACTGTAATGCTCTCCTCGTTGGTACTCCCGGTAGGAGCCTTGAGAAGCTTCAGCACATCCAAAACTGCGCTGCCAGGGCCCTGAGGAAGAGGCAAAAGTTTGACCACATCACCCCCTGCTCTCAAATTACCTTCTCAAGACACCTTCGCTCAAATTCCACTCACTGCCTCCACCAGCCCAGGTCCAGGCTGACAACAATGGGGGACAGAGCCTTCCAGGCCGTTGCCCCACGACTCTGGAATGAGTTCCTCAGGGACTCACAAATTGTGCAAACATTTGAAAAAGGCCTAAAGACTTTCCTTTTTAAGGCGTGTTATAAATAAAATGTATTAATATTGTTTGTATTGTTTGTATTAATATTACCGGTGGAGGTAATCCCTCCACCGGTGTTATGGACCGGTGGAGGGATTACCTCCTCAATTCCACCAACATGTCTTCCGATGATGAAGTAGGATCTTTAGAATCCAGGATGGATCTTCCGATCTTTGAGGCAGAGGTTGCTGAGGTGGTCGAAAAGCTCTGCGGCGGCAGGGTGGATGAGAGCTCCTAAAGGTGTTGGGCTGCCTTGGCTGACATGTCTGCGCCGTCGCGTGATATTAACTCACTAAATAAAAAGTTTATGTGTAGATAATGAAACTGATTTAACTGATCCTTTGTTGTATATACAAAAATGATTTGTTTATTTAAAAACCTTCCCAATTCACCAAATTCCAACAATAATGGTATCAGTGACCTTCAAATGTACTGAATTTATAATATGTCTGGGACATTATGTTAACTAGCCAACAGCAACTTAGTCTGAAGACAGGGTGGTGGCAGCTTTGCCATTTACTGCCCTTGTCACGATGACACTGACATTGTTTAAAGGGAGGAACTCACAACTGAAAAGGAAAGAAACTAGTTGTATTTTACTCAACCGCAGCTTCAATTATAGGTTGAACAAAAGAAAGAAAACTTGAGTAACCTTAATACCCAATAAAACAAAATAATAGATGGGAAGAATTTCTTCAAAACCTTCTCTCTTTCTCATCTATTATGACTCCAAATGTGTTTTTTCAAGAAACCCTGCAACTAAATAATTAAATGTTTGACGTAACATTATTGGTCTGAACACCTATACGTAAGGGAGCAACCACTGTATTTCAAAAAGTAAAACCAAGCATTGAATTATCAAAACCCAGGTTCAAGTCAATGACAAAACGCTTTAGATGTAATTCAAGAATAGCATAGTATGTAAAATTGTTGTGCACCATTCGATGAAGGGCTGTGCAGGTAAACATTTGTAAGTAGTGTAAGGTAATTGAATAAATGGGAAGTCTTTTGACATGTAAGATGCAACAAAAAAAAAATCCTGGCTGATCTACTGAAATATTCCAAAAACTGGTTTCTTAGTATGCCAGTAGTACTGACAAAAAGAAGGCAAATTCTGCACCTCATACTTCATTATTTCATGTGTTACCGCCATCAGTTTCAAGATAGATTATATTCCCAGTGCTAACTATTCTATTTCCAACATCTGGGTAATAAAATATAAGTTCATGCTCGAACTTTTGTTGTATCACTTAAATAACGGATGATACACGCAAAGCAAGAAACTGCCGAAAGAAAGGGTTGGCCTGCAAGAGCCAGTGCTTGTGAGTGGAAGTTTGCTATTTCTCTGCCCATAATGACCCCGCCATTAACAGGCAATTGAGATGAACCAATAGAAATCACAGCTCACGCTCAGAATTCATTAACTGCAAGAGCGTGACGAGTCACAAGAAGCACATTGATGCGAAGCAGGGTAGCACCGCTTGACAGTTTTTTCCCTGCCGTGACCGCCGAACATAAATCAGACAATGAGACACTGTCATAGACACAGAGCACCGCTGGAGTCTCTCTACTAGTCAGGAAGGAGTATGCAAATGAGGACCTTGACCCGAATCAAATTCCAGGGCCCGTTTGTTAATTGCAAATTACAGACCCCGGCACCCCAATCAACGGCCTTTTAAGGGAATGATTTCAGACTCATTTTTGCAATTCTCTGAAATATATAAAAGGGCAAAAAGAAAATGCAAATGTTCTGATCATACTATGCATACATCAGTAGGAATGGAGTGAAGACTCTACCAAAACATTAGTGGTCAATCCTGATTGACATTTTTTAAACTAAAGGAAGGGAGGGCAGTGCTGTCTCTATGTGTAATTTAAAGATGTAAAGATGTTTCCTCCACCTACAAGGATTCTCTGATCTGTCATCTCATCCTCTGCCTTGGTTAGGTAGCAAGCGTTGTATTATTAAAGCATAAAAAGAGACCGTAATGTGGCAATCTTCCTCCAGCACTAATACGACATGACAGCGCAGGAGGCATCAGTTTGTCCAATGCAAATCACCCCGGTGTTCTTTCATGTCTCCATCATTGTTTTGTCAAGTATTGTGCACGATCAGAGACAGCAAATAAGAACCAATTGATATTTTATTTTCTAGTATTTTACACTTCAATTGTTTTCTAATGGACAACAAACAAGAGGAAGCAAGGCATAATTTACATACACTGGAATGGGGAAAATACATTTTGTTTTCCTCGATTTCTTCTTCTGGGTTATTCTGGATTCCCTCGCACAGCCACATCTTCCATTCCAATCCAGCAAGAGTGAGTCAATGGTTGTGTCTACTGCTGGAGAAATGTGCCAAGAACACCTCACCAGCAAGATGTCCAGGAGGCAGCCTGACCTGGTGCCTGATCTACCCCATCCGACTCCTCACCACATGAAGGAACAGCTCAGCTTCAGGATCCTTACAGATGGCAGATTGTCTCACCACATGCTCGGAACCCAGATTGATTTTTCTTTATATTTGTTAAATGGACTGACTGGTAAATTGTGGTATTTGATTACCTAGTTCATGAATAGTACCAACAGATACTTGCAACCTTGTGACTTCAATCATTCTCATCTGTGTTTTACATTCCTTCTATCAAGTTTCTGTTAAATCAACAGAATAGTTTCTCGGAACCTCACTGCAGACAAACTAATCATTTTGCAGTCCCTGTGCAACCAAGGCAACCAAGCATTTCTAAATTGTTCTCCACAAACCTCACATACAAGCAAACACCTCCTGACACACATATCCGATTCTGCACAAATGTTTTTAGTTTTATCTGCACAAACTCCCAAATCACACACACAAACACATACAGTGTTAAAAATCAGGCAGTTGGGAGCTGTGAATGAAGCGATATTGTAACCTCAACCTACACAGCATTTTCCCTCTGTGGGTTCAGCCAATGAATTATCCCCTCCAATAAATCCTGTTTGGAGGATAATCCTTTTCCCATCTTCTGGACAGACACTTTCTGTAATGAAATGGCCCCGGGTCCTTCCCTGTAACCCAGTCCCAAACCAGCCTTCTAACTCTGCTTGTCTCAGGAGGAAAGAAGGGCTTACAGTATGGTTTCAACCCCACTCAACCTCTGCTCAGCTTCAATGACTTTGTCACCTCCCACCTGCCCCAACACCCGGCTCATCTGGATGTTTTACCTTCCTTCCCTCGTTCTAGGCGCAACTTCATTTCCTGCAAAGGCCCCATAACACTAACCCTGCTACAGACCTCCCCAGGCTCGACTGTTTGCTCTAACTCATCTAGCTACGCCTCCTCATTTCCTTCTTTTTTCCCTCATTTCTTATTCCCCTCCTGTTCAGCACAAAAAAAAGTTCGAGCTTAGCTCAGTCATCTCTTGCCTTCTGAGAATGGGAGTCAAGGCAAACAGCAGCAGAAAATCTTCAGCTGCTGTAATGAGATGTCTTGCTGCGTCATGCGCTCGGTCTCTATTTTCCACTAACCCACTTTTTGCTGTGTGTGTTGTGTGTTTTTGAACAGCAGGAGGGCTGTAGTTGGCGGAATCCAACCCGAGCCACGGTGGAGATGGAGGTGTAAATGACATTGGTGGAGAGCCGAGAGGATGTTCTCTGGGGCCTTAGACGGATGCAGGATGCAGTGCAAAACTCTGGGAAAACTAAGCCAGGGTTTTACTCGGTAATTGGGTTGGTTGGAGCAGCTGGCAAGCTGGGCAAGGAAAGATTTGTAAACAATGCTGCATGTTGGAACACCGGAGCATGGGTGGAAATGTTCTTTACCAAACAGTGTTAACGGAGGAAAATGTAAAAATCCAAATTAAAGTAAGTCAATTTAGTCAGAATCAATTTGTGTGTTCTGAAGTCAGTAAAAGAGAAAATTGCCTAAAATATGATGAAAAGCATAAATAGCTTGCAAATTTACACCTTTGTCGTACTTTGGGAATTGCAGATTTTTAGACTTACTATCTATGTATTCGCTCACAAAATTAATTTAGTTACTTTACCAGCTTTTTCTAATGAGACACCCAAAATAAAAGTATATTTACAACTACAAGAGTTGTTTAATCTTTGCTTCCCAGGAGAGGGTAGACCTATGAGATTTTTATAGAAAAACCAGAGAGATATCTCTGAACTATGCTTAAAAATACATAAAATATTAATAAAAAAATTTAATTATGCTGGAAAAACAATATTATAATTTATTTAGGTAACTAAAAAACGCCAAAAAGTGTGAAAATTCCATTTATTAATACAAATATATTTATCTTTTGTTGGGGCTGCACAGTGGTGCTGTGGTCTTACAGCAAGAAGTTTAGAGGTTCAAGTCCTGGAGTTGGGGTGAGGCTTGAATTACTTGTCTTTCTGCGAGGAGTTTGCATGTAGTATGTGTGGTTTTTGTCCAAGTGCTTTGGTTTCCTCCTACTGTCCAAAAAATTGGCTGCTATGAAATTGTCTCTCTGAATGTGTGTGTGTGTGGTCCCGCAACAGACTGGTGACCTGCTTGGGGTGTATCTTGCCTCTTGCCTGCAATCAGCCAGGATAGACTCCAGCAACCCCTAAGCGGATAAAGGGTTCACAAGACAAAATGACAGAGATTTTATCAGAATGACGTCTAAAAAAAAACATCTCTTAGTTTCCGGA
Source organism: Neostethus bicornis (assembly GCA_902685375.1). Taxonomy (NCBI): domain Eukaryota; kingdom Metazoa; phylum Chordata; class Actinopteri; order Atheriniformes; family Phallostethidae; genus Neostethus; species Neostethus bicornis. The sequence goes on along the minus strand of LR738557.1, from coordinate 15,052,392 downwards.
CACATTTTTGCTGCTTTCGTAGATTGTTACACCTACTAACAGAACATTGATTGAAATTTTTTCTGCTTTCACCTTCCCACAAAAGTTTTGTTGCAGTTGGGTTTAAAATTTTGCCGTCTGAATATTGTAGTATTTATAGTGTAACTTTCAATCTACAAATACAAAATCTACCTTGACTTACCCCACATTTTGAACCCGTTAGCTGCCGAAAGCTTCAGCTCGCAGCCACTGTTAATAGCCCGGAGAGTTCATGCACAAACATGTTTATAGAGATTATGTTACTTTGCCTTAAGCCAGTGTAAGTTTGGGTCTCCAGTGTCACATCACATCAATCCATCTACAGCTATGCTTCTTCACTGTGAACTTTTAACCTGCAAGATATCTAAAATATCTCAAAACACTGGCAAAGCAGCACAATTGTGGTGGTAAAAAAAAAAAAGACAATGGTTCTTATTTGGTTTTAAAGCTTCCAAACAAAATTGTAATGGTGATTCATTTAAACGGCAAACTAGGAAAAGAAAACTATTTATGAATACATAACTGCGGTAACAGATCAAACTCTTGTGAAAGTCTTTGGTTTTTTTTTTTTAATTTATTGTTTATTATTTGCATCAGTGCAGACAAAGATTTCCATTATGACCACAGTTGAATTATTGAGATATTTAAATATGTTTGTGTCATTAATTTTGCCAAATGACAAACCAAACATCTGTCTGACAATTGAAAGACCCACTGGCTCCTAGAGGACCAATAAAATAAGGGAAATAGTGTGCCCGTCTGTGCTTTTTGTACATTAATTCTGGTTCCAGATTTGTAGCCAAAAGAATTATTTAAAATATGTGGCTAGAGTTTTTTCTGAATCAGCATTCACATACCTCATTCTGAACAAAATTTTCAGTAGATTTAGAAATAAACAATACTAAATATATTAAATAAAGTCCCACCAAATGGAGTAAAAATGGATGGAATGGGTTTTGAGCAGATTTTAAAAGAGTATACGTCTCTCTTCTTTATCAATTTTACAAATTGTTGGGATAAGTTTAGTAAAACTTGGAAGGAAATGTGGGAAGTAAAATTAATCAAAGAATACTTCCATTGAACCTTGTGCATGGGGTCAAGGATTGTATGAAATTAAATACTGGATTTGGTTTGAACTGTGGTATAAAAAAACAGTTTCTTTTTTGTTGAAAACTACATGCTATTTCTAAAAATATGACGTGAAAATTTTTAACAGTTGTCACTGAATTACCATATGGTTTCAACACATTTTTTGTCACCCACAGGGCAACTCTATAAAAAGCTACACACCTGCAAAGCTCAAAGTTTCCCGAGAAAGTTTTCTGGGTGAATTTTAGATTGCATGACAAAGTTCCTTTTGCTGTTTAATTAAAGATTTTGAGGGGTGGGGTGTGAAAGCTTTGCAATCAATGGAGCTTTTAAATCTTAACTTTTTACCTCTTAAGCAGCCGTATATTTCTGCTCACGTCTGCTTCTGTAAGTCCTGCTTCCATCTTCCTCTCTGCAGCATCCTGCATGAGTTCAAACAGTCCTCCTACCATCCTGCCCCACCCTCACTATATCTCCTTCATGGACACCTGGCAGATACAGACGCTCAGAGCCTGAAAGCTATCATCATTTCCGTCTGGCAGGCATGCACCACACCCCCGAGCCTCAGAGTCACTCTGCCCTCCAGCTCCATCTCTCTTTGCCTCTGGAACACTGTATGCAAGTAGAATAAAGAAAAAGGCATGAATATGATTTAAAGTAATCTTTGAAAATGTTTTGGAGACTTTATTCAATGCCAAACTGGACAGGTAATTTGTATTTTAGAGAAAACATGACTAATCCCAGTACTCTGCTGCAGTAAGTGCTCAAAAAACATGTGCACAAAAGCAAACACACACAGATGTACATCAACACACACTCTCTTCTGCATTTTTAAAAACATTACAAGTCAAAGCACCAGTTTCCATCTGTGCTTTCAAAAGTGTTCGAAAAAACTGACGTGGTGTCATTTTTGACATCGGCGTTGTTCTGAGCTTTCCGCACCCCTTGACTCCAGCTCCTCTGCACTGCATTAGCATTCCCTTCCCAGGCATCAGATGTCTTTGATCATATCACGCTGGATTCTTGTTCCCCTTTCTGTTTAACCTGTGTTCCCTGTTAATCACCGGGTGCCAAACTGTGTACCAATTGTTTAGGCTTTGATATCTATGCAAAAAAACTCCACACCTTCCCCCCCTTGCCCACCACCGATCCTTCCACTTTGTGGGGAATGTTAATCTTTGAGATGCACGAATGTTTTCAATTAATTGGCATCATTAGTGAAACAGTCAACCCACGGAGCAGAGAGACATGATAAATGGGCAGGTGGAAGGGCGCATGCAAGTAAGAGTGAACCCTTGTAGTGTGTCATGTGGATGTATGTTAGAACATGCTAGGTATCATTATCCTTTGCTTATCAAAGCCCACTGTGCCATGTGGTTGACATTGAAACACAGAAAGTATATTTGTCACATTTAGTTTACTTTGTAGTTTTTTTTATTCCAGAAAGCTTTAAAGTTTACTCCTGATATACCCTAAACATGTCCTATTAGACGACCATAATTGAAAGAACTTGCATGTACAAATGTAGAATTATATGCAATTATTCAAAACATGGAGCACTGCTGTAATTATGTATTTGTATGCAGACACAGGATATTATATATATATTAAATCCATGTAAAAAATTGAAACACATAAAACCTTGTAGATGTTATTTTTCCCATCAACACTTTATCAATGCGCTGGAGGTAATAAAACATTATCCGTGCTTTGATCCATCAGTGCTTCTTTTTATCAGCACATCTTCTTTCTCTTGTTAATAAAAAAAGCACGTGTCTCAAGTGTCTCATCTCTCAAAATGTTCCTAGTTCTAGTTGGGATGGTGGCTCTCGTATGAAGAGTTTGCATGGTTTTCTTGTACTAGTGTCTGTACATGTGTGTCTCGGAGGCAGTATTCTAAAAGTTATTCTTCTAAAAGTTCTTTGTGCTTCTCTCATCCATAGCTGTGGTCCGTCACAGCAATGGTAGGAGCATGGAATCACCATTAAGCCACATGAAATAGATCACCTAGATGTCTTGTGGCATTTCCCTTCAGGGGTCGCCACAGCAAGTCAGTTTCTTTCATCTAACCCTATCTGCTGCATCTTCTTCATTCACACCAACTATCTTTATGTCTTCCTTCACTGTATCCATGAACCTCCTCTTTGGTCTTCCTCTAGGCCTCTTTCCTGGTGGTCCCACACTCAGCATACTTCTGCCGTTGTACTCTCTCTCTCTTCTCTGCACATGTCCAAACTATCTCAGTCTGGCCTCTCTGACTTTATCTCCAAAACCTCTAACATGTGCTGTTCCTCTAATCCTGTCCATCCTGGTCACTCCCAGAGAGATCCTCAGCATCTTCTTTTCTGCTACCTCCATCACTGTTTTCTGTCTTTTCCTCAGTACCACTGACTCTAGACCAAACAGCATGGCCGGTTTCACCACAGTTTTGTGTACTTTCCCCTTCCATTTTCGCTGAAACTCTTCTATCACACATCCAGAAGCTGTTTAATAAGAAGGACATTTGGCTCTTGAACTAACATCGGTAGTTATTCATGCTCAGTTGATTTTAATAAATGTTCTCTGGCTCGATACCTTTTGAGATCATGTAAACTTTGGTGAATTCGACAAAATACTTTATTCGTCTTCGGAACAGTCCATCTCTAACGCTTGTGGGGGGGTATATTTTATCTTTATCTCAGTTTGATGCCAGCAGTCATTTTTTGCTGTATTATGGAGAAAAAACATGTCTGTATCAATTCTTTTAAAGCTGCTGCTTATCTAACATAGTAGAAGTTTGAGTTGGTGGGTCCATGAAGCATCATTTTAAACATAATGTTTTTCAAAATAGCCTGATTCAGAAAGAAAACAGCTCAATGCCGCAATTTCTGACAGTTAGTAGTTTTGTAACCTTGATATTTTAATTAATAGAAGAGACATAGCAACTGCATATAAACAATCAGGGTAAAAGTGGGGGTGTCTATACAGTACCTACCTGACCTAAAAGGAGCTCCTTCAGGGCTTATAGTCAAGGTACACTGAGCTATTCAGTTATCCGTTATGTCTATGGTAAAGAAAGGTTCAAAAGTGGGTTTGGAAGGGATTGTCATGACGTGGGGATGCAAGTGGAAGAAGGAGGACCCAATTGCAGGACAGAAAACATGGTTTATTTGTGAATGGCGGTCCAGTGATGCTATGAAAGAAAAACAAAGTTTTAGCGGCATGGCAGGAGGTTATTGTCAGAATGAGTTCTTGGTCAGGCAACCAGGGAAACCTGGCTGGAAGGGATGGTATGACCCGACGAGAATGTCTGGGGTGATGGCCCTTAAATAAGCAGCAGGGTCCACAGGTGGAATGATCACCCTCAGATGTCTAAATCAGGATGATGAGGGAAGGTCCAGGTCTCCCTCTAGTGGCAAGTGAGCGGGGCATGACAGGAATGACCTGGTCTTTAACAACAAGGTAGTTCAGCGGAACACCAGCATTTAATTGATTTAATTTAATGAAAATGTAGGCATATAGTTGGGAAAGCTTCAAGTACGCAACATTTTAAGTTTAAAAACAGATTTGGTTGACCATGTTTAACAGCAAAATGTTCAATCTCTTTTTTAATGTATCAAAGAAACCAGCTCCCTCTGAAACCAGCTGTATTCAGGATACGCATCAAATATAGAGACAACAAAAGCAAGCAATCAGTCACCAATTGCTTTGTGCATATCTATTTATGCATTAAAACTGATTTGTTAAGTCTGTGTGCAAGTCTACCACAAATTTCACAAGTTCCTGTAAATATTTGACGACTATTTTTTGGTATAATCATATATTATTATGGCTGAGATTGAGTGTTATAGTCCCTCATTGTTCATAAAGTTCCTTCTAGAAACATTACAGTGAAAAATGAGAACTGCAAAAGTGATAAGAAACCATGAGACGCTCTGAATAGAATGTATATTTGTTTGAAGAAGAGTTGTACAGAAGTTTGAATTCTAAATCAATAGAAACATGCAAAAATGCTAAAATTAATTAGTAGCTAATGCTTTCAAATAAGATTGGGATGCTGAAAGCAGAGACGCGGAGCTTCCCTGTTGATTTTCATCAACATCAATGATTTAACCAATTACTTTTATCTATTAATATTTATGCATACGTAAAATTATTCATTAATGAAACGTCAGAATTGAATAGAAATTTTTTGCTCTGTTTCATCTTGACATGTGGGTGTTTTGACAGTACCCCCTCCCATTTGGAATTTTATATGGAAAGAACAGACTGCTTATGAATATTGACACTCCTTTAGTCCAGAAAAAAAAACAAAACAGCAAATTGCAGTGAATTATTTCAGCAAATCCGGGGTGTACATTCCTAAATTGGTGAAGCAAACTTTAAAGATTGATTATCTACTGAGCACATATCTTTTGGCAAACATTCATTTGCTGATCTGAGCTCCATTTTTTTTTTTTTTTTTTTTGCTCTACTTTGCCGAGCTCTGTTGTGAAGGCTCGCTGATTATTTGAGGACAGATGGTTCTCCTCATCGAGTTCTGTCTACAGGTTTTTCTGCTTATCTCCCTCCAAAATTAAAACCCATAGCAGTGTTATTTTTTAGAAATCAGGCATTATTTAAGCATTTCTTTCTCAGTACCTCAGGATTAGCAGGGACTCATCAATACCCTGCAGCAGCCTCACAAATACACTTTTTGATCCAGTACGTGATGGGGGCATGTTGTAATTAATCTTTTATCTCCCTATTTGACTGTTAGATCTTTCCTTGCTAATGTTGTCCTGCTGGCCTGATCTAGGGAACATTAGATGTTTTGTTTTGAGATGTGTTGAGCATGAAGAAACCATTAACCACCGAGCCCCACTGGCTGCCCTGCGGCACACTGTTGCGCATTACGGTTATATCTATGAAATCCTTTCTCTTCTTTTTTTTTGTTTTTAATATCTTTTTTCCTGATAGCTCTCCTTTGATATACACCTTTAAGCTTGGGAAGGGAAGTGTGTGGTATTAGCAAGATCGTTGTAATGATTTAAAAGCAATTGCTGGCAACAGTCTTCTGAAAAGCAGAAAAGTTCTTTACTTAATTTTTTTGTTAAATTGCATTTTCAGAAGTTTAATAAAATTAATAAAAGTCTCCACCACTGCAGTCGTGTATTAACAAACCACTAAAATTACAATAATACTAAATCATCAAAAGGCAATTGTAGCAATAATCTGACACTTTCCTTTATTAAACATGTAATCAGATATTACATTCACAGCAATATTTCTCTGCTTCCTCTTGAGATCCACGTGCCGGAGCGTGCATCAGTGTGTATGTATGTGTGTGTGTGCTTTCTTTGTTTTCCACCCCACTAATGAGTTGACCTCAGCCCTGGAAAAGGGGAAAAAATACTTTAAAATGCTAAGCACTGCTTATTATTTAAGTGTCACCACGACTGTCCAGATTATCTCTGGGGCACATTTATGGAATTTTTTTTTTCCACATCCCCTCCTCCTCCTCCTCTGCTGAGTCCGCAGGCCATTAGTTCTGTAGAAACACAGAGCGACTGACTACGGAGTCTGGGGTAAAGAAGGACTTATCCAGCACACTATATCACATTCAAAAGGAAAATAATTTAACAAGAGCAAAAAGACAGACTAATATCCAGAGAATTTCTAGTCAAAGAATCAGAAGTTAAAGCATATTTCTGTGGGAAGGAGGGGGAATGATAACCTTGTATTCACCAGTTAGATCCATTTCAGTGAGTTAAAAGAGGTAAAGAACAAAAGCTCTGGGGCAAGGTCATCATTTCTATCCACGTGGCAGCCACAGAGTATATCTGTGTAATGGTCTCAGCTGGCAACTGGTGTGTGGAAGCCTGCTCAGTGTGTGTGTAAGAAGGGGGAAACAAATCAACTGTACAAGTACGAGAGCAAAAAGAAAACGAAAGAAAGAGATTCGTGGGAGTCATTTATAACGTAGCAGCCATGCTCTCTCCATCTCCTAGGGTGTGCGGCTCTTTTTCGATGTGCTTAGCCTTGGGGGAAACACCAGACAAGGACGGAGCTGGGGTGGCTGTTGACGCTTTGGCAGAAGAGATACATCTTGTAACACAGCATGCTAAATGACAAAATGATATCTCATCAGAGGGCCACTTGGTGTGTGTGTGCTCGTGCACGTGCGTACATCTCAGACAGAAAATCCCCAGATGCCTCAATGTGTATATGCTTACATGGAGAAGCACTGTGGCATGCTGTTTGTAGAATAAGCTTTGAAATGCAGTGTCGGGGCTGCTAACGTTGTACTTCACCGGCGGAGTGGAAATATTGGAGGGTGTCTGCACCAGAGCAACTATGTGGCACAGACTGAAACATCTGAGTAAGAGTGAAAGTTTGCTGGAGAATTTTAACAGCAAAATGTTCAACAATCAAAAGATTTTGTACCTATCGACTCTGTTCTTTCATTGATGTCAAAGTAATCACCTGAATGACTACAAAATAAAAGATATTAACCAGACAACTTGTTTTAATAGGAAACCAAAGAATTTGATGAAGCTTTGGTTTATAGTTAACTCAGTACACAAAGAAAAACTACTGAATACATTTATTGCATTTTCCTTCTTCCTCTTGCTCCCTGCTTAGGCCTGTACACTGGGTACATGCAGGACAGCATAAATTTTGTTGGAGATTGGCTGAAGAGAACGTTTTAAAAAATGAGCATATATTCTTTTATATTCTTCTTGGTGCACGTTGCAAAAACACTTCTTGTTATGTCGGGATGTGGGCGTGTTGGAGAAAAATACCCATAACCAAATACAACCTAGAACTCGAATGGTATCTCTATGTTGGGTGCTAGAACTCACCAATGCATGAAGAAAATAGAAAAAATCTTGAAATATAATTTTGATGTGAGAATAATGATCAAATCATAGAAAATGTATCTAAAAAGTTGATTTTATAGAAACCCTGTCCCTTTAATACTATTCAGCACAGCCCAGTATTCCACATCCATCTTGTGACACTGATTATGCTGCATGCCCACACCGGAATGAACAAAGCAACCATCATTGTACCTGGAAGATTCAAAGAGCATCCAGGGCAAAAGTACATGCAGGGCGGACAAAGCCCAAATAAAGCTTTTAATGCACAAGCTATTGATCCCCTCACTGGAATAAACTCAGGAGTATTGGCAGGCCCAGAATCCCACTTTGAAGGGACTCCATAATGAAGCTGGTCAATGCTAAGCTGTCCGCAATCAATCCCCCACATAACAGTTAATTACAAGTAAGGCTGCCATCAAGCAAAGACGAGGGAGATGCAAGTTGAAGGCAAAGAGAGGGAGAGCTGAAAAGCTGTGGGATGGGCTTTGTTAAAGCAAGATGGTGGGGGAAGAATATTGAGTGGTTCAGAGCAGGAGTTATGAAAATGGGTGTGTAGGTGTGATATTTTTCCCATACAGGACGTTCTTGTTAAGCTTTCCATTCCTGGCAGGTTCTCTACTCTCTCATAAAGCTTAAAGTTGCACAGTAACCCACTATGTGGTGGGTCGTTCCCTGGTCCACACATCCATACACCTGTTAATGAAGTGAGACAAAAATTATGTTTGTTATAAGGTTGTTTTTATCTTGTGTCATTTGAATGATAAATGTAGAGCGTATGAATAGAAAGCCTTAAAGGCTGCTGAAGCTTACTGAGCGCGAGCTGTAAAACATTTTTAAGGAGTAATGTAGCATAAAGCAGCCGAGCCGCAGTAAATGATTCTTGCCTGTTGTATAGCTGACTGATTAGTGGACTGAAACCTATATCTTGGTTTAATCCCAGTTGTGACCTTTGTTGAATTGGGTCATTCTGAAATCTCCTTTTATGGTTGGTATATTTTCATATGATACAAATGCCGTGTTACAAATGCTAATGTGACAGATGATCAAATGACATTTGGCATATGATGTTGCCACATGAGATGAGATGGCACTCTCTTTTCCCGACCATGTAAAAAATTGCTGTGATAATAAACCCATCTGAAAGCTATCTGTGAAACCAGGGGTCCAAACATAGATATCTCCTAATGGCTGCATGTGTTGTGTGTGTCTCCCAGGCTAATGGATTTACTGGAGATGGTGTTGGGTATTTATTACCATGTGTAATTGAATGCAATGATTATCGTTGTTGTGTAATGTGATTTTAATGTGGCAGCAATGGTTATGTATAAGGTCTAATGACGGTGCCTCCAAGGGGGTATGGTTACCAATTAAAAAAAATCTGAATAAAAATGGGGAAAAATGAATAAGAGTGTGATTTTAATTCCTGGCTCTTCCCATTTTCTTCTTACAAAACAAATAAATATAATCATTTAATCATTGCGCTGCTCGTTTAATCAAACTCTCTCCTCCATAACGAGCTTGCCCTTTCTGAGCGTTTGTTCACACGGCCAGCCATTAAGCCAAAGGTCTACACACAACTCACTGTTTATAGTTTGAAGGTATAAAACTGACATCAAGCCAAACTCCACGATCATAATTGTCAACATATTTTACACTAAACAAAATTGTTAATTGCCTTCCATTTAAGTACTCACAGCTATGGTATGAACATCTCCTCACCGACTGTTTCTTACAGTCATAATCATACAAGGCCTGGTGCGCTTCACTCCCTTGATAGGTCATTTGTTGTTTTCTTTGTTTGGTTCCTTCACCCTATGTCTGGTCTTGCCAAGCCTGCTCAGGACCTGAGCCGGCTCAGATTGCCCTTACCCTTTGTTTCATGAATACACATGGGACTCCTAGTGTTACACATGGCTGTGCATCAGCGTCCCACCTCTCACCCTCATAGTGGGACACTTACTAATAATACAAGTTAATACTAATAAGTTTCACAATCATCAATTTCAAAGGAGTTTTTTTTTTTTACCTGCTACCAAATGTGTTTTATCCATCTTCTTGTTTGAGGTTGACTCTCAGGACTGACACCTTTATCAAAGGAGCCCAGATTTTCCATATTACCCTATGAGTCTAAAAAGTATCCATGCACAATTGGATACAATGCACAGCATGTATCATTCTTGTTTTCTCTCCTGTTGCTCAGACATGCTGATATGTAGTGTACAGGAGGCATTTGATCCATGTGCCCAATCCAGTTTGTTTGGTTTCTTAAAATGAGGTGAAGCAGATGATCAAATCCAAGACGTCTTCCTCAGGTTCACATTTGGACCTCATTTTACAAAAAATAACCAACTTTAGCAGCATAAACATTTTTTTTAGTTACTTAATTTTGCAATATTATTGTTTTTGTGTAGTTTGATACCATTAGTGAAGTTAGTAAAATCGATTAACTGCTTCATTCAGTGCTTCATCGTATTTCTCAGCTCCTTCTTTATCAGAGAAGACAACTGCAGAGTAGACATCAATACAGATGTCACACTGATTCATCTGTCAATTTCCTGCTTTGTTCTTCCTTCACTCTGAAACGAGATTCAGTGATACTTGATCCCCTCTGATTTAGAACAGGATTTTGTTTTGTCTCATTTTGTTTGTCAAGTTTTTTTTTTTTTTTTTTAATGTGGAGTGCATAAACTGAAAAAGGTTCTCTTAAATATAAGAATAACTCCATTGAAAACTCGGGTGCGTAATCAAAAAGAGTAAATATCTGATCATGATCTATTTGTAACTCCTCTATCTGTCTAATAATATTCATATCTATCTTATGCCATCTTAGTTCTGACTGTGTCAATAAGTCATACGGCTATAAATGTGTTGGTGCAAGTTAACAAGACAAGAAGTTTTTTGAGGAAAAAAAAGACATATACATGTTGTTTATGTGCCCATAAACAAAAGAATTGATATGGGAAATAATCTCAAGCTTGGCAAGGTTTATGAAAATATATAATTCATGGCGCTTGTTTGATATAACGGTCGCTCAAAATCCACAACTAATATCACCTGCCAGCCATTATTATCCTTCTGCATATTGACCCCTTAGCTCAGTTTGCAGGAAGCACGAGGAAAATTCAAGCATATCAAGTAAAAAGCTGCCAAAAATATTGAACTAGCAGAATACAGATGTCAGTGTGTAGGGACTCATAGACAGACACGCAAACACTATAAAACAACTTCACCTCCCACTGCACACATTCAGCTCAGTCTCACTTTGCTGTAAATCTTTTGTACTGCACATGGATACCAGGTGCGACTTACACACACACACCTGCACATGCTTACACAATGCGTGGACATTCACACTACACAAAGCTGGGCTTTGCCTGACATTATTAGTTTTGCATTTGGGCGCTCTGCCCAGAGTAACAGTATGGATTTTTGCCTTGGCTTCCTATAATTGGATGAGTTAAATTTCTCCATTCATTACATGTGCATCTGACCTCTGGACCCTGGCAGCTCCTGTGTTTTATTAGCACTCTCATCCCCTGATAATAGGCAAGCCTTTCCCTCACACACATTCCCTCCTCCTTTTCAACATATTAACTCTTTGTGTTGAGTGTCCATGTCAGACACAGAGACACATGGGAGACAGTTTATGCTAATCTGTTTTTGACAGTCACATTGTTACTGAAGTGGGTTGTTTTCAAGCATATTGTTAAAAGTGAGCGTAAAGCAGGCATGTTTAGGTTTTTTAATATACCAGTACTTATTATTTACCACATTTCTGGTTGGTGTTCAGTGGACAAGGTTGAAGAAAATAAAACCTGTCAACAGCTCAAACGAACCACAATGATGAGATGCTCATAGAATATAGTTACACTGTTTTGATGAAAAAATCTGTAGATTAAAATGTTTGGTTCCATTTCTGCAGGTGGAAAGTTTTGATGATTCAACATTAATACAGACGTGTTTAACTGTGACGTCCCGCTTGATAAACGTGTCTGCTAAACTAGTGGCTAACGAAGGGGGCTAGGGCCATAGATGTGAACACTCCGAATCGACCATGCAAACTTCCGGTTAATTTATGGTCTGCGGGCAAACGCTCTACCACTGAGCCACTGTTATCATAGTTGATATTGTGCAACTGTAGGCAGTGTCATTAAAGTTCCTGCAGTGGTTCCTGCAATGGAAGATATCACATTCACAAAAGTGTTACGGAAGCACAAAAGCACAAACAGCCCGAGTTATTCCTAAATTTCCTAAATATTCTGTGGTCAGAGGCATAAAAATACTGTACAACAGACTTTTTGCTGTTTACAATGGTAGTGGCATCTTTTAAATTTGTTCCACATTGAATAATTCACTGATCGGATTGGGCTAAGTGGTGCGGGTCCCTCATTTCAACCAGGCAACTTTTTGTGTGTACCTGAGTCTCTTGGAGTTGGGTACACCCCTGTGGTCATCGGCAGACCGACTCCTGGTGTGGATCGATCCCCAGTTATTATTTCCTCACAGCAGCATCAGACCAAATGATTGTTTCATTTACCATTATTGTTAAGGGCTGGGAGTTGGGGGATTCGGGAGAATGTATGAATGATGCATGTCTGCATTGTTTTGTTTAAGTGTGGGATTTTTTTAATAGTTGTTTGCTGTTAAGTATTTTTATGATCTGGATTTTAATTCTGTTGGAGTTTTCTGTTCAGCATTGTGCATAACTTTGTTTGAAAAGTGCTTTATAAATAAAGTTTTGATTTGACTTTGAGTACAACATTGTTATTGCTGTATTGTCACTTCAAAATATTGTCAGTCAGAATTCTATTTCTAAAGAGTACTTTTTATTTTAAGTGAGAAATGCTTTTGGAATAGAGGCTATTTTTCTTATTCATCAGTAATCCAGCATCACATCTAGTTATAAAAACGTGTGCTTCAATGCTTTTTTAGGAGAGAGTGTCCACCACCTTGTTTCCTTGGTTACCACACTTGTTCACTCACATACTTCTAACATCACCTGATAAAGTGGCTGTGACATCTGAAAAAATATAGATTAAAACAATAAAATAGCTCAATACATACGTACAGTATATGTACATAGTCTTCTTCTCCTTTCAGCATTTCCCTTTAGAAGTCGCCACAGCAGGTCAGTTTCTTCCATCTAACCCTATCTGCTGCATCTTCTTCGGTTACAACAACTATCTTCATGTCTTCCTTCTCTGTATCCACGAACCTCTTCTTTGGTCTTCCTCTAGCCCTCTTTCCTGGTGGTTCCGAGTATACGTACATAGTGTATGTGTTCTTTTTAAAGTAACTTCTTCAAAGTTGCAAATAAACAGGATTTTTGTTCTTTTTTTTTATTTCCTCCCAACATATTTTTTCAAAAAGAGACAATCTACAAAGAAGCTTTGGCTTCCGTTCCATACGTATGACTGCACGCAGACTCAGACAACCTTCATTAAATCTGCGGATGACACCACTGTGGTCAAACTGGTATCAGGAGGGGACGTGTCTGCCTGCAGAGAGGAGGTTCAAAGACTGCCAGCATGATGTTCTGCAAACAAGTTAACAAGAAAAACCAAAGAACTTCAAAAAAAAAAAAAACAGGAAATGCACAGCAGCGCTCTTCCGCTGCACATCAGTGGAGGCTGTTTGGAAGAAGTTCACTACTTTGGATTTTTCCATATGAAACAACATCTGGTCTGCAAACACCACAGCTGTTGATAAAAAGCCGAGCATTGCTTGCAGTTCCTGAGACTATTAAAGAACTGTTTACAGCTAAATACCTTCCTGCGTTTCTCCATAGAAAGCTTGTTGTCACACTGTATCACAGTGTGCCGTGCAAGCTGCTCAGCTGAAGACAAAAGAGCACCCCCAGGATTTATAAACACGCTGCAAAATATCCCTGCACGTCGTGTGCGCAATATAGCTTTTATGTATGTACATATTTGAAGTATTTTAGAGGCTTATTGAGATGCTGTATGCCTAGGCACAACAATTTATTCACCACCTGGCCGAATATGAGTTTGGCACTAAGATTAATCCAAGCAAATAGGTACAGGCCTTAGTTTGGATGAGTAATGCATAACTAATTATCAAGTTAACTGACTTACGTACATATGAAGTGACTTCTGATTTTCTAAACAACCAGCCATAAAACACTGTGTGGCAGTACATTTTGGACTCTTCACAAAGGGTTAAATCACTGTCTCGTTTAAGAGACCAGATGCCTAAAAAAGAAAAATATCTTTAGTACTTATTTATCTTGATTTTTTGTTTGCTTTTTTTTCATTTTGTTCAATAAAGTTTGGAGTTGTTAAGGGCAAAGCACCTTCCACAACACTTTTCCTAGCTGGGAAAATCTGTCCAGTGAAACTTGACTCACTGACCACCATATCATTCTGGAACAGTGTGTGAGAAGGTCAGTTGGTCATGGTTCCACATTCACCCTATTTAAGAGTTGTAGTAACCGTGTGCAAAAAAAAGAGGAGGTTGAATAAATGTTTAGTTTCTGATGTTCTTGAGACACCATTGTTTGGTTCAGAAGGACAGTGGTAAATTCCTGCTTGGTGTTTGCGATCACTCCTGTTACCCCCGCCGGCTTTACATACCATGGCTATGTATATTTCATGCGTGCATGTATTTTTAACACAGCCATGTATACTAGATGGGGGTATGATGTATGGCTACTGACAACAACCCTCAATATTATATGCACAATTACTCTTTGCCCTGGCAGTAAATCCTGGAGTTTGGCACAGTAAACAAAAAAAAAAAAAAAAAACAAGTGCGTATCTGAGAGTAGGGTGGAGGAAAAGAGGGTGTGAGCTTGACACAAGGTCAAAGCTGTTGTGAACTTAATCTGTGGCTTGATACAAATAGCACAGATTGAGTATCCATTTGTTACTGAATATTTCACAGAGATAATATATGCAGCAACAAATGCTCACACACGACGGCCCAGAAATGAAGAGACATGAAGGCTTTTCTTTGTCCGGGATCTCGCGCTCTCACATTCAGATCTCTCTCTTCACTAAACGACCAGGTGACACCTTATTGATCACGGCCATCTTTCAAGGCCAACAACTTAAAGCCTTGTGTGGCACATTCAATGACCTTTGTGGACAGTAATGTTGTTGGCAATGGCTCTCGGAGGATCTGATGAACAAGTATCCGCCTGGCAACAGGCTTTTGGATATGAGTTTCTGACAGCTGCAGAACAATGCTAATGGGCACTCTTTTGTAGCAGCCAATGTGTAATCAGCTCAGCCCTCTGCTGTTAAAACTTTATAACAGTAATGTATGCAAACATGGCATCCATTTATTCCCCAGCAGGTCCCAATAGGCAGGCCTTAAAGTTGCAGACTGTCTTACATCACAAATAACTCTGCTGGCACTTAATGCATTTTATATCACCCATAATCCTAGTGTCCCACACTAATTAGTCAGAGTTGCCAGCATGCATATATTTCCTCATTATTTGGTGAAATCAGACTTTTATAAAAAAAAAAAAAAAAAAAAGAAATTCTTATCTGTTTTAGCACTCTTGTGTGGAATGCAATTTTTAATGAGATTTTTTTTAAAACATTTTTTCTCCCCAAGACAAGTGTGCCACATAAAGTCTTCATTGGTGTAGATGTTTACCTGAGTACGCAACATGCAGGTACAGCAAAAAAAAATTCTTAGAAAGGAATGTTAAAATAATTTGTAATCAAATTTGATTCTATAAAAAAGTAGAGCAGATAAAAAATATTTATACCGAGCTACTAACTCTTTGCTGCTAAAAGCATCAGCAGGCGGAAAGGTAATGATTGTGGATTTTCCTACAAATCAAATGTCAGCAATCAAATCTCTACAATTGTAAAGAAGGTTGTCTATGTTCATGTTAAAATGAAGAAAGCATTTGTGTTTGAGAGAAAGCATACCAAAGGAGTTTTATTTGAGAGTAAGCCATCCATCTGTGAAAAAGAAAATGTCCCGATGTGCCAGTGAAATCACCACAGGTGCTGTCATACAGCGCCAGAAGTTTCCCCATTAGTCAGTGTCTGTAGACACAATCTGGGATTCATTTCTAGACACATCCTCAAATGTCATCTCATCATCACTGAAGTTTGTCTCAATAGGAGAAATATTCATGCTGCACAGCAAGTAGCAAAGTCTCATAACAAAAACCTCATATGAAGTATACTTTTCTCTTCCCAATTTTAACTGTGCTTATTGTAGGGAACACTTTGGACTTATTTAACTGCATGATCAAATCCTTTAGATTGTTCTCTAAAAATTAAGCCTTAAATAATAAAAATATTTTCATGAGCAGCAACATTAAATCATTAAAATAATAACGTATAATTTATTACACTGCAGCAGGCTGCCACGACAGCGCCAATGGTGGGAGACACGGGGGGTTAGGTGTCTTCTCCAAGGACCCTAGACGTGACGTCAGTGGGATGTGAACTTCCGGTCTGAGGGAACGCTTTACCACTGAACCATCGCCTCCTCAATCAGTGATGATCATTAGTATTTCCAACAGATACAATGAAGTCAAATGGCATAATGAATCTGTGTTGTATCAAATGCCTTTGTTTCGTCTTCTGAACAGCTTTCACTAACTGGGTACCAGGGGCTGTCAGAGAGAGGCAAGGGGCAGGGTACACCCCTAACAGTTTGTCAGTTTATCGCGGGGCCACTCACAAAATCATCCACACATACACTCATTCCTAGGGGCAATTTCATAATGGCCAATCAACCTAACATGCATGTTTTTTGGAGGATGGGAGCGAACCAGAGTACCCGCAGAAAACCAGAGTACCCAGAGGAAATGTACGCAAACATGAGGAGAACATGCAAACTCCGCAAAGAAAGGCCACCGTTTCAAGCCTTGTTCCACCGGGGGCTCGAACTCTGACCTTTCTGTGTGGCAATTGTGCTAACCACTGCGCCACTGTGCCACATAAGGAAATACCTACTTTTCTAAAAATAGTATACTAATTTCAAGTCGTTTTTTGGGGGGTGGGACAAACTTCAAAGATTCTTGCTTCAAATCATATTTGCTACACTGGATTACAGTTGTGTCAAGGTGTCACGGCATGAACCGCACCTTAGGTATATTTTTAGCACACACTAAACTAAAGAGATTTACCAATCACAGTTTTAAGCTTCTGGCCTTACACTTTAGCTCGAGCACATTAAAGTTAGGCTGTGCTGGGGGGAACAGATTATTCTGAGTTTATATATATTTTTTAAGGTAAAATTTAAAACAGATTAGCTGATAAACTTTGTAATCAAATTTTTTCGTGAAATGTGACTAAGGATGCTTTTGTTTTCTTGGAGGCTGTGTAACTTTTCTAAAGCATCTACAACCCATTAAACTGTCTTTACCATCACTCATCATTTAAATTTATTGTAGCCACTATTGATCAAAGTTCTTCTCTCCATATAAGTGTTTGAATTAACCTTTAAGTGGCACATTAGGACCCACAAATCTTCCCAAAGAAGATAAGTCTACAAATAATGTGGTGCAAAACTTTCTGTTAGCAGAGTCAAAAACTATCTATTTACACTGATTTACGATCAAAGACTCAAAGGTGTCTTGTTTGACTGACAGAAACAAATTGTTAAGGAATGTCATAGATCTTCCATCAAGAAACTACTTGATGGATGCTGTCTGACTCAAGTCGGGTGCTGATTCAGATACTGACCTTGGAGATGCCGTGGATGTCAGGATGTCTCACAAATGCTCATTGGCATTCAGCTTAAACCACCAACAGCACACACATGATATGTGATGAGAATAGAAAAACACACAATATCAATATCTGAAACATGGTTCTGTGTGTGTGAGTGTGTGTGTGTGCTTATTTGAATTAATGACCAGACTGGAGTAAACATTGAGATACTTTGAATGGTTTTCTTTGCATGTTCGCACCAGTCCGAGAATAAATAATTCATAGCATGCTGGAAACATACTGTTAATGGATTTTTATGTTTATACATGTGGCTGTCTGGGTTTTTATATTAGGGTTGTTCATAATTGAACCATAGGAAGAAGACAAAACTTCATCATGTGGAGAAGATAAATTTGCAGCATTTTGGTACTTTGCAGAGAAAGTTCGACATTCTTGAAGCATCTTTTTCTGTCAGTGTCTTGGCTGCATTGTGACAAATAAGAGAAGTGCAGATAAGGGCAGGTTGGAGACCTGTTGGAAGCAACAACTTACATCTGATAAAAACTATCTAGCTTCTTTGACAGATCCAAATTTGCTACATGACTTATGTGACTCAGCAGCAAACCAAAATTGGAATCCAAATGTCTTGACATTTAATTGCCACTTGTAGGTCACTGGCTTAGCAATCCAAAAGCCAGCAGTAGATCAGCTCATCAGAGTGCTGACAGATTCCCAGCTTCTTTCCTATCATAGCTTCTCTCTGCTCCTCTTGGTACCTGATGTCAGTGTGAGGTGCGGTGCAGGCGGTGATGACCTGGTCAATAATCAGTAATAAAGATGGTGTGCTGAGCATGATTGTGGAATGATTGGGCTGTCGATAGTATATCGAGCTGACACACCGAGAGCCAGACAGATGCACATTTTAGAAGCAACTGAAAGCAAAACATGGGCTGAAATATTAGGACAATAAAAACACCAAAACACAGAAGTATTGAGGCTATGAACCAAGGAGCAAGCAACAAATCATGTACAAACTATCAGATCTGTTCTGAAATAGCTTGTGTTTAAGATCAGAAGAAAAAAAGAAGATAAAAACAAAAGAAAGTTTACACAGAAAACTTTGGGGGTTGATATACTGCCTGTTACTATTACATGGTAACTGACCATTTCTGCCAGAAACTTTCAATTAAATGATAAACTGAGGTTATTATTAAAACTATTTCCAACTTGATGTTTGAGACGATATCAATAGGATTTTCTGTAATGAGACACACCTAATTGGGCCGCTAATAATAATAATTTAATTGGGTGGAGATGGTTAGAGCGTTCGCCCGCGGACCGGAAGGTTGCGGGTTCGTGTCCCACGGAGAGCACGTCTAGGGTCCTTGGAGAAGACACCTAACCCCCGCTTCTCCCACCATTGGTGCCGTTGAAGGGCAGCCTGCTGCGGTGTAAGGAGTGCAGCAAACAAATTTCCCCGGTGAGGGATAAATAGAGTAATTCTTTTATTTATTTATTTATTTTTAATTTGGGCACGTATTTTTCTTTTGATTGATTTGTCCAAATATTTGATTTTAAGGAATTGCCACATCGCCCACGACTGCTTTCCTCTGCTTCTTATTCACCACCATCGTAACTGGTTGTTTTGCCAGCATTCATTCAGTCTGGATCTGGAAGTCCCGCGGGATCTTGGCTTGGTCATTTTTAACCACCGTTGGAGGTGTTTCCCACTTTGAGTTTGAAGTTTCCAGTTCATATTATGTGCATATGTACAGTACCTGTAGACTATCCCAGCCACTAGTTTATGGCCTTCCATGTAGGCATTGCCAGCCCTGCAATTATGTGCTGGACTGTCTCGCGGGCTTCTTTGCACAGTTTACACCTTAGGTCTTGTCTGGTGTGGTCGATCTGGGCCTTTATTACTCTGGAATTCAGGGCGTTACGACCAGTATGAGAGCCACTGTGCTGTTCCGATATTACATCACATGCAGGGGCATGTCCACCCATGATGTTTTCTCGTCCAGGACCTCATCCTTTTTTCTCCACTGTCTGAGATATTCACTGAGCACCTTGTCTGTTGGGGCCTTATCTTTGATGTACTCGTAAATCTTGAACGTTTATATCCTGGATTGTGGAGCACTCACTAACACTCACTAATCCTCAGCTTCCTTCCTTATGGCTAGGGTACAATCTCTTGGTGCTAAACTTCGGGTAGAACCCTTCATTGTGAGGAGCTTTCTTGTCTTAACATCTGTCGTCTATATTTCCTCCTTTGGCTGTCCAGTTGTTTCTGCGGGGTATCTGATCACTTGCTGTGTTCTTGGCTTTGAGCTAGCTTCTTAGGACCTGCCTTACCTGTTTGAGGTATGTGGTTGTTGCCGCTTGTCTTGTAGCCTGTTCTAGGTTGTCATTAGCCTATGGTATCCCAAGGTACTTGGAGCTGTGCTCAATGTCTACTATGGCTCCATCTAAGAGAGATCCCTTCTATGTGGATTACTTTCCCTGTCTTAGTCACCGTTCTACTGTACATTTCTCCAGTCTGAATGAAATCCCAATTACATCCCATATACAATATTATTTTATATGCACATATACGTATATGTACATGTAATATTCATTTATATCTGTGTGCTTGTATGCATGTATATTTGTGGTGTGTGGGGGCGTATAGATGGAATAAGAAAGGTAGACATGGCAATACATCTATGTATGAAAAGATTGTATCACAGCATTAACAGATTTCCAAATTGAACCACTCGATTCCAATGATTCAGACAAAGCTGGAGCTCTGAAGAATGTGGGCACTGTCGCTAATGGTACTTAGATGAGCCACAGGGTTGCAAATTTTCCCCACCACACTTCATATTCCCCAGAGGAAATTGAACATTGTCATGGATGGATTAGCTCTGTAATGGTGAGACACATAGCTAGAGCAGGGGAGACCAGCTAAAAAACGTTGGGCAAATGAGGAAGAGGAAAAAAGGTATGAAATTCATTTCATACTTCCTCAGGCACACTCAGTTGAAGAGTGCCTTTCTGCAATGCTAAGCCAATACATAAGCAACTTTTGAACAGTTTTTAGGCTATGGGATGTTACCATTTAAATCAGAAAATGTTGTCATTCCTCGTCTGCTGGTGACCTATACTTTGGAAATAGCTTGTGATATAAACTGTCCTTCCATATCAGGATAGCACCCTGAAACTTTTTGCCCCATTGTACATTTATTTATCTTGGACTGACCAACTGTAAATTGTGTTTGTGACTTTTTTTTCTTCCTATAATCCCTGACTTAGACAACTCTATTTTAAGACAATTACATTTTAACTGATTATTTTATGTTTTTATGTTTCAAAACATCTATTTTAAGTCAAGGGTATCTTGAGCAGGGATTTACATGAAGCTTGGCAATTCTAAACCAGGAGGGATGGTGCAGGTTAGGCTTTGAGATTTTGCTGTTGCCACACTAGATTGTGGTTATTAATGTTAGAACGAATTGGTCAAATCTGTAGCCGAAAGTTCCGTTCCGTTGTCTACCGCTTATCTGGGGCCGGGGCCAGGTCGCGGGGGCAACAGCCTCAGACGGGAAGCCCAGGCTTCTCTCACCCCAGTTGCATCCTCCAGCTCACCCGGAAGGATACCAAGTCGTTCCCCGGCCAGCTGTGAGACGCAGTCTCTCCAGCAGGTCTGGGGTCTGCCTCTTGGTCTCCTCCCAGCGGGACGTGCCCGAAACACATCACCAGCAAGGCACTCGGAGGGCATCCTGACCAGATACCCAAACCACCCATCTGGCTTCTCTCAACCTGGAGGAGGAAGAGCGGCTCGACACCAAGGTCCTCCCGGATGGCAGAGCTCCTCACCCGATATCTAAGTGAGAGCCTTGCCGTGCTGTGGAGGAAGCTCATTTCGGCTGCTTGTATCCGCAATTTCATTCTTTCGGTCACCACCCACAGCCTGTGACCATAGGTGATGGTGGGAGCATAGATCGACTTGTGAATCGAGACGTTTGCTTTTTGGCTCAGCTCTTTCTTTACCACAACGGACCGATGCAACTTCCTAGTTATTGTTGGCTTCGCACCGATACACTTGTCGATCTCCCGCTCCATCCTTCCCCAAATTGTGAAAAAGACCCCCAGATACTTAAACTCCTCCACTTGGGGCAAAACCCTCTCCCTGACCTGCATGGGGCATTCCACCCTTTTCCAGGCGAGGACCATGGTCTCGGATTTTGAGGCGCTGATTCCCATCCCTGATGCTTCACACTCGGCAGCAAATCAATCCAGTGAGAACTGGAGATCACGGTCTGATGACGCGAACAGGACCACATCATCCGCAAAAAGCAGAGCCAAGTATAACTAAAAAAAAAGAAATTCAAGTTTTACGCAACACTATTTATGACAATACTAATAACACTATTTATAAATCAACTAATCAACATAAAATGATCAAACATTTAACCGGTAGTTATCACATTTCATATCATAAGAATTTTTTTTTTTTTACCAATGTGTTGCACTTTTCTTCTATTTTTTTTCTTTACATGATTCTCCAGCCACTTTAAAACTGTTCCAGGGTTGGAAAAATGAAAGATATCTGATTCTTACTCGGGTATCCTCATGTGTACCATATGAAGTAACTTTCAATTTAAACAAGCTTAACTGACGATCACTGATTCTTATTGGTGACTTAATTATCTAGTATTGTCCAGAATTCATTTATCTATCTTGTCAGTGAGCTAAAGTTAGAAAAAGTTGGAATACTTTGTAAATCTGCAGAGGAAACTTGAGAGGCTGGCAAACAACAAAAAAAAATTGCACAAGATTTGTACATTTATAGAAAGGCAAAAGTGCACATATCTACGTATTGTTTTCTAAA
The DNA here is from genome assembly GCA_902685375.1 of Neostethus bicornis. Lineage (NCBI taxonomy): Eukaryota > Metazoa > Chordata > Actinopteri > Atheriniformes > Phallostethidae > Neostethus > Neostethus bicornis. The sequence continues at coordinate 15,029,923 of LR738557.1, read as the reverse complement.
ACAAGCTTCAATAAAACCCTCTAATGTACATCTGGTGGTTCACATGAGTGTACATGATGAGAATTTTATTAAAGTAACAAACCTAGAAACAGACAAAATGTGCCAAAAGTTCTACTTTCTCAGTCTTGCTTCTATCTTATTCATTTATTGCAGTGTCTGGTTTTCTAGCAGGGTGGTCAGAGATAATGTTAATCTTGGTCAGCAGCAGCAAGAAGTCATGCAGTTCCCCACTACACAACGGATTGGAACGATAGCAGAAATATAGGCAGAAGCAGACACAGGGGACTTATCTTCACTCTGAAAAGTTTGTGAGTGTCCATGTGTAACCGCACAATTTCTGAGCTGCTTTGTTATGTTGATTTCATTGCACGTTATAATCTGATGCAAAACAACACAACATGACAATGCTATTTATTCTGCATCTGCTCATCTGTGCTTGCTTACAAATTACTCCAAAGTGGAAATGAAGGGCACGCAAGCAGAAAAGAAGAAAAGTTGTCAGGTGATGGTTACCACAGAGTTAAACAGGGCAGGATAATTACTAACCTTCTCTTATCTTTTTTTTTTCTTTCAGAACAGGGATCATTCAAGTTTCTAATTGACAACTCATCAGACTCCCTGCTATTATGACTTCATTATATCTGCAGAGATAAAAATTAATGAGAAGCAGAGACACGAGATGGATATGCCAAACTTAGAATTCATTTACATTAAAGGGAGGGTTGGGAGCATATCTGTAATGACTTTAATCTACAAAAAATTCTCATTTAATGCTGAAGTCAATTTATTATTATTATTCTTTATGACCTTGTGTATGTAAATATTAAACTGACATATTTAACTCTGCTTGAGGATTGTTCATTAAATCTATTTATTCCTAATGTTTACTTCCTAATGTAAACCTTTTCCTGGATAATTTCTTGTCCAACTTTCAGCGGTGCATTCCCACTGCCTATCTTGTTCTCCCTCCTTTTCCTCTGACAGGGATAGTTTTCATTACTGTAGTCAATCTGGACCCAGTGGACAGCTCCTCTGCAGCACTGTGCACCTCTATATAATCCTTTTAATTAAAGGCCTGCCCCCCACCACTGCTGCCCTGCTCCCGCCTCTGCCCTTTTCTCACATGGCGCCAGCCTTTTGTTCACCCAGGCACTCACCCACTCACTTCATGTCAAGCCACGCTCTTGCCATTTCAAAAGAGGAGACGTCACCTTTGTCTCTGCCTCTTTCATGTGGCTTTAATCTCTGCTGCAATATTGCAGAAGGTGTTTTGTGTGTGTAAGAGAGCGTGTGTACGTGTCAGTGTGTGTCTGCGTGGGACTCATCCAGCGTAGGGCCCATCAGGGTTAAATCAGCCTTTAAAAGAGCTTGATTGCATGTGATTGGGTGCTGATAAGAGGCCAAAGGGTGGGGTGGCATTTAGGCTGAACTGTGCTGTAGATTCTCTCTATTGATTTGCCATTATAACAGCCTTTCCTACCTGTTATTCTTCTCACTGCTTCTTTGAATAGAAGGCATCATTTTCAATCATGTTGAGCAAAGGCTCATGAGTTCGCCGAGGGCCATCAGACCATGATTTGGTAAAAGTGTCAGAAGAAATTCAAGGGTGCACTTCTATTCATTGTAACAGAACCAAACTTTCACATCTATTCTTTTTAAGTTTTTCTTTAAAAAAGTCAAAGTTAAACCAACTCTTTAAACACGTGTAGCTTGTATTTAGCATTTTTAGCATCCTTCTGTCTCTAGGGACAATGGAGTCTGCACCTGGATACTTATCTGTTAGTGCAGCATTGGCTGTGGCTGAATAAGCCGATGCAGGAACTGCAGCTCCTACCTTACTTGCTGCAAATGCAATAGGCGGTATGAGTCATAGAGGAGCAGTGGCAGACAAGCTTTTTTGCTGTTTCTGGGTCTTTGTGGTCCTGCGCTGGATCTCTCTGTTCTCCTCAGCCTACTTGATATCACTTTTGACAGTTGCACGCCACCTATAGCAGTCAGAGGTCACCGACTCAAAATCTGCTGTGTAGATGTTGCACGACTTCAGATCCCTCTTGCAGGTACTGTATCTTAGCAGTGCAGGGCAGATCATTCAGTTGCTCGCGTTCCTGTGGTGAGCTCCTCATAGAGCTTACATATATTTAGAATTATAAGCTGCAAAAAATAAAGAAGTTTTAATACGAACGTATGTTTTAAACATCAAGGTTTAGCTTCTCTCTGGTGTTTTTCAGAAAAAAAATAATGATTTACCAATAAATGCGCACTCAGCTGTGAAGTAACTCAACCAATTGCCAGCTGCAAGATCATAATCATTGATTGAATTTATTTGTTCGCTGAATATTTGTTGGTCTTTTGTTGTGATTTTAATCCAAATTTAGTTGATGCTAAACTGTTGAATTAATCTCTGACTACTCAATTAATTCAAGAATTAATTCAACTGAAATACAGGTGTCTACAAATAGAAACTGTTGAGCTCTTTAAGAAGTATTTGACAAATTGAAGCAAAACAAATGTCTATAGTGAAACTTTTTTATGAATATTCAGAAGTTCAATTATTGATTAGAATAAAAAGTACAAAATTGTTTTGAGTTCCAGTGGAAAACTTTTGGGAACAGATAGTATTTAGTATTGTTTGGTACAATTGCCCGTAATTTATTGCTGGTTTTGCAAGCAACTCATCATAAAAGCTTTAACAATGATTCTTTTGGGTTTTTTAAAAAACATCAATAGTGTAAAAAAATGTCAAGTAAAACCACAAAAGTTTTCATAAATATTTGCTGTGCACATTTATTTGTAATGGAACAGGTTTCCACTGTTGCTTTACACATGAACATGTTAAAAATTACACTTACTTCTGCAAACAAGTCAAAACACTTCCATTAGGTGGTAAAAAAAAATCAAATTCCACCAACAGACTAGATGTTTCTTTCTTCTTCTACCTTTTCAAACAAATTGACTCTTATCATACCAGTAGGACGTTACATCATTGACAAACCTAAATAGCTCACTGTGCGGGAGTATTTCCTATCACCACACATAAAATCCTCCCCACCTCCCTGCATCTGTTTCTTCATTTCACAGCTATCAAAGACTCTTTATCCTGCCACTACGAAACCGACTCTCAACAAGTCACAGCTTGGTGCTTGTCTTTTTCTGTTCCCTCAATGACTCCCTGATTGATAAGAAAAATTTCTCAGCCCTCCCTTTATCCACCGTGCCCTTGACCTGTCTCCATGTACTATTCATCGGGGTTTTTAAAAGTCACATTGGGTTTGCTTGGATTGTCCGTTGTTTGAAGTGGGGGCGAGCATTATCAATCTCTCTGCAGAAGATCTCTCCACTCCCTGGCCTCAGACCTCTAGGGTTTTATGCATGCGTGCAGGTTTGCAAGAGTGAGTGCACCCTGTCCCAAATAGACAGGGCATTTATTCACTCAACTCAAAGTCTGTCGGTGGTTGGCGGCCGTAGCTTTAACGGTGTCGGCCTCGGTCTGTCTCTCTCCTTCCTTTCTTCTCTGTCCCATCTTTCAGACTGGGATGTTAGCATGCGCAACAAGCAGCCAAGGCTTTGGCCCTCTGACAGGCAGACTATGGGGAATAAGTCGGGTGAGAAAAGGGAAAGACGAAGGAGCAAAAGAAGCAAACCAGAGTGGTGCCTTCAAAGGGTCAACTCAGCTGTTGGCCCTGCCTCATTGAGAACCGGGGAGCGTTAAGCTTAATGACCATGCAAGCATTGGTGCTAGAGGCCAGAGTGGTGCCGCGTAGAGGACACCGACATGCAAAGAGAGGATACGAGTCAAGAGTGTTGGCGTAAATAGAAAATTAGAGCGATATCACAAGCAAGAAATCAGTACCTCAAACATGTGTTTTGACCTTCCGTGTCACTAACAAATCATGTCGGCTGCTTTCGTTCATGTTGTCTCTCATTGTGCTGTGATCGATCGAGAGAGACAACTGGTTATTCACGAGCACCAACACAAGTCAATACGTTTCTTCCTATCTGTCTTCGATGAGAAACTGTTTGATTCAGTCATTAAATGGAGTTCGACACTGCTATCCCACTCACATTTAGCCATATCTCTTCATGACAACTAATTAATGCACAATCAGACATCCTTTGGAAATGACTCTTTTAGTACTGTCCAAAATGCAGAACACACTATTTAACATTATGTGAATTGGTATCTTTGTCTACCCAGCTCTCTTCTCAGCTCTAAAGGGTTAAGTTCCCATAGCCATATTTTCATTTCCTGTATTGGGCCGTTCATATTGGTTGGAGGTGTTTATGTGGAACTCTCCTTCTGTGTTTATTACACTGCAAATGACAGATCAGGCTCTCTGACCCCTCTGGCTAGCTTTAAATAAAAGCAGTTTATTCCACGGCAGCAGCCCCACTGTATCCCACTGACATGAAAGCGCCTGAAGAGTGCCAGAAAAGCAAAAGGCCAGTTAAAGAGAAATTATATTCCCAAACAAGGTTTGACAATAAACGCATGAGTGGGACAGATAAACAAAAGGTACTGTACCTCCACTTATTGCTTTTCTATAGAGTGTATGAAAAGGCACAGGGGATTTGGTGTGCTTAGCGCGCTCTGTTTACTGCTTCCTCTGAATATTCTTGCTCACCTTTGGCTTTTTTCTGCAGTATCAGAGCAAACCATACGTTGTTTAACAGGAGGCCTCACACAGTTTAGCAAGTGTCATTAACCTCACTTATTCACTGTGGTTTATTGAATATGCCGTTAAACAAAATGTATGTTACTTTGAGGTCATATTTGAGCATAAAAACAAAAATTGGTAACTTATGCACACACAAGTTTATAATAGACATTGCTGTTGTCAGCATATTTCTATGAATTAAAAATACCTGATACACCAAAGTCACCGTCGTTGGCTGCCACCCATCTCCTCCTTCACCCGAGCCCTGTGGGCCCTCCTGCAGGTGTGAGTCCACTGGAAGGGCGGCCCATGTCCCCTGTTCGGGCTGAGGGGCCCATGGGTAAAAGTCCGGGCACCAGGCGCTCGCTCTCGTGCCCCACTGTCGGAACTGGCTCCAAGGGAGGGCCCCGGTGACCTGCGTCTGGGCAAGGGCAACTTGACCATGCTTGATTGCTTCATAGGGATGTTTGAGCTGCGCTTGTCTGGCCCCTCACCTAGAACCTGTTTGCATTGGGTGACGGTCAAACAAGACCGTCACCCAAACAAGCTATGTCTCTCCAGCTGTGAGACATAGCTGGAGAGACTGTGTCTCACAGCTGGCCGGGGAACGACTCGGTATCCTTCCAGGTGAGCTGTAGAATGCAGCTGGGGTGAGAGAAGCCTTGGCTTCTTCCGTCTGAGGCTGTTGCCCCATGACCTGCCCGGCTAAGCAGAAGATGATGGAACGGAACAGGAAAGTCCTGGAAACCCTGGAATTGTCACCCTCTTTGTAAATCACATTTAAAATATATTGTTTTGTGTATTTTCTTTGTTCTTTTTTCTGACATGTTATACCAGTATTATAAACAGTGACAGTTTTCTTTTAATAAAGCATGTTGAATTTATCAGAAGAGAGTAATCCCGAGGCTAAAAGGTTCCTCAGCCTTTAAAATCTTATAAAAGAGTGTATAAAATGGGTGGCAGGATCTTGTAACACTGAAATGTTTTCTATCATTACAGGCAGCCATTATGTCAAGCACTACTGAGCATGCTCCTAGCTGGACAGCGGTCCATCGGGGGGCGTTGTTATCTCTTCACAGAGTCGTTTCACTCTTCGTGTTCCCCCCAAAGAGTCAATGTTGCGGCACATCAGAAAGAGCCCTTGCCTCATTAAGCCATTGATATTCTGTGATGCTGGCGCCCTGCTGAACACCGTATATAGGGACAGCAGTGCCAGGAGAAGGACACAGTGTGTGTTTTATAGAGAGGCCCTGCTAATACTGAGGAAAATGGCATTATCATGTTGATACGGATGCTGTGTAGACCATGTGTGTGTGTGTATGCTTGCATGATTAGTGTGTTTGACAGAGTATAAGAGAGACACAGAGGGTGTCTTTGGAAGCAGGACCCGGTATCATAGCCACAGCCCGGGGCAAACCCGATGTTATAAATACAGCTTTCTAATGGTGACTTTATGATGTTGCTGGTGTAAGACTATGGCCCCCCAGAGACCACTTCCCCCAGCTCTTCTCCTCCCTCATCCCCCAGCCTCCTTTTCTTTTCTTCTCTAATATATTCTCCTGTTTCCCCACATTCAGAATTTACAACCTGACTGGCTAAGACGGGAGCTGTAAATTCTCTATCCCCCTCCCCCCTCTCTATTGAATTATTTATACACGGGGTCTGTGACACCACCAACAGATGAGAACGTTGGTTATCGAGATAAAAGGTGGAGAAAGTTGAGGCCTAATTGAGCGAGATGATTGGTTAATGAAGAAATATTCTAAGCATGTGAGGGTGGAGCAGCTTTACAACACACATATGCAGAAACAACGGAAGAAGGAAACAAAATAAAAGTAAATAAAGCTGAACAAACACTGCTTTTGTGGATTCATGTCTCTGCGTGGTACATATATTTATTGATGGAAAATCAAGAATCAAGAAAACCTTTATTAGTCCCACAACGGGGGGAATTTCAAACAATAAAATAATGCTATTTTAAACTTTACGGTCTTTTCTAAATGTTTTTATCATTGTATTTGATTACTTGTAACTCGCTCAATAGTTGTGAACAGTGGCTCATTTCTTGGACTGAGCTCAAACTCTAGGGAAAAAATGGCCCAAATTAAGCTCCTGCCAATTTAACAGCTCCCTCCTGCTTTCTGACGTCATTCTCACTGCTCGTGTTACGGCTGTCATTTGTTAACACAGAAAGACATATGCAGGTAATTATTAGTGGGGAAAAAAATGTGTATCTACACTGGTGATGTGTAGTATTGTATTTTTTATTATACACGATAGTACTCATTTGTCAAAGTTGCATTTGCCAAAATTTGGTGTATGACCACAACAAGGCGTTGTTCACCCGAATTATAAAAGGGTGAACAATCTGGGTGCACATTTGGCTGTGCCAGATCAAAATGTTGTGTAAATATACCACAAAATCAAATGAGTACTGGAATGCCACGTTGTAGACCATGTTATGGACCACAGCATATTCAACCAAAACATTCATTTGAATCAAATCAGATTTTATTTATAAAGCACTTTTCCAACACAAAGTTACACAAAGTGATGAACAGAACAAATAAAAACTCAAAGATTAAAATCCATATAATTAAAAAAACAGTAAGTCTAAAACAAGCGTACATCAAAAATCACACATACAAAACACTGCACACATGCATCAACATTCACCCCCTGCCCCTCTCAATCTTCCCTGCATACACCCCTCCCAACCCTCATTTCACCTGAACTGCTAGCTACTGTCTCTTTAACTGAAATAAAAATAAGCATCCAGCCTGATAGTGCTGTGAGGAAACAATAACTGGGGATCGCTCCACACCAGGAGTGAGCCCCCCCATGACTGCAGCAGCCAAAATCACAGGGGTCTACCCAGCTTTAGGAGACACGGGCACCCACAGACGCCACTTGGCTAAAGTGAGGGACCCACACCACCTAGGCCAATAGCCAGTTGTCAACAGATTAAAATTCCTGGTGATGCGTAAAAGATGCAGGTTATTCAGACTTCCGCAGGTTATTCAGCTATATGATTTCCAGCCTGATTTCAAATAAAATCAAACAAAGCATACTAAATACAAAATAATATTTTGAGTGTAAGGTATCTTTAGGATTTTGAATTTAGAATTTTGTCGTTAGACCTGCAAATGTTGATAAAAAAAAATGCTGTTTTTACCTGCTAAAAAGTAATTACAGCACCTTTTGCTGCAAAAAAATAACAAGATAATTGCAATTATTTTATACATTCAAACATACTTTTTACCATGATGTTTTTGACCATAACTCATCTCTTTGTCAGCACATGTACAAAATTATTTACTAAAAACATGCTTGATACTCTTTTACTTCGCTTAGATTTATTTTTATTGGTGGCACCGGTCATACAGAAACCGAACAGCCTGTACCAACTGCTCCAAGACTCCATACTTCCCGAGCACCCCCACAGGAGTCCCTGAGTTACACGATCAAATGCCTTCTCCAGGTCAACAAAGCACATGTAGACTGGTTGAGCAAACTCCCATGACCCTTCTAGAATCCTGGAGAGGGTATGCAGCTGGTCCGTTGTCCAACGTCCAAGGCGGAAACCACATCGCTCCGCTTCAATCCGAGACCTGACAATCCGACAGGTGCTCCCCTCCAGTACTCCTGAGTAGACCTTCCCAGGGAGGCTGAGGAGTTTGATCCCTCTGCGTTTTTATGCAAATTTGAGGGTTAAAAACAGGCTACTTAACACGCATTTACGGGTTGACCACTTTTTGTTGGCAAATCATTTTCTGGTTCAGTTGTACCAGAAAATTACTATAAAGCTATATTACTACCCATTACTATATGGGCCCATTACTATAAAGCTATCAGCCAATAAATGCGGAATATTTTTCATAAAGTTTTTACTCATTTGCTAAGTCCTGGGGCACTGAAACCCCAACCTTCTTGCTGTGAGGCCACTGTGCTAACTGCTGCAGCACCATGTAGCCCTTTGTATTTTCTGTGAATACCTAAAATTTGCACCGTTTTGTGGTCAACTTAGATAAATGAGGGTTAATTCCTTAATCTAAACTGTTTAGCAATTTAGTGGTGCATTGTCAGTGTAAAGTATGGTCTTGGCTGTTCTTCTGCTGTTCCAATGAGAAGAAGACAGCCAGAGTTTAAACCTAAGCATGTGCTGCAAATAGCTGCAGTGCAAGGTTAAAAGCTCTGAAAAGTTGCATTTTGCACGAGATTGACTCTTTAAAGCACTTATGATGACTATATGTGAGTCAGCAATAACCTCATTGAGTCATTTGATTCATATTCCACCTCACAATGACAAACAGACCTAGAAATAGTAGGAAAATAAACTATTTAATTACATCTTCAGAGCTCTCAGCAGCACAGTTATCCCACCATGTAACGTCTCTATCTGGCCTTTGTTTTCCCTCCACTGATGCAACCACTTCCCATATATTGTACTGTTCAAATGATGAATGGTGATAAGAGCAGGCCATTAATACACTGCACAGCAGAAGTCAAAGGGGACGGGATGGAAAAGTGTGTGTGATGTCCTCTTCTATCCCTTTTGATCCTTTCGTTATAACAGCACAGCAGCTTCCAGGAGGGCAGCCTATTTCCAACCCTTCAATGCAGTGTATTAAGCAATGACGTGGCTTGATCGTGTTGACCTCAGGGCGTCAACCAGCCCATTCTGATGACTTCTACATTTCCCTCTACCGAATGCTTTTGGCTCGTGGCCAGGAGCGTCAATGGAGTTTGGTTATGTGACAAGAAAAAGCAAAGGACATAGGAGAGATGCAGGGAAAAGGAGGTATGGAGGAGGATATCTGCAACACCAATAGATTGCTATCGCTCCCATCCACCTCCCCATACCCTTCCACACCACCACCATTGGCCTGGAAGAACACCAGGAGCAGCATGTCCACAGAGATAAATAAAAGAAAGCCTCCGGATCGATCCTCCCACCCTTTTGGTTTCAGGGGGCCCTGCGTTGACCTTTCCACAAGATAAGGTGGTCACAAAGGTCACCCCCACCGCGAAACCCTCCAAAGACCATATCTGTGAGGCAAACTAAGAGTGGGTGGGGGAAAGTCAAGAGGAGGAGATTTGTTCACAAACTTTCCATGTCTGATTCCAAAAGAGTCCCGGGGAAGACTGACAGACTCAAACAGCAGACTGATGAGATGACGACTGTCAGCTTGACCTTTTCTGAAATGCATCAGAGGGTCAAAAGATGGCACGTTCCCCTCGCTCAATGCAGAGGTAAGCGGTGCCACATCCCAGGCGTCACTGTCTTATTTGCGTCAAGTGAGAGCAAGAAGGCAATCTAAAGAGCAGCGGTGCTGGGATCACGTCTCTGTTATTCCTCAGTTGAGAAAGGTTACAGAAACAATCTATAGAAATTTAGATTCACTGCCTGTCATCAGCATTCCCCACAACAAGCCAGCCTCCCCTAAGGAGAAATCCACGTTCATCGTCAGAACAAAGACAATGCCCTGCCATAGTAAGGCCAATTTTAGCTAATAGGTGTTGTTCCTGTACCTGTATGATGTATATTCCTGCTGACAGATGCTCCCCAGATGATTATTTATCATGTCAAGATGAACCCAGGAAGATCTTTTAGTGTTTGAGCAGGATTCATCAAAAGCCTATTTGCTGATGTCTTTCTCATTCAGTGTCATGAAAAACATAAACTATATTAGCATGAATGAAGACTGAAGAATTTTACTCCATTTGTGCTTGGAAACACTTAAAGGCAGTTTGCAAGATGTTCTTGTATCGACAGCCCAGCAACTCTCAGTGAACACTGAACAACCATTTAGTCTCCTCTTACTCTTTTCTGGCTTATTTTGTATTTGCGTCTCCAACCAATAAAAATTTGATCTTGTTACCAAAACCAAGCAGTTGAAGTTTTCAGTGCCTCTATTTCTACAGCAAGCATGAGTCCAATCAGGGAAGGCCAAAAATGAATTTAAAACAATCTTCCATGCCACCGTCAACTTGATTGCCTGCAAACTAATTAACATAATACATGTATATTTTTAAATTGATAAACACTTCAAATATATTGAAAGTATCTTGTAATCCAACTTCTGTTGTTGAGTTTTATTGAACAAGAACCGCACGTTCCGTTGCTCATAACCTTGACACGAGTAAATAAAGACATAACCCAGAGTCTAGATTAGGTCTTATCTTGAGTAAAGGTGCTGCGTGGTGTCAGGTGCAGAAGCAAGTTGATGAAGATAATAACCTTTTTTTCCCAGATGGAAGAGGACGCCTTTAATTCCCTTATCTCTGCTTCATATCTCCCCTCTCACTGGGTAAAGAACCTGGAAACATCTTTGTGACAGCAAAGTGGGAACCACAAATCACAAGCCAGCAACTCATATTAAATCCCAAAGACGCTTAAAGTACAATGAAGAGAATCTCGTATTGGCAATATTGAGAAAAATAAGAACAAACGTAGCTCTAGTTATTTTTTCTCCTTACTTTTGAGAATATTTTACTCTGTGTATGCTTCCCTCTTTCTAGTTCTGAGTTCGGCATACCCTTTTTGCTGGTTACCAGAGCTAAACACCTGTAATTGAAGAAAGCAATCTGCAAAAATAAAGACGGATTGGTGCTGCAAACAGGGGCCACCTCCCTGGAGCCTCAGTCTATTAACACTGTCACTCTGCCCATCAGCCCAGCACCTGCCTGCTTCCCTCGCTGCCTGACTTTAATCATGCTCACTAATAAAACCTATTATATCACAAAACTACTGCAGCTTTATCTGCGTTTAACATGTTAGAGTCATAGTTAGTTCAGAAAGCCAGAAAAATACCAATACTCCCAATAAATTCCTTAAGGTAATCATCTTACTTTGAGCCAATAGAACTGCTCGTGCGAAATGACTAACTTCAACCATGGGTGGATTATTTGGCTATCACCCTATCTGTCTGAGAAGGACCAAATACCCCATGCGGATGTTTAGAATGATTGCCTGCAATAAAGATAAATTGCTCCTCCTCTGTCTTTATGACTTGGTGTCAGCTTGTTGTCAGTGCAAATATAGCAGAGATGGTAAACAGAGACAGGTGCATTTGTTTACCGCTAATGGGAGCTAGTAAAGCTACAATGCTAATGTGCTCTTCAGTAGCAGACTCTGGGCATCTGCTTTGCAGTTGTCAATAGGCATTAGTAATCAAGCAATGCATTTACTGCAACAAATATGTAATTTTACGTGGCAATTACATGTTTGAATAAATTGTCAATAAGTTTTGGCCTAAACTTGTTTCGTCTTCCAAACCGCTTATCCCTCCCTAATGGTGTCACAGTGGGTGACGGAGCCTATCCCGTCTGATTTCCGGTGAGAGGCAGGACACACCCTGAACAGGTTGCCAGTCTTGGTATTCAAAAGTTGTGGCAAAGTTACACCCACAGTATAGAGTTCAGGTGTCGTTTTATTCAAATTTATGATGTAAAACCCTAAAGGAGTAGTGTGATAAAAAGTCAACTTTTTGAAGAGTTCTATCATACTTGAACATTATTCCCACCTCAAAAACATACTTGAAGTTGTTTTCTGTTTCATTTATTAATGTTAGAGAAATTAGCAAGCTTCACTGTCCAGCATTTTGTTACTAATCAAACATCAGGTTGTTCCTCACCACTTCTTGTTCTCCGCCACGCCCATTTTCTAACATATGCAGGACAACAAATTCTAACAAACATATTCTAACAAATGCATGCATTCTGCTCACGCTCAGCTCTAAGTGGGAGCGCCGTTTTTGTGTGAATGCATCAAAATAAGAATATAAAGGAACATATGCTAGCTTTGTTTACTTGATACATGATACAACAGACTCCTGCAATCCCACTTCTCAAAGGAACGGTACAGAAAATAATTTCTACCATCCTCCATCAAACAATTTAACCTTTCACTTTCAAATCTTTTCACTTTCAACCTCACTCACAACGGTTAAAAAAAATTGTGTTGTTTCATGATTGTACGATTTGTATGATGACTTGTATGATTGTAACACTGCAGCACTCAAATTTTCCTTTTGGGATAAACAAAGCATTTTCAATTTCCATTTCAGTTACGCTATATTTGTGGCTACAAATAAAATTTTGCAGTTGGTAATTTAATATGTCAAAAACAGAAGGGAAACTGGGTAAATTTTATATCTATAATGGGCTTTTTACCAAATATTGCACTTCTGAACTAAAAAAAGGTACAAATAAATGCTGAGGTGGTCATTTTTACAATCACTGTTCTGTTAACAAGATTTCAAGAAGTGAAGAAGGTTTTAATGGCTCATTGTTGGTGATCGACAGCTTTGATTTACACTTATTTCACATGATAAAAAAAAGCTTTTGTGTTGTTGCATGTAGCTTTCCTTGAAAGAGGCAAGTCGAACAACTTGGTTTTGGTTTTTATATACATCCGCATGTGGATCTTTTATTAAAAAACTGTGTGATGCATTTTGTGCATTACCTGCATCACTGCAAATAAAAAAAAAAACTTGTTTATGACATGGTGGCTGCATTGTACATTGCAAAGAAACTTAACCAATTCTTGTACATTTATGGTTTGACTATCTTTTTTGATAACTACTATTTTCAGAAAAACACATAAAAAGAAGATAATTGGTACTGCGTTGTTACTATAGCATGCCACACACATTTCAAATATAGTCCTTGCATGTTTTTTTAAATGTCAAACATGAATACTATTCTTCCTGAAACGTCTGTTAAATCATTTAGACATTTGGAAATGTTCAACATCAGTTTGGAGCATCAGATTAGTTTTTTTTTCCTGTCATGTGAAGAGGATTACTACAGTCTCAGTTTTGCCACACGCTGGCACGTCTCAAAATATTTGCAGGGTAGCTGCTCCACAAGGACGTGCATCCCCATAATGAGATGTGTGAGATATCCTCTGACAAGCAGGGAATATTGTACCACCGGATCCCTACAACAACATCCTTGAAGCTGTGAAGAAATAAAATATACTTGTAAAAATATATAGAGGCAAGTTTCAAGCATGTGGGGTAATTTTGTTCCACATGAGTCAATATAAGATCCTAAACGACCTATGGGTATATATAATTTGAAAATACTGTCTTTTTTTTTTTTTTTTTTAGAAAAGGGAGTTTAAATACTTTCTTTTTGTTAGATTAAGGCTAGTTTTGCCTATTTCATTTGAACACATTTTATTCTTTATGAATAAATTTTTAGAATAGTGACAAAAAGCAAATCTGTTTCTCCAATTTTTTTCTGCAACTAAGCAGGCTTATTCTTTCACCAAAGGTGGAGGTTTTGTTGTTGTTATGAGGGGTTTTTTTGTTTTTGGTGCTATAGCTTTTGCATAATAGTTTTTCTTTAGTTTTTTTTCAAGAGCACTTACATAATAATTGACTGTTTTTAATCATGGTCACTTTTAAATCCAGCAGATTGTAACAGTGGCTTTTGAAATGGATATTTAACTCATGTTTCAGCTAGAATTTGTATCAACAGATACATTTGATGCTTCATTTTTAGCATCAAATTGTGTCATGTCCAGCACTGCTACAACACCAAACATGAGCCAGAATTTTTTGTTACAGTATACCCTTTGCCAAAACCTGGACCAGATAAAAGCTGGTGTTTGTGGTGTTTTCTCTGTTGCCAAAGAGATGCGTGTCACCACACTTTGAAAAAAGACATTTCACTTTGTAGTAACCCCACTAAAAGCAAAAGTTTACAGTTGTTTGTGTGTTGTCAGGGGAAATGAGTCGTCAGTGCCTGGGGTCGACAGAGAGCCAAGTGCTGAACATGGGCCTCTGCCGCTTTGATGGATGTAGGGAAGAATACAGTGAAGAGATGGTGGAAAAAAGCTTCCCCCACACCACTACACCTCCAACTCACAGCTTTCACATAATGGAAAGTGCTTTCAGCGAGAGTGACGCCACAGCATGATGTCAGAATTGGGTCTCGAGGGGGAAAAAAAAAATCGCCAGATAGAAACTAAAAAGAAAGAGAGAAAGCTAAAGAATGAACCAGGATGAGCTGCCAGTAAAGTTAGTTGGTCACGGTTCAACCCAAAGCCTCAGATGCAACATCGGGAATGAGGTGCAGAGATGAAGGGGAGGGGAGGAGGAAGAAAAGAAAAAGGGGAGAAATCAATATTTCTGCAACGTGGCCACTCTCTCCACTGCCAATGACAGCAAACATCATGAAAAGATATGGGAGCAGGGAAGAAGGAAGAAATGAAAGAGATAAGAAGAGAACAGTAAAGTAAATGACATCTGAAGCTATTTCCTCCAGGGCCCTGCCTTGTGTCGAGCCGCGAGGACTCAGTGGAGTTATGGGTAGAGTTAAATTTCTATTAGCTCTGAGGGGAAATTTAAGTCTTCTGTCTCCAGAGGAAGCCTTGAGTGCAGACACAAAGTACCCCATTGTCATGTGACAGATGACAACAGCACGACCTTAAAACGAATCAGGAGGTTCGCCACTAAATAGTTATGTCAGTGGAATTGGTTTAAAGTAGGAAGAAGACATTTAGGATCATGATGTCCTAATTTAAAGCGCTGAGCTCCCAGATCTTTAGAGCAGGCAATTGTAGGTCAGCACACATTTCAGCTGCTGCTGGAAAATGTAGCTCCTGTGTGAAACTGGCACCTGACAGAGGGTTCACTGGTGATTTTAATCCTCAATAATGATTGTAATTATTATGTTGCTTTTAGAGCTCATAGCCTCACAGCTTGCAATTAGACATGTTCTAGTCATCTAGTGATGGATGCCCTGCAGCTGTTAGTGTATAAACTTTTCCAAACAAGTCCAAATCAAATTTACTTTGTGTTTGATTAAAATAAATATTCAGTTTTATTTAGTTTCAACTTGTAATGTGTCCAAACAAAAATAAATGGTTTTTATTCATTCGATCAATGAGCAACAGAAAGTCTAAACACACTTTAAAGTTGCCATTCAGCATCTGTCATTTTCTTAAAGGGACATCATGTAAAAGCACACTTTGTTTTGTTGTTTTTAATTTCAATATTATTGACATTTACAAAAACGCATGAACCTTTTTTCTCCTTACACTGATGTTGCACTACCCAAAGACACTCCATAAAAACAAAAAAGACAAGACACGTGGGCTGAAGACAAAAACTGTGACTGAACATTCTAAAAGTTGCAGTAATCAAATGGTGAAGGCATAAAAATTAAAATTTACATTTAGCTGGTTAATGCTTTAATCATGTGCCACGGAATGGGCCAAGTCTGTCTTAAAAAAATGTTTAGATTAATATAATTCCAGGGTAAATGTTGGGATGTGGTGAAGGCAGAGATGTGGGACCTAGATGCATAACTAGTTTTGACCAGTTTTTTCCAGATAATCAGGGGTTAGTGACTAGGTGTAGGCACGTGCAGCCTGGTAGCCATCCTGGGCAGGCTTGTGTATCCTGAGCAAGCTTGTGTAACCTGAGCAGGCTTAGGAGGACCTGACAGAGGAGCCATCAAAGGGTAAACATGAGTGACCAGACGTCGACAAACACAATTATGGCTGCAGGAGGCGAGCAGAGCAGCAGACCATATGATAATGAAGGATGGAGACCAGGGGTTAAATAACCATGAGAAAGACGAGACACAGGTGGAGACATCAGGGAGAGACAATGGTACATCTTAATTCAGATATGCTGAATTAAGGTACAGGGCAGGATTCGGAGGAAAGAAATGCTCCAGAAGAAAGGAGGATCCTGCCAGTGAAATAAAAATGCTTACTTTACTCCTCTTTACTCCTCTCCTCTGATTAAATGCATTTTGTGTTTTTTGTGGGGTTTTGCTGTTGTTGTTTTTTAATTTTGCTTTTAATGAGTTGTGTACTTAATTGGTACTGCAGGAATTCAGCTCATGTGTTTTTATTAGTATGACAGGACTCCCAAGAGCCCACATACACAGAGAATGTGTGTGTGTGACTGTTCCCATGTGCATGGTTTCATACCCATTTGACGGGTTTGGTTTTTATTTGACTATTTTTTTATCCTTTATTTTAAAAAACTACACTTTTATCTTTGTATGGCTTGTTGGAAAATGTTTGCATGTGTTTTGATGCTCCACAATATTAAATGTGAGAAACCATATCGAGACCATATAACAATTTTTTTAAACGTTTTAAAAAGAAAAAAAAAATCTTTTATCATTTTGGGCTTCAAGCCTCAAGCGGGTGGAGAAAAGTATCAGGTGTGGTAGAAGAGTTTCAGATAAAATGAAAGGTAAAGTGTACAAAACCATGGTAAGACTGGCTGTGCTGTTTGGTTCAGAGACAGTGGCACTGAGGAAAAGACAGAAAACAGAGATGGAGATAGCAGAGATGAAGATGCTGAGGACCTCTCTGGGAGTGACCAGGATGGACAGGATTAGAAATTAGTATATTTTAGGAACAGTACATGTTAGAGGTTTTGGAGATAAAGTCAGAGAGGCCAGACTTAGATGGTTTGGACATGTGCAGAGGAGAGAGAGTACATCGGCAGAAGGATGCCGGGTTTGGAACCACCAGGAAAGAGGCCTAGAGGAAGACCAACGAGGAGGTCCATGGACACAGTGAGGGAAGACATGAAGATAGTTGGCGTGAACGAAGAAAATGCAGGAGACAGGATTAGATAGAAGAAACTGACCTGCTGTGGCGACCGCTGAAGGGAAATGCCGGCTTCAAGCCTCACAAAGTCACAATTTTCGGTGACTGGTGATTGAATGAAAACTCAACAAGCTTTTCCAGTTGCAGTTGTTTGCATATCCCTCAAACATAAAATCTTTTGTCTACCAGCATATTCTTTCTCTCTCTTAAATTTGTGCACAAAATAGAAGGAGCAAAGTTAGGTCTAATGTTTAAAATGTCACCACAACACAGGAGTTTCAGAAAATTTGGCCTAAATATATTTAGCATGTGCCAACACAAGCAGTTTCGAGATGGGGGAAGGATCACGTAAAAGTAGCTGAGTTATTATGTTTAGAATTATTTACTCATAAAAAGCTGAATTTTTTTGTGTGTCGTATGGTATCTGGGTCATCTACGACCGCTCACGTTGTTTAAAAAGTAGAACAAGAAAGATTTGTATAAAATGTTAGCATTTGAATCATTTTGGACCGTTTCCCCCCACCATTTTTTGCACAGACACTCCCAATCCTCTGGATAAATAAAGCTAATGTCCCTCAACAAATAAAGTGTACACACACGCACTTATTGTTTCTCCTGCTGCTTTGCTTGTGCATTTTATGTTGTAGAGGAGCGGCTGACTTTGATGGAGCAGGTGATTTTAGGCGGTGCCGTTAGCAGCAGAGAGATAGAATATCTTCCTAAGGCCTACGGATAGCACTTTTTATGAGCTGCTCATTGCTGGAACTACATCAACCTGTCCAAGGCCACCAATGCACCTGAGTCTTTAACATCCTGCCTTCATTACCCACCTCTATCATTCCTTCTATCATACACGCTCTGCTCTTTTTTCCCCTTCTCTATGTGTGTTTTTTCTCGGCAAGAAAACGACATTTATTAGAACGGACAAATGAGATGAATTGGAAAGCGCTGCTTGTAATTGTTTTCCATTTTAAGCTAAACGGGATAACCCAAGCAAATGGCCTTTGTAAAACAAATGAGCCAGCTCCCATAACGTCACATGGACATGACATATATTCACACACTTGCATACGCACTCATAAACACACATTGATATGACATAAAACAAGAAGGAATAGACAACCACTTAAATAGCCCAATGGTCTCACACGTTGATGCAAACATTCACACACTCAATCCCAGCTATTCACCTTTACTGGTTATCGGTACAGTGGTCCCTGAACATCTTTCACATCCTTGCTATTTTGTGGGATTCTTTTAGGACAATTTTGCAGCTGTATTTTTTTATAGCGCGCCATTTCCTGCAACCCAATTGACACATTGTGACCTGCATGCTGTATAGCCGCACAGTACGTACAGTAGATTGGGGCAAACTTGCACATGATGCTGCTTCACATCACGTGCGTGCCAAATTATCCTTTCTTGGAGAAAAAATGATGGTGGATAGTTTTGTTTTCTTGAGAGAAAACGCTTTGAAACAAGATAAAAGAATCTTTACCTTGAAAATCATTCCAAGGAAGAAAATCACGTTGTAGTCTCAAAATATCTGTTAGGTTTTATCATACACAGAGCACACATGCTATTCAAATGTAATTAAATCTATCTGTTTTAACTCCATATTGGTTTTCTATAAAAGTTTGTAAGAAAAAGTTTAAAATGTACATGTCTGTCTGAGAAACGTCTTATACAGTGAGAAGTGAGCCATCGTACCCAGTGGCTCAATGTATTCGCAGGTGACCCGCAAAAACTTGAAGCCACCATCGAGGAAGCAGAGCAGCTGGCCCAAGACCACCAGCGCTGGAAAAATTGGTACACCTGGTTGGTTCAACGCACATGGATGGGACGGGACCCACCCCTCTTCACTGAAGCCCTGATGATGAGTAAGAAGTGAGGGGTTTCACAACCCTAAAATATCTATAGTCATTAAAATTGTTCCTATGCTTCTTTTGTTCAGTGGGTCAGAGAAGCTATGATGTGTCTTCAAATTGAATACCTAAGGTATAGTAAACGGGGCTCAATAGAAAACTATTATAAAACATGGGCACCTTTCATTACATACATTGAGGGTCTGCCATTTACATAGGGGAGAAGGTTTTATGCGTCATTTACCAGTACTTATGGAGAAAGCTGCAGCTTATGTTTGTGATTTGTTTGTTTTGGGTTTGTTTGTTTTTGTTTCATGTCTGATCCAAATATTTTACAAGTCTCAGATAGATACTACTGGTTGACATGTTCTTTAATCATCTCTATTTTGTAACTTTATATAACTTGACTTAAAGTTGTTTTTTTTGTGTGTGTCTGTATAAAAAATGAAAAATCTTTAAATAAAGTTTTCAAAAAAAAAAAATTTAAAAAAAAAAAAAAAAAAAAATTGTTCCTATGGCATATTGTTTTTGGAACAACTTCCATGATAAACAAAAGACCATACCACTTTTATCAGTTAAGGAGGGGGCATTGTGTTTTTGTGGGGTAATAATTTTTATCAAAAAGCATTCACAGATATACATAATATAGTTTTCATTCTTATTTTGATGTATATACATAAAAATGACACTACCTGTTGAAGGGAGGGTCTGAGCATGAGGGGAGCATGTGTTCACTAAATCAATGCATATTTTATTTCATTTTTTAAAACCTTTTTTAATCATTTATGGATTCTATTACCTTTGTTTATATTTTTATGTAAAGTACTTTGAATAATCTTTGAAAAGTGAGGTTACAGGGAGAAGAGATCAAAAAGGCGGTAGATTTTAAGTACTTAGGAGAAAGAGTCCAGAGCAATGAAGAGTGTGGAAAAGAGGTGAAGAAGCATGTGCAGGCAGGCTGGAATAGGTGGAGAAAAGTATCAGGTGTGATGTGTGACAGAAGAGTTTCAGCTAAAATGAAAGGGAAAGTGTACGAAACCGTGGTGAGACTGGCCATGCTGTTTGGTCTCGAGACAGTGGCAGTGAGGAAAAGACAGGAAACAGAGATGGAAGTAGCAGAGATGAAGATGCTGAGGATCTCTCTGGGAGTGACCAGGATAGATAGGATTAGAAATGAATATATCAGAGGAACAGCACATGTTGAAGGTTTTGGAGATAAAGTCAGAGAGGCAAGACTGAGATGGTTTGGACATGTACAGAGGAGAGAGAGAATACATTGGCAGAAGGATGCTGGGTTTGGAATCACCAGGAAAGAGGCCAAGGGGAAGACCAAAGACGAGGTTCATGGATACAAGGAAGGAAGACATGAAGATAGTTGGTGTGACCGGAGAAGATGCAGTAGATATTGTTAGATGGAAGATACTGACTTGCTGTGGCGACCCCTGAAGGGAAATGCCAAAAGACGAAGATGACTTTGACTAGTCTTGTACACAAAATGTGCTTTGTTAATAATCTGCCTTGCCTAAATCACATACTGCTTATGTTACACGTTGTACATGGCAGAGAACAAAAGGCTAAGCCACGAAAAAAACCTATGCCCAAGAATAACCTAGCTTTCAAATAGTATCCTGAATACTGTTCAGGAAAGCTTGCAAATTATTTATACATGCGTTAATAAAATAGAAAATTACTTTAGGCATGTTTTTGATGTGGGGATAGGATTCAAACATCCTAGAAACCTTGAGAAAAAGTTGATTTGGCATGAACCCCCCTTGAACGCTACCTTCTGCACCGCTAGCTTTTTATGACCCTACCCCATCCTCAGAACTAACCACTCTCTCACTAACCACTCCACTCTGCTCACTGACCTCACATCACTATATTAGTCATTTCTCACCCTTCTATCAACACATCCTCGATAAGACATGGAGGGAATATGGGATGAGAGGATTGCTGATAGAAGAAAAAGACGTGCAGGATGGGATGCCATATCAACAGCAAAGCCAAATTATTGCCAATCAGATTTTATTCACAGCTCAACTGCCAGACAAATTGCAGCTCATGCCGTTTGCCATGGGTCAGGGCACTGCATAATTTCATTTTAATAAGTCATTTTCCAGGGTGGGATGACACTGCAACACATCCAAATACACATGCTCGAGCACACACATTCGCACTCACACACGGTCCTACGCTCAGCCGTAACACCAACCCCCTCATCCAAACAAGAGTGTGTGACCATGTCTTTAGGGCTGATATTTTATGGAGTGAAAGAATTGGATACACCACCAGTGATCTTGAGAGTGACATTAGTCAGAGAGAAGGGCACCAGAGATGAAATGAAGGCCTGACTCAGGGTGTTAAAGCATTTTCTCTGTATTGTCATCTCATATTAAGATCCATTGATGGGCCATCAGCATGTAGCAAATCACCTGGAAAATGGAGATTTTTTTATGCATTTCTGTCATGTTATATATTCTCTTTGTCTTAAAAGTATTTCATTCAACTTTATATGCCCCATAGTAAGATTTCAATATAATAATCTTTACTGCTCTGAACATTTTCAGAGCATTTCCTAATCTCCAAAATGGAGACTAAAATGAGCATCGCATTACAAAACTGCAGGTGGTCTACTGAATGCCAAAATATAAAATTAGACTTTTATCAGAATCATCGAGAAACTATCTGGGAGACTTTTAACTTTTCTTTTGCAAACAAGTAAACTCTCAGATCAGCTCCATTACAATTCCTCACAAGGTGTGAGTTGGGCCAAATTGATTGGATTAATACACATCAGGGCAAATAAACAACCTGTGCCTTGGGGGTGTGTTTCCTAGCAGCATTTCTTTAGAACTTCTCTGGAATCAAAGGCTCCAATATCTACGGCTGCCATGTGGAATAACATCACGCACTCATGAAAATGCAAGTCCCACATTTATCCACATGAAGTAACCTGCGAGAGTTACCGTGTCAGCAATGAGATGTACAGTCAAATCAAATTCCTAGTGCGGCGTAAGAGAAAAAAAACTCTCTTAAATAGACCATAAATTCTTGATAAAAATGTGAACTGGATTCAAAGGCTGTTGCGCTGGCTGCCTGTCATGTTCATAACTGGCTCTTTGAAGTCGGCTGTCAGTGGTCGATGCTAAACCATCTTCAGAGGTGCTCTCCCTCCTGTTCTTTCAAGTTCCCCTCCAGCGGCCAGTTTGCAGAGTGATGTTCATTCTGAATGTGCGCTTGCTGCTCTGGAGATAGGGCCGGTCAATCCTCCTGTCAGAAATATCATCCTCCCAGCAAGACATGTTAGCGTAACGTCTAGCCATCCTCGAAGAGAGAAAAGTTTTAAGGGCATACCGATGGAGCGCAAAACTAAAAATTTCCAGATATTGGATTTAAATATGTTCTACTTCTTGGGATACTTTAAATGTTCCATATTCTTCAAAAACACATTCAGCTCATTTCAATGGATTATTTTGCAAGCCTACGAAACAATGAGGGATTTAATAAAATAGTTTTTTAATTCGAATGAAATTTTCTTCACGGATTATATTTTGTGGCTCAAATAAATGGGATATTTGATCTCAGCACAGTCAGGCATGATGGCCGGCAGAAATGCCACCAAGCCAGGAAGATTTAGTCTGAGGTGAGGAAGTAGGAACAGTGGCATAACTAAAGATACAGCCTGCAGAGGAGCAGTGATCCATAGATAGGACGCCCCTAAGGCGAGAAGATAGGCCCACAGTCGTAAAAACATTTGTGACAAAATAGCTGACATTATCTTTTAATTAGATTCACACTGTTTACTGGCTTGTTTGTGCTCTCATTTATACATTACCTGATATGGTTTGCCTTTATCTCATGCAGGAGGTGATGAGGATTGTGGCATTTGTACCGATGTAGTTTAGTGGTAGGAAATGTTCATGCAACATTTCCAACATCATTGACACTTATCATACATTTTTGTTTCTATGTCACGTTGCAAAAATCAACCATGTGATTTGCTAAAATTGGGTAATTTTTTAAACAAAACATTCCCCAAAGATGAGTTAACCACACACTAGTCAATCGATCTCTCAGGCTGCAGTTTGTGTATGAGTTAAAGATTCACAAATTCACTCCCCCAGCTCATATGTACTGTTCAATAATGTGATATATGCACACATACATCAGTTTAATGGAAGATGCAAATGTCCTCATTAAAGATGGAAGCACAAACCCCTCTTAAACACAGCTGATCCATAATTAGCTTGTTCCCTGCGCTAGCCCCGAAGCATTTACTATATTTCTGTCTGAGGCTACCAGCTCAGGACGCCTCGGTGCTCATACACTGCAGCAAAGATGAACAATTACACCCTCAGAAAAAAATAATGACAATTTCAGTTGGTCATTTATGAGATATAGGAGGGAAAGTTTATTATGGAATCAGATATGTGTTAATATTAAAATAGACTAATTAATTATCAAATAAAAATTAAAGCTTGACAGGTTTTTTTTGCAGATGAAACTTCTTTTTCTGAAGAAGTTGGATTATTACAAATTAACATTCTGAAGGTTTCTATAATGTTTGAACGTTTTTTCCCACATCAAAAACATAGTTAAAGTGTTTTCTAATTAATGCATATTTGAGCAGTTTGGGAGCTCTCACTCAATCACTTGATATACTGTAATGTTGAATTGCTAGGTTGTTCTTGGTCACAGTATTTGTTCTCGACCACGCTCACATTTGAACATAAGCAGAAGTTACAGTATTTTTGCAGCAAACTTCCACAACAAGTATAAAAGGAAGTGCCTTTTCTGTGTAAATTCACCAAAATAAAATATTAAAAATCTGAGCTAACGATGCGTTTTACACTGTATTTGTGTCCCTAAATGAAGTTACCGCTATGTTGTCTATTCAATTCAATTGTACTTGTATAGCCCAATACCACAGAACAATTGTCTCAATGGGCTTCACATTGTAGATTGACAGAAAAGGACGTACATAAAAAAAACAAATACACAAACATACAGCTAAAAGCTAGACAAAAGCTAGCTAAACAATTACTGCATATTTCTGTCTTTAAACCCTCCTTCACAGTGAGGAAAAACTCCCCCCAAAAAACAGCCGTGGAAAAAAAGAAAGAAGAAACCTCATGAGGACCCACATGAAAGAGGGATCCCTCCCCAGGTTGAGCAGCCAATGTGTCTAAGACTGTTAATTAAATATGAGCTATTTTCTATAGCTATATCGCTCAAGAAATTAGTAAATGAGCTTCATCCTGATGGAGACAGGATGGTACTCTACTCAATATTACTCTACTAACAAAAAGGGTGTGCCTAAGCAGGGAGCGAGAGGAAGAGGAATTTGCAGAGTAAAAAAATAGAAGTGAAACTAGATAAATGTAATCATAAGCTTTTTTGGTAAATTTAGCATATTTGACTAAACATAAGGTACTATGTTTATTTATGTTTACTATTGTATAAGAATTTTTACACAATTATACATTACTATGCGTAAATGTAAACCAATTGTTGTTTTTTTTTTACAGATTGAATGGCTTTTGGTTTCAAAATCCCTCTACTTTTTTCCCCATGATGAGACTTTTGCTCTCTGTGCGAGCTTTGCTGTCAGCTCTACTTTGTACTCACTCGCTTATTTGTTTGTAGTTCTGACACCAACTTCTCACATGGGAGGGTGTTGTTTCTCCAGCTGCCTTTCAACAATCCGCGGTGCTTTGTGAGGGCAACGACTCAGTATTTCTGTCCAACCTAATCTCAGACCGACTCAGTTGCTGAATTATTCTGTTGTGCAGAGACTGGCGGGCGAAACTTTCTTTTCTTCCCAGGAGCCCAGAGGAAGAAAAAGTCCAAAGAGGAACAAACTTTAGCTATAGTTGGAGTAAATACAACAATTTAAGAGTGTGAGAGGGGTATTCTAACAGCTGGGGATACATTGAATATACTTGAAGCATCTCAGGTTGTTCTTCAGGCGGTAAATAAAATATTTATAAAGCAAAGTACAAATTGTCCTGGCAGGGTTTCAAACCATCTACATGTCTGTTTTTTCTTATGCGTAACAACGAGTAATTCTTCTTCCCCCTTTGGAAAATTCTCTTGTCTGGTCGTGTAGAAAAAAAACATGGCTAGACAAACATCAAACTCATCTATGAAGACTAAAGAAGCTGAATGAGAGACATTCAGGTTGTGATTTGTCTCAAAAATGACAAGGACAAAGATCCTCAAAGTGTTTGACTGTGTTGTCCTGTAAAAAAAATCTTTGTTTTGTGCATCAGAGCAAGAAGAGACAAGAGACACAGCTGGAGGTACAGAGATGAAGATGATGCAGGAGACCCAATTAGATGCACAGGATGGTTTTTCTGTGGGAAAAGCTGAAAGGAAAATAAGTAAAAGCAGTTTTCTTTTCTAACCATAGATAACAGAAATGTTTCTATTCTATCTGTAAAAATGCTAGTAAAAATATTAGTTTTGTCTTTTGAACAGCTTATCCTTAATGGGGTCACGATGAGTGCCAGAGCCTATCTCTGCTGATTCAAGGCGAGAGGCGGGATACATCCCAAACAGGTCGCCAGTCTGTTGTGGAGCCACACATTCATTCGTAGAGGAAATTTAATATCGGACAATAAATCTATGTTTTTGGATAATGGGAGGAAACTGGAGAAAACCCACAAATGCACAGGGAGAATATGCAAACTCCACAAAGAAAGGCCTGTTTTCTGAGACATATCACCACTACCGCACTCAAACCCAGACTTTCTTTCTGTGAGGCCACTGTGCTAACCTCTGTGCCACCGTACTACCCAAGTAAAGATACCAAAAACATAGATCCCAACTTGTCAGCTGCTGAGAATATAATTAATGGTTATACATGTCAATAATATTTTTAAGTCTAACCGATTTGACGGAAATGATAAAACTTCAAAAACTCTTTTTTTTTTTTTGCTTTCATGTGTCACAATTTGACAGGGAATTAAAATAATCTATTTGACATATGCTTTATATCTCATGAGTTAATAATACATGAGAATATTGCAAAAACTCCTTTTTTTTAAATATGGACATAAGTAAGTTTTCCGGGCTTTCTCTCCTACTTGGCAAAAATGAGAAACTATACATCAGCCTGACTGAGTCCATCACCAGAAAGAAAAAACCCATCCACCTGCTAATATCAGCAGCTATAATCTGTTACTTGTTGGGTTTTTATTCTCATTATAGATTAGATGTGTGTAAAAGAGACTTCCATCTTTAATGAGGGGACTTATCATCTACCATTAAACTGATTTAAGACTGCATATATTACATTATTAAATATTGCATATGGGCAGGAGGAGCAAATTTGTGACATTCTACCTGCTCCATAAATATGAAGTTACAACCAGCAGGTGGTTCGCATAAAGCGCAGTAATGTTCAGTCCTGAGAGCTCTCTCAGAGCTTTTTATCTAATAAAAAACAGGAATTCTTATTTCATTCCTTCAGGATCAGATTTGGCTATTCGTCATTGTGATTATTTTTAATCTTCTTTGAATTGGCTCATAATAAAGAATGCTACTGCTAGCTGTTTGGTTGAACACAATCGGTTTAAGATGCAATTCCAATGCACACTCAAACCTGCAATAAGAAAGAAAATTTTCTACAGTTACCTTTGTTATTATTTTTAATGTCAAAGTAAATCTCATTTTGAGCACTCATTTTATCAGCTCATCTAACTTTACATCTTTGTGAATAAATTATTACCTGTAATATCAAAACTAAACATCCTTCTTTTAGCAAAACAATACATAATGCTCTTGCCTAGTTTTGGTTTGCCTTAGAAACCGCCTATCCCTATCGAGGTCGCGGAGGGTGCCGGAGCCTATCCTAGCTGATTTAAGGTGATAGGCAAGGTACACCCCGAACAGGTCCATTGGCTGTCGCAAGTTCACATATCACCATCCACACACAAATTTATTCCTAGGGGCAATTTTATAGCGGCCAATAAACCTGACATGCACGTTTTTAGAGGATCGGAGGAAACCGGATTACCCGGAGAAAACCCATGCATACACGGCGAGAACATGCAAACTCCACAAAGAAAGACCTTCTTTTAATGCAGTTGTGCAAAACAAATTCTTCTCTTCTTCTCCTTTTGGCATTTCCCTTCAGGGGTCGCCACAGCAAATCAGTTTCTTCCATCTAACCCTATCTGCTGCATCCTCTTCGGTCACGCCAGCTATCTTCATGTCTTCCTTCACTGCATCCATGAACCTCCTCTTTGGTCTTCCTCTAGTCCTCTTTCCTGGTGGTTCCAAACCCAGCATCCTTCTGCCGATGTACTCGGTCTCTTTTCTCTGTACATGTTCAAACCATCTCAGTCTGGCCTCTCGGACTTTATCTCCAAAACCTCTAAAATGTGCTGTTCCTCTGATATATTCATTTCTAATCCTGTCCATCCTAGTCACTCCCAGAGAGATCCATCTTCATCTCTGCTACTTCCATCTCTGCTTCCTGGCTTTTCCTCAGTGCCACTGTCTCTAGACCAAACAGCATGGCCGGTCTCACCACAGTTTTGTCCACTTTTCCTTTCATTTTAGCTAAAACTCTTCTGTCACACATCACACCTATGCAAAATAAATTCCTCCTTTGATCTGAAAACATTACTGTTTATAAAATGTATGCTGAAAATTAAACCATATTAACAAATTAAATTTACCAATAGAAGAAACTAGAAAAACAAAGGAAAATGCCAAATGTTCACAAATAACTAACCTGATAATTAAAATGAAAAATTTAACAGCAAGTTTAGAACTAAGATTATTTGAGATTCATCATTTTCAACTTTGCATGTCAAAAGTACAACAAATGTAATACATCTTTTAGAGATGTTTTTCTAATAAACAAGTTCTGAAATTAAAGCATTTTGTGCAGCAAAATTATTTCTGCAAAAGTATCACTTTATAGACGTACCTCGAGGCTGCGGAGTGGGATCAAATTTAGCTCAAACGTGTGACATTTCACACCAGAGAGAAAAGCACATTGATGTTCACCAAACAGATAATGACTCTCACTGAGGACCAACAAAAATAACAAATTTCCAGGAGGGTTTTTCAAGAACAAATATATCCTGTAATTTATGCTCGAAGGACAAATATTCTTCTCATTTTGGATCAGTGCGGCTATAACAAGTGAAATTAAAAGAGAAAAAAAAGCTGAAACAAAAGATGCAAACAGATGTTACCACACTGCAGTTTTAAACACCATACTTCCCATTACCGGCTACGATGATGATCCGTTCACATGTTTTCCTTTTTTTACTGATTGCATCTGGCTTGCTTAGAATAGATACCCGCAGGCTGTTGTGTGATTAGGGTGAACTCTCATCTTTCGAGACCTAACAGTGACAATTTCCTCCCGGTTTTGTTATCTTCTTGCTCCAGTTTAGTTTCCCATATTAAGATTATTTTTAAAATGTTAGCATTTGCACAGCTGGTGACTACCGTACTACTTTGAGTTGAAGCCTGTTGCCGAGATGTAAAAGACAGACGACCCTTTTCCAGAACTACTCCCAATTATTTATCCTCCAAGGAAATTTTGATTTAAAGGTATTCCTTAGAAATCCCAAGAATTGACTTCCCTAGAATCACTAAAAATGATTTCTTTTTCTGGAGTGGAAGTGACACAAGCTTCTTTCAAAAAATATAAAATTGTATTTTTATATAGTATTGTATAAAAAGAAAATATTGCTCAACTTTTCTTTACATTTAAACCAAAAATATACATACCTGAGGAGGTGGAGTTCATTGCTAAAGAGAGAAAAACAAGCACAGAACTTGCAAAATTTGGTCATGAGCCACAAGAAAAATTAAGTTCCTCCAATACCCAATGAAGTTTTTTAACCAGTGTGAAGGTTATAACCGTGCAAAAGTTAAAAAAAAAACAAAAAAAAAACGAGAGATTTGTTTAGAAGAAGCCTGTGACATTTCTGGTTAAAAAAAATCCAGTTTGATTAAAAATCAAAGTCAGAATTTACCTGGTGTATGAATAATAATCATGAGCAGCACTGTGTATGTTCACACACACTTCTTTGCTCAGTGCTAGGACAATACTCGCGTACACGTGTTCTGCTAAATGATTGTGTACTAACAAAGATGACTCAGAGGTCAGATTTTGTGCGTTTTCTCACACAGAAACTACACACAAAGTGACTCTCCGTGCAAGAAAAGTGTGCATCCTTTTTAATAGAAAGTGTGATTTTCTTTGCAGCTGCAGTTTGGCGTGCTGTCTGCCCTTGTTGGGGTCAGTTTTTTCTTACAGCTTATAGGAGGAGATTCCATTTGGATTTCTTGCCATTTTATCTTGGTCAATCTGGGATTCTTTAGTGCTTTTAAATAATGCATGCGTCTGCTTGTGGTGGAGGGATAAAGTGGCTTTTAACATGAGCTACCACCCAATACGGGGCTCTCCCTGTCAGGGGCCAGGTGAGCTGCCTCTGAGCATTCCACCAATGCTGTGGAGGTAACTTTCATGCTCCACTGGGCAAACATTTTCCAGGTCACATTTTTCAATTACACTGAGAGGCAGGTCCCACAGGCAACCAACCCCCACCCCACACCCTAGCAGCAACCACACACGCACACACTACCCCACATAAACAGACTAACCCTCACACCCTCCCCCATTTCACCATGCCATCCCAACACGCAATCTTTCATCCCATGTTTAGCTGTACACAATTCTCTCCTGCACGTAGCTCAGAAATACACAAATACCACTAAAAGCTTGAGAAGGAGAACAAAATGTTAATAAAATGACTTTAAAATGCTCCAAGGAGAAGGAAAAAGTGTAGTTCATGTTTTGCAAAGAAAGGTGTTCATCAAAATAATTAAGATGCATAAGGAGGTATTTACTTATTCTTAATCAGTTTGCTGTTAATCTAGGGGTGAACTACTTTGTCCACATTACACCTTTTTCTCCTTTCAAAACTGTCAAGGTCTCTCAAGTTCACCGTGAAGTGTTTATCTCCCTATCTGGATACTTTGAAGTCTCTCCTTCTGTGTGTTGCCTGAGGCGAGAAGTGAGATATGAGGAGAGTCAGCCTCATCTGCTTAATGCTGCTTGTGTGGCTAATAATCCAGAAAACACCGCTTTGTGAGGCCTCAAACGAGCACTTTAAATGATTCATTTTTGGCTGTCAAAGAAGAGAAACTTGCTACGGTCTGGCTTTTTGTCATCACAAATCCAAACTGTTTTAAAGGTATTCGAGGCACAGACAAAGATGAGAGGCTTGTGATAACCCATGACCATGAAGAAGTTACATGCACGTTGTTTGTCGATGGGTTTATGATTAATATAATTCTCGATAAATGCAAATCTAACATTGAATGGATTCTTCTGACAAATATCACCCTGGTAGAACCTATTTAGTGGAACTCAACTTTTGCCAAAATCAACAAAAGTGGCGAGTGTAGTCGCGCTTATATCACTGTGAGGGTATCCTCAGGCACAGCTGTGCACTGAGCGAAATATTAACACCAGCTTGCAATAACATGCTCACAGTTACAATAAAGACATATTCAGCAGGTATAATTCTCAATGCTGGTGTTATTCACGTTATAGTTTAGTGTGTTCGTTCAAAAATGTAAAACCTGTAGCGACACAAACATTACTTTTTCTGACATGTTTTTGTGATATTTTGTTTTGTCTTCTGGACCATTTATTCGTGCAGGGTGTCAAAGGATGTTCTGGCTGATTTTGGGCAAGAGGCAGGGTACACCCGATCAAGTCACCAGTCTGCAGTGGGGACACATACAACCATACACACACTCATACCTCGGCACAATTTCATAGTGGCCAAGTAATCTAACATGCATGTTTTTGGAGGGTGGTAGGAAACTGGTTACCTGGAGAAAAAATAATGCATTTGTTAGGTGTTTATTCCTTGGGTTTTAACTAGTTTTACTTCAATTTTTGCAGATTCAAGACGTTTTATTGTCTTTGCAAAGAAGCTATTCATTTTTTGTTTGGTAGCGTATCAATTAGCTAGTTAAATATAAAATATGACAATTAACCAATGCTAGTCCAACTGAATTAAGCATGTTGTTGCATGGAAAGTGTGTGTTTGTGAATATGGTTTAGAATAAAAATGCATAAATCAAAAATGCCAACAAAGAAACCAACTTGAATACATCATTTGCTGCTGCTGCTCAAGTCATTTTTTGTCAAAACAAACATGTTGACAAGGTGGGAATGAGGTCAAAATAAGATAATAAAATTGCTTTGATTTGTATTTCATAAAATAGCTTCAACTACAAAATGAGAATGTAGATAGAAGCATTATTTATAGAAAAGTAGACATCTTTGAACTCAAAATACACTACAAGACATAATTTATTGCCTATTCAATCCTGGTGACAAACTAACTGTTGATGCATGGAGCGTGCATGATGAGTGGCCGTGTATTATTTACATGGGCCGTATCGGCCATCTCAAACTGCATGTTGCTTCAAACAAAATAAAGCAGCTGATAAACTCAAGGTGGCAGATGGATCAGATATAAAATAATATCCGAGCAAACACACAGTGCACAGAAATATATATCAGCAAATAAAACGCAGAGAAAAGTTGTTGACGTCTTTGATATAAGCTTTACTGTAGGATCTATAAATGATAAATAAGATGGGAAATGTCAACAGCTTTGCCAGCTCGTTTCTTTTATGATCCAATTCTGATGGTTTGTGAAGCCAACGTGGAGGCATGTTGGGTGGTCTTTCTAATGTGTAGAAATAAGAAGAGCTTTTTTTATATCTATGCATACAGATCATATGTATGGATACGTCCACAGAGGGAGATGGAGGTAATTAACATGGTTTATATTTGGATTATTCATTTAGACTCTTGCCAATGACATTTTTAGTTTAGATTCAAAGTTTTTTTTTTCAGTAAGTCTTGGCTCATATTTCTTTTCACACATTTTTAGTAGAAAGTTTATTGATTTTGCTCAAAAATCAAATGTGTTTAAATCTCTACATACGTTTTACATCATAAAGATGGGATTTTTTTTTTTTTTTTGACAATATCACAGCATGATTGAAACTCCCCTAAAAAGAGATATTTAATTGAAAAAAGTTATTTTTCTCAGAATAAAAACTGGTCAAGTTTCCCCTGGAGTACCAGTATCTCCACTAAATTCCTTATTTGGTCAGGAAATCTGTATCATACCTCAACTCTTTAATAGGACTGTCAAAATCTGTCACAGTCCAATACTGAAAACTTAACTGAAAACTCAGACCAGCTCTAACACAGACACTAAAAATTATCTAGTGCCTATCTATTGGCCAGGTTTGATGAAATGTCAGAGTGGAACAGTCTGGAAATGAAAACTGAGTTCAGCTTCCTAAATTCAAGCTGTGCTGGGAGAGAGAGAAAGAGAAAAAAAACGATTGAGCAGTGAGTTGGGAAGATAAGTGAGACTATAAGGCAGAGAAGAGAATATGGTACTGCAGGCTACCTGGAACGTAGCCAGAGATGTTGAGTTGGAAGGGTCAGAGCGAGCTGACCCGTGAAGGCACACAAGAGTGCAAAAACACAAACAGATACACATAAAGTGCCATTAAAACCCATCCCTGCAGACCCTCTCTGTATTTTAACATCTAAACTTGCTCTGTGATGTTTTCAAATTTAAAGTACTGCACAAACCCAAATTCATAAGCATCCTTTTTGAAAAACATCTCAGTATGAACTTTAAATAAAATTCTTTCAGCAAACAGATAAAACTTTCTCAATTTAAAAAATAAATTCAATTGCAAACACGACCCCAAATTTCTACCAGCTGCCAGGGTTTGTCATTCTCTAATCCATCTGTTTGTGTGTAGCATCACACGTGTGGGCCCATCAACATGAGCAGGACCCCTGGGCATCGATGTGTCATACCTGCTGAGTCTCTCCAAAACACCTGCTGCCACCAACAAGACGAATGTTGAACACTGACATTTAAAATAAACCGTATTGCTAAGAAAATGTTGTTGACAGTGTGTGTTTGTCACAGGAGAAGTATCAGCACAGGTAGTGTGTAGCATCAGCACCACACAGGAGTGTTAATTAGACACACCAACAGAAGCATCGGGGGTGCTGCGACTGACGTCTGAAACCCCCACTATGATTAGTAAACAACAAAACATTTCGCTCCTACAAGCTTTCTGGCTCTCAAAATAATGTTTACGTGTAGACAAAATTTCAAACTGTAGCATTTATTTTAAAGCCTTTACAATTTTCCTCTGAATTTTTAAAGTAGGGTAACATGCTTGATAAACTTTTTGGAGATTTCTACCTTGTTTAAATGTTAGTCACACAACAAAAACAAAGCTGAAGTGGTTTTATATCTCATTTACTGTATGCATTTTTGAGCAGATCGCGTGCTTTCCCATCCAATATTTTGAATAAAATTTAAATGCCATGTTGTTCTTTGCCGCAGATTTGTTTCTCCATCACGCCCACATTCTAGAGCCTTTTTGAAACAGCAATGTAATGCTTACATCCGTTTACATTTTTAGGTAAATGCACATAAATAAGATTATAAAAAAATATGCGCTAACTTTACAAAATGATATGCTTCACGCTGTGTTTGACGCCCAAACAAGATTTATGCTGTGTCATGCACGTGACCGGGGGGCTGGAATCTATCCATCTACCTATCTATATATTTATTGAGGTAGTTGGCCGTGGGTTTCCTGGTGACCAAGAAATGTGGTGGGGAGGGAAAAAAACACTTTTTGAGACGGACTTGTAAAAAGATGTTTATTACAAAAAAATCCCAACATGATTGGATTTGAGCCAGGGAGATGAATCACAGAAAAAAATGTGTTGCCAAATTTTAAAGGGTTAGATCGAAAGCGTTGGCTTCTTAACAGGTGATTGGCTGACTGGCTGGCTTGCCGCCAGGTGACTGGCTAACATCAAACAGACAAACAGAATTTCTTTGCCGGATTTAGTTTCAAATTAACCCATCTAGTCTGGATGTGCATCATCGTGACTTGTAGATATGTAGTGTCATGACAGTCCGAGGCTCCATAGAGTCTAGAGACCTGTAGCTGAACTTGGGGATCTTCATTCTGCAGTGAAGAGAGCTAAGAATGTTTTTGCAAAAGGTGTATCTGAAATAATTTCTATCTATGGAAAAAATGCAACAATAATAGAGAATAGTTCCTATCCAAATGATGTAACAGAGACCAGAAACAATGATGTATCAATCCAATCCCATTTTTCATGTTTAGGGAGCCAAATAGCAGTAAGATGTGATATAAGTGAGTGCTTGCTCATTTTCTTTGCTTTAACGCACTACCCTGCTTCACTTCGACGGATAACAGGACATTCTCGACCGCTGATTAAATATGCAAAATGTGCAGCTTAAAAGCCTGCAAGTAAACACTCAGACAAATGAACCCACTCTCTTAAGTAAAAAGTACTCTTCTGCAGAAATCTAATTGCAAGTTTGAGACATATGCAATTTGCACACAGTCCAACTCTTCCTCCATCTTCTCTTCTCAAATTTTTGGCCCTGATTATCTGACATGTGCATCTAAAAACACACTGATCAGGCTTAAAAGCAAACATGCCAACACCCCACATCAATCCAGACACATCCAGCGGCTGCTAATTGGCTGTACGATGTGAATAGCCAGAGGAGGGAGGATATTTTTAATTACACGGCAGGTCTCCATGGCGACATAGGACAGGAGGACAGGAGTCACGCCAACAGGTTGAGACGGAGATGAAGTGAAATGGAGGAGAAGACATTCTCATCTGGTTCCTTCTGCTGAATTGATGTTTGCACTTCAGTAAGCAATCATGCCTCGCACACGATCACACACACTCATCATCCGCCGGGATTACACTGAGCGCAGAATCATGTTGTTCAGGTTGTGATAGTGGTTGGCCTCAGACACACACGGTTTCCTGCAGCCTTTTCTTTTCGGCTTTGGCAGAAATAAACGAAGCCCTGCTGATCTATTTTTGCCGGCAGAGTGTTAGAGAAAATAATCAGTACGCTCCATGACTGCTTAATCACGGAAAATAATTTTGTACCAAAGCATGCATGGAATCAGAGGCATGACTGCTTTACCCTGTTTTCTGTGTGTTTGTTCCTTTTTAAAACTCTTTAGCAACAAGAGCTCTAATCCAGTCAGTTAGTTCATCTGGAGATGCTAATCCTTTAACGCAACAGCCAAATGTGTGAAATGTTTTGCTGTAAATGTGCTTACATTTTTCCATGTGCCATCAGGCTTTTAGAAAATGTGTGTGTGTCTTATCGCTTTATTTTTTTCCTCTACCACTTGTTCACATCAGGAGAAAAACGTGCATGAGGCAGGTTTCCCGTGATCTCTACCCCATGTGTGATGAATTTTGAAGTTCTGCTTAGCCATAAAATTGAATTTATCATGTTTCTGGTGCACCACCTGCCCCCCAACATTCCTCATGCCAAACATTTCCTCCCTCCAGTTTTATCACTTTGCACAATCTTAGTCTTTCCATTCAGCCTTGAGGTGGGACAGTGAGATTATCTATAAGAAAGATAAAAATCATTTTTTGAAAAAGAATGAATCAAGCTTTTCCTAACATGACCTTGGGTGCGACTTGTTTACTTTCAGGACTTCAAACTCAAAACAAGTGAGTAATACCTAAGTGGAGGCAGCACGTCTCAGAAATGCGCCATTCGAGACATAAGCTGCACCCCTTCCCCTTTTGGACAAATCTAGCTTGCATCTTCCCAGAATCCATTTAGACTAATCCCTACTCAAGATGGGAAGCTTGGTGCAAGGCTAAAACTGCCTTTCAGTGGCGCTGAAGCAAAGTACATCACCAGGGTTAGCTCTAATTGCAAGCTCTGTAGCAGTTTTGCACTTAAGAAGGTGTTTCCTCTGCAGGTATTAAAAGGTGCATGTATGAATAGCGCATTCACTTGGTAGCAAACTTATTCAAACTTTCTATTAGATTGCCCAATGACCTCAGTTTTTTGTGAAAAGAAATTGTAAAAAAAAAAATACCCTGAGTCCCTTTTAAGGCTCAAAAAACATTTTCAAAAATTTGATTTTTTTTTTTTCATAAAGTAAAAAGCAGTTTGCTGTGTTTATTGGTCGAAACACATCTTTTTCCTTAAATAAATGCTCATGTTACAGATCTAAATGTATGTCTATATGATTATTAATTTATGTATTTAAAGACCGTTCATACTAATACATAAAACAGAACAAGCAAACAGAATTTTCTGTTCTTTTTCCAGTTAAATGGATTAGAAGGTAAGTTAATGTTAGAGGTTTTAACACATAAAAAAAATGCTAACAATCTCAGTTCACGGTTCTTCGCCTGCAGAAACCAAACAAACAAAACTCTCTTATTTACAGCTTTAAAAGTTGTAGTTAGATGCAGAGGTTTTCCATTAGTCTGCCAGACTGTTTTAACTGTTATCTTAGACCAGCATGGATCTGTTTTTTTTCTCCTTATAATACAAAAACAACATTAAGGCGAAAAAAGGTTCATCACTTTAACTTTGTACGGAAAATGTACATGAGGGGAGGGGCAACAGCCTCAGATAGAAAACCCAGGCTTCACTTACCCCGGCTGCATCCTCCAACTGAGGAGTTCTCCGGCTAGCTGTGAGACCTAGTTTCTCCAGGAGGTCCGGGGCCTACCTCCTAGTCTCCTCCTGGTGGAATTTCAACATGCCCGAAACTCCTCACAGGTGAAGTGTTCGGGAGGCATTCAAACCAGATACCCTAACCATCCCATCTGGCTTCTCTCAACCTGGAGGAGCAACGGCTCTACTCTGAACACCTCACCCTATCTCTAAGTGAGAGCCCAGCCACCCTGACAATTAATTATTAAAAAGCATAACATACTGTATATTCTAACAAGTATTTTACATATAGTTGGCATCGAGTGTCTAGATTGTAATTTCCAATTCACTGTCATTCCAAAGCTCATTTGTGCACACGTTTGTGCACATTTATATGATATTTACAAGACTTTTCTGTGCTGTGAATTTCTACATTGTATGCTAACGTTAAAAAAAAGATAAATCTGGATCAGGGCATTATTTTGATTGTACAGCACCTGTGCACCCCATTCTGCCATCCACTACTTTGATACAAAGGAGTTAATATCTCTTGAAACATCTCTTGAAATGTCTCTTGATTCATGGGTTGAATCCCACGAAGCTCATGTCCTTGGGGAAGATACCTAAACCCCCTTCTCTTCCACCATTGGCATCGCCCTGGAAGCCTGCTGTGGGCAATGCAGTACAAAAATTTCCCTGTTGAGGAATAAATAAAGTATGTAAAAATAAAATAAAAATAGATACAATAACTGGTTAGCTGAATTGAATAATTACACATTTCCATTGCTTTATGAGACTTCTTGTTGCTTAGCAACATCATTCAGGAGTCCAAACACCACGGTAATTGACCAAAACACTAAGATAGTACTAAATTGGGGTCAACATTTGGTAGTGGAAAAAAAACAGGGGCTATGGGAATCTTTGTTTTTTCTTTAAACAACAGCAGTTTTTTAAAGAGAAAGATTTATGGAAGAATCGACTTTTTGAAGATTTCTGCCATGTTTGAATGTCAAAGCATACCTGAACGCTTTTCAAAGAGGGGTACTCTCTTGTTCTTGGCCATGGCTATTGTTCTCCACCACGTCTATAATCTAATGTAAATAGAACGGGTGTCAGTGCAGGCTCTTAGCTCACACTCAGACTCTTCCCGGCAACAAGAAATGCTGTTTTCATGTAAATGCACCAAAATAACAATTAAAAACATTATACATTAGCTTTGCTGAATTTATGCACTTGAAACAAATGACAAAAATGTGGGGAACATAGAACGATAGTAATTGATACATTGGTACATACAAGTAAAATACATAACGGTAAAACATTCAAAGCACGGAACATGCCCATTGTTCTGCTCTAGGACAACTGTAAAAACACTAAAGTGCATCACGTAATTATCACTGAGAAAAAGCATGATGCGGGAAAGATTGGATCGGCCTGTTATTCAATTATTATTATTCAATTACAGAGTGCTCAGAAAAGCAAATCACATGCCAAATTTAGACCAACTGATTCTGAGCATGTCTATCTGTAAATGTATCTGCATACAAATCTAAAATTTGCATCTTAAAACATAAATTACAGGGTATCTGTCATCTTAGATTGCCATGTAAGTTTTATGCAATCTATAGTTTAGAACAAAATAGGAATTAAGTTTAGAGTAATTTACTGCGATGTCTGAACAAGTTATCACAGCAGTTAGGAAGCTCTCAAATTTGGTATTGTGCAAATATATAGAATTAATATAGGTTGAAATAAAATGCTTTATGTTTGCATCCAATCAAATGAAAAATAACTGCTTTTCTTTATGTGGGGATCCCAAATTGTTTCAATAGCCTAAAGTCATTTAGGCTAAAGTCATTTCATTTTAATAAGGTTTCCTGCTTCTAATTCTGCACCGAGTTCAGAGAAAATACTTTAAATCACACGAGCAAAACTCGCCGAACAGACAAGTGATCTGGTTTGTGACTGAACATTAATGGGTATTGAGCATAAGCCACATGCCTGGATTATCCAGCTCTTCTATCACTCTCTAGCCTTTCTCTCAGACATCAATCATGTGTCTATAGAAATCGGATATTTACTAACCTTAGACGATCATTTTGATTATATGCTTCCAGTCAGAAATCCAATAGAAATAGAGAAGACAAGTCCTTCTAGAGGATCTAATTGTATAGAAGATATGCTTGTGCTCCTGCAGGATGAGGATTAGCCAGCTGTTGCTCGGCAATCCATACTTGTCATAAACTCCAATCTGACATGTGTTGCTGTGGATATGAGATGCGTGTTAGCACGAAGGAGATTATCATCATGAAGGATGGCAAGCTGTTTCTCTCCCCTATTCTCTCATTTAGTCACTCGCACATTCAAATCTTCTACTTGACAAATCACTTGTGTTGCATAAACAGGATATGTGCCGAGAGATGCTTGAGAAAAGTTTTCGATGAGACTTTTTTAACTTAGTACATTATCAAGGGCTTTAGTATCTTTGAAGTTTGCCTCCAATATAGATGTGTCTATTAAACTTACATAAAAAAATAACTAGTTCAATATATAAATAAATAACTAAAAAATAAATGAATTAATCTATTCATCCCTCACTGGGGAAATTTGTGTGCTGCACTCCTTACACCGCAGCAGGTGGTTATATGTGTTGAAATAAAAAAATTCCTTCATGTAAAAGTGGTGCTCATTGACTTGAACCCATGAAGCAAAAGGGATCTGAAGTTGTTTAACATCAACGCAGCAGATCTCGAGTCAGTGACCTCGAGGTGCCGTGCAGCTGTCAAAATCAGTATCAAGCAGGCGGAGGAGACCAAAAATATCCCGTGTAAAGCCACATTGACCTGCAAACAGCAAAAAAAAAACAAAAAAATCATTCTGCCACTGCTCCCCCCATGGCTCATATCACCTATCACATTTGCAGTAAATGTGGTACAAACTACAGCTCTTGTATCGGCTAATTCATTCACAGCCGATGCTGTACAAGCAGATAAGTATCCAGATGCAGACTCTATTGTCTCTAGAAACAGAAGGATGCAAGCAACGTACAGTAGTCTGTGGATAATGTCTTGGCTTTTCATAACATCAGATGTGATTTGAGTTATGCAAAAGAAAGCTTTCATTTCCTTTTATTTGGAATTATTTTTACATGATTATTTTTGCAAACTGCACAGTTAAAACTTCAAGACTGGCTTGTCATTTTGTCCAGAAACAAACAAGCCAGAAACATCAATAATATATTCAGAAAATATACAAGGAGTGGTTTATTCCTCATCGCCATTCCTCACATGTAAAAAATAAAATTCTCAAAAGATTCTGTTGTTTGTCAAAACTTGCAAACTATAAATGGTTAGTTTGTAACAAAATTATTTTTTAGAACACTTTTTTCAGGCTGAAATAAATCAATTTCACATATTTGGGAAGGAACTGTAACTTCAAATCTGCATCTTAAAAAAGCAGGACCACAGTTTTGCTTTTGCAGCATTCTCACCAAATAACAACCACAACAATTTTTCCCTCCTACAGCGCAAAGCTGAGAAGTAGAAAAGTGGCGAAGGTAATGGCAACGCAGTTAATATATTCCAGCACAGCATTTTAGTCTGAATAAAAACTGAAAGCTAAAATGGCACCCCAGAGATTCATGTGCAAATAGCCTGTAAAGAAAAGTTTCTTCTTTCTATTTTCACTACTTTCCTCCTTTGTTTTTGCTCTTTGACTCGAAATGGATTTTTTTATACTTCTCTGTCATTCAGAATCCTTCAATTTTTTTTTACTTTCTGTCTAAGTCTGAGGATATTGTTCGGCATAATTCTTTAAGCATTCAAAATGTGGAAACTTTTTGGTGAACACTGTCTGGCAACATCAAAATATACTTCCTTTTCCCACAGTGGTGGTCTGTTCTGTCTTTTAGCTGACATGTACTAATCAATAATTCACATCTAGTGGGTGCTGGTGCTTCTCAGAATGTTTGTGTGGGTTTCTCTACATGCATGTTATTATTTTTGGGAACTTTTTGAACCATCAAAAATGTGTCTTGGGTTGCCTTTCTACAAGATTGGCATGCAGGTTCATCAAGCAGGATCGGTGTGTGATTCTTTTTTTTCTTCACAGCCAGGTCAAGTCGGCAGCAGGTGTTGGATCTCAGCTAACAAGGACTTGTGTAGAGCATGTCTGTTAGGTTAAGTGACAGTAAAGCCGAAAAAAAGAGCTCTTAGTTCACCATATAACCTGATGTCTTTCCCCAGAAAAGTGATAGTCTGTGTATATTTTTGTGCAAACATGCTGTGACGAGGTCGCCGTTATTAATATTCTCTCTGCGTAAGCAGGTTTGTCAGTGGCACTATTATCTCTGTAGAAAAACAAAATGACCCACACAATCCGTTACCAAAATGGCCCAGGCATGGTGCACAGGATAATCATATAATTTGCAGATTTAATTGGAAATATAAATCTCAATGCATAAACCATTACAGGCAGCTTTGATATACACCTTGCCGATTGATGCATGATGACACCTTGCAAATGTGGAGGGTCACCCGTGTCACTTTTAAATATCACAGCACCCCGGGAAACTTGATTGGAGCACCAACAACACATTTAAATTGCTGTCCTTGCATATTGCCGAGCATAATTACCTTTCCAACCATCTCTGGCTGCTGAAGATTAAATTGGCTATATTTTTTTCTTGTGGTCTTTTTCTCCATTTGGCAAATCATAGCTCATGTTTGTTTTTCATTTCTTTTCCTATGATTTTGCATTAGATTTAACTAATACAGGCAGTGCTCTGTTTTTTTGACATTTCAGTTGTTTTATATGAGGTCTGTGATAAGGCTATTACAGTATCATAATATTTCATCAGGCAGTGAGGGGTTCTGTGCAATGTCCACCTGAAAAGGCTGCGGGCTCAACGTACAGTATTGCAGCAGAGTGTAATGCTTTATCAATAAACCACTGGACCGTTTGGTGTTTTCATAATGGAGTCGTGAAAGCCCGCTCTGGTTCCTAATTACCGAGGCAAACAGGGCTTGGCAGGAATTCAGAAGGAAAAAGTGGAGAAGAAAAAGATAGGAAGAAGTGAGGGGGAAGGACACAGGGTGAAAGAGTTTAAAAGAACACTGTTTGTCAGTTCATCCCCACACAGAAGCTAATTATATCTGCTGGAGCAGGAGGAAGGTCTTGTTATACCCAGTAGACCAACCTCAGTTTGTACTGAGATTCCTATCAATGTTTCTGCAGGTCTGGGAAGTATAGTTTGCATCTGCCCTCTAAACCTGTTTAACTTCAATGTTAACTTTTTTTATTGATTGAGTTGATGTTAATGACTATGCAGTTGTAAAGGGATAACATTGCAAGTGCAAATATGATTGAAATTTAGAAAAAGAAGAATCTGTATCAACATAAGACATACATAAATGATATGTATATTATATATATAATATGCATACAATACATCGTTACTATACATCATATTTGTGTTTTACAGACAGTAGGTTCCCTCTGAAATCAAACTCAAGCAATTTCTGCATCATTCTTTAAATAATTATTGGTTTCCAGTGAAATTGAGTGCAAAAGATTACTTGTTCCATTCCATCGTCTTCCACTTATCCAGGGCCAGGTCTTGGGGGCAACAACCTCAGACAGGAAGCCCAGGCTTCTCTCACCCCAACTGCATCCTCCAACTTACCCAGAAAGATCCCGAGTCCGATGCAGAGTCGTTCCCCAAGCCAGCTGTGAGACATAGACTCACCAGCGGGTGCGGGGTCTGCCTCTTGGTCTCTTCCCAGTGGGATGTTTCTGAAACACCTCCTCAGCGAGGCGCTCGGTGGGCATCCTGACCAGATGCCCGAACTACCCCATCTGGCTCCTCTCGACCTGGAGGAACAGCTCCTCCCGGATGGCAGAGCTCCTCAACCGATCTCTCAGTGAGAGTCCAGCCACAGCTGGTGACAATAGGTGAGGGTTGAAACGTAGACCGACTTGTAAATTGAGAGATTACTTGTTTGTGAGTAATCTTTTATTTGTTTGTAGGGGATTCAAATTGTTTTTGACATATTCGCACATCTCACAGAAGTTGTTGACAGACACCCAAGAAAGTTTTGTGGCATTTTGTTTTGGTCCTAATGAATAACGTTTTTTTACTGTACTTTTTATTGTACTATAAATTTAAAAAAGAAATACTACAAGCTGTGGGTATGCATGGTCTTTGGCTGTGGTAGTTGTGAGGAAAAAGTAATGTGCCACATGTGTCCATGTGGTATTGAGCCTGACAACAGAGGGGGATGGATCCTAACCCAAGGCCAATGGCCAGCTCTAATAAGTATTGACAACAACCTGAGCCTCTTTGACTTTCAACCTAATTCACTCTTAGAAAGAAGGAATCACGGCCTTAAGCCAACTACAAATGAATAAAGGAAGCAGTAGCTTTGATTCAGCACCCAGGCTTTTGGACCTTAAGTCAGATTGAAAAATGTGTCCAAGTTTTGTTTGGGAAAAAAATAAATCGCTCACCGTGTGATAGAGTTTACCCAGTGGGATTTTCAAAAATGCGTGATGTGTCTTTTTGGCAGCCTGTACTTCAATAACACCTTTCTTAAAACCCCTTGCTCTTGGGTGAATATGGACTTTGTGTTAAAAGCATATTGATCCGAGAAGCTCTAATGACAGCACTCTACCACACAACAACTACACAAACTTTAGTCCACTTATAGAAATGCTGTTAAATCAAATGACTGGTTACGAATGTATGAGAAGCTCAAAACTAATGTATTTCATCTTTCAGGGAATTTTATGGGTGTATTATTTTACTGGGACTGTGGTTTAACATGTGGTAAACATCTGATACTACCTCACCTTTCACCGAGCTGTGCTAATCTTTACTCATTCCATGAAAAAGCAAATGAATGAAAAAAGTGGTATCAAAAAATAAATTAGCAAGTTTGAACACAGTCAGTTTTTTTTGTTGTTTTTTTACTCACTCTATTCATCCCTCACCGGGGAAATTTGTGTGCTGCACTCCTACACTGCAGCAGGCTGCCACGACG
The DNA here is from genome assembly GCA_902685375.1 of Neostethus bicornis. Lineage (NCBI taxonomy): Eukaryota > Metazoa > Chordata > Actinopteri > Atheriniformes > Phallostethidae > Neostethus > Neostethus bicornis. The sequence goes on along the minus strand of LR738557.1, from coordinate 14,986,192 downwards.
GCGCCAATGGTGGGAGAAACGGGGGGTTAGGTGTCTTCTCTAAGGACCCTAGATGTGCACTCAATGGAATGCGTATTTGTCATTCAAAGTGGCTTACAGAATGATCCAGCTTATTAATATTACTGCCATCTCCTAAGCGACAATGAGTAAGGGGTCGCTACACTGAGGATGAACTAGCTTTATTACAGGCCACATTTCACACAAAAATGAGCTATGGTGTTTTTATGGGTTATAATTTGTAAATAAACCGGTACCTTTTCTGAACTAAAAAATGTCATATCCCCTCGCCCCCCCAAAAAAAAGAGCTTGTTTTTCACAGTGTTAGTTTTTGACACTGTGAATGACCGCTCTCTAAAAATTTTACAAATTATGTATCAAATAAGGACAAATGTTTGTTTTATGTCTTATAATAAAATCCAATGGGGATTGGCTATTGTGTTAAAAAGGTTTGCCAACAAGTAAAAAATTGAATTATAAATGTAATTACCTCATTGTGAGCATTGTTTTAATTACACAAAATGGTCATTCATTTATTAAATTAATTGTGAACCCCATCACTGGGCATTTGTAAACAGTTTTTAATGCTGATCAAACTGTTTACACTTATAAAAGTTAAAAATTTAACAAAATACCAGATTGGAGTAAAAGTTAAATGGAATGAAGCTGACCATAAGTTGAAGCTCTGTTCCGTTCTGTTCCGTCATCTCCCGCCATCTCCCGTCATCCGGGGCCGGGTCACGAGGGCAACAGCCTCAGACAGGAATCCGAGGCTTCTCTCGTCTCAGCTGCATCCTTTAGCTCCTCCTCCAGGTTGAGAGAAGCCAGATGGGGGGGTTCAGGCATCTGGTCAGGATGGCCCCCGAATGCCTCGCTGGTGAGGTGTTTCGGGCACGTCCCACTGGGAGGAGACCAAGAGGCAGAACTCGGACCCGCTGGAGAGACTAAGTTGAAGCTTTTGGAGAATTTTAGATTTTTTGATTACAGTAATCAGTCATATCAATTGTGGCACATGAAAATGCAGTTCAGCAACCTACTCTGGAAAAACTCACTGAAAAAATACCCCCTGCTTGTCAAAAACACATTTTCAACTGTCAGAAACATAAATTATTATTGTTTTAAACATTTCTTCAAAAACACCTTTGCTTTTCATTTTTTTTAGATTCTGAAAATGAGTTCAGCTGCTTTTGGCATTTTAAATAAAGTATGTAAATCAAACCGACAAAGTCACTGAGTCAATTTAGAAATTATGTTGCAGCAATTATAATTTAGTCTCACATTTAAATGTCTAAAAAATAATCATCCATCTGTTTTTTCCTAACTTTTTTCTGTTTTTCGGTGCACCTGCTGTGAACATCCAATGTAGAATGCTGCTGTAGCTCAGGAGGAGCAGTTTTCTGTCAGTTCAAGACTTGGTTTTCTCATTTCACACGTCGATGTGTCCTTAGACGAGACAACAAGCTGCGCTATGCCTGCCATGTGTTTATGATAAAAGTAAAACACCATGAAGACAGCACAGAGAATGCTGAGAAAATGGCTTGTGCTATAAAAGTGCTTGAAGAGGTCAACCAGACTAAAAAAGAGCTATATAAATGCAGTGGATTTATTATCTTTCCACCTGCCAGAAAGCCACAAATTTCTAAATTTATCTTTGCTTGAATGGTTTAGACATTTGTGAGAAGAAGCAGAGTGCTGAGAGATGGGATGGTAACAGGAAAAACAGGGAAGAACACTGAACAGGGGGACGGATACCTTGGATAATTATGCAGGGAGGAGAAGGACAGACAGACAGACAGAAACCACCTGAATCATACCCTCCTGAAAGCAGCTGCCAGAAGCCATCTCCTGATGAAACATCTGAGGAGCCTTTTTCTACCCAGATGAGATCAGAGTTCAGTCTTCTTCATAGCAAAGGGAGGTTTGAGTTTTATGAAAGGAATAATTAAAGTTGCCCTAAACCCAATTATTTTTTATTTCCCCAAATCTTTGAACCCAGTTCTCTGAAGCCCTTTCCCCTGGATCAGTCATTTTAAGCATCGATCTGCTTTAAGAACCCCCTGTTATTCAAACAATCTTAATCCTTTCCTAATGGAGAACCAAACAGCAGCTGGAATTACTGGAAATGTGTTTTTAATATTTTCACTCATAACAATGGAGTCGGCTTCAGGGAACCATTCAGGTTTTTATTATGATTTGTTTACGATTATTATTTTTCTCATGAGTACTAAAATGGAGAAACAGGACATAATGAGAATCCTGAAAACATGCACAAACTTGTTATAAATATATAAAATTAGCATACATAAACTTGCACAAGAACTGTCTGGGGGGATCGGGTTCGGACAAGTGTCATTCGACTAAAGTCTCTATGAGTCATGATCATCTTTTTAAACAGAGCAAATCTTTATTTAATGTAATTTAACTATTAATGTTAAATCATGGCAATATTTGTTGCTGATTTATTTAAAATCTTTCTGCATAAAAAACTGTTCAGGCTTGATTTAACATCATAATTAAATCAAATTACCCTAAGCCAAAAGGTGGGCACAGTCTGATGAGAACGATGCAGCAGCTTTGCCTGTTTTTGTTCTAAATCTGCCAAAACAACAACAACACATTGAAATGAAGTTGTTAAAATCTCGGAATCCTTGAAATACAAAATGTTGAATGCTGCAGAGGAAATCTAAAGCCTCAAATGGCATAAAAATGGGAAGCCTAGCTGCTATTAGGCAAGAAAAGAGATAAACCCTGCTGATTTCTCAAAGAGCCTTTCATCCTAAGATATATTCCAACCAGAATAATGTGGTATTGAAAGAAAAGTTTACAGTAATGGAGAATATGGAACACCTTTTTCTCTGAAAGAACAAAATGATGTAAAGATAAACCAGCACAGAAAGGAGATAATTGCTGATATCTGTAAATTATTTTGTTACTTCTGAACTCTAATAAAACTATTACTCTTTTTATCTTTCCTTTTTCTCAGAGACACACTTTGAAAAACACTTGTTCAGTTTTTTATTGTTTAGTCCACTTGGTCTTTGTAGAAACTGTGGGAGTGAGTTCTATTTCAGATTCTGTGTTACTGTCCATGGCATCTCCAGTCCAGGAAGCACCGTTACTTGGTGTAACGTTGATTTTCTTTGAAATGCAGGTCATCTTTTTTTAAATCAAATACACAGAGTTAGAGTTGGATTAGCTCATGTTTACTTAAAAGTACTGTGTGCAATCCCCCTTCATTTAGATCTCCATGAGGTCTATTCTTTCTTTTTATTCCCCACTGCCGTTTTTTGTTTGTTTTGTTTTTCTCACCAAGAAGGACGATCTAAGCAGCGTTTTTCAACTAATGTTCTGCAGCACACCAGTGATCCGTGACATATTGTCAGGTTTGTCGTGGGAAATGATCTTATATCACCTCACATGGGGATCGCGATCTACGATAGCTCCCAAAGATAGTTTTGGTTGATCTTATGGAGTTTGTGTAAAAAAAAAAAAAAAAATGGATTAAAACATATTTATTTATGTTTATCAGTATAAAATCTTTTCATTTTAACTAGAGACATATAGGGTTGTACTACAATAGGTGGTTTACTGTAACCATAGCAACCCACTCTTCTCTGCCTTTTTGTTGCATGCTGCCATTCATTCCTCCAAAAAACTACCCCAGCTAGTGAATTGTATTTTCTACATATTTTTGAGACATCATGGGAAAATTTAAGTTGAGTTAAAAAGCAGAAAAATTGCAGATTCTAATGAAATCTCACATTGTCTGCAATACATTACAGAGGTAAAAGTTTCTTTGTTCAATTTACTATGTGCATTTGTGTATTTTTTTTCTTTATTCTATTGTTTTATTTTAGTTCAGTTTGCCATGTGAAGCCCATTGAGACACTTTTATTGTGAAACTTGGCTATACAAATAAAATTGAATTGAAACACATATGTATGTATGAATAAAAACAAACTGCACGTGAAATTGTGATGATCGAAGTGTTGGATTTTCTTTTTCAACTTTATGTTTAATATAATAACTGTTTGATTAGAGAGTTTGTTTCTGTCCTAATAATGTGTATATTATAAGCAAGAATGTCTTTTTTTCCTCATTGTAGGGGTGATGGAGGATGACAGGTTCCCATTTTTAATTGCCATGATTCCTGTTGCCTGGTTGCCTTTGGGGGACAGGAAGGGTGCAGACAAATATTCTCTAATGAGTATTAATCTAATCACTGTCTGATATAAACAAGGCCTCTGTAATGATGTCAGACCCCCACTGCCATCACCATCTAACTCTGGCATTTAGGCTGAGGTCATTAGCATTTTCTAAAATAATGCCGGAAAAAAAAATCTGAAGAAATTGAAGGATGCTGTGGAGGTTATTTAGAAGAACTTGAGTCTTAAAGTAGTGATTTACGTAGAAGTTTATCATGCAGATGTTTCCCTTCCAGACTTAAATAGTTGGTTGTGCAAAATGACATGTCTTAGTATCACATTGATACCAATTAAATATGGACTAATATTGTCAATTCTATTGATCAACAATATGGGCTAAAAATTTATATGTCATGATCCCCTCCCCTGCCATAAGGGAAAGCCCTGGACTTTCACTCATCGCCCTGATTAGGGATACCTGAGGGTGATTCGTCTGACACACACCTGTGGATCATGGTGTCTATTTACAGGCAATCACTCCAGACGTCATTATAAAATCCTTGTCGTTACCACCATCACCATCTCTTCCAGCCAGTTCTTCCGTCCTGCCTGTCTGACCATAAGTTGCATTTTTGAACTCTGTTACATGATTTCAACTTTTGATCTGGAGTTAATCCTGTGGTCTTTGCCTTACTGGACTTTTGGTGTGAACTTTATACATTGCATAACTTATTATTTCACACAAATTCTAGCCTTACAGAGCATTTGAATTGAGAGTCTGTAAAGTCACCCGGTTTGTATTTTGTTCCCAGCAGCACTTGCACACCAGAGTAGTGACCTTACTAGTAAGGCAGGCTATTCAGTCTAAACATTTTACTATAAATCTATCACCCAAATTAAAACATCTATAGATTACGTTGCTAGGCCCTCATTTCAGAATAAACTATTTGTGTTGTGACGTACCTGCTCCACCTTCTGCCGTCATTGTCAGGCATTGGGCTGCGTTCTTAAAGAAGTCTTCAACAGGACTTTGTATTGTTTTTATCATAGAATAAAAGCAATGACAATTCTATGATAAATTACCACACGAAACATTTCAGACAATCATGAACAACAGAGTGCCCATCCCTAGCCAACACCAATGTTAAAAAACACAGACAATAATGCATAGGTGCATCATTTTTGTAGCCTCATGATTAAATTGGATGCTTTTTAAATATAAATTTAAATATATTGGTTGTATTTTTACCGTACTTTTTTAAACTGATTTTCCATTTTGCTGATACGCTGAAGAAAAAAGCAACACGTAGCAGGCAACTCAGCTGTTTTTTTTTCTTGAAAAATGTGTAGCATTGCTTGTAAGAGTGGATAATATCGTTCAAAGTCTATCTCACCAAGTTGGTATTAATCACATGCAGGTATTGGTATTGATAGTATCGATATTTGAATCACACCGCCTCTTACTGAATAGGATTAGACATGCACGCAAGGTTATTATGCATCATATGAAGAAAACCATTCCTTCACAAAAGTCAGCATAAGTCATAATAAAGTTCCTGCACATACAGCTCAAGGCAAATGTGTGTGTCTGTGAGGGAAATGATATTGGCATTGAGAGAGAAAATTACTTATCTGTTGTTGTCATACACAGACACAAGGACTCTCTAACACCAGTGGGAAATATAGCTTCCTGTGTGCTCACCTTAACAAAGAAAACAGTGAAAACTGCACCCTTGTCTGTCTTGTTTACCTCCGTAGATTGAGAGGGTTACCTCCAAGGGCAGGAGGACATGAATAATGTCTACTACCTGCACCTGTTTCCTCTGGATGCTGCGGCTTTAATTACCTCAATTAGCATTTGGGAGATTGTTTGTAAGGATCTGTATCTACAGTGATGGAGCATACGCTCAGAGGGGATGCTAACTCATTGGAAAACACAGACAAATTGTCTTCCGCTATAACCTTCTGCAGTAGTTGTGTCTCCGAGCGCACTCACAATGAGTTCTGAGCTTTTGCTCAGATGGAGAGTTAGTGATAATGTGTTGACACATGATCAAATGAAACGCTGTGCTGCTATACGTTAGCGTGACACAAAAAAGGATTACGATGTTTTGAAAAATACGGAAGGCGCTGTAATCTTTGATCTGCAGAACAACAAAATGGCATCGTTTGTAGATACACGAAGACACAATTGTGAGCTAATGGAATTCTCTGCCTGTCTTCCTACTTCCTGCAAGAGTTTATCAGAAGTCTTCAGAAGAAGCTGTGCAGGTTTCAACCTTCTTTTGTCGAAGCAAACACTCCAAAGTGAACTGCACTATGATTTTGTTCCCGCTTTACGCAGTGATCTGTAACGTGTGATTTGTCCCCTTTCATTTCCATAATGGCTTCTTGAGCTCCCTCATGGAAACGTATGGAGACCCTTTCTCACTGTATAGGATTTGTCCTGCACTAATGGAGCTGAGATTGGATTCTGGCACTTATGTGTGCTGAGATGATTCCTCCTTTTTAGTGCCGTTCTCTGTTACCTCATACATAATACATAGGTTTAAAGCAGTATTGCTTTGCAGCAGATCTCATTTATTAACATGGAAGTCTCATGGGGATCAGAGAATTTCAGCATCAAGGTTTAGTTGAACGCAGCTCTCATCATCTCTAGAAAGCACATGGGATTTCTATCAACAAGTAGATCTGGAATTATTATGTATATTTGATCATCATATTTATTTAAATTTACACGTCTGATTATTTTTAAAGGGAGAAAGAGAGCATTTACAAGGTAAAATAGTGATATTTTCCCAGGGTTTTCTCAACTTAGTTGTGGAAAAAAAATACTGCTACTGGGTTGCTTAGATTTGACCAAATAAGTAATTTCCCACATTAATAAGAAAAAATGCATAACAGATTAGAAAAGAATAGATCAGAAAGAAATTAGATTAGAAATATTATTATTCCACCATCAGTTGTCTAAATTCTACAATGCAGCCTATTTGTTACAGCCTTGGGCTTAAAGATTACTTTCTTAGTAGAAAAGACTTTAAAGTTGTCTTCTGGACGGTGTATTTTCTGATCGAGATGGTTCAACTTCATCCGGAAATAATTTTCAATCTGATAAAATGGTCTGAGTACTGGTTCTATATAAACTGAGTTTGATAGAACCAGTTCTCAGACCAGTTTGTCAGATTGAAAATGATTTCCGAATGGAAGTCGAAACGTCTCAATCAGAAAATCAACTGTCCAGAAGACAACTTTAAAGTCTTTTCTACGATGGATAACTCCTAGATGAATGAGTGATTACATGGTAATGAATTTCTTAGATGTGATCAGGGTTTTTTGGGAGAGCTTGTTTGTTTTAAACACAGGCATTTTTTTCTTTTAAAATGAATTTGATTAACTTTCTTTTCTGGTGAGGCTGTGACTTCAGCTCAAGAGACATTCTTTGATGTCAGAGGAAAAAAGTTCAGAAGCTGAGAAAATAATGGAGTTATAAGAAAGTTATTTCTATCAAGATTGAATAAACATCTCGTCACGCATAGACTATTACATTTTATTCATGCATGACCATTTAAAAATGAAACTAAATATGTTCCTAAGGATAGTACATGTAAAAAGGACAGAAATGCTTTGACAAACTGGGGATTCACAGATAACAGTTTGTTACTGCAGCCATAAAAATAATTCATGTCTTGTGTTGTGGGCTTTTTGTGTAAGTTAAAATAAATAAATAATAATAAAAGACACTGCATTTTATGTTTAGTAACTTCCATATTTGTGCAAGTCAATCCTTCCCGAGGATGCAAACTAACTGGTTATACATTGTATCACTAATAATTTTCAATGTGTGTGCAAGCTGACCTGTTTTCTCTCCAGACAACCAGGAAGCTCTGATTTCAAACACAAAAAGAAATTTTGAATCAGAACTCTTTTGTGAATCAGGGAAGAATTGTGATTGTGTTCATCTGTACTTATTGTCTTTTCCATCGATATGAAGCACATGAAACCTCTGAGTTATATGTATAAACAAAAAATGAACAATGGTGCAGAGCTACGCCAAATCTTTTTCAGAAATTTTAGTTATGACCCCGGCTTTGGTTTTTATTATAATGGTCAAGTTGTGCTCATGTATTGAATGTTGGAGCTTTGAATCTGAAAAAAATCAACAAGCAAATGATCAATGACACAAAATTTCATAAATAAAAAAAAATAAAAAATCTGACAAGGCTTCACATCTTTAGCCATTTAGTTATTGCATTGCTAAAGAATATGCACGACTCTGGACGTGCTTATTGGTCATTACTATGCAAATCATAGACTTTGCAAAGAGCTGTTCAATGTGAGGAGCTACACAAAATCCTCTTTTGATTATCTTCTAATGTTGAGGCAATTGTAATCATCAGCACTCAGTAATTTGTGATAGACAAAACTTTTTTCCTAAGCATCTCTTAACACAGCCTCATTGAGCGCTATCATGGTCACAGCGGTTGTGTTTATTAAATTAATATGCAAATAACGCTCAAAACAGCTATTATTATGGAGATTATGTAAGAAATAAACTTATTTAATTAGCAGAATATGTTTCTTTACAATGAGACCAGTTATATTATCATAAAGCAGTCTACAAAGAGGCGATGTACCATGGAGATCATCTGTATATTTAAAGAAGGGGTACTGTTTTACTATCGTATAACATTTATTGGTTTTAACTTTTGTTTTTTACACTGTGAAATCCCTCCTACCATTGTTACCCACTAAGTCCAATCCCCTTGGTTAGCCTGAGCAGAGGATGTGCACTACTGTTGCAAAAAAACACTTCCTACTTAGTTTAGAATGTGGATGGTGGCTGGGTGGAGCAGAGCACAAAATCCGTGGCCAACAACGACTTAGCATTCAAACAGTTTCCAAATATTGGACAGGAGACCTCGCAAATTGCTCAAACATGCATGAATGAAATTTAAAAACACTTTTGATTGATTTAATGAGTGAAAAATGTTCAAAGATGGTAGAAAGTTCCAAAAAGTTGATTTAGCATGAAAGCTTGTCTTTAAGTATAAACTTGCACACGTCTATGAGTGTGTGTTCCTGCATGTCTCTGTTTTCCCCTGGTCCGTCTGGCTATGTAGTGCTTTGATTTGAGCGCAGTGATCCAGCTAAGACTTGGAGCAAATACATGGATTAGGCCACAGCAGTGCAGATAACACTCTGATCAAAGTGGCCCCGCTGCTCTGACAGGCACACAGAGGAAAATAAGTTAAAGGAAGAGGCTCTGCACTCACATGGCCCAAGTCTCACACTTTTCTATCTCCACCAGCAAGCAGACAGACAGGAGATTGTCCAGTTTTATTTTCTTATTTTCTGACGGCTCTGCTGTCAATATAGGAAGGGGAATTTTCTCCAGCGTGTCCGAGTTGAGTTCATTGAGGTCACTGAGACAACCAGAAACAAAATCCTTTTCCTCTCTAATGGGGCACACTCACTCACTTCTGAGCTTTTCTTTTATACAGTCTTCATTTTACAGCACTTTCACTCTTGATCTTTGACTCCTGCTTTTTTTTTTTAAAACCATTGATTTTTCCAGCTAAGTCCTGATAACATTCATTATACTGTACATTGTTTATCCAATGTTATCTCTGTACCAAACATGTGTCCTCACATGTGTTCCCTGAAGGACTCTCATGTCTCAACAGTAAATAATTTAAAAAGTTCATGACCGTGCAGTAAATTTGAATACTTGTAGAATTTAATGGCTTCATGGGCAACAAAAAATATGGATTTTATCACATGAGTCTGCATAAAATCAAGAGAGGTGTAAGAATCCATCTATTCACAAAGATGTTAATTTTTTTTTAGTTGTTTTTTTATTTCAAGAGGTTTTTTTTTATACTGATGCCAAAGTGTTGGTTAAGAATTATTAATCCACCACAACTTTTCATTTTCATTACGTAGACTAGGATGATAGAGAGAAAACTATTTCATTCTAGGGTCCAAAAAATACTCTAGGATTATTAATTTCTGTATTATTATTTATTTTTTTTTTTACATACTCTATTGATCCCTCACAGGGGAAATTGGTGTGCTGCATTACTACACCACAGCAGGCTGCCACGACGGCGCCAAGGGTGGGAGAAACCGGGGATTAAGTGTCTTCTCCAAGGATCCTAGATGTGAACTCAGTAGGAATCAAATCCGTAAAATCTATGTCTGCGTATATGCACAAAAAGTGTTGGTTGACTGACATTGTGTTTTATGTTTAAAAAAACAAATATAATTCCACCTTAATGTGAAAAGACAATGAACAATCCGACAGTTGGGCTTGTAAACAACACATTTTTTCCATGCTACTTTCCATGTTGTCGTCTGTGAATGTATTATCAAATACATATAAAATATTCTGTGAGTTTTTTTTTAAAGAACCATATGGTTCCCAATAATAATAATGCATTGAACTTATACAGCCCTTTTCTGGACACTCAAAGATGCTTCACATGTGGATGATTCAATCACTCCATACTAGGTACAGCTATTCACACACACATTCAGACCAGATGATGGGAGCTGAGATGCAAGGCGCATACCACTATCATCAGGAGTAATCGGGAGTTCGGTGTCTTGTTCAAGGATACCTTAGCATGCACTCCCGGCAGGAGATCGAACCTACCTGTTACAGGATGGTCGCCCTACCCACCGAGCCATCCTTCCCCCAATAATATGCATCAGAAAAATGCCTCCATTTGTATCATTAATCCTTAGGCTTCAAATTTTTTACAAGAAAATACACATTGTACGTTTTTCTATGTGTCTGAAGTATTAATATTTGAACAGGTTTTTTCTGTTGTTGATTTTTTTTTTTTTTCAGATTACCAACTTGGGAATAAAATTATTATCCATTTGGAACACATTACCAGAACATGGTATCTGAATCAGAAACATAGCCAAGGTCAGATAATTTTTAGCTCTAAATGATCCTGAAGTGCTAATGCACCCTTTTATTACAACCAGTGGAAAATGACCAGTGGAAAATTACAGCCAATTACAGCTAATTCAGAATAATGCAGCCAGAAACAGACATGTCTCTAACAGCACCACATTAAATACATGTTTGAGTACATATTTTAGACTTGTTACACATATCCGCTATACTCTTAAAATTATCAATGCTTTGTTTCTAACGCTAGTCACAAAGAACTGTGATTTATCAATCATTTTGTTACTTAGCAGATGACAATCTGTTGCTAACAGATTTTTATACACACAGCACTCGCATGAGTGTTAATCTAAGTTTTTTTTTTTGCTCCATTAAAATATCCTGGATTCGTGTGACTGCAGGAGCACATTCATAAGATAAAACCCAGTTTTCTTCCGGGGTTAGACTATGATAGCTATTATAAATGGAACATCTGCTTCCACCGTGCATTCAGTGTGTGGAGACTAATTAAGGTAATGATCTATATTTGTTCAATTTTAATTCCACTTTGTCACTCAAATCTTTAATGTAAGCACCACAACTATGCAGAAAAGTTTTCTACCTTGGTGTTCGTTCAACTATTACCATAGAAACCCCCGAATTAGTCTTGCTGCAGAGCTGCAGAGTTTAAGGGTTGAGGTGCTCTCCCTCCGTCGACACCAGCTCATTACTTATCCATGAAGGACTGTTAACCACACTGAAATAGAATCAGATCTATTCACAACAATGGTTTTAATTAGATCTGTGTGTACGTGGAGGCGTGTACACTGCTGTGTGTGTTTAGGACCGCATGTTTTCAGTGGACAGCAGCAACCTTGAAACCTGGGAGTCCCGCGTGAAACGTGACAGTGTGCTTTGTGTGTTTATCACCTAAGACTAATTGATTAATGTGTTTCTGATGTCGTCTCGAAAACTAATGGCTTTCACCACGAGCACACACACACACACACACACACACATAGACATACATCATTGAACTTTATGTAATTAACGCCTGGATGGGCCGTGTTTTTTAGATGCACCAATGCTGATGTGAAAAAGAAGAGGGGATTAATTTAGCTTCTGTTAATTCCACAACCACCTTTCAACAAGAGATTGGCCTGTTATAGACAGTGAATTCTATGTAGCTTGTAGGGTAATTAATACTTAAGTCCTCTTAACACCGGACCATTTTCAAATATACCGTGACACAAACACCTTAAGTCCAGGATGAGCAGGAAGGGATTTTATATAAAGCTCCCCTACCACTTTCACATGTATACCCTTCTGTTGCTTGAGGCAACACATTAATTTCTAAAGGGTTCGTTATTTAAAATCATCACCTTGTGTTTAAGGTTTTTGAGAGAAAATGAAAAAAACGACAACACCTATAATATCAAGAACTCAATTAGTGTGTCAAAAATGTCCATGTGATCATGTCCATTCAATCTTAGTTCCGTTTTATGTCAAGAGGAAAAGCTGAAAGTCCTTCTTATCAATCGGATGGACGACAAAAGAAAAGGAGGAGGATGTAAAAAAGGAGATGGTGAGGAAGAGAAGAGGAAAGTGAAAGGAAAGAAAGAAATGGTTGAGTTTTATTTGCTGTGCGACAGAGCCCCACAGCAGACACAAAGGGAACAGCAGCCTACAACATTTTCACATTATTACCTCTTGACTGGCTGGTTTTTGGAAAAAATTAATTATTCATCCCAAAATATTTGATCATAGGACAAGTTTTGGTGTCTTTTTTGATCAAGAGAATCAGTTGAATGAAGATTTTAAAAAAATCCTAAAAGTATTTAACAGTTTCAGACTCAAGTAGATGTCAAGGCATGCCAAGGTAGATACTGAAAATATTCTAAATGTATTTTTTCTAAACACTAACAAGGTTTATTCAATAGGAATATATTTAATAGCTTGAACAGTTTAAATAAATTCAGTATTCTATAGAAACGAAGGGCAAATATAATGAATTTCCTCCTCTCTGCATTTGCGTCCACAAACTTCTCACAATGTATTTCTAAAGGTATTCATGAATATTTCATTGTGTGTTGCTTTTTTGTTTCTGATCCCCACAGGTGAACAGTTAAATATTCATAGCCGCATACTGACTGCATTGCATAACCCCATGGTTGCTTCTTAGAGCGATATGATACACATGATTAATTTAACTGGAGGCTTTATTTATGGTGCAAGGTGCAGAAGGCATTTTAAACATTACAGTATGTATAAAATTAAGTCTCTGAAGCCAAGAAAAATCAGGCATAAATTAGATTTCTCTTTAGGAGAATCTGTCCTCTTTTGAAGGGTTAACATAAACTTTTGATAACTAAATTATAAGTATCATCTCATTGCTGTAAGCAGGTTGTGGAGTTGGAGTTTTTAAAAATCGTCACCACAGTCTTATTAATGCAATGCTTATGATGACTTGAAATTCACTGCATGTCTCGTTTTAGGTAGTTTTATATAAATCCTCAAAATTTCTAGGCAATCAAAGTGAAGTTGGTAATTACTTTTACATTAGCCAGATTCATAATGTACTGGGTTATTTGTTTGCTTGTGTTTTCATTGGCTGCACAGTGGCGTAGTGGTTAGCACAGTGGCCTCACAGTAAGAAGAACAGGAAAAATCCCGGTGAATGATCATGCTTGGAACACTTGTCTTTCTGTGTGGAGTTTGCATGTTCTCCATGTGCATGAGTGGATATTCTGCCACCCTCCAAACACAGGTTAATTGGCCACTATGATATTGCCCCTAAGTAAGTACACGGTTTGGATGATGAATGAAAGCATTTTTTCTATTTGGCATTAAGCCAGATGGGGTGGTTCGGGCATCTGGTCAGGATGCCCCCGAGTGCCTCACTGGTGAGGTGTTTTGGGCACATCCCACCAGGCGGAGACCAAGAGGCAGACCCCAGACTTGCTGGAGAGACTATGTCTCACAGCTGGCCGGGAAACAACTCGGGATCCTTCTAGGTGAGCTGGAGGATGCAGCTGGGGTGAGAGAAGCCTGGGCTTCCCGTTTGAGGTTGTTACCCCCGCGACCAGGACCTGGATAAGCGGAAGATGACGGAACGGAACGGCATTAAGTAATCAAGATTTTAAAGTGAACAAACAAAGTCTTGTAACACTGTAAAATCCTTTAAAATAATAAATTTAACCATTTATAACACCATACTTAAAATAAATTTTGTCCTGAAACTACTTTATGGTTCATGCTTGTATAAATCCTGAAACAATAAAAGCACATGAGAATTAGTTCAGCTTCTTTTGAAAGCAGCCTTGTTCCTTCATCAGAATGACAAGATGCACTATGATGTTTTGGACTGGGACCTTTACAATAAATTCTTCAAATTTTCTGGGATGTGAACCGTGTCTCTCTGGATTTGATCCGATCTGGCGCATTCCACAGACACACAATTGGACTGGGATCTTGGGATTTTGGAGGTTGGGTCAAAACCCTGGTATCTTAATCATATTTCCTATTCAATTTTATTTTTAACAACAAAAACTTTTACTATTCTGCTGGGGAAGGTTTCTGCTATGAAAATTTTCCATCAGAATGGACTCATGATTTGTTCTGAAGATGTCCTGTCAGATTCTAAGGTATTTGAAGACGTAAAAAAGACTAATTGTATTCTTTTAACTGTTAACTAATATAAAATATCAATTGCAGATTGAATAGTGATTCAATCTGATTCTGGTTGCTATTTTTCAGAGGTAGTTGATGCTTTTTAAACTCTTTGACAGTGATTTGATTTCAAACTGAGAGACTACATCTGTCTTTTAGACAGTCCTTCTAAAAACTTTACACATCTGCTCATCTATTCATCCAGAGCACGTCTTTACGCAGCTAAGCAGCTAAACATGCTGCAAGCTGTCTATCATGAAATGCATGCAATCTAAGTGGATTTTGAGTCATTTTGGTTTGCTATTCTATTTGTAAAGCCTGTCTTGTAAAGTTTACAACAACAGGGGTCTGTATTTGGAGCAACTGGTCAAATGGCAGGGTAAAGCATGGACATGGTGCTGGTCTATGTGGACCAATGTCAAGAAATAATCCTTCACACATCTTTAGGATCAGTTAGGATCACACAATTAAATTTGAGGTTCTGTGTGACTTCTCTCATTTTGATTTACACAATTTGAATTTGTCAAAAAAATATGTAACTGTTATATAATTATTTATAAAGACATTATAATAACAAACCTTTTTTTTATTCCCACTGGGCCCATGCCTAAGTGTCCTTGGGGAAGACACCTAAACCCCAGTTACCTATCGGCGCCATCATGGCTGCCTGCTGCAGTCCAATGCAGCAACGTTTTTTTGTTTTTTTTCAGCAATAGTTTTCAAAATGATGTTAGACTGAGATGGTTTGGACATGTACAGAGGAGAGAGAGAGTACATGGCAGAAGGATGCTGGGTTTTGGAACCACCAGGAAAGAGGACCAGAGGAAGACCAAACAGGAGGTTCATGAACACAATGAAGGAAGACATGAAGATAGTTGGTGTGACCAAAGAGGATGCAGCAGATAGGGTTAGATGAAAGAAAATGACTTAATGTGGTGACCCCTGAAGGGGAATGCCGAAAGAAGAAGTTTTCAAAATCATGTCACCATTACCTTGACAGTTGGTTGTTAAGTATAAAGCATTCAGGAGGGCTGCAGGATATCCCCATCTTAGTTTTGAGTATGCTTTGTCAAACACTCTTTTACAGTGTGTAATAGTGTGTAATTACACACAGTAAAAAGCCAAAATGGTCATCTAACTGGGCATCATTTTCTGTTCAACATCAACTATGATGTATCAGGGGACGAGAGCATTCTCAAACCTTTAAATATGACACATCCAAGGAAAAGCCTATGAGACAAGTGTGACCACTTCAATTGTGTGCTTCCTCTAAATGTGATGACTACACACAACAATGCCGCACAATGGTAAGTGGCATAGCCGGGTCCAAATAATCAGCTGAATGAATGCATTTTTCAGACCCCATTATTCGGATTTGGCGATGTGCACACAACAAACGTACCACACAACAAACTGAGGCATCTGGAGGAGGAAAAAAAAAGTTCTTTTGACTGAGCTGGCATGATAAGAGGGTCTGTATTTCCACTCCCTTTATCACTTCCCGTCCCAGACAATGGATTGAATTTCAAAAGCCAATAAACAAGGGAGATGTCCATTCTGCATGGCAGTTATCACAAGCCAGCGTACCACTCTCATTTGCTCACCCGCCCATCCCTTCTTCTTTTCCTTTCCCTTTTTCTGAAATGAGCAGGAAAAGAGAGATGAAAATTAAAAACGGGGAGGGGGAGCTCCGAGAAAAGAAAAGGAGCTGTGGAGATGAGACGCCTTCATGCTCCGGCTCTCCTTTCATTGGACTGATAAAGGAAAGCATCAAGGCCAGGGTTGGATGTGGGTTTTTTTTCTGTTAACTGAATGAGGCTTTTGAGGTTGATAGTGAGAAGCCGCTCCCCTGAGAGATGTTTGGAAGAACAGGGAGTGGTGAGCCAACATAATAAATATTCTTATCTGTTATTGTCATTGTAATGGGACAGGGCAAAGGAAGGGAGGGTGCGACAGCGGATAGCTCTGTTGGTGCCAGGGGACCTGACAGTGTTGACATGCAGAGCTGAGAAAATCAAAGGAGAGACAGAAAGTGAGAAGGAAAAGGGAGGGAAAAAAAGATTCCTAGCCAGAGGGAATTTGTGTGTAATTATCGATGGGTCGTCCTGGTAGGGAACAAAGATATAAACAAGAAAAGGTGACAGTGACGCTCTTCTCTCCCCCTGCACACCCCACCAGCCTTTTGCTTTACTGTATCACTCCCAGCCAGGTGTTTCAGCAAGCATTAGGAAGAGTCATTAACATTGTAGGCTTTTCATAAATGGCTAATTATGCCAGTTTTCTCACAGCATTACTTCAAGGAAACTTCACTTGTTTAAGCATTTGAGAAGGTCCATAAAATAAACACTTTGGAAGATAAAAGCAGAGTCTTCCGATTCCTGTATATTAGCCAGCTAATGAAGATTTTAAGGACAAGGTGCTAAGTTTGTGAAAATTTTACACAAATAAAACTGTTCGGTGTTGACAAGCTCAAGGGGTGTATTACATTTTTAATGCGTCACTCAATCCACTCAAAGCTGTTTAACTGCTGATCTTTTAAAATATTTAAATTTAATTGAGTAGATTTAGGATTTATTACCATGTAAAGGCCAGATGAAGCTCTTAATAACATCTACAGATTGACAAGAGAAATAATAAAATGGATGTTTTGTATCCTCAGATTGTGGAGTATGGAACCTTTTACAGGCTATTTAGTTTTCTCAAAACCACTCCTAGAGCTTGGTCCGCAATCCCATGATAAGGTCCAATCTGGGAATCCTCTGAGGCTGTTTTTTGTCACTCATTCTGTTCATTACTTTTATGGATAGAATTTCTAGGACAATTCCGGACCGATTTGCAGCTGGGTGTGAAGCAAGACGGATGGAAATCAGCATTTTCAAATTTGACAATGGTCCTCAACCAAAAAAATGTGGAATGCCCTCTACAGCTCAGGGTCAGGATTCTATTCCAAAGTGGAAAAGTCTAAGTATCCTGGGGTCCTGTTCATTAGAGAAGAAAGGATGAAGCAGCCGGTGTATTGGTGCAACATCTGCAATAATCAAGACACTTCATCAATTTGTTTTCAAGAGAGACCTGATAGAAAAAAGTGAAGCTGCCAATTTGAAAGTTGATCTACCATCCTATCCTTATCTATAGTCACCAAGTAGAAAGAAAGAAATATACTTTATTCATCCCTCAACGGGGAAATTTGTGTGCTGCATTACACCGCAGCAGGCTGCCACAACGGCGCCAATTGTGGGAGAAACAGGGGCGTATGTGTCTTCTCCAAGGGCAGTTAGACATGAGCTCAGTTGGATTCGATCCTGGGAACTTCTATAGAACTTCACCCTTGTATTTCCAGTTCAAGGGCAAACTCTCTAACACTAAGCTATCCCCCACAAAAGTACTATTGGATAAGCACAAAAATTTAACATATCCAGCTAACCTGTTTACCCACAAGTCAATACTGTTACAAAAAGTCAAATCTGTTTTTACCTTTGCCAAACAGCTTGATAAAATTGATAGGAAGAGGGTGAAGGGTTTTATAAACTCTGATTCCATCTAATTTTAGTATGAACTTAACCAGTTTATTGTAAAAACTGAGTTTATTTGGGAGCCAAAAATGAAACACACTGAGCAGTGCATATGTAAAGTTCGCTAGAGTGATGTCACTTTGCCACCTCTGTTGAATGTGTTTTTTGAGCATTTTGTGGGATGAAAAAGCACCAAAACCTCTGTGTATATGCCCAAATATCTTCTGAATCTTCATAAAAAACAGCCTTGCAGTAATAGCAAACCACACAAGTCCAAATTGACTTTGTCAAAGGCCGAAACAGCCAGAGGTTCACTCTAAAGAACAGTAGAGTAGTATTATTAGATGAGTCTGGGGGCTTTTTATAGACAACCAATCAATCAAGAGAAATTGATGAATGACCCCCAATATATCCTCACTCATATAAACTCTGCCAATGGCTTCCTAATGGATTGTCATTTTGCACACTTCTCCTCCCAGCCGCATATTATCAGCCAATACGTCAATTCATCATCTGTACATACTACTCTTGAAGATGGTGCCCTCACTCCCCTTGTTAAATGGTCAACTGTGGACAATTAATGTGAGTTATCAGGATAGAGTTACACCTACAGACTCAACTAGCAAGGGTTTCCAAAGCCCACTGGACAATTACAGTGTCCAGCAAGCAACAATGTATTCTCAGCTAAATGGACTTGCAGTAACATATCACTTTAGCCCAGGGACTTATATGTACATTCGCTTAACAAGTTCTTGATGTATGTGATGTATATTCCATTTAAAGCACCTCCTAACTCTCTTCTTTATAGACAAAATGTCAGATGGAGCTTTTAAAACACGAAATAGACTGTGTTCTGCAGGTCTCACTGACAAATACACTGACAACGCAAAGCTCCGCTCAGGGACTGCTTTCCCCTCGTTTTCCATAAAGATCGAGGAAAAGCAGAGAAGCCGGTGAGTTCGTCTTTGTGTATGTCGGAAGGAAGTGAGACAAATTGTGATTTCTTCACTTTGTATGTGTTTTGGGTTTATTTCTACGCAGACCAACAGTTTGAAAATTTCCACTGCAAAAGTCTCCCTTTATTATTGATTTTCTGGCAAAGCCTCCAAAAGAACAAACAACCCCACACACTGAGAGTCGCTCAAATTTGCAAACATACATTGACACATAGTATTCTCTCGGCTTGTGTGATTTCCTTGTAGTTTAAGCAAGCCGGCTGCCAGCCTCCATGTTCAAGCTGATCAATTATTTAAGCTACCTTGGGTTTTCCCAAGATTTATTAGGTCCAGCTGCTGGAAATGTGGCACAATGAAAAACATGATGCATGAAGAAAGAGACAAATACCACAGAGACTCATCAGCTACGTGCCACTAAATGCCAAGTAGTGAAGATGAGAAGCCAAGATTGGATTTTCAAAGCAGTGTGTGTGTGGAATGGGAGCAGAGAGGAGAATCGAAGCTTCATAGTGGAAAGTTTTGGAGTTGTCTCCAGTTCCAGCATGCACGGTGGTGTTTGTAACATAACAGAAGACTACAGCTCTGATACTTTGTTTTAAAAAGTAAGAAATAGGATATAAAAAAACAAACTTTGTGTTTGGTTGTATTTCACTTTTAAGAATTTAAAAAGGAGCTTTTGTGTGTATGCATGCATATGTACATGTTTTCTCCCACGCAGCGGCAGCCTGCAGCAGTAATGAATGGAGCCTGGGGATTGCTGAGAGGATGGGAGGTGGCAGATCATAAATAATCATTTATCCCTCCGTTTCCCCTGCTTCACTGCCTGACAGACGACTGGATACAAGCAGGGAGCAGCTAGCAATACGAGCTGAGACGCAGCTGCACCACCCAGGACACATATGCAGCCTCAGTGCTTTGGGGCAGATTTTCTTCACAGCAGGTCCATCTCGCCAATACTCCAGCGAAATAAGCGAAAACAGAAGAAACTATTAAATGGTGAAGATGAACTGTAGCCCGTGAAATACACAAAGGATTCATGCAGGAGAATATATCCAGCACAAAATGCATTCCTCAAACTTTGAGGAAATATTAAGCAATAAAAAGATAAATGAAAATCAAACACTGGCCCATATTATTATGCGCGTTATTTATTTTAAAATCAATAGTCATCTCACCCGTTAACTTTTAATGTGTACTTCCAATTGGAGCTTGAAATTAAACAGTGCTGGAGGAAATCAGTAGGACATAATGGTACAGCCCTGAGGGGAAATGCAGTCATAAACAAAGATTTGCTAGTCCTGCAGGAGAGACGTGTCGGCTTATGAGTGGTAAAAAAAAAAAAAGCAAAATACTGAAGAAGACAAAGGTTATAGTGAAAAGCAACCAAAAGCACCCAAAACCAGAGAATCAACAGAAAGTTTTATATTCAAGATAACAAATATGTGCATCGTGTGCATGTAAAATATGTACAGGGAGTCTTTGGAATTGCAGAGGTTAGACTTTGCATTGCATTAGATTTTCTGCGAGAACATAACACAAAAATTGTTTGGAATTTTTTTTGTCCATATTATTTTTGGCTGGTGTTAGTGAGACTTCTTCTTTCTGCATTTCCCTTCAGTGGTCGCCACAGCAAGTCAGTTTCTTCTATCTAACCCTATCTGCTGCATCCTCTTCGGTCACACCAACTATCTTCATGTCTTCCTTCACTGTTTCCATGAACCTCCTCTTTGGTCTTCCTCTAGGCCTCTTTCCTGGTGGTTCCAAACCCAGCATCCTTCTTCCGATGTACTCTCTATCCTCTGCACATGTCCAAACCATCTCAGTCTGGCCTCTCTGACTTTACCTCCAAAACCTCTAACATGTGCTGTTCCTCTGATCCTGTCTATCCTGATCACTGCCAGAGAGATCTTCAGCATCTAGATCTCTGCTACCTCCATCTCTGTCTCCTGTCTTTTCCTCAGTACCACTGTCTCTAAACCAAACAGCATGGCCGGTCTCACCACGGTTTTGTACACTTTCCCTTTCATTTTAGCTGAAACCCAAAAACACACATCACACCTGATACTTTTCTCCACCTATTCCAGCCTGCCTGCACATGCATCTTCATCTCTTTTCCACACTCTCCATTGCTCTCTCCATGCCTGGTGTTAGTGAGACATGGGGTGTTTTTTGTTTAGTATCAAATCTGGATTTTATTTTCAGTAAAGATAAAGGTAAAGTTTAAATGTGAAAGTTACAACTGATACATAAGGCAAGAACCAGGCAGAGCAAATAAGGATGAAGTTGGACTGAGAAAAACAGAGGAAATGACTTTTGCTTTCTGCTTTCATGTTGCCACATGTCTGACTAAGCATCAACGTGGCATTTATTGTGTATGAAATTAAATTACAGAGAAATACCACCTCAGAGAGCACAAACAACATTTTCTTACTTTCACAACTTCAATAAAAATCCTTTTATTCCTCTCATTTTGCTGGTTTTCTATCCGCAGCTTTCAAATTCAATTTTTTTATTATCATAAATAATTGATTTTCAGATCGCTATTTAAACCCATTTTACTATGAGGAATTATTGCATATCTGTTGAATATGTGGACATATCTCCTCTTTCTAGTGGTCAGCTGGGGTTCTTGTAGTGAAGACCACATCTCTACATAAATAATAATGTTACACTTTATGAATCCCAGCAGAGAAATTCTCTTTATGCTCTTTGCTTCAAAGCAGAGGGTCAGACACAGTTCAGTGCTACTGTAGTAGTAGAAGATGGGAATTTTGTGCACTCAAATTGAATCAAAATCAATGTGTCAATTTCAGAGATGTGTACAAATGTCCGGTGTTAAGCGTAAAAATACTGTATACAATTATTGCAAACTAATCAGAGAAAAGAAAACTTTCGTCCTTGTTCTAACATGAAGAAAACTTAAAATACATTCAGGCACAATAGCACTCACTAAAAACAAAATGCTGTTTCTGAAAGGTCAGTGCTACTCCTCACAACTTTCTTATCTGAAGAGTCATTTTTGTCCTCTTTTACCTGCTGTATGAACCCCACATGGTGGATCAGCACCTGCAAGGAGATTCAAGCTGCTTGAATAAATCAAGGATGTTGACAGCTCTGCGCAGTCACAACAAATTGCCAAGTACAAAGCTGTCCGCAGAGAGCCACGTTTACACCCTTTGACATTTGGCATTTTCTTCGAGCTCACCTCACCAGAGACTGTCACACTGTTGGATGCACTTAGCACAACAGCCACACAAGCAAGGAGTTGGACCACCACCAAAAACACCTCTGTGTGTTTTGGCTTTAATTCCATGCTCTTCTCCTCGGGTCTACTGAACATGAAATGAGAATCCTCTTTTAGTGTTTGGATAATGAAGTTAAAGCTTTAACATTTAACTTTTAATTATGAGTTGACTTTCAGTCATAATTTAGTGACTTTTTAAATAATGTCAATCACACATTTGGTTGTAGCAATTAAAGGTCACAAAGCCATTGTGATGTAAAGAGGCTGTAATTCTGTTCCTGCGTGAGAAAGGTCAGCGATGTGAACATGCATACACTACGGTGACAGCTTGCAAAAGGACATGAGTGAACCTAAACCTGGCCAATGGATCACCGTTGAGTTTAGCCGAAAAAAATAACACACTCTTTGTGGATGTCCCACTTACGTCTGGACCTTAGCTCATTCCATCGATGTTCGTGCCCTAACCTGTGGGGGTCTTGACATTTAATCCTTCAACTCACATTCATTTCTGTCTAAACGAAACCCACTTACACACGTCTTCAAACATAAGCCATGTTTTTCTAGAGTTAGATGAAACAATATTAAAAACAGGGGAAGGACGGGTAAAGGATGGCTCAGTGAGTAGGGCAACCACCCTGTTGCCGGTTCGATCCCCCACCAGGAGTTCATGCCGAGATGTCCTTGAGCAAGACACCGAACTCCTGTTGGTGGTTTGCACCTTTCATGGCAGCATCTCCATCGGGTATGTGTGAATGGGTGAATGTGAGCTTTACTGTAAAGCGCTTTTATTATTGCATAAAAGCGCTTTATATGTAGAGTTCATTTAAATAGCCCCTCTTTTATCAAAGTTGCAGAAAAATTGTGTAAATTTTAGGTGCACATAAGGAATACACCATTGCGCACATGTTAATTTCTAGGTGTCCAGAAGTCATGATCTTGATAAATGTGGCAGCATAAAACAAGTCTCAATATTATAAGGGGGAAGGATGGCTCAGTGTGTAGGGCGACCGCCCTGTAACTGGAGACTTGCCGGTTTGATTCCCCACCAGGAGTTCATGCCAAGGTGTTCTTGAGCAAGACAGCGAACCCCCAATTGCTCCTGATGGTGGTTTGCACCTTGCATGCCAGCATCCCCCATCGGGAATTGATTTGAATGTGTGAATGGGTGAATGTGAGCCACACTGTAAAGTGCTTTGGGTGCCGACACAGGTGGAAAAGCGCTGTATAAGTAGAGTTCACCAGAAGCTTTATTCAGATCCAAGTTCAGTAACAATTGTTTTGTTTGCACTGATACACCCACATTTTTGGCTTGTACAAATTTGATAGGGGGGCATTTTGCCAGATCTCTCTTCTTACTAGTTTCTTCATTTTCACATAAACTAGTTTGAAGGAGCTATTCATCTCTGTGAAAGAGGGTTTAGGTACTTTGATGTCCCTGCTCTGATTAGTTAGACTTAGGAATTGTGTTAAATTAAGGCTTAAGGATTGAAGCTTGATTTTCTAAGTTTTGGGGTTTCTTTTAGAGAGGGAGAGTTTTGTATTGATAGAGGGCCAAAGAAACATAATTAATTTGGTTAATGTTGTATCTATTAGAAAAATAAAAAAGTTTGTTTGAAAGTGAAACTTTGATATTAGGTGTGAACTGATGAAGAAAACTTGAGTTTGGTGGAAAGTGAGGGTGTGCTTTAAAAAAAAAAAACCCTCACAAAATTAGCTTGAAATATAAACAGGTATTGACCTTCCAATGAAGTTAAAAAAAAAGTGAGAAGATATGGCACACGTCTTAATGGGGTTTACTTCTTTTGGGGTTTTTTGGGGTTTTTCAGGGATTTAAAAAAACGCCCCTCACCAGAGAGAGTTTGAGGATAATTAGGTCCTGGCTCTGGTTAATTTGTCGCTTTTTCATTGTAACACCAGGCTGTATAAATAAAACTGAAATATATCATAAAATGTTGGATTATTTCTGTTTTTGTTCATTTTTGGTCCAGTTTCTTTAAAGGCTGCATTAGATTTGAACACCAAACTAAACACAGATTGGATTGACTTACTATCATATTTACTGTACAAAAAAGTCCACTTTCCAGTCAGATGTTTCTCTTACTTCCTGTTAAAGATTTGGATGACAGTAAGTGACCTTTAACTGATCTCTTTCCAAGTCACCCTCCCTCATTTCTCCATCTATGTTTTGTCTCTACCCCTCTCCTGACCTCCCTTTCCTAATCTTGTTCCCTTCAATGGCCTCTTTCTTTTTACTGCGGTGAAAATCCGCTGAGTAACTCCTCCACTACTTTGTCGACCCCTCCTATTTTTTCATCCTCACCACAGCCTGTGCAGCAGACACGTACAGAGAAAGTGATGGGAGAGAAAAGGTGCAGGGTGGTGAAGGATGGGGGGGTTGCTGCTGACGTTACGCGGCTCACAGGACTTGCCCGTAAATGAACTCATTTTTCATCCTGCCTTTTCTCCCTCCTCCCCCTTCTGTTAATGACTGGCACTTTCCTCATACGGAGCACCGGCCCTCCGAAGAGTCTGGCGAGTGACAGAGAACCATTCATCTCCTGATGACGGAGGATGAGTTGGAGGGGGTGTTGGGGTTAGTGTGGGAGGTAAGGCTGGCAGAGGGACACGTGGACAGATGCAGGGGAAGAAAGAGATGGAGGCAGGTTGCAAGCATGGCTGGAGTGAAAACCACTTCTAACAGTGACAACAGGTAAGAGATGAAAGCGTATTGGAAGGAGGAATTAAGTGGCACAGATGGGACGGGAATATCTTTCTTCCTTGTCTGATGTGCCAAACAACTCAAACGCCAAAGGAACCATGAATTAAATCAATAGACTAACAAAAGCAAATCCCATCGTTGACGAAACAATAGAGAAAAACTTGCCATTATCTAATGAAGGCTGCAATAGTCTTTTTAGAGTAAAATGTAGCAACAAGAATTTTGAGGAATAGACCATATGCTCGTTGTTACAAACATTAAGCAGACTGTAAACTTATTAAACAATGCCTTGTTTTGATACGTTTCGATCCTTGCATGTGGTGAATTCACATGATTGTGAATCCAGTTGGCTGAAATGAGCTTCCTCCACAAAATAGCCAGGCTCTCTCTCAAAAATAGGGGGAGGAGCTCTTTTATTCAGGCGGGACTTGGAGTTAAACTGTTGTAAAGAGGAGGCAAATGGGATGGTCAGGGTATCTGAACAAAATACCACCCAGCTACCTCAATGGGTAGGTGTACTAGCATGTTCCACCAAACAGAAACCTATGGGTAAACCGAGGACAATGTCTCACAGCTTCCCCGGGAGTGCCGCGAGATCCTTCCATATGAGCTAGGAAACATGGCCCAGGAAAGAGAGGTATGGGATACCTATAAAGCAGCTGCTCCCACGACCTGAGTACTGATGAAGCAGCTACTGATGACGATAGTATATTACAAAATGCTTTATCTAAATTATCATGCCCTGTAGGAGCCTATAGTGATATTTATTATTCTTGAGGGGTGCAGATGACCACTGCAGTGGGACCAGAGATACAAGGGTGTGGGTGTGTCTTTTTCACTGTTTAATCAGAATCAGAAATGCTTTATTGCCAAGGTCAATGAAGAGGATCAAAGACTAGGAACTTGCTGTGGTACTAGTGTGCAAAGTGATCATAAGTCCAATAGCAGAAGGGAAGAAGTTGTTTTTGTGGCGGGATGTTCTGGTCCGAATGGACCGGAGCCTCCTACCCGAGGGGAGTCGCTCTAAAAGTCCATGCCCAAGGTGGGAAGGGTCAGCTGCTATCCGACCTGCACGCCCCCGAGATCTGGATACATACAGGTCATGGAGAGATGGAAAGCTGCAGCCATGGATGGATGAAAATATTAAAAGAACAACTGTGACAAACAAAAGTGTGAAAATGTGTTGGACAAAGCATGCATGACTCTCCATAAAGCCGCCAACATCATTGCTTGGTTTGCAGCTACCAGCGTCATAGAGCTCTACACAGAAATATAAACATTTGCTTGATAGAAACTGTTCCACTCTAGACAGGGACAGCAACATAAAGACACTGCAACATGCAACTTTGAAGTTTGTAGTTTCTGCTTGGATGTGTTGAGTCGACCAGAATTACCCCTGAAAGCTGCTATGTGTAGATTTTTTTGTCGCCCACCTACAGAGATCTTTCTGTTGAGGATATTCCAAAAGTTCAAACTGAGGTTAAGGTCACAGAGTAATAGTGACCACATGGTGAGCTTTCCTCCCTTTAGACCCCACAGGAGCCAGAGATACAATGTTTTTGGGTTTTTTCTTTTAGAATGGGCTGATGTGGTGTCTTGCATGAAATAGATTTTACTGCAGGAAGCCCAGTGGAGGTCACTCAGAAGCTGCTTGTATCTTACAGAACCCATTTTAACACCTTCAAACACACCAAATCTCCTCATAACTCCAGCTCAAAGCTTTTCCAATGGACATGGTGACCATCGAAAAAAACACCTAAACACAACCTGGAATTGACGTCTTTATTCTCGAATAAAACTGTGATAAAAAGAGTATTTTCATCTTTCGGTTTCCGGCAATTTCTCTCTTTGTGTGCATTGTAAAAAAACAAGTTTTAAAAAAGAACCCAAAAGCAATTGCACTTACTGGTAAACCTCACAAGAATCAAGGTATTTGTTTTGCATTTTACTGTAAGCTTCCATTTACAGTAAATGGTGCTTCTGAAGCCTACATTGTATTTGCCTTGCAAACATGTTTTTTTTTTTCTTCATGCCGAGAAGTATATTTTACTGTCAAGAATAACGTCTTTGTCTGGCTTTGTCTGGTTTCTGCTCTGTGGCCCGTAGACTTGCTCTTGAACACAATTGTGGTACAAACAGAGATTAAACAAAAACATAAATAACTTAAATACTGCAGATCATCTAGCCTATTTTTTCAAGCTTACCTTAAAAAACATTTAAGGTAAAACGTTTTACATTGTTGTTGTATCCGTTGTATCTCCAAAAGTTGTATCCGCAAAACATAATAAGACATACTAAATGTCTTCATAAGATGTCTGATAAGAGTTTTGGGCAAAATTATTGTTGGCACTTCCTCTCTTGCTGTTCATTGCAAGAAAATTTACTGTTAACATTAAGCACCTGATCACATACAGGTATGGAAAACTTATATTTAACAAAAAAAAATTAAGTTTTTTTAAAAAAAAAAAAAAATATATATATATATATATATACTGTTTTCTATGAAAAGCTTCCCTTTACTTTGTCAAATAATATCATAATCAATGTCCTGAGACATTTTTGTTTTATTTGATGGATTATGGGAGATTTCTGCTGAAAGCGAAACCTCACTTTTTTCTCATGCAATTTGGCACATTTCTTTCTCATGTCTATTTTGAATGAGCTACTTTGTCAAATATTTGGAAATAAAATCCTCTGGGGTTTTTTTACTGTCCTGTTAAAAATTGCCATTTTGATTTTTTTAAAAAAAGCCTTATTGGATTTTTCCAAATGTGATTTTTAAAAAATAAACTTAAAAATTAAAAAGTAGACATTCTGATTATGTCTGTTTTAATAGGGAGAGTTAGAAAGTTCATATTAATTGAAAGCCATTCCTTGATTTAGATTCTTGGTACTTTAATGCCATGCCAACATAAAAGTTCCATTGTTTGTTCATAACTTTGTAAATACAATCCATACTACAGTTGGTCCACGACAGACTGACAACCTGTTTAGGGTGTACCCTGCCCCCTGCCTTGAATCAGCCGAGATGGGCTCCGGCACGCCCCGCACCCTTACAAGGGATAGACGATTAAGAAGGTGACTGGCTGACTGACTCCAGTTGGTATCAACCAAAATGCATTTTATAGCCAGTTGAAAGCTTATACCATCAACAGAACACGATTTATTCTTAAAATTCAACAATCTCACATCAAGACCCACCTAGCTCTTCATTACAAAGTCAGTGTGCCATCCAATTCCTTGTTAGAGAAATGTAACTTTAGTTTTTTATTCATAAAATCTGATTCGGTTTGTATCCACAGTCTGCTTTGTTCACTTATGCAAAATTAGGTCTTCACATTGTCCCGATCAAAGTATAACCGTAATTTTGTACTGTTTTGCTGATTTGTCAAAAAAAAAAAAAAAAAAAAACATTGTTAGTACCCTGAGAGATGGTGCCACATCTCCTCAATAAAAAAGAAATTCCACTTCAAATAAAACAGATTTATTTCAGGTGTAGAAATACACACATAGGCCCTATTTTAGTTTACATACAACCAAGCCAGCTTTTGCTCTTTTTTCCCTTTATAATTTTTACTTTGAAAAACGTAGCTTCTAAAATCTGGAATAAAACTGCATTGTTCAAAACAGTAAAAATACAGACAGAAAAAACAATAAGATAATTTATTATATATGACATCAAGTATTAGGAGCTTCATTGTATCGGGAAAGCGAGCAATTAGTCTCACACAGTCCCAGACTCTGCGTCTCAAATACCAAATTACCATAAATGCTTAGAAGACGTCTGTCTCTGGAAGACTGAAAAATCACCCTGAGCTTTTGATTAAGAGCAGAGTGCGCATCAAATACCCCTCCTCATTACATATAATTAAATAAAGTATAAATATGCATGAAGCAGTGATGAGCATCTTCATCTCTTGATCACTTTTAGGGGTCGACCTTTTGCTCTTTCACAAACTCTGCGGTGTCAATTCAGGTGTGATCCAAAATAGAACAACTGTGATTAAAAATTAAAGCGTGTGGTGGAGAAAAACACGCCCCACTGTTCAACACAAATCTAATTGCGCTCCCTGTTTCCTCCACTATCACATTACCTGTTGGTGGAATAACAGATCACTGAGCCCAAACAAAGTTATTAGGATTCAGTGCCAGTGATACGATCACAGGTTTGATTTTGCAAGTTAACAACATTATTCTGATACTGGAGAAAGTGATAAATTATGATAATACAATTATAATTATAGCAGAGGAATGCATTTGAAAACATAATGGGTTTCTGAATACTTAATGACGAGAAAATTTATGAAAAAGTGGACTTACAGTCATTTCTATGTGCAAAGAATCAAACTGATAGGTGCAGTTTTTGTTCATCCTCATATAGATGAGAGGTGCCCAAACTTTTTTTCTTATTTAATTTTTTAACTCCTCATCTAATAAAATGACTAAGTCAAAATTATCTGCCAACAGTGAAAAATGTAAAACATTTTTTTTTTAAATATATATGGATGGCTGTGAGTGTGTAGCCCTGTAAGAGACTGGTGACCTGTTCAGGGTCCTAAAATCAGCCGGAATAGGCTCCAGCTTCCCCATGGCCCCGCTAGGGATTTGTGGTTCAGAAAACGAAACAAAACATATGCCAAATGCATTATATATTTTTATTGGGACATGATTAGGGACCTATGATTATTGTCTTTAATATTTTATTTGTGTTTAATCAAAAACCATTGTTCTATTTTAACTTGTCACGTTGATGGCTTTGTTAATTTTTGCTTTTCTGAAAATGTTAGTCATCTAGACCTAATTTGGTTCCTAGAATTATTCGGTAGCTTTAAGTGAGTTTATCCTTCAAGAGAAAGGAACTTTTCCACATCTTAAATTTAGACGAGAATTTATTTTTTTGTGTGTATGTTTAAACAAACTGCCTTGGTCCAAAAATATCTCAACTAATTTTCAATTGAAGATTTAAAAGACATGCTTGAGTTGCACGAGATCACAAGTCAGGTTATGAATTTAGAGTTTTTTGTTGTTTTTTTAAATCCACAAATTGTTAATTATATTTTATTTCATTTCCGGATCGAGAGTATCTAGATGGCGTGGTTCGGGCTTCTGGTTAGGATGCCTACCAAAAGCCATGCTGGTGAGGTGTTCTAGGCATGTCCAACACAGAGGCGATCCAGAGGTAGACTCCAGACCTGCTGGAGAGACTCTGTCTCACAGCTGGACAGGGAACACCTCAGGATCCTCTCGGGTGAGCTGGAGGATGCAGCCGGGAAAGGAGAAACCTGGGTTTCCCATCTGGTAATGTTGCCCCCGTGACCTGGCCCCAGATAAGCAGAAGACAACAGAACTGAAAAAAATATATATTTTATTTGTATGTTGATGTACCTCCCATCTGAATACCATGCCATTCCATTCTCAAAGACTCAAAAATTTGCCAGAGCAGTTATATTATTTCATAAACTATCATTGCTGGAACAAAATTTTCAATGTTTTTATTATCATTAATAACACATCAGACAGAGAGGCAGAGGGAGGAATGTTTTCTGAGATATTTCATTCTACATGCTGATTGGCTGCTGTGGTCACAGTAAATTAGACAAGTGGCCATCTTTCTCCTTGGACTCCAATGCCTGTATGTAAATGATGTGACAAGATTTCATTCTTATGACAGGTAATAAGCTGATAGACTTTTTTACATTAAGATGTCCACCAACACTTTCTCTGAGATCAACTGGTCAATCATGATCGACATAATGAGCACCCCTAGCATAGATAATTGGATGAGTTTACAAATGTCATCTCTAATTAATTCATCTTATTTCAGCTTTTATTATCCTTTACGACGTCATTTGTTTTTGTCATAGTTTTTCATTTGAACAGGACTTTGTCTTAAGAGAAAATATCAAGGTCACTTGGAATTATTTAGTCAAATCAAAACTAATTTTTAACATTTATAGTTTAGGTACAGCATTGCAAGTTCCACATGGATTAGAATCGAGCAACTTGTCATTTGCCAGACTTTGCCCTGGATTGTAAGAAATTTCTCTTAGACCACATGATCTATTCATAATCTATTTTTGGGGAAGGATCACTCAGTGGGTAGGGTGAGCGTTCTTTAACCAGAGGGTTATCAGTTTGATTCCTACCAGTCTGATGTTCGAGCAAGACACTGAACCCCAGTTTCTCCTGGTAGTTGTTTGCACCTTACATGGTGGCTTCCACCATCAGGTATGATTATATGGGGTAAATGTGAGCTACAATGTAAAGTGCTGTGAGTACCAACGCAGGTAGAAAAGTTCTGTTTGAGTAGAATCCTTAAACATGAGGTCCAGATTTTTGGGTTTGCACTAAATATTTAAGGACCAGAAAACATTTTAAAATGAGAAGCCTCCTCTGTGGGCTGAAGGTGTTGGTCACGTTGGCTCCCACACTCATATTTGTAATAAATAACCCAGCAACACAGAAAATGAAAAAAACATTACCATGAAAATATTTAAAAATAGATTTTTGTGATTGAAAAAAAAGTATGCACATTGTACAATAATTGAAAAAAGAAAAACACTTTGTAATTTCAGTTACCAAGATTAGTCTGAAAAAAATGACACAATACCATGACTTTATTTATTTTTTAAAAAAAACACATTAAATCCCCACCCAAATTTGGGAAATATATATAATTTTATGAAAATAAATGGTTGTGTTTGTATGTTTCTGTTTGCATGCTATAAAAAGCTGTTTGTTTTAGGGATTTTTTTTCTCTTACTGACAGTGGCAGATGGAGTCAGGCTCAAAGTGACACAGCTATAAAGTAACACCTGGCGGAGACG
Source organism: Neostethus bicornis (assembly GCA_902685375.1). Classification (NCBI taxonomy): domain Eukaryota; kingdom Metazoa; phylum Chordata; class Actinopteri; order Atheriniformes; family Phallostethidae; genus Neostethus; species Neostethus bicornis. Next base: position 14,954,222 of record LR738557.1, on the reverse strand, counting down.
GGCTGGTCACAGCTACATCTGTGGCCATCAGGACAGCGAGTGTGCACGGGTTTGCATGAACATGTGTGTGTGTCCTGCAGCCAGCAAAAGTGTTGGCACACTGTGACCAGTCTGGCTGAAGCGCCAGCTTGAATTCTTTGTGAAATGTGCCAAAAAAAGCAAGAAAACATATCGGCTCAAAGATTTTGAAGAAATAAAGAAACATAAAAACACAATTAGATAGTGTAGCTGTATAAGTGTTGATTAAGTTTAAATATTACATTTTTGTCTCTGCATGGCATGTATGTAACTATATGTTGTATTATATCAATTTAAAGAGGAAAAATACTTACCATGCGGCTACTGCACGGGTCACTGAGGAGTAATGGACAAAAATAGCTTCTCATAAGAAACAGAATGTCCTGGTAATACAAGCCGTAATCTGGAACACACTCATCATTCATTCTAACCTGGCTGATTGTGATGTAAGCTGTGAAAAAGCTCAATTTAATTACATTTTTAATGGTTTTCTCACCAAGTTCAATTTTACGGAAATGTCGGGTTTGCCATCATTTACCCTGCATAAATTATTTATCCCTTCCCAAGTTAAAGCTGGGTTAATAGATTTCATATTCATTTTATATGCAGACAGACTCAATTTTACATTCATCTCATTTCAAAGAAAACGAACATCCAATTATGATAAAATAAAAGTAAGAAAAGTATTAAGAAGTTGTGAGTATAGTTAAAATATCAGCAAAATACATCATGTAGAATGTGTCAAAATCACTTTTAAATGACAAAGATTTTCAACATAAAATACACAAATGTGACCGTATCAGTTGAGCAGATATTTTTGGCCCAAATAATATATTTTACATTCTTTAAATATTCATTCAATAATCTTCTGAACCATCCATCGGGGGATATCGTGGCTGATTTAAGGCAACTGGCAGGTTACACCCAGAACAGGTCACCCGTCTGTTCAGTGCACACACAGACCCATTCCTCAGGACAATTTTACAGCGGCCAATCAACATAACATGCATGTTTTGGAGGGTGGGAGTACCAGAGTACCCTTAGGAAACCTATACATACTCAACCCAGAAAGGCCAGTGTTCCAAACCTTGTCCCCACCCTGGACTCAAACCCCTGACCTTCTTGCTGTGAGGCTACTTTGCAATCCACAGTGCAACACTTTTTTTTAAAACAAAAAAATTGTTAAAAACAACAATTCATTTTAAAAATAAAATTCAAAAAAGTTTCCCTCTGGATAAAAGTGAACATGTCTAAATTGCTGAGTAAACTTTCTGCAGGTTATTGGCAGTGACTTCGACTTTTCTTTTCTTTCTACTAACTGCATTCAGTCCTGTTCACCTTACTCCATGCTAGCTGGTCTGAGCCCTTTTGTGTCCCAGCAGCCCACAGCCCAGTCAGTCAGAAGTCATTACACCCACTATTAACTCCTGCTCAGCTTCATTAGGCATGTAAATTGAGGAGGGACAAAGATTTAAAAAACTTTACTCGGTCTTACACCCTTTGGCTCCCCTTTCCTTTTTCTTTCTTTCTACTTGCTGCTGGACTCTCTCTGTTTTAACATAAGTTTGGATTTGTGTTTTACATTCCGAGAAACCATAAACTGTTGTGTAATTTTGGGAATTTGATTATCTAAAGACACATGAAGGTCACCAGATCAAATCTCACTATGATGGAGCCAAAAGCTTTACTTACAGATAAGCACAAATATGTTTGCATTTTTACCAATTATTGTGAATTGCTGAATAAAAGCATGGAAATGAATAATTTATTAATATCGTGGCTCTTCATAATTCTAAGTGGTTTATCTTTTACACCTCATGCTGGGCTCCTCTTTAGTAACCTTTTCTCGCAGTGCTGTCCAAAGCCACCAACATCACAGGTGAGGCCAACATGGGTCAGGGCCAATCCCTTGCTCTGACGGAGCATAAATGTATTACCGCAAGGCTGAATTACCAAAGGGTAACACAGTGTGTCGCACTGTGCCACTGCACATCACACAACAGGTTCAAACAGGTGGAAAATATATTCTGAAAAGACAGATATCATCATCCTTTGTCTTTTTTGGAAAAACACGTCATATTTCCATAATACTGATTCCGCCCTAAGTTACAGAGCAAGACAAAGTGTGTGCCGAATAGAATTCGGGATTACAATGAATCAAGTCTTTTTAGTAATGAGAATACTCACTGACTCAAATATATTAATTATAACTTATTTAGCAGAATTACTAATTGCTTTACTATCTTAAGCATTTAATAGTAATTGTTTCAGACAAAACAGAGACCGCTAATTTCCTAAAACCAATTAGTTCATTCACCTTTATCAACTAAGGAAAGTTGAAGTCTTAGCAGTTTAGTGCAGCCATAGAGCATGCATCCTGCAGCAAACACTGCCTTCCACTGATTTTTATTAGAATTACACTCCAAAGAACAAAGACTACAAAGACTTTATAACACGAGGGAAGTTTGTGCAAATTTATGAATGCTTCTCTTCTTACATAAACTTATAAAATATAAAGCACGTGTCGATAATTTATTGGAAAACTGTTGCAAAACTTTGACAACATCACATTGGAAAACTCAATCTGTTCATTTTTGTCAATATTTAACTGTAACCCTCCATTCATGATGAAGCATGTCTCAGTGAAAATCTCTCCAGTGCTAAATGGTGCTGTGACGCAAATGGCCCGCAGGCCAAGGGCCAGCCTGAGGACAGGTGGCTAGCTAATCATGTGGAAAATAAGAGGCTGGAAGGTAAGTGTAAGGGTGGGGATGGGGACTGATGAGAGGTGTCCACCTTGTGCTCACAGGTCCTGGACCGACTGGGAACAAGACCAGCATGGCACTCCTGTTCTGTGTTAGCCAGCAAACCCCTTAACACCTAACAATTCCACAACAATGTCATTCAACCAAGGACAACCTGTTGCTTCAGCAGCATTTTGTAATCACATTTTGTCATCCTCATTAACCAAATTCACCGATCACCACCTCATTAACTCATTACACAAAAATTAAGTTGATGTATGACATTCGGACTAACCTTCTTTTTTTTTTTTTTTTTTTTTTTTTGCTTTAGTTGCACGGTTGCAACAAAATCAACAGGTAAATATACATGGCTTTCATCACATACTTATTAATAATGATGTTATGCCTTCTAATTCAACTCAATTCAATTATATTTGTATAGCTCAAAATTGCAAAACAATTGTCTCAATGGGCTTCACATTGTAGATTGAAAAAAAAAATACTAAAACAAAGAGGAAAAAAGAACTGGTCCCAGAACACCCCGAACTGGTCGCCAGTCTGTCACAGGGCCACACATAGACAACCATCCACACTTTTCAGAAAGGAAAAAAAAACCAGCAAACAACATTGCCTTATTGCCTTATTCTATGTCTTAATCCAGTGTTTCCTCATGGGGATCCTTCATTCCAGCAGATCTGCCTGCTCTCAGTCTGTGGGGGTCTGACTGGCCTGGGTGTTGCGAACCCCTGTGGTTTTTGGCCGCTGCAGTCATAGGCTCCTGGTGTGGACTGATCCCCAGTTATTATTTTCTCTCAGCATCAGGCCAGATGCTTATTTTTATTTTAGCTAAAGAGACAGTAGCTTGCAGTTCAGGTTTAATGGGGGTTGGGAAAGGATGGGCGTATGAGGGGTATGGTGGGTTGGGGGGGCTATGTGAATGTCAATGCATGTGGCATATTTTCTTTTTTTTTTTTTTGGATGCTTATTTTTATTTTGACTTTTATACTTTTGACTTTTATACTTTTGATGTTGTTCACGTTTTTATTTATTCTGTTCAGCACTTTGTGTGACCTTGTGTTGGAAAAGTGCTCTATAAATAAAATTTGATTTGATTTGAACAGTTGGGGGGGAAAAAAGAAAAAACCTCACGGGGACCCAAATGAAGGAGAAATCCCTCCCCTAAACTGTCAATTGCTTCAGATTGGCAGGATGACTCAGCCTATGCTGTCTGGTTGACATTTACGCCAATTTTGTAACTCGGGGGTTGCAGTATAGGCAACTCCTTTCGGTTTGTCTGTTTGTGGTCATTTCTCTCTCTAAGGACAAAAAGAAAAGAAAAGGGATATAAGTGCAGCTTGGACTATAACACACATTCTACTAGGATGTTGACAGAGAGCTGTTATTGCTGATGTTGTGACATTTGGACATAAAATAGCTACATTGGAGGAATTTCACATATGACTCACAAAGCTTGACATTTGAAATTGACAGCAGTTGTTTTACAAATACAGATGACAAGTGGACCAAAATAGGTAATTGAAGGAGATAAACAGTATTTGGGGTAACACATTACAAATGGAGCAAGCTACTTTATCATGTTCTTTTTTTTCAGTAAGGTGACAATATAACGCATTACACATACATTTTTAAATTGAGTGTGTTAACTATGTGAAACTTCCATTAAAACAACACCTCAGAAAAAGTTTAACACTAAAATGCAGCGTAGAAGAATGGGCCTTTTTTATTCATACCTTATCAAAGTTCATTTAAATATTAGTTGAGGTTGTTTACAATTTTTATATTAGTTTACGAGCCTTAATTTGATATGACGTTTTTGAACCTTTTGGGTTCAAATACAATAATTTGTTTATAACGGGTTTTGTTTTTCTCCCTTCCCTGTTTCGTTGTCTTCCGCTTATCCGAAGCCGGGTTGCGGAGGCAAGAGCCTCAGATGGGAAACCTAGGCTTCTCTCACCCCAGCTGAATCCTCAAGCTCACCCGGGAAGATCCCGAGGCATTCCTTGGCCAGCTCTGAGACATAGTCTCCCCAGCAGGTGAAAGGCCTACCACTGGGTCTCCTCCCAGTGGAATGTGCCTGAAATACTTCACCTACGTGGCATTCGGGAGACATCCTAACCAGACTCAGAACCACACTATCTGGCTTCTCTCAACCTGGAGGAGCAAGGCTCTACTCCAAGCTCCTCCCGGATGGAACAGCTCTTCACTCTATCTCTGAGTGAGACCCCAGCCACCCTGAGGAGGAAGCTCATTCCTGCCGCTTGTATCTGGAATCTCGTTCTTTTGGTCACAACCCACATCTGGCGACCATAGATGATGGTTGGATTGCCTACCAGTTAACTCCCTCCTCGATTCAAACATATTAAAGGCTTATCTGCTTCTGCTTCTGCTTCTGCCTTGGGGTCATTCTAAGGAAAACCTAACAGTTTGTTGATTTCTGTTCATCTAAATAAAAATGTGTACATTTTACATTTTATGTCGCTTGTTTTGACTGAAAGTTTTATTTCTTATGAATATTTATGTTTAAGCACATCTTTGCTACTGCTGCATACTTATTCAAAGAACTGTTTATGTTCACATTTTAAAGTGCTATTGACTAGATTTAAGGATTAATGAAATATTTTAAAGAAAAGACCAAGCCTTTAGTGTCAAATTTGTTCAAATTAATCTGTGATCAAGTAAGAGGATTAGTACTGTACGATATCTATATATGGCACGTGTTTGATTAGCTAAAAGTAACTCATTGTAATGTTGAACAGTTATATTTTTGAAGCAGTAATATAATACAGATTTATAACATTTTATCTCTTAATTAGAGAGTAATTTGAAGTAACTTACCTAGCATTGGAGATAAGCGCAATTACTCATACAACTAATTTGGTCAAATGAATCTAGATGCAGTGGACACTGAAGTTAAAACATGGAACACCTTAAAACAGATTTTGTGCTTTTGGTTACTATTATTTTCATTATGATGTTTATCATGCATACTCCTTCAGTCTTATGGGATACAATTTGCAAACTAGTTTGAAAAAGCAAGGTAATGAAATTCAAATATCCAAATAAATCTGAATTTGCACTTTCTTTGTCAGAGTCCTCTCTGGGTTTTTAACCTGGGGCTAAATCCTGGATCTTCAGATGTGTTTTTGAATGCCATTCACAGATAATCAAGGATTTCTTTTGGGATACTTTAAGAAAAGAAAAAAGGCTTCCTTAAATTGAAGAGTTGTACAGCAAGAAACCAATTCAATGTTCTTGTCACTTGGTCGACTTTCTAAAGACATGCCAGGTACAGAAAAACCTATACTGCCACGTCTGAGAATACCACCCAGCAAACAGAGAACCTCCAGGGAACGTTAGCCTGAAGTTCTCTAAAGGTTCGTTTTTACCTAACGTTCCCTAAACGTAAGTTGGTGGTTGTGTTAGAACCTAACACAGAACGTTGAGAGAACCAAATTCCAAACGCTATGGTTAAAATTAAGGTTAGAAGAACATTCTGAAAACCAAAAATTAACGTTTCATAACTGTCATAAAACTTTCTATTTGAACCTTTAGAGAACCAAAAATAACCTTTAAGGAACGTTCTGCTAACCTTTGACAAACCGTCCCAGAACGTTTTGGGAACGTTAAATTGTTAGCTGGGCACAAGCTTTTTAAGTGTTACTAAATGCACAAATAATACATTTGGAAGCAAATCATAGTTTCAGTGAAGGTGCAGACAATTTGTAAATCTCAGAAAAATCTTTTGATAGAGCATGACAATTAATATATTGTTTAATTCTGGATTTAGTTTCTCATTTTGTGGCAGTAAAATAATCTGTCCAATACTGTATTGATTCTGATTCCAAGTATTCATGTATTTCCATTTCTACTCAACTCTGGGGAGGATGTTGATTCATCAAGTGGGTGGTGAAGGAAAAAAAAAAATAGCAGCATAATCAAGTTATTATGAACTACTGAATGTCTGACTTAACCTCAAATTGTTGTGCAAATAAATATGTTTGAGAACTAAGAAAGAAGACCTGAGTGTATTCAATTGTGCTGGTGGATTTAAAAAAGGCAGAAATAGAGAAGTGTTCAGGAAAAACTAAAACGTTCTTAATTATGATGGTTTACAGTGAATTTATTATGAAATTACTTCTTTCCCCAAAAAGATTATTAATGTATAGAGACAATGAGGAAAAGAACTGAGACAGAGCTGGAGGTTTGCGTGATGAAGATCCTGAGGTTCTCTTTGAGAAGAACAACGATGAACAGGATCAGGAATGAGGACATGACAGGGGTGTTTAGGAGATAAATTCAGAGAAGCCAGAGCAAGATGATTTGGACATGTCCAGAGGACAGAGAGGTAAAATATTGGTAGAAGGGTGCATAGTTTGCCAGGCCTGAGGTCTAGAGGAAGTCCAAAGAGGAGGTTTTTGGATGTAGTGAACAACATGAAGGTAGTTGGTGTAAAAGAAGAAAATGCAGGAGACAAGAATAAGTTTTAGATGGAATAAATTTTACCGTGAGACCTCTGAAGAGGGAAACTGAAAAAAAAATTATTCATCCATGTGCAGCTAGTGTCCAATAAATTTATACTAATGAGTGCATTTCTATCTTTCAACATATAAAATGATGCTAACAAAACAACACAAGTTTATTGTTTTCTAAAATTCTCTCTTAAAATAAATGTCAGATAGAGAAAAAATCTCTTATTTAACACACTCAAATGTGTCCAATCCCGCTAGAGTCATAGTTGTAAGGCCAAACAAACAAAAAAACAGTTCTGGGCAAATAGCCGAAAGAACATCTGTCTTTAAAGGCAGCGTCTCTTTGACTAAATAAGAAAAGCTGCAGGGAAGAAAAAAACAGGTCAATATCACAGTGTTTATTCAGGAAAGAATATTGCTGCATGTGTTTTTGAATAACACCCAGAGGGGAATCATTGATCAGCACTGCTGCGCACAACAGAAAGGTCCCTAAATGATTTCAAATCATCCTTAAATTGCTGTCAAATTAATACCATTCCCATTAAGTTGAAGGCATGTTTTAATGGGAAATACATCAAGGGTGGATTCTAATATGATGTTTCTGCAAGTTTGTGTTTTTCATGTGTATACATTTTATGTGGAGCCATGTTATTAAAAAAGAAGGACATTTTTCTACGTATTTAAAAGCACCTTCTCTGTAACTCAAAGACACTTTATAGAAAAAAAATACTTCAAGACAAAAATTGCATATATATAGGTATGTTTTATCACCGTACTCTATTTATCCCTCAATGGGGAAATTACTTTGCTGCATTGCACTGCAGCAGGCATCCACTTTGGCGCCAACCAATGGTGAGAGCAACCACGGGGTTAGGTATCTGCTGCAGGGACACTTAGGCATGGACACATTGGGAATCAAACTGGCTTCTCTTAGTCCAAGGATGGACATTCTACCACTGAGCCAACTTCTCCTCCAAAATACATATCAATATTTGTCATGTACAAAAACATTCATATTTAGAAATATGTGTGCATGTGCAGTACGGTGGTGTACTGGGTAGCGCAGTGGTCTCACAGCAAGAAGGTTGTGGGTTCGAGACCCGGGTAGTGACACGGCTCGGAACGCTGGCCTTTCTGTGTGGAGTTTGCATGTCCTCCCCACGCCAACCCCCGTTTCTGCGTGGGTTTCCACCAGGTACTCTGGTTTCCTCCCACCTTCCAAAAATATGCTAGTTAGGTTGATTGGCCGGTGCCAAATTACCCCTAGGAATGTGTATAGTTATATGTGTGTAGCCCCGCAACAGACTGGCGACTTGTTTGGGATGTACCGTGCCCCTCGCCTTGAATCAGTCGGGTTGGGCTCCAGCAACCCCTGCACCCTGAAAGGGATAGATAGTTAAGAAGGTGACTGACTGTGATGTGTGCATGTTGTCTAAATGGTCACTGGAAAATTGACTCTGAAAATGAGTATGCTTATGTGTGGTTAATTATGTGACTACGTAACAGACTGCCGACATTTTTGGGGCTGTGCCCCGCTCTTCCCTCACACAAGCCAGGATAGACTTCAGATCTTGTACAACCAAAGCATTGGTAAAGTGCTCCAGAAGATATATCAATCTTTGAATATATGTCTTTTTAGACAGGTAAAGAGATCAGTTTTTTTTCAAGTTATGAGTTTAGATGAAAATTACTTTAAGATTTGCTATTGTGTATTTTTTTTGTGGGGGATTTTATGTTAGTTCCAAGCAGATTTGTGTAAATGTATGCTATATTTTTTTATTTGACTAACTCTTTCATTACTCTAATTAACCTCAATAACATATCTTCTCTATTTTAAAAAGGTAAACAAGCTGGTGTGATGGGATGTTTTGCTATTTACAAGTAACTTGACAACCCCTCCCCAACAATACGGCCAGGCAGAGGAAAATCACATCTTCGAGTTCAAACACAAGACACTGAAAATTTACTTTCTCATTTTACAATTTAAGCTCATTAATATTTATTGCTGCTTTTACTTGGTGAAGCACTCTAAAATTGGAGCTGCGACCCACTTTAGAGCTCATAATTTAAAAATTAAGATTATATTTCAATTTAGACCAACAAAATATCAGGCTGTGTAGACTACTGAAGTGGTGAGTGCAATGAATACATATAACGTTCGCTTGAAAGAGGATATTATAAATGTAATCTAAAAGAAAGAAAATGCAATTCTGGGGTTTGGATAAAAAGGAGAACATATATTAAACTCACCATAAGGAACATCAACTCCTCTGTCCCTACCATATGCTGCTACAGTGATGTTCATGACATCCATCCTGACTCAGACACCTGCCAGCCGGAGACTCCGACACTGTTCTCTTTCTCATCCATCTGGACCAGCACTAACAGTGGCAGCTGGAAAAAAAGAGGGCAAGAAGAAGATATTAAAGACAGCCAAAACAGAACCGAACAACTCTGAAAACACTTATTTTTCTGCATCACAACAGGAGATCGACATGTTGGAAACATGTAAAGCTTCGGAAATAAGCTTTTGTAACAAATTCAGTCATCACAGCTTGAAAAGTGTTTGCCTGTGTTCTAAGCAGCTTCCTGATAGATCAGCAGGAAAGACAAGGAGGAGAGAATAACACAGGAAAGAAAGTGAAAAGCTTTTTTTTTTGTCCCTGTTGTCCTATTCATTTGAGTAGAAGTTGTGGGATTAAATGCATTACTGCAACAGTTTTTTCCTCACCTCTTATTCTCTTTCTCTTGAAGTTCAAACTAAAAGATAGGGCGGATGGGGTGAGACGGGGGTGGAAAAAGAGAAGAAAGGTGTTAATTGCTTGCCAATCGATAATTCTATAATTACTTTGTGACAAATGGCTGGCTTGCGGTGCTGGGGTAAGTTCAGAGGAGGATGGGGAGGAAGGTGCTCAGTGGGTGTGGATGTTAAAAGGGATTGGCCACGATCAGGAACGGAAATATTTGCTTTTGTGCCTTCAAGCCCACCTGCCCCCAGGGATTTGTGACAGGGAATTTATGTCTGGTTTTAAACCCAAGCTGAATCTGCCTGGGGTGGACTATGTGTAAGGGAGGATGTGTACACACATGCATGTAATGGCACTGTATAAAGTCATTTTTGTCAAAGTATGCTTTATTTCTCCTCAGGTTAGGGGTTGGGTGAGATTCTTTTCTTCGACGGTACACGTTAGGGTTTGAAAAGAAGTATGAAAGCATATTAAAGACAGGCCTGCAGATTATCATTTTTTGCACCATTAAATTGTCAGAGCGATTCAAGAGAAGAAAGGGCAGTTAAAGGAAACCTGGAGTGAGAGTTTTGAATTTGACTTGAAGACTTTGAGTCTACTACTGCCTGTCACAGTTCACTATCTTCCAATCACAGTTTCATTACGCCAGCCAGGCGTGAGAGATGGGAGTCTCTTCTAGCCGCAGGGGGAGCTTTAGGCAGACAGCAGGTGGGCTATCTAGAGACCTGTTCAGGTCAGAGCGCCATGACACCTTGCGCCCCCTAGCTAAAGAGGTGGTGCAGGGAAGGGTCAAAAAGGCCAACAGGAGATTGATGGCCCACCGTCATTCATGTCAAATCACCTGTCAGCACGCCCCTGGCACTGAATCCATTTTGTTTCAAGCCACCATTAACCTTGGACCATTTGGATTCATTCCTTCTCTCCATGGACCAGGCCCCTGCAACCTTTGTCTACCACAGTTGCCAAACTAGTTATCGGCCACAACTTTTATCATTAAACTTCCATCAACTTGGCTCACTTTAAAAACCAAAGCCTAAACAATGAAACAAGTTAGTTTGGGCTAAACTATTTAAATCACTGATTTAGGAATTGATGAGATTCTCTCAAGACTTTTTTAACAGTTGACATACTTCGAAATTGTAATGATTTTTGTGTTGGATTTGATATTATATGTGTGATCCAGCTATATATAACGCATGGTTATGAGCAGATGTTTGATCATTGCAGAAGCCTATAAAAGGGCGATTGGGCTGCCAGTGGCCGCTGTAATATTGATTGATGGTGGGCAGGTGGGGGCCACAGTGCTGCCCTCAGACAGACTCTGTTTATTTATACAGTCTGCCGTCTGCCCACCTTACCCACTACACGGCTACATTCCTTGAATTTACAGCCGTTGGGAGAGAAAAAATATGGTAATGATATTGTGTTGCCTTGGAGAGAAACAAAAATCTTTTCTGTCCATTCTTTCCACACCAGTATCATTTACTTCAGCTTAGGTATTATGCATGCTTTGCAGTTCCGTGAAACAAAAAGTAACTGGCTTCTCAACAATATCAATCCATTTTTGCGACTCTGTTCCCAAAGGCATACATGAATTGGCTCCGATAATGAGGGGCAATAATGATTGTCTTAGCATATTTGGTCTTGATTTTCAATGATATAACTCTAATATTATTGTTAAACTGTGGTGCTTATGAGGTTTCACTGAATTTTCTTTGCAAGTAATGGATTCTGTCTTTCTAAACAGGCAAAGGAAGCATTGATTTTACACAAGGAATTATTACAGCCAACAAGGTAGCAGCTTTATTTAAATAGAAAGTATTTTCTACCATTGTTTATGCATTTGTTTTGCCTTCGAGGTTGTCACTGAAAAACCACCTCATTTTCTAGAGGAGACACCAAGAGAAAATGACTAAGTATGTACAGTACATGCTATTTTAGTGTCATTCAAGGAGACACATGAGAGAAAATGGTCTCATTGTGGAAAAGATGCTGAACAGCAAAGTTTCCTTTCTATTCCAGTGTTCCCAGGTTTGAAAGAGTCACTGGTAGGTGTGAACTGTCTCTCAGAGCGTGTCTTCTGTTCCACCGAGCACACAGTGACTGAGGGATCAGCCCGTGTTCCTGACATGAATGTGTGCCACTGAGTGTTGGCCTGCATGCCTCAGATCAGTGGCATTGCCTGGCCTACGGCTTGTTCTTTATGGCTGTACCGCTGAATGGCTGGCTCTCTCCTGTGCACTCGGCAGCCCTCCAGATGGATGCTGGGACAGCGGAGGCCACGGGGCTGAAAATCCCATCAAGCAGCAGTTCCAGGCCCTTGCACTGAGAAGATGAAGAGCACCAGCACACCGGGGGACACAGGCCAAACCCTCCTGTACCTCTACCACCCCCATCCTCAATCCCTCCGTGCTCCTCTTTTCCTTCCTCTCTTTATCCCTCTCTTCCTCTTTTTTTTTCCCCCCATCTTTTCACAAGGCAAGACTGCACGCCCAACCAGCCGGAATATGGAGTGTGGCCCTCAGGGTCTGTGGCCCTCGCTTGTTAAATAAAAGAGCTGACTAGCTGATTGATAGACCCTCACCAGCCTCTGTACCTCACATGTTTCCCAGTTCACTGCCTTATATATGAATCCTTTGTTGGCCAAGCCTGCGTTAGCATTTGTTAAATGCAGTGTTTGATGGATGACACCAATTTTCCTCCAAAACCCAGATGAGGGACCCGAGCACCTTTCCCAGTCCCCTGGTTTCTCCCCAGGTAAACCCCATGAGTGTGAGAGGACAGGAGTGCTCTAAAACAATATCAATCAAACAGCCTCATACATGGCTGCAGCAACAATGCAGTGTTTCAATTATGCATCTGTTCATCGGCATCTATCTCCTTCTTCAACCTTTCAGCCTCATAAATGAAGTACCTCGACTGTTAACCTGACCCCAGATTTCCCCTTTACTCTTTACTACAAATGTATTTCTGACATTTTCTTAGATTCCATCATAATATACAATGTTACAGCATTCTATCATATTTTTTCCTAAACTCAAGATCCACGACAGCTTTACTGCTGCAGGTTCCAACAACAATAAAGTAGAATTACCACTTTGTGGTTATATAGTTCCGCCAACAATTCAAGTTGCAATATGCATCCGTCTTGCCTGCTGTTCCTGAATAATGGCTTAAGAGAGTACCCTGGAAAGTATTTTGTGAAATGCAGCCCAATGAAGTTGAAGTTTAGACTTTTAAATTTGGCATGCCATCAATTCTTCACCTCCTTCAGACATAATTAATTACTGTAATATTTTAAGGGTTATTCTTGAATTGTAGCCAAAAATATCTCAAAAACACATCAACATCTGACATTCATTTGCTCAAAACTCGTAACGTAACACTGTGGATTTTCCTCATATTCTAAACACTGCATGAAACCAACAGTCGTCAGCCAAAGTTCTACATACAAGAACAATTAAATATATAAATACACTCCAATAAAGCATTAAAAAAAGAGCTTTTACATCTCGTACATTAACATGTTAATGTCAAGGCATCTCTATAATGCATCAAACTATGTGATGTCACCCAGTCCAGACGTGAACAAAGGTTGCTGCTCTGTCTCTGTCCCTGTAATGAGGCGTGCTCTGAAATGTATAAGCTGCAGGAGAGTGTCAGTGTGATGCAGAGCACCGAACAGACAGGTGAAAGAGATAAACAGATGCGAGGCCAGTCTCTGGAGTGTTGGGTTCATTTGTTACCTACCGAGGACAGACATATTCCTGTCAGACAAGCCGTAGCAACACCAGATGCGAGGTCATTCCAGTTACGCAGTGAAAATCTTGGGTTAAGGACAAAGATTCCCTCTTTCCACGAGAGATGGCCATGAGCTTTTATTTCCCCTGTGGTCGTGTCCGATAAAAGCTCACTCTGAATTTAGCTCCAAGGAGCCAGAAAGCTTTTTAAACCGACCGAATCTCATTTATCATTGTTTGTCACTTCTTCAGTTTGGATTATTAGTAGTGTTTGATAAAATTCTGGCATAATGTTGTCTATTGAAACTATTGTAACTGCTTTTTCTAACTAGGGGAAGAAAATATTGATATATTTCCATTTATGAGATGAATTGATTCATTTTTTCTCTCTCTCCTCCTCAATGTGTCAGTTTCTATCTAATCTAAGTGCTTGACGAAGGACATAGTGACTGAAGTCATTGACTGAGGAGATATGGAAAGGTACTTGAGACACAGTGGCTCCTAACCAGAACAACTGGCATCTCTTCTTTGCAGATGGACACACAGGTGTGTTCACAGGTGGAGGAGGAAGGGGAAAGTACGTTGCCAGTAATCTGTCCTGCTTGGAGTGTGTGTATGTGTGTGCACAACATCTGGACAGTGGTCCACTGACATGTCAACATTAGAATGAATCAGTGAAGCTACACTGCACCCTTCTGGACAACTGCAGAATTACAGAGTAGTTTCTCTTGGAAAATTTTAGATGACCAGATACTTTAAATGTAGAGCTTGCAAATTGATTTACTGAAATACCACTGTGGTCGATAAACAATAGGAGCCATCTCCCTTTTTTAATTAAATGAGAGGCGTATTGGAATGAGGAAAACATTCCAGAACTAATAGGTCAATGCAGTACTTTGTTTCAAGACTATTCTTTCTCTCTTCTTTTCTTCTGACTTTTGCCATCTTGTTCAAAAACTTCTTAAGATTGTACATAAATTATTTGTTTAGTGGATGAAAATTTGAGCAGATCCAAACAATGCAATTGCAAAAAGCATACTGGCAAATAATATTGATCCCAGCAACACAGACAAGTAATCAATGAAAGTATGTCCTCCCACACAGGCTGCAAGTCAAGATCAATTTTGAAGACAGATGAGACATCTGCCCATAAAATGAAGTACTTGTGAACCATATGCCACTGTTGTGAAATGAAATAGATTCCCTAAACATATGAAAGATTGACTACAGCTATGAAGAAGGATGCCAGACGGTTTGAACTGAGAATAAACAACCATGTTTAATGCCTTAACTGTAATAAATATCGTTGGGTTTTCTCCTGCAGAAGCAACTTTATCTTTCTTATTCTTGGCACCTGGTCATACACTTTTATTTCACTTGCTCTCTGGCCTCACATCATGAACCAACAGATGATTTATTGATCTCAACACAGTCTCCAAATAACCTGTGCAATTGTTTCATCACCTTGTCATTATTGCCCCGTGATGAGTTGGGTGGGGAAAAAAAGTTGGAGGAGTCCCTCAAGGGTGTCTTTTTCAATATTGCACAGATTGGCACATTACTTTTCACGTATCGCACACTCATAAGAGGTTATAGGTTATTAGTGGCTCGCTGATTGCATGGGTGGCAATATATATTCATATCAATTTGTTGCTTGACGTGTGTGCATGAGAGTGTGTGTGTGAACATTGTTTGAAAAAGTTACTTTCCTATAGCTTTAATAATTTATTGAGATTTCAAAGTAATGCATTATTTTTGAAAGTTCAAATGGTGAAATTAGTACAGTACAGTAGTTGCTTTTTAAAAAATAGGCTTTGCTGTACTTTCATTGCACAAAAGTGTTTATTTTCAATGCATTCACACAGAAAAACACAATTAAAATAACTCACGTCATATTTTGCGCACATTAAAAAAAAAAGGAAACTAAAACAAAATTAAAGACATTTCAAATCCAGAAAAGGTCACTTTTTTATAAGGATTCCAGAGATTAGGTGGACGGGATGTGCAGGAAGATCTCTAAAACAAAACAAAAAGGCCAAACTGTTAAGCCAACATCGTGTCAAAGGCAACGACAACACATAAAAGATCAAGAGGTGTTTCAAGTTAAAAGCAACATGTTCAGGCGACAAAGGCAGAGGGTATAAATAAATTTTAAACATAGCGCATTGCACGGCACAGTAGCAATAATTCACAAGAAACATCTGATCCAGTTGTGATCATTAACAGAGATTCTAACATATCAAAGATATGCCTATTGCGGTCAAAGCCTATCGAGGGATTGATTAATAAATACAATCTCTTACTAAACAAAAAGCATAAAAATGTGGATTTTTTGAGTCTGAGACTGACAATTTTACTGTTGCAAAAAACTATTATTATTTGTGTTTGGATTTTGCAATTACATTTAAAAAAAAAAAAGTTTCTTTCGAAAATGTTAAAAGAAAAGAGATCGGGTGAGGAACTCTGCCATCCGGGAGGAGGTCGGTGTCGAGCTGCTTCTCCTCCAGGACAAGAGGAACCAGATGGGGTGGTTCGGGTATCTAGTCAGGATGCCCCCCCGAGCGCCTCGCTGGTGAGGTGTTTTGGGCACGTTCTACCGGGAGGAGACCAAGAGGCAGACCCCTGACCCGCTGGAGAGACTATGTCTCACAGCTGGCTGGGGAACGACTCAGGATCCTTTAGGTGAGCTGGAGGATGCAGCCGGGGGGAGAGAAGCCTGGGCTTCCCGTCTGAAGCTGTTGCCCCGCGACCCAGCCGTGGATGAGCGGAAGACGACAAAGCGAAAAATGTAGCATGAATGAAAGTGGTTCAAGTAGACATTTCATACAAAATGTACATGTGTGTGCTTTAAACCATCCATGAGGAGATCAATATCAGTTTCTCGTCTAAGTATTGAGAGATTTTTCATCATGTACTGAGACGTAAATTATATATAAAAAAAGATAGTAATAAGTTTAAGTTGAAAAATAGAAGAATATGGTTGCGTGAACAAGATTGAAGGAAATTTTTAAAAAGTTCATTTATATTAAAAGAACTGGAAGATTGTACCAAAAGTTGTTAGAAAATTTTGTGAGATTAGGCTTGAAATTAAAACAGAAAAACAGAATTTAAAAAGTACCAAATGATGTAAATTATTAGATGTGATTGAGATAAAGTTACATAGATTTGTAAAAGATCAAAATCAGTATTCAAGATATAAAAGAGCTTAAAAAAAAGCTCCTTTTGATGCTTCTATAAAAGTTAGACATGAGAAATTGAGCATGAGAATGAGTAAAAAATATTTATGAGGCTGCACATAGCATTATTTTTTAGCCAAAAATAGTTTTACGACTTCATGAACAAGATTCAACAATCGGCCCTGCAGCATTTGTACCTTCAAGTGAAGCATAAAGCATGCAATCAAGAACAAAAGAAGAATGGACGTCACAATCTGCCATTTACAGTATGCTTAGTGACAATGAGGATAAACTTCCGGTTGTCTGTCTGGACTTCACACTCATATCTGCAACACTTAAAAAATAACTATGGCATATTCACAGTTTGTATTTTCCCTTTTGAATCAAATGTATTAAATACATGATTGAACGCGTCACAAAGCACTTTTTAACAGTAAATTACAAAAAAAAAAAAATCATTATTAACACATTTTGGTTTTCAAAGGGACACAGACTTTTGAGTCTGGGTTGATAGGGAAAAAAAGAATTCCAAATAATAAAGTGGCCGTTGTTCATGTACAGTACTTACTTTCATTCTGACAACTGTACATTTTTTCAGTTTTAATCATGAATTATTGTACTTTCTTTGTCCTTTAAAGGGAAAGTATGTAGGCTAATTCAAAGGCATTCAGTGTCGTTACCTGTTTTAATCAAACAATATAATAAAGTTTTGCATATATGTGTTGGGAGATATTATTAATGCAAATCGTTCTTACGAGGTTTCCATTTTTGATTCTGCAATATTCTCCAAAAATAAATTTGACTTCATGATTACTTTCTTGTCAAACGTAACAACAAAGCATGACAATGTATTTCCACAGCCAAGGTGAAGAATGAACTGCTGTACACTTTTACTTCCTTGGCACACCCAAATAAAAGTAGGCTATTTCATCCAGGTCCACAGGATAATCTGTAAGATGCAGTGGCTCTTTGATGTCATATCTCTCCCCTTTGTAGCTTCTCCAATGGCCAGCGGGGAGGTAGATGTCACGCTCTTGTTTTCCAGGCTCTAAAACTGGAGCCACCATGAGGTCATCCCCAATTAAAAACTGGGAGTCAATTTTATAGGCTGTTTCATCATCTTTGGCAATCCACCACAATGGACGTATGATTGGGTCCCCGGTGCCAAGCACCTCGCCTGCCAGCTCGAGGATCCGTGGTACTACAATGCTTCCATGAAGGGCTGTGTATTTACGAGCTATCTCAACCACCTCGTTGTCGTATTCCCACGGTGGGATAGAAAACTGCATGGACGGCATGAATGCTGACAATTCCAACCAGCGAATGTAGAGTTCTCGATCTGGTAAAACATGATTTCCCCTTGTACTGTTCAGGTAGGCATTTCCACCGATCATGTCTGGTAAAATGAACTGATAACCCAGAATGCTGATGGTAAGAACAGTAGGAATAAGAGATTTAAGACCTAACTCATAGCCCCACACAGAATCTCTGTCAATTAGTCTAAAGAAACAGGAAATGTTCTGGGACTGGTAACCGCTGCGCAGCTCGGCTCTGTCATTATAGGGAAGAGCCATTTCGGTGTAACGCCTTGTGAAAAAGCTCGGGTCCCGAATTGGAGTCTTTGTGCTAAACTTCCACGGAAGATAGTTTGTCTCACCTGCATCAAACTTAAATGAAGCTACGCCGTACTTTGTTTGGAAAAGACGTAGTTTGGCAGCAAACCAATCACAGGCTTCTGGGTTGGTGAAGTCTACAATGCCGCCAATGCCATTCCACCAACTCACCAGAGCAGGTAGTTGACCTGTAGGTTCTCGGACAAAGAATCCTTTCTCCACACAAGAATGAAAGTTTGAGGAGTCATAGTTAACAAAAGGGTGTATCCAAAGTGAGACCAGAAATCCATCTGATTTCAGCTTGTGGAACATGGCCGAGGCATTAGGAAACTTAACTGGGTCGAACTCGAAATCTCCATAGTGGCTAGTGTAGCGATCATCTAGCTCCAAGTGGCTACAGTTAAAGTTGTGCTTGCGTATATTGGCAGCATAGTTCAAGAGTTTTCCTTGGTCAATATCAGTCTTATGTAACGCCCAAGTTGACCAAATAGGATGGCGAAACATGGCTTCTGCAGGTACTTTATATGGTTTATTAAAATATCTACGGACCATGTACTTGTGTATCGATGTTACATCTAAACCTACGCAGACTCTGTAGCTAAGTTCAGCACATGGTGGCTCTCCTGGGTTTGGTTTGAAGGAACTGTCATTGTATCTTGCCTGGAAATACATAGTCTTCTCTGTGTCATTCCATCCAAGGTGAAAAGGCACAGAATTATTGATCTTGATGGCAGTGGCATTTGATGAAAGCCAATAACTCTCCAAAATACCACCAAACTCCTGACGATTTGAGTAAATGTCATTTGTGACAAAAGGTTTAGGAGCTTGTTGGCCAGAAATAGAAATGGGCCAGTGTTGAACTGCTGTCACTGCACCTCCGTACCAGTGTCCGAGCTTGTAGGTCATAGCGTGCTCTACAGGAATGTCAGGAACCAGTTCCTCCCAACGCACACGGTAGCACTGTACCGTGTCCTTTGGTCGCACCGTCTCAATGAAGAACTTGAGCTTTCTGTCAGTGGTGCGTTCACATGTAAGCATCTCTCCTTCCTTAGTACAGGAGTCCAAATCAAGTGTCCCAGACCTGTCAATAGTAAATTAAAGTTTAGGATCAAGTTTGTCTCTAAACAAATCTTTGAAGGGAGTATTGAAAAGCATCTGGCACTTTTAAAATTACAAACCTGAAATCCATTCTGAAGACAATAGATCCGCCCTGGTTACGAATAATGTAGCCATCTTTATTTAAATCCAGCAGCTGAGTCTTCAGCAGTTCAGCTTTCCGTAGAGAAGCAATGTAGTAACACCAAGCAGTTACGGCGGCAATTACCAGCACTACGCCGATCACACCAGCTCCAACTAAGGGTCGAGTGTCCTTGGTGTGTTTCTGCTTCGGGATTACATCTGTGACTGTGCCTCCAGCTCCACCTGGTACCACCTGGTACATGGTTTGTCAAACCCCTGAGGTGACGTCCCAGCAAATCATTCAAATGTTTAACATGAAGTCAAACTCTGTCCAACTATGTCATCTGCTTTCTGTTGGCACAATAAGAATAAAGATCAGACACGATAAAACGATCAAAAAAAAAAGAAAAAAATCTCAAGACACACGTGTGTGTTTTTGAGTGTGTAAGTTTTGCATGTTTAAGCACAATGCTGAAAATGTATGAAGTAAACTGAACTGAAGATAACAGCCCACATTGAACAGGGTATTTTACCATGAGCCTCGAGTCTGTTGCATTTAGAGCAGAATTCTAAAATACTTTATATGCTTTTTTTTTCTTTTAAAACAAACTGATTTCACATTGCTTCAGGCGATCAGCAATCTGGGTATAGATTTTAATGATGTGTTTGAGATTTACCCAAACAAATTGTCTATTGACGATTATTCATGAGCTAAAGTAGTTGTTCCCAGCAGTAATTCTAAGTTACGAGTTCAAGTTGAAAGAAGAGTCATTTGTATGTAAGGAAGTAAAGGCAACCAGAACAGGAGGTTGTGGCCCAAAACTTCTGCCAAGTCGAGGACGTAGAAGACGGAATACTAAAACACCATGCTTAGGCAGGACCAATTAAACAAACCGGATACGACCTAAATCTTTTTTCTTGGACTTACTACCTCTAACGTGACATTTGTAATTCTACATATTGCATGTTATTAAACTTTTAAACTAATTATCTAGCTGAAACTAGTTACTGTGGTTTCAGTTAATTAGAACAGATCATTCAGGACTATCCCAGAGTACTGAGGGCAGTTCAATCTGCTCCAACTTTGCTCCTCACTGGCAAGTCTTGACTGGAATTGACCCTCATGGCTTACTCTGGCAGTAGGGGTCGATGGTAAAAAATGCTGGCTATTATTTAGCCATCTAATTGACTAATTCTGTGTTCCACCACACTTACTATAGATTTTTCCCCAACAACAGGGTGATAACATAAGCCCACCATTAATTAACCTAGAAGTTGCCGTTTGTTTCCCAGAGACCTACATAAGCTACTGCTCTCTGTACTGACCACAAAACTAATCAAGTGATTAAGAGTATTTTACACTGACTTTCTTTTTTTACTGAGAAAAATTAAATCTAACAATACAACCAATATGAAAACAGCTTCAAAGATCTCTTCTGGAAAGTGTATCTGATGATCGAGACGCTTCGAATTCTGTCTAAAAATCCTTTTTAATATTGTAGAAGGGACCAGAGATGAGCCAGTAACTAATTTACTGTATATAGAACCACTTTCTAATTTCTCATTAGATTGAGCATCTCCTTAGGTTTTTATTTTTGATTAAGGAAAATCATTTGTCCTTAGAGTAAAAAGTGTAAATTAGATAGTGTACAGGGGCGGATACAAGGGGGGGCCACGGTCTTCTGGTAACACTGTTGACATTTTGTCTTAGACACAAAATTAACTAATTTATGTGCATTAAAACAAACACAAAAACAATCACTTTAAAATCCCATATCGCATACAGTTTACATATTAAATTGCGAGCAAGATTTTTTTTTTTTGTTTTGTAGTTCTTTTGAAGCAGCAAAGTTTCTATTTAGCATTTCAGACATGTTAAAAACAGCCCATTTTAACAAAAAAAATATGTGTTTTAAGGAAAATAAAATGATGGGTTCAGTTTTATTTTTTATCTAAAATGAACAGGAAATGTTAGAATACATAAAATGTAAAATTTATTTGAAATTAAATTGAAAAATGAATCAGATAAACAAGATTCATGAACATGACATGTACCCCTTAATATAAAATGACTCACAGAATTTTTTTTTATTTTCTCTTTTCTCTTGTAAATAACACACGCAAAGCTATCTCACAAAAAAATTACCTAATATTTTTATAGAGTGCTTTCACGTCACCAACTAGGAAGTCGGCCTTTTTTGGAGGCATAGATCAGTCTGAATCTATGGACAAAGAGGTATTTTTTCCTTTGTTTCATCTTTTGGAGCTCTTCAGAAGTGCAAATACTTTTTCCGCGTTATTAGCGCGATATGACAGAAAATCAGCTGGTCTTAGAGCAGCAGAAAAAGAGACAATATTTAGAAGAACTACAGTTTTCCACTGGCGTCCAATTCGGTCACACTGTGTCCAACCTGGCAACTCAAAAGCTGGAGTCCGGAATGGGTCGCAAAACCTGGCCGCGAGAAGAACAACAAACCGGCCTCACTGTATTTCACTGGGTCTGAATGTGCGCCTCCAGTTCCTCAAGCGAGCAACCGGACGTTTCGATGCAAACCGCAAAATCACAGGGCCCGAAACACCTCCTCTACACCGTCTTCTTCTCCACACCTTGTCCAGATCGACTCCTTCTCCTCAGCACCCGGGGCCGAACCAACTTCTCCAGCCACACACGGATGTGCCTCCAAGACCCAGCAGCTGGTCGCGCATGTCAACATACATGTCAACGGCAGAATGTTTCCATAACCAGCTAGCTGTTAGGAGCTAGCCGGACAATTTATGAAAAATCAGCTGTCCGACACAAAGCCCAAAATAACGTCCAGAGTGCGGTCAAATTGAAATTTTTAGAAAGAGATGAAACATAGCCAGAAGAAGGGACAGAAACTCAGCGAAAGTTGGCGATTAAACGCTAAAGTAACAGGGAGTACTGCAACAGACAGCCGCAGACATGCCAAATTTCCCGCTTTGGGCGGGAGACACCCGCAATTAGGACCTATTTCACGCTCACGCGCCATGGCTAATAATACTCCTGCATGATGATCACTCTAGTGCATTCCATGAACCTGATTAGGTACAATGAGGCTAAGCACGTGGTATCTCCTGCTGCTGCAGGTGTGCATCTGAAAGCCGCTAGTAGCAATCTGCATGGTCTATTGTCATTATTGTTTTTGGTGAACGTATGGAAGAAGTCGGACATCCGGGAACTTTGGTCATGTGACAGCTTATGCGCGTGAGCCGCAATACAAAGCGAACAAGCAGTGCAGGAGTGTATTCCAGGTGTTAATTCCTCTTCGTACTTATACATAAGCTCGGTGGTAACATATGTAAGAGGCACAATTTTCCT
Source organism: Neostethus bicornis (assembly GCA_902685375.1). Classification (NCBI taxonomy): domain Eukaryota; kingdom Metazoa; phylum Chordata; class Actinopteri; order Atheriniformes; family Phallostethidae; genus Neostethus; species Neostethus bicornis. Next base: position 14,931,175 of record LR738557.1, on the reverse strand, counting down.
GCCGCTTTCTCATGTTTTGAATGGTTTGATTTACGCCAACTGTCATGGCAGGTATTGTCCATTGGTGGATGTTAGTTCGTGTCATGTCATAGCCCCTCCTCTTTTTTGGCCCCGCCTCCAAATCTCCCTCTTTGTGAAGCCAAAGATCTCTGCCCCAGGGTAGAGCGTTAGCCTTTAACCTAACATGCATGTTTTAGCCCCACTACTAGGGGTGTGCGATACCGCAAGTTTTGGTATCGATCCGATACCAAGTAAATACCAGACCAATATCGCCGATACCGATATCGATACCGATATTTAAATTTTTTTTAATGACTATTTTTGCATCAAGGGTTTGGGTCATATATATAGTATGACCAAGTATATGTATATACACAGGTTGGTAGGTAGATCGATACAAGTGCCCAGTTGCACACAAACAAATGTTAACTAATGTTAAAGATGATCATGTTGTACTTTCACAATTAAATTTGGAGCGTCTCTGTTAATGAGCGCTGCCTCTGGGAAACAGAAGGGGTCAGGGTTTTCTCCTACGTTTCTGAAGTTTTTCTTTGGGGTGATTCTTTCATTTGTAGTGTTACCCCTATATTTAACAGCCTTTCTGTAAATGGTGCAGGTAGCCTCAAAGTCCAGCCACACGGTTACTCTCGTTTTTTCATCTCTCGCTACTTTTACCAACGTGCGTTTTTTTGTTACAGGCGCGACACACAGCATTTACGCATATTTTGCAGACAGATAAGTTCAACCAAAGTATCGATATCGTGGGTCAAGTATCGATCGATATCGATACTAGCTTTGGTATCGATATTATCGATATTAGGATCGATCCGCCCACCCCTACCCACTCCATGACTCGAACCCTGATCTTCTTGCTGAGAGGCCAGCATGCTAACCACACCATCATGCAACCTACATATGAAATAAATATGCCAGATTTGATCCATAGGTAAATTTCAATGTGTTGCCCCTGGACAGGTTGATGGTGTTAAAAAAAAAATCAAACAGAACATACATTAAAACAGAGAACACAGAGAAATCTGCACATCAGGTACTCACAAACTGAAATTTCCTGCATGGTTTCAAGCTGAGATGATCAGACATAAGGAGATTTAGAGCTAAATAAAAACCACGCATGTATTCTTCTGTTTTTGTCAGGGTTCTGTCTTTTCAGCTGATTCCCTATCTGAGTGGAAAAATAAACAGAGAAAGTGCTGATGTGATCAGACAGCTGTTTCTGTCACACAGCTTCTCCAAGTAACTATCCTGTGTGTACGTGTACTTCTGTAACAGCATGCTTATTTTAGTTCTGTACAAGTTGACAAACTAGATCAACATGAAAATGTACGTGCGTGACGTCTGAATCTATGAACATGTGTCCAACTAAACAAATACACTGTGTTCTCTTGTGTTTTAGGACTAGATCTGAAAGATCCAGCGATTAAAACTTTTAATCTAGTGGAGAAAAGACTAAAAGTGTGTTCCTCGTGAAATTTAACAAGGTAAACAAGTAAAATTTCGCTTTTGTTTTTCCGCCCACACGGTTTGTGCAAGAAAGTTAACGGAAGGCATTGAAGTATAAAAACAAGCGATCCAGTGAAAAACTTTACTTTTAATTCCTTTTTTATTAACTCTAGCTTGTGCTTACCGTTTTGCAGTGTTGTCCTTGTGAGGATTTTATGTAGGACAGTAATGTATCCTGAGAGGGAGAATCAAAATGTGACGTAGTGTCTCTCTGCTCAATATACGCCTACAAAAATGATGGGAAATGTAGTCCACAGGGAGGAACTTTTATTTTCTCAATGATTAGTTTACAGATAATGCTGGATAGTTAAAGCAAAACAAAGACAAATAACTTACAACCTAATTTTATACATGAGTAGATGAAACACTGAATAGCAATAATTAATTAGCTTCTAAAAGAGGTCATTTCACAAATACTTTGAACTTCATTTGTATTATTAGGGTGTGTCCTGATCCTCCTCCCTCCTGCAACGTTTCCTCCCTCCAAATTTGGACCTGTGTCTTAATTCAGCACACCTAGACCCAAAGGGCTATTCCTGTTGTCCCCACCTGTATCTCGTCTTCCCCCTGGTTATTTAACCACTGGTATCCATCACTGCAGTGTCAGATTACTTTATCTGCTGCTCTGCTCTCCTGCTGCAGCTATGATGATGCCCCGTCGCAAACCTGGTCCCAATGGGCTATTCCTGATGTCCGCACCTGTGTCTCGTCTTCCCCCTGGTTATTTAACCCCTGGTGTCCGTCACTGCAGTGTCAGATTATCTGCTGTTCTGTTCTCCTGCTGCAGCTATGATAGTGCCCCTCCGCCACAATTGTGCCCCTCAGCCAACCTGGTCCAAATGAGCTATTCCTGATGTCTGCACCTATGTCTCATCTTACCCCTGGTTATTTAGCCAAGCAGATGGACACTGGAGTGTCCATCCCTGGAGTGTCAGATTATCTGCTATTCTGTTCTCCTGCTGCAGTCATGATAGTGCCCCTCCACCATGATGATTCCCCTCCAACTTCATCTGGTCTCCTTCACTTTGTCTTCCAGGCTGCACATGCCCAACCCTCTCCCCTAACTACTGATTAACTGCAGTAAACTGGTTAAATCTGGCAATGCATCTGAGTCCTACATCTCCAACTTCACTTCCTCATGACAGGGTGTCACAACTTAATGCTCACTTTTTTCTACTACGTAATTTGTATTATTCTATTTTCCTCAACAATACAACATTATATGGAAATGTTTATGTTTTGATTACAACTCGCTCCTTTTGGAAGATTAGACTTAAACTCATTATAGCTTTTATAGAAAAAAAAAAACCAAGTAGTTATTTTGTATTAGAAAGCCTAAAGAATCCATTTGCAAAAAAATAGAGAGGTATAGTCTTCTCACAAAGCAGACTCAGTTTTCCACCGGTCCTAGTATAGACTTTCTGAGAGAAACTCTGGATGTATGATGTAGTGTCCAGCTTGGTAGGGCCTCACCACTTGGAAGCAGCTGTGGCATCCACTGATAAGAAAACAGAGTTATCACAAATCAGACACTGCTGATAACACAAAAGGCAGAACATGATGTGAAGGAATGGGCACCTGTAATCCAGAGTGTTGTTGGAACAACACTTGCGGATTTGCGGATAGTGAACATGACGTCCGGTTGTAGGAAGGTTGGTAGTTTGGGGCCTTAATTGCTGGTGAACTTCTGTCTTTTGCCTGCAAAAGTAGCATCATTTCGCTCTTTGTTTTATCATAAAAATGATAAAATTCCTCACTTTGCTCACTTGTTGCAAGAGTTCAGAAAACTCAATGAATGTTCAAAGGTCGTTTACTTACATGGGTTGCAGGGTTGCAAGTGGACCAATACTCCTGTGATTATCCACTGTCCTGCAACACAAATCAATCTTAATCTGTGTTTGTGTACATTGTGTTTGAACAGAAGATTGAGCTGTGAATAGTTACTTCAGAGGATTCTTCAAAGTTGGATGGTGTGTGTCAGTGCCAGCAGGAGATGGTAGCTGTAGTTTCTGCACTCTACCGGCAGAAGGCAGATAAGCTACAGATCTATTGACAGCAGGCACATGCAATGCTTTGCTTGCTCTTTCAGTGCAAGATTTAACAGGATTGTGAGGTGGGAAATGTCTCACAGGAGGAAAAAAAGGTCGGCCAGAGTCCATTGGTGGTAAAAGGCGTGATTGTCCACGTGAAGGCCTGTAGTTGGAGTGCAGACTGTGGGGATAGAGGAAGTCCTGAGGAAGCAGTGAAAGAGGAAGAAACATTTTAGAAGAAGTCAAACCCAACACCTAGATGAGCATTGTTCAAATTTAAATCGTTCCCAAACTCTAGATTCAACAGGTTTCATGAATGCAAACCATACACTGTCTTTATTGGACATCATTGAGCTCAGTGTTGCATCCAAGAAATTTGTTCAAAATACAACTTGAGTTTCTTTTTTTTAAGAGTTCATAAAAAGTTCATTTCTTCTTTTTACAAAAAGAGTATCTTACACAGAGACAGAATTTGACATGAGATTTTGACATTATATAGATGCAATGAATGCATTGTAATAATCTATAATGCATTCATTCTAGACAACACTTTTTCTCCTCTCTGGTTTTGGCTACTTTCTACACTAAACATATTAATGCATCAGAAAATAGGAGCTCTAAATATGCTTAAAATACATAATAATTCTAAACTCAAGAAAGATTGTTTCATGCCAAAGAAAGCAAAAGCTATTGGAAAGAATTCCAAAGTCATAAATGACTCTATGATCCTATTATACCTTTTCTAAAACATGATAAATACCAAAATACTTTTTTGAGACCAATTTCCCTGTTCTTTAAAACATTTCACAAGAAGTAATCATCAAGTTTGCATCATGAGCCCCATGAGAAATAATGTGGTGAGCATCTCACCGGACGAGGATGAGGGTTGTTCCTACGTTGTGCTGAAGTTGGTCGTAGTTCAGTTCTTTTCACTTTTCCAGGCGACCGAAATTGTTCTTTGTACACTGTGATATACAGCTGGGGACCCATCGTTTCGGCCAGTCTTCTTGGGTTTTAATTTTCCACAAGTTACCTGCAGAGTCTAAAACTCCCTACCACCTGTAAGCTCCACCTTTACCCCTTACCTGTGCAGCTCATTTGTCTTCTCTTGTCTTCTCATCTGTTTAAACGTTTGTGATTTTCACTGCGTACGAGTTATGGATGCAAAGTGTTTCACCACTACTGACCATTACTCAGTCTTTGAGGACCATAACACATAAAATAATTACCATCAACAACTATGAGTCCTGCCTCATCTGCACAAGAACAAAGAAACAAAATTTATCTTTTTTGTTTGACTTGTTGCTAGTGTAGTTATAAATTTTGTTTTCTGGGACGGGGTGAAAGCATCCTTGCTGAAGCAGAACATCTCTTGCTACCTGAGCACTTAGTCACTAATCCCCCTGAGCTCCAAGCCCCCCCACAGAGACTCTCATGCCTGGGGTCATCGTCCTTGACCAGCTTATCCCCCAGGGTCCCTCACATACGAGAGAGCGAGATAACCTCAAACACAAAGAAATATAAAGTAAACTAGTCTAATTTTATGTTCTAGACTAACTGATTAAATCATTTGGGCAACATAAGTATTAAAAATCTACAGCCATCAACTCTATTCACTCTAAGCATGTCACATTTCGATTAATAATTCACCAAGCTCTGTAGGGTGGCATTGTGCCTCTGAGTTATCTGTGACAGCAACTGGCCGCTGATCCATTGCAGTGCTTGGGCTCTGTTCTAAACCCCGGTCAAATCCGTGCCAACAGATGCAGAGCAGAGGATACATGATGGATATAGTTACGACGAGACAAAAAGTTCCAACGTTGGCTGTTTAAATCAGATCCTAGTCATGTTTTGCATTCCCAGCTTTGATGACAAACTTCTTTATTTCTTGTATTTACAGATAAAAAAAATTAAAGTGTGTTCAAACACATTTCTGACACCTGGTTAAAGATGAAAGGTACAAAAAGTTCAATTATTGTACATATTTCAAAGTAAATGTATACTTCACAGGATATTCATACAGTTTGAATCCTTTGAGAAGTTTTATGTCGAATAGCTTTTATGTTGTTTCACTGCCAGCGTAGTAACATCCGAAGTGTGCAGAGCGGACTTCAAAGCTCTTGTCCAACTAATGTTTTTACAGTAAGCTTCACAGGATTCACTGATGCTTAGTTTTCACTGCAACTTTAAGCTTTGTGTAGAGATAGCCAAAATTCTGCAAAAAAAAAAAACATGAAATAGACAGAAAACATAGAGAATTTTTTTTTTTTTTTAGAATAAAATTAAAAATAGGAAATAAATTGTATTTTAATAAACCTCATGAAAGACATCTCAAAACAAAATGTTCAAATGATATGGTTAAAAAATTTTAAAACAAAAGTGGATAAAGAGAAAATTTTGGAAAATGATTCACAATTACACATCTATGGGTCGTTCAGCTATTATGAAAAGTTTTTTGTCTACATAAATTAGCATTTTTGAGAGGTGGGAAGTGGTGGAAGAAAAGCTGGAGAGGTGGAGGTTTGCACTAGAAAGAAGAGGAATAAAGATTAGTCAGAGTAAGATAGAGTACGTGTGTGAATGAGAGGGAGAGACGTGTGTGGGGAGAGTGAAAAGTGAAGTTACAGGGAGAAGAGGGAGGGAGAAGGTAGAAGATTTTAAGTACTTAGGGTCAGCAGTCCAGAGCAATGGAGAGTGTGGAAAAGAGGTGAAGAAGCATGTACTGGCGGGTGGGAACGGGTGGAGAAAAGTATCAGGTGTGACGTGTGATAGAAGTATTTCAGCTAAAATGAAAGGGAAAATGAACAAAACCGTGGTGAGACCGGCCATGCTGTTTGGTCTAGAGACAGTGGCACTGAGGAAAAGACAGGAAACAGGGATGGAAGTAGCAGAGATGAAGATGCTGAGAATCTCTCTGGGAGTGACCAGAATGGACAGGATCAGAGGAACAGCAAAAGTTAGAGGTTTTGGAGATAAAGTCAGAGAGGCCAGACTGAGATGGTTTGGACATGTGCAGAGGAGAGAGGGAGAGAGTACATCGGCAGAAAAATGCTGGGTTTGGAACCACCAGTCTGTCGCAGGGCCACACACACACACAACCATCCACATACACACTCATTCCTAGGGGCAGTTTTATAGCAGCCAATCAATCTAATATGCATGTTTTCGGAGGATGGGAGGAAACCGGAGAAAACCCACACATGCACAGGAAGAACATGCAAACTTCACACAGAAAGACCAGTTTTCCCAGCCTCGACCCCATGCGCAACTTTCTTGCTGTGAGGTCACTGTGCTAACCACTGCATTTTCTCCATGACATAATGATGCATATTTTATCAAAACATTACCAACCTGGATTGAGTAATAAACAATTCCCAAATAGGCAGCGATGCAGCCACCCAAAAAAAGGTCAAAGGCAGCTGGTTTCACCCTAAAGAAGAAATAAGAATCAGTCTTAAATACTTCATTAGCATTGACTCTACACCCAAAAGTAACAGAATACATATTTACCTGTACATGACAACCGGCTGATTCATCTGATCGTAAAAGGTAATATCTGGATCCCTGCATTTAAAATCAAACTCTTTGTTCACCCATTGTTTCAGTTTTTACCTTTGTGCGGTTAAGAACATTTGGGAAGTGTGTGCATGTGTCACCTTTTATCCTGTCGAAAGGTGTGTCTGTAGACTTGTTGCAGGTAATGTTTGAATTCGTGCTCAAGAGAGTTGACCAGTAGGATTTGGCTGGCTTCCTTATCGAGTAGCTGAGTGGCCCGTGGGACAGATGTCAAGAAAGACATCAAACTGGACATCCGGCTGTCCTGGAAGTCCTGCATTCAAGATGTACATCTGAGTTTACAGAAAATTATGGGAAACATCATATATCTATGTAAAAAGTTTGTCTTTAATATAATACATTCTCATAAGTGTGAATGTTGAATACTGACATACAGTAGATACAGTATGATACTGAATCACTCAAATTTTCTAATTCATTCAAGCTGAATTTGGAAAGAGCTTGTTGTAAAAAGTGTGAGTATTGTCTTGAAGCTAGCACTAGAGGGCAACATACTGGGAGAAACTCACCAGGTGACCCTTAAAAATTTGTACATCTTTAGGTGAATCCTAGATGAAGTCATAGAGAAGATCATGTTAGACAAACAGTGTAACATTTTGAATTTAAAGTGTTTTGCTGTCATTTAAAACTTTTTTTTTTTTTTTGCATTTTAGTCACCTTGTCAGAGAAGTTGTACATAAATCTTGCCAATGCTTCTGCAATGATGATCCCATTACGTTTAAGTTTCCTGAAATCCACTTGTGACCTGTGAGATAGATATGAAATACTAAACATTCTTACCAACATGATACTTTTTCAACTTTTAATTTCTTCATACATTAAAGCCACAATTAACAGCAAAGATGTTGATATTTTCCATTTTCAATGAGACAAATCCCATTTTTTAATTCTTTTAAAAACATTTTCTGAAACCACTATGATTTGATGTCTATAGATTTGAATTTTCTATTATTTGAACCCGAGAGGAGCCCAGAGTAGAGCTGTTGCTCCTCCGATTCAAGAAACGCCAGATAGCATGGTTCGGGCATCTGGTTAGAGTGCCTCACTGGTCAAGTGTTTCAAGGACGTCCCACAGAGGCTGGAGAGACAATATATGTTTCACAGCTGGCCGGGGAACACCTCGGGTGAGCTGGAGGATGCAGCCAGCATCAGCGAAGCCTGGGTCTGAGGCTGTTGCCCCAGCGAACCGGCCCAGATGAGCAAAAGTTGATAGAACAGAACGGAATAATTTGAATCCAATTCATCCTTTTAAACCTTCCTAAAGAATAGATTCTTGGTGTCTACTCCTCCACAGGGACTATTTCTGATTAGGCTTCAATAACTTGTAAATCAACTGAAGAGACAGACGTGTAAAGCCTGGGCTTACTGTATATTTATTCTCTGTTTTTCCACAATCTGCTGCAGAAAAAGACAATCTGTAGTGGATCAGTCTGTCACCTTACTCTCATGTTTGCAGAATGAAATGTTTTGGGGATGCTGAACTCATTATACTATGTGGAAATTGTGTCAGATAGTTTTTTGGAATGTCTTTCTTGATTAAAAAAAGGGTTTTTTATTCCTCTCAAATTGTGTTGTCTGACATATTTTTGCAATTATGACAAAAAAAAAAACCTAAAAACTTCTGTTAAGATATTTACTGAAAATGCTCTTTAAAATGAACCACTAATTGTTGATAAAAAGTCTTTTTTTTTGGTTTAGTTGAATTGCCAGAATGATTCACAGTTGAGTGCTGCGTTATTTTAAAACCTCTCAACTAACAAAAAGGCCTGAAGAGCAATCACTCATGCCTACTTTAAAAGCTTAAGAAAAAAAGCTGGCAGCTTAGAAGCATAAAAGAAAGAAACAAAGTGTTTCTCAGTTTTTTCTCTCAGTGTTTCTTTTTTTTGAGCTTACATTGTGTCCAGCACCGAACCTCGAAGCTCAGCTTTTGGGTCTTCCAGATGAGACAGAGTGAACCCTAAGATCCTGCGTAGACTGTAGCGTTCATGCTCCCAGGCTACCGTGGACTCTACCAGATTGATTTTCTTGTGAACTAATCCCACCTTTACCCAGGGAAATCTGGTGGAAACTACCTGGAGGGAGAACAGAAAATTGAGGCCCACCAGACCATTAATATTGACAAGCCACGTTCCTGTTCGTCCTTCGAGTGAGAGTTGAACTTCTTACTCACCTCCTCCAGAAGCTGAAGGAAAGAGTGTAAAGGAGTGTCTTGCTTTGGGGGACGAGACACATGCGCATACAGTTCATCACCCTTAGCCAGTGTATCCAAACACAGAACAAATGCTACATTATCATGGAGGAGACTGGACTCTGCAGGAAGAGATCAGATAGCACTTTTACTTCACATGCAAATCATATTTTACATTTTCAGAACACCCCAACTCTGAACACTCACCAGCATGATCAAGATTCTCTTCAATCCATCTTTTTGTGCCAAGAAAGTTGTATTTTCCTCCTCCAGTCAATGAGAACATCAGATTATATCTGACACAGTATAAAAAAAATTTTTGAGTCCAAAATTACTTGTTAACAAGATCAGTAAAATGACAAAAGCAAATGTATAGATTTTACCAACACGTTCTAATTGAAAAACGTATTCTGATTGGTTGTGGACATGTAACTGGAACTCACTGGGGTCTGGTGCTGGAGCTACTATAAAGTTTCTGGAAGAGGCGTGCCAGCTCCAACAGGATGGTGACTCCACTGGCATTAGAGTCAGCTCCATATGATAACCACTGTTACATAGAAATGCATATTTGTAGACATAGTGGTGTCCTTTTGATACGTAATATTTTAAAAGGAGACTCACTGGTGCAAGCCCATATGAGTCATAATGGGCTGTAATGACGATGGTGGGCAAGTCCTCTCCTGCTCCAGGGAGCACTCCCTAAAATAAAAAAGCAACTATGATGAACATCTGTACACTAAATAATGTCTTCCTCTGTGGCTAGTAGTTATAATAACGAGATGATTAATGTAGAGAATAATGCGCTAAATGTTTACCTCCAATGTAACTATGGCATTGTCTGTAATGGCTTTTATGGGGGAATTGTTGCTCACTAAGATCTGAAAAGCTGTAGCCGTGACCATACTGCGGAGGACTGAAAACAAACAAAAAAAAACATGCATTAAATTATCACTGAGCTGTTCATCCACAGTAAATTTTGAGGTTTGCAACAAAATCTGTTCAAATGTTCCTTTATATTCTCATTTATTTGCACATCAGCAAGATTTTTTTATTGCAACACGTCTGTTTTTACCAAAATTAATTAGGCATTGTAATCACCAGATTGGCTTGATGTCTCACCTCTGACAAATATAGATGAGGTCCTGGTTGCTGCGGCCTGTTTGACCTCCTCGTACATGTAAAGCAGCTGCTCATCCTCAGGTGCTACGTACACAGGAAGGAGAATCTCTTTCTGCAAAGCCTCTGTCTCACTCACCATAAACGTCTGCAATCAAAATAATCATCTCAATGACTGCTCTCTTGTGACTTTTTCCCCTTCATAATTTATTTCAATATACTACCCTACTAATGATCATTTAAGGCAAAGAATTATTCTGCATAAAATCTGGTAATTAAACAAAGACTGACTGACTGACGTTGTCATTGTGGTTTTCTTGTAGGTGGTTTTGGACAACCTGAACTTTTACCTGGATGCTTTCATGAGGGATGCTGGAGAAGTTCTTGGGCAGCAGGATGAGGATGGCAGCAGCATTTTGTTTCTGAGCCTCCAGATATTTTTCTGTCGTGAAGTCATGCACCTTCATGATGACACAGCGACGAGTAAGGGATGGCTCATCTGAGGAGCGAGCCTCGGCCACTACGATGGCTCCACGGCAGCCTAAGGTACAAATAAAACAGAATAGTTAAACCTGAAACACTTGAAATCATAGTTTTTCATAATACTTTTGTTCAATACATAGAAACAAAGTATATTGCGAAAAATTTACAGCCTGATCCAAGATCCCTGTTTGCAAAAAAGTAGAGAAAAATATCTACAGTATGTACTGTTATCTGCTTTTGAAACAACTTTTGAAGTGGAAAAAACAGAAGAAACAATTCATTCATTTACTCTGAAGTTTGGAAGGATGTTTGTGAAGATCTTAAACTTCACAAACAGTTTGAAATGCCACATGATGCCTAAAATTTCAAATGTTTAAATTCACCACTACTGCTGAGAAGTTGTTTTTCTTAGAGCATTTTTTAGAGCAGTTTTTGATGTTGGTATCTTACCGTGTTTCTGCTGAGCTAAGTTGTACTGTTGCATCCTATAGGCAGTGAACTCGTATGAAGACACAGTGGGAAGAACAGAACCATGCAGATGCTGGACACATAGCAACAGCACAACAGCAGCCCTGCTCAGCAACATCATCATTCCTGCAGGTGGTTAGTCTGTAAGAAAAAGTGTGTGAATGAACTTCATAGAACATCAAGGTATTTATAAGACAGTCTGGGCAGCAATCAGACTTCATTATAAAGCTAGGCTGGCATAAAAATATCGACTCTATGACGTAAATCATATTTCAGAAATATGTAATGCATTTGCTCACCTTACCTCAAGATTCAGTCTCATCAGCTTGTTTCTATGTTCTCTTCTTATTCAGTGTTTCTTCTTGCTAAAACGCACACATACTACTGTAAACTCTTTAGATTCAAGACATCTAGGTAAGCTGCCATTCACCATCTGCTCCCAAGGGATCAACTTAGGGCTAATCACAAGTACCCCGCCCCCATCCTTTACACTCTCTTCTCCTCTACTTCCTGTCCATCTTCATCAAGTACATTTACTTCAGAGTTTTAGAGGTTATGGAGAAGCAGCATACTGATTCATCTCCCCAGGAGGGGTTAGGAATGGGAACAGATGACACACTTACAAGCTTCACATGTTGAATATTTTATTTTTTTTCATATGTTGCACTATACACAGACCTGTAACATTGTTAAAATCTAAATGAAACCAGCTCACAATCATCATGACAAGCATCTGTTAACAAAAAAAGTGCATGGATATGACTCATTTCTCACATGATAAAAAAAATACACTAATGCATTTAAATAGCTTGTTTTACAACAAATTATTCCAAAACTTAGTCAAGACATTTCCTATTTTGGACATTGCACTCCATCAGGTGTGTGTATGTATGTGTGTTCAATCCCAATTGCAAATGCAATATGGTCGATCATATAATCTTGTGTGTGCCTTTCGTAGACAATCCCCCTCAGCTCGTAGCTGCATTAGTGAGATTTACATAAAAAATAATGCAAAAAAAAAAAAAATCCCCACAAAATGTGAATGTTTCCTACTTTAAGCCTTATTTTAATGACTACACACATGGCACCTTTTTTAAAAGACGTAAACTAGTTTTTTAAATGTGTGTGCACTTTAATACTATAGACAACTCTGACTAGATGACAAATTTAAGGAAAAATACTTAAAATACTGAAATGATCCCTTTGTTATCACAATGTTCATGTGAATCATACAGAATCCGTTTTTGTGTGTTCGTACCCCTACTTAATTACTTATTTTGCCTCGACTGTGTTTATTTGATTCATAAGTAAACTGTAAAAAAGGAAGAAAAAAAACGTTGAAGTTAAAATATCAGTTATGGAGAATTAATGTAAAAATCTATCCAAAAAAAAGAGATGGCATATTGTAGACGCAAACAATATTTTGGACCCTTTAAACATCACAACATTAAATCCCATGTAAAGTGACATGATAATACACACACAATTCTCTTTTTGTTCGCAAACAAATAAGTTTGATAGGAGCTCATTAGCTTAGATAAACTGTTCCATAAGAGCATTTATCACAGTGGGGACAAACATGATCGTGTTTCTGAGTGACCCAACTTAACTTTTTACCATCTTTTTCTCAATAAAAACATCAAAACTCAAACTTGGTCAGAAAATGCACCCAAAATAAATCAAAAGAAATGAATACTTTTTTTTTTAAAAGAAAGCAAAAATAAATAAATAGAACAATTTTTAGTGATCACAGTGTACCGATTAGCATTAACAGTAGTGACTTTTTGGTCACATTTCAGCTCACATGTTGGACAAATGACTTGTGATTTTTAATGAGATTTGATCATATTTCTAATCCCAGAAAAAAAACAAAACTCAATAGTAGTTTTTTTTTGTCCCTCAAATAAATTGTCAACAGTGCCTTATTTAACACAAGTGAAATAAAATGTCATTAAATCATTCCAAACCAAGTCATTTTGCATCCGTTTCCTCATAACTTTTCTTGTGACATTCCTTGTAATGTGGATTGAACAAGCAAACCTTTTCAAACCAATCAATAGTGAAAGAAAACGTGAACAAATCACAAACTACACACAACAGTCATCATCTCACCTCTTTCATTTCAAATGTTTTTTTGTTCTTCATTGAAGTCTATCAATGTAGCAGCGGGTGATCCTAAATGACTCGGTTTTACAAGCACAAAATGTCTCCTGTTACTGGTAAATTATTTGCACATCTGACATTAGGACGCAGCGTTAACAGGCAACATGCATTTTTTTCACCTTATTTTAACTGAATATAAAACAGTAATAAGCGAGTTACAATCTCAGTGAAGCAGATGGATTATTACCTTGGTGAGGAGGCGGTAGCACTAGTGTTTTAGAAGCAGCTCAATGGTTTCGCATTATTTTCCCGGGTATGACCGGACATACATGTTTTCAAGTCTGACATTTATATATACACAGGAAGACAAAGCAGACTGGCGTAAAGTAAAAAGGAGAAGGAGAGAAGTGGCCTTTGCCGTACTTCTTATCTTCTTTTGTCCATCCTAAATGATCATTAGTTACACAAGAGCATAGAAAGTTGACTGTCAGGATGGTCCAATGAGATGGTGCTGACATCTCGTCATTCGGTTGATTTCCCCCCGTCCCATTTTCAAGAAAAATCCACAAGCGTGAGATGGAACTCAAATGAAAGAGAAGCAAACGTAACCGATTTTCCCTCGAGGTAATATTTCTGCCATTAGTCGAGTCCCTGCTGAACCAACATCGCAGAAGTAAAGACGCACAAATCCTGCCATAGGAGGAACATGCACAGGTACTGTACACATTCAGTTTCTTATTTTCTTCACTTAGAAACTCTGTTCAACCCTTTGGTCCTTAGCCGGCTTGCAGGGTTTTTTTTTTCTTCCCCCTTTTCTTTCTCAATGCCTCTCTGGTCAGCAGTGGGCCTGAGGGCAGGTGGCAGGAAGGGCAAAGTGTGAGGAAGTGCTACTGGATCTGACAGGCTGTAGACGGAGTAGCCTGGCAACACATGCAAGTAGGATTGACTGCTTTAGGTGGAATTAGATCCAGGTCTTCGTCATCGGGAATCTCATCAAGCCGGTACCCGTCTTTCAGGAGCTGAATGTTCAAGTCCTGGTTGATTTGCTGGAGAAACCAAAAGAAAAAAAACATGAATGGTTGAGTTTTACTGAATTTTACACGCTCCAAGCTTCAAATCAGACTTGTTACAGTTTTAATTAATAGATATTTTGTATCATGTTTGAAAGAAAAAATGAATAATTATATTGTTAAAAGTTAGATTTTAATGGCAATGAGTGGATGAAAAAGGAAAAAACAAACACAACTTCAACAGGAAATAAACAATGATCTATATGAATGATAAGTGTATTGCTGTGGAGAACCAAAACTCTTTATTCATTCATCTTCTGAACCACTTATCCCTCACGGGGTCGCTGGAGACTATCCCGGCTGATTTCAGCCTGATTTCCACACACAAGCACACATTCCTAGGAGCAAATTGATAACGGCCAATCAAACTAACATGCATGTTTTTGGAGGGTGGGAGGAAACCAGAGTACCTGGAAAACCAATGGGAGAACATGCAAACTCCACATAGAGGCTTTGCCTCCACTCTAGGATTCGAATCCCAGACCTTCTCGCAGTGAGGCCACCAAGCTAACTACTGTACCACTGTGCAGCCAGAACCAAAACTGCCAAATACAAATAAAAAATAAATGCACCCATTTATAAAGGACAATAGACTCATTTATAGAATAAAAATGTGCAAATGTAAACTAGTCATAGATCAATTTCTGAAGAGTTTTCTGATTGATTTCTCGTCTTAGTCTGTGGAAAGCTTCATTCAATGGGTCAAAAACTACAGCGGGTGTTCTGTTAGTATTGTCGGAAAAACGTAACATTTTCCCAAGTCAAATCAATTTAAAACTTTATGAAGTCTGATGTAAAACTTTCTGAATTGTCTGCAAGATACCTGACGACATTTTCTATCTGTCAAAGATTCATTGCTATTGCTAGCTATTGCATTCACCCACTGGGGTGAGGAAACTAGAGAAACTGATCAATGGCTGTGCAGTGACACACTAAGACAGACACACTCATTTGCTTACACCGAGTGAAAAAGAAACAAAGTATTACAGAAAAAACAAGCAAGCATTTATATATTTCTATTTTGAAAGTTGCATTCCGTTGTCTTCCGCTAATCCGTGGCCAGGTCACAGTGGCAACAACCTCAGACGGGAAACCCAGGCTTCTCTCACCCCGGCTGCATCATTCAGCTCACCAGAGAAGATTTCAAGGTGTTCCCCTGCCAGCCCAGCAGGTCCAGTGTCTGCCTTTAGGTCACCCCTGGTTAGGACGTTTATGAAACACCTCACCAGGTGTTTGAGAGGCATCCAAACCAGATGCCTGAACCACCCCACCTGGTCTCTCTCGACCCAGAGAAGCAACGCAAACAGTTCCTACTTTGAAAGTTTTAGAGACATTTATAATTTAAAAAAAGATTACATTTATTTCCTTTGTCATTAATAAATGGGTACACTTAATTTCTATTTGTATTTTGCAGTTTTGGTTCTCCATCAATGACAAATGATTAACATCAGACATTCCCACAAGGATACAAAGTTCACTATTTTAATAAGTTTACATTGACTTGGTGCAACAAAGAAAGGTGTTCACATGAGGGATGTTTGTGGTTTGGCCAGATGACATGGTGAAACAAAATAATATGTGTATAGATACCTGGTCCCTCAGACATCTCACCTCGGCTGAGGAGTATCCTGATGAAGAATATCTGGACATATCGAAGTCATCATCACTGCAAGACAAAGAGATGCTAAGTTGGGTACATGAGATGAAAAAAAGAGGAAAAGGTAGCCGCATAAAAAAAATTCTTCAAGGGGAAAATAAAGGAAATTGTTTGAGGTTAAAAGTTTTGGAGATTAATGCATTTGTCTAAGATTTTCAAGTCTTAAAATGACTTTAGAAAATATGACATAACGGCAAAACTTTATGTGCTTTTTTCAACTTTATAATTGATAAAAAAAAAAAGTTTGATAAAAACATCAACTGGACAAAGTTTCTGGTTAAAAGACATTTCCAGAAAGTTTGTCCAGTTGTTTTTTTGTTTTTGTTTTTTTTCCCATGATGACTTGGATGACTGAGAACTTCCACCAACATTTATAATACAGACTTAATTTATAATCATATTTGTTTCATTTTATTTGCAATATGTGTGTTCCTGCTATTGCAAATTGCCTCCAAAAAGTAATTTAAATACAAACATTATTTTTCATTATGGAAAAGGGATTATACCTGTTTTTACACTGTAAACTCACTGGAAAAGCAAGCCTAAAACAGAGTTTTTGTTTAACTTAAGGCACAAGTTGTAGCCGAGACTTCAGCTTCACGGAATTTATTTTATTACAGGGGAGCTGACTTACAAACCATCATGTTTTCTCTGCACAACACACGCTCCTTCACATGCCATGTTCTCAGGTTGTGTTTTCATACCTCAAAACATGAGACAAACCACAGTGTCGCACAGCCACTGCACAGAAAAGCAGTTCATAACAGAAACACAAACACAAGACTTATGAGCCGGTTCCCAGAAATAGAAATCTCAAAGAGATTGCTACTTTACAGTAAAACATTTTAAAGAAAAGGTGGTTAAAGAGAAAGCTTTAACACAAACAGATGAGTTAAGTTCTAACAAATGCACTGTCCGAGAAAATCATTTAAAAATCATTTCAAATATTTTTTTAAATGTTAAATGATAGGGATGACGTGAATTAAAATTACCGTTTGCAAATTTACATTTTTTTTTAAGAACAAGTTTTTAAGACTCCGTTCCCACCCTCACCTATCGTCACCAAGACCGAGATTTGCTGAAATGAGTGAGCTTCCTCTGCAGGGTAGCTGTGCCCTTACTCAGAGATAGAGTGAAGAGTTCTGCCATCTGGAAGGAGCTCAGAGTAGCTGGTTAGGATGCTTTCTGAACGCATCTCTCGTGCGGTGTTTTGGGCACGTCCTACCCACGTAAGGAGACCCAGAGGTAGGGCCTCGACCCACTGGAGAGACTATGTTTCTCTACGGCCAGGGAATGCTTCAGGATCCTCCAGGGTGATCTGGAGGAAGCAGCCGGGATGATAGAAGCCGGGGCTTCTTGTCTGAGACATGGCCCCGGATAAGCGGAATATAACAGACTGAAACTAAGTTTTGCATGACATACTCAAAATCTATTATTTCAGTTGACGCTTATTTATACAACCCTTTTTATATAAAAAGTGATCTAAGATGTTTTTAAAAGCATAAAAACACAAAAATTCTGTCTAGTTTGAAAGTGTTAAACTTTACAAATTGAGACACATTCAAAAACTTGTTTTTCCATAAATTGACACACACATGTACACACATGCAACAACATTCCATTTCATCACACACCTTTACTGTATTTTCTTTCTAACTGATAGCCATTATCTTTTACTGTGCAAATAGTACTAATAAATGAACTGTAAAACATCTGGCACAATGCTACGATGGGGAAACGATGGACATTAGCCAACAAATGTGTTTAAAATGGTTAGAAAATAATGAATCAGCAAAATATCAAACTTACAGTATATAGAAACAAAACATGAATACAAATTAGTTAATAGCCAAGTTTTAACTCATTCATTTTGAGCAAATAAGAAAAATAACAAAGAGTTTATACAAAGACGTGAAAAAAATGGTTTTGTTTTGTCTTCTGAACCCCTTCTCCGTAATGGGATCACGAGGGTGTCGAAGCCTATTCCAGCTGATTTCAGGTGAGAGGCAGGATACAACCCAAACAGGTCGTTAGTCTGTTGCAGGCCCACAGATATAGACAACCATCCGCGCGCACGCACACAGACACACACATTCCTAGGGGCAATTTCATACCTGCCAAATCAACCTAATGTTTTTGGAGCGTGGGAAGAAAACAAAGATCCTGGAGAAAACTCATGCATGCACAAGGTGAACATACAAACTCCACACAGAAATAATTCAATTGTAGCTTACACTGCAGGACTCAAATACCCAACCCATTTGCTGTGAGGCCACTGTGCTAGCCACAGCACCACCATGCTGCTATAAAAATTAGCAATGCCTTTTAAAAATCTATCTTAATCCTACCCCATCTGCACATTTAAATATAAATCAAATCAAATCATTTATATCTGGCATCCTTCTTGCAAAAGCAAAATAACTTACTAATCTTCATAAAAACTTGTCAAAGCATCTAAAAAATTATTAGTCAGTTTAGGAAAAATTAATTTCTCTTTTATCTGGTATAGACATGTAGTCAAATGATACAGACAATTGTAAGGATATGAATACCAACAATGGCGATGAAATAACAGCATCCTGTACTAAATCATACTTTTTTAAATGTTAGACTAAGTTAAACTCCTTCTAGAATCCTCTGAACAATATTAGTGTCTAAAATAAACATTAACATCAGCTAATTATCTTTTCCCAATAAGAGAGTAATTTGATTACATAGCATTGCAAACAAGTAACAAAGCATCATTGTGCATACAAAGTGAAAATGTGGACAGTAACCACATGAGTGGAGCGTCTTGTAAGAGGGTGTGTGTGATGTAATACATAATATAAGCTTAGTAGGCTTCCACAGATCTGATTTACAGAAGGGGGAGTTGCCTCCTAGTGACGTGTGTTGGGGGCGTGGGAGAAGAATGGGGCTCATCTGTGTCACGCACAAAGGGGGAAGTGAGTGGGTCTATCTGTGAGCTGCTTTTGCCCAAATCCTCACCCTACTGCCCTCTAATCCTGAGCTCTCAGAAAGGCTTTTCCCCCTTTTTAGGATCTCCTCTTCTAAAACCTTGCCTAGTTACTCATTAAACATGTAAACAAAGAGGTCAATGGAAACTGTTAACTGTAATTTAAACTGGATTGTTGCTGGAATATTTGTTCATTATTTATTAGTTCATACCATTTCAGAATTGTAGAAGTTTGTGTAAGATCATAGGTGTGTTTACCTGTCAGTGTCCAGTGCTACCAGAGGTTTCTCATCTGGGCTCTGGTCTAAAGAGGAGTAGCCTTTATTTGGCACCACCAGCCTGTAAGAGAGTCCAGCACATTTTCATTTTCAGGAGAAATCAGAAAACATCACATTTGCCATGTCTTGCAAATGTATTTACATCATCAGATAATAAAATGCTAGCATACAATAGTTCTTCTAAGTATAACATAAACTTTCCTAAAATTAATCTGCAGCCTTTGCAATGCCAGCAGAGTGAAATAATCTCTCAGCCTTAGTGTTTCAGCCTAGTGGGTAGGTTTTCTTTTATTTCCACTAATCCACCAGAGAGTGGGATTAAAAGCATGAGCCAGTTGTCAATGCAGGACTGGGTTTGTGTTTGGTGGTTTTGACTCATTTCTTGCATTCATGCTAACAAATTGTTTCTTTTTTCTAACACGCCTTGTTGTGCTTTGATTGTGTTCAGATGCAATTTAAGAAGACTGTTGGCATCCCAGACAAGCAGACAGGCAGCAATTAAAACCTAAAGAAGCAGCACATATGGTTGTCATGCTTTGCATTTGAGTCAGCTGGATACTTTCTACTGAATAAGAAACAGAAGATCCAGTAAAAATGATGCTTCTGGTGCTAATGAATACACAATGCAAGTTTTCAATCGAACTAACCGACTTAAGAGAAAAACAATCAAGCAGAGAAAGTTGTCACCTTGTCCTGGCATTCTTTTTGGGTTGCTGATTGACAGGACTTCCCACCGTGCCATTCTTCACCGACGCCTTCCTGGCGAGATCCCTCTGTTTCTCTGGGCAACACAGGATGTGAGCTCATCAGTAAATACATTAGCATAGCTAAAATCCATGCCAGGGACACTAAAACTGTGATACACTTTCATTAATTTAAATATAATTAAATTACTTCTGAGAAATTAGCTTTAGTGGTTTCTTCAGGGCAGTTTTAATCTTTATTTGTTGGCGCTACAGTATATGGTACCAATCTGGTCTGTGGTTCAAACAAGACTGCAACAACTAACTAGTGTTTCTTTTCTGTACTGAGATACAGTATATCACATGAAGATCGTGTAAAAGCGATAATATGAAAGATAATATTTATCAGATCAAGAATAACCAGTTGTAAAAAGTTAAATTTTTTTAATCCAAATGAAGAGTTTTCTGAAGTTATGAAGTAAAATTGACAAAGATTTTACTGAAATGGACTGAATAAAAATGAAGGGGAGCAAACACCTAATCTAAAAGTATTTCCTTCAATAATGACAAATCTGATTGTGTCCTGTATCTCTATTAAAAACCTCTCATTTTGCTTATACTTGAAGCTTCTTTATCGTATCTGATGGCATGCTTTTGCATTGGTTGAGATACCTATCTGAACTTGTAGTGGAGAGGGTTTGTAGTTCATGGCCACTGTCTCTCCTTTAGTGTCGGGCTGCCCCTCTGAAGTGGATGACGCCGCCGGGTCCTAGAAAAAGACAATCACAGAAAACTATTTAGTATGTTGGGGTCTTTTTTCTATGTGCAAGATGTTTTGTATTAGGTCACCAAGCTTCTTTACTAATAGCAGGGCTTATAGAATGCAGTTAGCTACTATTTTACTTCAAAATGTCAGGTTCCGCTTTAAACAAAGTTACCCCTTTTCGTATTGCAACATCTTTGTTTAATATTTTGTCTACTAAAGTCAGAGTTGAGGATGAGCTGGACAGCTTCTCGACTGACCACAATCCTGTTTGACTAATTAGATTTGTCAAACAACAAAAAAAGTGCTTTATGTTGCATTTATGGTGGACTTTGCAAATGCAGCAATATGTTCTGTTAACTATAACTTTAAGAGGACGCTGCATCGGTCCATCGTGGTAAAGAAAGAGCGGAGGCAAAAAGCTAAGCTCTTGATTTACCAGTCGATCTACGTTTCTACCCTCACCTATAATGACCCAGGTGTGGGTGGTGACCGAAAGAACAAGATCACGGATACAAGCGGACAAAATGAACTTCCTCTGCTGGGTGGCGGGGCTCTCACACAGAGATAGAGTGAGGAGCTCTGCTATCCGAGAGGAGCTCGGAGTAGAGACGTTGCTCCTCTGGGTCGAGAGAAGCCAGATGGGGTCTTACTGTGAGGAGCCTAACTGGTATTTTTATTCACTTTGTTTTTGTGATATCCTATATTTCTTAACATTTGAGGTGCGTTTTACCATCACCATAGCAACCAGAGTGCATTAGGGCAGAGAGAATGTCTCCATGTAATAAAGATGCTGCTAATAAATTTTCTCATGAAGACAAAGTAGATTTACGTTAATTATTATTGATTAAAAATGCCAGTTTTTCAGGCTGGTCTTATTTAGTTTTTCAGCTACACCTTTAGACCAGTCAGTGAAAGTATTGTCAGACACTAAACCGGTCCATTGTGCAAAAAAGGTTGGGTATCTTGCTTTAAACTACTCATTGTATGCTACCATTCTATAGTTTATCTAGATGTGATGTAATGCAGATTTTAAATTTCCAACTGTAGAGTACAGAAAAAATATTTTCTTTTATTATATACAGCAGGGTCTTGTTCCTGCAATTTAATACCTGACTGTAAAAACTCCAATTGCTTTTTGCTTTAATAGCAGTCAATGAAACTGAATCCATTTCTGAGGGAACAACAAACCCGCAATTAATCGTCTGAATCCAATTTATCCCCATCCAGCACGGCCAGAAGAAACAGCTTGCTTCAGAACCTGTTTGCCTCCAACAACCTGGCAGGATCACACTAACCCACTGTGGGCTGCTTAGGCTGCTGCATCAATAGGCCCGGGTGTTTGGCCTGAGTTGGTAGTTCGGTGTCTTTAATGTGAGAGCAAGTGGAGATGGCTTGAAGAGGCGGCCGTGTGAGAACAGAGGGGGTTGCTGTTAGAGCCATGGTAGCTCCAGACTGAGAGAGGGGAGTTGTGTCGTACTTGGCCTGCTCTACTGACAGAGTTACACATTATGCCAAACCTACAGGCATTCCCTTGTTGTACACAAGCAATTTCACACGTAACATGGACGAGAGCTGCCAGGGATTTTCAATTTTCATTTTGTGCTGCTTTTCTTTTTCTGTGTTGAATAACTCCTGACGTATTCCAAAGACAACCAGTTTAGACAGGTTTAGGCCTGTACTCCAAATAAAAGTCACAACAGGAATATATTTAAATAACAATTTTATAAAGATTAAAAAGGGTACCAGAGTAGCTAAGCCAGAAAATGTTTAATCCAATTTCTGAGAAATACGACCCCATTTGAAGCTATTTGAAAAAAAAAATCTATAGTATTCACACTGGCTTCAAAACAGTGTGAAGTAAACATCTGCATTAGTCTGCATTAGGATTTTAATGTTACCTCTAAAGTTATTTCTAAAAAGCTGAGAAACAAATCCAAATAAAAGTGTGGCAAATAGCTTTTTAATTAGAATAACAACATTGTCGGGTGAAGTAGAATTCTTCCTTCATTTACATTTATATTCTATGAGCTAACTTTGAATTTATTTGCTTGCAGGGAGAGGAAAGTACTTTTTGTACTTTTTTACAGTGGGATTAATCAATACCACTGCTATATCTTGTTCTCTTCCAGAGACAATGCATGACTCATTCAAAGGAGATAATTCATGAAGACTGGATCCATCCATTGAGTACACACTAGCAATGTAGTCACTGTGAAATCACAGCAGCCGGGTGATGTATTCTCTCTGTAACAAGTACCAGCATTTTCTACCCCGTGACAGCTTTTTCCTTTAGATCATTAGGCTTACCCTCCGGATTTTCCCTTCACAAAGACGCTGTGATAATGCAGGATCATACCGTCTGTCAAAAAACTCCTTTTGAAATGTTCAGGAGAGCCAGCATTGAATAATAAAAGGTATTTGTTATTAAGATATTTTTCATTGGATTTCCTGCCGAACCAAAGAAATAAATTTAAAATATTAAAAATGGCCTCCTTTAAAAAAAAAAAAGGTGCAACATCTCCTTTTTAACATTTAAATACAGCATATTTATGTGAAACATCTTCTAAATAGTTTCCAAAATCAAATGGAATAATAATTACACTCTGTTCACGCAAAGAAAGATATAAAGAAAAATATTATACTAATATATACGTATATTCAAGACAACTGTCCTCTGGGACCATGGGCTGAGTGCTGACAGCTTCTAATAGATGATAAAATGCTGACCTGTAACTATGATGCTCGGGGCAAAGCATTTTATGTGTAGCAGTAAAACATTTGCCCATCACGCTGACCTTCAGCATATGTTCACATGTACCAACACTCATTCGTGATCACATATGCACCTAAAGGTTAGTGAAATGACCGTTGAGGGTATCAGTTTCATCTGCGCTCCTGTCCCTGATGATGATGAGCTACAAGGTTGCTGAGGCGGCATAAACACAGAGCGATTGGTAGGATTATGAATCACCATTCCCCTCTAGCCAATAGCAGAAAAGACTGATGGATCAGGTGACCATCAAAATAGCTGAATACTATCTTTATGCATTACATTATCCACAGGGATATGCATATTGAAACCTCCTTGTAAGCAGCACTGTGCTGTAAACAGAAATAGCTTGAAGTTATTATTCTCATATGTCTTCTTATTGAACAACGTATGGTTATTTGCAAATCTAAGATTTTGTCAGATTTTATAACTCAGCTCTGTTTTATTTCAGTCAAACTGGCAGGTGGGTGTAAACTGTGTTAATTTCACCACACACGTCTGAGATTTTGATGTTGTGTAAGAATGGATTGCTTGGGATTGTGAAACTTACAATAATGGTGACCAACAATCATTTTGATTTTAGATTCAGATATTAGGTATGATGATAGGTTTTTTCAATTTTATTTAAGGAGAATTAGAGAACTAACAACAGACAAAACCAGAGTACAACTGGTATTAGATTATACTTCTTAAATAGAATACCAGTATGACATGACATGTTTTGCGTTCATTTTATCCTTTTCATGATGAGTTCTTCGAATAAGACAAAATATTAATGTTTCGTCTTCTAAACCGCTTATCCCTAATGAGATCACGAGAGGTGACCCATCTGATTTTGGGCAAAAGGCGGGGTACACTCTGAACAGGTCACCAGTCTCTTGCAGGGCCACAAACACACACTCATTCCTAGGAGTATTTCCATAGCAGTAAATCAGCTTAATATGTATATGTTTTTGTAGGGTGGGAGGAAACTGGAGTACCTGGAGAAAACCTACACATACGTACACGGGGAGAGCATGCAAACTACACACAAAAAAAGCCAGTGTTTCAAGGCTCGTCCCAACTCCAGAACTCAAACGCAGACCTTGCTGTGATGCAACCATGCTAACCACTCCACCACCATGCAGCAATAATATTAATATTAGAAATCATATCAGTTGGCATCCTTCTGTCTCTAGAGACAATGGATTCTGCACCTGGATACTAAATAAGCTAACTAAGCCAATGCGGGAGCTGTACCTCCTGCAAACGTGATAGGTGGTATGAGTCATGGCAGGAGCAGTGGCAGACTGACTTTTTTTTTTTTTTTTTTTTACAGTTTCCGGATCTTTATGACTGAGTGCTGGATCTCTGTTTTTCTTGACCTGCTTGATACCAATTTTGACAGTTGCACGCCACTTGTAGTGGTCAACCACTAGCCCCTGCACCACCGTGCAGCCATAAAATCGTGTAAAGAATCATATACACTTTAATAAAGTAGTATATTTCAAAATTTCTTAGTGACTTCTGCATGATTTTACCTGATGGTTTGCAGGACAGGGGAGGATTGGAAATGATCTGCTGAATAAATTTGAGGCTTTGCTTTGCTTAAATTCCAGAGGCAAACATTTAGAAAGCAGTAGCTGTTAAAGAAACTTTGCATAAAATGCAAAAAAATAATAATAATAATACCAGATATTGAGATGTTTGAATACACGCCTCTAGTATCATTCTAGTATCATTCTATAAGTCCAAGTTTAGAGAAAATCAACCATTATTACAATGAATAAGTAATTCTTGACAAAAGATATCATAATTTTTGCTCAAATAGAATCAGATCCTCCAGATGCTTCTCTCTGAGACAGTGATTTAATCCATGCTGTCTTTTCCTGTCACACCCAAATAAACACGTCACCAAATGATGAAATCTAAAAACACTAAGCTTTGACATCAACTGATGGATCAAACACAAACGCAATCTTTTTTCGTAAAATACGCAGGTAAATTAATCCAACAGAGAAGATCAATGACTTTTATATTTTCATACATAAGACGATGGAGCCCATCCTTTTTTTATTTATAAGTCCCACAACAGCAATCAGAAAGATCCAGAAAATACACGTAGCAATCTGTTATCTCACTGTCATGACTGAATACACACCAGACAAAATGTCATCATTTGCATTCAGTTCAGACTAATTTGCATTTGAATCTTAAAAAAGATGTATTTTGTCTGTTTTCTTACCAAAGGCTGCGTCTCTCCGTTAACAGGAGGAACCTGGAATCTGTCCATTTCTTCCATCATTTTGGCGATTTTTACTTAAAAATCAGATTAGACTTGAAGTATTTGTTGAATAGTAATGTGGTTTGTGATGCTTGTTGGGTGGAATCCCTTTCTCGTCATCATCATGTTAACAGCTCGTTTTCCTCCATCCTGTTAGACAGAGGTGACTCGACAGCAAAACAGCAGTACCGCCCTACTTCCGGGTACACCAGACCAATCTGTCCAATCACAGACAAGAAAACACGGAAGTACTCGAATAATTTCAGTAAAACTCGAATTATTAAAAACAACGGTAAATTTATAAAAGATTCATTTTATTACTTAGTTATGTTTTTAAATATTTTTTTTTAAAAAATTAAAAAATATATATGTTATATATATGTTTAAAAAATGTACAAAATAATAATAATAATAATATATCTATTATATGCGTATTTAAAAACAATTAAAATATATATGTATATGTTTAATGTTGAAGAAACGTCGCTACAAACAAAAATTAGTTAAAAAAATCAAATTAATATTAATAGGAGTTGTTTTTAAAAAATCATTTGAGTATTTTCCCCCTCCAAACAACAAATAAGCTGAATATAAAACGATCTGATAATTAAAGACAAATCATATTTATAATTTAAACGGACCATTTTGTTCGTTCTTGTATCTCTTTGAAGAAACTGTTGCCATGGCAACATGTAAACACACGGTTTCTGTTGGAGAGCTTATAAAAGCTCATTCTAACATTTCTATCTGCAATCAAAACTTGCCTAACCCAAAAAATCTTTGTGAAGCTTCTAAAATTTAGATTTCTGAAGTTTTTTGGCAATGCCTCCTCCCAATCAACCACAAACAAGAAAGGTAATGATTCATTTTTAGTGTTGCTGTTTACTTTGTCAGGACACATCTATTCAATCTATATTTTTTTATGTATATTAATTTCTGTGTTTTTTCACTTCACACAGGGGCCTGCTGCTGCTCCTAAAGGTCCTAAACCAACAAAAGCTCCAAGTAAGAAGAAGGTAGGTATAACCCAACATAAGAGGGGATTTGTTAGAGATTCTTAAAAACATGCATGCTCAGATTTTTCCAAAATGCTTCAAAATATACTCACAAACTGGACTCCTAAAATCCAAGTGTTTTGTAAGGGATTGTCTCTTATTTGTACACTAGGTTACCAGGCAACTGAGATCTTCACAACCATAAACAGAAATTTTATTTTTGGACTTTGATTCTTTTTGGATCATGTCACACATTATTGAAATTTACATGATCTTTTGTTTCATCTTCTGAGCCGTTTTTCCCTGAAGGGGTCACAGAATTGTTGGACCCTGTAAGAGGTAGGATACACCCAAAACAGGTTGGCAGTCTGTGGCAGGGAGACACACACACCCTCATTCCTAGGGACAATTGCACAGTGGTCAATCAACCTGACATGCATGCTTTTGAAGGGTGACAAGAAACCAGAGAACCCGAAGAAAACCCACGCATACATGGGGAGAGCATGCAAACTCCACACAGATGTACCACTGTTTCAAGCCTCACCCCCACTTTAGGACTCAAACTCCAACCTTCTTTCTGTGAGACCTCTGTACTAACCACTCCACCACGTTGCCGAGTTTTCAAATGTATGTGGCCTTAAAAAGTGCTTCAGAATCAGAATAATTATAAATATAGCTTTCTCAGATGGTTGCGATCTACCCCACTCTCTTTCTCTGCCGACACAAATAACTCACTTGTGATGTAGCAATGATGACTAAGTAAGTACATAGCTTCTGTATACATATTTTAATAGTGGTAAACTTTTTATTGATTCAGTCTGCTTTTGTGGGCACAGTGGTAAGGAAATTGGCCTCACAACAAGTAGGTTGGGGGTTTGAGTCCTAGAGTAAGGTGAGCTTTGAAACACTTGCATTTCTGTGTGGAGCTTGATGCTGTCCCTGTGTATCCACAGGTTTTCTCCGAGTAATCCAGTTTCCTCCCACTCTCCAAAAACAACCATTTATTTAATTTGATTGGCTGCTTTGAAATTACCCCTAGGAATGAAGTGTGTGAATGGTTGCGTGTGTGTGGCCCTGCAACAGACTGGTGACCTTTTCAGGTGTATCCTGCCTTCTCCCTGATATCAGCCGAGATAGGCTCTGGCCACCTTCTATCACCCCATTTAGAATAAGCAGTTTAGAAGATGAATGAATGAGTTTGCTTTTGTTAATTCATCTTCAATATTTCCTCCTGGTTAAGTTTTGTTCCGTTATAACATAAAATCAAACTAATTATTAACAAAAGCACCCTCAAAACTAAACTACGTACACTAATGACAACCACTGTATGCCTCAGTTAAATGCAGAATTTAATTGTATATTGTCACATTTAATTGATTGTGTTTTGACATTTTATATTGATTACATTTTCAACTTCCTACCCTCTCCTATGGTTACCAGGGTGGTGACCGAAAGGACAAGATTGCGCATACAAGCGGCCGAAATGACCTTCCACCGCAGGGTAGCTGGGCTCTCATTCAGAGATAGAGTGAGCTGTTCTGCCATCTGAGAGTAGCTTGGAGAGGAACTGGTGCTCCTCTGAGTTTGAGAGAAGCACAGTTAGCACAGGGGTAGGCAAAACAAAATGTTCTCAGAGCCTCATTGGACCAAAATACAAACATCTCTGGAGCCGCAACAAACAAAAAGTCCTATAATGAAAGCAACACATGTTGCACATATTTGTATTCCTCCAGGAGGAGCTCAAAGTAGAGCCGTTGCTCATCCAGGTCGAGAGAAACCAGATGGGTTGGTTCGGGCATCGGGTCAGGATGCATCCCTAGTGTCTTGCTGGTAAAGTGTTTGAGGCACGTCCCACTAGGGGGAGACCAAGAGGCAGACCCCAGACCAGCTGGAGAGACCATGTCTTACAGCTAGCTGGGGAACAACTCGGGATCCTTCCGGGTGAGCTGGAGGATGCAGCCAGGGTGAGAGAAGCCTGAGCTTCCCGTCTGTGGCTGTTAAGACTGTTAAAGGCCCGGATAAGCGGAAAACGTTGGGACAGAACGGAACAAAACACTAAATTGATTCCATTTGATGTATATTAATTCATTTTCTTAATTAGTTAAAACAACACTGATTTTCTGAAACTATCCTTGCCAGTAAGCAGCTCAAAAGCAGGTAACATCCTGGACAGGTTACCAGTCTAATTCTTTGAAATATTTTTGTGTCTTACTACAGGACGATGACGACTCTCTGGATACGGGTGAAGCATTAGACGAATGGACCATTGGGAAAGTCATTAAGCCTGTAGATCAAGTGGAGCTCACAGATGCTGTAAGAGATGCAAATATTCTTGGATGCATTATGAGCAAAAAGGCCAATGAGTTTGACATTAATTTCACTCAGAACATTGAATCTTTTATTTATTTTGATGTTAGTTGAAACTATGAACTTTTAGCCAACATTTCTGTTTTAATGTAACTAGGAACTTAAAGAGGAAATTACAAGGGTCCTGACAGCGAATAATCCACACGCTCCACAAAATATCGTGCGTTACAGCTTCAAGGTGAGAATGTTACAATTCATATATTTTCATTCACTTTAGAAAGAAAATAATGATACCTAATCTCTATCAAGATCAAGAATCAATGTGCAAGATCAAACATCAAATCTGTCTAAATAGAATAAAAATAAAGATATAATAGAAAATATGCTGCAAAATACATATCAGTCTGCATGTAGCATAAAAAAATTAATCAAATGTAGTGCAAAGAGAATGATAAAGGGGAAAGCAGCAGGTAAATGGAGTGAAAGTTTTCAAGAGTCCAGTTTATTGAGGGGACAGGTCAGGAAGGTAGTCCAAATAAATCATAGCCTCCTGCCTGAGGGGAGCAGCTCAAAAAGTCTGTGCCCAGGGTGAGCTTTCCAACCTGCTCGACCCAGAGTCCAGGAGACGCACTGATCCTGGATAGATGGAATACTTTGGCCAATCATCTTTTCAGCAGAACTTACATTGCACTGCAGTCTCTAATATGTCATTTCATATGGAATTATTCAAATATGAATGAAGTTTTTTTTTATATCTTCATTGACTGAATTCAATTACTATTTTTATGCTAATAACCCAACAAAAATAATGGTAACCATAAATTCAGGCATAACGTTTTTTTTAAATATACCTACAGAATTTCTTTTCAAATCCAAGATCCAGCTGGTTCCTGGTTTGTGGTTAACTGCTGTCTGATTGCTTATAAAACATAAAGCAATTTTGATAGAAAGACTTTTGGACTGCAGGCAAGCCATTAAAGCAAACATAATCACAAACAAAACACAATGTTTGGGGTGTACCCCACCTCTCGTCTTGAATCAGCTGGGACAGACTCCTGCGACCCTGTCAGGGAAGAAGAGATTCAGAGGACACACAAGTGATTTAATCAGAGTAAAATGAAACAAATCTTTGGTCTCCCCTGAGGAAATGTAAACATGTAAATTAATTCAAGTATTCCGACATTCTTCATTTCTACTTTGTCATATTAATTTGTGCTGTTCTTACTTGGCTTACATATTTGTTGAATATTTTAAATGGAACTAAAACGTAATACTTGTTTTTGCTTTTCATATGCAGGATCGTTGCTACAAAGCAATAAGTGCTGTGGATCAGGTGGCTGTTCACTTTGTGCTGGA
Source organism: Neostethus bicornis (assembly GCA_902685375.1). Classification (NCBI taxonomy): domain Eukaryota; kingdom Metazoa; phylum Chordata; class Actinopteri; order Atheriniformes; family Phallostethidae; genus Neostethus; species Neostethus bicornis. Next base: position 14,900,589 of record LR738557.1, on the reverse strand, counting down.
AGGCAGCCTGATGCATCAAAACTCTGAAGAAGCTCGCAGATGGAGAATAAAGGAGGGCATTCCTGAAAGTTCGGAAATTTTACTTTTAAAATCTTTTTGTACAAATCTCAAAGTAGATTATTATTTTATAATTACATTAGCTAGTGATTCTTTTTTCTTGTAGTGGTTGTTTAGCGCCTCCAGATTTAACTTTGAGTTGAGTTATTAAATTAATGAAACTTTGCGTGTGTGTTAAAATTTACATCTCTACCTTATTCAGAAAATTTTACTGTTCAAACGGACGAAGAAGTTGAAGATGAGGAGTTGCCATCTTCGGTAAAAAAATGAAATATTTTAATAGAAATAACATCACTATCAGTTGTTGTTGATGTCTAACAACATCAAAAACATACTTGGAGTGTTTGTTTTTTCCATTTCATTCGTGCATATTTGAGTAATTTGCAAACTCTCCCATGCAGTATTCAAAAATCATTCAGATACCCTGTTGTTATTTTTATACCTTTTGTTCTCCACCATTTGTCTAGACTATGTGAATTGCACATAAATAAATGTAAAGATATTTATTTCTTGATCTTACACAGATTACACCTGTGGAGAATGGAGCAGAAGCTGAAGAAGCTGGAGAAGATGAGAGACGAGACAGTACATACTCTGAACTTGAAACCGTTGAGCTGAAACTTAAAAACCAGTTCAATTTCAGTGAGAGGGCCTCCCAGACGCTTAACAATCCATTAGGGGTTAGTATGAGCAGGATTTTTAGGGTTCTATCTAACCATTAACTGATTGATTGTGGACACAAGATGATTTTCCTGTCTTTCCAGGAAAGAAGCTGTCAAACAGAGCCTCCTCCACGTAGTACATTTACTGATACAGCTAACCAGGTGATGCTTTTCACTGCTTGTTCAACAAATCTTTCTGTCCCTGCTTGTTTTCTCACTGATGTGCATCAGTGGATGTTTTTGCTCTTTTTGTATGACGACTACTGTACATTATTTCTTTTGCAGTGGGAGATCTATGATGCCTACCAGAAGGAGCTGAAGATACAAGAAGTAAAAAAAGAGTGGCAGAAACCACTACCCAAGAAGAAACCAAAAGGAAAAACGAAGAAGAAAAAAGTGATTTTGGATAATCAAGTATGTACACTTTAACGATACACTCAAACTCCTAAAAGTACACTGCATGATTTGGCCTTTTTTTATGCATAGCAATCAAATTTTATAGACATTCTGTATATATTATGTTCATATTTTATTGCAGGCCGATGAAGTCAACAGAGTTTACACAGTGTCTAAGATCTTTGAAAGAATGATCAATCAAAATACCTATGATGAAATAGCACAAGGTAATTTTTATTTTGTCCCAAACCACAAAAAGATTCAAAAACTTTTTATAGTCAGATCCAAGTGGATTGAAATGATGTTTCTACAACTTTAATAACAATATAATGCAATCCATCCGCTTCTGTTTTCTCTCCCGATCCCTCTCTTTTTCTTTCGCCTCGTTAGATTTTAGATACTTTGAGGATGCTTCAGATGAGTTTAGGGATCAGAGTGGCACCCTTTTGCCTTTGTGGAAATTTCAGTTTGACAGGGCCAAAAGACTTTCTGTTACTGCCCTCTGCTGGTAGGCTTCATATTCAACTTTACTCAAATGTTTTTGACCAATGATATGGTTTACAATATAAATAAATAAATGAATTACTCTATTCATCCCTCAAACATATTTATATATATACATTTGCATATATAAATATATATATGAAAATGAACATATGTATGTTTTCTTACCAGGAATCACAAATACCCAGATCTCTTTGCTGCAGGAATGGGATCATGTAAGTGCAATGAATGATTTGATCTGCTTTTTGTTTTTTTTACTAGAATAGTTTTGTTTTACATCCTTCAGTAGCTTGTCTTGTTCTTCTGTTCTGATTAGATGACTTCAGCAAACAGGGCCGTGGCATGGTCATCTTGTACTCCATGAAGAACTCTGGTTATCCAGAGCACGTGTACTTGACAGCCTCAGGTGTTCTATGCTTGGACATTCACGAAAAGCATACCTACTTGATAGCAGTGGGTTTCTATGATGGTTGTGTGGCTGTCTACAATTTGAGGGTGGATTTAGAGGATCCTGTTTACAAAAGCACTGCAAAGACTGGGAAGCACACTGATCCAGTCTGGCAGGTGAGAGTAGGGGGTCTGGCAGAGATGAACTGGGTGTTGTATATGTGTGTATGTTTGAGTAAATGTCAGCCACTTCCCTTTATCATGCTTTGTTTACACACTCAGTGCCATCAGTAAATTTTGAGCATGCAATAATTCTTGGATAAATGAATTTTAACTTTTACTTGCTGTTGCCTTAAAAAAGCAGCAAGTATTTTTTTTCTGTTTACTTTATTATAGCCCCTTTATGACGCGTAAGATGTCCCAGTTAGTATTGACCAATTTTAGTGATTTTAGTCCGGCTTTATTTGGAGTCACGTGCACCCATACAGATTTTTTAATTTTTTGCTTAGTTTTTGTAATATTTCAATTTTAGTGATTTACCCCCCCGACCCACTCCCCGACTTGAACTGAACTCTTCACAAAGCTCAATAACTCAAGAAATATTTTATTTAGAAACACAAATTTAGCTTCAAAATACTCACAAGATACACAAAAGGAGGATTTTATTGCATCTTGTTGGAGTTTCTGGTCCAACAAAATTGATATATGACCGTTTAAATACTGGAAAAGTTCAGGGAAAGGCCCTCGCTCAACCAAAACAGAGCAAGAGACATGTTTCTTCTTTTTTTGTGTGATTCAAAAGTACAAAAAGTTCTATAGGTCTATCCATTTTTATCCTACAGTCAGAAATTTGGCATCAAAACGGAGGAAATTTGGTCCTCCAAAATAAAAATGAACTCGAAGAAGATGTTTTTATTCAAGCTACTGTTTTCCTGCTACAGCACTCTAACCAAGCCATGTTTTCTCATTCACTCGGATGCAATTTTGAGAGAGACTGAAAACAAAAAATTAGGTCTTTTAAAACTGCCGTTAATTAAATTCTGTTACGTCTTAAAAATTAAAAAACATTCTTGCGTAGCTGAAACCCTTGTTCCTCTCACAGTCAAAAAATTCTTTTCTGAGGTTTTGAATTTTTTTTACAATAAATGACAGTTCTGTCCCTGAAATATTCAGAAGTACGCATGTGCCAACCAAAAGTGTGTGTGTGCGTGCTTGCGTTAGTATGTGTGAGTGAGCCTGCAGCGTGCAGATGGCTGAAGGAAAGAAAAAAGAACTGTTTTACGGAAATGATCTAAAAAATAATTATATATTCAACTTATATAATGCTTTAAAAGGGTGATTGTCTATGCCACAGAGGGGCTGTGTTAGTTTTGTGTTTAGTTTGGGTGTGTTTGAACTAATTAGGGCTACAGAGCGCGTGTGCGGTGGGTACTAGTCATGATGGGGCTTGTTGTCCCCTTTCAGCATTTTAACATAACTCGGCATCTCATAACTAGCCGCTGTTTAACTAAAACAGCACATTTCTAGTTGTACTTGTTTGCTTTAAGTTTTGCCATTCAAAAAATGTACCTTAGTATCTTATTTTGAGACAAGAATAAGTTGGTAAAATGTGGTTTTCTGTGGAATGCAATTTTTTGATTTCTAACTCAGAATTTCAAAGAAAGATTTCCCTTACAGTATTTTGTCATATGCTAATTGCTGATATGTTTCTCTCTACAGGTGCATTGGCAGGCAGATGACATGGAGAATAATCACAACTTTTATTCTGTGTCATCTGATGGTCGAGTTGTGTCTTATACACTCGTGAAGGTCACTTAAAACATTTTTTATTAACTAATAGTATATGTTTCTGGAATTGAAAATTGACATGCATTACAAATAAAAAAATTTTTTATGTTAAATGCATCTTTTCAACATACTTTTTTTTTTATTGATTAGCATCTCTATGTGTGTTTGCATGATTGCAGAATGAGCTGATCTTTACAGACATCATCAGACTAACAATCCCTGGTGTTGAGGTAGAGGGACAAGAGGGGCCACAGCTGCCCCCCATTGGTAAGTTGAACAAAGAAACTTATTACTGTACACACTTTGTAGATATGTAATTGTTATTGTTCAGAATATCAGTTTGGTGTCTTTAACCATGTGTGTCCTTACACTTCTCGTGAACAGCTTGTGGCACATCCTTTGACTTCCACAAGACGATCGATTATCTGTTTCTGGTTGGTACTGAGGACGGCAAAGTACACAAGGTCTGTAACAAGCATTTCATCATGCGAGACATGACTAGATGACATTCCTAAAATAGCATCAGCTGTTGTTGACATGACTCAGTTTGACATTCATACCTCCAGTTACAAATAGAGAATGCTTAAAATTCTCCTTTGGCTAATGTGAGCATCTGTACCAGACACACTGTTTGTCCAACTTAAGATTTATTGACATTAATCCCTAGATTAAATTAATAGTATTTCAAAATTATTTTATTTTATTTCTTTTGTAGTTACATTTTTTTTCACGTTTAGCAGCGGTTTGGTACTTCCTGTGATTTTTTTAATTGGATCATAAATCTTTGGTCTTTTCTCTGTAGAGGGCGTCAGTTTTCTTCATTTAAACATGTTTTCTGGATAGACGGTTTCTGGATAGTTTGTGATTATGGTCACACACATGCTGAACACTAAATTGATGAGAAGCTACTTAGATTTATTTAACTGGATCATAAATCTTCTTTGAGCTTTTCTCTGTAGAGGGCGTCAGTTTTCTTCATCTAAACATGTTTTCTGGATAGTTTGTGATTATGATCACACACATGCTGAACACTGAGTAGATGTGAAGCAGTTAAAAGTAGACAGACTTCTCTCAACTTCAATTTACACGCTGTGTTTCCTTATAAAACTTCTTTTGAATATTTAAAGGACATCTTTGCTTAAAAACTTTTGTATGATAATGTTTCTTTTTTTGCAAAAAAACTATTATACTAAAGCTTTTTTTTGTTTCCATTGACTAGTGTTCCAAAACCTATTCAAGTCAGTTCTTGGAGACTTATGATGCCCACACCATGTCAGTAGACACAGTGAGATGGAACTATTACCATCCAAAGGTTTTCCTCTCCTCCAGTTCAGACTGGACTGTCAAGATTTGGGACCATACCATAACGTAAGAGACAAGTACACTGGTTCACATTTTTTATCACCTTAAAATTTCGTTTCGTCTTTAGAACTGCTTATCTCTAACGAGATGCAGGCGTGCAGGAGCCTATTCCAGCTAATTCTAGGCAGTATACCCCCTGAACAAGTCACCAGTCTATTGCAGGGCCATGCACACACAACCATCCACACACACACACACACACACACACACACACACATTCATTCCTACGGACAATTTTGTTGTGACTAACTTACCTGACATGCATGTTTTTGGAGGGTGGGAGGAAACCGGAGGACCCGGAGAAAACACACATAGATATGGGGAGAACATGCAAACTCTATATAGAAAGGTCAGTGTTTCAAGCCTCAACCCCACTCCGGGACATGAACCCTGACCTTCTTGCTGCAGAGGCCACTGTGCTAACCACTGCACTACCATGCAGCCCACCTCAATGTTGCTGATGATATATTTAAATCAATATAACCTATAGAATACATAATATATTTTAAGTTTTTTTGCCATTGCAAGTTTGAGCCTAGTTTAATATGAAGTATTTTGTATTGGTAATAAGGCGCTGTCCCACTGCTAACAGAAATAAGTTTCCTACTTTGCAACAACGGCCGCTTTAAGGTTGTTTTGTTCCCCAACTTGCAATTTTGCAGCTGTTGTGGGGGGCAAAAAAAACTGCAACAATTTTGAATGAATCATGATTACTTTCCTTTATAACCCCTTGTGTTGTGTAGAACGAGTGTGAATGGTTAGTTTCATATTTACTTGTTATTAAAGTTGTTGCTCTTCTGCTTTATAAGAGGAAGAAAATTAAAGACACATTTTACACTTTGTTTTTTTTTTTATGAGACACAAACATTGCTGTTAGTTACAGAATAGTAAAATGTCTTTTTTAGTGTCTGTATTAACACAACTAACACTATGTGAACATATTTATGCACATTGTAAAGTTGGCACGAGGTAATTACAGTTGCTGTAATGTTGCTGTGTATTAGTCTTTATTACCTTCTTATACTCGTTCTGGGTCCTGAATAATTTTCCTGGCTCATTTGACTAACCCACAAGGCCTCCCACGACTTGTCAGCACCAGCAGCTTGACTGAATAATGATAGTAATCTTTTGCTCATTATGAGAAGCACGTTTTTCAACAGTGATCTGTAACATCCCAAAGATACGAAATCTATTGTTTCTAAAAGAAAGCAATTTGATAATAAGGGAGTAACTAAAATCTCTACGTAGGATTTTTTTCATGAGTAACGTATTGTGTGCTCATTGTGAAATGTGAGTTGCTGAATGCTGGAGTGATTATGGTCACACACACATGCTGAACACTAAGTAGATGTGAAGCAGTTAAGGAAAAGCTGCTACACTGCCATTATAATCAATAAAACGGGCTGCTTACGAGGTGAGAACTAGTTTGTGAGGGGTGGATTTTTTTAAAAAGCATTTTAAAGTTGTTTGTTTTTTTGTTTTTTTTTCCAATCTCTAGATGAAGATGTTTTTTCACATTGTTGTTTTTTCACCTTGTTCATATTTCACATTCACTATAACGACAAATTTAAGGCTCACAGTTGAGATCTGGGTTCAACTTGAAACTTTGTTCAAACCCTCCAAATACAAGTTAGAAATTATTATCTACTTCCTATAGGCCGGGGGCACCCAACCAGTCGATCGTGGTCTACCGGTAGCCCACGAATTGGCTCCAAGTTGACCGCCAGGTGTGTTGGAAAAAAATTAAAGGAAATCAGTACTGTCAACTTAGCAACTTTGACGATATTTTTAGCGAGTATTCAGTCCCTTTAGTGGCTACAGTATGTAAAATTTAGCATCTCTCTGGTTCGTTTTTCCCCAAAAAAAGTGCCAATTTGGTGGGTTTTTCTAGAGTTAGGTACAAATTTTGGAGTCTGTGACGTGAAATCACGTGTTTGGTCTGAAATCAATGAGCAGCACCAATTGCTGTTGTGGTCGCTACCCCTCCCAAAGCGCTGCGTGCGCACGGGAAAAGTCTGTGTGTGTGTTTGAGAGAGAGAGGAATTTGCCTGTGTGTATATGCGTGTTTGAGAGAGGAACTTGTCTCTTTCTCTGCATCTGAGAGTGTGATAGAGAGAGAGAGGAACTTGTCTGTGTGTTTGAGAGAGAGCGAGGGGGCCTGTCTCCGGAGGTTTGCGATCTACCTCATGGTACATCTCATGAAGTTTGATATTTGAAAAGTAGATCTTGGAACTAAAAAGCTTGGGCACTCCTGCTAGAAGCTATTTATGTTACCTAAATAAACTCTAAAGTACACGGTTTCAAGACAAAAAGCAAGCATTTAACATCTTGAGCTGAATTTCTCTGGTCTAAGATCGATAAAATAATTCCATTACATAGTTTATTCTATTCTACCGGGTCGGGTTAAAAAGTAGCTTATATCCTCTCATGGAAAAATTTGTCTTGGGTGATCTAATCATGAGCAACTCTCTGAAAATGTGTCGGTTTCATTCATTTTTCGAATGTTTCCAGTTAGTACAGATAATAGAATCTGAGTTGTGCTTTCATCCCGAGATTGTAGCAGTATATCGACATTTTAGGCCATTTTATTTCACTAAAAAATTAGTTTGAGAAAAATGTGGACCAGTTAAAAACAGGCATTTTAAAGTGTGTGATTCTTTTTTAACATTTGAATTGAGTTTTTTTTAATTAACTATGGTATTACTACTGCCTGTGAAGAATCCACATCTTCTTCTCGTTTTACTTCTGCTTTGTTCAAAACGCATCTGTGGTGACCAGAAATATTCAAGAAGAACACTAAAAAACCAACACATTTTAAATAAAGTTACCCAGGTGCGTATAACACATCTTCCAAAAAAATGTTATTAGCAAAATTCCAGACATTTTGGCAACTCTTTAGAATAGAATAGAAAACTTTTTTTGTTGGACACAATGATACGGATGTTTTCCTTCACCAGGGCTCACACGGTACACAAGCAGACACATTTCAAATCACACACGATTGACTTATAGGTTGTGAAAGATTTTTTTTTTGCACATTAAATGACACTAAATGTCAAGCATTATGATTATTTTAATATATTACAGCTTAAGTAAAGAACACAGTTTTATCCACCGGTCCTACATTTCAAGTACGTTTTGTACATTTTGATGTGTATATCGTATAAACAATTTATTGGTTGAATTTGACCTTGTGGAAATATAAACATTTTACATTAATATATACAGTAAGTCAATCAGAGGTAAAGTGGAAACTGCTGGCTTAATTTAAAAAAAAAAGTTTTCTTCTTTAAAGACCTTCCTCTTTCTTTTTATCATGTCAATAAGTGCACTTCTTTGTAAAAGGCTTGGAAAGAAAAACGTTGTGATTTTTATTTTTTCTTATGTGTCTGTTTACAGTGCTCCCATGTTCACCTTTGACCTGAATGCAGGTGTCGGAGATGTCGCCTGGGCTCCGTATTCTTCCACTGTGTTTGCTGCAGTAACAACAGTAGGAACAGTAAGAGAGTTTTATATTAAATCCAACATTTAAACTTTTACACACTATTTGGAGGGCGGCGCAGTGGTTAGCACAGTGGTCTCGCAGCGAGATGGTTGTGGGTTTGAGTCCCAGGCAGGGACGAGGCTTGGAACACTGGCCTTTCTGTGTGGAGTTTGCATGTTCTCCCCATGTATGCGTGGGTTTTCTCCTGGTACTCCAGTTTCCTCTCACCCTCCAAAAACATGCATGTTAGGTTGTTTGGCCACTACATCATTGTCCCTGGGAATGAATGTGTGGATTGTTGTATGTGTTTGGCTCACGACAGACTGGTGACCAGGGTGTACCCTCCCCCAGCCTCAAATAAGCCGGGATGGGCTCCGGCATCCCTCGTAACCCAGTAAGGGATAAATGGTTAAGAAGGTGACTGACTGACACACTATTTCACACTGATAAATGTCACCACTTACCTGTAATTAAATCGACCGATTGTCGATTGTTTGTCTAGTGCTCATCTGTAGGTAATCAGTTGACAACCACACAACCATTCTGAATTGGAGTAGATTTCAAAAAATCATAGTGATGGTTGCAAAATTTTAATTCAAAGCGATAATGACGCGATATGTCACAAAAGCCAAAAAAATGAGGCGAAAGACGATGAGTGAGATGAATGCACAACCTGCAGTTGAATTTGCAGATTTTTCCCAAATCGACACATCTCCAACCCATTGCTTTTTTATTCACTGAGTTTAAGCTTAGTAAATTTTTAATTGCTCCACTTTATGTACTAAAGAAGAAAAATTTAAAAATCAAACATCAAAAGTAAGCTTTCTAAGGTTTAGCGGTTCATCTAAAACTACTCTAAAACTAAATTTTTGCTCACCAATTTACTCTCATTTTCTGAATCTTTTTCTTTAATTACAAAGGTGCACCCATGACTCACAATGTGTGAAGACTGATGACGTTTAATCTATTTTAAAACATTAATTACAATCAATACAGTAATGAAGATCCATGGGATGTTGGTTGACTGCTGTGATCAAACAGTCGTAGTGTCAAATAGGATGAGTCCCGGTGTTGTTCCATCAAACGTGTAAATTGGAAACAGTCACAATAGAGCACCTTATTCCCTTGATGAGATGATCCTTATATAGCTATAAACTAAAGTTTTGAACTTATTCAGAACAGCCGTAGGAAATCAACTTTGCTCAAACATTTTTTCACATCAAACAGGCTTTCTGCTCTGCCAGCAATCATTGATTTCAGCCAAAAAAGTCATTTTAGTGAATGCACTGTTGTGTATCTCCACATATTTTCTTAGTATGGCTGCAAGCTGTCCCCATCTGTTTGTCTTCACAGCCCGCGTCACACAACAAAAGTCCAGAGTGCTATGTCTGACACGTTTTCCATTCGGTGTGCCAAATGAAGCTGAGTGAGAGTGACAGATAGGGAAGGAAAGCTTCGCAATTTGAGAAGCACCTTGTGCGATGGTGTGGGTGTCTCATGTCCTGTTCAGAGCTGACACTTTGTCACCAGAGGCACAAGATGCCCCATAATGCACCCATCACTCCCTGCGTAGATAATTCCCAAGTGCATGTTTAGAACCAAGAAGAGTGAACACAAATAAGCTACAAGTGTCAGGCTTTAAAACGCAAACTAGAAGATTAATTACAGCAAACTGTGTTTCAAACATTTCAAACATTTCTCACGTCATTTTGAGCAATGAGTTTTGTCTGGTGTTTATTGTATTTTCTGCTCTAAAATTAGATTACAGAAAGGTTCTAAGTTACTAATAATGATGCTCAATAAAACTAAAAAGAACCATAAAAAAGAAACAATAAGTATGTTTAACATGTGTTTAAAACCACTTCATAAGAAAATGTTTTCACATTTCAGTGTAACTGTTTAAATTCAGCATATTCCTCATTTTATGTGACAAGTATCTCACAAAGCTCAACTGACTCATCATGAGATGCAAGTCCTTTGACGTGTATTCCTGATGACAACCTGACTTTCTGCTACTTTTGCCACTCTACAAAATGTCAGAGACACACAGTGATGGGTGTGTGTGTCATGTGAGTTTGTGTGTGACTGCATGCACATGTGCAGAAGGTTAATGAACTGCCTGGGTAGGCCGAGGTGTAAGAGTGACACACGAGAGCAGCACAAACAAATTCTCTGGTGCCGTTCTTTCATCTGAGCTGACTTTTCAGGAAATCAAGGTCTGGATTAAAAACCGAGTTGTTTAGGAAGTCTTACATCTATTCATACCAAATGGATGTAGTCTAGCTCAAGGTTTTGTTTTTAAAACCTTAGGCTAGAAATAAAAGCCGATTTGTGTCAGAAAATGATGATTTACATAGAGATGATTTACAAGAAGGGCCTGAGTAGACTGTACTACCTTAGAAAGCTCAGGTTCTTCAACGTCTGCAACAAGATGCTCTCCGTGTTTTACCATGCCATCATGGAGAGTGTCCTGTTCTTTGCTGTGGCTGCCTGGGGAGTTGGTGTAAAAACAAAGGATGCTAACAGACCAAACAAACTGATAAAAAAAAAAAAAAGCCGGACATGTGGTTGGCTCACCCCTTGCCTGCATGAAGGAGGTGACGAGGGACAAAATGAAAGCAAAACTGTCATCAATCATGCTAAATCTCTCCTACCCCATTCATAAATCTGTGGACCATCTGAAGAGCAGCTTTAGCAACAGACTTCTGCAACCCCGCTGCTCAAAGGAACGGTATAGAAATTATTTCTGCCATCCTTCATTGAAATATTCAAATTTTCACTTTCAAACCTTAAAACTTTCACTCACAACAGATTAATATATATGCATATATAAATGTTGTTGTATGACATTGTATGATTGTAACACTGCAGCACTCAAATTATCCTTCAGGGATGAATAAAGTATCTTCAATTCAATTCAAAAGGAAGAATAAATGCATTAGAGTGCCATCTCAGATTCCAGAAGAGACCACACATGATTAAGTTCTTCTTTTAAAGTGATAGAAAACCTAATGCATCCTATAGTTTTTTCTGAAGACAGCACAGATGAAACCTTTGACAGATGGTGTGGTGACTTGGGTTTCTTAGCAGACTGTTGATTCCAGATGGCTTTTATTGAACACCTTCATCTGAACAGTACTTGTGAAAAGGCAGTACCCCTTTCTCCTCTTAATAACACGATTACGCTATTCTTACATAAGCACCCGAGTTACAATGCTTCACAGTATGGCTAAACAAAGAACAAGGGAATTGGTTGCTTTGAAATTGCCCCTAGGAATGAGTGTGTGTCTAGGTGGTTGTGTGTGTGTGGCCCCGCGACAAACTGCTGACCTGTTCGGAGTGTATTCTGACTCTTGCATGAAATCAGCTGGGATAGAAATTAAATATTCTATCTTTTGAACCGCTTATTCCTTAATCGGGTTAAGGAGTGCCGGAGACTCTTCGGCTGATTTCAGCAGAGAGGCAGGGTGCACCCCAAACAGGTCACCAGTCTGCTGCGGGGCCACCCACAAATACTCATCCTAGAGGCAATTTTATGGTGGCCATTCAACCTAACATGTATGTTTTTGGAGGGTGGGAGAAAACCAAATTACCCAGAAAAAAACCTACACATACACAGGTAGAACATGCTAACCCTACACAGAAAGGCCAGTGTTTCAAGCCTCGTTTGTTTTCTTCATTTGTACTTGAAATTATTAATGCCCTTCAAACATCCATTTTTTCACTTCAGTAAATTGTTGACCGTGGCAGACTGGCAACCTATTTGGGGTGTACCCTGCCTTTCGCCTCTAATCAGCCGGGAAGGGCTCCGGCAACCCTCGTAAAAAATAGACGGTTAAGAAGGTGACAGACTCACTGACTCACTGACTGACTGACTAAATTGTTGAATTAGTATGTAGGTCAGTCTGTTTGGTCTTCTAGATTGCCTGTTGTGGTTGTCCAGGACGTTGCCCTTGCATGTCTGTGAACAGGGTTTCTATTTTGAATTGGATATGCAGGGAAAGTGGGGAAATTTGATCTCCTGCTGATTGCGTGAGGTTCTATCCTGCAGGAGCTGATTCTGCCTCCAGCTGCAATGTTTATTAAAATTTCCAAGCACAGCTTGTAAGGTGACTTCTGAGATAAAAAATTGGGCTTGAGAGCAAAGTGTTGTGGCCTCGATTGATGATGGTAACAAGGCTGATAAGCAGTTTGTATAGTCAACAATTTTGAGGAGAGGTGAACTTTTCTGAAAGCATTGAATGTGATACATTTCTAGTTCATTTTAGAAATTTTATTTTTGATATTAGATCTAAGCCTCTCTCTCCTGTGCCTCACTTGACCTGTAAGTCTGCACCAAAATTGGATTTGCAGTGGAAACAAGATTTCCTGTCTTTCTGAAGCTTCTGAGCTCTGTAGAACAAGTGCTGGAAGCTGAAATGATAAGAAAACTGCCTCTGCTTTGATTCCTTATTAGTAGTTTTCAGATATGCTAAGAAACTTAACCTAAACTTCAAAGAGAAAAGTCTGAACTCTGCAATATGTGACTATGCCCTTGTTTTTGTGAATCAAGCATTAATTTAGTCTCTGTTTCAGTTTTTTGCATGAATCTAGTCAGTATGCACTGCCATCAATCGTGACTAATGTTACATTAGTCTTTATAGTTTAAAGACAAAAAACAAAGTTGTTAATGACTGCAGTGAGAAAAGGTTAGAGAAAGCCATCCCATAGAGGAGGGAGATGATTGGCGACAAATGATAACCATGGTGCTTTGTTTGGGACTAATAGACTTGGGCATTGTTAACCTTTCCAGAGCAGGCACAGCCATTTCTCTGATAAAAAGAAATGGGTTCTTCTTTGTGTTGACCTCATTCGATGCCGACAGATTGTCTGATCGCATTCAGTCTGAGAAAATAAAAACTCTGTCTTCTAGTTTCAAGTAAATAAAGATGCATGAAAAGATCACGGGCATCTTAAATCTGGTAACGTTTGAGTGTAATCTGGTGGATATCATTAAATTAATGGGAACACCCTTCTTTTCATCTTGCACTCACTGAGTTGTTCACTATCATCCCAGTTTTCACATTAGATGAGTCATCAAACATCAGTAAAAGCTAATTTTAACAAAACATTTCATTTTTACTTTGTTCTTGGTTCTAATAGCAATGAATATTTAGACGTAAAAAGTGTTAAAGGGGGGGGATTCGGGATTTTGTAAGCTCAAAATGTCCTTTCTTGTCAGTCAGTTATCTTCTTATCCTTCTATCCCTTAAGAAGTTGCAGGGGGTGCCAGAGCCCATCCCAGCTGATTCAAGGCGAAGGGCAGAGTACACCCCGAACAGGTCACCAGTCTGTCGTGGGGCCACACACGTACTCATTCCTAGGGGCAATTTTGGCCCTAGCCAATCAACCTAACATGCATGGCTTTGAAGGGTGGGTGGAAACCGGAGTACCCAGAGGAAACCCACACAAACACAACACATAAAGAACAGTCTCCCAAGCCTCGTCCCCACCACCTTCTTGCTGTGAGGCCACTGTGCTACTCACTGCGCCACCGTGCTGCGTGTCCTTTCTTGTATCATATATATTAACATAGTACCTTTTCTTACCTCAGAATTGCAATATTTGTCTAAAAAGAACCAATAAACACATTTATTCAATTTCACTTCAGTTTTGGACCCTGTGAATTCCCCCCTCCTCTCAATCCACTCTTAGTACCATCCCCTGGGAATGTGCACAATGTAGCGTAAATCTTGCACTGCATCAAGTTTTTTTTTTGCGTGTGTTTTTAATTTGGTGCATTGAAATGGCCCTCCCAAGCATGAGCAGAGAGCCTGCTCTGAAACACTTCCTGCTTACTTTAGAATGTGAGCATGGTGAAAACCACAAGATGTGGCCAAGAACAACGTGGTGTTCGAATAGTACCCAAGTACTGGATGGGGGAGATAGCAAAATTTACAAACATGCGTGAATGACATTGAAATTCCCTTCCAGTATGATTCTGATGTGAACGTTAAAACATGGTCAAAAAGTTGATTTTGCACAAGCCGGTTCCTTTACAAGGAATAAAGTGATAAGAGTGTAAGATTCTGCTTTGTTTCTCAGGTTATCGTCTTTGACCTCAGCGTGAACAAATACGAGGCTATCTGCCAGCAAACAGTAGTGGCCAAAAAGAAGACCAAACTGACTCAGATCAGCTTTAATCCCATCCATCCGGTCATTATCGTGGGGGACGACCACGGGTCCGTCACCAGCCTCAAACTGTCACCTAACCTCCGCAAAAAGCCAAAGGTGAGAGTTCTTACAATCAGTTTGTCCACTTTAGGATACACTACTGTTGTTTCCTTTCTAATTAAGTCACTTTAAACCTTCAAGTTTGTTTTCTTCTTGTTAATCTTTACTTATAATTTTGTTTTGTTTTTTTTTGTTATGTGCAAGTTGTGGTCATGTTATGTCTTTTATTGTTTTATCATGTCATGTATTTCTACTTTTCATCCTTTATGCCATCTCAACCGTTTAAAATGTTTAATAGCTTGTTAGAGTCAATAATTGATCCCAAGTGATCCAAATCAGTTAAATAGATCTTCTGATTGCACATTTTTAACCTTGTGTAACTTTTAAAAAACAAAAGTACCCCCTCTCAACCACAAGCTTAGTCATGACAATTTATCACTTCTACTTTTTCTTCTGTGCTACTAAAATATAAATGTCATAAAATGTCAAGACACAATTAAATAACAAAATCTACTCTTATCTCCGTCTGTGGCTGATGAGAGCCTGAAAGTTGAGTTAACCTGAAGGGTAATCATGGTGGTCCTTCTGAGCTCAGGAGGAAGCCAAATGACACACTGAGTCACAACACTTTAATCACAACCTGCAAGGAGTCAGCGACAGCCTTTCTATTTTCTTCGTGTTGTTCAGAAAACTAACAGAAAATCTCAGTAAATGCATTCGTGTTCACAGCACACTTCATCACACACAATGTTGCAACTACTCAGATGTATACGTAGAAATACAACGATACGTTAAAACGCATGCATGCATTTCCACTTCATTAGTGATCTCATAAGAGAATCGGAACAAGTGCAAATGGGAAATAATTGCAAAGTTGAGCAGCACTGATTGTACTTAAAGTGTATTTTGAATCCAAAATGACTCACTAGCAATAATTTCTTTTTTTTAATTATGATTTTCAATTAAAACGTTCCAAGGATAAAACTAAATCTTAGTTAGTGTCTAAAAATACATATTTTTCTCTCTGCAAGACATAGACCTATCCAACTGTGTCTATTTATCTTTTTTAATTACAAACCTAAAATTGTACAAATGAGCTCAGTCAGCAACCTGAATATGTTTGGAATACTATGAGTTTAATTTTTAATTGTAAGAACAGCGAACTGCCATGTATTGTTACGCCGTTGTACAGAATGATCTACGCCTGGAGGAGCAACATGTAACGTTTTATGATGCAATGCGTATTAATTCAGACTTAAGGTCAAAGTTTCTTTTAGAGATTTATGATGCAACTTTTTCTTCTTTCGGCATTCCCCTTCAGGGGTCGCCACAGCAAGTCAGTTTCTTCCATTTAACCCTGTCCGCTGTATCCTCTTTGGTCACGCCAACTATCTTGATGTCTTCCTTCACTGCGTCCATGAACCTCCTCTTTGGCCTTCCTCTAGTCCTCTTTCCTGGTGGTTCCAAATCCAGCATCCTTCTTCCTATGTACTCTCTCTCTCTCCTCTGCACATGTCCAAACCATCTCAGTCTTGCCTCTCGAACTTTATCCCCAAAACCTCTAACATGGGCTGTTCCCAGCAACAAGGTTTTTATTTTAATTACTTAAGATTTTATTTTAACACTGTATCATACACATATTAACTGATAAGCTTGATATATAAAATAGAAAATGTGCATTTTTTTTATGCTTTTAATTAACTAGCTGCACATTGATTACGTAGACTTTCCTTGTAATTAAGGTACTTTTATTGCCCATGTCTGAGGAAATGCAACTGAAATCAAACATGCAACTCAAATCTTAACTTTTTTTCTCTTCCAGAGTAAATATAATTTGTTCTGTATGATTGACCAAAAAAAACTTATATTTCTGCATCTAATCTTTCTTTGAGATTTTTTGGGGGTTAAGTAAAACCAGACCTTTTAGATTTTTTTTTTCTAAGGCCACACCAAATTATGAAAATGTTGACATAGTTAAACATTTATCTCAAATCTACTGGAGCAGACATAAAGAGAACATTCCCTACGGCGTAAACTGTGCTCCTTGCAGTGTAAGTCTGAATATGATCCACTGCTTTCATTTGTTTTTTTAAAAAACATGTTTTTCCCATTCAGTTTCATGGGTTCTCGGAAATGAGCTTTTTGTTCTTTAAATCTTTTTAACTATGTCTGTAAAAATATTGCTGAATATAAATATGTTTTAACGCCAATTCATTCTAATCCATTGCATTGTGTCCAACTATTAAAACTGTGATGATTCTTTCCTGAATGAGATATTTTATTGTGTAAAGATTTTATGATGCATCCTAAACTAAACATGCTTTAATAGAAAAAAAATGTAATTGTGTTAAAGAAGCTTTGATGATCAGGAGATTTATAAAACTTTCAGGCTGAGATGAAATAAACACAATGGGAATCAACCAGTGTGAGGAAACTTTTCAGCTTTAATCACTGTTGTCCGTTCACATTGCTTGGATGTGTTTAACATGAACATGACCACTGCTGCATATCAGAGGGTTGGTTTTTCAAATGACATGTTAAGCAAAAGGTCATGTGATTCATTTTTCCCATGTTCTTGTGTGTTTGTGCAGAGCAAGAAGGGTCAGGAGCTCCCTAAGGGTCCAGAAGTGGAAGTAGTGAAAATGGAGAAGCTTCTCAGCTTGCTGCGTGAACCAGATCAAGGCTAGGCTTAAGGTGGCCACATTTTTTGTGTGAAGTAAAGAAAATTGACATAACAAGCCAAGTGTTTGAGTATGGTTATTAAGATGGAACATTAAGTGCTCATTAATTAGTCACATTAAAATATAATTCCAGTAGTTGTTTCTGCAGCACCTGCGAAAACATTTCTTGTCAAATTTCAAAATTTCTTTTCAAATACACTACGCAAGTTCTTTTTTTTTTTTTTTTTTTTTTTTTTACATATTTTACTCATCCCCCAATGGAAACATTTCTGTGCTGCAATACACCACCTGGACAGCGTCAATGGTGGGAGAAACGGGGGGGGGTAGGTACAGTGGGATTCGAACATTCTACCACTGAGCTATTGCCTCCCCCAGGTTAAATGAGCTTAAAACAAAAAGCAGTAAGTTGCTGTAAATAAAAAAAGAAACCATCCAGACATCTCATTTTGCAGCTATATGGTCTCTGGAGGCCTTTCAGATATATCTCAGAAGCCTTTTAATATCCCATCCACAGTGACAATTTGGCATTTAATACTTGAGTAAAACACACCCCAGAGCTTTAAACCACAACTGAAGTCAAATGTTGCCCCGCAGACCCAAATTTTCTCAATTCCTCACTGCCACAGGGAGCTTCTTTGCCTCTCATATCCTGTTGTGATCGCACAAAACCACCTCATGTGTGATTCATTAAATGAGCATTTCCCTCGGCGTTGGTAGCAGAGGACTGTTCGGTCCTCTGGCTCCTCATGTGGTTTCGATTATGTGGTTTCAGAAAAATATAGAGCGGAAGATCATTGTGGCTGTAACATAGAACTTCCTGCTGAGCTGATTAAAAACTGCTACAGTGCTTTATCTTAGACTTTTTAATATCGTAGCTTCATGCCTTATTATGAGGTTGAGTAATAGACTGTTATGGAAGTTTTAAAGCTTATTATGAAACCCTTTTTTTTTCAACTGTCCCTCATTTACTGCATAGAGGACACACATTTTTAAGGAGCGAAAACACAATCTGAACTCCACAACAAGGTTGCAGAAACAGTGATATTGGCTAAATAACTATTTTTGGTTGCATGCTTCTGTTTCGGTCTTCAGGGTCCAGCAGATTTAATCTCTTCTCTATATGAGCATCCTTGACTCAGTTCAGAGTAAGTGGCCGGTTGCCAAGTGCCAGAAGCAGGTGTCAGTGTGAAGACAACATTTCAAATAAACCTATCTGTCTTTATGCAACACCATCAGCACCAACTGTGCTCCACAGTTCACTTATACTTAGGAGTGACAGTGACACACACATATCCCACAAGCTCAGGCGCATAAAACTTGCTATTGACTGGTGTTTATTCATTGTTATTTAGGCTGTAATTTGAAATTAGATGGTTATCGTCCAATGACAGAACAGCAAGAGGGTCCTTTTCTCAATTGCTGAGTTACTTCCATCCATCACTGCGAGTGTGTCACGGTGCGTTTGTGTGTGACCATACATTCCCACTGACATCCCCGGTGTCCTTTGTCAAACCAACAGCTGGATTTGACAAACGATGGGTGCTTAAAAATAGTTTCCTCACTTCGCCACAGTTCCTCCTTGTCATCTTCATGAGACACACTCACTCCTAACATCAGATCAGCTTCTGGCTGAGAAAACTGGTGAAGCACATGCCGTAATGTTTCTGTCCTGTGCTTCCTGGAGCTCCTCACACATGGATGTGCACGTTGAAATCATCACTTGTTGCTACATTTGACTCATCGTGCTCCAATCAGGAGGTCAAGAAGTACTTGTGCTCGCTGGTCTGCTGGGTACTTACTTCACTCGGTACAAACACCGGCAGCCTCTCTGGGCTGGAAGGGACTCTGCATGCTCGGTACAAGATCAGACATAGAAGGAGAAGGAGGATAGCAAGAAATGTGTTGCAAGCGATAGCAACCAAGGCCGCTGTGGAAAGTCCTTTCAAGCTGACAGATTCCATAATGAAGATCGCTGGTTTAGTCTTAATCAACCTGAATGAATGATTTTAAGTCACTTCTGTTGTGTTCTCACTTCTTTGAAATTCTCTTCAAATCTATTTCTAGAAGCTTAAGATGATAATTACTCATCTGTACAGATAGACTGCACTGTTATGAATTATTAATTAATTTATTATGCATATTCAAGCTTAGATATTTATATTTAGTAAGTGAACATGCTGATTTATTAGGTTGAGGGAGCAGCAGGGATGTCTGTCTGTGCGTCTTCCTGCAGAGCAGAATGTCTTTTCTCTTTGTATTGGTGACTTTTTAAAGGTATTTCATCGCCGCGCCATAGTACAGATGGATGTTACATTAATCTCTCCGCGTGACTTTCTTCATCACTTGTTTTCCAGCACATGTCTTTAATGTCTGTGGAAAAAAGCAAAAAAAGAACAGCGATGAACATAAATACAACATTAAACATTCATATTGCCGAATGTCAGCCTTTTATTTTTAGTCAAACGATTGATATTGTTTGGATATAATTATTACAGTGAAAGTCGAGATAAGCCAAATGGGGTGGTTTGGGCATCTGGTTAGGATGTCCCGCGAATGCCTCACTGGTGAGGTGTTTTGGGCACATCCTACTGGAAGGAGACCCAAAGACAGACCCAGCACCCGCTTGAGTGGATATGTCTCACAAAGGACATAGTCTGTGAACACCTCGGGATCCTCTCAAGTGAGCTGGAGGATGCAACGAGACTGAGAGAATCCTAGGTTTCCCATTTGAGGCTGTTTCCCACTCAATCCCAACTCGGATTAGTGGAAGACAACAGAATGGAATGATGTGACTTGTGATTTTTTAGCCATTCTCACTACAATGGAGGGAGTCAGTTTTTAGAACCACAAAACAATGTTAGCCAATCATATGTGACATTTCTCTCTTTTCTGTTCATAAATGTTCACTTCATAAAATCAGTAAAAATAATTGGCATTACAAATGTATTTGGTTTCTGTGATGATTTAATTAGAAATCCCCATCTGAGAAAGCAATAAAAAAAAAAAAGAAAGACGAAGCTGAATTATTTGATCAACAGGCATTTCCTATTAGCAAATTTAACCGGTAATCATTTTTTTAATATCTGGAGTTAATTAAAAATAAAATAATTGATAGTTTTCAATTTCCAAACCTGACCGCCTCTGAGACTGCTGTGGTTCATATTCTAGCTGTTTGGGTGATTTATGAGGCATGATTGTTAAATTAAACATCAAGGTACAAATATTTATTTACCATATATTAGTAAATCCATAAAAATTAACTTAAATCCATTTTTATATATAAGTGTGTATAAAAACATGGATTAATGTCAAGAATGATTTTATTTCCCATCAATTCACACATCTGTGAGGACGTAAAGTGCTTTTAACCACGTAGTCTTTCTTATGAAAATCTGTCAAACACACAAGCTGCATGAGAAACATCCTCAACTAAAATTTATTCTCATTAGTTTTCCATTTGGTTAATTAGCATATCTGAACATTTACATGGAAAAAGCACTCAGAGCAACAAAAGATGGACTTGAGTTTTTTTTTTTGTGAGGAAGGACTACTTCTTTTATTTTATAATGAGATTCTATCGTTTAAAATTAATAAAGAGATTTTTAAAAGGAGAATTTTGAAAATGCAAAATGTTCATGTTCAAGTGGAAAAAAAGGACGGGCAAAACCAATAAACTTTCTGCAACAGATAATGTTCACTTTTTCTCTTTTTTTTTTTTTTTTGTGAGGTTTTGTGGAAATCCTTTAGGGATTAAACAAGTAGGTGCTCGTCTGTATTTTTCATTCCTCAAAAACAACTACAAAATAAACTAATTGTTTCATATTTGTCGCTTACTAATAAGTAATTTAAGCTTCAATCTGCAGACTTTCCTCCTTGACTCAAGAATAGAAACGATCCAGTCACATTGAAAAGACATCATACAATAACTCATTTTCCCTTTAAGTCACCAGTTGCTGAGATTAATCAACCTACCACTGAGCAGAAGCGTGCTAACGTTTATACATGAATGCCTTTTCAACCATCAATGTGATGTGCGACCTTTACCTGAGGAGACTTTGAGAAAAAAAATTAACACAACATGATGAGACTGAAAGCATTGATTAGTAGTTAATGTCCCATCATGTCTCTTTGGGCGTAATAAGCGTTTAATTAATGTTCTAGAAATTATTAATCTTTAAATGTTAATTAAAAATATTCCTGTGCATTCATCTGTGCTTTATCCTCGACGCCGAAAAACAGAATATTTACTCCCAAAGATGTCTTTATTACCAGTTTATTATGTCATCCATTCATGCATCATCTGAGCCGTCCATCCTTTACAGGGTCACAGGGGGTAACGGATCTTATCCCTGCTGATACAAGGCAAGAGGCAGGGTACACCTCAAACAGGTCACCAGTCTGTCATGGGGCCACACCAACAGAAAGCTTTTTAACCCCTCATTTTATTAGAAAGTATATTCTAATTGTAGTTAATATTTTTGTTATGCAAGATCTCGAAACTCATTGTCTCCTGATGTCTTGTTTTAAGGAAAGAAGTGCTGGTCAGTTTGTTAAATAACACAATTCTTATTAAAACGAAAAAAAAAAAGGAAAAAATAAGCTTAGGTTTTTGTTATAAATTGAGAAACTTGGCTGTAAAAAGTATAACAGTCTCAGTCGTCTTCCTACCTGCCACACTCTTTCAACTCCTTGGTTCTTAAATCCACGTCTCCTTGTATAGTTCGAGCATCCCTCATATTCCACTTTTCATCACATTACAGGTCTCTTTTGAGATGTCTGTCACCCTCTTCGTCTTCTCTCATCTCTTCTTCCTCTGGTTTTGCATCTCCTCTGGTGCGTTCCGCACATGACGAGTCAGGACCACACACTGCCAGCACGAGAGCTCTCCTATCGAAGAGATGCAGGCAGTCATAGAGAGGAGGGCTGTGCAAGTGGATGTCAGCAGTGATATCAAGCATAAGGGAGAGAGTGGGGCGTGCTTTGGATGCAATTACATAGGTCTCAGGTTGTTTAGGAAAACAGGCTCAGCCACCTTTCAGGAAGAGTAATGACTTACACCAGCTTAGAGGATGACAAAACAATACATTTCAATAATTTAGCACATTACTAGAAACAGATGGGGAGCATAACAAGCTGCAAGAAAACTAAATCATCCTTCTCTCAAAGGTATTGGTTACCAAAAGAAAATGTGACTAAATTTCAAATTCTGTTCTCTCTCATCTTGATATTGCATTTGGTATTTTTTGCCACATCCATCTGCTTTGATGTGACTAACAATGAGCACAACCTATCTGGCTGTTTCTTCATTCATTTGTTTTAAGATAGGGTAAAGAATTAGACATTGTAGACCCCTCACAAACAGAGCCAGTAAACACGGTTGATAATGGAAACTTCATATTAGATCACAATGTTCTCCACGGTGACAGTCAACCGCAGTGTCATCACTGAGACAGTCCAGTTACACTATTAGATGAGCTGCTTTAAAACTGTCACGTAGTCAAGACTGAGACGTGTCTGACCATATCAGGTAATCAGGACCAGTTCAGATCAAAGTAAAGTCCTCTTAGACCAAATAGATCACTATATTATAAGAATTAAAAGCCTCAAGGGGGTTAAAAACATTACCTAAATATGGATGTATTTTTATCATTTGTTTTAACGTAATCTATATCTTTGTATTTTACATATATCTAATAATAAATTAAGAGAGTTTAAAAACTCTCTTAATAATGTGAGATTCATATTTATATGAATATATATTTTTTATTTGTATTTAGTTGATAGTTCAGCTTTGGGCCCATCTAGTGGTCAAGAATTATACTCTAATAAAATTCAACCACATGAGTTGACCCAATGTAGATCTCTTTTTTTTACCCCCAATTAGAATTCCTATTTGGCAGCAAAATTTAATGTAATTATGCATCACTAATGAGTAATTTATGTCAATGTGAGTTCTTGTATTTTTTATTATAAATACCATAGATTTCTTTCTCTTAGCTTCATTTATATAATGCAGATATAAATAATGCACGGTATTTATTTATGAAGATGTGTTTCACTTTGTCTTATGAGCCGCTTACCCGTACTGGTTAGCTGGGGGTGCTGGAGCCTATCCCTGCTGATTTCAGGCAAGAGGCTGGATACCCCTTGAATAGGTCACCAGTTTGCTGTTGGGCTACACACACAACCATCCACATAGTCACTCATTCCTAGGGGCAATTTTGTGGTCGCCTTTCAAGCATATCTTTTGAGAGAGTGGGAGTAAACCGGAGTACCTGGAGAAAACCCACACATACACAGAGAGAACATGCAAACTCCACACATACAGTAAAGGTAAATGTTTCAAGCCTCGTCACACCCAGGACTTGAACCCTGACCTCTTGCTGTGTGGCCACTGCACCACTTTGCAGCCCCTATGAAGATGTGTGTAATCATATATAATATTTAACTTGTAAATATGAGAGACATGTAACCTCTGAAACCAGAGGTGCTCATGTATTTTGTAGGGCTTATCTAATGCAGCATTTTGCTCACTTCAAGGTTGCAGGTGCCAGCCTGCTGGCAGTACTTGTCCCTGGCTTCATTGGGCCTGTCGTCTGTAGCCACGGAGGGGAAGGATTTGGCAGGGATATGTTTGGTTGGATGCCCAGAATTTTTGTTTTGGACTAGCTGGTGGTCTCCAAGGTCTTGCTCCTGTCTACCTTGCCTGATGTTTGCATGCACAAATCCACTCTGAATAAAAACATATCAGGCTGCTGATCTGCTAAAAAAAAGTCATCATGTTTTTTTTGTTTTTAGATTAGTTAGTTTAATTTGACACACAATTCTACAAGTGAGTAACTATCCCGTTCCCGCCATCCTACTGATTCTCACGCTTGTGTAAAATGTTCAGTACAATTAAACTCAAAACATCACTGGATCTCCGTCTGAATTGAGTTGGAAGTAGAGTCTCTGAAAAGTGTTGGTTCCTTTCAGACTCTACACATCTCTTGCCAACGCAGCTCCTTTTGATGTTGAGGAATGCTCAGTAGTGTTGAGGTCAGGTGGCTACAGAGAAACATCAAGGACATACAGCACTCTACGCTTCAGTCTTTGTTCACAAAGGAGATCTTAAAGAGTTTTGATGTGTGTTTGAGCTCATTAATCTGCTGTGATGTAAAAATTCTCATTCCTGGTCAGTGTGGATTCAGTTCGATCTCAGTGGGAAAGTAGTCTTTCCTCAGGATTTGTACTATTTTACATCTCAATACTTACATTCCAGTTCTTTCTTGTAATCAGTCCAAGTTTTCAGGGTGCTCTCAGACTTTTAGATCCATGACGTGCAGATCATCCAGTTCTTTTCTTACGTTCACAGGTAGAAGTCATGACCCACTTTTCTACCCCATGTGAGTTTTCAAAGGGCATCCTTGTCATCAGAAAGAAAAATGCCATCAGGTCAGACATGGTGGCTTCGAGTGAGATTCTAATACAATCATTTTTAAAAGGTTAAATTTTTAAAATGTAAAAAAATGCACATGTGCAAACATTATGTAACAATATGTTTGTTTAGTTGGGTTACATTAACGATGTCTAATGTTTGACTACCGTGCATTTTTAATGTATTTTAGAAAATAATTTAAAGTAAGTTAAGTTCATACAATAATCTATTTGATCCATAATTTGTCAAGAGTTGCCCTACTTAAAAAAACCTCATCTATCTACAATGAAGGTTAATGACGTTCACCAGTGCAGGAACTAAAAATGCCTTCTGTGATGCATCTGTCAGGGTTTTGGGGATGTGGAATGAGGAGGACCCAATTGCAGGACATCAAACAAGGTTTATTAACACAATTCAGGTAAGTCTGTAAAGCAAAGAGCACAGGATTAACTCAGGATTTCAAAGAACAACAGAGTTCAAACATGGTCAGGCAACCAGGGTGACCTGGCTGAAAGGGATGGTATGACCCAACATGAAATTCCGGGGTGATTGCCCTTAAATAGATACCAGGGTCCACAGATGTGTGGCATCAATCCCAGGTGTCCCTAATCAGGGTGATGAGGAGTAGCCAGGGCTCCCTTTACCCACGGGCGAGGGAATCCTGACAGCGTCTGGCTCCATTGGAAGCCAGCTAAAGAAGATCTACAGGTGTTGAAATAACTGTTCTTCTTTCAGTACCAGGCATATTTCACCATCAAGTAGTTTTACTAAGAGAAAAGGGTCATTCTGGATTAAAATTATTGTTAAAACAAGCATCGATTGAATGACCAGAATATGATTCAAAAGAATTCCCTTGGACCATGATGTTTGCAGATGAAGGTTTGTCGCTGTAAGTCAGAATGCATGTGTATCAATGAGAGGGAACCAAGATGAAGATTCTGAGGTTCTCTTTGAAAGTTACCAGGATGGACAAAATCAGGAATTAGGACATCAGATGTGCTGGACATGTTAGAGATTTTGGAGAGAAAATCAGAGAGGCAAGACTGAGCATGTTCAGAGGAGAGAGAGGGAACATGTTGGCACACCGTTGAGACCAAAGAGGAGGTTGGATGTAGTGAAGGTGTGAGAAAAGAGGAGCAGTAGACAGGGTTAGTTTGAAGAAAAAGGACTCGCTGTAGCGGTACATAAAAAGAAAATCAGACAGATTGTTTTTTATATTTCTGCTGAGTCATATAACTTTCTGTTCCATCATCTTCTGCTTGTCCGGGGGCCGGGTCACAAGGGGGAAGAGCCTCAGACAAGAAGCCCAGGCTTTTCTCACCCCAGCTGCATCCTCTAGCTCACCCGGTAGGATCTCGACTTGTTCTCGAGTCATAGTCTCTCCAGCGAGTTCGGGATCTACCTCTTAGTCTCCTCCTAGTGTGACATGCCCGAAACACCACACCAGCGAGACACTCGGGGGGCATCCTGATCAGATGCCCGAACCACCCCATCTGGCTTCTCTCGACCTGGAGGAGGAGCAGCTCGACATTGAGCTCCTCCCTGATGGCAGAACTTTCAGAGCATTAACTGGTTTTGGTTTTCTTTCTCTTAGTCAGTCAGTGTAGTTATTTCCAAAGGTTCTGAATTTGCTTCATTCTCTTCACTGTTTCCTCTCGCATCAAACAGCTGACAGAGCGTTTTAGGAACGACCAGGTGAACATAGCAGGAATAAAATATGGAAAGATACTTTGCTGTTTTATGGCCAGATGTGGAATCTGATTCATTTTAATGTTACTTTGAATTATGCAAATCTAAGTAGTTCAGATGATTAGTCACACAAAAGACATTTATTCACCAAATGAAACCGTTTAATTTCATTTAAGGGTTTTATTTTAAAGGTTTTTTTCAATTTGTCCACCTAGAACCACATTTCTGTTTCTTTTCTTGTTCTACATGTTTCACACTGTTGATAACTTTCATTATTTCAGACTAAATCAAAGTGTTCAATAGGGGGAATGTGTCACGGGATTTGTGTGCATGGAGACTATCTGCAGCTAATGGAAGCAGCTAGTTGGAGTGGTCTGTTTATGCACTCCTCATATGACTCATGCACTGCTCTCCAAAGGTATCAGCAATGCTGTTTAGCAACACAACAAACAGCCACAGGTAATTTACTGGGAATCCAAACTGGGAAATGATACAATAACACTCTAAAATTGTTTCTTTTAATTTAATGTGAACATTTTTTGCTTTAGTTTTTGCTTGTGTGAAAGTTTACTCTTCACACAGAACAATGTGTGTGATTTCCTGCTGGAAAACCCACCTTCATCCTTGTATAATCTTTTTGAATCCTTTCAAGTCGTCTAATCCTGGCACTCGTTTCTTATCCTCTCCGATTTTTTTTTTTTTGCTTTTGTGTGACATCAAAGAGGCAGCACTACAACCATGTTACTGTTTCCTTTCAGCTAATAGGAGATAATAATCTGATAGCAACCAAACTGCTCTAAAAGCACCACAATCACTGTTTGATCACATCATGGAATTTATTCTGTGATAAACTGCTTTAAATTACAGCTGCGTTGAGGAAAGTTTGATGGGTTATTTCTAAATCAAACCTGTAATAAAGAGACATTCCAGGTTTGGTTTGTGTATTTCATGTAGGTGTAACTTGTGTGTCATGAAGGACCACAGGGTACATTGTTCACTCACGTAGAGATCCAACATCTATAAACCCCTGAAAATGTTGCTTTCACCAGCAACAATAAGAAAAGTGAGATGAGTCATGAGATGAGACCGAAATGAAAGTAGAGGATCATGACTTTCCCGCTTGAGTCCATCTGACTCATCACTTTATTTCCTCCCACCTTTTGGACCAGCAGTGTCGGTTTTGTTTGACCATGTGACAAACTGGTCAGCCTCCACGCTGGATGAAAAATGTCCTATATTTAGTCTGAGATATGATATGACATATCAAAGTACAAGAAAGTGTCCCAGTGAGGAGGTTTGTAATCCAAAGCTTAAGGATATTCCCAGATGATGATGAGGGGTTCATACTTCAAACAGACATTCATGCTTGTGTTATACATTAGTTCAGCAAGAAAAATAAAAATTCATTCAGGTACAATTGAAAAAGTACATTTTTAGAAGAACACATTTCCCAGAAATGCAATGGAATATTTTGACTCATCTTGAGCTCCACACGACTGCAGAAACAATTCTTTAAAACCTAGAAACACCAAAGTTTTCATTTATATTTTATAGTGTTCTTATGCTGACGGGATGGATTTTGAAGGTAATGATTCTGTTCATCACCTTTACAGACGCAGCCGAGGTGTTGGAGGGATCCGGTTTGGTGACCTCAGGATAGGATCTCTGCTTTTTGCGGATGATGTGGTCCTGTTGGTTTCATCGGCTCGTGATCTCCAGCTCTCACTGGATCAATTTGCTGCTGAGTGTGAAGCGGCCAGAATGGGAATCAGTGTCTCCAAATCGGAGACCATGGTCCTCGCCCGGAAAAGGATGGAATGCCCCGTGTGGGTCAGGGGCAAGGTCTTGCCCGAAGTGGAGGAGTTTAAGTATCGCAGGCTCTTGTTCACGAGTGGGGGAAGGATGGAGCAGGAGATCGGCAGGCGGATCGGTGCAGCGTCAGCAATAACTAGGACGCCGCATTGTTCCGTCATGGTAAAGAAAGAGGTGACCCAAAAAGCAAAACTCTCGATTTACAAGTAGATCTACTTTCCAATCCTCATCAATGATCAGCAGCAGTGGGTGGTGACCAAAAGAATAAGATCGAGGATACAAGATGAAATGAGCTTCCTCCACAGGGTGGCAAGGATCACTCAGAGATCGGGTGAGGAGCTCTGACATCCCGGAGGGGCTCGATGTTGAGCCGCTCCTCCTTCAGGTTGAGAGAAGCCAGATGGGGTGGTACGGGCATCTGGATGCCACCTGAGTGCTTCGCTGGTGAGGTATTTTGGGTACGTCCCACCGGGAGGAGACCGAGAGGCAGACCCCATAGTCTATGTCTCACAGCTGGCTGGGGAACGACTCGGGATCCTTCTGGGTGAACTGTAGGATGCAGCTCGGGTGAGAGAAGCCTGGGCTCCCGTCTGAGGCTGTTGCCCCTGTGACCCGGCACAGGATAACCGGAAGACGACGGAACGGAACGGGACGGGACGGATTTAGTTAGAGGCTCACAAAAAACACCGGCCACAAAAGTCAAAAGTAAATTCAGTTTACAAAAGGAAAACAGACTTCATTTTATTGCACAAATTTTTAATTTATGCAACTTGGATTTAATCTATTATGCATAGAAATAAAAATATGTGACCTCAATGTAA
The DNA here is from genome assembly GCA_902685375.1 of Neostethus bicornis. Taxonomy (NCBI): domain Eukaryota; kingdom Metazoa; phylum Chordata; class Actinopteri; order Atheriniformes; family Phallostethidae; genus Neostethus; species Neostethus bicornis. Next base: position 14,871,316 of record LR738557.1, on the reverse strand, counting down.
AAAAAGAATGCACATCCATGACATTTATTCATTTTATAAATACACAAAACACAAAAAAATTAAGACTAAATGAGTTTCCGTTGCTTTCTGGATGTTTTAGTTCATGCTGTACAGAAATCTGTAAAGATGTCACAAAATGTAAGACACAGCAAAATATTTCAGAGACTAAGGAGGTAAAATGAAAATGTGAAGCCATGCTTACAAAAAAAGAGAAAAAGGTACAAAAACATCAATGCTAAAATATTGTAGAATACAGCAATTTTTCACATTGAAAGTTTAGAATCTTTTCTTGAAAACTGGAATACCTCATAAATGATTAAAACAAGTATTTCTGATATAGATAGTCTGTGTATGTGAGAACTCAAGGAGAACATCTCTACAACAAGACAGTAGACAGGTTGGAGGAAATTTGAGCTTTTACAAATCATCTGTGATCATCTCAAAGTTTTGGAGCCAGAATTCTTCAATATAACTGTTTTATTGACCGTCCACAGAAAACAATGACATGTATTCTTTAAATTATCGATTTTTATTTTTCTGCAACTAACAAAAAAGAATCTGTTCTCATAAATATATTGACTAGGTTAAGCTACAATAACTAAACATGGCTCCATTTGGCAGCTTAACTTACATTTCACTAAAAGAAGGGAAATTTTGATCCAGACATTTTTGGCAATTGTGTTAAACTATGTTCACTGAAATGAGCTTCCTCTGCAGAGTGTCAGGGAACCTCTCAGAGATAAAGTGAGGAGCTCTACCAACTGGGAGTAGCTCAGACTAGAGCTGTTGCTCTTCCAGGTCGAGAGAAGTCAGATAGGGTGGTTCGGGCATCATGGTAGGATGCCTCGTGAGTGCCTCGCTGGTAAGGTGTTTCAGGCACATCCCACCGGGAGGAGACGCAGAGGTAGACCCTGGAACTACTGGAGAGACTATGTCTCACAGCTGGCCGGGGAACGCCTCGGGATCCAACCGGGTGAGCTGGACAGTGCAGTTGAGGGAAGAGAAGCCTGGGTTTCCCATCTGAGGCTGTTGCCCCCATGACCTGGCCTCATATGAGCAGAGGACAACGGAACGGAAAGTGTTTAGTTCACAATCGATTGTTAAGAAAGAACTATATTTTAATCAACTTGATAAAAACAACTGTGATAAAGTCGTCAACAAAATACCTCCCAAACATACTCATATTGAAACAAAAAATTAAAAGTAAACATAAATGACCATAACCAACCCAAATAATTCAATCAGAACTTTGTCAGTTAGTCCTTTTCTTTCTCTCATCTTCTTCCTCACTTCTAATAGTCCATCTGCAATAAAAAACAGAGATTAAAGATAGGAAATGACAAAGTTGTGACATAAATTAAGATTTAATTTCACTCCCACCAATCTAAGCACTCATCCTTACCGTTGTGAAATGAACTATGCATGTAGTGGCGATGACAAGAAGGCCAATGATGATGGAAGCAACTCCAACATACAGGGCGTTTCTGCCCAGTCGCCTGGACCCTTCATAATCCCCTGCATAGTAGCTACTTCTTGACTGTTGCAGAAAAAAACATCAATTCAAACTTTATGTAGAGATCAAAGTGTTTCACATCTTTTTAAAACCAGCAAAGAAACGTGTTCATTTCTTGAGGGTTTTCTTGTCAAAGTTTTATTTCAATTCACAAGATTGAAAGAAAGAAGGGTGGGGGTTGAATCCCATATGGGCAAGGCTTCGAACACTGGTTGTTCTATGTGGAGTTTGCATGTTCTCCCTGTGTTTTGTTTTTTCCAGGTAGTCTGGTTTCCTCCTACCCTCCAAAAACATGCATGTTAGGTTGATTGGATGCTACAAAATTGCCCCTAGAAATGAGTATGTGTGTGGTCCCACGGCAGACTGGTGACCTGTTCAGAGTGTACCCTGCCTCTCACCCTAAAATTTGCCGAGATAGGCTCCAGCACCCCCTGCGACCCTCTTAAGTATAAAAGGCTCAGATGAGAAATTTTCCAGCCAAAGAGGTGCGTGAACCGGCTAAAATCACATTACCCCTGAAATACTTTCACACTGTCGCTGATGTTCAAATTCCTAGTCATCCATCAAATCTTTAAGTTTTGTGCTTACCATGATGGAAAAGACCAGAGCCACAATGTTGACTGGATAAGCTGGACAAAAGCAAGCAAACATGACCAAACAGAGGTAGCTGTGAAGTTTTGGAGGGTTCTCCTGCTCTTCTTTAGAATCTAGGTCCAGAAATGTACTCCCACTTAAGGACTTTTTCTCCTGTGATTGAATCACTTTATGAGCCATTGATGGCAGTAAAAGACAGGCGAAGAATTTAAAAAACAGTCAAAATCTTTAAAAAAGGAAGAATTATCAGCAGGAAGTCACACCCAACTTGTAGATCCAACGTCTGGCAGGTTGAATCTGATTTTGTCTTCTTGTTTGGAAGCTTTTTTTCTGTGGTAGCTTAGCTGTGAGTTTGTAGGCAGACAGGCTGAAGTAGAGAGGTGGGAAAGGATCAGTAACACTGCTGGCTTCTTTCCAGGACCTGATCAGACTGTTTACCACTGCTGACCCGGCTTCTCACACTACACTGTGTAGATCAGGGTATCACAGAACACCACATGCATGATCTACTAAGTGATACTCAGCCTTCCTTTTGTTCATATGGTTAATTTACAGCTGTACTTCCTGACTAGTTTCTTTAAAGATCTCAGATATGTTGGAAAACCCTAACCCTACAGCAAATCAGTTTCTTCCATCTAACCCTATCTCTGCCATCCTGTAGGAGCTCGATATCAAGCCGCTCCTCCAGGTTGAGAGAAGCCAGATGGGGTAGTTTGGGTATCTGGGTAGGAAGCCGCCGCAACGCCTCGTTGGTGAGGTATTTCGGGTGCATCCCACCAGGAGGAGACCCAGAGGCAGACCCTGGACTTGCTGGAGAGACTATGTCTCACGGCTGGAAAGGGAACACCTCGGGATCCTCCCGGGTGAGCTGAAGGATGCAACCGGGATGAGCTAAAACTGAGCTTGCCGTCTGAGGCTGTTGCCTCACACAACTCTGCTCCCGACAAGTGGAAGACAGCAGAATAAAGATTTCATTGCCCTTAATTGAACTATTCATTTAATAACTAAACAGCTCCTTCCAAGACATGGGTGATGGAGCAAGTCCCAACTAGTGAACTGGCAAGGTACACCCCATCCTTTAGGCTCATGACTACAAACCTATCACAGATGTAGTAGAAGACAGTAAAGTAATTGCTCTGTTAATGTTTTATCAGTGAAAGATAGCGTTTGTTTATGTGTGTCAACAGACTTCAGGTCAGCAATCAGGCTAAAATCAACTGGGGTAAACACCATGTGAACAAAAGCATCCAAACTATTTCCTATACATGCCGTTATACTTCAAAATATCTAAGTAGGTTTTATTTCTGCTTATTCAAGAGGCAGAAGAAATTTGTAAGTGTATGCATGTATTTTTAAACTCCAAAGTTGGCTCAATCAAAAAAAAGTAACCATCATAAATCACTTTAGAATAATTTATTAGGATTTTCAAATTGAAATTGTCAGAAAAAAATGGGGGAATAAAAGGAAAGCTCATTTGGGAACAGTTCAAATCTTCACTTTAAACGGAGCTCCGTTTAACACAAATTCTTTTTCTGACTTTCAAACAAAATAAATCATTAAATCATACAAGGGGAACAAGATTTCTGAACAGAAAAATATAGATTTTTTTTTTCTGAAAATAAGTCTTAATGCCGCAGAATTTTCCACATGTTGTCTGCTTTTTTACCAATAATAGTACTATTTTCATTTGTAAGGTAAAAAATAACTTATTGCTTTATTGTAAGTTAAAAAGTTACAGTGTTGGTGTCCAGCAGTAGTTGTTTCTATTTTTTATTATTTTTTTTGCATCCCAGCCTGTCTGAACAGAGAAACTGCCGGCTGGCTGGATCAAGAAGTTCCAGAATGTTCAATTTGTTCCAGCTTTCTGATTTTTCCTGCCAGCCAGCTTTATCTGAGGTCCCGTATCAGAGCGGCTTGGGAGCAGGACCCTGTTCCATTCCTGGTTCCCAGCCCTAGCCACACCTTTCACCTCCACATGAAGCAGCAATTATATGAAACCATAAGATGGTTTCAGAGGAACGTGAGTTTATTACGACTAAACATGAGATGGGAAAAGGTTACGTGACCGGGGCAGTCGAACCAAAATGGATCAGAGTGATCTTCTCTTTTTTTTTCAGTACCAAAGAAAAAGGCAATCAAAATGCTCCTTCGTTGCCAGAAGTAGTTCCATATTACACTTTGATGTATGCCTACACACACACATCCATACACACACATGCGCTCTGACGCAACCGCACGCACCGCGGATGGTAATCAGAAACTGGCGGTGATGTTTCTGTTTTCTCTGAGAAATGTCCTTCATTAGTTTTCCACAGTGGAACACACTGTGTAAAAGAAAACAGAAAACCAACAACAAAAAAATAAACATTAAGAAGTGAACCGCACAAAAAAAATATATATTTCCAAAAAAAGAGGAAGTTAAGTCACCAAATCCCAGGAATCCCCCCGGCCCCTGATTTATCCTGTTTAAGTGTTATTCTTTTTAATAAGTCCATCATAACAATCTGAAGTAGTTTTATGAAAATGCATCATCAAATTTCATTTTTTTTCTTCTTCTTAAAGTGAAAGGGAGGACTTTGGAGTAAAAATTGGACAAATAATCCAGAAAAACTTCTGGCAAGGTACTCGTATGGCCGCTTTCCATGCGCATACTGATAAAAAGTAGCGAGATGAGCACATGACACCCAGTCAAAATGCTTTGACCCTCTTTTTAACCAACCAATGACATGCCGGCTGGTCCGTGAGCCCCTCCCCCCTATTTGAACCCCGTATTTACAGTATCTTACAGGAAGACATAAAAACATTGCTTCAAAACCAATTACAGTTAAAATACCATTACAGATTATCATATATGTCAATATTAATAACAATATTACAAAGGTTTTTGTTTTTAAAGACTACCAAAATATACATTTTAGGTTTTTTTTTTTCCTTATGTTTCCGTGACACTGCACTGTAAAAAAGGACTTGTTGAATTTGTTCTTCCGTTTAGTTAAAAATGTGTTGTTGTTTTTTTTGTCCTCTTCCCGACATCAGCGACAGTGAAATATAGAATAAGAATTAAAAAAGCTGGAGAAAGGTCTTTGAGTCCTATTGTGTTGTCTGTATTTTTTTTCCTCAGTTTTTTTCATCTTGGGTTTTTAAAAAAAGGGGTTACGATACATGAGGAGAGATGGGTGAACGTTATGTTGAAGTGAGATTAGTACGGCAAAAAAAAAATCAACAGTTTCTGGTTTGAAAAAGATATTCAGTCGGTGGGTGGCGCCACGTTGGAGCCTGGTAGAACGCGTGACCAGCCGATGAGCTTGTGCCGTCGATGGGCGAGCCAGCGTTCTGATCAGCTGAACAGCAGAAGAGAAGCCCTCCAAACGTCGGTGACCTGAGTCTTCTCAGTGGTAACCGTTAGTGAACGCAGTAGCAATCAGAGGACCCTGGAGACATGGGTACAGAGAAGACTACTCACTTTACTACAATACTGATCAAATAAAAGCAGCTTTAAATGTATTTCAGTGGATAAAAATACAGATGAAGGAATTGTATGTGACCTACCCCGAGACTGTGTCCAAAGCCTGTGCTAGGGGCGGGGCTAGCGGCACTGATGTAGCTGCTGACTCCTGAATCTTGATTGGCTGCAGCGTATAAGTCAGCCATTGGTCCGGGGCTGCTGGTACCCAGGAAGCCAGCTGTGCGAGAAGGGGTGGAGCCTGAGAGAGGGAGGAAAGTGGTCAAGCATCAGAGCCAGATGCATCTAAAAATATGCATATATGTGTGCAAACTATCTATTTAAAGCATGCAAGTAATCAAATGGTACATACACATATTACCTCTGACCACCGCGGCTGCTGCAGCTGCCATTGGTCCGTATGCAGTCAGAGGAATGGCTGAGGATTACATAACACACTATTTTATAGCACAAACCAGTCATTGTGCATAACTCTTGGATCATTTAAGCAGTAATCTACGGCTGCATCTGCTCACACATCTGTCACTTAGATCTAACTAGTGGAATTTTACGGTGTTTCATCACATCTGGCTCTCAAAACAGAAGAGAAACGTGGATGATGAAAAAGAAAACTCATGTTTCCAAGAGGCTTTAAGGATCACAAATAGTTATGCATTTAAGGGCTATTTGTGGAGTTTATTTTAAAAATGCAAATAACGTGTTTGATCTTTTTTTTTCTTGAATAACTCAAATTTTTACTAAGAATATTTATAAAATTACATTTTCCTTTAGTTTTTTTTTTTTAGTTTGGCCATTTGAGCATAATTGTTATATGTCAACAATTATGCTTGTTTTAAATCCTTTCTTATAAAAAAAAAAAAAAGAAATTGAACTTTTTCCCAAAATGATTTTGGGGAGAATTAAAAAGAATTTTCTGATCATTTTTAATGTAAAAATCTAGATAAATTTGTCTCTTTTTTTTTTTTAACTCAGATGAATTATTTGTATCAGTACATTTTTGTTCTATTCGGTTGTCTTCCACTTAATCCTGAGCCGGGTCACGGGGGCAACAGCCTCCGACGGGAAACTCAGGCTTTTCTCATCCCGGCTGCACCCTCCAGCTCACCCGGGATATCCCGAGGTGTTTCCCCGACCAGCTGTGAGACATAGTCCCTTCAGCACGTGCCTGTGGATCTCCTCCAGGTCGGACGTGCCCGAAACAACTCACCAGTGATCGTTCGTGAGGCATTCTAACCAGATGCCTGAACCACCTCATCTGGCTTCTCTCGTCCCGGAGGAGTAACTCTGAGCTCCTCCCAGATAGCAAAGCTCCTCACTATCTGTGAGTGAGAAACCCAGCCACCCTGCAGAGGAAGCTCATTTTGTCCGCTTGTATCCATAATCTTGTTCTTATAAGTGCTGGTAGGGACGTAGATCGACTGGTAAAGCACAAGCTTTGCTTTTTGGCTCGGCTCTTTCTTTACCATGATGCACCGATGCAGCATCCTGCCTCTAAATAGCTCTAAAGGCATGTGCATGTTTTCTTAGCTTCAATTTTAATATCATTTAGCCTCTAAAACATGCCTGAGTGCTAAAGGCACCCATCCCTGAACAGTTTACAAGTTAAACCATGCTAAACTTATTGATTAAATTTGAATACCATGACAACAAAACAATTCCTAACAAATCTGTCTGAGGAAAAGCAGATTTATCAGAATCAGAAGTACTGTATAGATTCACACGTGTGGAAATATGTGCTCTAATCATATTTATACATACATGCACTACTTTAATCTAGCAGTTTGTAAAGATACTCTTCTTCACACTGTGGTTGTTTAAAGAGCAGACAAGAGGAAACGTGTCTCCATGTGAGCATTAAAGGTGCTACTAGCTGGATTTTCTTACTTTATAATAACCTAAGCCAGCTAGCTGCAGGGGATTAAATCAAACCACAATTTCCCATAAATCTGCAGCAGCGGAGCAGTCAAGCAGGAGGTCTTCTGGAGGTTTTTCTGCTCTCATTTAGCCATTTTCAGCAACAAGGACATCAAGCAAACATGATTCACTTTGTCCTTTTGCAGCTGAATGGCTTCATGGTTGTTGTTTTTTTTTGGCTTTGGGAAAAGTACGGAGCCACTGACCTGCCAGCTCAGGGGGGTGGGATGATGTCAGGAGGGGGGTCCTCTCTAAGTGGAATTCTAGAAACAGAGAAGGTCAAGAGAGAGCGCTTTGTAAATACAGTCAGCAGTCAGACTACACAGCCACACACACACAGGTCTAACACAAATGAACAAGCAGACTGCTGCAAGGACGGGCAGGAAGGTGGGAGCAAAGGAAAAGGAGGGGCGATGAGCCCACGTCTAAGTAGTTTAAATAAACACAATTTTAAAAAGCAACTGAAAAGAAAACAGTTTGTTTGAGATTCAAAAAAGAAAAAAAAAAGAAACACAAAAAATGTTCTAAAAACACAAACAGTAACTTTAAAGATTTTTCTTTAATGTTCAATCATCCAGAAATCTGGGCGGGTTTTACTGGGACTGTGTGGAGAGAGGAAGAGATCCATCCGCATGGCTGATGTTCACACACCTTTCATGTCCCACACTAAAATCACCTACATGCTGCAGCCTGTATCCTTTTAGAAGTCCTCTGCCCTTGTCTGCAGACCTACAAAGAGACGGCTATGCTAGAGGTTTTACAGACTTACCTGGGAACTGGTAAGTGTATCCTGGAGCTATACCAGAATAACTGCGGCTGGTGTAGGTAGTAGTTTGGAAACCTGGATAACCTGTAAAAGAAAAAAAATTAAATATTCAGTTTTTGTTACAAATACTGAATAAAACATGTCTTTAAAAATTATGCAAAATAACAATGACCTTTACGTTAAAAAGGGAAGGAATCCATCTACAATTTTGGATTCAATTTTATTTAATTGGCCAGTGAAAATTATGTTTGACCGATTTTTAAGAAATGAAAAATAATTTTGTTAAAAAATAACACCCAACAGGACAAGGTGACATCTGGAGCATTACTGCACTACCGTAAGCAGCCAGTAGAGGGGGTAAAATCACCACATTGAAAAAAACTTAGTTTTATTTTCTCAATGAAATTTTTCTACAAACACTTTCTCCTCCAATAAGATCCTTTTATTCCTGCATTTTTTCTTTGAATGAAACATCTAATAAATCAGAGCAATTTCTTTTAACTGGAGCCAGCTAGACAAATTTAGGTTAGTATCACAGCAAACAATTACTCAAAAACTTGCTTTTTAAAACATTCTTAATACTAAAGCTATATTTTAACTATATAAATCCAAGTAAACAAATCTATCATTTACATTGTCTTCCATTTATCTGGGGCTGGGTCACAAGGACAACAGCCTCAGATGGGACACCCGGGCTGTATCCTCCTGCTCACCCAGGAGCATTCTGAGGTGTTCCCTAGCCAGTTGTGAGACTTCAAGTCCGGGGTCTACCTCTGGGTCTCTCTTCCCAGTAGGACAAACCCAAACCAACTCACTGAGGTACTCGGGACGCATCCTAACTAGATGCCCAAACCACTCTATCTGGCTTCTCTCGACCCACATAGAAAATACAGCAATGGCTCTATTTCTTTTCATATTAGCATATTTTAAAATGATATTTGCTCTTTTTGATCTCTTTTTTTGCAATAAGCTGCTTCTAACCAGCTTTTAATACAGATAGTATAATAATAATTATATTAATATGCTTGAGTGCAACAGACCATCTTAAAGTAGTATGATTACCCAAGTCAAGTTTTAGTTTTTATAAAGTTGTTATTTTTCTTACCTAACATGCCAATTCCTAGCATGAAGGCGTCCACCCCATAAGGCATCACTCTGGACCGGCCTCTGGCTGAGCCTGCTGGTGTCATAACCTCTTTGGGCTGGGCTTTCTTACACTCCACCTGTATTTACATAAGCATTTACATTTCTTCATTTAGAAAAGTACCAATATCCAAAGCAACGTGCGAGTAATGATCAACTTTCCAGCTCTGCTGTAACAGGAGACCACAGCTTATGCATTACATGCTGAATCAATTCAAATCTATTTAAATGGCAGAGAACATGTGGAGCAGGTGGAGCGATGGCGGCACAAAGAAAAACAAGCTTCCAGTAAAGTTTCAGAAATAAAAAAAACTTTGATGAGTCATTTTGCCTTAACTTACCATTTTATTGTTGATCTCATGGAAATGGATCTCGCACACTTTCTCCACCACATCTTCATTCTCAAAGGTGACAAAACCAAAACCTGGAGGGAAAAAAATCCAAATATTTTTAATGCTCTTTAACACAAAAAGAAAAAGAAACCAACTCCTACTTTTCTATCATTGTGACACAAATATCTTGATGAGGTTACATGTGTGTATTACAAGTGTTAGATAAGTGTGTAATAGAAGAACAGAAGGTGTGGTTCTCTAAACACAGTAAATTTGCTTAAAGGCAGAATGGAAGATGCTCTTTGTGAATACCAGGCAAGTAAAAAAAAAAAACTCTTCTTGGGCTTTTTTGTGTTTGGATCTCCAAACAATAGAAATACTCAAGAGTCATGATTTCCTCTCCTCCTGGTCTAGTTTTAAAATTGGGTCTGGTCCTGCTGTGCCTGCCCAGGACCTAAGCCTTCTCAGAATGACTACCAAGCTCAATCTGCCAGACCCTCTTTACTAAACCCTTTCTTTCCTTAATAAACAAGTTAGAACAGGGGTGTCATGATCCAGTCCTGAAGGGTTGGTGTCATCATGGTTTTAATTCTGTTCATGGTTCAATACAGCTGATGCATATAAAGTGAAATAGGCAGCCAATAAAATTTCCAACCAGTGAAGGCTAATTTAAGTCTTATCGCAAAACTATAAAGATCTTCCATACCACCTTTAACTCTACTCGTCTATTCTACTTCATCTGGCTTTCAGCCCCCAGTAAACCCTGTGACCCTGCGAGATGACCCATCAGCCCCTTTCACCCACAGAGCGGACAGAGATAAATGAAGGGGGGGAGAAGACAAATGAATGTGATTGGAGGAAAGCACAACTGTGTTTGTATGATGACCGTCAAGCTTTAACGTGTATGGATGCATATATCTGTATGTGTGTGTTTGTGTGCATACCTACCTCTGTGTCTGTTGGTCGTTTTGTCAAACATGAGCATGGCATCGTCGACCTATGAGAACAAAACAAAGAAAACAGGAGCTTGAGCATCTGACCACTCACACATCATTACCCAGCATGGGGGGCCATTGTCCCTCTTTAGCATCAAGAGTAAGAAGGGGAAACCAGATGGAAAGGGTGGGAGGTGGCGGGAGGAGGAAAAGGTGGGGTGAAGGGGTGACAGGTGACAAAAGGGGAAGCCTGAAAGGGTGAGAAAAGAATCGAACGACTGGGGAAATTATGTATGTGTGTGGAGGAGATGAATTATAGAATATCTTTTCATTTAGGGGAAAAAAAAACAAACTAGAAAATCTTTTTGCTTTCGTTCATCTTTTCTTTTATCAATCGTTCCCCCTCTTTGTTTTTTCCTCCCCTCTCTCTGGAAAGTTTACCATTCCCATGGAGACTGTGTAAAGAATTTCAATTAGAAGAACTTACTACCCCCAGCCCACCCCGTTCCTTCAACTTGTTTTAATGAATAGGATAGAGAGAGAAGGGGGAGAATGAGAGAAAAAGAAAGGAAAAGAGAGAGAGAGAGAACGAGGAAAAAGAAGAACCTGACACATGACGGGACGATGGAGGAACAAACTGCTGGAGGGTGAAGTTTTGATGATGGGGGAAAATCTGTCGGGGAAAGACGGTGAATTATGGAGGAGAAAACAAAGAGCGAGCCGGGCTTTTTTAGTCAGCCGCTTTTTTCTTTTACTCTCCCTCCTTTCTTTTTTGCACTCACTCTGCTGGCCTATTCATATTCCACCTTCTCCCTTCCCAGCCCCCCCACCCCACTCGCTCGTCCTTCACTGGCAGGAAAGTTAGCAGCTTCTGCTCGGGAAGGAGGGGAAACCAAAGCTCAAGAGCACGCTAGATATCTAAAAAAAATAAAAAAGTTTTTATTTATTTGTGTTTTAAAAATTCTTTTCAATAAACAGGTGTGTGGAATATGATTACCAGGGTTTTTTTTTTTTTTTTTTAATTAAGCAACAAGAGATGAAATTCAAACCAGTGAAACGTGAGTTGTAGAGGCCTTTGGATGCTTCGCTCATCTGATTTCTAACGTTTATCTCACATACACACATACACACTCACGTTGGTCGATAAACACGTACGGGATCAAGGTTACTCCTACAACCTTCCTGACTCTCATCCTTGTCATCATATAGCTTGGACACACACTCTGCTCTCCTAGTGCACCTCTTTCTGTGTCCTTCATTCACTTTTTATCCTCCTCTTCCGCTCGCCCAAACCCAATGACACAGCAGAGAGAGACGGAGGGAGAGAGAGAGAGGACTTTAGGTAGACAGCTGCAAACCAACATGTTATCATTAGAGTAGAGTTACACACACACAGCTAACCCTCTAGCTAGCATACGAGCTAAGCAAAGCCAGGTCAATGTGGCTAAGCTAATCGTCTTCTAGCAGAACATAATAGTGCAGAGGGATGGGCAATATATATTTATTGTTTACAATCTATCGTCAAAAGGATTCTCTGTGGTGAAAATACGACAATATGTCAAAGATAGATTAAAATAATCTTGTATCTGACCAATCAAAGTGCACCACATACTTGCAGACCAACACTTGTGAAATATTTACAACAGCGCATAGCAGGTAAGACTGTGCAGCGAAAAACTTATTTTCAAATGGCATTCTAACCATTTTACTTATTTTATTGTACTATAGTTATTTCTTGTAGGAAAATTACTTTTGCTGCATTGCACTGCAGCAGGCAGCCATGACGGCACGAATGGTGGGAGTCACTGGGGGTTAGGTGTCTTCTCCAGGGACACTTAGGCACAGGCCCAGCGGGATTCAAAGCAGCTTCTTTCAGTCCAAAGACAGACATTTTACCACTGCCCTATCACTTTTATTGTCAAATAAATCATGCTAAATAACCTGCTTCCTATGTGACGTCATTGATGTCAGGCTCACAAGTGCCGCCATAAAAATACAAATTGGCATGCGTTTGATTAAAAGTCACAAACTCTAAACTTAAATGCCATGCATGGCCAAAGAGGGGGTGAAATAATGAATTAATGCTACAGTGATGTGCTTAGAAACAAAAATTAAGAAGGTTGTTTAAACGGAAGAGTGCATACAGAAAACGCTAGTTTGCACCTACATTGCTCTGGGTATGACATCACAATCTATTTTCTTTAAACTGGAAATAAAATTAAAAGAAATGCTATTTGTGTTTATTTATCTTCATTTTTAGTTATTGTACCAATTACGAGAAATTATTTGAATTTTTTTGTACATATTGACCATTCCTAGTGCAGACATGCAAACAACTTTTGTCACGTGTGTGAGCTTATGCTGTGGTACGTGGCCAACACCAATAGAAAGAAACTCTCACAATGTCCGCTTCCCAGGGTGCTGGAAAACAATCTGATTGGCTAGCAGTGGGAGTCTGAGATTGGCCTAGCAGAGACTCAGTCACCTCCGCAGTGAGGAAAAAGTTAAGGTCATTCGCTGAAGTTCTGACATTCTCAGATGTTCCTCGGCAAGGTTGGAGTTGAGGCGAAAAAATATCCCGTTTGAAGCGAAGCGTGAAGGCATTGTCAGGAGAACAAGTGTTTGCTGACAAGTCCATTACACTTTTTTTTGCCAGATTATGAAAGGTGGCATTCACATTTTTTTCCCTGCTGTCTCCTCACATCTCCCTCTTTCATTCTCGCTCAGGCTCTCCGGCCATCTCTCTCTAAACAGGCCAGCAGACAAAGTGTTCAGTCAAGCCTTCTAATCGCCAGCTCACATGGGTGAGTGGAGTCCCAACTTTTCCCGTCTGCTCTGTCCATGCTGCATTTTTCATCTTATCCACTCTTTCCTTTGCTTGCTTCTCTAACATATCTTCTCATTTTATTCAGTGGAGGGGGTGCATTTTTTTTTTTAATGAAAGGTACTTTCAGGTATGCAGAGCAGAGAACGGGAAAAAAAGCATAAAAAGACTTTTTATGTGTTTAATCTCACTGCCTGCAGAGCTGGAAAAAAATCCTGATATGTTAATTATCAAATTATTTAATTCCGTGCCTGATTACCAGCTTAAAACACATTTCTGTGATTCAGACGGGATGTTTTTGGCCAAAAAAATGGGGCCTTTATGTCAACTTTCTACCGAGCTAAAGCAGATTACAGAATTTATCAAAGGATTTAAGATTCATTTCTCCTACAAATTCTGCAGCTTCCGTGGCCTGGAGACATTACAAATAGTGACTAATTTGTTCTGTTTAGAGCACCAACCTTTCACTTCTCACTTTGGTCCAAATCACCTGATCTATCTTGTCTGATGTGTTCTGTGTTAGGTGTGTTTTAAGATATGTATATGAAAAAATAAACTCCGGCACAAATCAAAGCTTAGAATAAAATCCAGAATGCATTCTGTGTTTTCCTTGCAAGGCGGAGCCTGGGTATAAAAATAAACAGGACACCAAGTCCTGCTCTAGCTTAAACCTGCACCTTATAACCAGGCTCAGATAATAAACAAGAAATACCTCCTGCTCAGCAGGAATGCTCTGTGGGATCGCCACGATACAGCTTTGGTCTCACGTGTCCAAACAGCCAAAATATTCCCTCATCCCATGGAGGGAGTGTTGTCTTAGATATGAGTGTTTATAATCACCAGAGAGAAAGGATTCGGTAGAGTCTGCCATTTTGGAAACAGGACACATGTCATCAGCTTCCACCTGACTGAGGGTGATGGTCACACATGTAATCCATGTTTACTCGGCTTTACAGAGAACAATTAACAGGCTTTATGTAAATTGGAACCAGCACCTGAGATACAGTAATACCCCAAGTATGAGTCAGAGGCCATCAGAGAGAAAACACAGCTAGACATGAGGCAGAAGGAGCTTCATGCTGTTAATTTCTTCCAAACCATTAGGCCAACATCCTAAAGCAGAGCTTGTTTCAGAGCGTCCCGGCAGCAGCACACTTAATGTTTGTGACAACTGGATCGCCGCCTGTGAGCTCTACTGTCTGTCTCTGTCTCTACAAATGTATGCGAGCTCGCCTCCTTCTGCAGCCATGACGATGACACTGTCACACTTGCATGCGTGCGCACACCCGTCTTTCCATTCATGCAAATGTACACTTCTCTCACTTTAAAAAAAAAAAAAAAGAAAATACACTGGATTACAGCGGGACAATGGGCAATGGCAGGTCACCACGGCAACAAGCAGAAAAGGGCTGGAGCAGGGGATGCGTGCGCAAAGCAGGAGGGTGTCTGAAGGACTGATTTTGGGTAAGGTGGGTAACACGGGGGGGCCATTACAGGAGCAGCTGTTGCATTTGATTAGTTAATACTGACAAGCCTGAATGCTACTCAGACAGATTTCTAATCCTCTCTAAGTGTAGTTAGCTAAATAAGTAACCCAAAATTTCATACATTATGGATACTTTGATGTATTTGTGGCCCAGCAGACAATTTTCTCTCTGCCTGTCACTTTTGCACCTCACTATCTCAGCATCCCCCATTTTCTGTGCCCTTCAACCTTTTCTGAGGACCCCTCCCTCTCTCTCCATGGGGGTTAGTTCTTTCCTTTCAGTCCCCTGCCATCTTTTCTCTTCTCCTCCTGCCTTTCCTCCCCCCTCCCTTTTGCTCGGCCACTCATCTGTCTCCACAGCATGCGTTTGTCCCTTTCACCAAATTTTATTCAAAAAGCCAAATAGGACAAACACAGGGGCCACAAGTACCCAAATGTGATCCGAAAAGAGCAAAACAGCAAACAAAAGAGGCAAATCAACAGACTAAAATGTTAGTTTGTTAACCAGTGAACCAGTGGTTTTAATGGAGTTTTCTTTCTCGTGTTGGTTTCTTTATCACTTGAGTTTTCTAGTGTTTTTCTTTTACGTGATCACTGTTTCTTTTACCTTTTCTTTTGATTCACAAGCTCAAACAAAAATACAAGAGGTTGAAAAAATAATAATAATAAAAAAATCTGTTTTTCTCAAGCGGGGAAACTAAATGACTTTCTAAAACCTGCCAGTGGATATACAATATAAATATAATAAAACCAAGAGTGATCAGTCAAAAAAAAAATTTGATTGAATAAGTTGCTTCAGTAGTTCAAAAAGTGGGAAAGAAAACTTGGCAGTTTGTCTTTTGTTTAATTAAAAAGTGCTAAAAGAACCTCTGAACACATTCAAATCTTTCTTTGTTGGCCTAAAAAATATCTGAATCTCTAAACTCATGTTAACACACATGTGGGATGAATAAAGTATTTCTGATTCATATTTATAAAATATTTCAAGTGGTCTGTCCATTTTCTTTCACGTCTTGTCCAATGGTTGCTCTGCTTTTATTTGTATGTTTTCACATCAAATCATTTGGCCAATCATACTTCAGTCAGCATTTGTTGCCAGATAGGTTAAAATCAGCAGAGCTTTTTTTAAGGCTGTCAGCGTCTATTCAACTGGCTGTCTTTACAAAGTCAACAATAATTAAACTATTACTTCAGTCAGATTTTGAGATGTTCTACCTGGGTATGCGATTTGAACTTACAGATGCTCGGAGTACCTCACTGTTTTTAGATTTGCTAATTAGAGAGCATAACAGCTGAACTAATGAACACATTGTCGGTGTCGTCGGGCAGAATGGGATTTTCATTTAGTTGCTGTAAAAGCTTTTTCATAGGCAAACAACACCTGAAGGAGGAGAACAAATAGATTTGGTGGGTGTTTGACTTTCAAAGTCTTTTTCATGACACACTTTTCAAAAGAAGTTGAACAAAGTAAAGAAATCCGAGTAGCAATGAACAGGACAGCTGTCCACCTCGGTAAAAAAGTTATGCAGAAATATAACAGAACAGCCTGGACTTTTGGCATTGGTCAGAAGAGAGAAAAATGTGGACGCAATAGAATACCTGTATGCACAATGGGAGACTTTTTCACCACTGAATTGTTTATTGAGTAAAGGTGTTTATTGTGATTTTTTTTAAACTTCAGAACTATTGTTTTTCTGTATAAATCCTGTACAGCAAGATGGTTTTGTAACTGTAAAATAGTTATTTAGAGGTTGATTGATTTAAGTGGAGCGTGTGAAATGCATTGTTCGCCACTGAAAGAACTCAATGTCAACTTAAAACATCCCATTGGAAAACATTAAAATCTTGTATTTACAGCAGTTGCCACGTAGCTAAAGCTTTGTCTTTCTTCATCTAATACTCTACTAGTAACCAAATTTGCTACAAACAAAAACCTGGCTCTAATGCTATTTTCTGTTCTTTAAAAGGGGGGTGTATTGTGTTTTCGTATGGTAATAATTCTCATCGTACAGCATATGGAAATAAACAGTGCCTGGTTTTGTGCTCTTGTTTTTGGATACATTTATATTTTTTTAAGTCACTTAATGTCATTGTCGTATCATACGACATCCTTTAAAACCCTGCTTTAAAAGCACTATACAATTATACATTTTTTTTATTATTACCATCAAAATTGTACTTTTCGTGATAGATTTCCTTTCTAAAGAAAAAGTTAGCCAGCGGCTTACCTTTCCAAACTGGTCAAAGTATTGCTTCACATCTTCGATGGTGGTATTGACTGACAGTCCTCCGACAAAGATCTTCTTTGTCCTTGTCACCAGCTAGAAACACAAAAAGAAGAGTGTGTGTTCCATCAATAATAACATTAAGTGTTTGGAATGAATAATGATGCAGAGACCCTGCGTTAGCTAATGTTTATCCAGTCTAAAAGGTTCCTCAAAATTATTTGTAATTAACCGTTTAAGCTGATTCAGACAGATGAAATACCCCTCAGGAGTCTGTAGGAGTGAGAATGAGAAAATAATGGATTTATTTGTCTGTCACCCTGGGCACAAATATATATATGTGTGTGTGTGTGTCTACAAAGGGGTCAGGGTTCAGATTACAGGGTCATAGTGTCATGCTGAACAAGTAGACTGTAGCTCCAATGTGATCACGTGTCTGACTTTAATCCCAGCCAACCATGTCTGGAGGATTATGGGTGACATATGACATCATCACTACTTCTTGCTGCTAACCCCATTAGGGGGTACTCACCTTAGGCTGAGCCCGACGAGGAAATGCCACCTTCGGGTCGATCTGTGGGGGGGAAATGAATTGCGATGAGTTTTAAATCCAACAAGAGATATGTAAATTATAATCCTTCTTTCTGTAGACATCATTTAAATTTTTATGAGCTTTTTATTTATGTTTAGACTTAATTTGATTCTTTACAACTCAATAAAATGGGATATTATTAAGGATTTGGAAGCAATTGAGCAACATAGAAATCCTCTCACCCACACCAGATATTACTTATTTTAGCAAAGACATGTTTTTTCTACATGTATGTTGATTAGTGGCTTATCTCCTGTTTCTGCAGAGTGCATCGGTGAATTATCACACTGTTAACCAACTAGGGTTAGTCACCATACAGAGCCACTAAGTCTGAGCCCATGTGAAAGACTACTAAGGTCCAGAAATAGAAGCCATGCTAATCCGTGAATATGTATAGTAGACCCTTGTTTATGCAAGCCACCACAAATCCAAACATACCAACCAAATAAACAGGCAAAAGGAACAACACACACGGACAGAGACATCGGTACATACTCTTATTTGAATTGTTGAGACACAAAAAGATGTATTTCTGTCACCAACAAGGGAAAACAGCCTTGATTAAAAAAAAAAAAAAGAACGTTTTACGTGATGACAACTTTTCAGATGGATGTGTGTGTGTTTTTTTAAATCTCACAAATCATGACAAGCTTCACTTTGGATTAGCCAGATTAGACTGCCTCAATATTTCTTCCCACTGGAATGTCTCAGCAATGGTCAAGGTTACAGATAAAATTAGAAGTAAATGAGCTTTGAATGAGTTGGCCTTTAATAATGCTAAATATGCAAAGCCAAGCCTGGCATTTCAAATTTGTGTGGAATCTCTTGTTATTCACTCTCAAGCCAACGAGAGATGATTTTAGGTCACAGGACCTCCCAGTGCATTACGGTCTTAGAGTTTCATCCCTGTTGTAATAATTGGACGTGTGAAGCAAAGCTCCTTGTGTCTTACTCAGACACTACTAAATGTGCTGAACTCAAATTGGCAACAAGAAAGGAGCCTAAAATAATTTACTCCAAATGCGTGCCGTACAACACATCTTTCATCTCTTTTCTGCGGTAATTGCGCGCTTCTGATGACAAATGCGCGGGCAAATACCTCCTGCGAGGGCTTTTAAGTGCTTTGCTTTTACCAGTGTTTCAAGAGAAGTGCGCTGTGTAACTAAGATGCAGCTGCAGCGCCCTTGGAAGGGATTGCAGAAGGACTTTGCACCTTGAAGTGGGATGCAAAGATGAGAAGACTCATGTCACCTCCAGCTGGTCTACACACAAAGACAAAGGTGACAAGGACACGCGAAGCCACCAGAGGCTAGCTACATAGCAGTGGAACAACAAAGACAACAGAGCTTTTCCTATAGAACCACACTAAGTGGGACCAACGTTTATACGTCGCATCGATGGTGCAAGTTTGCTCCATTTACTGGGATACAAGGAAGGAGCAAATATTGTCAGTACAATTTTGCTGTTACAGTCAAGCACAGAAATATTCATAACCATGGCAAATTCTAACTTTAAAATTATTTTTAATCAAACAGTTGTTTTGTTTTAACTGGAAATGGCTTGAACCTATTCTAAAATAATAAGAATAACATCTAATAAGACGATGTTAAAAAGGTATAAACAGGTGGCCTCGTAGCAAGATGGTCAGGGGTTCGAATCCCGACAAGGCTTGGAACACTGGCCTTTGCATGTTCTCCCCGTGCAAGCACGTTTTTTTTCCGGATACTCCGGTTTCCTCCCATCCTCCAAAAACACATGTTGTAGGTTAATTGGCTACTATAAAATTTCCCCTAGGAATTAGTGAGTGTGTGGATGGTTGTGTGTGTGTGTGTCCCCATGACTGACTGGTGATCTGTTTGGGTGTACCCTGCCTCTAGCCTGAAATCGCACAGGATAGGCTTCAGCACTCCCTGTCTCTCCATAAAGGATAAGTGGCTCAGAAAACAAAACAAAGTTAAAGACCTGTTATTGCAGAAAAAATATTTCTAAAGTCTTATTTATGTTTAAACATATCGTCACAAGACAAAACTTCTTCCTATCACTCACACTGCTTAAAAAAACTTTTTATGGACTATTAGAAAACGCAAACGCTCTCTTAATTGCCGATCAACTTTTTGCATGTCTGCAGGAATTTTGCTAATACTTAGTAATAAGCTCCAACTCTTTAATTGTATACCGATACGGTTCAAATACAAATAAAAATTGAGAAACATTCTTCTGCAATGTCTTGACAACTACTTGGAGAAGACAACGAGTCTTAAGCTAGCCGGACATCCAACAAGTTTACGTATGCAGTCATGGAACTTAATAGTTTCTGGAAAATTTTGTTTATAAATTGAAGCCATGCTTATGTGTTATACACACAAAATAAACAATAAAAGACCAGCATTGCGTTTTAAAAAAACGAAACTAGCGTGATCACCTGAAACCAATGATGTCGATGTGAAGCATGCCATCGCAAATCACTGACTCACTTAACTGCTTGGGTTCGATTGAATCCAGGTTAAAACCACTGAGATTTACTCTACCTGCACCTGATACATATATATATATCAAAATAAATACATATGGAGACCACGAGGGAAGCCATATGAATAAAAAGCAGGTATGAATACACTTTGATTATGGTGCAAAGTTGGCAGCGTGTCCATTACTACTCAATCTGAGCAGCCTCTGATGTTCAGGTCAGCCCACCTGCCTTTAACTGCTTTAACATGAGAGGAGCAGAGCTGCCTGAGGCGGTTACGTGGCAGAAACAGTCTACAAGCTGACAGTGACAGCAGTCAGAAAAAGCACCTCACATTTAATGTGCAACTGCCCTCACATAACCATTACCACAGTAAACAGAAGAGAAAGAAGTGCAAACAATGGGTGGAGACGGTGGCCGCGTGGTTAGCGCGTTCGCCCGCGGACCGGAAGGTCGCGGGTTCGCGTCCCACGGAGAGCACGTCTAGGGTCCTTGGAGAAGACACCTAGCCCCCACTTCTCCCACCATTGGCGCCGTTGAAGGGCAGCCTGCTGCGGTGTAAGGAGTGCAGCAAACAAATTTCCCCGGTGAGGGATGAATAGAGTAATTCAAAATAAACAAAAAAATAAACAAAAAAAAAAAAAAAAATAAACAAGCACAAATGTCACAAAACAGCAAAAAAATTGTTGAACACCATGTGCTGAATTTGGGAATCATCCTGCCAACGTACAACATCTCCTAATTATTTGAACAATTTGTCTATTTTCAGGAAAGAGAGGTCAGCGGTTTGCATGTTGATGTATAGTTTTATTGACAAATCAATTAAAATTAAGTCCTAATTAATCGACACCTCAGTCTTTCTACCACTACTTTTTTACGAGATACATTAAACATGCAGACTTTGACCAGTCTATTCTTACATTTTAAATACACATTGACAAGTACCAGTAATTCCAGTAAAACTCTTACTGGGTTAGACCTACTGCTAAGAGAGCTGCTTATATCATGCCATGCTGTTATAAACAAATACTTCTAAAAAAAAGAGGCAAAATCTAAAATGTAATCTCTTCATTGTTGTGTTCAGTAATGAACAAAATCTAAAGCATCTATCAGAGTGGTGCATTAGCCTTAAGGAAGAGAGTTAGGCTGGAAAGTGAAAAGTAGAAAGATGTAGCCAGGTCACTGTTTGCAACACTCAGACGTAGCTCTTCAGATGCTTGACATTTGAGAAATCCTCAGCAATATTGCAGTCCCAATCAGACTGCTGAGAATGTAACAAGTCATAAAAATTTTTTTTAGGAAAAAAGTTGTCCTTTCCAAAGAAGAATTACAGCCGAGTGTTTGTAAAAATGGTCAAACATCCTGCTTCATGACATCTAATCTTAGCTCAAAGTGACAGCAAAATCTACATCAGGATTTTTTTTTTTTTAGCTTTTAAGCTAAACTACAACTGATAGTCACCTCCTGATGGCGAGGAGCCTCCACCGCTCTTACCGGAAAACTAAAATAATAAAAACAAACAAAAAAGCAAATCAATGAATGGATTGGTAGATGATATGGAGACCAGTGTACGGAGAAGGAGGAGGGAAGAAATGGATGAGAAGAAAAAAAAAGTCTGTCCATGAGAAAGTGGGCCTGTCCTGAGTAGCGGCACAGCGTCCCAGCAGGATGCCCTTCTGATTTCATTAATTAACAGGACAAAGAGTGCAAAACAGATGGGCCCGTAGAGGAACCTGGGCTCCTGTGCTACCCCCACAGACAAACATACGAACAACCACATATTCTGGAGCACCCACATGTCCGTATGTCCATATAAACATCAGTAAATGCACTCATTGTGACATACAGATGCTATTAAAGCAACTACTGATTTTTCTCCTACACACGTCCTGACCAGTAGACGTGGTCAAGCTGGCCAAACCGCCTGGACATTCTCACTGTGAAAAACCAAACACCCACACAGATGAAAAGCCACACAGAGCTGCCCCATTATTGCAACCTAATCAATATCAGCTAAACAAAAAGCCATAAACAGAAGAGGAGACAAAAGGAGCTAGCTAGTCGATACTTCCCACAGAGCAAAGGAAGGAGACTTGGTTTGGGTTCAGGCCATCGAGGTCAAGCTGCTCAGCTGAACAGTGGCACAGTAATTAGGTAACGAAGCATGCTAATGAGGACCTCCGACCTAACCCCGTCCCTCACCTTCCTCCTGCTTAACAAGACTGAATGGATTGGGAAGGGCTGCGCATGTAGCCTCGTGAAAACTTCTCAGATCCACCTTCAGAGCAGACCAGAGCTTTATCCACAGATCTGATGGACCTCGGGAAGCCCAATCCAGTTTGTTTCCTTCAATCCGATTAGTTGCTTTTTAGATCCATACTAATTACAGCGCAGGAGCCAGGCCTCCCCGTCTCTCTTATTTCCCACCTTCTCCACCCCCAACCTTCAGTTTTGTCCAAGTCAGCATTACCAGCTAATCTTCCCGTCAGAGCTGCTGCGAGTATCTGGGCTCACTGGTAGGAAAGTATTGGACTAGTAACCAGTCAGGATCAAAGATTTGGCAGTGCTACAAACAGAGAAACAATTCATTCACTCCTTGTTGGTTCATGCGGTCGTATCTTCATATATATTTGTGCCAAAATCAACAATTATACAACCCAAACTTTCCCACAGGAAACAATGTAAAGTGTGAAAATAAAGCGCAGATTGTTTGGGTGTTACCATGAGATTAAAAGGCAGTTAACAAAATAATGAATTTATATTTTACGCACCAGTCACTACTGGATTTAAAAAAAATAATAATAAAAAAATCACAATAATCCACCCGTTATCAGTTCACAATAAAACATGAATCTCACAAAAACACCTCTGCTCCCATCTTGTTGTAACTGCTTCCGGTAGAACATTTCTTATAGAAAACAAATACCAGTTGTGCCCTTCTTCTCTGTCCATAGAAACAACTGCACACCACATCCCCGAGGCCATACTCTGCTCCGACAGGAAATCTAACCTCCAACCAAAACAACAACCTCAACAGACCTCTCTCTGCAAACACCAGGCATCCTAACATTTGCTGTTTTGTTACAACGCAAGTACAAATGGATTTTAAAATTTGGTGGAAGGTGGATTAAAACAATGCGGGATGGAACCGAACTGTAAATGTTTGATTCCACTTTTTAACTAGGCATGAACCTTTGTTCCTTCTCGATCTGTGTGCCCTCGTAGATCCTGTTGCCGTTACATCACGACGACTCGTGCAAACCAAAAGCTCAGCATAACAGTGGAAAATATCATATATTCTTCCTCATTCAAAAGAGAAAAGTCTCACTCTGATTTAAAAATAGCATGGCGAACCAAGAGTTTTATAGAAAAAATATTGTGTATAATGAATAGTTAGTAATTAATCCAATGATCAATCTATTTCTAATTACTAGATTACAAAAAGCAACTACAAATGAGTAAAAGGAAAAAAATTATATTTCCATTGCAAAGCATCAACCATGTTCTTCTTCCAATGTAACTGGTTTGGTAGAGGATCCCCTCTTACCTCCCTCTACATCACCTTCCAGACTGCTTTCTATCCACCTTGAACAACCATCCTCACATTTGATCCAGTGACATTATTATTATTGTTTAGCTCCGGTTTATAACAGGGCAACGCCTAACTCCACCGGTGGCTTGACAAGCCGTGCTAACAAAACTTCTGCTCATATCCTTCACACATACACAAACAGGGTCTGGCTCTCTAATACCTCTGCTGTACCTGCTTTTTAAGATGCAACATGACTCGCTGTATAACACTTTGGAGTTGCTTAGAGTTATGCTTCGAAGCATTTAACTGCAGATTCTTTTATTTCCACCTGCAGCTTTATCCTGCTTTATTTCAAACATTGTTTCGGACATTCAAAGTGTAAATAGCTCAACACTATCACTGTATGCTGGTGCTGAGCTCTGTGCCTTAAGTTAATGCAAAATAGCTGAGAAGTTGTTATGGAGATGGAAATCCCATCGGGTCACGCACTTCCAGTGAAGCCTCAAGAGGCTGGTGTCACCCTCAGCAACAGACTCGTACCAACAACTAAACCAACTTCACCTTTTTCCTCTCTCTCTTTCTGCCCATGCTTTTCTGTGCCACTGATTTTCCCTCTCAAATGATCCCATTATGTATTTGTGCGTACATGTGGTTAGGAAGGACCACAAGCTGACAGACACACCCGATCTCGTCATCTCCATCCAGGACAGCAGCATTCACACCTTCATGCATATTCAAACCCAAGCCCTGCAGCTCTGACTCTCGCCAAGTCAACCATCGCAATCCACAGACGTCTTCACCTCCACATGAGCATGACCTCTATCTGCCAAGCCATTTGCCCCATTTACACACATTTGAATGTTCATGCGTCAGAGTAGTGGGAGGAGACTTTTTCCCACTGATCTCCAATCAGAGGAGCTGTTTACAGATATTCTCCACAAACCTGAAAAGTTGTATTAATGTTTAAATTGAACTAAAACCGATCTGATGATCTAACTTGATTTAAGTCCTCCTCACAAATCCTGAGGGATACAAACATTCTGGACAGTGTAATTGATGATTTAGACATTTCGACTTCCATTCGGAAATCTAACATGAAGTAAACTCCAGTTAACATAAAACCTG
Source organism: Neostethus bicornis (assembly GCA_902685375.1). Lineage (NCBI taxonomy): Eukaryota > Metazoa > Chordata > Actinopteri > Atheriniformes > Phallostethidae > Neostethus > Neostethus bicornis. The sequence continues at coordinate 14,846,405 of LR738557.1, read as the reverse complement.
CCAGGGTTTTGCAGGGGCTCCTTCCCCATTCAGGTCCCCAGGTAACCATGGCAATGGAGACCAAGAAAGAACGCTTTCATGTTGGCGCCCTGAACCAGGATTTGGAGAGGGAAATGAGCAGCCAGGAGGAGGAGGAGGGTCTCCTAAACTTTACAAGCCATACGGTGGGAGGAAAACAAGCAGATTTGACCCCCCTCAGCACAGGACACAAAATTACTCCTAAAAAAAAAGTAAAAAGAAGAGATCTCACCGTTTTTGAGTCCAGTTCGTGTCTATTTTGTGCCAAAACCTTTTCCACACCAGCTTGTTCTGCGTATGTAACAAACCCAAAACCCCTGCAAAAAAAAAAAGAAGCATGGAGTAAAATAAAAAAAAAATCAGAAGGCATGTGGTGATAGGACGGCAGGGTGCACACGCCTCCTTCTTACCTAGATCTCTTGGTAACGGGATCCCGCATCACCATACACTCCTTCACTTCACCAAATTTACTAAAGTACTCCCTTAAGCCTTCTGTGAAGCGAAAAAAAAAAAAAGAATAAATACATAAAAGAGAAGGAAGAGAAACACAATGAGGGACCACGTGTGTCCCTCATGCTGTTTCACCTCCAAAAACAAACAAACAAAAAAGAGAAATCGACAAATAAATGAATGGATCCATTAAGAAAAATGAAAGATCTGGTTGTAAACGGACGGATAACGGTTTATTTTTACTAGTGGAACTAGTTAATGGTATAAAAGAGTGCACATGGAGGAGGAATAAAGAGGTGGGGGGAGTTGTTATGTGTCCTAATCTCCTGATCCTCACTCAATAGAAAGCTTTGATTGAACTATTTAGTCTTTTTTTTTTGGTAAAAAGTAGTGGATGGGACAGCTCACCTTGTGTTGTCTGCCAACTCAGACCTCCGATGAACATTTTGCTTGAATGAGAAACACAAAATCGATCAGAAACACAACATGAAAACAAAATCGCGCGGTTTTTCAGACATTATTAAAAAACGGTTGAGGTGTAAATGTGCTGTTAATAAAAGTAAGAAGCTAAAAAAAAAAAAGCCATCGGCCATGTTGAGAAGTCACCGATCGGCCATCCATCCGGGATGGCTGATCTAATCCTCTAGAGAGAGGATTTTACAGATGATGGAGAAGTTACAATGTGGCCTTCAGGAGGAAAGAAATCAACAAACAAGAAGAGGAGGGAGGAAAGAAGGGGGGCAGACAGAAAGCAGTGTCTCCTCCACTCAGTGGATCCATCCCACACACACACACATACACACACAAACAGCCAAAGCGTGCTTGTCTTTTGTCTCGGCGCGGCTTCGCTCCGTCAAACTAAACTAAAGTCCAAGGTGAACTCAAAGCGGGCCGAGAGGCGATTCAGAACGCGGCTGAAGGAGTCGGTATGGTTACCAGGGGTCGTGGGGGGAGTTGTCCGTGCTGGAGGACAGGCTGCTCTGGCTCCCTTCCGTCTCCATGCTGCTGTATTCCCGCACTGAGAGGCAGTGAGGAGAAGCAGTGAGGGTTTCCACCGCCGCTGCTGCTCCAGACTCAGAGCGGGTGGGGGTGGGGAGGGAGGGATGTGGGGAGAGAGGGAGGGGAGAAAGAAAGGAGGGGGAGGGGGGAACACGCTCTTACACAGGCTCCGCCCACTCTCTGAACATGCCCCTCCCTCCTGCACACTGCCTGCCTTTTATTCATCTCATAATCACACTGAGAAACTAAGCTTTTTTTTTATTTTTTACACCACAGAAAAGACAAAAAGTTAGTCACACAACATTTGAAGCTTTGATTTTATAATGTATGTAATATTTGAAACATCATGTCTTGTGGTTATCATTTAATACATTTGTCATCTTGGTAAAATCTGTAATCTTTTCGTCAATCTAAATGAGAGACTTTACACCTCTTCCAAACTGCCTTGTTTCTAACCCGAGAAACCATAGACAAAAATACACTAGACTTTACAAACAATTCTCTTCTCAGAGGTGTACAGATATACAGTATGTATTTTAATGTTGTTGAGGTAGCTAAGCAACATGAAAGATGTTTTCATTTCGTCTTCTGAACCACTTATTCCAAATTTGGGTTGTAGGTGGTGCTGGAGCCCAACCCGGCTGATAGGCTATACCACCAGCATGGTGGCACTGTCGTTAGCACAGTGGCCTCAAAGCAAGAAGATTTTGGGTTCAAGTCCCGGGTGGGGACAAAGTTTGAAATACTGGCCTTTCTGTGTGGCGTTGGCATGTTTTTCGTGTGTATGCATGGGTTTCCTCCAGGTGCTCTGGTTTTCTCCACAAAAAAAATGTGCGTGTTAGGTAATGGACCCCCTCGAAAACGAAATATCACATCTCAAGGGGCTTATCCTCCTAATAAAAAAAAAATTAAGGTGAGATGCAGGATACACCCTGAACAAGTTGCCAGTCTATTGCAGTATCACAACAACACAACCCTAGTAGACACTCCTTCGTAGGGATATTTCACAGTGGCCAACTACCCTAACATGCAGGTTTTTGAAGGCTGGGAGGACACCAGAGTACCCAGACAAAACCCATGCATGCACGGGGAGAACATACAAACCCCACACAGATATGCCTGCATTTCAACATGTTTTATTCCAATAATATTGTTTTATTTCTACAGTAGCAATCTTGTGACATTGGTAATCTATGTCAGTGTTAAATGGTAAATTGACTCATATGGCACTTTTTTTTAAGCTGCGTTGGTACTACGTTGGTACTGCGTCGGTACTATGTGCTTTATTTACATTGTAGCTCACATTCAGTTGTCATGCAAGGTGCAAACCACCATCAGGAGCCATCAGGGGTTTGGTGTCTTGCTCTAGGACACCTTGTTATGAACTCCGGGTGGGGGTTCAAACCAACGACACTCGGGTTACAGGACGGTTGTCCTACCAACTGAGCCATACCTCTTAGTATTATAAAATGTGTGATTTAAAAAAATCACAATTAGGCTTTTCAGTCAAGGGAAAAAGCGAGGTGTCCTGCTAATCTGAGCTACCTGTATAGTCATGCCACCCATGTCAAATAGGTAGCATAACTCGACATGGTGGTGAAAATTAATTTGAAGACACTCTTTTTCTGTGATAGACTATATTTTGTTGAAAATTTTGTTTTTGAATTTTGTCAAAAAATTCAACTTGTGAATGTTAAAATTTGAGATTTCCATTATAATTATAGATTATTAAAACTACATTTCTACAACATCAATATTTCTAGTCTTAACATGTTCAAAATAAAGGAGAAACAGTGATGCATGTCACTTTCTGATTTTTTTTTTTAAAGTCAGAAAGGTATTTATTTTGTTATTTAAAAAAAAATAATAATAAAGCCAACCGCTCATCCTTAATGGAGTTGTGGGTGTCGTGATTATGGCAAAGTAGGACTCAGGTGCATAGCCAGTTTATTACAGGTAATCAGGGTTGGGGAACAGGAAGGAAAGGTGACCAGACATAGAGGAAGATTATCATGGCTGCTCCAGGAGCGCATGACACAAGCACCTTAGGGTGAGGATCCAGATGTGGAGCACAGCAGGGCGAGGGACCAGACGTGGAGCACAGCAGGGCGAAGGACCAGGTGTGGAGCACAGCAGGGCGAGGGACCAGACGTGGAGCACAGCAGGGCGAGGGACCAGGTGTGGAGCACAGCAGGGCGAATACCAGACGTAAAGTGCCACTATCATCACTAAAGCAGGATAATCTGACCCTGAAGCGAAGGACACTAGGACTTAAACAATCAGGGGGAAGACGAGACACTGCTGGAGACATCAGGGAGAGGCAATTTGGAACATGTGCGCAAAATTAGAGCAGAAGGCAGGATCAGGAAGGGGAAATGTTTCAGATGAAAGGAGGATTGGCGCTGAAGTATATCCTGGCTGATTCAAGGTGAGTGGCAGCGTACACTCCGAACAGGTCACCACCAGTCTACTGCGGGTCCACACAGAGACAGCTATCCACACACACACACACACACTCATTCCTACGGGCAATTTTGTAGCAGCTAATCAATTTAACGTGCAAGTTTTTTTTGAGAGTGGGAGGAAACCGGAGCAACTGAAAAAAACCTATACAGACATGGGGAATGCATGCAAACTCCACACAAAAAAGCAAGTGTTTCAAGCCCCCAATCTGTGACTCGAACCCCCGACCATTTTGCAGTTAGGCGTGCTAACCACTGTATTAATTTCACAGAAATATAAAATCAAATTAGAAAATAAAGTTTCCCACCCAAAAAAAAAAAAAACTCACTATATGTGAGGTTCTGAAACGAAAGCAGGAATTTTGTTTCGAAAACGTGATAGATTAATCCATAAAATTAAGATTCAGGCTATTACACAACAGAGTTTTTATATTTACTTAATCCCAGGTGTTTTTTGTTAGTTTGTTTTTAACTATTTCCATTAAAAAAGTTTAACACTCTGTTTGGCTAAAGAGGAACAAAGACAAAAAAAGCAAACTAGTGAATGATTTTAAGTTAAATTTAAAAAGAAGCTGCAAAAATAAGACTTTAACTAATAAAAAGTACCTTTTTACAAGTTTGGTTTATTTCTACACATTTACAAGATGCTTCACATATAAAACATCCAGTGGTAATTAGACAAATTCTCCTAATTGGTCCAGTTTTATTAAAGCAGGCGATCTTCCCTGGTATTTACAAGAAACCACAGTGTTCTACTTTCATCTGATTCTCCAACTGGTACATATCTGACATTGTAAGCCAAAAACAAACGACTGGTAGAAGTTTAAATACCTGGTTCTCCAGACATGATGCAAAACAACCCCTGAGACATTTAAAATGATCCCAAGAGAGATAAAAAGAAGGATCATGGCTGTTTCCATAATAACACAACCCCAAAGCAAAATTTTCCCAAAGTAAGAGGCAATGAAGTCAAGTTTTTCTCATGAAAAGGGTTTAGAGTTGATCAGCTGGGATATACTCAGTGGTTCAGACTAAGAAGGCCGAAGAAGAGATTATTTTACTCCAGTTCCTTTGTGAAACCTCTCGGAGCACTTAATATGATACATCATGTAGAATGCATCAGAAGTAAAAGTATTTGCACAGAAGAAACAATCTGTTCAAGTTTAGAGGTTTATGGACAAATTAATTAACCCAGCATGTAACACCCAATAGTTGGTTATGTTTTTCTTGAATTTATATATTCATAGCTAATTTCTAATGAGTTTCGGGTTTGTCTGCTTTTGTATAAATGTTTTGTTTTAATCTTTTTTATTTTAATTTTTACTCACTCTATTCATCCCTCACCGCAGCAGGCTGCTCACGACGGCGCCAGTGGTGGGAGAAATAGGGGGTTAGGTGTCTTCTCTAAGGACCCTAGACGTGCATTCAGTGGGATGCGAACTTCCGGTTGACTTTCGGTCCACGGGTGAACACTCTAACCACTGAGCCACCGTCTCCCCCGTCTCTAATATAATTTATGTGCAACAGTATCATATCATATAGCGATTGAAACATTAATGATGCTCACAATCTTAAATCATTACAGTTACATCTTAGCGTTTAATCAAATTTCAATCCAATGCTTATGAAGTAAACCTCTGTTTCTACATACGATATAAGTGTCTCTTTACATGTTTTCAACTTGTACACAAACTTCAGATTACCCTTTTCCTCCTTGATTCATCACATCTTAACTAGCTGTGATCCACACCATCTATCTATCCTCCTGTACCAGGCTCCTCACCCCCTGCCCCATTGGCTCAATCCCTATCTAAACCTGATCTCACCTAGTAACCTTCTCCCTCGCTCCATGTGACTAGCAGCCTTAACCAGCAAAAGTGCCAGATTAGCAGCTTTACCAGGCAAGCCTGATCAGCTGAGCAGTTTTATGTTGGACCTCAGCTTGCTGAGACAAACCAAGAGAGAAGCTTCTTTGACATAAGGAATGAAGTAAAAATCAAGCAAACAGATTTCTGCATGTCCAGAGAGTAAGACTTTTTAAAAGATCCACTCTTCTCCACCTGCCTGGAAGTTTTTAGTAGAGTGAGTGAACACCACATGATGATGTGTGCTGGTTCTGAGTGGGGCCGCAGGGTGTTTGTGTGTGTCAGCGTGGAGAGGCAGGTCAGGGGGATGGTGCGACTGTGGCCTGCTGGACCGTAGCGAGAGAACAGTATGTAGGACAGGGCCTCGCACCAGCCAACCTATCCTGGCTGGAGCCATAGCTGGGCGTGCTGAATTTCTGCATGCATGATCAATGGTACTGAATAAAAAAAAGAGAGGAGAAAGACAGCGGCATGGGGGAGGGGAAGGAGTACATTTTGGCGGTGTGAAAAGCCAAACATTTAAGCAAAATAATTTAGCTAGTGAAATCTAAAAGTAAGCGTAAGTTTATATGTGATTATTAATTCAAGGAGAGCACAATAGAACAATAAGAAACAGATTTTCTCCAGCTTGAGAAACTTTGACTTCTTTTATGAGCTTAAGCAACAGTTTTGGCTTATTTAGTAATCTGGCAAAGTATATGCTGAGGTAAAATTTACACAACTGTGTGTGTGGTGGGGGGGCATGTGTGAGAGAAGGTTTATGCACTCAGTGCCCTATTCTGCTCTAACCGATCTCAATCTTTCTGTCTTGTCAGTATGCCACCTCAAAACCCCGCAGTTGTTTGTCTAATCCAGGTCTTCTTTGCTTTTGTTTCCTTGACTGCATCTGACCCAGAGCACAAAGCTTTTGTCTGGGAGCGCTCTTTGACCTTTCAGGGCCTGGGACCTGCTCTCTACCACCCTCGAGGCTATTTGAAAAAGAGCTAAAAGAGTCCTTAGAAAAAGAGTTGGAAAGCCATCTTCTGATGATCTAAAATAACTGTCTATTCGGAGCTATTTCTTTCAGTCCATCTGATTTAAAATGTTCACAAGGAACTAGTTGAAGTTGGCAGATGATGAAAAAAAAAGGGGCATGTAAGGATGTTTGAACAAGCAAGTGCTCCTTTTAGGCGGAAGGCAGGAGGCCATTTTAAAGCTGTGGGAGTGTTTTCACCTGGCAGGTGGCAAGCAGAAGAAATCATTACATGAGAGAGGAGATGGGAGGAAGCGAGCACACCTGTGAATCTGCCGGGAGCTCCACCTCCATTCTCCAATCACAATCCCTGCATCCCTCAGGGGAAAGGTGTGGCGAAAGCAGGGAGACAAAGGTAGGGGAGGAAGGAAGAGATTGAAAGGGAGATTTACATGCAACAGTTGACTGAAGGTTGAGTTAACCTTTTATTAATCATATGCACACATAACAAATAATGTCGGGAGGCTCCAAGAGGCTTCCTGAAAGTAGCTGTGGGCTTCCTGTGAGCGCAAACACACCGCAGCCTATCCACCTTAATGGCACAGGACTATTTCTGTCTGACAGCCACATGGGGTAAGCAGAAGCGGAAATCTGTGCTGTAATACCACACAGAAAGATGGCTGGGCAAGCAGGCGGGCGCAGGAACACACTCACAAACAGATGCCACACATTGGCTTCTAGGTACAAATCAGCAGAGACCTAACACTTAAAGGCAGTTTGTCAATACCCCACTTGGCACCATGGAAATTGGTGTGGGAATTAGAGTTAGTTAAAAGTCTGCCTATCCATCACTGCTGCTCTGAGTGCATCTACAAAGCTTCTGGGTACGATGTTAAATTTAAAGCAAGTTTAAAGGTAGCATTGAAGATCTTCCAACTTTGTGAATACTGGACAATCATAAAGACCCACCTTTGTTTTTTTTTTTTTTTATTCTTCCGGGGTACAACCAAAAGAAATACATACTTGTCACTGAAACCAGGAAGTTGGAGTGATTGATAACCTCTGAGCCAATGGTTTTGGCTCACCGTACAAAAAGGATTGGGTAAAGTTTTCAACGCTGCACAGTCCACAGTTTATGAACCCTCTCTACCTAGTATCCTTTGTGGCTTGCATGGACCAAAGCATAAATTTTGTATTTAGAACAGTTTGGAATAGCAACAACTCAAAAAAACGTCCAAATTAGAGTTTGGGTTTTTGAAGGTTGATAAAAATATATATATATATTTTTAGTACATCTATTTGCAAGCTCAAGTTCAACCAGTGAAGGAAGATTTTTGTAACATTGCAAAAAAAAATGTAAAACTCTTCTATGACAACTTTAAAAATGACTGAAATAAACCCCCCGAAAGCTTCTTTCTCACCCCCTTTTTCTCACTTTGAATGTATGAAAGTGTAAGTGTGATTATGAATGAACTTTAACAGATGCTTACTCATCCCAGACTTCTCTTGGATGAAGTCACAGAGTTGTTGCAGGGAATGACATGATGACACATCCAGATGGAGTTACGGCCATCTCGGTGAACATCAACGTGCTGACATAAAGAGAGAAAAGCGTAAGGTGACTCATCGTTTCTTCACGGGTGAGGTGGGCCCTCAGAGCAGGATGAGAGAAGCAGGAGAGGAGGAGAAAAAGGAGGATGACATGTGAACAGAGTGAGTGGAAAGCAGAGATGTATGGTGTTATTTTTCATAAAGAAAAGTGCTGCAACTGGATGGGAACAGGATGGGTGGAGGAGTGTATATGTGGGGGGGTTGATAGTGGTAAGAAATATATACAACCTCTTTCGGAGTACCTCACTGACACACAAGTAGAGGAGTCATAGTGTGCCCCTGTATCTCTTTTAATCCTTTTTCCACTCCCCCCTCCTTCATTTCTTTTCACGGGACCTATCAACGCCATTCCTAGCTTCTATTTATAGTCATCCAACCCCCCCATTCCCTCCACCCTGCTCTATGTCCCTGTGCATGTGTGTAGACATCTATGTGTGTGTGTGTGTGTTTTTAGGGGAACCTCAATAAAACAGTGACTTTTGCTCCCAATCTCCAGGTGACGTAATACACTAAACAAAATATACGGGGGAAGCCAGGTAGTAGAATATGTGTGTGTGTGTGTTTGTACAAAGGGGTGGAGTGACTGAACTTGATTTATCCCACCTGTCCTGTTGTTTCCGGTATGTTTGTGTCGATCCACAACTGAGTGCTGAAATGAATTCCACGAAGGCCTGGGAATACACAAATCATCCCTGGAAAGTGTGTGTATTTATTACCTCGGATGCTTCTGTGCCCGAGCTCATCTGAATTAGGAGTCAATATGAATGTGTTGAGATTTCTGTTGTTCGCACACGCAGTTGTGCACAGCTGTTTTTTTGCGTGTGCTGCAGCGTGCTGGCCCGCCAGCCTGATGGAAGGCTGTGGTTATTGATTTATGAGCTCACAGTTAAATTGCACCCTGCTTTGTGGTCTAATGAGCAACTGACACACGAGGTCTTCACATCATCGTTTACTTTTCATTGTGAAGACATGTTTTACTTTTTTAGGGAAAAAAAATAGAAAACAGTTAAATTCAAGATGCTTTTAAGGATTTGGATGGAGATTATTGAAGGTCATTACTCCCCTAATAAAAAAAATCCAATGTACTGAAAGTTGCATTGTTTTTTCTGTAGAAAAAGTCATAAAAAATTATAGTCCCACAATCCTCGCTCCTTAGTGCAATCAGTAATGAACAAACAAATATGAATCTGCTACCGAAATGTGTTGGTTAATTTCAGCCAAATCTGAATATACTTTACTTCTGTTTTCCGTACAGCGAAATTTCACCACAGCTGATGTTCCTATGGTTTTGACTTTTCTTAGCTCCCAAGAGGAGGTGCTTGTTATGCAATGTCCTTCACTATGCCTGAGGTGTCACAGAAATTCAGATTTTCAAAAAAAAAAAAAAAAAACCCAAACTTGAGCCAAGTTCAAACCTTGACTGTCAGAACAATGTGAAAGTCGCTTCCTGCATTTGAAGTGGTCAAAAATTTGAACTTGGGTTTTAATATTTTTCACATAATTTTCTAACTTTGTTCATTCTTATATCTACTTTTTAATGTCATTATGTAAATGTTTCAACACTGCTAGAGATGCAGAGATAGGAGCTGAATGAAAGTAGTAATCCGATGTCTTCACATTGATGCTTTTAGGACAAGTGTAAATCAGGTGTGCTCCATTTAGTTGACTTTCCACTTCCTGTATTCAAATATGTTGCGAGGAATTTGACTTCAGGGCACACATTTGCATACTTTTTGTATTTTATTGCTTATCAAATAAAAAAAAAGAAATCTGTTACCAAAACTGAGAGGTTGAGAAGTTAATGAGCAGCAATGCAGCCTAATTATGATTAAATATTAAAGAGATAAAGACACACTCCGCACCTCTATTGTGTTTCGTAAAATGCAATTTTCCATAAATAGGTCCTTTTAAGAGAACATTGGTTTGAATTAAACTGTGAGAAACAGCAGGTTTCTATTCTTTTTCTCTTTTATTTTTGTTCAATGGTGTTTTGCATTTATGGCTCACAGCTGAATTGCCTTGGATAATTCTCACTATTCTCCCATTGCTTCAGGCAGTCTGCTTTTGCATAAAAATCCTAAGAGAAGTGGAATATTTAGCAAATAAAGCAGAAGACCTCACAGGAGCTGATAAGAAATGATAGAAAAAATAGCCTAAATGTTTTAACTTAAACCACAGTTTCTGCAGATTATAACACGTTTGTAGCATAATCGGGTGTAAATATCATCTGGGCTGTGAATATGAGAACTTTGACCACATCCTTCGTGCATGGCCTCATGGCCGCAGCTGCAACAACAACGATTCCCAAAAACATTTGAAGAAAATTGGACCTCTCAGCAGGTTATTAGCGGTTGTCTTTTATCTCCAAGCAATCAGACGTTATATTACAGGGATTAAGACTGAGTGGTAATGAACAGAGAAAGCAGGAAAGTAGTGGTCTGGGTGAGAAGTAGTAAAGGAATTAAATAAAAAAGGATTTAGCAGACAGAGAAGGAAAAGCAGACTGGAAAACCAGCATGAAAAAAATCAAATGAGGGAAAAGCAAATAAAAACAAAGGGAGTAGTATTCAAAATGTGTGTGTGTGTACAGTTGTGCAAAGATGGAGCGAAGGGAGGAGTAAGCAGAGGGGGTCCATTGTGGGTCTTTGTGTGGCTCAGATTGTCCTCTTCTCTGGGAAAGTGGAAACTCAACACTTCTCTCCAGAGGTCTGGTTACCAGGTGAGAGAAGAGGAAAGAAAAGAGAGAGAGAGGGAGAGAAAAAACAGAGCAAGAGTGAGAGGGAGTGAGAGCTGCAAAAGGTGTGGAGAGAAGCAGAAACAGAAGAGGGGGGAAGAGGCTTGAAGCATGGGAGGTGAAAAATAAGGGAGATATTAACCTGTGAAGGACAAAATGATATGAAAAGAAATAAACAGGAAAGAGTTGACTACGATTCAACATAACGTTACAAATCAATCATCAGGGTTGAAAAATTCAATTCTAAAAAAAGTATATTTTTTTCAACTCAAATTCAAAAGACAAACACATAGAAATTAAAAGACAATGTACACGCTATAAATTTGCAGCAATAACAAATAAAACCAAACGTGATCGACCAGAATACACGGTAATACTTATGGAAAAGTCTATAGAAATAGATTTTGTTTGACAATATCAATAACAACTGTTTATGTGTTATTACATCTCTATAAATATGTCATGACAAGCTGTGACTTTGCTGTGAAATAGCTCCTCCCAGTGTTTACATATGAGAGTGTCCGTCCTGCTCGAAACAAGAATAAATTAAAACAGTCTTTTTCAGCCTTTTTTATACCATGGTACATTTTTCCATCAAAAAAAATCTTGAGGCACACCACCAATCAAAAATGTTGAAAATAATTCTTTATAGCCGCCTATATTAATATCTCAAACAAAATATACATATGTATTTAGTATATAGTTTCAGACAGTGAACCGTTCAGAGGATTTACCCAGAATGCAAAAGAATTTTTATTCTCTTTAATGTCTTGCAGAAAAAGTGAGATTTCATTAGAATTTGCAATTTTCCAGATTCAAAACGCAACCTAAATTTTCTCGTAATGTCTCAAAAAACGTGTAGAAAATCAGATCCACTATCTAGGGTAGTTTTTGGGAGGAATGGACAGCCTATGCAAAAAAAAAACCCCCAAAAAAACAAAAAAACAGGGAAGAAGAGTGGGTTGCTATGGTTACAGTAAAATATTGCAGAACAGCCCTGTCTGTCTCTATTTAAAATGACAAGACTTCCAACTAATAAAACAAATAAACACATTTTAATCCATTTTTTACACAAACACTCTGAGATCAACCCAAACAATCTTTAGGAGCTACTGGTAGATTTCCCACAGCACACCTGACAATTTCTGGTTGAAGACTGGTTGAAAAATACAGAATTAAACACATCATTTTTATCTAAAATTTATTTATTGTAACTTTAATTTTACAAACCGGATATATGTATCTAATGTTTACACTCACATGTCACACATACATATATAAATATACAGTATATACCATATATGCCGTATATACAGGGACGGATCCGGGCATAGGAGGGAAACCCTTTTGGTCCCTAAAAAAAAAAAAAAAAAAAGGAAAGAAAAGAAAAGAAAGAGGACTAGTCGAGCTATCCCTTTGAAGGGCCAGTAAAAATGAGGGGAGATGGTGGCTCAGTGGTTAGAGCGTTTGCCCGCGAACTGGAGGTCACCCAGAAGTTGGTGGGTTCACATCCCACTGAGTGCATGTCTAGGGTCCTTGGAGAAGACACCTAACCCCTTGTTTCTCCCACCATTGGTGCCGTCATAGGTGGCAGCCTGCTGCGGTGAAATGCAGCACATAAATTTCCCGGTGAGGGATTAAAAAAGTATATAAAAATAAAAAAATAAAAATAGGCCACCAAAGTGCAGGAAAATGACTCTTATTTTTCAAAATGTTCTGGGGGGGGGACTGGCTTTGTCAGTTACCCCACGCCCTCCCTTTAGAAAATCCTGGATCCATCCCTGATATAAGTATGTGTATACAGTATACACTTGTTCCTTGTAGTAAGTAAAGTAGAAAAATTCAGCCTTCTAACTGAAAAAATCAAACATTTACTCATTTTCTAGCCATATCAGCTATTTTTTGAGATCTCCAAATGAAAAAATACAATAAAATGATCAATAGTCATGTTCCATTTAAAACGGAAACGCTCGAAAATCATTCCCTAAATGTTCAGATACATTTTTTAACACACTTAATTATTTTTCACACCAACCACATTCATTATGATGTCTTGAGGTCATTGAAGTAGAATAAATTTACCTGAATATTTCCTCGCTCGTTTGGTTAAATTGTGACTGTAATGACTTTTCGATTTATTACCTGGCCTTATTTAATTTTATTTTCACTCAAACAGACGTAAATGTAAATGAAAGAAATAAATAAGCTATTATTAGACTTGTGTGTGTGTCTGTCTGTGAGGAGACTGCCGGAGTGCCCATGTGTGTGTGACAGCAGTGTTTATGTAGATGATTTCTCGGTGCTGTGTGGAGTGGATTATGGACACGGCGGCTCTGAGAGCAGCTGCTTCTGACAAACACTCTGTAAAAACCGTGTGTCACTTAGGGATTGTGTATGTGTATTAAATGGATCGTAGGACACTTAAAAAGAGACTAAGCATCCATCTAATAACCATTTGGCCTGTTAGAAACACATGCTTCTAATTCTGAGCCCTATTTCATCTCAAGGAGATTTTCTTTATTTAAAACTATATAAACACACATTTTGTGTCTTTTTCTAAAAAATGTTTCATGATTTTGTGTCTGAATGGAAAAAAATAATAATCATCAGTGATGTCAAATATATTTTCAAAAATAGATCACAATGTCCAGTAATTTATCTTCACACACATAGAAGCCTGAACAACCAGGTATACTGTTGGAGGTGTGTGTTATGTAATGTGCATGCATGTGTGTCCGTGTAAATAATTGCGTGATCATTTTTGAAGCTGAGCAGATATCACTGTCCTCCATCGTAAGCGTAATCTGCCTTGTTGTGCATGACCAGTCTGTTCTCCACGAAGTAGAAACTGTCTGAGCGGGTTTCATATGGACAATCCACCATCTGCTGCACTGAAAAAAAAAACCCACAAAGAACACATTAGTGTCCCTAACATTGATGTATATTTCAATACACAACTTAAATTAATTACTCATTAACAAATTAATTAAATATTAATAATTTACAAATGTATGGGTTTTTGTTAATCAGTATTGAAGGATTTTAATTTAATTCATCTTCACTGAAATAAAAAAAAAAAAACTACATCACATCATCACTCTGTCTTCACCACTTCCACTAGGTGTCACACAAACATCTGGAAACATGTTCAACGTCAATCTGATGTTCATGAGATTATCTTTGAGCTTTTTCCAAAATAACTGACTCAATCAAGTAACGTGTTTTAAAACTTAATGAGTTTTTTCAAACTGGGCTGCATGGAGGTGCAGCGATTAGCACAGTGGCCTCACAACAAGAAGGTCGGGGTTTGAGTCACAGGTAGGATGAGGCTTTTCTGTGTGGAGTTTGCATGTTTTCCCCGTGTATGTGTGGGTTTTCTCCCATCCTCCAAAAACATGCATGTTTTTGGAGGATGGAGATTGGAGATTGGCTACCATGTAAATTGCCCCTTTTGTTTGTGTGAGTGTGTCGCCCCGCAGCAGACTGGCAACCTGTTTGGGAGCACTCTGCCCCTCGCCTAAAATTAGACAGGATATGCTTCAGTATCCCGTGCAACAACATTAGGAATAAGCAATTCAGAAGACGAAATAAAATTTTCCAACCCAATCCTCTAACATAACTTAAAAAAAGATCTACAATAGCATTTTATTTTCTACAAATTTTCTACTAATTTGACATGACCTACTGGTCCATGCATTAAAATACTGTTTGTGTAACAGAACATTTTTAATGTCAGCTCTTTAAAAAAGGGTCATTCCTTCCTCACTTTGTTTGTCTTATGTGTTGTGTTTGTTGTTTTAGGTGTCATACATACGTATAGTAAAGCCATGTCTAAAAGTTCTTCATAAGGTGAAACTCTCCACATATTCAGTTTAATCTTTGCACTCAGATAAATGTCCTTTTACTATGAAGCCAAATTTGTGTAAAGTTAAACTAATTTAGATTAGATTTACTTTATTGATCCCACACTTGGGAAATTTGTGCATTACAGCTGCAACAAGAAAGAAATAGACAGTATACAGTATATACAAGAAGGAAAATAAAAAATAATAAAATATTAAAATAATAATATAGAAGGAATAATGTGACAAAACATTGAGGTCAATACAGACTGTAAGTGCATAAGGAGGTAAAAAAAAGTGACATAACTAGCATAAAGTGACAAACAGTGATGAATTACATGAGCATGAACTAGTTATTTGCTATTCTGTGAGTTATTACAGAATCCACTGGTTTTGCAGCATTTACAACAGTAGATGTGGTCTGCTGGGGAGCTGCAATAGACTCAAAATACTGATTAAAAGAGCAGGGCCTCTGGTTGGCTTCTTCCTCGCCTATGTGGAGGAGGTGGTGTGAGACAGACTGATGGTCAAACTTTTGTCAATCATATTCAATCCCTCCCACCTTCTCCATGGACCTGTGGACGACCTCAGGAGTAGAGGTAACAGCCGTCTACAGCCCTGCTGCACTAAAGAAAGTTACAGAACAGGATTCCTGCCATCCTTCATTAAACTCTATAATAATCATAACAATCAGTTTTGATCACTGTTAGCATTTAATTAATGTGTAAATATTTGCTAATAAAGTGTTTCTTCTTTCTGTACCCTAATATTTCATTTGTGTCTGAGTATTTAATCTATTTATGCTTGTATTTTATATCTCTGAGTCTGTCTCTTTGTTTTTGGCTCCTATTAATTGTCTTTGTACGGCAGTGCATAAATTTCCCTTTGAGAAAAAATAAAGTCCTTTCAATTCAAATTTGAATCAAAATCAATTTAATAGATTTAATTTTATCTTGGGCAGCACAATGGTTAGCACAGTGGCCTCACAGCAAGAAGGTCAGGGGTTCAAGTCCCGGGTGGGGACGAGGCTTGGAACACTGGCCTTTCTGTTTAGAGTTTGCATGTTCTCCCCGTGTATGTGTGGGTTTTCTCCAGGTACTCTGGTTTTCTCCCACCCTCCAAAAACATGCATGTTGGATTGATTGTCCATCATTACAATTTCCCCTAGGGATGAGTGTGTGTGTGTGCGTGGTTGTGGCCTTGCGACAGACTGGCGACCTATTTGGGGTGTACCCTGCCTCTCGCTTTGTATCAGCCACCGCTAATTCCAGCACCACTGCAACCTCGTTTAGAATGGACAGTTCAGAAGATGAATGAATAAATAAATGAATAATTTTATCTTTATAAAATAAAAAGATCCAGCACACGATGTTCCCAAAATGAGTCGAGACATTATGTATTGTTGTGTTTAGAAAGCCAAAAATCCACTCTTTTCTATTTAAATTTTGCTTGTTTCTGAGCTCCAAACTTCTGTTAGCAAATCATGAAAGAACATTAAAAAATACATGTCATTGTCTCCTCTCACTCATTGGGTTTCTCATGGATGTAACCAGTCAAACTCTTCTAGCAGAGGAGACTTTTACCTGTTTCTGTGGGATTTGCACTGACGTGTCTTTGCTATAGGGCTGCTGTCATACAACCGATAAACAAGCTTCTTTCCTCTCATCTCCTCAGTGACCATTCACGGACAATCTTTTGAAGATCACCGCAACCCCTCCTCTGCTCATATACCTTGAACCACTTCAGTGACTGTTGCTCCTTTTTTATTTCAGCATGGATCAGACGTACTTGTTTGTTAATCAGTAAACAACAAACAGGATCGGAAGGATTTAAATATCCTCAAAGCAGACATTTAGATGTTTAGCTTTTATGTCACAGTATTGGAAGGTTGATGGTTTGAACCTGGCTGGAACAAGTCTGAAGACATGTTCTCTAATTTTTGCATGTATCATCGCACCCTCCTCAAAAATACCAATTGCCCAGAGAAGGGAGTTCATGTCTGTTTCTACGCGATTCTGTGATAGACTGGTTACTTGTTCAAATTTTACCCTGATTTTCACCTGATAAGCACGAGTCTTCACTGAGCTGAGCGTTGAGTTAAGAATTTACCAAGATAATTTTTTTTTTTAATATGCTCAATTCATCCCTCACCCGGAAATTTGTGTGCTGCATCACACCGCAGCAGGCTGCCATCTAATATGGCGCCAATGGTGGGAGAAACGGGGGTTAGGTGTCTTCTGCAAGGACCTTAGACGTGAACTCAGTGGGATGCGAACCTGCGAACTTCCGGTTAACTTCCGCTCTAACCATTGAGCCACCGTGGCTTCAATGAAGCCAGCATCTTTACCTGATGTACGTAGGTAACCATTCACCTGCAAAACAAGCCATTTTTCTGCACAATTGTAGCTCATAAAACTACCACAAAACCTTCCTTTGCTAGAAGAACTCGTCCGCCTGTCATAAAAATTTGTTAAATTTGTAAATTTTAGAAGATTTTCTGTATCTTCTTGAGTCATCCGAAAACGTTTAATGTTTTAAAATGGACTGGGAATCGTTTTTATAGGTCCTACTGTTTGGTAGTGATGTCAAAACATGACTCACCCGTGCTCTCAGATAGCAGAGGGAATTCATAGAGATGTTCACACGTGTTACGGCTGTTAGGGATGCAGAAACCAAAATCAAAGTCAAAGCTTTTCAGCAGATGATCCTGAAAGTAGTGCCTCTCAATCATCCGGAAGTTGTGGAGCGGCCGGTTGCCAACAGTGAATTCCACTCTGATTGAACACCGAGAGAAAAAGTAAGGTCAAGACGTTATGAGTAAGTAAGTAATTATGCTATCATTTGTCAGGACATTAAAAAAAAAAAAAAAAAAAAAAGCCGGTAAGGCAAGTAGCTGACAGTTGATTGTGCTGCACTCATTTTCTCTGATAGTGTGTGAAACAGGTCAATGTGTTTTTCTAAGGTGTGAGTCACTCACGTAGCTCCCACAGTCCTCAGTTGCAGGAAGGCCGACGTAAACTGGTAGCGTACAAATCGGCCTGCGCTGGTATCTCCTTCTCTGTTTTCTTCCTCATCATCTGGTAACAATAACATCAAATCATGACGTCTTTATTTACAGTGAAATCTACAGTATTTTATTGTTATTTCCTCGCACAGCTTTCAGACATCTATATATGGTGGTAACAACCAGCTGTCTGCACATGCTTAATAAAGAGCAGAAATAAAACAGTAGAGCGTATCAATGCACTTTACCTGGGTGGGGTGGTTTAGCAATCTCAAACAAGACAGTGTTGGTTTCCAAGTCTCGAATTTTAAACCGTACAAAGTCGATATTATAGATATTGTCCTCAGGCTTGCAGAGGTATCCTGAAAAAGCAATGGAAACAGTTTAAAAACATCTTTTTTTTGCATTTCAAGATCTGTGAAAAAGAACAAGTACAATCATCTGTAATCACAGAAACCCAAAGAGTAGGACTTAGAAATAGGGCAACCTATTGTAATAGGTCTACTGCATTATTGGACAATGATAATACAGTGTGTATTATTTTTGTATTATTTTATAGATTGGTCTGTCATCTTAAAAAAAAGCACAGTTTTTAAAATTTTCATTCATTTTTGGAAGCCTAATTTCTTTCAATGTTTACCCAATACCTGTGAATGTAGGTCATGACATAGATTCAATTTTTACAGAAACCACAGAGAATTTTCTTCATCATTTCTGACTGCAAAACTACCAGGGTGTTTTAGGACTTCTAAATACACCCATTACAAAAGAGCCACTAATGTTAACGTGTATTTATATATTATAAATGTATCTTATGGATGGACGTGCCAGTAAATTGATACGTACAGTATATATTACAACATTCTTCAATCAATCAGTCTGTCTATCTCTAGATTTAGAAAATTAAAGAAGAATTAATGCTGTCATCCTGATATGTATTAAGTTTTTCTTATATTCCTTTTGAGTTGTAATGAAGTTTCTCAATGTTAATGTTTAAGCACATTCAAAATCACTATTAAATATCATTAACAAATACTTGTGTTTAAACGTGACTTACAAAAGTAAAATGTGTCAATGAAATGTATGACATATGCTCATGATCACTCTGATTTATAGTAATTTTTAGATCTTTAACCAGGTGAGTGATACCTCTTGTGGCTCCTCTCAGTCCCAGCACATCTTCTGGTGAGATGTGTCCACTTTTCTTCCTCAGTTCCTCCTCTGTTACAGGCCTGCAGTCCACCTGGCTCTTTCTGGACTTGAGCCTCTTCAGGATTCCTCCACCAGGCTTGCGATCCCTCGGAGAAGCTGCGGTGTTTGAGACATTATCAGCAACAGGAGCGTCGCTGCGGGTTTTGGTTCCACTCATCTCTGACTCGTCCAAAGGACCACCTGCTAACTGACCACCTTGATGATCGCCGAAGGAAGAAGTACAGAAAGATGGCGTCGAGGATGTCGAATGTTAGGAAAACCGTCGGCGACCGGTCAACCTCTTATTTTCGTAAACGCACGCTGTATAGTTGCCATGACAACATGTTCAGCTGCCTAACTAAGTGCGTTATTGAAACTACCACCAGAGGGCGACAAAACAACTTTACACTGTAACATCATGAATGAAATGATATTTTTATAAATATATCAACATACAAAATAAAAATTTCTTTTCCATAATTAAAAAAAATAATACACCAAAAGCACCACAGTCCAGGATCCTGTGTAAATTTTGTGAGGGAGAAGAAGAAGTGTTGGTAGGTAGATTGGAAAAGGTGAAAAAGTTCAGGTGAGATTTTGTGACAGATCTTTTTTTATAGATATGCCTACAAAATTATGAATATGTAAAAGCAATGATACGGAGTAAGAGATCTTATGCAGAGTGGGAGGTTGCAGAGATGACGATGCAGAGGTTCTCCTGTGACAAACAGGTAGAGAACATGTTAGTACATCTCAATGCATGTTTTGGAGAGAGTCAGGAGGCCAAACTGAGATGGTTTGGAGACATCCAGAGAGAGGAAATAAAATATAGGAAGAAGGGTGTTGAGATTTGAACTGCTAAGAACGAGGCCTAAAAGAGGACCATAACAAGAAGACAGGATTTGATGAATGAAACTGATTTTGCCAGGCAGCCTCAAAACAGAGTAAACAAAAAAGTGTGCATTTTAGTAAAAAAAAAAAAAAAAAAGAGAGTTCTACACTTTTGCACATAAACACATACTGTAATTATAAGTCCTCGTTCGTTCAGGAGTGATTCATGATAGTAAGGGTTTCAAAGATGTCTTCTGGACAATGTATTTCAAGATTCTTTATCGTCAGTATTCCCATAGTTATCATTTGATGATCATGATATGCAGATGATCAAATATGCTGCCCAGAAGACAACTTTGAAACCCTTTGTATGATAAACACATATGGTTACAAAATAGTCATGAGATTATTTTTTTTTTACCCAAAGCTCAAAGAGCGTGTAAAATGTTAAATTTCCAAAGAAAAAAACTCAAGCAAGAATATTTCCATATGACATTTTTTTCCATTCCGGTGTTGGAAAGCTTAATATGTCAGCTTTGCATTTTGCTTTAGTAAAATAAAATACCCGGGTAAGAAAAATAACACATTTCCACACATTATGTGATGTATTCTTAAGACAAAAATATGCTGTTGCTTAAGTTAGTAAATAAATTAGATTATTTTCCGGTCCAATTCACCAGGGATTAATAAAGTATTTTCAATTTATCCCGCTCATAATCACAATTTACAGTTCACACATCCATATGCATGATTTCTGTGAAACGTCCATGCATTTTACAGTGTTGTTTTTCCACAGAAGTGCATTTCTTATAAATTATTCATTATTGCTGATGACTAATCAGCCTCTGCATGTAACACAACTATGATTATTTAAAGAAATGTAAATATATCAACAACTAACAGAATTAAAAAAATAGTTTATATTAATATTTTCACAGCTACACATGCATATGTTAGGATAATTGACAGTCTTAGACACATTGGCTGCTTTTCCGGCGTAGCGATCTCTCTTTCATGTGGATCCCCATGAGGTTTCTTCTTTTTTTTTTCACTGATGGGTTTTTTGGAGCGTTTCCTCACTGTGAAGGGTGGTTTAAGGGCAGGAATGTACTGAAATTGTTTATCTAGCTTTTGATTAATTAGCTTTCAGCTGACTATTTATGCATCCACTTTTTTTCTCTTTGTTCTTTGTTCGTTTTTTGTACTTTTTTCAATCGGAAGCCTATTGAGACCTTCATATATATATAAAATTGGGCTGTACAAATACAATTCAACTGAATTATTTGTTTATTCCACATATATTTCTTTTTGCTGAAATGATCAACTGCAATGTATTTATGGCTGTTAACATTCAAATCTACACACATGTTCCACATTTTAACAAGAAAGGTCATTTTATTAAATTTCACAAAGTTGAACTTCTCAGATTTTACTGAACTTTTCAGGTGGAGTGTTTCCTGCTTTAAAGCTCAATGCAACGCAATGCAAATTTACAGTGTAAAGCTCAGCCTTTATGCAAATGCATGTTTACTGTGTGGGAGCTGGTGGGCAGAAGCCCCATGTAGTCTCAGATCCATCAATAAAGCTGAAAGGACTGCAGACATCCTGTTCTTTTTCTCTCAGGCTTAGAAAAGGATCTTTTAGGGAGAACTCGTTTTTCCAGTCTATAGAAGAGTGAAATGTAGTAAGGTAAAAAAAAAAAAAAAGAGACAGAAAAAACCCAACACATTACTTCCTCTTTAAAACACATCAGCTTATTTTCATTGGGTTTTTTTTCTCCAGAAATACTGTCAAATTTGGTCCTCAACCAAAAGATTTAACCCTCTATATAATGTTTTTAGTTTGTTTATAAAACATTATATTTTGTTTATAAACAAAAGTTTGACTTTATTCCCTTTGATTTTAAACCAATAAAATATTTCCAAAAACATTTTTCAAAATAAAGTTAATTAAATGTTTTTCCAAATGTCTCAAATTTTAACAGCTGTTTCTTTATAAAGAATAACTTTATTTTTAAAATAAATAATTAAATATTATTACATTATAATACCTCAAATTTAAAAATAAATAAATATAAATCTAAAATAAAAGAAGAATAAATTTCTTTCTTCCGGTTTGGTGCCTTTTTTTTTTTTAGTTTTTGTTTGACCTGATGGGGGCAGAGGGAGTGACTGTGGGAGCAGCAGAGATCTGACGTCTAGTAGATCTGAATGACTTGAATAAGAAAGAAAGAAAGACAACAGATCAGCAGGAGAAACATTCACAAGAAGCCAAGGAAGTTTTTGTAGGACTTTTTTCCCACGTTTTTTTTCCATCGCCTACCTGTATGACTGCATACCGATCAGAGGTAAAAAAGAAAAAAAGAAACTTCATCCCTTTTTAACAAAATATTAGATCTCTTTTTATGATCGGAGACTTTACATAGAACAGCAGGTGCTTTTAGGTCCTGTTTGAACCTCCGATCTGCATCCTGGTTGTGAATAATCACTGTAAACTTGTTCTCGTAAAAGATTGAGTTAAAATGTTCAAATCAAGCAAAATTTTTTGGTTTAATCTCACGTTTGATCGCTTTGATGGTTCAACGACTGTGAGTTCAGTATTGATCTGTTAGTAACTCATTAACAAGCGTGAATAAAACGTATTACATTCACATATCTGTTTAAAATACAGTTCATTATATTCAAAGAGACCAAATCATCCTAGATTCTCACAGCATCACATAAAAGTTAATCAACCACCACAAACACACAGGGTAACACAGCCTTGGCAGAGTAAAAGATATCTAAAGCAAACAAAGATAAAGTAACTTTAAAAGCTTGCCAGTAAAGAGCAGCTGAATGGAGATTCCCACTGAGTCCATTAAATCCAATAAATACAGTCCAGCAATCTATAAGTGAAATTGAGAGTGTTTGTGTTGGAGAAAATCATCTGGTTGGTTTTGTTGGAAGGTGGGGGTTGGACACAGCTTGGTCTGACTAGCTGCTATACACTGCTTTAGTCCATGCTGATCCCATTACACAATATCAAGCACACCCTGGGGTGTTGTGTGTTCAAGTTGTGTAGCAACACAACACTTATTGCATGCAAAAAATGCCCAAGTGCACATGCTGATTGTTGTTTTGGATGTAAACAGCCAATGACCACCAGCTGCATGTAGAAACTAAAGTGGGTAGTTTTCTGGTGCTAGGATGGTTGCACATGATCACATTTGGTGGTTTGTTGCAACTAGTTTGTGTGAAGTGTCCCGCAAGCCTTGCCAGATGTTGCATTTGCTGCCTGAAGCATCAGGTACAGCAGATAATGATCTCAAAATTCTTCGGGTGGTTTGGCTTTATCTTTCACTGCTTGTAGTTCAGAGAGTGCCGGTTAATTAGTATGACATTATTCTTACACTAGGTAATGTCAAGTGTCATACAAATAAATATTCCTCCAGCTGAAATTTGGCTTTTAAGTCTGAACTTGAACATTAACAGTACAGAGGCTATTGCTGAAAGTCTGATCCAGTGTTTAGCTTATTCACCCGGTTTCATCCTTACTCGGGGCACCAGAAAACATCTTTTTCTGTAGTTCTCAGGTTCTGAGATAGTTCATATGAGACCAATAAGTTACTGATGTGCTTTAGTCATAATCCAAAAAGAGACTTGTACACATTCAGAGTTGTTTAAAATCTCTGAGCTGAAGAAATCTTATGAAGATACGTAATGAAAGAGTTCAAATAATCCCACTTCCTGATTTAGTCAGGTCACAAATATTAACATGGATCTTTTACCCATGTCCTACAGCTTTGGTCTTTTCTGCGTATCACAAGATACATGAGATTGTCTTTTTAGGGTGTTTGAGTTTCAGTCAATGTCTCACATTTCTAACCTGTTCATAAAAATATTGTGAATAATGTTTTAGCCTCATTTTCAAAAAGGTACAAGTAAACTGGTAAAATATTTCGGTTTTGAAGCATAATACATAATCATCAGATAGGATTGTTTGTGTAGTGTATACTGTGTATTGTTATCTCTACAAAGTCCAAAGTTTGCTGCAAAACAACGGATTTGTAACTTGTAATTAACAAATGATAACATGTAAATTCTTCTTTAAATTTTTTTTTCTCCGTTTCTTATTGTTCACATAAGCTGAGACTGATTGGGAATTTTGTCATAGTTGGTTTTGTTAGTTTTAGCAGTGATTGATTTATTTACTTTTCTTTTCTCCTGAAGAAGACGTGCTGTGTCAAAAAAATCTAGACCAACCAGATTAATCCAGTTCTCTCAGTATCAACATAACCAGTTGGATTTGCTTGTCTATCAAACATTTTTTTTGTGTAAATGTAAAGTTAGCTGTATAATTTTTCTTTTCTTGTCCATCTCTCAGGGACTCAGCCATGGAGAGCTCCAATGATGCTTCTCAACCAAAGCCTGTTGTGAAATCTAAACCTCTCTTAACTGCTAAACCCTTCTCCCTTAAGAAGAATAGCACATTTCGCTCTATCAACGCCCCAAAGACTAATTTAAATTCTTCAATTAAAAAAACAGAGCAAACCACTAAATCAGAGGTCAAAGATAGCTTCAAAGCTCCTCCGACTTTCACTGCAGACCAACTGAGCAAACCTTCTCCCACCGAGGTTTCCAAACCGAGCTTTGAGAAAACCAATGCAAGTGAAAGCCTTCCTCAAAAGGAAGTTACTCTTGCTTCTACCGCTGAGATTTCAGCTCCTACACCTGAAATTACTCCGGTCATAGAGTCAGCTGAGCTGCCTCAGAACGACAAAGTCATTAAAATAAATCACGAAGCAGAAATTTCTGTTTCGTCCGCTAAAATTACTGCAGTCACACAGTCAGCTGAGCCACCTCAGAAAGATGAAGTCATCAAAACAAATCATGATGCAGAAATTTCAGTTTTATCCCCTAAAATTACTCCAGTTAAAGAGTCAGCTGTATTGATCCAGAAAGATGAAGTGATCAAAACCAATCAAGAAGCTTCTGTGGAAGTGGTAAAAAAACAAGATGAAAATCCTGTTTCTGTTCCCCCAAAGCATGAAGAACCAAGCAAGGATGATGCTTCTAAAGCCAACTCAACTTCAGAGTGGGGTGGTTTCAGGAGACGTCTCTCCACAAAACTCACCTCAAAGTTTGAGTCAGGTGGCGTGCCTCTGCCTCCTCAGCACATCTCAGCTGTCTCCACATCTAGCACTAAAGGCAATTCACATAAATCAGTATCTTCCAGTCCAGAGGGGAAACAGGAAACCCCTGAAATCCTGAGCTACTACAGTGAACAGAAGGAGGATTATACTGGTGGGAGCGGTATAAAACGTCGTATCAGCCTTCTGTTTGACTCTCCATCAAAGCCAGAAGTTGAGATTAAAAAAGAAGAACCAGAAATTATGAATAGTGCAGAAGCGGTGAAGGAACGAATCAGAAACTGGACCGCAGAAAAGGCTCCTGAAGGGGCAAAGACTGAGATGAAACCCGAGTTTTCAGGCAGAAGCAATTTAAAAAGGTGAGTTGGACTACCCTTAGTGTTTGCTAGCGAGACAAGACATGAATGAAAAATGACATTCTTCCGATGGTGCAATCAAGCAAGAAATATATTTCATAGTTGTAACACTCACACGTGATAGTCATCAATTACAAGCGGTTTCTGTTTTATTTTGGATTGTTTGAGAGCACATCATTCCTAAGAAATAATTCCTAAAACATTTTGGTTTATTCCTAAGAAGCCCTCAATGACATTTATCTAAACTCTGGCTGCAGGTTGCATCGGATGGTTGCTCAACTTAGAGTAAAGCCAGGTCTTGTGATGATAAAATAGAGATGGATTTTTTTTGCAATTTATTTTTTGTTGAAGTGCAAGTTTGGAATTGTTGCAGCAGATAGGTATGAGTTTAGTTTTGCTATGTGTAATGTCTCAGGATTGTAAAGAGAGTGTGCTTCAGTGAATGTTAGGTATTGCGTTCAATAGAAACACTGGCGTGAAAAAATTAAAGTAAACTCTGACCGATTGTTTATTTTACTGAGTTTAAATGTTAGATTTTAAAATAATGAAAATAGTATTTGCATCCAGAAGTTTAGTTAAAGGATTCATAGGAAATGTATTATCCAATTAAGCTGTGAACGTTGTGACACTTAGAGGATTAACTCTTTGACATTTGCAAACTTCCCAAGTCTTGTAGAATTCCTAGTTAACGCGGAATCAAACAGTAAATTGGTTTAAAAGAGAGAAATTTTCTGTACTACTGTATCTTTCAGTCTTTGATCCGATTGAAAATTTTTTTTTTAGGTGCTATTTAGATTTAATTTCTAATCTCCGCGTTTTGGTTTATTTACTAACTGCGTGTTACATCTTCCTGTTACACATACACTTGTACAGACATATGTAAATAATGCATTTAGGTTAGCTTAGAAAAACCTCCCCATACATATTTTAAAAATAAGTTTCATCATCAAACTCTGCTTTTAACAATGAATGACAATGAATAATCTCTCCTTCTCAGCTCAGAGCCGGCAGCTGTTCCAGAAGCAGAAACAGCTTCTGAAAAAGTAACTTCAGAGGTTCCTAAAGCAGTGGAGGAACCCCTTCAGGCTGTGGATCCACTCCCAAATGTTGCACCAACCAAGCATTCTTCAGCAATACAAATAGAAACATCAAAAGATTCCGTTGCTGAAGATAAACTCGCAGAAATGAGGACAAAGACCTCAGGAGAGCAGGCCAAAGAATCAGGAAGCGAATTGAAGACTTTGGAAGACAAGGCTAAAGAACCAGAAAGAGAGTCGAAGACTTTAGAAGAGCAGGCAAAAGAAACAGGAAGTGATTCAAAGACTTTAGGAGAGCAGGCTAAAGTACTAGAAAGTGAATCGAAGACTTTAGAAGATCAGGCTAAAGAACCAGGAAGTGAATTGAAGACTTTAGAAACACAGGCTAAAGAACCAGGAAGCGAGTCGAAGACTTTAGAAATAGAGGCTAAAGAACCAGGAAGTGAATCGACCACTTTAGAAACACAGGCTAAAGAACCAGGAAGTGAATCGAAGACTTTAGAAGATCAGGCTAAAGAACCAGGAAGTGAATCGAAGACTTTAGAAATAGAGGCTAAAGAACCAGGAAGTGAATCGAAGACTTTAGAAGATCAGGCTAAAGAACCAGGGAGTGAATTGAAGACTTTAGAAGATCAGAGTAACTCACCAGGAAGTGAATTAAAGACGTTAGAAGATCAGGCTAAAGAACCAGGAAGTGAATTGAAGACTTTAGAAGAGAAGGCTAAAGAACCAGGAAGTGAAGTCCAACTACGTAACCCGCCAGCCCTTGCTGGCCAATCTCCTGACAGAAAAAGTCTTAAACGTCGCTCTGTTCGCTTTGGTACGGTGGTGGCAGATGATGGGGGTCCTCCTGTGCTTCTGGGGCCAGAGTCTGACTCTAGTACAGAGGAAGAAGAGGAAGAAACAAAGGAGAATGTCCCCATTCCAGTGCCAGTCTCCAAAAGAGTTGCACTGGAGTTTCAGCGGAACGAAGATGAAGTGAAAAGAAAGGAAGAAGAAGAGAAACTAAAACAACTGGAAGCCAAACAAGAGATGCTCAAAATGGAGGAGCAAAAAAAGGAAGTGGCACAGAGACAGAGGGAGGCAGAGGAGAGAGAGGAGGAGAGGAAGAAAGAACAATTGAGAAAAGAGGCTGAGGAAAGAGAAAGGAACAGAATTCTCCAAGCAGAAGGACAGCTAAGAGAAAAACAGAGGCTAGCGGAAGAGGAGGCAAGGAGAAGAATTGAGCACGAGAGAAAACTACAACAAGAAAAAGAGGAAGAGATGGAGAGAATGAGGGAAAAGAAGAGACAAGAAGAAGAAGAGAGGAAAAGAATTGAGCATGAGAGAAAACTACAGCAGGAAAAAGAAGAAATGGAAAGATTGAAAGAACAAAAAAGACTTGAAGAAGAGGAAAAGAAAAGAATTGAACATGAGAGAAAATTACAACAGGAAAAAGAAGAGATGGAAAGATTGAAAGAACAAAAGCGACTCGAGGAAGAGGAACAGAAAAGAATTGAACTTGAGAGAAAGTTGCAACAGGAAAAAGAAGAGATGGAAAGATTGAGAGAACAAAAGAGACTCGAAGAAGAGGAAAAGATAAGAATTGAACTTGAGAAGAAACTGCAACAAGAAAAGGAGGAAGAGATTAAAAGATTGAAAGAACAAAAGCGACTCGAGGAAGAGGAAAAGAAAAGAATTGAGCATGAAAGAAAACTACAACAGGAAAAAGAGGAAGAGATGGAGAGAATCAGAGAAAAGAAGAGACAAGAAGAAGAGGAGGTGAGAAGAATTGAACTTGAGAGGAAACTGCAACAAGAAAAAGAGGAAGAGATGGAGAGAATCAGGGAAAAGAATAGACTAGACGAAGAAGAGAGGAAAAGAATTGAGTATGAGAGAAAACTACAGCAGGAAAAAGAAGAAACGGAAAGATTGCAAGAACAAAAAAGACTTGAAGAAGAGGAAAAGAAAAGAATTGAACATGAGAAAAAATTACAACAGGAAAAAGAGGAAGAGAGACTGAGAGAAAAGAAAAGACAAGAAGAAGAGGAGGTGAGAAGAATTGAACTTGAGAAGAAACTGCAACAAGAAAAGGTGGAGGAGATAGAAAGAAGAAGAGAGAAAGAAAGACTAGAAGAAGAGGAAAAGAAAAGAATTGAACATGAGAGAAAATTACAGCAGGAAAAAGATGAAGAGATGGAGAGTCTGAGAGAAAAGAAAAGACAAGAAGAAGAGGAGGTGAGAAGAATTGAACTTCAGAAGAAACTGCAACAAGAAAAGGAGGAAGAGATGGAAAGAATAAGAGAGAAAGAAAGACTAGAAGCAGAGGAAAAGAAAAGAATTGAAAATGAGAAGAAACTACAGCAGGAGAAAGAAGAGCTAGACAGAATGAGAGAGAAAGAAAGACTGGAAAAAGAAGAAGAAAATAAAAGAATAGAACTTGAGAGAAAACTACAGCAAGAAAAAGAGAAAGAGATGGAGAGAATTAGGGAAAAGAAAATACTAGAAGAAGAGGAACAAAAGAAAAGAATTGAACTTGAGGCGAAAGTACAGCAAGAAAAAGAAGAGATGGAGAGAAAAGGGCAGTTAGCAGATCAAATAGAGAGTGAGGGAAGTGAACCTGAGCAAAAGAAAGAAAACTTGATCAGCTTTGACTCAGAAGATGTTACCCAGAAGTCTGAGAGTCTTTCTTCTCCTCTACCAGAAATCACCTCTCCCTCTGAGAGTCTGATTGATGTTGTTTATGATGACTTCTCTGTCAAAAAATCAATGGGTGATGTAGAATTTGACGACTTTTCTGTCAAACCGAGGAAATGGGGCTTCAGGTCTCGTGTGGAAACTCCTCCAATCAGCTGTAGTCAGACAGGCGATAGAGTAGAAGAAGCACTAGTGTCAGAACTTCTGAAAACCAATGCAGACGTCCAAGTAGAAAAGGTTTCCTCTTCTACTCAGGAGAAGGAAAATAGTCATGATGTAGCAGAGAAGGAAGAGCAGGGGAATAAAGAGGAAGAAAGATCAGAAGAAGTGCAGCTTATCCGTTGGGAAGTCAAAGAGGAGAAGGATGAGATGGACACAGAAGTGAAGACAAACGAAGATGAAGCTGAGAAAGACGACAATGAGGTAAGAACAAAACCATTTTGATTTGTTTGGATTTGAACTAAACACTTTATACAGAAAGTCTAGCTTTTTAAACTCTGTTCTCTCTGTGAGGATTTAGTATGTTATTTAGTATGACTTCTTTCCACCTGAAACATGCATATCCCGCTGACTGGTCAGTTTAAAATACCTATTGTCTTTAGTCTTTGCAGAATTTTTCTTTTTTTGTTTCATCTTGTCAACCGATTATCCCTAATGGGGTTGCAGGCAGTACCAGAGTCTATCACAGCTGATTTCAGGCGAAAAGCAGGACACACCCCAAACGGGTCGCCAGTCTCTTGCAGAACCGCACAGACAACCATTGACACACACACTGTGAGGGAAATTGCATTGTGGTCAATTAACCTAACACACATGTTTTTAGAGGGTGAGAGGAAACTGGGGTATCTGGAGAAAACCCACGCAAACATGGGGAAAACATCCAAACTGCACACAGAAAGGCCACTGATTCAGGCCTCGCCCCTACTCCGAGACTCAAACCCCTTCTTGCTGTGAGGCCACCGTGCTAACCGCTGCACCACAATGTTGGCGTTTTCTCCGTTATCAAAAACTCTGATGCTTTTGTAAAATAAATCGAGTACTTGTCTGACTGTAGTGTTAAAAGCTTTAAGTTGGGTTCCACACACTAGAGAATACACTTCCCTCTGAATGCTATTAGGGGAAGCAACAGCTCAGTGGTAGAGTGTCCGCCCTTGAACCGGGAGAAGTCGGTTCAAATCCCACAGAGCTTATTTGTAGGTGTCCTTGAGGAAGACACCTAACCCCCCCTGTTTCTCCCAACATTGGTGCGGTCGTGGCTGCCTACTCTAGTGCAATGTAGCACAGAAATGTCCCCTTTAAGGGATGAATATGGTGTGTTAAAAAAATAACAGTAGATTGTCAATTCACTTTTGTGATCCAATGTTACAGAAGAAATGCATCATCAGGCTGTAGCACTGTGAACTATGAAGGTTTTAGAAGTTTTTTTTAGAGCACATTAGCTATGTTTTCAAATGCATACTTGAACTTGTACATGGACCAATAATTAGTGTAAAAACAAACACAATGGACATTCCTATGTACAAAGTAGAAAGCAACTTTCCATCATTTTTATTGTCTGTAAAACATTATGTCATTTGACTTATAATTCTACAGCAATAGCTAAATAAGCTAAAACTCCTCATGCATCAATTACTAATAGTCAAGTTACAAAAATACAGGTTGAGTTCAGACGCAGATGTGGGAGTGAACAAGCAAGTGTAATTTTTTACTTGTGAATCATACCATCTTTGCAGCCAAGCATATTTCACCTGCACTGCCATTCCTGTAACACTGGAAAAGTTTCTTGTCATACTTGCTTGGAAACTTGTGATTGTGCACGCAGGAATGTTCATCTTCTATTTACACATGAAACTAATCCCATTCTGACAACCCGGTTTGTATTTAAAAACATGATCAACACTGTCAGATGATAGTAAGATGTAGATGTAATCTAGTTACCACAAAGCTTGAAGCTGGGTCATTAGGTGTAATTATGATTTGGCTGAATCTGAATGAGAGTAAAATATTCCCTGAAGAGATTCTTTTGTAGAGCTGTGACACTCTGTTTCCGCTTGAAGCGATTGCTGATGTACTTTGAAGAAAAATTGTGACAGAGGTGAGTATCAGCTGTAAGCTGGATAGCTGACAAGTTTTTGTCTCGTATGGCAACCTCTGAAGATGACAAAACACAATGCTGCAACAATTGGGAAAGCCAAGTTTGCATCAAACTGACAAGATTAAAAAAACAGATACACAAATTGAGTGAAACTTCGTGAGAGAAAAAAACGCCTAAACTTTCAAGTGAAGTACACTGGTATTTACACCCAGGGTTACAAATGGGTGGAAATTTCCCAACATGAAAATTTAGTTAATCTTCCATTCAAATTAAGCAAAACAATTGTGTATTTATAGAATTACAGTGTCTTTAGGTGTGTCTGTTTTAGGTTTCTGCCCATCAGGTGTAGGCTGTAAAAAAGGAGTCTGTTGTGTCGTGTACCACCTGTTGAACTGATTTTATTTCTATTAATTCTCATCCGTGCTACTTAAACAGACGGTACTGTAGAATGTAAGTTTTAAATTTGATGCAAAAAGAGTTTTTTCAGGTGAAAAAAAGGTTAATTTTTCCCCGTCTTGGGAAATAAATACAAACTTTTAAGCAAAAAAATGTATTATATTATTTATTACAAAAACTAACTAACTCACCTATGGTCACCAGCTGTGGGTGGCGACCGAAAGAATGAGATTGCAGCTACAAACGGCCGAAATAAGCTTCCTCCGCAGAGTGGCTGGGCTCTCACTCAGAGATCGGGTGAGGAGCTTTGCCATCCTGGAGGAGTTCGGTTTTGAGCCGCTCCTCCTCCAGGTCGAGAGTAGCCAGATGGGGTGGTTTGGGCATCTGGTCAGGGTGCCCCCCTAGCGCCTCGCTGGTGAGGTGTTTCGGGTACGTCCCACCGGGAGGAGACCAAGAGGCAGACGCCAGACCCGCTGGAGAGACTATGTCTCACAGCTGTCTGGGGAACAACTTGGGATCCTTCCGGGTGAGCTGGAGGAGGCAGCTGGGGTGAGAGAAGCCTGGGCTTCCCATCTGAGACTGCTGCCCCCGCGAGCCGGCCCCTGTTAAGCGGAAGACGACGGAACAGAACAGAAAAAAAAACTAACAATACTTCAGTTAGTTTCAAAATGAAGTATAGGTGCTACGTGGTGGTTTAGTAGGTTGCTGGTTTGATTCCCACTGGGAACCCCAGTGGGGCTCTTCTGTGAAGAGTTTCTATGTTCTCTTTTTGTATGCACAGGTTTCTTCGTGGTTTTCCATCTTCCTCCCACCATCAGAAATACGTACATTATTGAATGGCTAGTCAGTTGAAATTGCTTGAGATATGTGTGTGATTGGTTGTCTCTCTTTCTGTGTCGCTGTGAGACACAAGCTACTGTTACAGGATGTATCCCGACTGTTATTTATTAACTGACCGTGGTAGGCTTTGGTATTTTCCTGTTAACCAGGAATAGATTAAGCAGTTAGGAAAATGAATGAAATGGAAAAAGAGTAAATTTGTTTTATATTTGCACAGTTTCATTCATAGTCTCACATCTAACAAATTGTGTAACAAAGTGGGAGATTGTTCTTAAACATGTCAATACAATCTTGGATTCAGGTCCTTTCTCAAAGAAGCTGTACTTTTATATGCAATATCAGGATTATCATAAATTGCTCATTATTTTATCATTTTAAATTTTCTAATAACAGTGACGACCCCACAAATTCAGCAAAGCTCCTCATGTGCAGATGTTGGAATAGAAATGGTTAAACTAAATTAGAGAATAAAAAAGATTAACATGAAAAAATAGAACAACAACAAAAAAGAGTAACAAAAAAGCTCCTCCGGGGTGAGAGAAGCCAGATGGTGTGGTTCAGGCCTCTCGTTAGGATGCCCCCCGAGTGCCTCGTTGGTGAGGTGTTACGGGCACATGCTACCTGACAGAGTCCCAGAGGCAGACCTCGGACTCGCTGGAGAGATTATGTCTTACAGCTGGCTCGGAATGCCTCAGGATCCTCCCGGGTGAGCTGGAGGATTTAGCTGGGGTGAGAGAAACCTGGGTTTACCCATCTGAGGCTGTTGCCCCTGGAGCCCAGCCATGGATAAGTGAAAGACAACGGAACAGAATGGAACTTTATAAGTAAATCAGTCCCATAAAATGAAAGAAAACTTTTAGTTTCAGCCAACAAACTGTATGTAAATGACATCTGTATGGGCCGCATAGTTGCAGCGAGACACGTCGCATTCATAAAGTCTAGACATGAAAAGTTAAGCTGATGTTGTGGCTGGACATTTGTAGAATACAAATGCAAAATAAAAAAAAAGATAACAAGAGTGATTAATCTTTAGTCAAATTCACGATTAAACAAAACTATTTTCAGCCTAGATTAAAACATTGTCGCAGTAGAGGCCTGCCCCACAGCCTCAGGAAGTTTGTTCCAGACTTTTGCAGCGTAAAATGGAAATGCATCTTCTCCATGTTAAGCGCTGACTCCAGGCATCAGCTCTATATTAGGCAACAAGAAAATATTATTTAGAATTTCCATTAAAAAAAATTGAGAGAATATTAAATTAAATTAATTAAAAATTAATTGAGAATTGTATCAATAAACATGCATTTAATTGCTGATTGTCATGACAGCAAGGTAAAACCTTTGGTCTTTTGGTAGAACATAATCTTACCAAGGAGCTTTGAGAGGAATGCTGCTTGAGACAGATTGGTTTAGCATGTGTTTGCACATGCAACAGCCAAACTGTTTTTGTGGCATTTTGACTGTTTACAGTATGCAGGCTGTTGTACATCCCAGTAAAACACCCACTGTGCAGCATGGTATAAGTTACATCACGCAGACCCATTCTGATGCTGAGGTTCATGATGGTGCGTTCGTATTTGCACCACTAAGTGGAGCTGCTCTCCTGTCAAACCACACCGAGTAGTCCTACACCGCTCAAGTTCAAAGTTTACCTCAGGAGTAACTTAATGTTTCAAATGAGAAGGTAGTGTGTAACTGTGTAGTGAAAATCATAACTTTTTGTTGTGAGAAATCTAAACAATGCTGTCACAGAGTAAGATGATTACTGACCAAACACAGAATGTTTGCAGTCAACGGTGCACTGAAGCATGATGGTTACATAATAAAAGAAAGATAAACGAAAAGAAATCATTAGTAGATGTAACGCTGACCTCATGTCCTCTTTTTAAATCTGTCCACTAGTGTAGCATGTCAGAATGACCATACATGGTGTCCCTATTTGCTTTATTCTCTGCCTTTTCAGTTTGACTCTTCCGTCAATAAAACACACCCCATTTCTAAAGATACAAAACACACACACAGGCGGCTATTCTGCTTAAAGAGGATAGGCTAATCCACAGACGGCAAAGTTCACTCCTGCTGTTAATTCTTTTATTAAAAACGTCATGTTACTCATGTTCTCTTCCTGTTTTCCACTCTTTCCTCACCTCTGACAAAGACCTGCCTCATTCTTAGCCTGCATTTACCTATAGGAAGAGAGAGTGTGAGGGAGGAGCAGAAAGGACCTTGGCTCAGCCTGCCGCACCTTCCACTGCTTTTCCTTTTGGGATTTTCTGCATCGAGCAAAGATCTCTGCTTTGTTTTGACATTTCTTTGAAATCCCTCTGAGCTGCAGGAGATAAACGAATAATCTAAAGTTGTATTTTGGAGTGGCATATTTCCCACGCTGCTTTTTGGGACACAGCCAAACAAATCAAACTGTGGAACAGCAAGTTTTAGCCCTAATGAGCAGAGGTAAAAACTTTTTGGATCTTTAATTTATTCTTTTACTATTTTTGACAGACTTTTGCAGAAGAGATAACAATGTGAAAGTAAAGACTTTTTCTGGGATTGTGCTTTTGGGAAGTATAAGTTGAAGTATATACTTCAACGTCAGGTACCTGAAACCTAAAACCTATGGAGAAAAGAAGAACCCCACTCAAGTGACTTATGAGTGACACGTAAAGTTTTTTAAAAAGATTTTATCAGACAATACGTCTTGTGTCTGTCAAAAGTTTAAACTGAGTTTGCTCTGTGACTGTTCCCATGGTTATCATGCAGTTTTTGGGAGGAAAACTGACATCTGCCCAGCTACAGCTGACAGGATGGATGGGAAATATGCGGAGGTCCCTACAAGGAGCTTTAGACCTGGTGTGGGGTCATCATGATGAGAAGCAGGCAGAGGAAGAAGGTGATGAAGAAAAGGAGGACGATGAGGATCCCAGTGGAAGATTACAAAGAGCAATGTCACCAATTCGTAATTTCGCCCGACGTAGTCGGAGATCGCTTCGTCACTTTTCCTTCAGGAATCGTCAGACTGTTAGAGCATCTTCTGTAAGAGCTTGTGGAATTATACTCAGTTAAAAATATCTATAAAAGGGTTTAGAGGTCTATTTGTTTTGTTTCCATTCCACACCCTAGGTTTTATGTATTTTAGTAATACTTCTCTGCTCGACTATGCAAATCTAAAAAGGAAGCACAGCAGGCAGAGGCCACTTGTTTCAGGAAGGATGGACTCATCTGATATAGTTGTCTGACTTTAGTGTTTTATCAGTCTACACGCATGCCCTTTTCCTTTCTGTCTGCAGCGAGTGTAAGAGATAAAACCTGAGACTACGACAGTGTCACAATTAGACAAAGTTTATCTGACTGTCTGTTTATGTCCGCTGTCCTGCACAGGGTTCAAACTCCATGAGTTTATTTTCCTGTTTACTTCCTGCTTGTTCCCATGTTGTTTTTCCCCCTCTTCATTTTGGTCACTATGAAAGTAATTTCGCAAATACGTGAAAGCTGCCAATCAGGTTTTTTTCACTCTGTATTTATTGACGCAAAACTTTTGTTAATTCAAGGAGAATCCTGGTTGTTTGTTCTCTATTATAGATATGTGTAGGTTTTTATGGACTTCCTCCTCTCTACTTATTTCACATTCCACAAACAAGGACAAAACAGTAATACAAGCGAACCTCAATAAGGCGGAATCTGCCTTAACTTGCACGGCGTCTGTCTTCTTCAACACGGTGACACACAGATGCAGTTGTTAACTTATATTATGGTTGTATCCACACATGTTTTGAAGGCCACTACTAATTTTACTTTGGAAATCTGATTGCAAAATTTCAGAAGAACTCCTGCATTTTTACTTAGACGATATAAACAAAAATGCTTTCATCCGTGTGTCTTAATTTCTCTAAATATGCTCTATGACAGCTATAAAGAAAAGGTCAGCTGTTAACAAAGCTGTTTTGCGAAAAAAAAAATTTGCAACACAGGAATTCCAGAGTGACAACCTTGAAAATAATACGACATAAACCACTATGCAAATAACTTCCTCCATGTTTTTATTTGTGAAAATGTTAACTAAGGCCTTAATTTTTTGTTGCTTCATACTTCTGTGTTACTGCCCAGTGAAAGTATAGAGAAGGTATCATTTTTAGATGAACTAATTATTTAGCAGCACCTACCGCTACTCCAACTACCCCTGAAAAGCCACATCAAGAAATTTCCGCTTTCCGTGGTCTTCCGCTTATCTAGCGCCAGGTTGCCAGGGCAACAGCTTCAGATGGGAAGCCCAAACTTCTCTTACCCCGGCAGCATCCTCCAGCTCACCCAAAGAGGGTCCTGAGGTGTTCCGTGTCCAGCTGTTAGACATAGTCTCTCCAGTGAGTCCGAGTTCTGCCTCACCAGCGAAGCATTTGGTAAGGCCCAGACGCCCTTGCCATTCCATCTGGCTTCTCTCAACCTGGAGGAGCAATGGCTCTACTCTGAGCTTGTCCCGGAT
Source organism: Neostethus bicornis (assembly GCA_902685375.1). NCBI lineage: Eukaryota > Metazoa > Chordata > Actinopteri > Atheriniformes > Phallostethidae > Neostethus > Neostethus bicornis. The sequence goes on along the minus strand of LR738557.1, from coordinate 14,809,441 downwards.
GGCAGAGTTCCTCACCCTATCTCTGAGTGAGAACCCAGCCACCCTGTGGAGGAAGTTCATTTTGGCTGCTTGTGTCCGCAAAATTTCCCCCACTTTTTTAAATTGCTTCCTTTTCAAAGCAGGAAACACTGAAGCTTTACCAAAAATATTCTGTCTCATAAATCCTCCTCAATAGTACAAATAGTAATAAGTAACTCCTCCTTATATTTTGTTTTTGCCACTTTATAAATAGAAATATATTTCTATGAAAAAAATATTTTTTGGGAAATTTAACTAACTTTTTTTTTTTTACATTTTTATTTGATTTGTTAGTTTTTGGATAGACAAAATTACAAAGAAATTAAATCGACACAGTTGAGATGCTCTTTAAGTAATTATAAAGTAGAAAACAATCAAAACTGAATACATCTATGTAAAATTGTGTCTTCAATTTAATCTATTATATGAGAATACAACGAATCAGCCAGACTGCACAACCACTTTTTAAAGTTTTTTAACTGTTGGCAAGTAGTTGATTTGGTTATTCTTAGTTTGATTGGTAGATCTTGGAAACAAATTTGATCAATCGAAACTTAATGCATGCTTAATTTAACTTTCCATATCTGAGTACAATTTTGACATATTTTTTCTTTTTATTTTGGTTTGATTTTAGAAGTGCAATCGTGACTAAATGATGACGCTGGAGAGTGTGTCTTTCACACTTCATGTCCTCTTATTGTACTCTATATTTTGCTTTCCGACTCTGAAAATTAACAGTAGTTTTAGGAAAATCACCTGAAGGCTTTTCATTCATGTTGTGATGCTGCCAAATAGCATGCTTTGTGCAAGAGAAGCTGTCCACTGAGTTCATAGTAATAAATGAGCCGATTTTAGAGATGAGACAATGATGCTGGTGTGTACAGTAAGTGTTTTGGCGAATCCAGGCGACAGATTCAGGTGACACCAAAATGCGACAAGGTTCTTGACAAATTATGAGGTGAGCTTCCAGGAATGTTTGGAAGGACGTGCACAGAGCTGCTTTTGTTTGGAATGTGTTTGTGTGCATCTGTGTACTGTATGTGTGTGTGGACTCATGCATTCCAGCATGTGGGTGTGACGTTTGGTGTCTACGTACCGGCATATGTGTGTTTGTCATTGCATGTGTGTGGGTACACTTGCTGTTGGTGTGTGTATTGAGGACAGCCCAGTCTCTGTGACCAGCTCATTAAAAAACGTATGCTTGGTTGGTCCTTAGTTTTCTCTTCCTCTCATGTTAGTGATCTTGGCTCAGCACTCTGTCCGTTTTTCTCACAGCAGAAAGTTTTAGCTTGCTGATTTAAGCAGCAAAATGAATTTATTTCTATAGAAAATATTCTGCAGGTGGAATAAATTTACTAGCTATTTATGTGGATAAAGTGAAAAAAAATGTAGTTTGTGCATAATATAAAATTGAAATTATCCATGGATCTGTTCCTTTATTCCTTTTTGTGTCCATCTCACAGGCGGATGTGACCGCTCGCAGCACAAATGAGGAGGACAAAGAAGCAGATGCTTTGTCAGACAGCGAGCTGCATAAACAGGAAGACGCCTGTGAGCAAACACCTGGAACTGACAGGTTGAAGAAGAGCTTCATTAATCATTTCAAACACAACTCCCCGTTGTATCTTCAAGCAGTTTCATTTCCTCCATCTGCTTTGATTAAGTGACATTTGTCTCCGAACGTGAACAAAGTTTTGTGTATTCTGATTAAAAAATTGTTTATCTATTTATCTCTGCAGAGGTTTTGTTAGACAGCATAACATCAAGAAAGAATAAAAAAATTGAACTTTTGAAACAAAAGTGTGAAGCATTGTAGCTTTATATACATAAAAACACTTTAATCTATATAAATAGATTAAAGTGTTTTTTTTTTCATTTTGTGACAGGCAGCACTGTCCTGTCATAGGTTGTTTGCTGTAACCATAGCAACCTACTCTTCTTTCTTTTTTGTTGCATGCTGCTGTCCATTCCTCCCAAAAACTACCCCTGCTTGGTCACTGTAATTTCTACATGTTTTTGAGACATTATAAGAAAATTTAGGTTGTGTTGTGAAGCAGGAAAATTGTGGATTCTAATGGAATCTCACAGTTTCTGCAAGACATTCAAGAGGAAAAAGTAACTGCACTTTACCTTGGCATAAAACAAATAACATTGAAAAACAATTAATTAATGTAATCGATCAAATATTTAACTTTTTTTTTTCAGTCCAACACTTGTTCCAGACTCTCTTCCTGAAGATGTTGATACTTCTGCTGATACTACTGATGCTTCTACAGAACAAGATCTTGCTACACTCCCAGAGGTTGGTTCTATTTATCTCCTTCTTAAAACCGTTTTTGGGTTTGCATCAAATACCTGATTGTCACCAAAACCAGAAAGTTTGACTGAATGACAGACTGTGGATCAATTGTTTTTGTTCACTGTATAAAAATGATTGGCTGAGATTTTTAGTGCCCAAATGAGTCCACAGTTTAATCAAATACTGTATGCATGCACATACCTGTATTTGTCATATTTATTTTTCCATGCATGACTCCAACCAGAATAGACATATTTAAGTAAAGTAAAAAGAGAGAAAATTATAAAGAACTTTGTAACATTTTTACGTGTAGACGATGCTTCACTAAATTAGTACACAAAATATGTCTTCTGTCTGAGTGTTTTGTAGGTGTCATGGTTATGTATGTTATCTCCACACAGGTCTCCACACCTCTTCTCGACACCAGCGCACAGAAATCAAAGGTACTTCTGGGTAAACAGCGAGCACGAACACGTCCATCCCGCTCGCTTCGTGCAGGTTCTAATCAGCGGGTCAAACTGGACTGGAATGTCTATGACCCTGCAGGTAAATAAAACTTTTCAAAGATTTCTCAAAGAAAAAAAAACATGTGCTTGGCAATTGTGACAAAATAGTTAATGAGCTTTATGTTTTTGTCGGGAATTGTTTCCAGATGGAGTAGAAACATCTTCTAAACAAAAAGAGTCTGATTCTGAGGAAGAGCAGCCCAAACCAAAGGTCGTCTTCTCTCCTCCTCCATCCTCCCAGAAAGTTCCCATGTTTCCCGGTGGGAACTTTGCTGCTGTGATTGTAAGTCAATGTTTCTAGGGTTTTTTTGGTAGTTTATACAAATTAAAAGAAAAAAAATTCTGCTTTTATTATCATAAAGCAATTTATTTTTCATTCCAGGCTCAGATTAAAAAGCGAACAGGTGAGGGAGAACCTGAGCCAGCAGAAGAAACAAAAGAAGAGAAAGTCGAGGAGAAAGAAAATCAAAATGAGGAGATAGTATCACCTGTCCCACAGCCTGCACGATCTCCTCGCCAGGCATCTCATCTCGCTGGGGCCGCCCTGGTTCTGCCACCGCTTGGAAATAAAGACGGAGGGTACGGACGTAGAATCACAACACGGTTCTCTTTTAAGGATATAAAAGTACTAGACAATATAAGACCTCTTTGACTGTACTTTTATTGTCTCTCTGTGTCCCTCAGTGCTGTCTCCTCACCTGCGTGGCTGGAAGAGCTGAAGTCTAGGAAGCATATGAATCAGAACGGAGGTGAAGCTTAGCCAGTTACTCACCGGTGAGTAATGTAGTCTCTTTAAAAAGCAGGGACATTCAGTGGGATATAAAACTTTTTCAGCCATTTTTTTTATATTTAGCCACCAGCAAGTTATTTTTCATTCCAAGAATTTTGAGCAAAAAGTTCACCAGGTTTTCAGAAGGTCATTGAAAAATTTATAGCAAATGTTAGCTTGTTTTTACTTGTTTGAATTAATTATTTAAGCATACAAAAGGCATCTATGTATGTCATGGAGCAATTGTATCTACACAAAGATAAATTCCACAAAAACAATTTTAGCCTGTGTATGTTGGTAATTTGTTATTGGAAAGGCCTTATGATTAACTGACCATTAAAGTCAATCTCACTTTCTATGTAGTGGCAACTTGGATTCACCCTTTTACCCTGGATCAGAGTTAGTATGTGCAAAAAAAGAAAATGAAAGGATGCTATGTTGAGGCGTTGGCTTAGTGCTAGAGTGTCTGTCTTTGGACCAGGAAAAGCTGGTTTGATTCCCACTGGGCCCAAGTCAAGGTATCTCTCGAGCAGCCACCTAACACCCTAGTTGCTACAGCCATCAGTGCCGTTGTGGCTGCCTGCTGCAGTGCAATGCAGAAAAATAATTGAGGGATCAATATAGTATGTAAACAAAACACCTGTTTGAAGGAGAATGTATCGTTTTCTTTTCACAAACTCCCTCTAAACTGAGGCGGTGGCTCAGCGGTAGAGAGTTCACCTGCAGACCTGAAGTTAACCGGAAGTTTGCAGGTTCGATTCCCACTGAGTTCATGTCTAGGGTTTTGGAGAAGACACCTAAGCCTCCCCCAACTACCCCCCAACTGCTCTGATGGTGCGAAGAATTCTCACTAGACCCTGAATCTAAATATTATTTAAACAGCATAAAATCATCTGAATAAATTGAAACGAAAGAGAAAAATATTTCCTAAAGCCTACGTGACAAAAATTTCATCCTTTTGTAACAGATTGACTGAATGATTAAAACCTACCAGAGTTTTCATTTTGTGCAAATAAAAGTATTCAAAGTGAAATTCCAGGCAGAGGCCGATCAGAACTTTTTTTTTTTTACTAAATTTGTCCTTGCCTCGTATAATTTTTGTACCTGAATACATTTAATTCCACTTGTGTGCATTTACTTGCTTGTGGCATTGCAGCACAAAACCACATGACCTATTTTAAGAAAGATGATTGTACTGGATACCTAAAAAGGAACAACATACACAAACAGCAACGGTTATTTCATCTCATTGCATCTTTTTGTTATTTCAGGAGACATGCTCCACAACAGGAAGGGGAACTCTGCTGCTACTGCCTACGGACACTTCGGTGCAGTTGTTCCATTCATCACATTAAGTGCCTTTTTTTGGATTTTGTTTTTTTACTGACACACACTTGAGTTTAATTCAGGGTTTAGCTGCACGGCTATGATCCAGAACTTTTTGGTCTCATAAATGCGACATGGGGTCAACGCTACAAGCAAACACTGTGATGCCAAGTTACGATTTTATGGAATGTTTGTGAAGGGTCAGTGGAAGATAAATACTACAGAGTAATCTCGGGCAAAGCCATGGATTGTCTGACTATGCATTTTCCTGCATAGTAGCTGACAGAAAGCCTCCTACAGGATATCTACTGTCACACACTTGCCTTTTTATAGTTTTGAGGATACTTACATAATGTATTTCTGTTGTCTAATCATGATAAATATCTCCTCCAGTTCCAACCCAAGATCTATTAAAACTAAAAAAAAACTCTGTTTGGAATATTAGAGTACTTTAAAGTTGTGCAGATCAGCAAAACTAGTCAAACATGCCCGTAATAACTGCAAAATAACACATAGCTTGTGTTTACATTCATGTGTAAAATAAGTGAGAAAGCTTGTGTGTATTTAACTTGTACAAATTGTCTTTTATGTTGCGTGTTACATCACAAATTGTCTTAAACGGAGCGTGAAGCACTTTACAACTAATTGTAGCAATTTGCCATCCAGTGACAGAAAATAATAATAAACTTTTATGATAATGTTTTGGGAGTTTGGGAATTTTTCACATTTTTTTTTTTTTTTAAAGAAGACATTAACATATGCAATGTTTATTTTTTGTTACAACTATGTTGTATGGGGAATGACAGATTTTAGAAGTGTGTTCATTAAAACTTTTTCAAACCTGGGCAATTACATATTGTAACTCCTCTGTAGGTAATGTATGTGCTTTTTTTAATACTGAAGATTGAATGTTATACAATTCTGTAATCATTTGTGATTGTGTATCTGTGTGTTTGATGGAAACAGGGACTTTGAATAAACTTTTTCTATCAAATTGAATGTTTTTTTAACTTCTTTGGAAGGTGAATCTGTTGCATCACATACAAGTTTTTAACAAGCTGAGTGAAATGGAATGTAAAGTGATCTGGCATTTGCTTTAAAAAATGCATGAGAGGATTAAAGCTTTAAATGTGGCACAGAGAAATTTTATAGTAGTATGTTAAAAAGTAAAGAAACAGGTAGAAGATTGGAGAGAGCTGAGAAAGACATCTGGGTGGGGCCAATACTGCTGAGTGAGACTGATCTCTGTTCATTCTCTTGGCTGGGAGTCAGTGCATGTACTGACTATAGGATCATGGTCAGGATGGCAGCATGGCAGAGACGGGCAACACCTGCCACTGTGCCAGGGACAGAGGGCAAGCCTATTGAGAAGCAGTGTGATGGACACAATGGGTGCGACAGACTTGCTGCATCAACAGGCTTTTTGCTGCTGTGGCCAGAAATAAACCATAAATACCCCCACTGGCATCCACCAAGCGCTCGCCAGGCCTCCACAACCACACACCCTCACACTGACACAGGCGGAAACAGAAGGAAAAGGCAGAGGAACAACGAAGAACGTGGCTTGTTCGGGGTGCAGTGAAGCACAAGCCATCCAGGTAAACAGAAAATTCTAGAACAAAGTTTTTAATAACTATATTTTAAAAATTTATATCTAACACATTGTTTTACAATAGCTTATTAAACCTAAATCAGAAGTCCACTCAAACTTACACAAATTGCTATGTTTTCTTGTTTTTCCAAATGCTGAAATCCATCAGTTTTATTCAAATTAAATAGAAGTTTTGCAACTCACCTCTAACTTTTGTGATTACTGTAATTGCTGTTTTTAGAATCAAAATGACAGATCAGCAGGGAACCCCAGACCAGCTGCCTGCAGAGAAAGGACAAGGAGGGGCTGGAGCCACGTACAAGGTACCAGACTCACCAACATGGAATATTATTTTTACTTTGCTGATGACACTATGCTATAACTAGTTAAGTTTTTGAAAAGATGTTAGAAAGACATGAACCAAGATTGCATTGTTTTGATGTTTTTGACCTGTTTCTGTTTTATAGTTGGCTTTATTTGAATTTGAGAACTTTCGTGGAAAGAAGGTAGAATTGTCTGGTGAATGTAAAGATGTTTTGGAGAAGACACAAAGGCTTGGTTCGGTCATTGTGGAGTCTGGACCGTGAGTAACTGAGCTCAACTTGACTATCAACATTGGGTTTTCTGATTCTTGTTTGAAATGTACTTGTGTTTAGTTTAATTTTTCTGTGTGGTCAGATGGGTGGGATTTGAGCGTCCAGGTTTTGCAGGAGAGCAGTTTGTGCTAGAGAAAGGAGAATATCCTCGCTGGAGCACCTGGACCAACTCCCAGAGTAGCTACAATCTGAGCTCCCTCAGGCCTATGAAAGTGGTTTGTCTATTAAAACACACTAACTAAAAGATCTTTTGCAATTTAGAAATACTCTAAACATGACATCACATTAATTATTATTGAAATACAGTATTAGTACAAGTTGGTGACAGTTAAATATGCTGAATTGACTCTTTCTTCTTCTAGGATAATGCAGATCACAAGCTGCACCTGTTTGAGAATACAGGCTTTGAAGGAAGAAAGATGGAAATAGTTGATGATGACGTCCCCAGTTTGTGGGCTTATGGTTTCCAGGACCGTGTGGCCAGTGTTAAAGCTATCAGTGGAACGTAAGCATTACCAAGATTTCTACTTTTAGAATGTGCTTTGGCTGTGTATTAATTTGTATAATCCTTTGTAACGTTCTCAGATGGGTGGGATACATGTACCCCGGCTACAGAGGACGCCAGTACGTGTTTGAACATGGAGATTTCAAACACTGGAATGATTGGGGAGCCACTGCACCTCAGATCCAGTCCGTCCGACGTGTGCGGGACATGCAGTGGCACAAGAGAGGGTGCTATATTGCCCCTGCACCTACCCCAGCACCAGCCCCTCTCCCCGGACCTACCCCTGCCCCAGTTCCTGCCCCTGGCCCTACACCGCCTAACCCTAATCCCAATCCTAATCCCACTCCCAAACCTCAAACTCAACCCCAACCCTAATTGCATATCTCTAAATTCTCCCACAGCAGCTGGGAAAAGCTGAAGTCCTGACCCCACCTCTTTGCTCCTTCTTAGTTTAGGCTATAAGACTATGAAGTTTTAGAAAACTGGAACTGAAAATTATGAAACATGTATCTCTGGTGGAAATAAAGGTTTTGGCCCTGGCTCTGACTATCTACATTTTTTTACTATCACTTAAATCACTCTGAGACAAAGATATTTTTTTAAGTTGTAACAACATTTTCACCAATTTTCAAGTTGTTTATGAGAAAGAGATTAAACGCAGCAGGAAGAGGAGTTCAACAAGCGGGCACTGCCAATTTGGGTGAAAGTTGTGTGAAAAAAAATACCAACCTTTCAAGATGAAATCGCAAACTAGGAAGCAACATTTAAATATTTATTTCTATTTCAGAGACTAAACAGTACATTTTTAATTTCTAATGCCTATTTCTTTAGATACGTTCAACTTTGCAGCTCATGATTTACCACACTCCACCATTTTCCCTCACAACCACCAGACTCGTTTAATCTTCTGAACTGCTTATCCATACTGGGGTCGGCCTATCCCTGCTGATTTCAGGCGAAAGGCAGGATACACCCCGAACAGGTCGCCAGTCTGCTGAAGGGCCACCCATACAGACACAACCATCCAAACTCACACTTATTCCTGGGGCAATGTCAAAGCAGCCAATCAACCTGACACACATTTTTTTGGAAGGTGGGAGATGATTGGCATAGCCGGATAAAACCCGCACATACGTACACGGGAAGAACATGCCAAAAACAGCCAGTGTTTCAAGCCTTGCCCCCATTCCGGGACTCGAACTCCAACCTTCATGCTGTGAGGCCACCGTGCTGACCACCAAACTTTTATCCACACTCAAAGGACTCAATAGTAAAATTAATTTGTTCAACATTGATCTACTGACTCATTCAAAATGGTAGTGGGAGGAAGATTTGGCAATCTTTCTCCAAGGGGAAACAGCTTTTCATCATGCCCATGACAAAGGTGGTTCACAAACTGCATTGCTCCAAAGTGAAACAAGCTCAAATGAAACCACATCATAATGCGAATTGTGATCAATGTGAAATATCACCAGCTACATGTTTTGGTTTCACCAAGCATTGGGACTCGTTTGGAACATCTTCCAATTTCAGTCTGATGTATTGAAAAAAGATGCATGCTCCTGATGCCTCAAGTGGTATTGTGCATGTGCAATCAATTTATAATGAGCTAGCTAGGGTGTCAAAGTCTGGTCCTCGAGGGCCGGTGTCCTGAAGTTTTCCCATGTGTTCCTGGTTCATGCACATAAAGTAAAATCAACAGCCAATAAAATTTGGCACAATGAATAAAACCTGGATCAGGTGTGTAGATGCAAGAACACATGTAAAGCTTTTAGGACACTGGCCCTCGAGGACCAGACTTTGATACCTGTGAGCTAGAGTGACGTAAGGAGAGGTAATCAATCTAGCTCTGACTGCGCAGTAACAATGCCCACCTGGAATGTACCAAAATTGACCTTTTTTTTGGAGGCGTTTTAAAAAAAACGTTTTAAAATGTATGCGTTGAAAAAAAAACCTCTTTATTTCTTCTGTTTAGCACATTTTTCATTTGAAATGCCAATACGTCCGTATTTGCTAAACTCAACTTTCTCCGTACTAAAATACAGTGAATTTGTGTTACTTGACGTGTTTAAGCAAACACAGCTTTACTTCTTTCTGAGAAGTAACATTTTTACTCCAATTATTAGTTTTTAATTGATTATTATTTTCTGTGGTGCAACAAGGTGGATTTAATCTGTGTTTTCAAAGCAAAACGTTGAAGTTACTAAAAACCTTATTTTAAAATGATTTTAAAACAATATAAAATAATTTGTCTAGTATAGTATCAAATAATATTTTACCATAATAAAAATGAAAGATTTTTAAAAAATCAAGAGGTTAAGCTATAAAAATTTAGACCATTAAGCCCCGCCCACCTCATGACGCAAAACCAGCGAAGGGCGGGAACGCGCAAAATTTGAAAGTTAACCCGGAAATACAGGCGATTAAAAATAGTGAAATCTTACTGTATCATTATGTTTCTGTGAAAACTATACAAATAAACGAATCATTTGAAGTTTGGTGAGTAATTTTAAAGTTTTAATGCGTCTTTATAAATTAAAAACACTTTCAGAACGTCACGATGTCGAGCAATGTCATTTACGGACTTTGAAAAAAATATTATTAACGTTAAAATGCACCTGTGAATGTATTACACTATCAATGTTGCACTGGATAACAACTCATATTGGTTCTGTTGTTCTCATAGGTTTAATAAGATAAAAAAAATCATGTTGAAGTTTAAATACGTGAGTCAGGGAAGTCTGAAAACAATACCTTCATCATCTGATCTCCTAACAAACCGCAGTTTGAAGCTCAACCAGCTGTTTCAGGTAAAAAGAAATTGTGTTTGATTTGACTTTTCTCTTTGTCATACTTGTATTTTGTATGTTTCTGGTTATCGTAATAGATTAAAACTAGGATTGTTTGTGTTGCGTCTCCAGGGAAGAGTTGATGTGTATGGCCAGCAGGGAGGATGTACTGTAGGAAGAGAAGAGTTACTGGAGGCTCTTCTGATTCTATATGAAGAGTGCACATCACCAGAACTTCTCAAGATACAACATGTTGCAACGTTTGTTCAAAGGTGTAAGTACACATATGAGATCCATTTCTGTAAAGACTGTCCACTTAAAAACATTTTCTTGAAGATACAGTACGTCCTTGATCTCTGTCCAGTAGATAGATCAGAATCAGAAGTGCTTTATTAACCCAACAAAGGCTAATTTGTGTTACAGCAGCACTGTAACATGACAAAAAAATATATAGTAAGTAAATATACAAAAATACAGTAAAAGGAATAATGTGAAAGTAAGGAATAATACAAGTGATCTAATTTAAAATCTATTAACAAGCAGTACAGACGAAATGTGAATAAAGGATATCATATGGAGATGTATAATAAAGTGACACAAAGTGATTAAAAAAAAGTGACATAAAGTGATTAAAAGTGTCTTGAGGTGAGGTGAAGGTACATAAGTTGAGGTAAAGGGACATAAGATGAGATAAAGTGAGATAAGGTGAGATAAATCAGAATCTGAACGCTTTTATTACCATGTCAAGAATATCAGAGATTAGGAACTTGCTTTGATACAGGTGTGCAAAAAAATCTAATAAAAAAAATAAAAAATTAAAATTAAAAAAGGGACATAAGGTGAGGTAAAGTGGCAAAAGGTGAGGCAAAGTAACATAAGATGATGTAAAGTGACATACAGTGATGTAAAATGACATACTGTAATGTAAAGTGAGATAACATTGAGGTAAAGTGACATAACGTGATGCAACTTAACATGGGATGAGGTAAAGTAACATAAAGGGGGATAAAGTTACATGTAAAATGACATAATGTGAGATAAAGTGGCAAAAGGTGAGGTAAAGTGACATAAGGTGATCGGAGACGGTGGATCAGCGCTAGAGCGCTCGCCGGCGGACCGTAAGGTCACGGGTTCGATTCCCACTGAGACCACCGTCTAGGGTCCGTGGAGAAGACACTTAACCCCCGCTTCTCCTACCATTGGCGCCGTCGAAGGGCAGCCTGCTGCGGTGTAAGGAGTGCAGCACACAAATTTCCCCGGTGAGGGATGAATAGAGTAATTCATTTATTTATTTTATTTATTTAAAATGACATAAGGTGAGTTAAAGGGACATAAAGTACGGTGAAGGGACATAAATTGATGACTCGCATGATCCAAAGTTATCTGTTCTTCTGTGAGTTATTGTAAAGTGTTTTTGTTATTAATTAGTAATAGCATTTGCTCTTTGTTCTGCTTTTGATATCTTATTATAATTGCTGTGCTGTTTATCTTTATTCTTTAACATAATATACAAGCGAACCCAAAATTATTCATACTTTTGGTAAAATTGCTATTCCTTAGATATATTTTTAATACCTCAAAATATCTTTTGGTTAGAGGCTTCTTATAAATTATAAAAAGACATTGCAAAATAAAGGATTGTATTAGAAGGTATTTCTCTATTTCTTTTTCATTTTGACAAAAGTAGCATGTGCTAAAACAGTTGAGGCTCATTACAAAAGATACAGTATACCAGCAGGATGTGCAAAAAGTTCATTGTCAACTGTGAAAAGCATTGATTTCTTCCAAAAGCCCATCACAGTTTGTTTTTTTTATTTTGTGAAAAGAGTGGAAATAATTTAGAAAATGCAAGTTTTTGTTTAGATGGAAATAAAAATTGAGAAAACATTTTTTCCCACAAAAATTCATCTTTTTTTAATTATATTTTATAAGTTGCATGTGTATTTTTCCCAATAAAATCAAAACATTTCATTTGATTAAAATGTATTTTAAGTTCAAATTTCAAAAGTAGTATAACACATTTTGTGCTCGTGTGTATTTTCAAAGTTGTAAAATAGACGAAGAAATGACTCTTCAAAATAAATGCAAAAAAAATACTTACAAAATTAACCAGATTATATTGAGTTACTTTCATAGCCATTATTACTCTTAACGTCTGATTGATTATGGTCTATAAAATATTATACATAAAGATTAATAATTGGAATAGTCGTAAAAACAAATTAATCCAATTGATACAGTTTTGTCTATTTTCAAGTCCATCTTTTACATGATATGTTGTGATACAGGTACTTACATCTGAAAATATCTGTTTATCTTGGGTAGTTTCAGAGGTGGTTTCAGAGCTTCAGGCCCTTCAGCCCAAACTTAATGACTTTGAGCTTCGAGCAGTGGTGGGCCGTGGTCGCTTCGCTGAGGTTCAGGTGGTCAGAGAAAAGGCCACTGGAGATGTCTGTGCACTTAAAGTGATGAAAAAGGCAGTTTTGCGCAACAACAACGTAAGTTTTTTTCTTTTACTTGTCTTTAAAAAATTCGTAACAAATTTCTTTACATTGATTAAGTTAGTTTCCGCAAATTGTATAAACTTGACATATGACTATGTTGTCTAATCTCTGTTGAATGACTAAATAAATTTGTCTTCTTAACAATTTCCACTGGAGTGTGCTGTAGAGTTGCATAACGGAGAATCAAACCTTGGTTTTTATGTCTCAACTGTGCTCTCTGGCATGACTAATAGAACTGATCTCAGTCAGAATAGAACATGAACAGTGCCAGGTACTGGTCTGAAATTGAATTTCAAATGAAAATAAATCTGTTGTTTGTTTTTATGTGCTTCGTCGGTGTTAAATTTGAAAAGCAGTCCTCCTGTGTAAGATAGCAAAATGAATTCAAGTTTAGAAAGTAAGAGTTTTGATGATTTCGAGAATCAGGAGTTTGATAAGGACATGGTAAACACTCAATATAAATTCTTACATATTTTAGTGCAGGTATTTAAGATGCGGTCTGAACTGCAGATCTTTGGAATGTGTTTTATAGGTGGTTTTTCATGAGGAGGAACGGAGAATATTAGTTCTCAACAATGGTCCCTGGATCCCACAGCTTATCCATGCCTTTCAAGATAAAGACAACGTCTACCTGGTGAGGCTGCAGCTCTTTTTTTTTTTTTTTTACACCAAGCATGTGCTTACATCACAACATGCACAGTATTTGAGACTCTTTGTGCCTATATATTATATATATATATATATATATATAGCTTTATACACATTATCTGTACCCAAGGCAAATTCAAAAACAGTTTGGGAGAAAAACTGTACACACATCAAACACAACTTGTATTCATGTATCACATCATACTGGCTGTTAAACTATGAGATGGTCTGATTAAAAAAAATGGTGCAAAATGAAAGAATAAAAACCAACTACTCAACAAAACAACTTTCTTTTCTTTCCCATTTTTTAAATGGTTCATTTAGGTATGAGCAATTTAATTATTTCATTCGTCACATTAGATGCTCTTAAGTTAGCCCATAAGAAGTTCACTGGCTGTTTGAGTTTATTTTTATCCAAAGTATTTCTTTTTTTAAAAATCTAAAGTATTTCTGAATGCTTCATTGCACCTAAAAGCAATTAAAGCAATTTACTTGCACCTTCAGATTCTAGCTGGATTTTCTTGTTTTATAAATTGAGTGAATTTAATTTTATGACCTCTCTCTGATCCCTTCAAAAATAAAATTATAAAAGCTTTTACTGCTAAATTAAATGGTGTATTCAGCTGAATGTAATCTGTTTTTATGCGTAGGTTGCCATCTATATAGCTCTTGCATAATTAATACAGATAGAAGCTTGATATTCTTTTTTTAGTGTTCAGCTTTGTTTTCAGACGTCTTTTAGTGGAGACCTGTCCGATTACTTGTCTGTGTCTGTTTGGATAGATCATCAAAAAGACAAATGAATTGCTGAAAACTTTGCTGGTGTTCAGCACTTGTGTGGTGTGGAATGATCCACTTCTCCTTAAGTCCCTGAGATGTTGCTTTATGTGCTGATCTTTTTTGATGTTAAGCTACTGCCTTACAGTAAAAAACTGGAACACTCCCGTAACTTAGCTGTGGTTTCTATAAGTCTCTTTTAATGCTTGTAGTTCCTGCATGCTTGGGCAAAAAGTCTTGACAGATTTTCTAATGTTAAACAAATAAAAATGCTTCTTATTTTGTATTTCCCATTTTTACACAATACACACTTTGTTTCAGATTAAGAAAAAAAGCTCAGTAGTTGTTGTTTTATGTTCACTTTTATTATATTACAGCTTCATGATTCAGATGGACATATTCTTCCATTTTCCAAGACATTATTGCTCTTCATGTATTATGTGTTCATCATTACAAGAATACATTACAAGAATACATTTCAAGAATTTTTTAAAGAATACACTAAAAAAGAATTTCCATATATTGTAATTAAATTCTATACATATACAGTTCTTGTTTCCTATAGGTTTCATTGTCTTGTGCATGTATTTATTTTTTATTCTTGAAAGTTACGAATATTTTTTATTTTATTTGACATCTCTCCGAGTCATGTCAAGATGTTTTTAATGTTTTTAATCTCAGGATGCTAATAATCTGATTTGTGGTGAACTAGAATTGGGTCTTTTTATTTTAAATGTACTCTTTATTGTACTTTTTTTTTTTTTTTGCTTAGACCTCAGGGAATTTTAAGCCTCTTTTCAGGTTTGGTACCAATGCTGCAACTCAGTCTGCATGTATCAGCACACACGCTTGTTCATCAAAGTTTTTGTCATTCTGTTTGTGAAGGGTCTTTGCTGGCATGCCATAATGCAGTCAAAATAACTAGGAAGTTGAAAGTAAAAAAAAAAAAACTAACAATCTGACTTGACCCTCCTAACAAAGGGAGAAAGAAAAACTTCTTCCAACTCAGTTTGATCAGGTCCAACTTCTCTCCAGCTTGACAGACTTCCGCTGAGTCAGAAGAAGTGGTGCCATCTAACCTTGCTCGTTTTCACCTGACTCACCCTTGGCAAACTAATACAAAATCTAAAATCGCTGCTGCAATCTGGCAACTGCTGAGAGGAAATAGTCAACTAACAACTTGGCCAATTTCAAGAGATACCCTATCTTTCTTCACATCTAGAAGTGCTGCCAAAACTGCTCTTTATGTACAATGATAAAATCAGTGCCAGCTCTCATATTTCTTTCCTTCAGGGTTACCTCCCTGATTTAAATTAATTAGAGTCAAAGAGTGGACACTCCTTTAAAAGAGCTTTGCTGTGGTGATGAAACTTTAAGGTAGCTCCAGCTGCAAATTAGCATTGAGTTTATTTAATGCCCTACGACAAATTGGCAACCTGAACAGAAAGATCCTCACATTTCACCTACTGCTTGCCAAGATAGTCTCAAGCATCTCAGCATCTAAGAAAATGGATTGGTGTTATTTGAACCTATCAGCATCTTTTGTTAAAATAAGTAATTTTACCATCCATATTAATTGTAAATGTTGACATAAATCCTTCAACGCGTTTCATTCTTTGTGTCTCATGTTTAGGACTAAAATATGCTATGCTAAGCTTCCATTGCAAACAAAACAATGGATCATTACAGCTATTCATTATGTCTGTAGTCACAAGTGATTATCTTTCACCTCCACCAAAGTTCTTCTGATTAAAAAATAAAAACAACTTGTTTAAGCAAATATCTACTTATTTTAGATTCAATGCATATGCTCTAGAATTGTTTTTTATTTTGTCTAGGGAGTTCCCACTACTAAAAATTTGGGAACTGATGAACCAGCAATCTTACACACAAATGAAAAATATTAACGTTTCACAATACTTTGTCCAAGTATGTTGCTTAATGTTAACATATGCAGGACACACTCCTCTCTTTACTTGATGAGAACAAATACAGCATTTACAACTGCTTCCTGAATGAGATCAAGAAACATTCACACAATGATCCAAACAGATGCCGGTTAAATAATCTCTGCTTTTGATGAATTACGATAATAAAAATGTAATCACTAACCGGAAGTTGAATTTTTTATTTTGCAGTCTATTTATTAAATAAGAAATTCATTAGTAAACTTACAAACCCAGAGCTTCATATGTACCCATTGGTCAGGAGTCAGAAAAATTCTTCAAAAACATATTTATTGGCAAAAAATTATCTATAAGCTAAAATCAAATCTGAAGAAGCTGTTTTTGTGATGTTTAAGTTTAACAGTCAATTTCTGTTACACACAGTTATAGATTCGTCCTGTCCTCTTTAGCTCTTTGTTATAAAATTACTTTTTAATTTTGAATAAATTATGTTGTAAAGAATTGCCGTTTGTTTTTGTCAAAAGCTGATGATTTTTATTTTGCATACATTAAGCCAGTTCAAATAATAAGTGCATTTTTTTTTCTATTTTCTTGCACGTTGCTTGGAACAATAACAGTATGCTTGGCGACATACTTGATTGTAATTGCTTTTTCTCTGAACCGGATTTTGAAAGTGCTGTGAGGAATCTTTAGGCAAAGCTGCACTCCTGATGTTACAAACCAGGAACTACTGCTGTGAAATATTAATGAGGGAAAAAGTCTTACCCTTGCTAAGTGTTTTAAGTTTTTTTTTTTTTTTTTGTGGCACTGTTTAATTTTTTGGGGGAGCTGAAAAATAAATGTTAATATTAGCTCTGAGATAGATAACATTCATGCTTTCTACAATGTTTTTTTTAAACAGAAAAAAAAATCACTTTTCAGTTGTTAAGCACCGTCATTTTATCCTTCCAGAGAGAACATAGGCTAATCATTGAGATGGCTGTTAACCTCACAAAAATCTATATATTCTCTGATGACTTAGGCTGGCTTAGGTAGTGGGGTGGCGAATGAGAGGGAGCATTTCCTGTGCAGCAAAACCTTAAATTGTATACCTTCCTTTGTTTTTTTTTTTCTTTCCACCCTATATATATATCCTTCCTTAATGCCTCCCACTTGTCTCTCAATTCTTCTTCTGTCTCTTTTCACTCCCTGTCTTTCTACTCCGAGCATGGAGGAAAATACAAAGCATCCATCTTTATCCGTGTGTCAGAGAGGCACCCAGTTGCTAGGTAACACTGGAGAATGCTCCTGTTCATTCAGACTCACAGACCATTCATGCACCAGGGGCTCTCGCCTGTTATGGCTGCGTGGCTGCAAACATATAGCCTAAATCAACTTCAACCGTTTCCATTCAGATGCAGGCAGTGTCTGAGATGGATTCTATCATCAAAAGTAATTTAAATAATAACATTTTGGTAAATAAAAATTCTGGATGAGATGTTGGTTGTAAGGAGCTGACTTCATTATAAATGTTCTTTGTGATCACAGACAAGCTATGGAGGGATTTTGCGGTTATTCGTGGTGTATTTTTAGCAGAGCTTTGACTGCAGTATCAGAGATGTATCAATAGTATTCTCTGGGTGTTACATAAGGTTACATAAGGGAATCTATAATGAGACGAACTACCCTATAAGCTGAAACTGAACAGAGCTTTGATGTGAGCTCTAACACATCCTCTACTTGTTACTTCATTTTCTTTCTAAATATAGAAATTGGACTGAGTCATTTTGGGGAAAAACCTCCAACATTTGAAAAATTGCATTCACATATGTGCTTTGAAAAATATACTTGCAATAGTTACTTTTTATAAGTATTTATAATTACATATAATTCTTTTCCTGTCCTGCCTGTATTTGCATGTATTTAGGCGATGGAGTACTTGCCTGGGGGAGATTTGATGTCCCTGCTGAACAGATATGAAGATCATTTTGATGAATCTATGGCTCAGTTTTATTTGGCTGAGTTGATGGAGGCAATTCATGCTGTCCACCAGCTAGGTTATGTCCACAGGTAAGACACCTGCTATTAAATCAGACCTCCAAATGTGGGGAAACTGGCCTAACATAAGGAGGCTTTGAGGAGGACATGATTAGAAATGAGTATTTCAAATTTGTTTTTCCACTTGAAATTTTACTATACTTTTGACTTGTGAGCGACATATGTTATACAAAACAACGACCCTTAAAAATGTATTGCATTACTTTTATTGCAGTAGACGTATTACAGGATGAGGGTAATAAAGAGCTACATGAAAGCAGTATCACATATCTTCTAAACTATCCACTTACAGAGATGTCAAACCAGAAAACATCCTCATTGATCGGACTGGCCACATAAAGCTGGCTGATTTTGGATCAGCTGCCAGATTGACGGCTGATAAGATTGTAAGTGAATTATGATGTTGGCCTTTATATGAACTTGTGTTTTTTGTTGTTATTGTGTAATTTGGGCCATCTTCCTTTTCATATAGGTGGCAGTACCTACCTTGCCAGCTACAACCCAGGACTTTCTCTCCCCTGAGGTTCTAGCAGTCATGAACGGGGGATCTCACAGCACTTATGGTGTTGAGTGTGACTGGTGGTCTTTTGGGGTCATTGCTTATGAAATGATCTATGCCAGGTTGCCCTTTTCTGAAGGCACTTCTACCAAAACCATTCATAACATTCTCAACTTCCGGGTACACAAATTATATCCAATGTTTGAAAATATATAAACCTTCTAATGGTCAAATGGAACATGCAGGTTGATTTTTTTTGGTCCGTTTCCCCACAGCGTTATTTAAAATTTCCAGATGAGCCACATGCCAGTAAGCAGTTTGTTGATTTGGTGCAGAGCTTGCTGTGTGGAGCAAATGAGCGACTGGCTTATCAGGGACTGCGTTGCCACTCTTTCTTCTCTAGTGTGGACTGGAACAACTTGAGACAAGGTAAGGGAATTCCCTTCTCCAGAGGTTATCTTCTCTTACAAAACAACTTGCCTTAGTTTTATAGGTAGGATGTGTACATTTACGACTGAAAAAAAATTAACTGTTACAAGTTATGATTGCAGTAGTAAAAAAAAAAAAATGACACCCTGTGTACTTTTGGCAGTAGGCCAGCCCTTTTCTGTGTGACTGTCACAAGAAGATCTGCAACTCATCTGTTTCTTGCCAAACACAGCACGAGTCTTGTACCAGACAATCAATGTGGCGGAAATCCATTTAGTTTTTTTTTCGTTTGTTTGTATGCGTCATATTTCCTTTCTAAATTTGACGTTGGCAGCTGATCAGTTGTTGGAGAACACATAAAAAAGGACGTTTTCAGTGAACTGAGAACAAAAAGTGCATCCCTACCTTCTGCCTGCACTCCAGAAGCATGGCTGTGGGGATGATTATTTAACTTATTATACTGAATCTCTTTAGTTCAGAACTTTCAGATGGCCAAACCTTAATCTCGCAGGTTTATTCTCAGATGTTTCTTTTGGCATTCATCTGTCTGTATATTTATCCATGGGGGCATCTATCTGATAAGGATCCAGACTTTACCTACGCTACATTTTTTCTGTAACTCCAGCATTTTATTAGTCTTCTCAATGAAACTTATTTGGAACAGCTTATCTAAAAGTGTCTCTGAAGGCATCCTAATCAGTCAGACTCCTCTTGATCAGGAGGTGCTGCAACTCTGCCCTTTGCCCCTCTTGAATGACTTTCCTTTTCTCTAAGGAGGAGCCAAGCTTTACTCCTCCTTTCTGCTGCTTGTATTCACACTCTCATTCTTACAGTCAACACCTACAGCTCCTAGTAAGAATGAGCGTAGGATGATAAATCATCCAATAACTTGAGATTTTCTCTTTTTGGCACTGCTTCATCCTCAACATAACAGGCAATGCAGAGTCTGCATCATTGCAAACACTTCAACCACCCTGTGCCAATCACAACTAAACAAGATTTCAAGATTCTTAAGCTCTTCCACTTATTGCAGAAGCTTACACCTTGCCTTAAATGAAGTAGCTTCTTCCTCCAACTTCTCTGAGAAAAATCACATGTCATTCAACTTGAAACCAAAGAAAACTAACAAAACCACATCATCTGCAAAAAGAATGAACCCAAATTTCAAGGTACCAAATTTGAACCATTGTAACAACTCAACTATGCTGTGAAATTTGGTCTATAAAAATCATCAGTGATGACTACCAGTCTTACCTGAGTTCAATCGGTGCTGGTTTCTTAATGCCAGCGTGGCAGCGATGCAGATTACCTTTTGGCCCTGACAAGAAATAAACGGGTAATAATAGGTTTTAGAAACTTACACTCCCTTCTAAAATCCTGAAGAGATTTAGAGCTTCCACAATCATGACAAAAATAATGAACCAGAGGCACTGTCCATAAAAATCAACATGAAATGGACTGGTATATCAACCCAAACAGCATGATGAGTGCTGAGGGACTTATCTGGATCTAGTCTTCCACTGAGGCTCTACCATCAAGGAACTTTTTACCCCGGCAGCAGAAATAGAGAAGCCCACCCCCGAGTTCCCAGACTCATTAGAAAATATGTTGTAGGATGGAGGATGCTTTGAAGTCTTCCCACACTGAATAAAGATTTTTTTTTTTTTTGCTTTAAAAGCCAAATTGTCATGCAACACCAAGACTTTAAAGAGCTCTTTTTGTTTTTCATTGGTAGTGTTATTTTATCATTCCTCTTTGAATGATAGATAATTAATAAAATACCATCAGTATCACGCTGATGCTTAATTGGGTATGCATCTCTTGTTTACTGACCGTTCAACACGAAAGGAGCTTTTTGCTTCGTCTCCAGCTGATTAGCTCGCTCTGCTGCAGTGAGAGAGAGCAAGTGAGCATGTGTGTTTGAGAGGAGGAGGAGGATGGAGAGAAAGAGACGGCATGTGCACCAACGTGCGACTTACCGCACTCTAGGCTCCCACCGCTCTGTTCCTCTTCCCCTCCTTTTCTCTTCCCTTTCTTCTTGTGTTTTTATTTCATTTTTTTATTTTAATAGATAGATATATTTTTTTCACCTTGTTAGTAGCTGGTACTTACCCCCATCCCCTTCCCATCTTGCCCTTTCTTATTCCCTCCATTGATCCTTTTTACTCCCGCAGCTCTCCCACCTTTCGTTCCTGCATTGCATGCTGAAGATGACACCTCTAATTTTGAGGAGCCGGAGCAGGTTGCCCCCTGGCCAGCTCCAGCAACCCAGCGAGGAGCTCAGCCAGTGGGCTTTCAGGGGCTGGATCTGCCCTTTCTAGGATGGTTCTTCAGCAGAGCATTGACATTATTAGCCAAAACTGAGTAAGTACTACCTGTTTACCTGTGCTGCTGTTTGTGCATGTGTCTCTATAAGTGCTTTTTTTTCTTAAAAGTCAAACCAAATGCTTTGATCCCTCTTTATACCTCCTGGACCTGTATCACACCTTTGTTGGCTCAAAGCCCTCTTGCTGATGTTCAATCAGTAGACTCCTGATTGCCACGGCAACAATTTCCAGGTATTCCTGTTTCAGGTGACCTAGCATGGTGGCCTGGGCAAATGGTGCTGTGCCCATCATTAGTGTTGTGCCTGTCGGGGCTAAAATTGCTTTGGCCATATGCTGTGTCAGATGAGGAATGAGGGAGGGGAGGGATCCCCCTGTTCTCTGGTTCCCTCTTCTTCTGTTTTCTTTTTTCCATTGTTGTTTCTTTGTGCTTTGAGATCCCACATTATCAATCTTCTGCGTAGATGGTTTAAACGGCCAACCGAGGGATGTTAGCCTGCGTTATCTAGACATCAGCCCTGATTGGTATGCGGCTGAGTGTGTCAATGAGGATCGCTGAGGAGTGGAACCCCACACACTCTACCACCCTTACAGCTGTTATTGTGTGCTCTCTGTTACTGTGACGCCTAATCACTTCAGACTTTTACACATTGGTTTTCACCATTTTCATTTATCTTAATGGTATTTGGCTTTTTAACCTCTTATATTAAACCTTTAGAATGAATTTTATTTCTGTAGCCCCATACAGGCGCTCTCTCAGGTTAATGGTCCTGGAGACTGCGGATCATGACAGCAGCAGTGGAAAAGGGAAGGAAAAGCGTGAGCATATGAGACAGGGAAATGATGAGAACTCAGATTGGGGGAGAGAATCTATTTCTATGGTTACAAATGTGATGTTTTTTTTTTCTTGTCCCCACCCCCATTTCTTTTACCCATCTCATCTCTAATTTTCTCCTTTTTAATGTCTCTGTCCTTTGCTGTTTCACCATCAGTCATCTGTTCACGCTTTTCAACTGAGGCCAGTCAGTTTCTTAGCTTAATTTGACTAAAAGCATCTCAGAGCTCATAAAAAGCGCTACAATTTTGTGTGGGTGCATGAATATGGATGTACACATTCTTCATTACAACACTAAAGAAGGAAGGCGAAATAAACCCGGAGTACATCACAGTCAAATGCTAATGATGCGTTTTGGGGGTTCCAACTCTAATAATGTTTTCTTTCTCCATTTTTGAACTTGTTTTTATGGATCTTAATTATTAAAAATCAACAGTAAAACTTACCTCAGATTTTTTTAAATTCCTTTGTTAGTTTATTCATTTATTTATTTTAAATTTTGCGTAAATAAAAGATTTTTCTAGGGTCTTTTACATATATGTACTTTCATTTTTAGAACTTGTAAGGTTGTTAATTTTTACATGCTGACAATTGTGGGAGAGAAACTAGCGCGTCACTTACACGTTCAGCATTATCAGTCATCTCACACTTTGGTGTAGTGGACGATACTTCGAGAATTCCTCGTTAGAGCCTCGAATCATGCCAAATGGTCACTGTTTCCAACTATTTATACCATATCAATTGATTCTGATCATTCATTTTGTTTGATGACCAATGATTAGAAAAAATCCAAGAACTTTTTTCTGTCTTTCTGTCTCTTACACAACTCTATAAAACTGCGTCATTCAGGCAAAGAAACTCACTTGAAATGGACAAAAAAATAACATTTCCACAGTGAAGACAGTCATCCTTTAGGATGACGTCTGTATGGTAATTTTACATCAATGTGCAAATACACCTAAAAAATGTTATTTGTTAGTCATTTTTAAGTAAAAGGTAATTAAAGATCATCAAAAATAATTATCAAAGTGAGAAGAAAATTCTCATATGGCAGCAAATTCATTTGGTTTGATCTTGGTCACCTATTTGTGTCCACATTTTAATCTCAACATATGCTCAATTTGGGAATTGCTACTTGAGTCTTTCATCTCACAAAATTGAATTTAGCTGTTTTTCAGTTTCTTTGCCAGTAGTAAAACAATCCTGTGACTTGCCTACTTTGCTTGTGTGCCTGCGTCTCCTTAAATTTCTTTCAGTGGTGCAGTCTGCACTGAGCACTTATTCATGTTTCCCCCCCACTGTTCAAAGACTTGACAATCAGCATATTCTTCCACATATAGTGGACCTGCACTTTCTTTCATTCTTTTTGTTTTAAATATGAAATTGAGAGAACTCTGTTTTCCTAAATGTATCTTTTTTATATAAATGCATCCATTCAGGGATCAATAGAAAGTGATCATGACAACAAACCATTAAATATATTTATTTATGTGTGAATAAACAATCACTATAAAATGTTCAGGCTGATTTAAAAAAAATCTAACAAAGAACATAAATTTAGATGAATGATATTGATATTTAAATTGCTCATTTTACTTGCTGCAAATCTTTTCTTATTCAACTGGAAAATGACTAATGTGGAGTCTGGCAAAAAAAACAAATTCGTATTTGTTGTTTTCCTAGAGAGTTTGCGCATCGTGTTACTGTGTTTCAGTGAGACAGAGCTGAGGTTGTTTTTGTGATTACTTTTCTTTTAACTCTGACTCATTCCTGAGTCAACTTCCTCAGAAATGTTCTCGGGGATTTGCATTCATGCATTTTGCTTTTTTTTTTTCCCATTCATCAAAATTTATTCATTTATCTGAAAAACTTCTATTCAGAGTTGTCACAAGTTAACAAAAGACAGAAAATTGGGTTAGTGGTTTTAATAATGAAAACAAGACGACATTTTCTCACATAAAAAAAAACTAAATGTGTTCTGTGGCCTGACGGAAAGAATGTTTTGAAAGAACACTGTTACAATTTTCCTGTTAGATTTTTCTTTCAGGGAATTACAAATATTCATAATTGCTCTCTTCACAATCTTTTTTCTCCTTTTTTTTTTTTTTACAAAGAGGGGTTTGTGAGTGAGTTGAATAAACTTCTAAGCGCTTGTAACCAAGGAGAGACGCCTCAGAGTTCAGGATTGGGCAGGGAGCACCAGGAAAGCAGGGGAACAGACCACAAATAAAACTTGGTTTAATTTTTATTTGTTGGTAGCTGATTGTCCCTTTTAAAAGAACCCAGTTCCTTTATGTTACACAGAGCTGATTCACTTCTGATTCTTACTTTTGGGATGTGTCTTTTTTTAGAAATGCAATTTGACCAAATATCCTGAGTCTAGTTTGGAAGGAAAAAAGAAACACCATTTTGTTGTTATAAATTAGTTTCTCAGAGTAAAACAATTGAAGCTGTCATTGATTATAATAATTCAGAATGACTTCACTGAAGCATTTTTTTTTTTTTAAAAATAGCCAAAAAAAACACCAGAAAAATATGATCAGGATATTAGTGTTCTTAGTGTTCATTTAACTTTGCTCAATCAAGAAACCAGATGACGTTTATTTATTTTGGTTATATCTAATAAATAATTCAAACTTTAACTAAGTTTTTATTCATATTACAAGTAATTAATTCAATGCTCTTGCCACAGGTCTGTGTCTGCAGGCTTCAACTCTCCTGCGAAGACCAACTCTATGGAAAAGAAGTTGCATCTTAAAAGCAAAGAATTACAAGACACTCAAGACAAATGCCATAAGGTGCAGAAAGTATTTCATCGTTCTATTCCCTATCCTATATTAATTATTGTCGTTACCAAAAATCTAACCTGCTGTTTGTTCCTTGAGGACACCTCTATGCATTGGATATATTTTACTGTCTTGTTGCTCTTACACTTAGTTGCATAACACCTATTCTCTGTAATTCAAGCAAAATGTCACAATGTTATAAAGTCTATGATGGTGTTGAACAAAAACAGTGATTTTTTTTTTTTGAAGGACGCTTAGTTATTGAGAAAACTCAGCCTGTTTTTATTGGCTTTTCTTTCATACTTGTGTTGTTTTCATTGTTGTTGGCAGGGTTGTTTATCATGGATCAGTGAAACTTCTGTTCTGCATTGTGGTGTCGCAAAAAGCCAACCTAATCTTGTTTTTGTTCAGATTCTCCGCTTTGTAGGTTTTTACTTGATAACACAATCGGTTAAGAAATAAGTTCAAATGTAAATCGCTATCAGTTTTATCAGACATAAAGTATAGCTCGAGATACTTGTCAATTAAAGTTGAGTTGCGGTAAATGGTTGTTGTTCACTTGAAGCCATCGGCTAACTCTTTTTTTTTTTTTTATGCATTAAGATGGAGCAGGAAATCTCCAGGTTCCAGCGAAAAATGACTGACCTGGAGTCAGTGCTTCACCAGAAGGATGTGGAGCTGAAGGCATCCGAGACTCAGCGAAGCATCCTCGAGCAAGACCTTGCCACCTACATTACTGAGTGCAGTGTGAGTCATAACATCTGTTTCTTTTTGTGGTTTTAGACTCTAAAAGAAAAAAACTTCACTCAATTCATATTTTTAAGTGATTGGCATGCTTTTCCATTATTGTGCTCAAAATTTAAAACGGTATCAGTTTTGATTTTGTATTATGTCTGTGTTCATGTCCATGCTTACAGAGCCTGAAGCGTAGCTTAGAGGAGGCACGTGTTGAGGTCTCCAGAGAGGATGATAAGGCCATGCAGCTCTTACATGATATAAGAGAGCAGAGCAACAAGTTGCAAGAAATTAAAGAGCAGGTATGTACATTTTTTCCAAAGTCTTCTCACTTTGAAAAGAAGAAAACTACTTTTTATGTTTGTTTTTTAACATTTGTTTTTAAGAAGTTTGCTTCCTAAAATTTTGTTTCCTTTCGTCCTCTGAATCGCTTTTACCTAATTGAGTGCCGGAGTCTATCCCAGCTGATTTAAGGCAAGAGGCAGGGTATACCCTGAAAAGGTCACAAGTCTGTTGCAGGGTCACACACTCAGCTATCCACATCACACGCATTCCTTGGGTTAATTTCTTAGTGGCCAATCAACGCAACATGAATGTTTTTGGAGGGTGGAAGGGTACCGGAGTAACTGGAGAAAACCCACACATACATGGAGAGAACATGCAAACTCCACACAGTAAGTACAGTGTTTCAAGCGTGCCCCCATTCCGGAACTCAAACCCTGACCTTCTTGCTATGAGGTCACTGGGCTAACCACTGTGCCACCATGCTACCGTTTATAAACCGTTTATATAGTTTATACCGTTTATATACCGTTTATTGGTACCAAACAGTGGTGCATTCAAAGAAGCAGTGAGAAAAAGTCTGATAGTCTGATAGAAATTATAATCTTTCACTTATGCTGGTAGTCTTCTAAACTTATAAAGGTCATTTCTGGAGCTCCCAATGTACGTATATAAAAATAAAAACTGTGACTACTATCGACAGATTTAATCTAAACTAAAATAAAGGCGCTGGCTATGAGAAACCTCTCACTTCCCCAAAGAAATCTTTTATTTTCAGAAGTTATTAGTAATTCTTTTGCCGGATAAACGAAAATATGGGCGGACAAAAAAAGTCTAGATCAAAAGAAGAATTTTGAGTTGCCAGCAGCAAGCTAAAGAGTTTGAAGTGTTGGGGTTTCCCTTTCACCCTGAGACATATTGACAACTGGATCTTTAGAGTTTAGAATTCTTGGATTTTTTTTAATCATTTTGTTTTGGCAGATTTCCTGATGAATAGTCATTGCCAAACAGCACTGCAGGTCTTATAGATCACTGTGCAAGGAAACTGCGTCAGCAGGTCCGCAGAGTATTATCGTCTTCTTTATTGCTGGCTGTAATACACATTAAATTCTCTGTTCCTAACTAACATCATATGGGAAAAAACTCTTCAATAGTTATGGATGAACAAGCAGTGCAGGTTTTTAGTTGTTCTCCACCCTCTAAAAAATAATATATTAAGCTTTTTTATTGGAGTAATGAAATGACCCTTTTTAATGCAGCAATCCTCAGATATCTGAATTCTATAGAAAAAAAATCAGCCTTTTCTACAAGCGAAACATATTGACTTAAATTTTTTTATTGGGGAAAAAATACAAAAAACATGTTCCATTGTCTTCTGCTTATCTGGGGCCGGGTTGCGAGGGCAACAGCTTCAGACGGGAAACCCAGGCTTCTCTCACCCCGGCTGTATTGTCAATCTCACTGTGATCTTGTTCTTTCGGTCGCCACCCACAGCTGGTGACCATAGGTGAGGGTAGGAACGTAGATCGACTGGTAAATTGAGAGCTTTGCTTTTCGGCTCAGCTCTTTGTTCATCACAACGGACTTATGCAGCGCATGTTATTAATTTAACGTGTTAATACTTAAAAAACATCCTGGTACTAAAGCTGTATTGTGGGGGGTTTTTTTGTGTGGTTTTAGGAATACCATGCTCAGCTAGAAGAGATGCAGGTTACCATCCGGCAGCTCGAGGAAGACCTGTCCGCTGCACGACGTCGAAGCGATCTTTACGAAGCTGAACTTCGAGAATCACGACAAACGAGTGAGGAACTAAAACGGAAAGCTGTTGATTACCAGCAGAGGATGCAGAAGGTATGTAAGCTTTTTGTTTATTTTAGGATTGTCACATCAAATCACATTTTCAGCTTCATTTTTGATAATAATAATACATTTAATTTATAACGCACTTTACATTTTTAGAAAAAATTCCAAAGTGCTAGTGTTCTTGGTTAGTGTTCTGGGTTTTCTCAACTATTTACATTCTATTGAAAAGACTTTTTAGTTGTCAAAATTAGCTTGTTTTTTTTTTCAATTTGCACATGCATAAGTAAAGAAATTATTGATAGCCAAATTAATCCAGAAACTACCCAAAAGCCTCCAATCCAATGAGTGACTAGTTGTTTAAACAGCATGCTGTTCCAGTCTCTATTTTTTGGTTGAATGGCGACAACAATCCAGTCTCTTTAAATTTCAGTCTTTTGAGCAGTTCAGACTTTATTTGTGCTTTTTCTATGTAGAAAGCACCCAAATTTGATTTATTTTATTTTTTTTATTTTGATTATTTTGAATTACTCTATTCATCCCTCACCGGGGAAATTTGTTTGCTGCACTCCTTACACCGCAGCAGGCTGCCCTTCAACGGCGCCAATGGTGGGAGAAGCGGGGGTTAGGTGTCTTCTCCAAGGACCCTAGACGTGCTCTCCGTGGGACGCGAACCCGCGACCTTCCGGTCCGCGGGCGAACGCGCTAACCACGCGGCCACCGTCTCCACCATAATAAGAACTATAACATTATAAGAACATTATAAGAACTCATTGTCATATAAAACGTTGTTTGTCCAGGCCAAAGAACAGGGGAAAGCTGAAGTGGAAGAACTTCTTTCTAAACTCGAGAAGGTTTGAACACAAGATCAAACTTTGCTTTTGTTTTAATTATTTTTGCAGAGATTTTTCTTTTGTAAATTTTGTGGAGAAAAACTCATCGTTTTTTATGTCTTTGTTTTAAGACGAACTCTGAACAACAAGTGAAAATCCAAGAACTCCAAGACAAACTCTCTAAGGTGAATAGTTTCTTGATTTTTGTTGACGGTTTATTTCTAACTAGATTTTTACTCAATTTCTTATATATGTCTATGTTTGAACTTAAATGTAACTGTTTTTGAAGTAAGAACTTTCAAGGCCGTCAATAGAAATATCACCTTTACAAACTGCTAATATTTCTTAGCTTTTTATCCAAGTGGTTTTGTGTTACATGCAATGGACTAAGTGATTGGCACTGCCTCCAACACAAACATTTTTTGTTTGTGTCGGACGTACTCCAAGCATATCCAGATGTTTGCCTAAGGATTGACTTTCCGTTTTTTTGACCTGCTAATTTTCTTTCAGGCTGTGAAAGCAAGCACCGAAGCCACGGAGCTCCTGCAAAGTGTCCGGCAGGCCAAAGAGCGACTGGAGCGAGACCTAGAGCGTCTGCGAGGCAAAACAGACTCTAGTGATACACTGAAGCGCCGTCTGA
Source organism: Neostethus bicornis (assembly GCA_902685375.1). Taxonomy (NCBI): domain Eukaryota; kingdom Metazoa; phylum Chordata; class Actinopteri; order Atheriniformes; family Phallostethidae; genus Neostethus; species Neostethus bicornis. The sequence goes on along the minus strand of LR738557.1, from coordinate 14,780,006 downwards.
GAGAAACGGAGGTACCAGATTAAATCTATAATGTTCATCTGCTAGCTAATTGTTTAATCTGAGTTAAAATTCTTCTAAACATAGCAGGAACATACTGTTGTCATGTTCTTTAGTCTTATGTTGTGCCTTTTATCGTGTAAGCAGGAGGGCAGGAAGACGTTGGAGAATCAGGTAAAGAGGCTCGAGATGGTAGAGCGAAGAGAGAATAAGCTGAAAGATGACATTCAGACCAAATCCCAGCAAATCCAGCAGATGGCCGAAAAGATCCTGGTGAGACACTTACAGAAAGGGCTCACTAATACCTTGGGTTACTCCTCCTTTGATTTCACCCCACTGCCCAGTCTCCCCTTCCATTTAAACCTACCCCACTCGACCTGCAGTCATTCTCGACCAAGCATAGACGCACTACCCCAACCTCACATTTTATTTGGCATTTATATAGAGTGGGCTTTAGGACTTTAACATAGAGACCAGCTAGTTTTACCACCGTCAACATGAACAGGAGGTGCCAATATCAGCTGCTGGATTTCCACCTTTTTAATGCAAGTTGCTTCCGTGAAATGCGTTTGGTGTTAGTGTGTGTTTCTTATTTCATATTAATGTAACTGTATGTTTTTTTAGGAACTTGAGGAGAACCTGCGAGATGCCCAATCAACAGCACAGAGGATGGAAACTCAGCTTGTTCAAAAGGAGAGACTTTTTGAAGATAAAATAAAGGTGGGTCAAATTGATATTTCTCATGTCAACCGTTGTCAGTGCTGACATTTTACTTGCTGGAGATCTTTTGTTTTTACAATGAGAGTTGACACCATGCAAATGAAATTTTCCACATATTTATAAGCGTGTCATGAAGAGCTGCTTTGTCACGTGACAGATGTCAGGCTGTACCCTAAAACTTAAAATTGTCATAATCAAAATCTTGTTTTTATTGACTGTGACTAATGATGAAGGTTCTGGAGGCCCAAATGAAGGCCGACCTCGCTGACAAGGAGAGCCTGGAGGCAAAAAGGGCGCAGCATGAGGAGGAGTCGAGGGAGAACTGTAAACTCATCAGTGAACAAAAAGCGGTAAGATAGTAAACTGTTTAATAGTAATTTCTAAACAGTTATCAGTAAAAAACAAATTGGTGTGGCCAAATTTCTCCACAAGTGGACAGCAACATGTTAAAAAATTCTCATAAGTGCCAAAACAAGAGCAGGTGCATGGCGTGCTTAGGTTTATCAGTTATTAAGAGAAAAAAAATCACAGATATGAAGAAAACACATTGTTAAAATGAAGTTTGGTAAACCAGATTACATGGCTGCATATGTGGCTGCATTTGACCATTGGGCCAGAGTTGGGCCGCCTCAGATGTAGATGTTTGATGTGATTTTGAGTGAAAAGCTACAGGAAATTTTCTAAAATCTTTTTATCATCTTGACTTTCCAGAGTAGTTTAAATGATTAGCTTGCACTACTAAAGAAGATGAATTAAACTACAACATGCTTCATGTTTCTCAATAAATCTAGGATTTAGGTCCTAATCTGGTTAATGTGGTAGAACTGGGGCAGCTAAGTAGCTTTTGGGGGTCGTCCAATGACTCTGACAGTAAACATTTAAGGCAACACCTAACTGGATTCCAGTGGGATTTTCCTCATGTGAAAAGTTCTCCATTAAAAGCACTTCAATTAAGGAAGTATGGAAGATCATCTAGCGCTGATAGTCCAGTAACTCTTTGTCAGTACTGGGCAAGCTGTGCACTAAGGATTTTTGCTCATCAGAAAATAAATTGATCACCTGGGATTTTACTGTCCCTCATATTCTGTATCCATACCACCTTCAATTTTTTATCAAAATGTCACCATCAGGAGGGTTTGTTTTGCTGTATTTTTATTCTTCCCCCATCTTCCCACAGACCATTAATGCGATGGATTCTAAGATGAAGAACCTGGAGCAGCGCATCGCCGAGCTGTCAGAGGCTAACAAGCTGGCGGCTAACAGCAGCATTTATACCCAGAAAAATATGTGAGTTAACTAAACTCACTTCCCAGACCCTGGTATCTTCTGTGCTTTTGTGCACATTGTCTCTAGTTGCTTCATTAGGATGTACCCACGTCTTTGTGCGTCATGTCTGCTCTTTTTTCTTGAGTCTAAGCTATCTTGTCTCAAAGCTTTAACATATGAGATGTAGCTGTAACTCATCTGAACAAAAGGAAAACAATCATTTGTTTGTTTGTCAGCGCCATCTTGGGAATTTACTAGTGTGATATGGGCGACCTAATAAAAAAAATAGCCTTTGAAAGCACTTGGACGAAGATGTTAAATTATAACATTTACATAACTTGTTTATTTTTTTATGATCAGGAAAGCCCAGGAAGAGATGATCTCGGAACTTCGGCAGCAAAAGTTTTATTTGGAGTCCCAGGCTGGAAAACTGGAGGCCCAAAATGCCAAACTAGAAGAGCACCTGGAGAAAATGAGTCAGCAGGAACAAACCAAGAGAACTCGTCTGCTTGAGCTGGAGAGCAGGCTGCGGGAGGTGAGGCAACAGGAGGCAGAGAGATCCATAATCCCAAGATTAAGTAATTCACTTTAACCAGATCAGATTGTAACCTCACATCCACAGAAGGGATGAAAGCAGTTAATCGCCAAGTATGTTCATATACTTTTAGAGAAAAAGAATTAATTAAATAAAAGTAAAAAAAAATCCAGGACATTTGTTTTGCATGCGCAGTAAACAGATTATTCTTCCATGTTTAATGAGGCTTTTAGTTCTGTCCTAGAATCTGACATGTTTGTCCTCCTCACTGAGAGGCATCTGCTAAAATCTTTTATTTACTTGTGTGTTCTGTACAAACACACACTAAAAATCAGTTTCATAACATCTGAGAAACCCTATGCTCTTTTTCTGAGAAACCATCTGCAGATTTTTCCAGAACAAAACCTGTGTTTGCATCTCAACTTTGTTCATGTACCCACAGAGATGTGGAGCACAAATCAGCTCTAATGACTAGCCGTACAAATGCATGCATATCCCTTTCACTCATAAACCTTTTTCCAGTACTTTCAGTCATGCTGGACTATTCCATTACTAGAAAATTGGCATACATCTTTTAGTTTAGTTTTTTCTTTAAATTAAATTACAGTCTTGTGTAATGATATGTAAACAAGCTATTTTTTTTCTTACAATATCTATTTTTTCACAGAACCTCAGATTGCTTTAAAAAAAGTAACATGATTAAGCGTTAATTGACTAACTTTTGCATATTTTACTAAGCAACACACTTCCTTCCCATCACAATGATGTTTAGGTTTTAAAATGAGTATCGTATATAAAACAAGTACTGTGAGGTCAGATAGACTAATTATTAGTGACGTTTTTTGTCTTGGTAGATGGGCCTAGAGCACGAAGAAGAGAAACTGGAGATCAAAAGGCAAGTATCAGAGTTAACTTTGTCCCTGCAAGAGCGGGAGTCCCAAATCAGTAGTCTGCAGGCTGCACGTCTTGCTCTTGAGAGTCAACTACAGCAAGCAAAGACTGAACTAGAAGAAACAACTGCTGAGGCTGAGGAGGAAATCACGGCGCTCAGGGTAGCTACCAATTTCTTGAAAGCACATTTTCAACATAAAAATTGTTCTTTAGAAAATAGGTGCATTGCTTCATTTTTTTTGGAATAGTGGTGTGTTCTCAGTATTCAATTTAGATTTATTTATGTCTTATTCTTAAGATCTCAATAGTTCAATTTGGTGTCTTTGTTACTAAGTTTTTTTATCTTTCCAACAGAACCACAGGGACGATATTCAGCGCAAGTTTGATGCACTGAGAGAAAGTTGCTCAGTAAGTGCTGCCTAAAGTTTTAGTCAGACTAGAATTAGATAAAGTTAGAATGATGAAAATTAATCTTGATGTAGAAATATGATGGCAAACAGAAAAAAACAGAAATGTTTTGCTCAATTTTTTTTGTCAGACCTGTTTAGAGATTACTTTCAACTATTGAGGTTTTCCTGTAAAGTATTAATGTATGCTCTGATGTAAAATTGCCATTTTCAACTGACAGACCTATTTTCATTTTTAATAACTATAATATTGAATAATTAAATAGTTGGTATAACTGTAGCTTTGCAGATGTCAGATGTTTGATACAAATCAAACTGGAACTGAAATTACTGTCAGTGTTCATCAAAGAGCTTTAAATTATTTGCATCTGACTTAATGAGTTTAACATCTGTTTTCAAGCTCGTCTCCATTTAATTTCGTAATTATATGGGTGTCTGTGTCTACTCCAGGTAATCACTGACCTCGAGGAGCAGCTCACTCAGCTCAGCCAGGAGAATGCCGAGTTGAACCGCCAAAATTTTTACCTGTCCAAACAGCTAGATGAAGCATCGGATGATAGAGAAGATCAGCTTCAGCTTAGCCAGGAAGTGGACCGCCTCAGGAGGGAGGTGGCTGATCGGGAGATGCACCTAAACAACCAGAAACAGGTACATGTCACGAAGACAGATCAGTTTTTAAAAGGGTACAATTCACATCATTTTTCTACCCTTTGCCAATTTTGACTTGCACTTATTTTTTTAATAAGAAACATGTTTGTTTTTTTTGCTTTAATTAGAACATGTTTTTGAAAATATAAGACAGGGTTTTATTGAGGTGAAAAATATTTGTGCACTTTTAATAGCCTCTGGACTAAAGGTTAGATATTTAAAGTTATCCCTATTCCTTCTCACTGATTCAAAAAGACTTCATGTGTTATTGCAAGGAACAAACGCTACTTATGATTGCTGACTAATTTTTTGCAAGTCGTGCTGGTAATTTGCCCATTTAATTTTTTAACAATGACCTCCAGCTCTTCAACTACTAGTTGAGAAATATTTTTGAACACATTAATTCTTCTGCAATGTTTTATCTTTGGAAGGAAGCCCGTGTCACTTCAAGTCCTAAAAAAATTGTTTTCGGGATTAAAATGAACTTTAAGTCAGAATTTGGCAAATACAAGCAGCACTTTACACACAAACTGCAGCTAAATAATTACATTTTAACAAATCCAAATAAATGATGTGATATTTCACTTTTCTAGCATTTAGACCCCCTGTGTTTCTTTTTTTTAAACGGCAGTAACGATCCCACAGTCTTTCCCCCTGAGCTGCCTCTTTTACACAGTTTGTTTTAATGTTTGCTCTCAGAACATTGAGACACTGAAGACAACATGTAGCATGCTGGAGGAGCAGGTGGTAGAGCTGGAGTCTCTAAACGACGAGCTGTTGGAAAAGGAGAGGCAGTGGGAGGCATGGAGAGGAGCTCTGGAGGATGAAAAAAATCAGGCAGAGAGACGAACCAGAGACCTGCAGAGACTGCTGGACAATGAAAAACAGAACCGGTAAATTTTCAGCCTGTCATGTGCTTAATTTACATAATTTATTTGAATATTTTTTTTGTAAGTTAACAAAATTTTTTCCATTTTGTAACTTGTTATTGTCCTGGTGTTAGGCTTCGTGCGGAGCAGCGCAGCTCGGAGTCTCGTCAGGCAGTGGAACTGGCTGTGAAAGAACATAAAGCTGAAATACTAGCTTTACAGCAGGCTTTGAAGGAGCAACGACTGAAGGCTGAAAGTCTGTCTGACACAGTAAGTCTGTCACCTATTATTTAACTTTTACTATATCTTATTCACATAAACAATCACAATTTGGGGTTTTGGAACATCCATCACACAATAGTTATGGAGCGTGTGTGAAAAACGTCATTGTTGTAGCTTGTGCATCATTGGTGCAGCGGGCACTTATTTGCTGTCACATAGGAGAAGTGCAGAAAAACTGCTGCTGAATCATTCGAAAAGCAGATTTGGCGTTGAATACAAGTGGTACACATTGCTATTAGACGGTAAAAAGCTCTGAAAAGATGAATTAGCATGTAAGTAAGAAAACCTTTATTTGTCCCACAATGGGGAAATTGCAGTGTGTGTAGTGTGATGGGACATTTAATTGTTGTGTTAACATGAGTTTGCCTGTAAGGGGATGTGTGTATGTACATATAAAACAGACAAATAAAGAAAACTGTTTCACATATAAAACTAAATGTGAGACACATAACAGAAGAATCACCCAAAACACAAAAAAAACATAAACTGACAAATGCAAATAGAAGCAACTTTTAACATTAATGTTGAAGGTATTTTACTCACTTGAGAGTGGACTGGATGTGCGTCCACTCTTCTTCCAACATTAAATAAGTAACAAGATTACTCACATCTGTGTTCTTTGTAACCATTTGCATCAACTTAATCAGAAAGCTCACATATTGAAATGTTTCCTCTGCAATTTTCTACATTTTAGTTATTTAACTATTTTTGTTAACATGTGGTTTCTTTGAGACATGCAGACGTATTTGTATAGTGAATCCTTTTTTAATAATACATTTAGTAAATAAATTCAGACAGCTTCACAAACACACACACTGACAAAGCATATTTCAGAGACACTGTTTCCAAACTAGGGCACCAGCTCCCTTAGGTGCACCTAAACTAATGACTAGGGGGTCCCAGGTAGGTCAAATAGAATTAATATTCTCTTCGCTGGCAAAATTACAAATTAATCCCAAGTTTCTAAGGAACAAAGTATTTAAAGATACCAAACTAAATAATGATAACGGTAATGATAGACTAAAATACGTCACTGCTGAATGAAGTTAGACTTAATTCTGGTACACTCTCTTTGGATCACAGCAATGTCACTGTAAAATTGAGCAAAAAAAAAAGCTTAATTTTAGATTTCTGACATCATCAACATGTATTAAACATAATACTTTCTATTGGATTGCATTGACAAGTTAGACTAAGTTAAGGATTCTGAACCACTGTAGTTTACTTTGTGTGTTTACTTTGTACTTTGTGTTATTGATGTCTGAAATTGACACAAAGTGACATTTTATCCCAGCTCAATGATCTGGAGAAGAAGCATGCCATGCTGGAGATGAATGCCCGCACTCTGCAACAGAAACTGGAGACAGAGAGAGAACTAAAGCAAAGGCTGATGGAGGAGGTACGCAGTACTATGCAATCCTCAACCATAACATGTCTACACATCCATCTGAAGTCATGCCAATATTATTTGGAACTTTTACTAATGCATCTACGAATCAATTTCTTTTTTCAGCAAGGAAAACTTCAGCAACAGATGGACCTCCAGAAGAGCCACATTTTCCGTTTAACTCAAGGCCTTCAAGATGCTTTGGATCAAACAGATATGCTTAAAACTGAAAGGACAGATCTGGAGTACCAGTTGGAAAACATACAGGTACTTAGTTAAATGCTTTTATAATCTTTTGAATACTGAGACTCTTATTTATTAAAATACTTTTTTTCTGTGGGCTTAAAAGGAAGTTATCTCTGTGGGACGATGAATAAAATCTTTAGATGTTTTTCCCTAAAGAACTTCAGACGCATTTCCTTGTCCCAGCATGTAATTTCTGTCTTGCAGGCTGTATACTCTCATGAGAAGGTGAAGATGGAGGGAACTATCTCCCAGCAGACTAAACTCATTGACTTCCTCCAAGCCAAAATGGACCAACCCACTAAAAAGAAGAAGGTTTGTGAAAACATTTAACAAAAAAACATTTATAAAGGCAAACTTAAAATGATCCCCCATAGAGAAATGCATTAAGGAGAGTAAAAAGTGCTGCCTTTTTTAAAACAACTTTTATCGAAGTTTTTATTTTAATATGACAAAAAATGTTATTGGTGGAGGCATTAGCTTAGTGGTAGAATGTCCGTACTTGGAACGGAAGAAGCCGATTGGATTCCCACTGGGTCCATGTATGTAAGTATCACTGGAGCAGAAACCTAAGCCAAAGTTTCTCCCATCATTGGCATTGTCATGGCTGCCTACTCCAGGTCCAAGTTGCAGATGTCAATTTGTTTATTTGTTAGATCCCCATTAGCATCAGCAGCGAACTGCGTCAGCTACTCTTCCTGGGGTCAAATTAAATTTCAAATATTACAATTAACAAATTAAATCACATTCATGTAGTACAATGAACCTACTTCAAAACAGTTTACATTTCTTATAAAAACGCAAGTATCCAAAAAAGAACATAACACTTTACAACAACAGCAAGACAGCAATATCACATGAGATCATAGTTTGGTTGATGATAGTACCTTTTAAGTTGTTTTTTGAAGCTATAAGCACTGCTTAGTTCTCTTATATTCTGTGGTAAGTGATTCCACTCCTGCATAGCTCTAAACATGACTGTGCGTTGGCTCTGTGTAGTTTTACATTTTGGTAAAGTGAAGCACTGCCCTTCTGAATGTCTTGTGGAATAAAAATGTGTGTTTTTACTGAAAGGCAGTTTCTGGTAGAAGATCAATGGTGTTTGAGTTGTAATAATATTTCTTAAAAAGTTAACTTTGGTATATAATCATCGATCCTTTACAAACAGCCATGAGAGTTGTGAATGCATTTTGGCCACACTTGTTCTCAAAACACACTTTAGAGCCACACGAGCTGCTTTGTTTTGCACCAGCTGTAATTTCTTGATATTATTCAACGAGGTGTTTGACCACACAACTGCACAATAATCCAAATGAGACAATACTAGACTTTGAATAATACCTGGAGTAATTTGCTTTGTCAAGTATTTTGAACATCGTTTTATAACTGCTAGACTACGTCCCATTTCAGAGACCACACTGTTTACCTGACGATCCCAGGACAGAGTAGAATCTATCCAGACTCCTAAGAGCTTTACCTCATCCATTTGCTTCACTGTTGTTTTCTTTATGGAGAGGTTTAGTTGAGGTTTAAGTCTTAAAGAATGCTTGGTACCAATAACTATACTTGTTGTTTTCTCAACATTCAAAATTAGTTTATTATCTTCAACCCAGCTTACTATTTTTTTAAGTTCCACCTCTAGATTTGCTCTTTTTAAAAAAAAACTCAACTAAGGGCAGCTAACTCTCCTTGTATTCGCCAGGTTTGCCTCAAATGAATGTCTTTCCAAAACAACACATGTCATCATTTTTTTTTAGTCCAAACTTCTATACAATTGTTCACAAGTTTTTTTTAAAACAAAATAATTGTTCTCCTGACCTGCAGGAAACTAAAATCAATGAGTAGCTTTTTTAAAAACTAAATTTTTTAAACACCCAAAGTGCAATGTGTCACGGTCTGAAAAGGTGTTTGTAAAAGTGTCAAAGATCATTTGAATTATTTGAGTTAGAAGTACATGAAGATAGTTGGTGTGACCAAAGAGGATACAGCAGATAGGGTTAGATGGAAGAGGCTGACTTGCTGTAGCGACCCCGGAAGGGAAGTGCCGAAAGAAAAAGGAAGTAGTACACAAAATTATTAATTAAAATATGCTGCTTTATAAATCTTTTTCATGTTTTCCTTTCTGTACAGGGTATATTTGGGCGGCGGCGAGAGGATGTGGGCACCACAACCAACGGCTCACTGGTAGCTCAGGCTCAGCCTGCCGTTCCAATGCAGTACTGCGACATGAAACTGGCTTTAGAAAAGGAGCGTTCCAGATGTGCAGAGCTTGAAGAAGCTCTCCAGAAGATGAGGATTGAGCTGCGTTCACTCAGAGAAGAAGGTGGACACAGGCCTCTTTAAGATTGGAATTGTTTCTAATAAAAGTTCTCTTTGCAAAAAAACCTTCAAATAGTTTAATTCCAAAGCAGTTGTAAACACAAAGTTCTCACATAATTCTGTTTTCTATGGTGTGTTTGAAAGTAAAACTAAATTATATATTACAAAATGTTCTAATGAGTTGTTGTTGTTTTTTTACGATTCAGCGGCTCATTTCAAAGCCCAGGAGCATGTGGCCACCTCCACACCAGCGCAAGCTCGCCATCAGATCCTCATGTCTGCTATTGTCAAATCTCCTGAGCATCAGCCCAACCCCAGCAGCCTGCTCAACCCTTCCACCCGCTGCAAGGAGACTTCCACCCCCGAAGGTACAATATCTTTCTGTAAAAATATGAATGTTTGCAAAGAAAAAAAAAATAAAAAATCAAACCACTGACATCTTGTTCTGAAGCGATATATCACAGGAGTATTCGACCTTATGCTAACAAATGGACTCCTTGATCACTCGTTTTGTTTGTGTGGTGTATTGTTTCTGTGTTTTTTCCTCAATGTTCAACTTCACAATGTGGGATTGTGAAGATACAGAAGTTGGATAATTGCAGTCCAGTCTCATCATATTTACATTCCTGTCAAATTCTGACTTAAAATTACTTTAAATCAGATACAGTAAATTTTGTCTTCAGGTCAGGAATAGGGTACTGCCCCTAGAGGTATCTCGGGGTTTTGTTCACGAGTGGGGGAAGAATGGAGCAGAAGATCGTCCACAATCAGGACGCTGCATTGGTCTGTCATGGTGAAGAAAGAGTTGAGCCAAAAAGCTGAGCCAAAGCTCTGGATTTACCAGTCAATCTACGTTCCTACCCTCAAGAGTGAGATTGCAGACACAAGCGGCCGAAATGAGCTTCTTCTACAGGGTGGCTGGGCTCTCACTCAAATATAGTGAGAGGAGCTCTGCCATCCAGGAGGGGCTTGGAGTGGAGACGTTGCTCCTCTGGGTCGAGAGAAGCCAGATGGGGCAGCTCGGGCATCTGGTCAGGATGCCTCCCAAAAGCCTCGCTGTTGAGGTGTTTTGGGCACGTCCTACTAGGATGAGACCAAGATGCAGACCCTGGACCTGCTAGAGAAACTGTCCTGCAGCTGGCTGGGGAAGACCTCAGGATCTTCTTGAGTGAGCTAAAGGATGCAGCCAGGATGAGAGAAGCCTGGGCTTCCCATCCAATGCAGTTGCCACCGCGACCCTGCCCCAGATAAGGCAAGACAACAGAACAAAATATTCTGTTTTGTTGCGTTTAGAAGAAATTTGTCACTCCCTCCCCAAAAAAAACTATTTTTGGCAATAAAATTATATTTTGCCAGGGATATGAATACATTCGGGCTGGACTGTGTGTTCATACATAAATTCTGATTCCTAACCAGTCACGTGGACTAAAAAGAAATAAAGTTATTTCTTTATCCAACTTCTGTCATGATCCTGCTCACTGTTTCTCAAAGTAAAGTGTTGACAGATTAACAGGGCAGACAAACAGAGAACAAACTTTTTTGTACTAGATTCGTTTTGTGAAAAAGAAAGTTTGACAAACTCTTACCAGATTAAACTTTTAGCCTTATCAAGAAAGAGCGGTCACACATACACACAGCTGTCTGACCTGTTCAAACACAATTGGACCCCTTTTTTTACTTAAAAAAAATGGGGAAACCTCTTTACTTTGTGATCCAGACTCCTTACTGTCTTGTACGCTTCCACTCAGCTATTGTTAGACTCCTTTCCTTTCTGTCTCTTCCTTGCTCCTCACAGAAAAGAGGAGAGTTACATTTGAAAGTAAGTTAGCAGTCCCAACACAGCGTCTCCATAAACATTTTACATGTGTCACTGTGTACACACACACAATTACACATTCCTCATCACTATGTTGTTCATTTCATTCTGTTTGATTGATCTGAGACTTAATTCTCATTGGTCAAGTTTGGCTTTACATCTCTTATCACGGTCATTCTTGGAGTCATCATTTACATAGCATACGGTAGGATAGACCGCTTTTCACCTAAAAACGCTTAAATACATCTCATGCTCACTGGCATGTCCAATCAAATTTTGGCTTGATTATTGAAAGACTTTGAAACACTCATCTAACTTTGAAATGTTCAATTCAGAAAACTGACTCATTGATCAAATTGCCACATACCACTTGGAAAAAAAAATCACCTAATACAAAAACTAATACGTTTCCCTCCACATGTTCTTTTTTTTAATGCATTTTATTCCCCTTTTTGCATTGTAGAGTTTGGTCGTCGAGTGAAAGAAAGAATGCACCACAACATCCCTCATCGCTTCACCGTGGGCCTCAACATGAGGGCTGCCAAATGTGCCGTCTGCCTGGATACCGTTCACTTTGGAAGGCAGGCCGCCACTTGTTTAGGTCTGTATGGCTGTGAGAATATTCCAACAGACTCTTATTGGCAAGCTTTAATCAAAATACTGAAAAGTGTTCTTGTTGCAAAGCCACAGAACAGAGGAATTGGTCTCATCTAAAATTGGCAAGGAAATAACTCTGATTAATGAGAATTTTAGAAAATGTTAAATTCAGACAATTTGTAAGAGTATGTTGGAAAAAGAAAAATACTGAGAAAAAAGTCATAACAAAAATATTAATCTTTAGTTAAAGAAATTATATTTATTATAGGATTTTTTTTTCCACTGCAGAGTGCCACACCCTGTGTCACCCCAAATGCTCCCCGTGTCTACCCGCCACCTGTGGTCTACCAGCAGAGTACGCTACTCACTTCTCAGAGGCACTTTGTCGAGAAAAAACAAACTCACCTTCACTTCAAGTCAAAGAAGCCAGCGGGCATGTTCGCTTGGAGGGATGGATGAAGCAGCCCAGGTAAGTTTGTAACAGATTTGTGTAAAATGCCATTTGGACTATACAATGAGGTTAATCTTCATTTTGAACGTGTGTATATTTATTTAGAAATGGCAAACGTGGTCAACAAGGCTGGGAGAGCAAATATGTGATTCTTGATGGAACCAAAGTATCCATCTATGACACAGAGCCCAGGGAAGGTCAGTATTTTTTTTTCTAAACCTTGTTACAGAACGAACAATCTTTAAATATCAAAAACATGATTAAATATACATGTTTATAAGTCTCACAAAATAGTATTTAGTACAGAAAAGAAAAAAAAGAACACCAAAAACTTTTAAAAAAACGAGGCCGTTCCCCCTATCCCACTTCTCTCATCGTCAATGTGATGAGTTCCCCACTGGAAGAACCCAATTACTGATAATGAATAATTAATTAAATTGTTGTTTTTACCATGGATCTTTTTTAAATAGTAAGATTTTTTTTTATTTTTTATTTTTTAAAGATAAACTAGCCCTCTCATAGTTTTTGTTTATGTCTGATGTTTTTTTCATTTGTATGCTTTCTTTCGGATAGACTGCGTAAAGCCTGAGGAAGAGTTTGAGCTGTGTCTGCCTGATGGCAAGGTGACCGTCCATGGCGCTGTCGGAGCTTCTGAGCTCATCAACACTGCAAAGTCAGGTGTGTTAGATTAGCCTGACTCAAACCTGCTTCTGCATGAGATGTTTTCCTATTTTGTTGTTTGAATTCATCTGTATTTTTAATTGACTTTAAAAAAAAACAGGACTCACACAGTAAATTGAACAAAACTACCCCACAAAATCTGTGTTAAGAAAAGCAATAGCTAATTAATACATCAAACAAAACATGGTCAGGACATCCCCGCCCTTAGACGCTCCATGATGAAGAAAATTGTCTTAAAACCAAACTTAGTCGCAGGAAACAAAGAGGAAGCGTCATGGAGATCTACATAAAGATGGAGAGCCCGCTCTCAGGACAGACAGGGAATTTAACTACGACTATTAATTAAAGATTAGCCAAACTAAGTCTTTAACTATGTTTGTCGAATGCAGCAGGTGGACTTCATCCACAAATACCACACAGTCACTGCCAAAGTAATACCTTGTTTCTTTTTGTTTTGTTTCCCCAACAGATATCCCCTATGTTTTGAAGTTAGAATCTCATCCTCACACCACATGCTGGCCTGGCCAGTCTCTCTACTTCATGGCTCCTAGTTTCCCTGACAAGCAACGCTGGGTTGCGGTGCTAGAATCTGTTGTGGCCGGTACACGTGGATCTAAAGACAAAGTGGACGCAGATGCTGTAAGTACCTGATTGAACTCTGATTTTTGTTTTATGTTTGATGGAGTTCAGAGTTTAGAATTAATGTTTTGTGCGAGATGTAAACGTAGCCCAGTGGTTAGCTTATGCAAGTTTGGTTATTATGCTCCAAATAGTAGTGTAATCCAAAGGTGGTTGTGTTCTTTGGTGTGAAAAATAGGTAAGATCTACTGAATGCTTTCATAAACATCAATCAGTGCCTTCACTTCTTCTCCTTCTTTCTCTTTCTTTCTCTCTGCATGTTCTCAACATCCACATCCTGTTTTTATTTGTCGTCCTTGTCTTTGCTCATTTAATTAAACCCTATGTGTGTGTATGTGTTTGTGTGTTACTCCATTCAACTTGGTTATGTGGATCATGTTCTAGGCAGGTGTTTCTAAAAGACAGAAGAACCTATCTCCTCTGGTTCAGGTACAGTAAGTGGCTGCACGAATGCTTGGGCTCCAGTCCACCGACCGACTGACTGAGCATGCCGTAGCTGTGCACAGAAACATAACACACCAGTCCAAAAAGTGCAGGTCACAGTCTCAGGATCAGTTTCTAAATACGGTCAATTGAAACAACTGTTCCGTAGAAAGAAAGTGACTCATACACTGTGCATGGGTGTGTGAATCGGCTGCTGCTATACTGTCATGCATGCCTCTGCCAAAGTTGCACTACTTTATCAACACTTGACAAAACATGCTCATGTAAACATGCTTTTTCAGCTTGACAGCAGACATCAGTTGTGGATGTAATTTTTTTTGTTGTTTGTTTTGTGGAGTTTTGAGAAAATTAATTTTTTTTCTTAGTTTTTGTCTCATGTGACATAGAAATATAGTCATAGATTAAGACTTGGGTTTCTCTCAGCTTGAAAAGAAAAATGTGACGACGTTGCAGAGTATTTATTTGCAGAAAGTGTTCTTAAAGTAAAAAAAATAGAATAAAAAATTGGTTTCTTAGGTTGACAGAAAAGTCTCAGCATACTTTGCAAAGATCATTAAATTCTAGGAACACAGAATTTGATTGTTTTGTAGGACTATCTTTCCTGTGGTAGTTCTTCTAATGTCATGGGAGAATCACTAAAATTTTTAAGTTCTTCTTTTTCTTTCGGCATTTCCCTTCAGGGGTCGCCACAGCAAGTCAGTTTGTTCCATCTTTTAAGTTATTTTCATAATATTTCCTTTTCATTGTTTTCCGCTAATTCTGGGCCAGTTCGCGGGGGCGACAGCTTCTCTGACCCCGTCTGCATCCTCCAGATCACCCAGGAGGATCCCAAGGCTGTTAGACATTGTCTCTCTAGCGGGTCAGGGGTCTGCCTTCGGATCTCCTCCCTAAGAGACATGCCCAAAACACCTTACCAGCAAAATTCAAGAGGCATCCTAACCAGATGCCTGAACCACCTTATCTGGCTTCTCTGGGCCCAGGGGAGCAATGACTCCACTTTGAGCTCCACCTAGATGGCAGAGTTCCTCACTCTGTGTTTGAATGAGATCACAGCCACCCTGCAAAAGAAGCTCATTTCAGCTGCTTGTATACGTGATGTCGTTCTTGTGGTCACCGCCCACTGCTGGTGACCATAGGTGAGGGTAGGAATGTAGATCGACAGGTAAATTGAGAGCTTTGCTTTTTTGCTCAGCTCTTTCTTCACCACAAAGGGCCGATGCAGCATCCTGATTATTGTGGACACCGCACCGATCTGACATAATATGATTGTTTAAATCAAGGTATTTTTTTAGACAAAGCTTTTATGTTGGCTCACTATCTGCACGTCACAAAAAAGCCCAAATCATCAGCCCTCCACCACCATGGTTGAGCAACATGTTTGATGTTCAGCAAACATGCTGCTGTGCATGATGGATAAACTACTCCAATGTCCAAGGAGAACTTTTAGGTTTGTTCAAATGCAAGATTATAAACCTAAGTTGTTAGATTTTTTTCTTTGCTCAAGATAGAGAGAATATTCTGCAGGTAATCCTTTGATCAAAGAATCATTCACTGATGATTTTACGCAGTTAATGGTTTTTAAACCTCTGCATATTTTAACCTCAACTTAGAATATGCTGTTTTTAAATCACAGTTTGTAGACATTCCAAAAGCTCAACCAAGAGTTTGATAATCTTTTTTATTAATATGATAATTATAAAACATTCTGGATTTAAAAAATTTATTTTTATCTAGTTCTTTTTTTCCTGTAAACTCATAAACTTTTTCCACCTTCTATCTGTGATGTTTTGGTTGTATTTCTCAATTGTTCTTTCTGTTTCATCATACAATATTCTTTTAAGTTACAGCTTCACTCAATTTTTATGATTGGCTACTAAAAAATTGTCCCGAGAAATGAGTGTACGTGTGTGGGCGGTTGTCTGTGTGACCCGTGGCGACCTGTTCGGGGTGTTTCCTGCCTTTCAACTGAAATCAGCCGAGACAGGCTCCAGGCCCCCCATAACCTCTTTAGGGATAAGCGGTTCAGAAGACAAAACAAAAACTTTATCAATATTAATCTAAGTTTTTAATCATTTTTAAGTGACCATGGTGTTTTGTTAGAAATATCACTTAAACAAAATTCTGTCTAATCCAAAAGTGATTTTTCAGTTTTTATGAGGAGATTGTAACTGATCGAGTTCACACACCCACAGTTAACACTTATTCTGCTTAAAATTAATACATTTATTATTTCTTTTGCTCAGCTCTGCTTAATTAGCTTGTTTATTCTTAATTCTACTTATGCATCTACTGTAGATTCTGTTTGAACATCTTTTCCTGTTCCATGTGGGTTTTTTGTTCTTTCTTTTTTAACAGAAACTTCTTGGTAATTCTCTGCTGAAACTGGAGGGTGATGATCGTTTGGACATTAACTGCACCCTACCTCTCACTGACCAGGTACATAGTTTTCTGTTCCAGGTTTAAGAGTTTCTCTGACTGTGATTTCATTCTAATCTATTTTTGTTTTTCAGATTGTTTTGGTCGGCTCTGAGGAAGGCCTGTATGCTCTGAACGTAATAAAAAACTCTCTGACTCACATCCCTGGCCTGACCTCGGTCTTCCAGATTCAAATTCTAAAGGACCTTGATAAACTTCTGATGATCACTGGTAAATATGATCACTTATTTTTTAAAGAGTGGCTATTTTGCTTTTGTGGGATAATAATTCTAATCTCTTAGTATATATAGACACCGACTTATCAAGCATCAACAAAAGCTTTTCTGTGATTTTTCTAAATGTTCTATGTTAACATTTATAGCGTATATCTCTTTTGAATGATCCATTTGAGTAAATATAGACACATCCTCTGATATAAGCGGCATGTTTGGTTGTAAATCTCATCATGCACGGTGTGCTTTGTGTGCCACTCAGGAGAGGAAAGAGCTCTCTGTCTGGTGGAGATCAAGAAGGTGAAACAGTCTTTGTCACAGTCCCATCTCCCCGCTCAGCCCGACCTCAATCCCTTCATCTTTGAAACAGTCAAAGGATGCCATCTCTTCTCCTCCGGAAAGGTAAATCAGGATGATATCAACGTGAATAAAATGTCTTTAGAGCTGCTTTTTGTTATATAAACCAAACTTGTGTAGATGTTTCCAGCTGCCCTGATTTGCGTTTTTTTTTTTTAACAGATTGACAATGGGATGTGCATCTGTGCCGCCATGCCCAACAAGATTACAATTCTCCGACATAATGAAAGCCTCAACAAGTTCTGCATCAGAAAGGTGAACGACCCTTTAGCTTTCCCAGCCGTGCGACAAGTGTGTGATGCAACAGTGCTTCATACACGTTTAGAAAGTGATATTTGAAAGCATTAAATCAGTTTGTTTTTTTACTTGTAGGAAATTGAGACCTCCGAGCCATGCAGCTGTATTCACTTCACCGGCTACAGCATCATTATCGGCACCAACAAGTTCTATGAGATCGAGATGAAGCAGTATGTGTTGGAAGGTAAGCTCCCTTTAATTTTCCTTCAAAGTCTTCCCCATCGCCATGGCGTTTCCGCCTTCACACCTCAGAGAGCTGACTGACGTTGATTATTTCACTCTGCAGAGTTCCTGGATAAAAATGACGTGACATTGGCTTCGGCTGTCTTCGCCGCGTCCTCCCACAGCTTTCCTATTTCCATCATCCAGGTCACCACAGCCCCACAGAAAGACGAATACCTGCTCTGTTTCCATGGTTAGACATTTATTTCTGCATGTAGCCAAAAACCTACCATTTATTTTGAACCATTAACCCTTCATTGACCTGACAAGTTTACACTGAAATACTGGGATTTGTATTTGACTGAACAATACTTCTTGCAGAGTTTGGTGTTTTTGTGGATGCATATGGACGCAGGAGCAGAACAGAGGATATTAAATGGAGCCGTCTTCCTCTCTCTTTTGGTCAGTCTGACAGAGAATTTTTAAAGCAGGACTTTAAAAACTTCTTTAGATTTTTTCTTTTGTAAAATAAACATGTATTGTGCTGTGTATGTGTTCCAGCCTACAGAGAACCTTACTTGTTTGTGACTTACTTCAACTCTCTGGATGTCATAGAGATCCAGGGACACGCTGCTCTCGGGTACAAAAGATTCCGCTTTCTATCACTGAATCTGAAATTGTTTTAGACAATGTTGGTTTGATTTTTATGTCTTTTTGTTAAGGCCACACTCATACGCACACTTGGACATCCCAAATCCACGCTACCTTGGTCCAGCCATCTCTTCTGGCGCCATCTACTTGGCTTCGTCCTATCAGAACAAGCTACGGGTCATTTGCTGCAAAGGAAACCTGGTGCAGAGTCAGGAAGGTGCAGGGGACATGCAGCGTAACGGCTCTGGTCGGAGGTAAGAAAACAAAAATCTTTTAATTTTTTTCTAAATTTGCATTCACTTCCTGTCATTTCTGATCGTTTTGGGGGTTTAAGGGATACATTATTTCACTAAACTACATATATGATATTAATTTTCCAATTGTTGATATTCAGAGGAATCAAAACTGTTGACACAATTTTAAGTTTGAAGTCTGAAAAAGTTTCAAATGTTTTACAGTTTTTATTATTTTTATTAGAAATCCACTTCTGTTTTTCAAGTCTTGATTTTAATTCCTAAGAAATGGGTGGATGGGGGACAGAAGGGGTGGATTCAGTTCAGTAATTGAAAAAAAATTAAAATGAATTAAAAAACATTTTAATACAAAAACAGAAAATATTTTTTTGATATATTTCTTAATTGTGATTTTCTTCACATTTCACTGCACTTTTTGAGACAGTTTTCGGAAGACATTTTTCTTTCTGTGTGTGAACAAGTGCATGCAGGTTTTTGGGCTTTACTGTCACGGAGGTCAGAGGTTG
The DNA here is from genome assembly GCA_902685375.1 of Neostethus bicornis. NCBI lineage: Eukaryota > Metazoa > Chordata > Actinopteri > Atheriniformes > Phallostethidae > Neostethus > Neostethus bicornis. Next base: position 14,760,939 of record LR738557.1, on the reverse strand, counting down.
GAATCAACACACGGTGATAAATAAATTAAGTTTGAATTTGTAATAAAACCAGATTCTTTTTTATTTTGTTTTTCTTCACAGGAAGAGAAGTTTATTTTTTATCTGTAATAAATCCTAATATGTTTTTTTCTAACGTCTTTACTTTTTATTACCTTTTTAAAAAAGAACTGTTTGGAATTGAATAAAGTTTTACCTGATGAGAGCTGTGTGTATTATAAGCTTTGTTCTCGTGTCGTTGCTGACATTGACTCAGGTCTGTTTAACTTATTGAATGTAGTTTTTATTATTTAGTTATTTAATTTCTACCCCACCTCATCCTCTGAGCAACCTCACCCCCACGTGTCAGTAAAGCCCAAAACCAAACCTAGAAATCTGTAACTTTTTACCAATGCTGCTTTCCTCCTTTATTCCTGGATTCCTGCCCACAGCCCGAACAAGCGTGGTCCCCCCTCTTACAATGAGCATATCTCCAAAAGACTCGCAGCTAATCCTCTGGCCCACGGAGACCCTGGCACACCTCACCGCTACAGAGAGGCCCGCACAGAGTTTAGGAGAGACAAATCCCCCAGCCGTCCACTGGAGAGAGAAAAGTCCCCCGGCAGAATGCTGGAGGGCCGGATCATAGGGTCTCCCGGCAGAGCCATGGTAGATCCCAGGCTGGAGCGCTCGCCAGGCAGGGCAATGGCAGACCCCCGCATGGATCGCTCACCCGGCCGAATGATGGATGTCCGGAGAGAGAGGTCTCCTGGACGGTTTGAAGAGCGTCAGAGGCTCCACACAGGCTCCGGACGCACACCTATAAACCCAGTGAACAAGGTTTGTCTGTCATTTCTGCTTCAAAATAGAATGCAAGTTCTTCATATATATATATATTTTTTTACAATAATACTTAAATCCTCCTTTACTGATTAGACTTATGCTTATTAAAAAAAATGCACTGTAAAAAATAGACATGTTAATAAATGGTAGACCCTGTGGGAAATTGAAAAGCTTAAAATCAATTGGTCGGTCTTACAGCTTGTCGATTATTCCAGTGATGAAGTATTTCTGTTGATTGGAGAGAGAAACTAGATTAATCAGATAAATAGTTTGTGCAAATTTAATCCTTATATTCCTGCTGGAAGTCAGTTTGTAATAATAAGTTATCATAAAAAAAAAAAAGCAGATTGCAAAAAGCTTAAAATATAAAGTAGCCTGAGCATTCTGCTGCAGAGATTAGCATGAAGATGAGAACGAGCTTGCATAGAAACACGAGCTTAGTTCCACTCACAGTTTATTGTGATTACGGTCATTACTGGCAGATTTTTTTTTTCTCTTTCTAATGCTTTTTATATCTGCAGGTGTGGGACCAATCATCTGTTTGAGAGACGTTTTAATCACAAACTGAGGACACAAAGGGTGGAACACCAGTGAGATGTCTCCAACTCATGATGAAACACTGCCACACAGAAAACAAGGAAATCCGTCCGAACTAAGAAGCAGAGAAAATAAAGAAAAATCAGGTTTTTCCTCAAACACTAAGCGGATTCACCTTATTCACCCACCTGTTTTTCAGTCTGTATTCTCTGTATCTAATCAAATACAACTTTACCCCCGCCCCCGAAGGAAGCGGAATTATTTCTTCTAGAAGAAAATTCTGGACATGATCTTAAGCCTTGGTTTGATGGGTTTTGCTAAGGAAATAAAAAAGCACAGTCGTAGCAAATTTAACTTGCAAAGTCATGCCTGAATATTTACAATGTTACTAAAGGAAAAATGATCGGGTTGACTTAAAAATATCATTTCAATGTAGTTGGTGTAGCTACAGATGAGGCCAGAAGTGTAGCAGGTCACCCTCTTTACATCCTGGTTTAACCTTTGACACCTGTGCTGATATGTTGACACACATCCCGCTGCAAAGCTAATAAAGCCACTAAAGATCTATGACACGCATCATACACACTAGATTATCGTCTGCCCTCGACAGGTCGACACTAAAAGTGCACTACCCACAATCCCCAGCAGTAATGGAGCAGGACCTTTCTAACCCTTCAGCACGCTATCTGAGTGTAAATAAACCAGACATAATTTTATATAAACTAAGAGGGAATTTGAAGGCTGGACAAGCCATGTCTATTTTTGTTAAAGGGATAAAAGCGTCTACTTGAATGTCCGATGAGTATTCTTCTAACATGTTCAAACGTCCTCTTATCAAGTGAGTGATTGTGTCTGGATCTAACTCGTGTATGCATTTCCTTCTTTTATAAGAGAACCTCATCACTGAGAGAAAAAAAAAAATCATGTTTGAAACTTATAATGTAGTACTGGAGTGTTTCTTTTGTACAGTGTCCCCGACCTTGTAAATAACCCTAAAATGTTAAAGGTGGAGATAAAAAATGATTTTTTTTTTTTTTTGTCTTTCTCTGGTCCTTATTAGGCATGGATATGTATATCTGAAATGTCTTCTGCTTCTGCCTCATTGGCTTATTTTTTTAATCCCACAATCTAACATCAAAGCACGTGAATATTATCTTTTCTTCAAATATTTACACGTGATTAAATGAAATGTATTTTTTATTTTAAATTTCATCACTATTTGATTGATTTCCTGAATATCATGCTTAAAAAAAAAAAAAAAATGTTTTTTTAAGTACTGTTTATTTTTTCATATCAGCAAATAAAATGCCTCACTTTACCTCGCCGAAAGTGTCTGCTGACAACAGAGGGGTTTTTCTTTTAATGTGTTTCATGTTTTTCATTTCAAGTGTCCTGAATGTAAAAGAAACCAGAAAACCGAGTTGACTGATTTTCAAAGAGAAGAACACCAAATGCAACAAGTTGCACACATTTTATTTGGTGTTTATTAGAATGTACAAATGTGTTTTTCATCAGATTTGATTTCACTTATTTTTTTCTGATTTTAATCATAATGCTGTAACGCTGGATATGATGTTGATGTCTGCTAACAAATCTTTAGAGTTCTCTGTAGAGATTTTGTCACAGAATATTAAATATTATAACCATTGTCTTTCACTTCTAATTTCTGCCTTTGTTTTTAATCTGTTTGCACTCCAGTGAGGGAGACACGTGAACTTTAGAGTTGTTTTCTTCTTTCTGTGGTTTCCTGAGTCTGATCTAAGCAGTGAAATGCCCATTTGTCCATGTGCATTGTGTTAGAGGAGACAAGTCTAAATATAGATGTTTGATCCCGGCCGATGTGACAATGGGCTGCCATTCCAGCTAAAGAAGCTGCTCTCTAGTTTTTAGCATTAGCCCCTGCCTACTTTGTTAACAATAACTCATCTAATTCTGACCTTCTTGTACCCCAACACGCTGTGAGATGGCACCGAAGCAGCTGCTGTGAGTTCATCCTTTGCTGTGCGTTTGACAGTGACATGCTCAGACACAAGGAGGCTCTCAGCGCCTCCTTTTGTAGACCACGCACCTGTGACCTCACCACCTAACCACAGTCCATTTAGCTCGTTTTCACACACTGTCACTTTTCTTGACCTAGCTTGCAAGTGACACTGGATGACTTGTTAATGATGCATTGAGACGTGGCACATTGTAAGGATGTGTTCACCATCACACTTCAGAATGTCACACCTACTGCTGCTGACATATACGAGCTTTGTTTTGTAAAGCCAGGCATGTTGACAACAGTTCAATGGTCAGCACAAAACTCTTCTGGATTTTACCTGGAAGACCTGACATTAAGATGTTCTTGGAGAGGGAAAACCGGTCATTTTTATTTAAAACATTAAGTTAATTTATCAATCTATCCTAGTATAGTTTATACAGGTATGTGGGCATAAACCTGAATGTCTTACCTCTCTGGAAGGCATTGCAGCATCCACGTGACTATCACAATGTAATATGACTGTGTGTGAGAAATATAAACCAGTCCAGCCATGTGTGGAAGCTGATGAGAAATGTGAACAAGTTATCTCTAATTTAGTCCTGACAGGTCACTAAATTACACACAATGAGCTGGTGATTTTCAAGCACTCTCGTGCTTTTCAACAAATGGGAAGATGAAATGATCGTTATACAGATCTGAATATTAAATTATGAGTTTATTATCATGTTGTAGAGAGTTTTAATCCTCAAGAGATGATTACTTTTGATGCATTCATCCTGTTGACTGCTCAGATGTTAAAAGAATTTTTTTTTTTAGAGTTTTAAATATGATTGCAGGACTGAAAAGGCAAAGGGCTGAAACACGCAAGTGTGTTTGGATGAAAAGGAACTTTATGAATCAGGGCAAACCATGGCTCATGGTCCAGATGTGACCTGTCACAGCTTTTAATTTGGTCCACCAATCGATGGTGATTTATAGACACATTGTTGTTGAAGTTCAGTGCATTCATATTTTGGGAGAATTATCACTCATGTGCAGCAATTATATAAATGAAAAGCCCTTCCCCCCCCAAAAGCACTTCAACACATTGTATTTTGCTCTTATTTCAATGCTTCAATTCTTTTTTTTCTTTTTTTTTTTTTTGCAACCTGCTACCTAATTAAACTTGCAGCAGCAGATAGAGGCTTATCCAGACAAGATAAGAGCTATAGGGGAGCATGGCAGATAACCTTCAAATTTCAACCTTTCTACAAAGACAAGTAGAGCTAATAAGAGAGAATTTGGGAGAGGTTTCCTACAAGTCTCGCATTTTTTTAAGATAAATGGGTTAACCAAAATACTGCAGGCATCTGCTCCCAGTCCAGTTGTTGAGCTAAATTTTAGTGTCTCTTGTCAAAAGGTGGGTTCTCCCTTGGAATAAATATTGTCAGCCACACAATAAAGATTTCCAGTGATTGGTTGGAATTGGCTAGATTGGTTTAGATCAGCGTTTTCAATCAGTGTTCCATGGTATGTGAGAGATCGTCAGGTGTGTATGATCCCATCTCACTTCATACAGTGATCAGAATCTACCAGTAGCTCCCAATAATATCGATTGATCTCATGGTGTTTGTGTTAAAAAAAAAAATGTTTATTTACGTATCTCATTATAAAATCCTGTCATTTTATTTGGAGACAGCCAGAGTTGTCCTGTAACCACAGCAACCTGCTCTGCTTTTTGTAGCATGCTGCTGTCTATCCATACCAAAAACTACCCCTGCTACTGGGTTGTATTTTCTACATGTTTTGAGAGATTAGTAAATTTGGGTTGCGTTTTAACGCAAAAAACAATGGTGGTTTCTATTGGAATCTCACATTTTCTGCTAGACATTAAAGAAAAAATGGTTTCTCTTGCATTCTGGGTAAATCCTCTGAAAACCTCATTGTCTGAAACTAAATCTTCTTGTTCTTCTTTTGGCATTTTCCTTCAGGGTCGCCACAGCAAGTCATTTTCTTCAACCTAACCCTATCTGCTGCATCCTTTTCAGTCACACCAACTATCTTCATGTCTTCCTTCACTGTGTCCATGAACCTCCTCGTTGGTCTTCCTCTAGGCCTCTTTCCTGGTGGTTCCAAACCCAGCATCCTTCTTCCGATGTACTCTCTCTGTTCTGCACATGACCAAACCATCTCAGTCTGGCCACTCTGACTTAATCTCCAAAACCTCTAACGTGCTGTTCCTCTGATCCTGTCCATCCTGGTCACTCACAGAGAGATCCTCAGCATCTTCAACTCTGCTACATGTCCATATATTTTGCTATTTATATCTTGTAATAAAATATTGTTAATATAGGTGGCATTGGAGAATATTTTTCAACAGTTTTTGGTTGGTTGGTGTACCTCAGGATTTTTTTTGATGAAAAAAATGTACCTTGGCATGAAAAAGCGTAGGAAAAACACTGGTTTAAGATGTTCAAGTTGACCTGGGATTACCTAAAATGAACATTTAAAAGTCACAAATTTAAAAGTTGAATAACAAAAATCTTTTTTTTCCAAACATAAAATTATTGATCAAACAGTTTCTTTTTATTTTTAAAGTTTGTGTTATTACTATGAAAAGTAAAAGAGCTGCTGGTCCGCCAATTTTTCCAGTTTTCTGTTCAAATTTGATCTACTAATTCTCTGTAAGACCGCAATCTGCATACATAAAAATTGTTTAACATGCTCAAGTCAAACTTAAATTACGTAGACAATTTAGGACAGTTTTGTCCACTTTGTGTCCAGCTGCATGGAGATGGTTGGATTAGTCATGTATGCTTTTATTCTTTCCTTCTTTGCTTTCTGCAGCATCGTATGTGCTGTAAGAAGCATCATTTACCTGTCACTTCCTAAAGAGGACATAGTTTATAAATATCATCCAGTCAAGCCGTGGCTTGAGGATACAAAAGACCACCAGCAATCTCCCCATTGTTCACTGGTGTTATTGTTGGTCTGACGTCCCAGCTGCTCAGCCATGGTAGGTCAATGTGTGTGTGTATGTGGGGGTTTCTTTGTTGGGTTAGGACAGGTGTGTTTTCAAGGGATTGTAACAGATCGTTTTATGTGTATGAAAATTTTAACATACAGACATAAATATTGATATTTTTGCCTTAACTTTTGAAACAATTGTGTTTGAATGTAACTTGTATTTTTTATTTTACTGAGTTTAAATCATCAATCCGATGTTTTGTCAAGCATCTGCTTTCTGCATCGTGTGTCTTTTGTTTTTTATTTTGATAGGCCCCTAAAAAAGCCAAAAAGAGAGCAGCAGAGGGAGCCAACTCCAATGTGTTCTCCATGTTCGAGCAGGCTCAGATCCAAGAATTCAAGGAGGTGAAAACAACTGAAATAGTTCAAAAGTGTGAGAAATTGTGCATAAATAATACAGCTTGTTGTAGTTTAGGTTCCGGTCTCAGTGCTTTTGATAGTGATTTATGAGGCACCACATTTCCATCTCCAGCTACTTTCCCTCTTTGTCTCTCCATTTCCATTGTTCGTCACCCCAGTATGTACACCTGTCTTTTTTCCTGCCTCTGGCTCGCCGACTGTCAGGTTTGTGGTATGTTGGTATGAAGGGTTGCCGGTGCCCAGTCATTCAGACTGTGTCATCAGCGATTAGGCTGAGGATGAACAGTGGGGCATGCCCCAAATGCCTTGCTCAATCCTGGTGGGGTTTGTGTGTTATAAATACTTAAGTGTTCATCTATAAACATGCCACACACACAGATACAATAAATTTATACATATATGGAAACGTTACAGTTCACTCTTTTTGGAATAATCAGTTTTAATCAGTGTCTTCTTAATACCAGGCCTTCACCATCATGGACCAGAATAGAGATGGATTTATTGACAAGAATGATCTCAGAGACACTTTTGCTGCCCTCGGTATGTTAGTGTCTATTCGTCATGAGGAAATTATAGTCTCAGATCAGCAGCATCCCATATTTTCCTCTTTGTGCAACAGCTTATTCTGCTCTTTCTGCTTATGCTGCATTGGTGGCACAGGACGTCTAAATGTAAAGCAGGAAGAGATTGATGACATGCTCAAAGAGGCTCCAGGTCCAATCAACTTCACCGTCTTCCTCACAATGTTCGGGGAGAAGTTGAAAGGTGAGGAATCATCACTTATGAATAATACACACCTCGTGACATAATCAGTTTTTCAAAAAGCACTTTTTTGAATGATGGTTTCAGGTGCTGACCCAGAGGAGACCATCCTCAATGCGTTTAAAGTCTTTGATCCTGAGGGGAAAGGCGTGTTGAGGAAGGATTAGTACGTAGCATAACATCATTTTCCATTATGCTGTTTCCTTTTAAGCAGTGCTGCATAAGCTTAGCCTGCAAATGTATGACTCAGCCTGACTGCAGTTGTTCATCAGAGTACAGATTATTATTGCCTGCACAGTTCCTGCTGGTGTACGACTTCTCTTTCTCTCCTCCAGTGTGACACAGATGCTGACGACACAAGCCGACCGATTCTCTGCTGAGGAGGTACATTGTGAACTTTTAACAATAATTACCATCATTAAAGCATTTTTTTTTGAGGAGGAGGTAGAGTTGAAAAACATAAAGATGAGCGTTGTCGTGACTACAATATGCTTCCAACTCAGACAGATTTCACATCAAATATGAGCTTTAAAATCTGTCCTTTTCTAACTTAAACTGGTGTTATGGGTTTATTTTTTACCAGATGGAGCAGATGTTTACGGCTTTTCCACCAGATGTGGCAGGAAACCTGGACTACAAGAACCTGGTTCATATCATAACTCACGGGGAAGAAAAGGACCAGGAGTAAAGCTTTTTGTTCAAATGTTTTCTTTAAGAGTGACCCAGAGCTCATAAGAAGAAGAGGATTGTCTACCCAGTCTTCTTATCAGTGAATAGATTTCCCCACAGGAAGATTATGAGCATTTATATGAGACAAATAAACCATCAAACCTCTTTATTTTTACACCCAAAAGTGCCAAATCCTGCATATTGTTGTAAAGATAATGTACACCCAGCTAATAAAAAATGTTCAGAGTTCCATCGGATTTAATTTGATTACATTTTAAGCCAGGAAATTAAAATATGAAACTGAAATAAAACCATCTTCACATTTTTGAATGACGCTCGAACTCATTACCATGTACAATGATGTTTGTTTAATTCTGATAAAGGACTCGATATAAAAAACAACATGCAATTGTTGTGTCACCATCATAAAAATGTGCATTTTTTTTCTGTATCTTGATGAAATCACAGTCACCTTCTTAACCGTCTATCCCTCGGGGTTGTCGGGGTGCAGGAGCCCTTCCTGGCTTAGGTGAGGGGTAGAGTATATCTTGAAAGGGTCGCCAGTGTGTCGCGGGGCCACACACAAATAACTACAATCATGTAGTGGCCCTAGCCAACCTAACACGCATGTTTTTGGAGAGTGGGAGGAAACCCGAGTACCAAGAGAAAATCCATGCATACGCGGGATAACATGCAAACTCCACACAGAAAGGTCAGTGTTTCAAGCACCATACCGACCCAGGACTTGAACCCACAACCTTCTCACTGTGAGGCCACTGTGCTACCAACTGCACCACTTTAAAATCTGTTCCCACATATTTCAAATATGTCTTGAATATGTCAATGCCCTCTTGAATTTAATAACTGTCATAATCCTTCTCTCATTTGGAACATTTCCCCCCTCCAAATCCTGCCCTAATTCTGCACACCTGGTCCCAATCGTCTCTTCCGTGTGTCTCCAGGTGTGTCTTATCTTCTAAGGATTATTTAAGTGCTGGTGTCACTTCCTGATCAGATCAACTCCTATTGGATTGCAGTGCTGCACCCTGCTTTTGCTGGTCTGCACCCATGCACCATTGGTTATGCACCCATGATGGTTTCCCTCCATATCCGGTCCCTCACCCTGCTTGGTGCACCTCGCCATCCTGCTAAGCTCCTGCCTCTGGTCCCTCATCCTGCTGAGTTCCTTCCTGCTGGTACATTATCTTGCTGAGCTCCTTTTTTCTGGTTCCTCATCCTGCTGAGCTCCTTTTTTCTTGTCCCTCATCCTGCTGAGCTCCTTTTTTCTGGTCCCTCATCCTGCTGAGCTCCTTTTTTCTGGTCCCTCATCCTGCTGAGCTCCTTTTTTTCTGGTCCCTCATCCTGCTGAGCTCCTTTTTTTCTAGTCCCTCATCCTGTTGAGCTCCTTCTTTCTGGTCCTTCATTCTGATGAGCTCCTTCCTTCTGGTCCTTCATCCTGATGAGCTCCTTCCTTCTGGTCCCTCATCCTGATGAGCTCCTTTTTTCTGGTCCCTCATCCTGTTGAGCTCCTTCTTTCTGGTCCTTCATCCTGCTAAGCTCCTTCTTTCTGGTCCTTTATTCTACGGCGCTCTGTCTAATTCTGAACTGCTACAATAAACTTTAGTATAAAAAAAGATGAGAAGAACTTTGTCTGTGATGTCTCAGCAAAAAGCAAAGAAATTGCATTCCTACAAACAAATTGTCCAATTAATGTTCTTTATTCTAAAATGTGTTGTAGGGAAAATATGTCATAGTTTAAGGTGCAAACAAATCAAGAACATTTCTTCTTTACACATCTCAAAACTAGTATTACCGGTACATGTTGGATATTTTTTCAACCATCTAGTAATACTTTCTCCAAAGCAGTTTGAGTTGTTTTTACTTGTTCCTGTCTGCAGAACAGCAAAATGAACAGCGATATGGGTATTCAGGCGTGCTGAACATTTTATGCTATCCATAGCAAAGCCTTGTCCCTAATTAAGTATTTAAATTGTTTCATTCCTTTTTCTAAAACTCTTATAACATTACTGGTCGATTAATCCAACCAATCAACCTAATCGGCATGTTCTCTGTAATAGAAATATTATGGATTTGGGAATAATGACGTTTGCATCCATTCACTGGAATAGTCAAGAAAAAGTTGGAGAAAAACAAGACCTAGAAAAAGAGAAGAAAAGAAAACTAGTGAGAGAAGCCTGGGCTTACCATCTGAGGCTGTTGCCCCCGCTACCTGGCCCCAAATAAGCAGAAGACAACGGAACGGAAAATAAAGACGAAACAGTTGGAAAACAAAGAGAAAACCTGCACTATCATCAGCTGTTCTGACATAAAGCCAGACTAAGATAGATCAAATCAGTAATTCCAATTGAAAACACAAGACAAAATTAAAGAAAAATATACCTGAGATAGAGCAAGTTGTACATCAATATAAATGAAACTACAACTAAAGTTGTCCACAGAAGAAACCGGATGACTACGTGATAAGTTTGTCATAGGTGAGTAGGTTAGGTCATGATGTGACTCTTAAAATCACATAAAGCTCTATTTTATAACATGATCTGTGAGTACTTTAGAACCTTTTATTGAGCAGTTAATACCAGCTGAGTTCTTACATGTCAAGAAATCCCATTTAAACACAGTCTGGTAATACCAAAACCCTCTCTGAACTTAAGTTTAAACCTTTGATGTGTTTTTTTTGCTCAAATTAACTTCAAATCTTCGTATGTTCAGAAGTATTTATATTTTAATAAAAAGACAGTTATCTCATAAGTAATGCTTTTTTATCATCTGAATAACTCTGTGGCTTCATTACATGCTATAAAGTTCTCATTTAAATGTATTGACATTTCCAGGTTCAGTTATGTGTTTATCTCATTTAGTAATCTGAGATGTTCGGTTGCTCAGCCTGGAGCTGCATCAAAGACGAGGATAAATGTGTGTATGATTCATTTGGAAATGTTTGACTACAATAACAAAAGGCTTTACAGAGACAAAGCCTGGTAGTTATTTTAGTGCTGTACTGATGTGAGGGAGGTAATGCTATACGGTAGAGTTTGGGGATTTATCCGGGGCTGATTGATACCACTGACTAATCCTCAACACCCTCACCTATCTCCATGGCCAGACCTTTGTGGCTTCTATGACCTGGTAAAAATTCCTAGTTATTCTAACTTGGCAATCCCAGAGTGTGGTTCAGGGGGAGGATTTGTATCAAATTTGGTTTTAAATCATAACCACAAGGTCCAGAATCCATATGAGAAGGTTTAGAAAGTAACCCCGTTTGTCCTGTTTTTTAGTGGCTTGTTCGTACAAACTAAAAGATAAGTAAATTTCACTGATTTGCTGACTTTGTTTTGATTACATCACAGGCCACCGTGCTTGATCTACTATTCCGTTTCCATCAGGATTAAGCCCATCTACTGCTTTCTTCAGATATAAAGCTGTAGAGTAGAATAAACTAATATATAATTGACAGTGTTAGACACATTAGCTTATCGTCCCAGGGAGGGATCTCTCCTTCATCTGGATCCCCATGAGGTTTCTTCGTTTTACCCCATTGCTAGGTTTTTAGGGTTTTCCTCACCATTAAGGAGGGTCTTAGGATGGAATGTGCTTAAATTATTTAGCTAACTTTTTTTTTAGTTTAGTTTTAAGCTGTGTATTTGTGTATCTACTTTTATGTATGTAATTTTTCTCTTTTTTTTCCAGTTTGCTTTTGTAATTTTTTCAATCTGCAATGAAAAGCCCGTTGAGACAATAGTTTTGTGATTTAGGCTATACAAATAAAATTGACTTGAAAATTAACAGAGAACATCAGTGTTGGCCAAATGAGAGTAGATATCATTAATGGGAATTTTGTGGAAAAAATTTCCAAACTTGTTCAAGACACTAGTGGTCCCTTGGAAAAATGTATCCCTTGAAAATATGGGTTTGGCCCCTTATTTTTAACAGAATCTACAAATTATGAAGACAGAAAACATTTTTCCCAGTTAAAAAAGATGAATCAGTGAAACTACAATCTTTACAAAGTAAACCGAGCAACATTTTCAGCTTCAAGATCAATTTGAAAGCATGTTCGAAGCAAGCGGGCAGAGATATTTTATCGTACAATTTTATGAGCGGCACGGTGGCGCAGTGGGTAGCACAGTGACCTCACAGAAAGAAGGTTGTGGGTTTGAGTCCTAGTTGGGGACGAGGCTTGGAACACTGTCCTTTCTGTGTGGAGTTTGCATGTTCTCCCCGTGTCTGCATGGGTTTCCTCGGGGTACTCTACTTTCCACCCACTCTCCAAAGACATGCATGCTAAGTTGATTGGCCAGTGCCAAATTGCCCCTAGGAATGAGTGTGTGTGTGGATGGTTGTATGTGTGTCGCCCCGCAACAGACTGGCGACCTCTACGGGGTGTACCCTGCCCCTCGCCTTAAATCAGCCAGGATGGGCTCCAGCACCCCCCATAAGGGATGGAGGGATAAGAAGGTGACTGACTGACAATTTTATGAAGACTCAATTTGGTTTAAATGGGTCAAAAATAATGGGCTAACCGTTACCTGTTGCTTGACATTTTAATCCTTGGTTTATGTTTCTATGACTATAGAATTTGATAGAAAAATGATAAATGGGAACAAACGTGCCTCCAACTGAACTCTACAATGAAAACTACAGAAAATCATCCGCCTCTATGATTTGTATCTGTATGCTCATAACAGGAATTCGCATCTGATATTTCAAATATGACAAGTAATGTTGTTTACCATCTGAATTATGTCAGAAGCTGTTTTTTTTTCTGATTTTTGTGTTATTTTAGACCAAATTGCAGGAATAATCTAATAAAGGAGGATAAAACAGTGATGGTGGCTAACATTATCTCGTCTAAAATCAGCTTACTGCTCTTTGAGGCACAGTGTGCTTCTTTTCAGCTGTCAATTTAATTTTTGTCAATAATTTTTTTTAATATACAATAAAGTGTAAAGTGTAAAACAAAGAAATACAAAAAAAGAGAAAAATGGGCTGACTTTTTTCTTTCTGTCAAAGCAATGTATCATTAAAAATAATATTTCGACTTTTATATAGTATTGATGTATTCTTTACATAATTAAATTTAGTATACTTGAATGTACTAACATTTTTCACATAAAAATCCAAAATGCAAAACTCATAATGTAAGACTAACAAAATCATTTTATATAATTTAGTTAAATTATTCTTTGCTTTTTATATCATTTTCTTCTGGGTACATAGCTCATTAGACTTCATCTTTGGAGATAACATTATGAAAACATATTACAATAATTACATAACTTGATTCAGGACAAAAGGCATTAAAAGATGGGCATATAAAGCCTCATGGCCAAAACTCTTAAAACCCTATGACAAATCATGAAAATTTTTTAAATAGGACTCAGAAACTAAAAATCACAATGAGTTTAACAGAATTAAATTGTTAGAAATACTTTGATTTCCATGTGGTGGAAACTTGGAGTAAAATGAATAGATGGATGGACTCTGATTTCCATCATCTGGTTTTGTATCATCTTTCTGGTGTACAATAAGTTCAGTCCAGTTGAACACACCCAAACAGACATGTCAAATGTTTCTTTTATGTCTATTAAAAATGTCCTAACCATTTCAACCCATCTCAAGAACTCCTCATCAGTTTATAGGGAACTTATTGCCATCTGCTGGCTTTTACAAGTAAAATCTTGGACAAAAAAACTGCTTGATTCAAACAAATCATCAATGTTTTCTTGCCTATTCTACAAAAATAACTTGAGCTTTTCCAAAAGACATCATCTGCGGAAAATTAAACTAAAAGCAAAGTATTGTGTGACTTTATAAGGTTTATACATATCATATCCCTAATCAGTCTGAAAGGTTTTCTATGGGATTTCATCAGTTTATAAATATTGTCTTAAAGCTTCATTCCAAAGTGTTAAAAGTTTGAATTTACCACTGCTAAATTAATCCCTGAGTATAGTGTCAGATTTGGTCTTGTGCTTGGTTTCATTTCAATATCATGTGTCAAAGATTAGGAAGATGGTGAAACGAAGGTTAGAAGTTAAGATGGTTTGTAAAAAATGACTTTTTTCTTTCATTTTCAAGTTGTTCAACAAAATTTCTTTTCCTGTTTTTTTTCAAAGTTCACTATTCATAGTTTCATGTAAAAAAAATGTTATTTTGACTCCATGTGATGGACTTTTATTTAATTCTAAAAGAAGAACTTCATCATCATTATCTTCCCATCCATCATCATGATCTTTCCATCCATCCTCATCAATCCATCTATCTATCCATCCATCCATCCATCCATCCATCTATGATCCTCATCATAGTCCATCCATCTATCTACCCATCCATCATCATGATCTATCTATACATCCATCCATCCATCATAATCCATCTACCTACCCTACCATCATCATCCATCTATTCATCCAACCATCCTTCCTCATCATCCATTCATGCATCCATCTAACTACCCATCCTTTCATCCTCCCACGCTCCCTTCCTTCCTTTTTTCCCTTGCTTCCTTCCTTCCATCTTTCCTTCCTTCCTTATTGCATCTGGTCCTTTCTTTCTTTCTTTCTTCCTTTCTTTCTTTCTTTCTTTCTTCCTTTCTTTCTTTCTTTCTTTCTTTCATTCTTTCTTCCTTTCTTCCTTTCTTTCTTTCTTTCTTTCTTTCTTCCTTCCTCCCTCCCTCCCTCCCTTCCTTCCTTCCATTCATCATCATCATCATCATCATCCATCCATCCATCCACCCGGCTGTCCTTCCTTGCTTCCTTCCTTCCTTCCTTTCTTTGTTTGTTTGTTTGTTTCTCCCTCCCTCCTTTCCTCTGGTCCTTCCTTCCTTCCTTCCTTCCTTCCTTCCTTCCATCTATCCATCCATCATTTTTATCATTACATCATCCTCATTATCCATTCATCCATCTATCCATCCATCCATCCATCCATCCATCTATCCATCCATCCATCCATCAATCTTTTTTGTGATAACTTCAGAGATTACTGATGAATCCAGTAACAGCATGTATTTGTGCTTGTCCACCGCTAGATGGTGCTGTTTTCTATGTGTTTTCCACTTAAACAGGGGGGCTGGATGAAGACTCCCGTGGGGGTGCAGCCTGCCTGCTATGTGTGTGTCTCTGAGTGTGTTGAACACTCGTCTATCTGCAGGGGGGCTGAAAAACTTGTCCGTTTCCAAGGAAGGAGATCAGCTATCGGACATTTGTCCACCGGGAGTTGATCCGGTCAGTTTTCCAGTCCAGTTGTGACCGTCAGAGGAAAGGACCGGTCCAGTTCTCTACGTTGGAACCATTTCCGGCCAACATGGATGATTTAGGTAAGTTCACTCACCGTGAATGCTGTGGGAAAAATCAGCTTTTCCCAAGAGACTGACAACTGGTGTTAAGTCTCTAAAAATGTCTCTATATTTAAAGTTATTTTAAATCCCAACACTGAAAAAACCCCGGAAAAGATTTAAATAATGAATCCCAGACTTACTTTAATTAGTTTATAGTCTGTTGATGACTGCTGCGTTTGATGTTCTCTGAGTCTTTTTAGTTCTTGTTATTTGGTTAAATCATGAGTGAAACGAACTCATGAAGAGACACGTGGTTAATTTAGTAAATTAATAACCAATTCATGAGCGTTTATTAAAGTTATTTTTATTACCAAATAATCTTCTACATTAAAGTTGTTTTGGAAGTTAATTTCAGACGTTATTAATTAATATTAATTTGCAGGTTAGAATTGATCTTAGAAACAAGTGATCTAATTATATTCTTCAAATAAATAATAGGATTCCGTGAACACATTGAAAACTTCTCCAATAAATTTTTGAATGGTGAGCAATGGTCAGCAAAAACCATTGGTTTCCTGTTTTTTGTAACAAGTACTGTGTGTGTAAAGTGTACAGGATCAGAATCAGATCCACCAAACTACCAAATCCGTAGTTTGGTGGTTTTGGTAGACCACTCAGAAAAGAAAAGAGTGGTCTTTTCTGGACCACTCTTTTCCTGGTCCAGAAAAGAGTGGACTGGGTCCTGCTACAAATGAAGTAGTCTAAGTACCTCTGGGTCTTGTTCACGAGTAGGGGACGGATAGAGCAGAAAATCGTCAGACGGATTCAAGCAGTGTCCACAATAATTAGGACGCTGCATCGATCCGTCGTGGCGAAGAAAGAGCTGAGCAGAAAAACAAAGCTCCAGATTTACCAGTCAACCTACATTCCTACCTTTACCTTTGGTCACCAGCTGTGTGTGGTGACCCAAAGAACGAGATCATGGATATAAGCAGCCGCATTTATCTTCCTCTGCAGGGTGGCTGGGCTCTCACTCAGAGATAGAGTGAAGAGCTCTGCCATTCGAGAGGAGCTAGGAGCAGAGCCTTTGGTCCTCCGGGTCTAGAGAAGCCAGATGGGGTGGTTCGGGCATCTGGTTAACATGGCTTCTGAACACCTTGCTCGTGAGGTGTTTCTGGAGGCGCAGAGGCAGACCCCAGACCCGCTGGGGAGACTATTTCTCTCAGTTGGCCGGGGAACACCTCAGGACCCTTCCAGGTGACTTGGGGGATGTAACTGGGGTGGGAGAAGTCTGTGTTTCCCCCACAACCCTGCCCCGGATAAGCGGAAGACAATGGAACGGAAAGTATTTCTATTGGTTGGAGTAGCAAACCTAGAAAAGACCAAGGCAGATCTTAAAACTTGCCTAGTATCAAGTGTTGCTGGACTATCAGTCTTAGAACATTTCTCAGACTGCCACAGCACCTTAAGTGGGGGCCGTCCATGAGCTCTCTGATCAAAAAGGCCCAGCAGAGGATGTACTTTCAGCTTAAGTAAACCAAGCTGCCGGTCCAAATGATGGTGCAGTTTTACACAGCCATTGTCGAGTCGATCCTCACCTTCTTCATCACAGTGTGGTATGCTGGAGCAACACAGATGCGCTGCAGGCTTCCATATCTTCACAACCTGTACGTCTCCGGGACTCGTGGGCGTGCAGGTCGGATAGCAGCTAACCCTTCCCACCCTGGACATGGACCTTTTGAGCCACTTTCCTAGGGCAGGAGGTTCAGGTCCATTTGGACCAGAATCTCCCACCACAAAAACAGCTTCTTCCCTTCTGCCCTTGGATTTATGAACACTTTATAATCTGGATCCGCTCATCACTTGGTCACTTTACGGTTTTCACTTTACTGTTTTTATCTATTATTTTCTAACTATTGCACTACAGTTACAATTTTGTTCTGAGCACTCTTATTTTTCTTAAAACTAGTTTTGTTCATTTTTATTTTCATTTTAGTTTACATCTCCTATTTTTATTATGTTTACTTTTAATTACTATGTTTATTCTTTGCACATCAGTACCTCAGCAAGTTCCTAGTCTCTGAATATTGTTCACTGACCATGGCAATAAAAGTTTTCCTGATTCTATAGTAGAAAAAGTTTCAAAAAAGTCTTCTGGACAGTTTAATTCTTCAAAGAGACGTTTCGACTTCCATCCGGAAATCATTTTCAATCTGAATGAAATGGACTGAAACCTGGATCCATTTATACTAACCTGAGTAACAGGTAAAAAAATAGTAAGAAGGGCTCGTCCAATGAGCCTGTGTTTCTTAAGATGGCCGTGAATGGCTCCTATAGTAGCCACAGACCAGTAAACAAACCTATTATAAAAATGCTAAAAGCCTAGTGAATAGAGAAACCTGCTAACGAGAGGCGTGAAACATGAGTCACGAGGTGTCATCTTTAGTCCATGGCTTCAAAAGGCTGCTATAGATACCGGGCAAAACGTATCTAACGCCTCCACTCCGATTCAGTGAGGGATTTTCTTTCATCACAAAGATGGCTTCTTTCACCCCTCTTTCAAACCAACCTTTCTCTCTACTTAGAATTTTCACCTCACTGTAGAGAGAAAGGTTGGTGTGAAAGAGGGGTGAAAGAAGCCATCTTTGGAGTGAAATAAAAGTGAGCAGAGGCACTGTGTGGTGCCAGCCTGGCTATTGAAGCACAGTTACTCTAATTAATCATATTTTGAGATGCAAAAACAATCAACCTATCAATTTGATTGTCTGTCTCATTGGGAGGTGCCATAGTTAACCTACATACAGGAAAGAAATACTAGTGACTGAAAGATGATTATTATGATAACTTAGATCAAGCAATTTGTAGATATAAATGTAATTGATTAGTTTAAATTGCTCCTACAGTCAGTCATTCAACAGCGTCTTAAACCTCTAATATTTCAGATGCAAAACACTTCAATAGAGAGTGAAAATGAGAAACCTTTTCCAATGGCAGTAGAGTAGTGTTTCCCCCTGGCGACTGATAGGTTATGTTTAGCAGGACATGCGTGAAATGCATTCAAGGAATCGAGTTCATTGGATGCTAAAAAAACACCAGAATGTGTTGCTGAAGTCAAACATGATAAATGTGCAGCAAAAGTCATCCAAAAATCTTTGTGCCACCCGCTGTGAGCTGCAGGTGGACATGGTATCTCTCTGCACACACACCCTAACATGACTTTCAAATTCCACACAGGTGTTTTTCATAGACACCCACTTTGTTTTTAGTTGTGCAGTGGACAATATTTCACTATCCTTGATGACATCTGTTTTTGTTCATTTTGGCTTGAAACCAAGGTTTCTGGTTGATGTCTTGTTGGTGGTGGCGAGAGTGTACCGAATTATTAGGAACGCTATCCAGCTGTATTTCTGGGTGTCGTCTCAGCTTACATGGGTGGTGGGCTTTCCTTAAAGTAGCAGTTCAAAAAAAGGAGCGTTACACAACCCAGAGTAATTACCATGTCACAGGGTTGTAAATTCTGTCATCGTTTTAGCAGGGATGTTAAAAATGTGGCACAGAATTGTAAGAAAAAGGAAGCAATCGCTGATCTCTTTTTTCTAGATGTGTTGAAGTGGGAGTCATTCCATGGGGCATTTTACTCTTACCCTTTCATGACAATGAGCTGCAATAAGAAATGTGAAACATCTCTACCAGTGCAGGTTAAGTGGGGCAGAGTGTGGGGGTCTATATACTCCGTGCTCAGGAGAGGACAAGGTAACTTGGTGCTTATATTTTTAGCAGTGGACAGAAGCTCCTCTTAAAAGCAGAAGCAGCAGCATCTAGAAATTTTTCACTTGGTTTTCTATTTACTTTCCCTCTAGTGCATTGTTAATTAAAGTAAGGTTTGTGACACGCCGTGTTGTTTTCATCTGAAATGGATTTTTTCTGTGTTTTTAAATCTCAGTGCTTCAGTCAGCAGTACAGCGCTGATTTCAAGCAGGGGCATCGGGGTGGATCAAGTCCACATGCAGGGATTGGATTTAAGCCAGAAAGCATCCTCCTTTAACACTGCACTGCCCCACCCTCTTTCTTCCCACTCCCCATCATTCCTGTGGCGAACCACACTGGAAACTGCAGGCTACAATCTATTGACAGAATGAAACCAACAAAGTTTGGAAATGGGGGATTAGCCCATGGGAAGATTTGGATCAAAGCAAATTGTAAAGCGTAATAACTCAGTTATCAGCTTTTTTGTCAGAAAAACTTTGTTTTGCTTGGTATGTGTTGATTTATTTTTCTGTCACTCCATGTTTTTGGTCTTTGGAGAATATTGTAAACTCTGATTGACCTCCCTGCTCGACCAGCTCTGGGCCTGCACCAACAAGACACGAATGTCAAACAAACTCCCAGTTAACCTAATTATTCTGACAGTGATATACAATATCTGCCAGGGTTTGCATTTCTTTCATATCTGCACATACTGTATATCTGCTGTGGTGTTTCATCCTTGAGTTTTTTTCTGTCATCTAATAAGCTGAAATAATTACGATGGGAATGCCACTCACTGTAGTGTTTGTACCAGACTCGTTCTCTCCGAAGTCCAACTGAGATCTGATATAACCTAGATACTAAATTTAGTCTGGTTTATTGTTTAGATGAAATGAGACATCAAAAGGCTGTCATATGAACATTTGTCATTTTCTCTGCGTTCCACATTAGACTGTCACAGATGTGATTTATGCCTCTGAGGCTGGTTTAGTGTTCAGAGTTCAGATTGAGTAAAGAACTGTGTGCCAGCTTGTGCTTGTGAATCACGTGCTTTTCATCAGTTTTTTTAAAAGTGTTATGATTATTTAACAATTTTTGTTGCTGGATTCTTGATGCATGTTTCAAGTAGCATGTTTTTAAAATGCAAAGCAACAACAAAGTTGTATCAATCTACTCCTACCCATTGACCCTCAGGTAGTGGGAAATGTAGAATATGTTAATGTGTTACATATCGTACTACAAAGTCTTATTTTTCATTTAGTTTTCTGTTTAACCCAGGTTGCATCTTAGTTTTCAATGCCTAACTCAATCGCTAGATTTTACATAGTGATACCAGTAATTTATGATGAAGTAAGCCATATTGGGAATAGACAAATATCATCAAATCTAAACATGAAAATGAAAGCGGAAAACAAAACTGTTCAATATTATTTTGAATTTAAAAAAAAAAAAAACAAGTAGAGAAAAAACAAATTAAAACAATACAAGATCAGTTGAAAAAGAAAGATCAATTCAATGTACATTTATAAAAATTTGCATTTATAAATGCACATTGAATGACATCAAAAACAAATAGTCTTTAGAAGTAGAAAAATGTAAAGGATTGGAGTGTGAAATTTTTATCCTCATTCCCGTAATTTGTTTCAGATATCAAAATTGTTAAAAATGGAATGTTGATTCTTTTCAAATTTGTCTTTTTTTTTATTTATTTTTTTTTTAC
This sequence comes from Neostethus bicornis, assembly GCA_902685375.1. Taxonomy (NCBI): domain Eukaryota; kingdom Metazoa; phylum Chordata; class Actinopteri; order Atheriniformes; family Phallostethidae; genus Neostethus; species Neostethus bicornis. Next base: position 14,740,038 of record LR738557.1, on the reverse strand, counting down.
TTGAGATGGAAGACAAGCTAGACAAGCCCAGATTATCAGAACCCTCAGGGAATTAGGATCCCAGCAGGTCAGAAATCTGTTTTAAACTAGAACCAGTCAGTTCCCATTAAACCACCCTTCAACATTTCAAAATATAATTTTTAAAATAAATGTTCCGTTCTTCTGTTTATCCGGGACGGGGTCACAGGGGCAACAGCTTCAGTAAATCAAGGCTTCTCTGACCCCGGCTATATCCTCCAGCTCACCCAGGAGGATCCCGAGATGTTCATTGGCCAGCTGTGAGACATAGTCTCTCCAGTGAGTCCAAAGCCTGCCTCTGGGTCTCCTCCTGATGGGACGTGCCAAAACACCTCTCAAGCGAGGCGTTCAGAAGACATCTTAACCAGATACCCGAACCACCCCATCTGGGTCCTTTCGACCCAGAGGAGCAATGGCTCTACTCCATTACATCCGTTATATTCTACTATTATCTCAAACAAATGTAAAGATGTAAAGATCCGAAAAAAAATCTTTTTTTTTTTTTTTTTTGTTAAAGTGAAGAAACAAAAATCCTCGTCTGGATTGGTGGCAAGTATTGGAGAGATTTTGTTTTAGGAAAGAAGCTTGTAAATGAAAACAGATGCATAAATAAGGTTTAGTTTTTCTGAATGATGCTGAGTATTTTTGGTCAAAAAAATTCAGGGTTGGAAAATTTAACCCAGAGTCCACAGTAATGCCTACATTTTGAGCTTAATTAGTTTGCCACTTTGCTGACGGCAGCTATAAACTAGTCAATGTAATTAGCTATGTGTCTTAATGCAGAGTTTTATATTTTTGGGTTTGTTTTTTTTTTGTCTGATTTACTTTTAGTACTATTTGGTCTGATCCAGGGTTGCTGCAACTGTGCATTTCGCAGAGGAGACAGATCACACCCTGGACAGGTTTCCAATTCTTTGAAGGGCCAATGCAGAGGCAATCACTCACTTACACTCCTAGAAAGAGCGAGGAGTTATAACCCTACCGTGTCCGTCTTTGGACAGGACAGTAGTACATCCATAATCCCTAATCATAAAATCTAACTTGGTCAACATTTGAAACAGCAGTCTTTGTTTTCCACTATCATTCAGATCCCAATTTCAGTTTTAACTTTATGTATTTAGATTTTGTCCTGCTCTTGAAATAAATTCACTAAGACATGCACTACTGCTTTATATTAGATCTAAACCCTCTGGTAATAAAGAACTGAGTGTCATTAACATATTTATGACTGAATACATCATTTGAGCAAGTGGAAGCGTGTACATGCGGAAGAACAAGGACCCTAGGACATTGCCTGGAGGACACCACTCACTATCTTTTCTTCAATAAGATCTACAATAAAAAGCAATTGCTTTTGGCGTTCTTACAACACACCACTGGATTTTTGCAGAGCTGAACGTGGAAGCTAGAGCATTACTATTTGATGCCAGAGGCTGTTGAATACAAACAGATAATAAAACTAATCGTAAAAAGTGGTAATGGTTGAACAGAAGGAAGGATTTTAGATTTTTCAGCCTACAGATGTTCAATCTCCCTAAACTAAATAGTCTTAACCATGGATGGTGGATGTTAGTGAGCTTGAATCAGGAGGGATTAAACACTCATTTTTATTAAATAGAAACTGAATGGTTAAAAATTTAAGTAACAAATAAAGCACAAAATAGTTTACTGTGTAAAAGATCTGAAAACCATTTTAAATCTTTCATATTGCCCCTAGGAATAAGTGTGTGCGCAACAGACTGGTGACCTGTTCGGGGTGTACCCTTTACCTCGCCTCTCGCCTGAAATCAGCTGGGATAGACTCCAGACCCCATTGGAAATAAGCAGTTCAGAAGACAAAACAAAACTTTCGGAAAGTACCTAAAAACAACCAGCACATGGGCGTGGTTGTAAATTTATATTCGAGGTAGCCCAAAAAAAGGCAACGCTAAATACTTCCTCATGCATAATACACATCAGAGGCTAGCCGTGTACTTTACAGCAGCATAGCTTTTTTTAAACTCAAACATCTTATCAAATTGCTAGTTTTGAGGTTAAAAAGATTTAGTTTGCACAGAACTGTTTGCCCACACAATTGTTGAATCTAGCCAGCAATTGAAGTCTTAGCCACCGCACACCAGCAACCTGTGACTTATTTGGACATTTTTTTATTGCAATCTAATATAGGAAATATGTTTAATGATGTCACAGCAGCAGTTGTTAGGTGTAAAGAAACGGTTAACCTTGAGAGCAAAATGGACTCTCTGTTGCTTTTTATTTTTCAAATGCTCACCAAATAAACCATTGCATCATGGGTTTGGTTAAATTAGAGCAACCACATTATTATCTTTATGGCATTGTATTTTTAGAAGGTTTCTTCTCTCCTTGCTTACTCCAAACCAACTCTTCACAAAGCATTTACCAAAATAAAACAACCAAATGTGCATGAGAACTGATAAGTGCAACCTAGCACATCATTCTGTAGTATTTTCAAAAGGTTTATGGTCATTTTTACGCATTAAGATGAGGAAATGTTAGAGATGAAGTGGATAACTTTTAACAGTCAAAGATGACTAAACTTTTTTGGAAACTGGCTAGTATGTGAAGACGGCGCCAAAGATAATGAAGTGTCTGTTATTAAAACTAGCTCACAGAGCTCCCTGAAACAGTGTTTCAGTAAAATTTAGTGTGACTTCCTTTTTACAGCTAAACAAAGGAACTTCCTGCGTGATAACCAGAAAGAATGAGTCTCTCAGACCACGGTGACTAAATGATTTTTTTCATACATTACATGTGGTAATGACTAACAGCCATGTTTAAAGTGGCCATCAATCCTGTGAGTTTGAGATCTTGACCTACTACCAAGATAAAAACAAGTAATTGAAAAGTATTTTTATGCTTTTGGTTTTGACTCTTTAACTTACATTTCCAATAGTTTCAAATAACCTCAACCGTTTAAATACAAATGCAATTTATGCGGCTTTTAGTGTCTATAAATAAACTCAAACTTGGTTGTCTTCCTCATTTTTTTTTGTAGCTGAATAAGAAAAACCCCTTCTCACTTCTGTTGTGCATTGATATAGTGAAGTAGGGGTAAACTTATAAAGTCTCTGCTGCTAGACACACACTCGAATTGCACACATAAGCTTAGCCTAAGCAGAAAACTTGAAAAATGCTTTATCTCCTCCTGGATTTGTCCATCTGTTTGACTTTCAAAATCAAAACGCTGCAGGACTTTGAAGCATATGTTCTGCATGCACACACACACATACATAAATACATCCATACACACGCACACAAACAAAATTTAGACATGCCCATGATCACAGACCAGTGGTGTGGACAGACAGCTCTAAGTGGGTAGCTGACTAAGCAGCTCCACATGCAGCCAACCGTCATGTTTCTCTCCTGAGCCCAGAGCACTGCAACAGCACACTGCGGGGTCGATATTCAAGAGGTTTCTTTTGTTTTTATGTAACAATCTACCATTAGTAGAAATACTTTCAAATGAATCCGTAATTACAGTAAAAAATCTCTGTTTAAAATGCTTGCGATACAAAATCAGAAGTTGTTAAATGTGTTGCTCTGCTATTCTGCAGCTGTGTTCACTGACCCTAGTACCAGCATTACACTGTGAGACGCATGTTTTATGACCAGTGATGCCCATAGATATTGCTGCTCTGTGCAGCCCTTCAGTTTGTCACAGCTACTGTCACCATCATCCTGGTTCACTCGTCTCATATGTCTCAGCTCACTCTTATTTGTGGACTTTTATGAATGTTGATTGTACAAAGTAATTCATTGTTTGTTTTTTGGTTCTGTGCATTTTAAACTACTCACGTGTTTGATACGAGCTTGTATTTAATTATACAATCAAGTAAACAATAGAAGAAAGTGAACAGATTTATCATTGTGCATCACCATGTATGCATGCCTTGAGCTGCTATCAACTTTCCTTTTTTTCTTTTCTCTGCTCGCTTTGATTGGAGATCCACATCCTTGCTATTCCATCTGTGAGTGACAACTCTGTTGATGTGATGCTACTAATCCTCTGATGTTTGCTGGGAAACAGCTGGTGGCTCACTTTGGAGAGAAGATCATTTCGGCACAGTGATGGTTACATTTGATTGGATCAGAAGACACAATGTTATATTCTTATCCTGTAAAAAAAAAAGAACAAATATCCTCTGCTGTCACAATATCAGCCAAAATATCGATGTACCTCCATGATTCTTTTTTCGTTTTAGCTTTTCCATAATCAGTACTTGAATGAGTTTTTCCAAGTGTCTGCTAGCTGAGATAACACATCACTACTTTATTAGGAAATGAGCTGAAGCCCGGCAGGTTTCCTCTGGCCTTGCAGCAGGTTTCAAGAATCCCTAACACACTGCTGGCGTTGCCCTACTTGGAATATAAAGCCGTCACACTCTGCAAGTCTTTGATAAACTGGGAAGAAAGGCGGCTGGAGGAGAAGGGAGTGCGGATAAAAGTGCACGTGTATGTTTGTGTGTTTTGGGACTTCTATTGCAATCAGCATCTGGTGTCTTGAAAGAGGATCATTGAAGGAGCAGTATCTGCTCTCCTTTGGAGTTTGTGACAGAATTGACGCTGGGATTAATACTCTGCACGCTCAGAAGGAAGAAGGCTTTACTAGAGTAAACACTCACGCACACACTTGTAGGTTTTGGCATCCGGATGAGGTTGATTGTTTTCCAGTGGAATGATTCGGCTTTGCAGAACTCAGTAACTGTGCTTTTCATATTCTTCTATCTAAATCTGTTCTGCTGGAAGAGGGACAAAGAGCTGCTTGTTCTTGGTGCTATGACCTACTTCAACCCAGAAAAGACAAACCAGACAGAAGTGATTAGCAGAACGGAGACTTTATCATCCATCCATCAAAGCAGCCACATAGGTTATGGAAAGCCATTCTAATTGTCAGATGATGTGTAGAACATCCTCAAACCCGTTAAATGGCCAACTGAACAAAGAATCTTACAAATCCCGGCCCTTTTTTTTTCTGCTGCCACTTGCAACTTCCTCTCTGTAAACAACCATATTTAACTTTTTGCAGCTACATGCAGTAGTCTACAAATACCCATGAAGACATCACTATAACCACACAGAAGTTTAATAACCACTACCCACATCTGTGTGCATCTGCAATTTGTTGATTGTAGCACAAAAAGGAAATAGCTGTGCAAAAGCGAGAAAATAATATTTTTCATCTGAAAACATTTTTTCTTTTGTTTCTGGTATAAACAGTTTTGTCCTTTCATCTAAACACATTCAGGAATAGATGTGCAGTTCGTTTCTCTCCTACCTTCTGATTTTTTAATATGAACATGATACTCTTGGGTGTTATACTTCACAAAAAGTAGATGTACACCAGTGAGATGGAAATGAACACCGTTCACAAACGTCAAAAAGGAGAAACATTTAAAGAACCCAATTTTAAGAAGAGTGCATTTTGAAAGCTTCAGTTGAAGGTGATCAAAATGCTGAAGTAGGAGAATATCCCAGTAGCTGCCAGTTTAACAGAGGAACGGCTACTCATCTCTAACTGAAAATCTGAAATACTCAAAGATAAAACTACAAAGAAAGAAAGGCTGGGTCACATTTCAAGTGTATCCCTTTAGAAACTTCTTTGGCTTCCTGTGTTTTAAAAAAAAATCCATTTCAAAGCCCACTTACAAAGCACTTTAAAACCAGAAAGTTCTCAACCACACCAAGTCGATTGTTCTCCACTCTGCTGCCTTTTTTGCTCATTTGACACAGTTTCTGTTTTTACCTCCCAGGACAAGTTAAGAGACCACAATGACACCACCTCAACACTCACTCCCCTGTTTTTTTTACACCTACTTGTGTGTATGTATATATACTGTATGTGTACACAAAAATATGCAGATACCTTCTTTAAAAATAGTGTGTCACACTCACTCTTTCTCAATCTGGTTATTTTAAACACTAGATTTTTCCATTTGTCTGATGTATTCCACTCCCGCCCCCTCTCCTGGAACATTATCTTTCTTAACTTCCCTAAATTTCAGATTACTCTTTTGAATGACACCCTCGCTTCAGGGAACTAATTTATGTGCAGCTCAACAGCTGTCAGCATATTTTCAAGTTTATGTGCTGAACCGGCGCTTATTTCACATCCAATACAAGCACAATTTCCATGCATCAATTCGAAGCACTTGCTCTCTTCTCAGATGTGTTTCCCCACAAACCTCTAGAGGAACAGCTAACTATGTTTGAGAAAAATGCCTGACTATGTATATAATGAAGAGATGGAGAAACTGATACCTGTGTGTATATATGAAAGAGCTACTGTGCTGGCCTTTTGAGTAGATTTAGAATCAAAAAGGTCCAAAAACTTTAATCAGGTCTTCTTGAAACAGTGTAGATATTGACAACACAAGGCAGCAGAACCAGTTGGGTGGTCTATGCTGCTTGGGTTGGTGTGGTTGTCCATCATCTACTGTATGTATCTTCCCTCAGAGGTCAGGGTCGGGGGGAGGGGGCTATATTTATAGTGGCCAGATGCCTGAGTCTGTCTCTGGTATGTGTGGGCAGCCATGCTGGGGAAAAAAAAGCTTGTACGCAGCCTCATTTCACCTGTGTTCATATTTGTGTCTTTACAATTTGATTGAATTTTGCGTTTGATTGCCTGAAATACTTCATAAATGACACAGTGCCAGGCTTAAAGCCCTGAGGGGTGCAATTGTAAAGTCCAGATGCACCCAGCTGGTCCGTCCGTCCCCATGTAGTGCAGCAAAGGGATTTAGGCTCTGTGTGATGGTCTGTCAGTTTGTGTCACATTTAAAGGGCATCTCTTTCCTAGCACAGCACAAAAAAATCTGCAAGTTTCAGCTCAGCAGAAAAGCAGCCATGGAGACAATAGATATTGTTTTGGCATTTTTAGACTTGACATTTCAAACCTGCCTTTTTCTTTCAGCGTATAATAAACACAGCTGGTATTTTTGATTATAATCTGTCTGATTATCCAACTTTTCTGTCCTATCATGCTCTCTTGATGTGCTATCTTCACTGTTTTTCATAAATGGAAGACGAGCTGCGGCATGTTAGGAATTCATATCAGCCAGTGTGCACCTTGCAACACTTCACAGGGAAGAAATGAGAGGAATGAGAGGAGGAAGATGAAAAAAAAGCAGTCGGAAAACATGGGAAAAGTCACTGGACAGACGGCCTCTTGGTCGTCACGTTCACCCTTATGGTTTCACTTTGGTGTCAACTCATATCAGTGAATGCTGTGGCATTTATAAACCTCACAGATATGATCTTTTTTTTATGCCAACCTTCAAAAGAAAAAGCCAGAAGCAGTAGGTTCGCCACTCTGCACTTTCACAACTCAACAACGCCACCTCCAGGTTGAGAAGTGGCAGTTTTTATTACATTTTTTGCAGATATTTTCTGAAATGATTTGCTAGTAATAGGGCTGAATGAACAGGATTAGAGTTGTTGACCAGGAAACAGCATTGATTCGGTGTGGAGTGGTCAGCGCTGATAATGGATCACACAGCTTGTGCAGTCGGTCAGACAGGATGTCCTGTCAGGGGTAATGGAGATCTGCTTCTGTAAACTTAACAATACTACCAGAATTAGTAGTGCACTTAAATTATTTGGATTAATTGAATTTCAATTTTTTTTTTAGGTAAATTCAACATTGAGAAGCAATTGTTTGAATCCACATCTGCTTGGCAATTCAAATGATTTTTTTTCACTATCTTCCAGCATGCCTCCCCTTTGTTCATCCCTTGTTTTCCTGTCGTTTTCCTCTCCTTTTCTGCCACCACAGTCTTCCCTCTTCCTGTTTTATCTTTCCCTGCCTTAATAAGCCCCATGTGAGGCACTTTTCTTGTAATTAAAATGCACACCATTCATCAGAGAGGAAGGGAGTCTCCTTAATCTGCGTCAACCCACATTTTAGCCTCTGAGGATTTGGCCTGTGTGCCGCATACATACATACGCGCACACATACATATATGTTCACACACTCTTCCTAGTTTAACTTGCTATGTCCTTTCAGACACTCCCACTTCCATTCCTCATTGTATGAGGCCAGCTGTGCCCCAGCAGGCCACATGCAGGGCCATGGACAAGGAAGCTAAATGAATGCTGCTACTTTTCTGTTAATTATCTGCAAATGAATTGGGAAGACTCTGTTTATTAAATAGGGTTTAATAAGATCACAAAAATTTGTGTGACCGGTGATAAGAAGCAATGTTTCTGCTTTCTTTTTCTGTCTAAATAATATGTACAAGCTTCACATAGGTGTGGTTTTCCACCGAATTAGTCTAACTATTTAGACATATGAATATAATCAACTATTGTTTTGTTATCCAGAATTTTACTTTGACTCAGCACACATGAGCTGTGATTCACTTTTTTGGCCTCTAGGGTACAAGCTTGTGCTTTGGACTTGTACGTGTTTGTGATGGTATGTTTTCTTGGCTGCAGGGATGGACACACCTATGTATATTTGTGTAGCTTTTGGATGAGTCGGAGCATGTCTAACATATTTGTTTCAGTGAAGAAAAGCAGTCTGAACTAAAACTTGCGTGAACACTTGTGTGTTCTCCTAATTAGAACTTTCTCTATGTTTTTGAGGGAAATGAGCTGTTTATACAAATTAACTCTGCTTTATTTTAAAGAAAAGCATCGTTGTGTCTATATTTGCCTAGCGCACTGCGCTGTAGCCTGAAGGCTCATGTTAGACGTCTAACTTTGTTTTAAAGCAGCAGATTCCTTATAACAAGGGTTAAATCCAGTTCAGCTCCACAGTTAAGTTAATTTACATCTCTCATGTAAACCATCTGGACTAACATCTGTTTACAGAGGTCTCCACCAGCTGCAGTAAAACTCTGATCCAACATGAGCCACCGACATACTGAACCGCACAGACATCTTTACCATTTATATCAGTGTGTTTTTAAAGAATGTAGCTTAGAAAATCTAAAGTGTTGTGCTGAAGGAAAGAAAATATCTTTATAAATCTGTCACTGTGTCTATTTATCTGCAGGTTAAAACAGTAGAAGTAAAAGTGTTCCGTTCTGTTTCGGTGTCTTCCACTTACCCAGGGCTGGGTCGTGGGGACAATGAGAAACCCTCAAACGGGAAACCCAGACTTCGCTCACCCTGGCTGCATCCTCCAGTTCACCTGGAAGGATCCCGAGGCGTTCCCCAACCAGCTGTGAGACATGGTCTCCCCAGCAAGTACGGGGCCTACCTCTGGGACTCCTTCCTCTGAGACGTCCCCAAAACACTTAACCAGCGAGGCGTTCGGGAGGCACCCTAACATGATGCCCAAACCACCCATCTGACTTCTCTCAACCCGGAGGAGCAACGGCTCTACTCTGAGATCCTCCTGGACAGCAGAGCTCCTGACTCTATCTTTGAGTGAGAGCCCAGCCACCCTGTGGAGGAAGATCATTTCGGCTGTTTGTATCTACGATCTCGTACTTTCAGTCACCACACACAGCTGGTGAGGGTGGGAATGTAGAGGAACAGGTAAATCGGGAGCTTTGCTTTTTGGCTCAGTTCTTTCTTTACCACAATGAATCGATGCAGCGTACCAATTATTGCGAACGCCGCACCAACCCATTTGTCGATCTCCCACTCCATCCCTCTCCATTTGCGAACAAGACCCCGAGAAGTAAAACCGCATCGAGGGAAATTAATTGAAAATGTTTTAGTCAGAATTATGAACTTCTCTCATCTGTCTATTTTCTGCTTCACAATTTCCTTCCTAAGCTGATTTAACTAGTTTAAATTTTCTGCATCACCCAAGTAGGCTTTTTCCCCCTTTTCACTCCTGCTCAGTTCGAGGCGAGGACACCCAGAGAGCTTGTTACCATGATGTAAACAGAGCACTGTGCTGTATTCATAATAAAATCCAGAAGAGTCCACCTGGGTTTTTATACTCGAAGATGATACTGTATTTTCATGTTGATCTGGCATCACGTTATCTTGTCTGTTCTTGGAAAATTGGTCCAAATCATGGCTGTTATTACTGTATGTTGCTATTTTTCATTTCATACATGCTTCCAAGGTGGCACGGTGGCGTAGTGGGTAGCACTGTGGCCTCAAAGCAAGAAGGTCGTGGGTTCAAGTCCCGGGCTACAGACGAGGCTTGGAAGACAGGCCTTTCTGTGTGGAGTCTGCATGCTCTCCCCGTGTGTGGGAGGGTTTACTCCGGTTTTTGCCTACCCTCCAAAAACATGCATGTTAGGTTGATTGGCCAATCCCAAAATTGCCCCTAGGAGTGAGTGTGTGTCTGGTTGTATGCGTGTGGCCCCGCGACAGACTGTCAACCTGTTCGGGGTGTACACTGCCCCTTGCCTTAAATCAGCCGGGATGGGCTCCAACCCCTCCATCATGGATTCAGACTTAGAAATGATCCTTTTTCTAAAAAATGTTTCCAACGTTAGGAAATGGGATTAGATTTTCTACAATTTTTACGTTATTGACTCGTATGTCCATTTCTTTTTACAGACTGCACACTACAAATACGCTTACTGAAATAGACTTATTTTAAAGTATTTCTTGCAAACTGGTGCTCAAAGAAATTAAAAGACACTTTTAAAATCCTCTTCTGAGCTAAAAGCAAAAAACATCAGCAAAATTCCTGGAGATGCTTAGCATTTTACTTCATAGATTACAATACAACAGTGTTCGCAACCCAAAGTAAATCTCCTAATTCAACAATCTTCATTTAATAATCAGTTTGTGTGTAAGCTCTGCTGGATCCGCCTCATGATTACAGTAAGTGTTGCTGGTTTGAAAAGGAACAAAGACTTTGTGTTACTCACTTATCGCCTCACACGTCGAAACAAGAACTCAAACATGACGACATAAGTGAAGAATACTTAGTAAAACTTCATGATTCAAAAGGTAGTTAAAATTATCAATTGTTAACATCTTTGTTCTGATGTAAGTTTAAATTTGTTCAAATTTTCACCAAAATAACAACTTACAGACAAATAAGTCACTTTGTGACAACAACAAACTTGGTTTAGCTTAAAGTGGAAACAAACCCTCTTTAATTAAACCAATTCTTTAGTTCATCCAGTTGATCATTACTGAAGATCCAGTGTGTATTTTTAATGAGTTTAAGAAACTCGTCCTGTGAAAAGACGTCAAGTCTTGATACTGTCTTTTCATTTGACATTTAAACATGACATGCAGCAATAAAATGTGGTAAATGTGAGTGTTGCATGAGTAACTAAGTGTGTGCTAACAGTGAGAAGGAGGAGCAGTTTACAGCCTTCATATATACTTTGTGATACCACTCCCTTAGTTGGGCATGTTAGAGTTGATCAGATCTCCGTTCTCAGCTTTCCTTATTTCTTTCATGTTTTGTTACTCTTGCATCTGCTGTTGACATTGGTCACGTTCAAACAGCTTCTGGTGCTTCATCATTTGCGTAAGTACCGAGTCTTTTTTGAGCACCGTGCCAGCGAGGTCAGACTTGGCTGAGCGGTGGAGGGATGAACCTAAACCCCTTGCCATTTATTTTAACCCCTCCTTCTCCTTCTTTGCCGTGACCCTTTCCTCTGCTCCCACCCTGCTGATGGTAGAGTTAAGAAAAGCAGTTCCTGTTAGGCGTACAGTGTGTTTGGGTTGCTCTCACTTCTTTGCTGCTGCTTCTATCTTCTTCACCTTTTCAGTGTTCAGATTTAGTCCTTTTTTTTCCTAAGGTATGTCTATTACTTTTGACTGTTTGTTTTTATTAATTAATTTAAGGATGATTCTTTTATGAGGTGTTTGTAGCTCTGTGCTTTTCCAGAATGCATAACGGACCATAATACTGTAAGATATTTTATCAGGGTTTTCAGCCAGGTTGAATATTGAATTTATTGTTTTTTGTTATCACAACTTGTGAGTTTATTTCTCAGCAATAGCTAAGTAGCTAAGACTGAAATGTTTTTTTAAGCTAACTTTTAATAGTTTGCTTCAAGAGGTTATTGCAATAAAGCTTTCCTATTCAGTGTCATTTTAACACCTTCAGGGTCTGGTTTTTAAAGAGTTGTGAAATCCTGCAAGAGAAACTAAACCCTCCTGCGCTGAGTGAGCGTGCTAAAATAAGTATTCAGTAATACTGCCTGTCCTCTTCATTAAATCTTCTATAGTGTTACCAGTCCTTCTACCTACTTGTTAGAACTGCTAAATTAGTAGTTGTTTCCTTGGCCTGTGTTCCCCTGGAAATGCCAAATAACCCCCTTCGTTCAGGTGCTTGCTGTCAGCGTGTGGCCGAGAAATGCGAGCGTGCTGGCACCTTTGACAGCACAGCTTGGATTTAAAACAGGTTCAGACCGCAGTCAGGCCGGGGTCAATGAGTAACCATAGGAGCGGCCATGACAGCCTGTGTGATTCAACTTTTACAACTCCAGCTCGTCTGATGTCAGACGTTTTAAGATATTGCGAAAGCTGCGGTAATTATTCCATGCTGATAAAAAGAGTTTTATTAAAAGAGAGAGAAAAAAAAGGGGATATTTTTCAGTAGGAGGAGGTAATGAAGTAACTTTTTGTTTTGCACACTCCTGCTGAGGAGGAAGTGCTGAAGATTTTACTGCTGTGCTTTCATCTGTTCCAATCATTTTACTCACAGGGTGAGCACAGGAAAAAACATTGTCTTGGAAATTTTTAAATCATTTGAGGTGAAATGAGGGATTGTTTTTGGAACATTTTTTGGACGAAATGTTGCATCAGTACATTAAACCTACAGCCATTTATTTCTGTATCCTTATGCTCGCTCATAGAAACACAAAACAAATAGTCATAAAACTAATGGATGAGTTAGAGTGTTTAATTGATCGTGACTTTAAACCTCTCAGTATGATCAGGTTACACTGATAGAAATTTTCTTTTTACCTCACTCCAAAGGTTTAACTCTGGATGGTTGTGATGAAACCAAAATACTAAATAGTGTATAAATATGTCATTTTGTTGTTTCATGTTTTTTGCACAGATGCTTTGTTGGCTGACCTTGAGTCCACAACATCTCACATTTCCAAGCGCCCACTTTTCCTTTCTGACGAACCTGCCTACTCGATTCCCATTGGCGGTCAGAGCCAAGAAGATATCCTCTCTCCACCTCACGCACCACTCGAGCAAACTCCTAATGGACTAGATGAAACAGAGGTAGTTGCCTGCATGCAGAGAACTTTTAACATGTAATATTTATAAAACGTTGTGTTATTTTATGAATATCAAGTTGGGTTCTTTTTCATCAGTTTTCCGGCTCAGTTCAGAGAAGTCCTTGGTCTAGAGAAAGTAGTAGTCCAACCCAACCAGTTGGTGAAGAGGAGCACGTGTACAGGTGAGAAAGATTTGGTAAAAGTAAGATAGTGTTATGAAAAAACTATACTATTGTATCACCATTAGAAGTATTTAAAAATACATTTTGTTTCATTAACATTTTTTCTACTTCTGACACTTTATCTGACACATTACAGTTTTCCGAATAAGCAGAAGAATACTGAGTCAACATCAGCTGTTGCTATGAACTCATCGTTAGGCAGTAACCTGTCCGAGCTGGACCGCCTGCTTTTGGAGCTCAACTCTGTGCAGCAGAGCACCCCCGCTTTCGCCACAGAAGGTACCCGCGCACACTACAATTCACGAGCTACTTTCTCGTCTTCCTCTGTAGGAATGTGGATGTCACTGTCTAAATGTAGCTCCTCTGCTTCTCTGGTGTTACACTGCAATACCAACACCCCCTCCCTCCTATACCAATGTATTCTCTCAGTTGTTGTATTTTGGAATTCAGCCTGAATCCACATTCTGTTTTTGTATCTTTGCCTTTAATTCTTAAAGAAACGGCTCCCCCACTACCATCAAGCGCCACGATAAACCATATCCACGAGAATGGAGTCCCCACAGCAAAGAAAACCACCCCCCCTACAATGGAGAAACCCAAACGTGCCGGGGCTGCTCGTGGGATAGAAGATGTACGACCGAGTGTGGAGAGCCTTCTGGATGAGTTGGAAAGTTCTGTGCCGACACCCATGTGAGAATATTTGATCCCTAAAGAAAAATGGAAAATATATAAAACAAGTTCTCTTACAGTTTTTTTTTTCTTTTTTAAAGTCCCACGCCTTTGGTGGTGTCAGATGAACAAACAGATTCACAGGAGGAAACATTTTCCCAACACCAGGCCAGAATGTCTGCCTCATCTGCCACCAGAGAACTGGATGAGCTCATGGCCTCCTTATCTGACTTCAAAGTTCAGAGCAATGTGAGTCCGATTCAGACGTTGGTTGGCTTCCAACATTTTTGCAATTTTTACCATTTACAAAACAAATCTTAGCTTTTGATATTTAAGTTTGTTCTTCTATCAGCAGTGTATAGATGTTTTAGACTTGGTTAATTTATCTTTTCATTGGCTCTTGTTGCATCTGAGGACTTATTCAGCGTTATTCCAAATTTCATGTGATTTTGTCTGCACACCATTTGAGAGATCAAAACTGAACACTTTATTGAACAAATTAAAAGAAAACCCATTTTATGTACATGGTTTTTTTTACACTTTCATTTTATTTGTGTGCAACACTCTTCATCTTCATCCCTCTCCTTTTGTTTATTCTAGATTTTCTTTTTTTTCTTTCCTCTCTTCCACTGTGTCTGTCATGTCTTTGTTTTCACATTGCCACCATTACATCATTGCACCTGACTCAGTCTGGCTCGCAGCTGTCTGTGAACCAGGATACTGGAGACCCTTTATTACTATCTGGATCAACAGTTGTCCAAGCAGTAACCCATCCACCTACAAACAACCGTATTAGCTCAGAGGATTACACGTCCCCCTCCTGTACACCTCTGTCACTAGAGCTCCACATAGATGAGGATGGCAGTTCAGCCCCCACATCATCGCGTGGTTCTACTCTGATAATGACATCTTCTAAGAACTTTCAACACGGCCAGGTCCAACAGAAGGATGATGGCAGCTCTCTCACTTCTGAGATGTCCCAAGCAGAGAGTTTCAGTATTTCTAGTACTATCAAACCTCTTAAGGAAGATGAAGTTAGCAGTCCAAAATTAAATGTCTTAACAAAAGTCTCCAATGGTCTGGGTACAACAAGGAGCTCCAGTCCAGTAATCGATTCCAAAAGTCCAATTACTGTGCGTAAAAAATACAGTCCCGTTCTTCGAGCTAAGAGTCCCAATCCTTCTGACCTCAGATGTGAAAGTCCAATCCCTAAAAGTCTCAGCCCTCTTCCCAAAAGTCAGAATCCACTAGCAGTAAGAATAGGTGATAGTTCAGAACCCTGTGCTGCAGAAATTGTCCCAAAAACATCTAGTCCTGTGCCAGTCCCAAGGATTTCCAGTCCACTACCTAAAAGTGCAAGTCCTGTTCCAGGTATTTCTGGCCCACTATCAGCATCTAATACGTACAGTCCTGAAACAGTTCGTAAGAGATCTAGTCCTGTGACCATACCAAGACTTTCAAGTCCAGTGCCAAAATGTGCAAGCCCAGTTACTGTTCCGAATCTTTCTAGTTCTCCCACCCTGCAAAAGCGATCTAGTCCTGAAATTGTCCCAAGGAATTCATCTCCATTAGCATTTCCAAGGCTTTCAAGTCCAACCACAGTTCCAAAAAGTGAAGCTGTGCTTCCAAAGAGTCCTGCTCAAGTCATCAGAAAAACCTTCACCGTTCCAGCCACCAGTAGCCCCAGAGCTTCTCCAATTTCACTGCCAATGGTAGCATCAAATAGTCTGTATGCCCCAGAAAACCAATGCGGGGAGGTGTTGGATTTGAAATGGCCGTGTAGGGAGAACATGCTGGACGATGCATTGGACAAACTTTTGTCTCGAGACTCGTCTCGTCTGACTGAGAATCAGCAACCTGTTTCTTTCATGCCGGGTGATGATGATAGGTCTTGGGAAGAGGAAGATGGGATTTACCCAGATCTCAGCAGAGAGGGAACGCTGACACCCATGACTGAATCCAGTTGGATGGATGAATGTTTCACCCCGTCCACCTGCCCTGGGACACCAGATGCAACCCTGGACCTGCCCTTACAGCAACCCTCTGCTGTTGAGCGACTATCTGCTTCTGGTCAAGTAGGCAACCTGACTCTCCCAAAATAAGCTGTAGCAGATCTGAGGCTTTTCTGTCATTGAGCAAATGATCCCTGTTAAAAGTGTGTAATTGGCCATTTGATTACTTTTAAAGTGTTTGCTAAATTGAGCTTATTTTGGGGGAACAATCCTAAAGCCGTGAAACATGTCTAAATAAAAGCAGCTTTTTCGTTTACCGTTGTGTGATGCATGTGGTGTCAGAGAGCGATTGCAAAATAGCTCAGGGGAGAAGTTTTACTGTAGACATGACTTGTGACTGATGTTGAAAGCTTTGCTTAGAGAATGTTGACGCACGTTCACACTTGAATTTTTTTGATGGTGTTGTTGGAGTTTTGAAGCTTAATTTCCATCAAAGACCAGATTGATAAATGATAGACAGTTAAAAGTTCCGACTTAATGGGATCATTTGTTGGTTGTTGATGTCTATATATTTTCGGAAACATAAAAGAATGCCATTTTGTCATGGCTGTTGTGTGTTTGGCTGTGCTTTGGCATGTGCAGACCTTTTTACAGCATGCAGAGCAACAAGTTTGACTTTCCAAATTGAATTGTAGCGTGAGAGTTTTGCTTTGTTTCAGCCACAAAGACTGATCACATTTTTGAGCGTGAAACATTGTGGCCTGTGTGGAAGCTAGCATTGAAATGTTTTGCACCTTGTTTAAGACGCTGAGCGCCGGCATGTCTGAATTGCCTCATGTGTAAAGCAACCGATTTCCTCCTAAATGGCAGTCCCAACCGTCCACACCTTATCATCCATTTTCCAGCTCAAGTCAGTTATCCGGCGCACCAAAGAGACTTCCAATGTGCATCCGATGTACAGGGAGGGCTTATTAAGACGAAAAATGGGACCAATCATTGTGAATAAAAGCAACTCTCAAGACCGGCTTATTGAGGAACTGCAGGGCAAGTTGGGGATTGGTCGGATGGAGCGCAGGCGTAAACAGCAGCCAGACGATTGGCTGACAGAGGGCGTAATCGTTATGTCCAACCCGCAGCGAACACGGGAGGAAGGCAATCAGCCCTCCGTGGACAAGGTAGTGGAATTAGATGTTACTGGTGGCAGCATGGCAGTCAGTCATTATTAGCAGACTGACTTTATACAAAATTGAACTTTCCTGTTTCCCGCGCTAATTCTGTTTTTCTGCCCTGTCTTTTTCCTTTTTCTTTCTTTGTTGTTTTATTTTTCCTGTTTCTTGTCAGATCATCATCCCTCCCGAATCACCCGCCCCACAAAGAAAAGTCCTTCCCCCTCCGCAGTCGCCCCCGGCTCCTAAAAAGCCGCTTCCGGTCAAGCAGACCCCTCCGCCGCTACCTCCTCCACCTCCGACCCCACCGCCTCCTCGAGAACCTACCCCACCGCCCCCCAAAGAACCCACTCCTCCGCCACCCAAAGAGCCCACTCCTCCTCCCATCTTGCCCCCTCCATCACCTAGCCCCCCACCAAAACCCGTCACACCACCCCCACCTCCCAAGGTCCTTGTATCAGTTGGTTGTCAGACAGAGTACGACCCCCTCTTCCCACCAATGCAGGCATGAATCACAACTCTTCATCTCTGCCTATCATCATTCTTTATCCTATTTATTCCTCTCACACGAGATATATTTTAGTTACAGATTGGCTCGTTGTTAGGCTGTGTGTGAATCCACCAGAGCTTGTTTTGGTTTTGTTTCTGGCTCCGGTGGGTGAAGCAGGTAGCCTCTTTAAAGCTTTGTCTGAAACCCAGTCGGTCCAGGTTATGAGGGGTGCTGACACCCGGGTCGGATAAACTGAGTCCCTTTTCTAATTCTGACATCTGATGGCGCCAAGAGGTGTGTGTTTGGAGATGAGAGGAGAATTTAAGAGCTTAGGGGAAAGCAGAGTGTAACTACCTAAAGTTCCCATTACACTAAGTGTCCTGCCATGAGCAGGAATGGGAGGCTTGCAAGTGCGACTGAAACCCAATCTGCCACATGACAGCACAGTTACCATCACATTTATAGCAAGTCTCACAGGTCTAAAGTCAACAGGTCCCAGGAGTTTTTATACCATCATCACAAAACTGTCAAAACTCAATTTTAGTCCTCAGAGTTCTCAATGAAGCCGATCAGTAAGGACTAGCCCGCTACACGTACCACTAGATGTTCAGCTGAATCAGGAGCTTATTTCATTTTGTTTGAAGTAAAGCTGGGGTAAGAAGTATCGGCGTATGTGGAAGAGAGAATACATGGAGCAGAGAAGCTATTTTCTCTCTTGAGAGGAATGCAGAAGTCATGAAGATCCAATAACCAGTCCATCTGAGAAGGTCTGTGTTGCAGGAGCCAGACACATACTCACACACAATGTTGATACCAGGGAGTCCTCCTAACGGTCTGGGAACGTGGATTATGGATGATCGGAAGACATTTTGCCATAGCTGATATTTTTATCTTGCAGTTTTGAATTTTTCTTTGTGTTGAAAGAGGAGACAGCAAACATCAGGTGGTGCTCTAGAACGACTTCGAAATACTCAGTCAATTTCATTTGATCTGACAAACACTCAACACTGTGGTGTGAAGTAGTCACCATAACAACACAAACAAAGACTATCATGTTAATTCTATGAAAAATCTGCTGCTACTCTAAATATTTAAACAGTGAAATGTGACCATTGTCTATTTTTATACAGATCCAGTCACAGGGAAAAATCTCCCCCCCTTCTCCGCCTAAGCCAGCCAACAAGCTGGACAATATGTTGGGAAGCCTGCAGTCCGATCTCAACCGACTTGGAGTCCAGACGGTGGCTAAAGGTGTCTGTGGTGCCTGCAAGAAACCCATCGCTGGACAGGTAACCAACAACCTCCTAGGTAGAAAAAAAACTCCATTAAGCTCTTTAAAATTTCAAAACAATTGGATCCTAGCAAACATATAAAATGTTGAAGCACAGAGTTTGAAGTTTGTGTTTGCAGACTCGCAAATAGTATGCATCACTTTTTCTCATCTGACCCAGACATTTTTTGTACTCGTGCTGAGATTCACTGCTTTTTAGTTTTTCAGTAAAAAACTCTGTTATGTTTATGCAAACTATTCCCTAATGCACTGAATACTCAAGTAGATGGGTAAACCTTCATCTCCTTGTAGAATATTCCTCATAAAACAAAACAAAACATTCATTTGCCTCATTTTAAAAAACGTGAAGCTGTGCTAATCTACATATTTGTATACATATTAAGTTAGGTTTGCGTCCAGTCCAGAGCAATGGAGAGTGTGGAAAAAAGGTGAAGAAGTGTGTACAGGCAGGCTGGAATGGTTTGAGAAAAGTATCCGCTGTGATGTGTTATAGAAGAGTTTCAGCTAAAATGAAAGAGAAAGTGTTCAAAATCGTGGTGAGACCGGCCATGCTGTTTGGTCTAGAGACAGTGGCAGTGAGGAAAAGACAGGAAACAGAGATGGAGGTAGCAGAGATGAAGATACTGAGGATGTCTCTGGAAGTGACCAGGATGGACAGGATCAGAAATGAGTATGTCAGAGGAACAGCACATGTTAGAGGTTTTGGAGATAAAGTCAGAGAGGCCAGACTGAGATGGTTTGGACATGTGCAGAGGAGAGAGAGAGTACTTCGGAAGAAGGATGCTGGGTTTGGAACCACCAGGCAAGAGACCTAGAGGAGGTCTATGGATACAGTGAAGGAAGCCATGAAGATAGTTAGCTTGACTGAACAAGATGCAGCAGATAGGGTTAGATGGAAGAAGCTGACTTGCTGTGTGGCAAACCCTGAAGGGAAATGCCGAAAAAAGAAGAAGTTAGGTTTGCGTAATAATTTGGAATTTGTTGTGTAGTATATGTCTACATATATTTATATATGTTTTGTGCGTAGTTGTGTTTGTTTGTTTTTTTTTTTTTCTCTTTTTGAGTGATTATGTTTGAATTGACGTTTTCTAAACGTTTAAAGCCTTGTTGTTTCCTGGAACCGCAAAAGAATTATATTAAATCTGGATTTGCAGCAGTTTGCAAAATTTTCTTCACTTTATTCTTTCTGCATTGCACCCCTATCCTCCCCCCGCTGAGCAAACTCATCACATTTTAATGCACCGTCTCACCCCCACCAGGTGGTGACCGCCATGGGCAAAACGTGGCACCCGGAGCACTTTGTGTGCACCCACTGTCAGGAGGAGATAGGCTCCAGAAACTTCTTTGAGCGTGACGGGCAGCCTTACTGTGAGAAGGACTACCACAACCTGTTCTCCCCACGATGCCACTACTGCAACGGACCCATACTGGATGTCAGTAAGCCCCCCTCCCCACACACACACGGACAAAGATATTTATTTATTCATAAGGTGATGGTTTAAGGCCATTATGAGAATGGAAATTACATTTCCCTTTTAAACCATGTGCAGAAAGTACTCATGGTAGGAGTGTAAGTGGACAAAAACATGCTCCGTCTTCTCATATCATTGACTTTTTGTCAATTCTTTGCAGTTTTGCTAAACCAACAACTGCCAGATAAATCCCTTCATATTTTTATTTGTCGCCATTCACTAAACTTCACGATGACACACTAACATAGTTTCTTTTTTCTTGTTATGCTCTCACACACACTCATGCAAACACACACTGCTGCAGAGCGCCAGAAGCATTGGAAGGCGAGCTGACAGGGTCTGGTGAATCTTAGCCTGCGGGAAGGACAACATACGTTACTGCTCAGGCTCATTCTCCCTGCACTGCTCCACACCCACTGTGAAGCAATCTCTCCTCGCCTTTTTCCCAGATTTTTCCCTCTAAAGATTTCCAAGAATTTCTGGGTACAAAACATTTGCAGCATTAAACATAATTAATCTGTTTTTTTTTTTTTATTAACAACATTTAAATTGCTTGAAAGAATTTTTAATCATTTTGATATTTTTCACTGATTGCATTCAATTTTGATTGACTTTAAAACGCAGTATTTCCTAAAGTCTTGTTAAAGAAATGCATTTTTTGTTGGTAACGTGTCATAAACAGAAGTTTATTTGAGTGTTGCTCCCTCTTCTGGTAAAGCTATGAATTATTTTTGCCCTGAAGCAGAAAACTTGTCTGAATTCAAATTTCTTATCTTTCTGGATGTTTATATCTTTTACAAATGAAAGTTTTGGGCTCATGTTGACCCCACGTGCTTCCTCCAGACTTTGCTCATGTGCTCGTGTTCTCTCTGAAAAAAATACTTTTCCCGATTACTAAAAAACTATTTGATTTTTTTTATCGAACAGAAAGTGGTCACGGCTTTGGACAAGACTTGGCATCCAGAGCATTTCTTCTGTGCTCAGTGTGGAGCCTTTTTTGGACCAGAAGGTTTGAGCTTTGCAAATAGTTGATCAGGCTTTGTTATAAGAGAAACGAGAGGGAATCAGATGGTGTCTTTGCTACAATTTAGGTTTTCATGAGAAGGATGGGAAGGCGTTCTGCAGGAAGGACTACTTTGACATGTTTGCCCCTAAATGTGGCGGCTGTGTCCAGGCCATCCTGGAAAACTACATCTCTGCCCTGAATTCGCTCTGGCATCCTGAGTGCTTTGTTTGCAGGGTAAGAATGAGAATTATTCATTCTTCCTTCTACCTGACCACCATGTGATTTGTTTATTTATTTCCTTTTATTCAGGAGTGCTTTACGCCGTTCATAAACGGCAGCTTCTTTGACCACGACGGGCAGCCATACTGCGAGGCTCATTATCACGAGCGACGTGGCTCGCTGTGCTCTGGGTGCCAGAAACCCATCACAGGGCGCTGCATCACGGCCATGGGGAAGAAGTTTCACCCAGAGCACTTTGTTTGTGCTTTCTGCCTCAAGCAGCTGAACAAGGGCACCTTTAAAGAGCAGAACGACAAACCGTACTGCCACGGCTGCTTCGTCAAACTCTTCAGTTAGACTGATGAGCATATCTGGACACACGAGCGTGTCAGTGTGAGTGTATGAGGCAGTGGTTTCTTACATTTTTCTATTACATTAAAGTGGGAAATATCTCTTCTAGCTAAAACACTGAAAGGACTTCTAGGATGTCCAAACTTTTACACTTTTATTAAAGATGTTTTTAACAAAAAGCCCAAAGAGATTTTTATTTAGATTTTTCCCTTCAAACAGGATGGGGATATATTTTCCCATCGATGTGTATATAGAGTGTTATGACTTGTGAATGCGTTTATTCCCACACCGCGGGGCCAGAGGTGGGGACTTACTGTATGTTGGTAGGATGATGCAGACGTGATACAGCTGCCTGATTGCATGGACCATTCAGAGTTAAGCTACGCAATTATAAAGTCACATATATGTTTAATGTGAACCAATGCTTGGCCGATGAGTGTAGAGGTCGGTGGAGGGTAAATGTATTTTTCTGGCTTCGGTCAATTTTCAGGTGTCATTTAGCAGGTTGATAAAACAATATGCACACCTGCACACATCATCTTTGCTTAGCTAGCATGCTAGTATTTTTCCCCCACATTTTTACAACAAATCTCTTGATGAGACCATCTCAAAAGTGGATTTTAGAATTTAGTGCCATAAAGATTACAGAGTTCATGTAAAAATGAACTAGTTCACTTATTTTATTGATACTTTTTTGTTCTAATTTTTCTCCTGGGAGTGATTTTAAAACAAACTGTTTCCGCATTGAAAGAATTCAATTTTTATTGTTCCGTGTTCTTCCACTTTTTTGGCCCGGTTGTGGGGGCAACATCTTCAGACGGGAAGCCCAGGCTTATCTCACCCTGGCTGCATCCTCCAGCTCATCTGGGAGAATCCCAAGGCGTTCCCTGGCCAGCTGTGAGAATGTCACTCCAGTGGGTCGAGGGTCTGCCTGTGGATCTCCTCCCAGTGGGACGTGCCTGAAACACCTCACCAGCGAGGCGTTCAGGAGGCATCCTAACCAGATGCAGCTGAACCACCCCATCTGCATCCTAACCAGATGCAGCTGCACCACCCCATCTGGTTTCTCTCGACCCGGAGGAGCAACAACTCTACTCCGATCTCCTCCTGTATTGTAGAGCTCCTCACTCTATCTCTGAGTGAGATCCCAGCCACCTAGCAGAGGAAGCTCATTTCGGCTGCTTGTATCCTTGATCTTGTTCTTTTGGTCATTAGCAGAATTAAGAGTCATGAGTGTAGGAACGTAGATCAACCGGTAAATCAAGAGCTTTGCATTTTGGCTCAACTCTTTCTTCACCTTAATGGACCGATGCAACGTCCTGATTATTGCGGACACCACACCAATTCGTCTGTCGATCTCCCGCGCCATCCTTCCCCCACTTGTGAACAGACCCTGAGAGGCTTAAAATTGTCCCTGAGTCACAGGGGGCATTCCACCTTTTTCCGGGCAAGGACCCTGTTCTAGGATTTGGAGGCGCTGATTCCCATCTTGGCCGCTTCACACTTGGTTGCAAATTGGTTCAGCAATTTTTATTATTGAACATAAAGTTTGTTAACTAATAATATACGGGACAGGAGTATCAATGTTGAAGTAGGTGGTATAATAAATGTTAAAAAAAAAGCCAAAATGAAAAATATTACTTTAAAATAAAGATTTATATCAATGTATTTACCCCAAATTATATCAGAATCAATTTTTTTTCATTGTCTTTTTCATTTCTTATTGTTTTGTTCATATTATTTTCTCCATTGATCTGTCTGGCTGATTTAAATGTTTGTGTGGAATAAAAGCATACTCTTTTCTTTTATGCAGAGTTGAATCAACACCAGCTGCCAGTTGCTGTAACAATCCGAATCAGCATGTCTGTATCTGTACACTGACAGAACTGTGTTTTGTCTGTTTTGATGAAAATGTCTATATTTTTGAGCGTGTGATGCTCACACTGATATGCAAAGAGCTGGCTCTGTTAGCATGTGGCATACTGTAACAGGAAAATACCCAGGTCTCATTCCTTCTTGATCACAACACACACCAGCTCAGATTCTTATTGGAAAAAAAAATGGCCTCTTATTGGTTGTCATACCAAATCCAAGATTATGCAAAAATACACACAATTCATCATCTGCTTGTCATTATGAGGGAGCCATTATACTCTTTTTATTCTGATCTGTGTGTATAAGGAGTGTGTACGGAGTGGCCATATTTGAGTTTTTTAAATGTATTTGTTGTGCCAAATATGTCAATGCAATAAGGTCTTGCACACTGTTGAGCTCTGTCTCAGGGGATGGAGTCTGCTTGTTGTTTCCCATGTGGTGTGCTAAACATTGCAATAAATGTGTTTTGACTACAAGGACACAAATTGTGGTGTTTATATCAGTCTGATAAAAAGGAAACAACTGGAATGTTGGAAAGGCTAGGATGTTAATTTTGCTTATGTAAATTAAACTTGCGGTGAAGCGCCTCATTGTTTTGGTCAGAATTCATTTTAAAAAATAAAATCAACCTTTTACTACTTTATTGTGATTAAGTGAACTGTTGTTTGTTAATGGAGACACATTCATGTGAGCCTTTACAATCTGAATTGTCTCATGAGCAGGGATTTTGTGCAGCTGTGTGTAAAGAAGCCTGAAATCTTTGCTGGTTCTTGTTAATGATTGGTGAACTTCTCAGAATAAAATACAAAACATCATTTCTGACATTGTCTTTATTCATTTTTTTATTATTATTTAAACTTTTTCAAATGCTTTAATTTGATCTCTGACATAGATTTTAGTGAAAAAGTATTAGTTGTAAATGAAGAACAAAATGGTAATGAATCCCAGGATTTTTAAATAAAAAAAAAAAGTGGTAACATGTGCTTTAGAATATAAGCTTGAAATCACTATGATAGAAAACTACAACTCCACCACATCTGGGAAAAGCAAAGTTTCTCCTTAGGACAACAAATATAGAAACATTTTAAGAAACCAGAATTTTAACATTGAATTAAACTGATTGTGAACTTATCAAAGTTTCTCTTTTTCAGCTGTATGATTTTTTTCTGCAAAGTTTGGTCACAGCAGTTACTTAAAAAAAATTATACCAACTTCTTTTTTCTTTTTTTGAAGTAAAAAAATTATTTAAATGTATTTTTGCTTAGAAGCTTTAACTTAAAAAATTATGCAAGAGAAAAAAATAGTTAACAAGAAAGTTTGTGGATAAAAACAATGTTGATCCACAAGTCAAGTAGTCCCACATTTTAAAACATGCCATAATAAACACAACAACAGCTGAGAGCATCTTTTGGGCGAGGAGAGGTGGAAACTTGAAGTCTGTTCCCAGTGAGTTGTCGAAGTTTCATCCCAAGCTCAGGACCACAGGGCTGGAAATCAAGAACTTCCAAATACTTCAGGTCCTTTAGATTGTCGAGGTACAAAAAGTCATTCTCTGTCACATTTTTGTAGCGAAGTTTGAGATGTTGGAGTTTTGGAAAAAGCTCTGGAATTTGAGCAACAGGAGGTTGGACATATGAAGGCCAGGCATCCAAGGTCAGATTAATCAGATTTGGCAACTGTCCTGCTATTGCTGCCAGGTCATCAGAGGACAAATCTATCATACTCAATCTGAGGCTGGTCACAGTGCCTGGGATGGAGGTCACATACATAGAAACAGGAGGACCATTCCTGATCACCAAGCTAGACAAGTTGCGGAGATCTTTAAACCATGTTGTCAAATCGGAACAATACTCTCCATCTCCCACATCCGGATAGGAACTATCCCTGTACGAAACACTCAGACGATCCAGGCAATAGGAGATCTTCATTGCATCCTTTGGGAATGTATTATAAACGTAGCTCACAAGCTCCAAACTTGACAATGAATAGGGTCTGCCTGCTGGATCGGGAACAATTCCGGTTTGTATAAATGCTCGCACAATCGACACAGAGAGATGCTTCAGGTGGCGTAACTGGCAAAGTAATCTCTCATATTTCCTAATTGACATTTCTAACAGATTCTGATTATGCCAATACAGATGAGTGAGATTGTAAAAGCGGAAGACTGTGTTGAATGGATCGGCCTGAGATGGAAGGAAACCTTGGCTATTACAAGCGCTCAGGTGTGTGATCTTACTGGTATCGATGACGGGCCTTCTGTCGCTCAGTAAATCTCTGCTTCTTATTGCCAAACGTGATAAATTAGGAAGGCTACTCAGATATCTGAAGGCCGCTTTGACGCTCTTCTCAATCACCAAAGTAGTAAGAGTGGGAAGAGAAATGGAGAGAGCTCTCCAATCTTTGTTTCTGGAACTTCTCATCACAGCACATGACACTCTTCTCTGACGCAGCAGGGCCCAAAACCTGGAGCTGTAACCGCCAGGAGGGAAGGTCAAAACCACCCTCCAGTCTTTCCATAGAGACCAGTGATCGACCATTCGCTTGAAATGCTTGCAGGTTCCCCGAACACTCAACTTGTCTTTAACTGTTAGATATCCAAAAATAAGGTTCCAAACCTCAGATGGAATTTGTTCAATTTGGTCCATCATTGTCAAAGACTTTTCAGCTCAACTGATGCCAAACCGCCAGAAACGGTCCGGAAGTACTTTTCGAGATCAATCAGCGGTTCAGATCGAAGCCCAATGCGTGTCGGTCAGGTATTTCGTTAGCATAGGCGTGTTCGAGATTAGCCAGGCAGACGCAGTTCTGATCAGCGCCGATTAATAGACCATGTATGCCAGTTAGTTTTAGCATTCGAGATGCCGCCAACTTGCTCTGACGTCAGCTGAGCGCCACCAACGAAAATCTCGCGATAGCAAGGCGTAGTCGCAAATGCGCCTGAAATCTATTTTCACAAATTGACACTTTCCCCGCAGCTTTGACAGACAAGAACAGAAAGTGGACAAAGTCCAGTGGTAGGTGCACAGTGGTTAGGGGTGGCCTCCTTTTCTCTTTTTCCGGGACCCGGCATTAGGGTGAGTGTGAACCCGGGTTGCATGTGTCACTCCCTTCCGTTCTGGTCTTTTGAGATCTGTTACCCCAAATAGGCACATAGTTCCCATCGGCAGCATGCGTTTACTTTCACTCACACATGCACACTGTGCCACAGTGTTTACTCTCCGAAATGTTCCTTGTTCCCAACCAATATTATTATGGCTTTAGAAACATCGATTTATGTTTTACATAACTTGTTATAGTAGCTTGTTTTGTGTGTTTCATTTTGATCTCTCGTTTAAATTCTTGTTTGTATTATTTTTGGTTCAGCATGTTGGTTGCAATGCTGAATATTGTAACTACAGATTATCTCTTCACTTTGTCCCCCTCTTTTTCTTCTATACCCCATCCCTCTTCCTCCTCACTCCTTTCATTTTCTCTCCAGAGTATTCCCTGTAAGGTCCAGCAAAAAATCACAGAAAGCACGGACACTGAGTATGGAAACAATTTAAAATAAAGAAATTAAATGGGCCTGGGGTAGAGCAAATCTTGAGTGGTCTTTAGCTTCTTAATTGGTTATTGTGTTTACCTTTTTGCCCCCTCATTTTCTGATTCGAGAAGCTATGACCTTTCTGTCATGATCCTGCTTTCTTCTGGAAAAAATTCTCACTCCAAATCTGGCCCTCTGCACATCTGGTCCCAATTGCCTCTCCCTGATGTCTCCACCTGTGTCTCGTCTACTGCTGGTTATTTAACCCCTGGGGTCCATAACTCTGGTGTCCGATGATCTGCTGTAGCCATGATGGTGCCTTGCCACGTCTTCATCCAGGCTACATATGCGTACCTTTTTACCCTAACCCAGGGGTGTCCTCGAGGACCAGTGTCATCAAGGTTTTCCATATGTTCTTGGATCTACATACCTGATTCAGTTAATTGAGTCATTGTGCCAAATTCTTTTGGCTGTGGATTTCATTGTGCTGTATTGAACCAGGAACACAATGAAAACCTTCAGGACACTGGCCTTCGAGGACTGACTTTGGACACCCGTGCCCTAACTCTTAACTATCTGCAATAAACTGGCTTTACATCTAGGTCCTACATTTCCACCTTCAACACCTCATGACAGAATGATCTGAACCCCATGGACCCATTAAAGCATACTACTCACCAACCCTTCTGCTTCGCCTGACTTTCAGATGGTTTTGGAACTGGACTCATCTCCATGTTCCTGACCGTTTGTCATAATGGTCAGGAACCAGCCAAGACAGTTAACTATTAAAGTAATTTTAATGTGGTGTCTTTAAACTATATTCTGTGCATAAATGAGTTGGGAAAAGTGTAGATGTAGGACTCTGCTGCTCACCTGCTGCAGCCATGATGGTAGCCCGGTCATGATGATTTCCAGGCTGCACATGCTTACCCCTATTCCCTGATTAACTGCAATAAACTGGCTTTGCATATGGGTTTTATTGCTTCTGATATTAGATTTTTTTTTTTAACTTTTATTTCGGTCAAATTGTACATTTACAAATAAATAAATTTACATTTTTTTCTGAACTTATGAACCAAAAGGACCGAAAAGGTATCGGCTGAAGCAGATGCTTGTTACGCCGACCCTTTTGAAAACAAATCATTACATATCATTACTATCATTATGAAAACAAAATGATATAAATACATAACAGAAATTCACTATGATACATAAAATGAGAGAGAGAGAAAAAAGTAGTACGTCAAATAAAGAGTTTCACAATTGCTACTTTAAGTTCTTTACACATATAAACTTGAAATTAAACATCAAGACTTGCATATTTTTTAAGAAATAACGTAATTTTTTTCTTTAAACAGAAAAGATTGGAACATAATTTAAGTTCATCATCACAATTGCTCCAAAGATTCACACCTTTAATAGAAACACAAATTTTTTTAACATTTGTTCTAAATTTATTTTTAATGAACACATCATTTCCTCTAAGTTCTCTAAGTCCTCTAAAGCTTCATAGAGTACAAATAGGCTACCTGAAACATGCTGACTTGTGTTTATATGTATATATATATATAAGGTTAAATATTCTCAATTAAAAACACACAAAAAGTGATAAATTTGTTAACATATTAAGGACCTAAAGACTCCTTAATATCAAGAGGGAAGATCCAAATTTTGTCTGTCCTAAAGTTATGCTGCTCTAAACAAAGTAATTTAATTCAAATGTAACTTCCAATGAGTGGTGGAAAATATTTAATATCTGTGTTTCTGTCTAATGAAGTATACAAACTTGAAGACTGAAAATAATTTGTACACGTTTTGATTTAGTGTGTTTGTTTCCATAAATTTACTGTGTAAAAACTACAACCGGATGTAAACACTTTTCACTTCCTTTTCTCAGGACAAAAACTTCAGCAGGGGATCACCTCCACTTTGCTGTACTGCCATCTAGCGGTTCATCCCACTAATTCCAGACAATAAAAAGCCACTGATACAAATAACTTTATCATTAATTTAGAAATAAAAGAAATGTGAACAATAACGCAGTTCCTTTTATTGTAAAAAAAAAAACAATAATTTACAATACGATGAAGGTGCAAATGAAAATTGAAGAAAAATGACCATTTTTTAAAAAATGATCATTTTAATTATTTTACTAAGCTATCTGAAATTTTGCTGGGCGATGTGACACTCAAACACTATTAAAAAAACGCTCGCCTTAATTTTTTGCCTAATAATATTTAACTATATCAGTGTTCAAGTAAATTCCAATATGAATGACATTACCATTATCCAATAGGTTTAGAGAAGCTGCTGATGTGTGAGCTGTGATTGGTTTCTAATCTTGTATAAATACTGATCACGCCTTTTCTCTTCCTCTTTCTTTCACGAGGCCCTAAAGCGGCGGTAAGTGCAAACCAACCATGTCATCACGTCATTAAAAACCACACTTTAGTTCTATTTTTAATCGATCAAGATGTCACAGGAGTAATATAATCGTTCTTGTTGCTTGGTTTTACGCGTATTGTGTGTTCAAATGCAAAAATGACATTATTTTAGCATGTGAGGCCTTGTTTCGCTTCCATTAGGAGCTAACATTAGCATAGCAATGTGTCACATGTGGAAGCTAACTAGTTGCTTACTTTGTTGGAAGTTATTTCACAAGTTTATTTTAGAAAGGGAAATGATTTTGATCTCTATTTTTGCAGGTTAAAACCTTGTCTTTAAACCAGCTATCGAGCGATCCTTGGAAGCACTGCCAAGATGCCCAGGGAAGACAGGGCCACGTGGAAGTCCAACTATTTTATGAAAATCATTGTGAGTACAACTTGATTATGATTTTATTTAAACAAATTCCCCGCTTTTTTTTCCGGATAAATGTAGTTTCTGTTCCGTTGTCTTTCGCTTGTCCGTGGCCGAGTCTCGGGGGCAACAGACTCAGGCGGGAGACCCAGTCTTCTCCCAGCTGCATCCTCCAGCTCACCCGAGTCGTTCCCCAGCCAGCTGTGAGACATATTCTCTCCAGCAGGTGTGAGGTCTGCCTCTGGGTCTCCGTCAGGTGGGACGTGCTAAAACACCTCAGGTGAAGCACTCGGGAGGTATCCTAACCAGATGCCCGAACCACCACATATGGCTTCTCTTGACCTGGAGGAGCAGCAGCTCTACTCCTAAGTGCTCCTGAATGTCAGAGCTCCTCACTGTCCGTGTGATTGCCCAGCCACCATGTGGAGGAAGCTCATTTAAGCTTCTTGTATCTGTGATCTGGTTCTTTTGGTCAACACCCACAGCTGGTGACCATAGGTGAGGGTGGGACTAAGATAGACTGGTAAATCAGAAGCTTTGCTTTTGACTCGGCTCTTTCTTGACGATTAACCAATGCAGCGTCCTGATTTTATTTTTATTTTTTTTTATTGTTGAAGTGATATTTACTACAAGTTAAATGCTTTGTATTGATTTCAATCTATTGTGTGTCTTTTAGCAACTTTTGGATGATTACCCAAAATGTTTCATCGTGGGTGCAGACAACGTGGGGTCCAAGCAGATGCAGACCATCCGCATGTCCCTGCGTGGAAAAGCTGTGGTACTCATGGGTAAAAACACCATGATGCGTAAAGCCATCAGAGGGCATTTGGAGAACAATCCTGCCCTGGAGAAGTAAGCTGTTTAAATCTTGTTTGAACTTAAAATCTAGCAGGTTAACTACTGTACAGCTGCTGTGGTGCTGTGTTGTCGTTCCCCCTGCTAAAAGAAAAATGTTTCCAGCTATCCCTGTCTGACTACACCTCCTGTCAGCCAGGGACGCATGGTCTCAGACACTCTTAATCTAGAGGATTTGATGAAACAAATCAAAGTAAATGTCCTTATGACTAATGAGGTTTTTATGATTTGACAGACTCCTGCCTCACATTAAAGGTAATGTGGGCTTTGTTTTCACCAAGGAGGATTTGACTGAGGTCAGAGACATGCTGCTGGCTAATAAGGTAATATTTTTACCCTTTTTAAATAGTCCATGTAAACCCTTCATTCATCCAAGAGGGATTCATTGCTGAAAAGGCTTCAACGTTGTCTTCTGGACAGTGTATATGATGATCGAGATGTATCAACTTCCATCCAGAAATCCCTTTCAATCTGAGTTAATCAGATTTTAAAAAAATTCTGGATTGAAGTTGAAACATCTTGACCTTTAAATGTCAAGAAGACAACTTTGAAGCCTTTTTTCCCTTTTTAAATACTGTTACAAATTGTGTTTTACTGGTTATGCGCGTGTTACTATTGAACAAGCATTTGGACTAAAGAATTGAACTATACATATCATTAGAAGTTATGAGTTCACCCTAAATATCAAAATCTGCACCGAAAGTGACAAAAGATCTTCTGATTATGGTATTTAGGATGACTGCATGACATGCATTAAGTAATTTGTTAAAGATGATCTCTTTTCAATAAGATTTCAAATTTCCTTCACTTAAAAGTGGAAATGTTATGTTAAAGGCCTTGTAAGATTTTTATTTTATTTTTTTGAAGTGCAGGATAGTTACAGTGCAGCTTGTGAAGTGCTGCGTTGTCGTTCCCCCTGCAAACATTAACCTGTTTCCTCGCTATCCCTGACTGTTATTTATGTTGGCTGTCGGGGACGTAAGGTTTCAGACATTAACATATAGAATTTGTGCTACTTAAAATATTTGTGTATATCTTAAGTTGCATATTAAAGTGTTCTGATTTGCTGTAGGTACCAGCAGCTGCCCGTGCTGGAGCCATTGCTCCCTGTGATGTCACAGTGCCAGCCCAGAACACTGGGTTGGGTCCTGAGAAGACCTCTTTCTTCCAGGCTCTGGGTATCACAACCAAAATCTCTAGAGGAACCATTGAAATCTTGGTAAGTGTGATCTAACTGTTTATTACATTCCTGGGCGGAATTCTGCAGCTATGTTTCTTTCCAGAGTGATGTGGGTTTAATCAAGACTGGAGACAAGGTCGGTGCCAGCGAGGCCACACTGCTCAACATGTTGAACATCTCGCCCTTCTCCTTCGGACTCATCATCCAGCAGGTGTATGACAATGGCAGTGTTTACAGCCCTGAGGTGCTGGACATCACTGAGGCTTCCTTGCATGTCCGCTTCTTGGAGGTGAGGTTTTTTTTTTTTTTTATTCTTTCATTTAAATGTGTTTTGTTTGTGGTTTCAACATGAGCATAACTTGTTTTTTAGGGTGTGAGGAATGTTGCTAGTGTGTGTCTGGAGATTGGCTATCCCACTTTGGCCTCTGTCCCCCACACCGTCATCAACGGCTACAAGAGAGTCCTGGCTGTAGCTGTGGAAACGGACTACTCATTCCCTCTTGCAGATAAGGTATTGTGCATAGTTATGAGTATGGCTTAATTGCAGGCTAGGTTTCGCTGTAGCCTGTGTAGTGCTGCAACGTCGATCAACCTGCAAAAAGCAACTTGTTATAATATTTTTTTCCCTGCTGGCTTGTTTTCTAGTCAGTGGGGTGCACTTTGTTTCACACACGCATTTAAGTGTTGCATAAAGTGTAATCTAAGTTTTCCCAAAGATTTCAAATTAACATTGAAATTTTCTCTACAGGTTAAAGCCTTCTTGGCCGACCCATCTGCTTTTGCTGCAGTAGCAGCACCTGTAGCAGCTGCAGTAACTGCTGCAGCTCCAGCTGCTAAAGAGGAAGTGAAGGAAGAGTCTGAGGAATCTGATGATGACATGGGCTTCGGCCTGTTTGACTAGAATCGATGTGCTGAAACAGTTCTGAGTCCCATTAAAAGCACGATTCAATAAACTTTCACAACATCTTTCTTCTTTGGTTTTATTTTATGAATAAATCATTTTTGAGCAAACATTCATCACCAAGTTAAATAGACTTTAAAATAAAAGAAAAAAAGTTGTGACACAAGAAGGTTGTCAGACGGAAGCAGGGTGTGTCAGCCTTCAAAATAATGTGCAGTTTATCAATTGCATAACATGGAATCAAGATTTGATTCCTAAAATTGAAAGTGTAATTGTTTTAGAAAATTTGCATGAATCTGAACTGTTAAACATTTTTATCTGAATTTAATTTGTGTAGTTATA
Organism: Neostethus bicornis; assembly: GCA_902685375.1. NCBI lineage: Eukaryota > Metazoa > Chordata > Actinopteri > Atheriniformes > Phallostethidae > Neostethus > Neostethus bicornis. Next base: position 14,706,611 of record LR738557.1, on the reverse strand, counting down.
GTACACTAAATTATCAGCGACCACAACAATTGTCTAAAAGTCTGATCAGAATGTTTTCTGTACTTGACACTACACTTGTTATTTTGCACACCAAGGAAACACTTATTTAAATGTCAGAAACAATCCTTCAATAAAGTTAGACTTTTATAACCGATCTATTCAATCAGTACAGATGGTTCTGACCTCAGCCAGACACATTGGCTACTCCTCCCAGGGAGGGATCTCTCCATGTGGATCCCCATGAGGGTTTTTCCTTTTTTGATATAAAACTAAAGTTCAGTCAAGATAACATATGCTCGAGATAAATAATGTTATAGGTTTGAAGAATAAACACGGTTGATTTTATATATCAAAAAAGTCATCTTACTATTCGTAGTGATTGTACTGATGAACAAGGCTTGCTCACAATGAACTAATCAATAAAATAATTAAATATGTCAGATCATTTGTAGAAATTCAGCAAATATTACTGGAAGAACCGGATCTTGTTCTTATAATTATGTTTTTGTGAAAAGAAAAAGAGGCACTTTTATTCTCAAAACACCGGAAGTCTGTGATGCGCTGCGTCTCCGGTTTAAACATCCACGATGGCTGAGGTAAACTCTGAATTCCTTCTAAATACATCGTCATGGAATAAATTTCTTATTTAACTGTGAAATGTAATGTTTATCTACTGCTTCAAGTGTCAAAATTTAGTGTTGATGTTGTTTTGATCACTGTTAAAAGGCCTGGGAATGCAGGCTAATGTAGCTAGCTTCAAGTTAGCTTCAGCAGATTGAAATATAAGATTTTATTTTAGCATTTTTATTTTCTATTTCTGTCTATGTGGAGGGGCTAAGCAGGCGAAAAACAACTAGTGGCCAATTTATCTCGACATTTTCTTTAAATAATAGATATATTTGACTTCCGTCAACATTGAGCAGCACCCTTTTACATCAGCAGGCTTTTATACCACCTTAAACACACGATTAAAATCAGAGGTTTGGTGTCTAAAACAGACTTAGAGGTTATTATTCTTGCATTTGTTTCCAGTGGAAATTGTAACGATCAACTCACTGGTCTGAACAAGACCTTTTAAAAAAAAAAAAAAGAAGCTGAACCAGGAAATATTAGGACATCATTCCTGTGCTCAGGACTATTCACTGGCTTCGTGTGACTCAGGAAACAGACTTTAAAGCTCCTCTGCTTGTGTTTAAGTGTAAAATGTTAGTGTTTTATGAACCATGTAGAACTCTGAGAACCTCTGGAACCAGCCTCCTGCTGGTCACTAGAGTCAGGACTAAACATGGAGAACAAACTTCCTGAGGCTGTGAGACAGGCCTCTACTGTGACAAAGTTTAAATCTAGACTGAAAACAGTTCTATTTCATTTTACATTTGACTAAAGATTAATAAATTTTTTTTTATCTTTTTTCATTTCTCTTCTAAGTTTTGTGATTTTAAAGCGTTTTTTCTGTCTTGTAAAGTAGTTAAAATTGACTCCTGATGGAATTGTGCTATACAAATAAACTTGCCGTGATGAGACGACCATTCTGTTTGGTCTAGAGACAGTGGCACTGAGGAAAAGACAGGAAACAGAGATGGAGGTAGCAGAGATGAAGATGCTGAGGATCTCTCGGGGAGTGACCAGAATGGACAGAATCAGAGGAACAGCACATGTTAGAGGTTTTAGAGATAAAGTCAGAGAGGTCAGACTGAGATGGTTTGGACATGTACAGAAGAGAGAGCGAGAGTATATTGACAGAAGGATGCTGGATTTGGAACCACCGGGGAAGAGGCCTAGAGGAAGACCAAAGAGTAGGTTTATGGATACAGTGAAGGAAGACATAAAGATAGGAAGACTGCAAATAGAAACGAAGCCAAACCCATGATTGGATGGGAACTTATCTCATCATCTCCATCCAGACCCTCCAGTTCATCTTGTTCCTTTTCAGACCCAGTGTTGCCACATATTTATTTTTTAATGTTGTTTAGATGGAAGAAAGTGACTTGCTGTGGCGACCCCTCAAGGGAAATACAGACGGAAGAAGAATTCTATGTTTTGTGATTTTAATACATTTTTTTTTTGTCTTGTAAAGCACCTTAAATTGGCTCCTGTATGAATTTCGCGATACAAATAAACTTGCCTTGTCTATTGTGAAGACTAGCTCATTTTTCAGACTCATCTCTGTCTGTGCAGACACACAGCTTGCAGGACCTCCAGCAACCTGCTGTTTCTTCCAAGGTGTTCATACAGAGAGACTACAGCTCAGGGACCATATGCAAGTTCCAGACCAAATTCCCATCTGAGCTGGAATCAAGGGTATGTTCAGTGACCTCTCACTGGACCCTTTTTGAGATCAGAGATGTAAACTTGTGCTGCTTTTTCAGATTGACAAACAGCAATTTGAAGAAACCATCCAGACTCTGAACAACTTGTATGCAGAGGCAGAGAAACTGGGAGGGAAATCCTACTTTGAAGGCTGTTTGGCTTGTCTGACAGCCTACACCATCTTCCTGTGTATGGAAACACATTATGAAAAGGTAAAACCTCTACTATATTTTGCTGAAAACTTAATATCATTAACTCTTATGGTGTTTTTTGTCTCTTGGAACAGGTGTTGAAGAAGATTGCAAGATACATTAAGGACCAGAATGAGAAGATTTATGCTCCCAGGGGTTTGTTGCTGACCGACCCCATAGAAAGAGGCCTCAGAGTCGTATCCTTAACATGACTGTCAAATTATATACAGTATATGACATTCTCTTTACTGTAGGGTGGAGTTTATAGTAGAAAGAATCACTTTTAGATGCATCTTTAATCCATTACATCTGAATGCATTTTGTATATGTTTTGCAAAGTGAAAAAGTTGCAAGATTTTTAATATTTATTTGATTATAAGATAATAAAATGAGGTATTTCTACTATATAAAACTTGAATTAAATTAAATTGAATATACTTTATTTATTGCCAAAGGGAAATTTGAGTGCTGCAGTGCTACATTAATACAATCTCATACAATGTACAAAACAATGTTGTGAATGGCAAGTAATTACAGATTTGAAAGTGAAAGGTTAAATAGTTTGATGAAGGATGGTAAGAAAGATTTTCTGTAACGTTCCTTTGAGCAGAGGGGTTGCAGGAGTCCGTTGCTGAAGCTGCTCTTCAGATGGTCCACAGATTCATGGAGAGGGTGGGAGGGATTTAGCATGATTGATGACAGTTTTGCTTTCATTCTGTCCCATATGTATCTATTGTGTTCTCGTAAAGATGTAACGACCGTAGACTAAACGGTGAAAAGACATTGATTCATTGATTCTAAACAGTAGAGACAAATAGATTGTCCAGCTGCAAATCCCGTGGCTCCCTTGTCTCTCATCTATTAACAGAACAGGAAGTGACGCAATTGAAACTAACTGGCAGCGTTAACATTACAAAAATAAACAGAAGACCAATGACAATTTGTAATCAACACAGTGTCTTTTCCTTAACTATCTGTTTTCCAGGTTGAAATTGCCATTTTCGAAGACAGAAGTATTGGATCCGGCAGATAAGAGCTTAGAAAGATGCCACGCATATGCATTTCTCATGATCAGCTTAATTTAGGACAAATAACTGGGCCTCCGTTGTGATGTTTGTCACCAAAAATGAAATCAAAAGTTTGTAGAGCAGCATTGAAAATCAGAAATGCTTTTTTGGGTCAAAATGATATACATCTATATAAATTGTACTTTTCTGATAAAAACACAAAAATAAGTATTCAACTCGAACTGATCTTTTTTCTTTTCAGTTTTATTGCTTCATGACCAAATGACATGGTTCCTGTCTGTTAAGTAACATCACTTGCTCTCTCTCTTTCTCACTTTGTTGAAAACGCTAATTTGATGTTTTTAATTTGTCTTTTATTCAGTCCTCAGTAGAACAATGTAAATATATCTGATTTCAATTCCTCTTATTTATAACTTCTCCACTGTACGCCTGTCCTTATTTGTTTGTAAATTTATTATCCTGTCTTTTTATACAAAAAGCGTTGCCTAAATTATGACTTGTTCATCAAGGCCAGTCTTTACAAGTTGTGCCAATGTGTTAAATGTTACAACCACAAAACTTCCAAGTCGTTTGATGTGAGTAAACTACATTTCAAATGTAAAATAAGGAATTATGTAGTTCTGGAATAATAAAATTTGACTTGTTGTAGCTTCAATCTATTAATGATTTGATCGTAGATATGATGGTTTTGTTGAGATAATTGTTTCTGAACTGCAAAGGTGTGAATTTTTTTCACCTGATGGATATTGTTAGATGAAATTCTGCTATGTTATTTACCAAGTATATACATCTTGAGAAGTCTTGTCTTCTGAAAACGCTGAACAACAATCCTAAATAATAATAAAAAAAATAAATAGATTTTAATGTCTTCATAAATTGTACACTTTTTTTTCATTCCTTGTTGAAGGTATTTGATACGACTGCTCTGTCTTTCTTAAAGTTGTTGTCATGTTTTATCTTAATAAATAGCTTTTTCTCTTGAATGGCATCTGTTTTTTTCTTTTGCTTTTCAACCCCATGTCAAAATAAAAAAAATAACCTACAGAAAATGTCAGATATTGGTTTAACAGGTATCTTTCCTTAATTGATGACACAAATTACAGTTAATAGACAAACTTCAACGCAGCTTCTTGAAATAAATTTTGGAACCCTATACATGTATTTATTTGTATCTACAGCTCTTCAAGTAAACTTTTTATCTTGCAAATACTAAATTACAATATTTAACTGAAGATAAAAAAAATTAAAAAAAGGAATTGCTCGAGAAAAAAAGCCTGCTAAATTTTAAATCCATGTTAGACAAAATTCCATCCAATTAAAAAACATTTGAAAAATTACTTACATTTTACAAATCTACACAAAAAATTAAAGTAAATTACTTCTTTCTAAAATGTGCAGAGTTCTACCACAGCACAGACTGTATATTGTGGGGATTTATCTGGATGGAATGGTCAAGTTTTTTTTGTCTTGTATAAACTTAATTTTTAAAACTAAATTGTATCCTATTTGTTGTCATAATAATTTAAGATTTTATTTAACATGTTCAGTGTGTTTATCTTTAGTTTCCATTTTTTTGTACACTAAAGTTTTGTTACAAATTGACTTAAAGTTCTGGTTCCCAACCTTTTTAAACAGTGACCTCTGAGACCTTTGGTCCCTGCCCCGAGGACCCCTTGGTTATACTGCATTTGCCATTGAAATAAACAAGAACAGAGTTATAAAGAAAAAGTGTCTTTCCTTTGCATTTATGGAAATTTACATGCATTTAACCTAAACACATTGGTGTTTAATTCTGAGGAAAACTTTAGTAAAATATACAAAAAATTATCATCAGTTGACTGATTAATTTTTCTTAAAAAAATGTCTGAACATGAATAACATGGCTACATTTACAAAAGTTTAGAACAGTGTTGTGCAAACTATGGCGAGAGGGCCATATTCAGTCCGCTAAAACTTTTAATCTGGCCCACCTAAAATATAAAAGCCATCTTATCCTTGTTTTTTTTGCTGCAACATTGGTGACACCACGGTGGTGCAGAGGGTAGCGCAGTGGCCTCACAGCAAGAAGGTTGTGGGTTCGAGTCCCAGGTGGGGACGAGGCTTTCTGTGTGGAGTTTGCATGTTCTCCCCGTGTTTGCCTGGGTTTTGTCCGGGTACTCCGGTTTCCTCACACCCTCCAAAGACATGCATGCTGGGTTGATTGGCTGGTGCCATATTGCCCCAAGGAATGGGTGTGTGTGGCTGATTGTATATGTGTGACCCAGCGACAGACTGGCGACCTGTTCGGGGTGTACCCTACCCCTCGCCTTGAATCAGCCAGGATGGGCTCTGGCACCCCCCCCACAACCCTGTTTGGGATAGACAGATAAGAAGGTGACTGCCATTGGTGACACCACAAAAAATAGTTTGAATAGCAGATTGGTTTCATCCAGACCAGAAAATAAATTTGCGATATTAAAGTTAAAATTACGTAAAACATTTCAATGTTCTCAAATATCTTCATTTTTAACAAATTTTCTTTCAAGAGTCACCACAGCTAGTAAGTTTCCTCCATCACACCAACTATCTTTGTGTCCTCCTAACACAAAGTAATAAATTAAATAAAATTAAACACAAAAAACACGTTCTGCACATAATTGTCACTCATATCAATATTGCTGCTGCACTAACATTCATTTTCTTATTAAGAGGGGGCCGCAAATCATCGTCCCGGGGTCTGCAGGTTGGCCCGCGGGCCGCGATTTTGATAGGTTATAATTTCCTTTTTCTGTCATTCATTGTGTTTGAAAAAAAATATTTTTGAAAAAATAAAATCTTGATCTACGGAAAGTTTGACAGCTTTCTATTTACGAACTAGTATCGAGTTTTGTTCTGAAAGCTGAAACGGAAATGATTTTTAAAAAAAAGTCTAAGTACTTCCGGTGACAACACTGTAACGTTCGTCTCACCATCAATAGTTCGCCCAATTTCTAGTTGAGATACCATTAACTTCAGACTTCTGCTTCCTAACAAGTACCTCTTTACAATTTTAATTAGTTCGAACATAAAATTAGGTCCAATTAATTTACTCATCTTATCAGTGGACATACATAACCATTTACAACAGTAAGCTAGCGTTTTTAACTGCTGTGATTGGATGAACTACTGATGTTAATTGTTTTCCTCATGTAATCAGCCTGTAGGTACGTATTTAACGTTTATTGCCAGTTTACTGACATGTTATTTTGTTTTAGTTTTTGGATCCATCTCTTTACCTCATGCTGGCGTTTCCTGATTTCGATGGAGACTTTCTCACCACACAAGAAATTCAGTTTGTTCAAACAGTCATTGACGAGCTGGATACTTTTAAACAAGAAGACATCAGTAAAAAGTAAGAATGTCTAACACACAAGATGATAAATTACTAGGGGGTGAAGGAGACACACTGCTATCTTTGTGTCACAATCGAATAAAAAACTAATAAGGATTTACTAAAAATGAATCATTCATGTGTATTTGATGCACATTTTTATTGCTTTGCATTTAATCACACTTATTCCGTTCCGTTATCTTCCGCTCATCCGGGGCTGGGTCGCGGGGGCAACAGTCTCAGACGGGAAGCCCAGGCTTCTCTCACCCCAGCTACATTATCCAGCTCACCCGGAAGGATCCCGAGTCGATCCCCGGCCAGCTGTGAGACATAGTCTCTCCAGCAGGTCCGGGGTCCTCCTCTCGGTCTTCTCCCAGTGGCACGTCCCCGAAACAACTCACCAGCGAGGCGCTCGGGGAATCACCCCATCTGGCTCCTCTCAACCTGGAGGAGGAGCAGCTCAACACTTGGCTCCTCCCGGATGGCAGAGCTCCTCACTCGATCTCTGAGTGAGAGCCAGGCCACCTTGTGGAGGAAGCTCATTTCGGCCGCTTGTATCCGTGATCTCATTCTTTCAGAAAGATTTCATTCTTTCCAAAACTTTTTTTTTGTAAATTATTGGTGATTATTTCTTGTGGACAATTATACCTCCCCAGCTGCATGATGATGTAATTGCCACATTGGTCTTACAGCAAGAAGGTCAGGGTTCAAGTCCCAGAGAGTGAGGCTTGATTCTCTGGTCTTTCCGCGTGGAGTTTGCATGTTCTCCTCGTGTATGTGTGGATTTTCTCCAGCTACTCCGGTTTTCTTCCTCCCTCCAAAAACATGCATTTTAGGTTGTTTGGCTGCAATGAAATTGTCCCTCGCAACAGACTGGCGACCTGTTTGGAGTGTACCCTGCCTCCTGCCTGAAATCAGCTGGGATAGGGATCCAACACAACAACCACAATAGGGATGAGCGGTTCAGAAGACGAAATGAAACTTTGGTATCATCCCACTCTCCATAAACATGCCTTTTAGGTTGATTGGCTGCTACAAAATTGTCTTGAGGAATGTGTGTATGTGTGTGTGGCACCGCAACAAAGTGGCGACCTGTTTAGTGTATGTCCTGCCTCTCTCCTGAAGTTAGCCAGGATAAGCTCCTACATGCTCCCTTCTTTACCCAAGCCATGGGTGTCAAATTTCAGTCCTGGAGGGCTTCTGTCCTGAAGGTTTTCGATGTGTTCTTGCATCTTACACACGTGGTATTACATAGTATTACTGGTATTGGTTGATATCATCTGAAGAAAAATGTGTGCTTTTTGTTTCAATTAGACATATAAATCTGTGTCTCTGGTTTTGCTAGTGTGGTCCTCTTTGTCGTATTAAGCTTTAACTACTACATACTGTACAACCAATGGTTCAGTGCTCAAGTAGTTCAGATAATCAAACTGTCATCTTTGTCTTTCTCCAGTGTGCTCCTGTTCCCTCCATTTCTTGGAAGAGCACGGTACCTCATTCACAAAACCGTGGAACATCTGCCAGAGCTCAGGAGCTTCTCCGTGGGGAGTAGTTTTTTTCGTAAGGTGGTGGTTTGCTACTATAAACTAAGGTACATAAAAAAACGGAAGATATTTTCACTGACGTAATTTAAAAACACTAACCTACTACCGCTAAACAGCTTTTAGGGTGGAGGTTTTTTTTAGATTAGATACTTTATTGATACCCATGGGAAATTTAAGTATCCAGCAGCATCATTGGTAGGCAGCAAAGTCAGTAAAAAGTCTACTAAATAAAATAAAACCTAATGTAAAACGATGGTGTAAAAAGCAGAAGCAATACTGATCATGAAGTCCAATGTAAAGTGTCTTAAACAGAAGTCATGATGTTATGTAGTGGCTCAGGTCCTGCTCAGAGAGGAGTTGAAATGCCTGACAGCCTGAGGATGACTTCCTGAGTCTGTGAGTAGAACAGGACAGGGACAGCAGCCTGTCCCTGAAGGACTCCTCTGCCTGGTGATGGTCTGATGCAGAGGGGGGTGGACATTTTTATTATTATTACCTAGCTCGTCTCTTGAAAATTTTATTTCTTGCAAATGTAATGGTTTTTGTGTTTGTTTAGTAATTGCATATTAATTTAATTGAACCTTTTTGAGTTTTAAAGGTGCTCCAGTTCCTGGGTTGAAAGATCACCAGCTAACCACAAGGTGGAGCTACCTAACAGGACAATGCTATTCATATCTATTGGGGTTAAATTGGTTAGGTTAAATTAGTTAAAATGTTTTGTTTCAGCATCCCTCTGTGGTGGCAGTGGTTTGGTCAATCCCTGTTTGACTTCTAGCTTTTCTCAGTTTGTCTGTGTTGATTTGCTTAAGTTAAAACTTATTTTGGGTTTAGTTACTTTGACCTCTTTTATAGTCTTAAAGCACGATGTCAATATTTGAGTGTTTTGGGGTTAAATAAAACCCTTTTGTTTTTTACTTTTTCCTGTTGATGGCTGTTCTTCACTGCTTACTGCTTGGTCCATCACAGAACAGATGGTCCATTTCATTATAAAAAATGGTGTTTTACAGAAATACGTAAGTAATGAAAATGTAATGTTTCTGTTTTCTGCTTGTTTTTTCAGGAATGATTTAAATAACTCCGGGGACTTTGAAAACACCAATCCCTCCTGTGAACAGTCACCAAGTAATCATGTGGAGACGAAACGCAGCGATAGGTCTAAGACATCCAAGTCACTACGGAGACAAGCAACTAAAAGACCTGACCAGGCTCTGTACAGGCCAGGAGCCATGCGAGAGAAACTATCGTCTTCAAATTCCGAAGTTTCTACATCAAAAACCGATTTAGAAAGTCCCCCCAGATGCAGTGATGTCTCAAGCTCAGGTTTACCAAACAGTCTTTCTTCTTCAGAAAATGCAGCCATCTCCTCCACATCTAGGCCTCAGTCATGCCTGAAACCTTCTGCAGAAAGTTTAGAGCCAAGTCATCAGGAGAAAATGGCAATTCAAGAAGCGAGCTTGGATGAAAAGAAAGATCTTGTTAGGCAGTTACAATTACAATTTGCAGGTTTGACCTTAGATGATGGTAAGAAGGAGGACCTTGCTGGTTTGTCATGTAGTGTCCAGACAGAAGAGACAAACACAGATGAGGACATACTTGAACAGGTAATTTTTTTAAACTGTCTCCATTATTAAATTGTAACATTTTAAAATGAACTTTCTTTGCCCTGGCGTCTTTTCCCAGATTAAAGCACAACTGAAAGATGCACCTAAGTTTTCCATCAAACATGCCCAGAATGACTACTCTAATTTTGAGAAAGTTTTCGACTGTAATGAGTTTCGGCATGTGATTGAGATCTATGGCTTCCCAGCGACATTGAAGACAGAGGACCTTCTCGGTGCTTTTACAGAATTCAGGTTAGATTTTTTTTTAAACTCTTAGTCATACATTTGCTATAAAATGTGCACTTAAAGAAGAAAAGAGTTGTGTTACTATACGTAGCAGCAAAAGAATGTGTCCTATAAGTGTGAACGTAATGTTAACAAAAAAATAAGTTTAATAACTTTTAACAGTTTCACCCTTTTTTTAAGAAAAAAAAAACTTGTAGAAAAAGAAAGAACCGACAATGTCTAAATATCATTTACAACTAAAATCTCAGTGTCCACTTCCAAAGTTGAAACCAGCAATAAAGTGTGGATTGCCCTTTTTTGATCAGAAATAGGTTCCTGCCTCAAGTGGAGAAGTTTATGGATCTCAAAAGTGTTGTCCACAAGTGAGGGAAGAATGGAGCTGGAGTTTGTCGGGTGGATTGGTGCTGTATCTTCAATAATTAGGATGCAACATCAGTCAATTTTGGTGAAGGAAGAACTGAGCCAAAATACGTTCCGTCATCTTCTGCTCATTTGGGGCTGGGTCGCGGGGGCAACAGCCTCAGACGGTAAGCCCGGGCTTCTCTCACCCCGGCTGCATCCTCCAGCTCACCCGGAAGGATCCCGAATTGTTCCCCGGCCAGCTGTGAGACATAGTCTCTCCAGCAAGTTCGGGGTCTGCCTCTCGGTCTCCTCCCGGTGGGACGTGCCCAAAACACCTCACCAGCGAGGCGCTCGGGGGGCAGTCTGACCAGATGCCCGAACCCCCCCATCTGGCTCCTCTCGACCCGGAGGCAGAGCGGCTCAACACCGAGCTCCTCCCGGATGGCAGAGCTCCTCACCTGATCTCTGAGTGAGAGCCAGCCACCCAGCGGAAGAAGCTCATTTCGGCCGATTGTATCCACGATCTCATTCTTTCGACCACCACCCACAGCTGGTGACCATAGGTGAGAGTGGGAACGTAGATGACTTGAAACTTAAGAGTTTTGCTTTTCGGCTCTGCTTTTTCTTAACCACGACGAACCAATGCAGCGTCATAGTTATTGCTGACGCTGCACAGATCCGCCTGTCGATCTCTCACTCTATCCTTTCCCCACTCGTGAACAAGACCCCGAGATACTTAAACTCCTCCACTTGGGGCAGAACCCTGTCCCTGTCATGTGGACAGAGCCAAAATGCAAAGCTTTCAATTTACCAGTCAGACTACAATACTGCTCATGATTATTCATAAGCCTGCCAAATACTTTTTTAAAACATGTTTGCGAATGAAAGCAGCTGAGATGAGCTTCCTCCATAGTAACGCTGAGGGTCTTCCTTAGAAATAGGGTGAAGATTGCTAACATCTGGGAGAAGCTCGGAGACATTCATTAATTCTCTAAGAATAAAATAGTTCTTTTCTGATTCCAGTGATGGCGGAATGAAGATTAAGTGGGTGGACTACACACATGCACTGGGAGTTTTCTCCAGTGAGACGGCAGGTGAGATATCTCACTGTTAATGTGATTCAAGTTCAAAAGGCTGTGAATACAATTTATTTGTTGTGGTTCTGCAGCGCTACACGCTCTCTCCATCTCCCATCCGCTGCTGAAGACACGAGCCCTCTCGGAAGGTAGTATAAGAGCGCAAACAAAAGCCCTCAAATCGGCAGGTAGAAAAATGCACTGTTGCTCAATAGCACATTTTCTATGATGAAATATTTTATCATAGAAGAATAATATCCCCGTCCTGTTTATGTTTTGTTTCCTTCCTGTAGAGTTTCTTTTACCGGTGAGGCAGCGTCCCAGGACGGACTCTGCCGTGGCCAGACGAATGGTGAACAGAGCTTTGGGCTTACCAGGTCAAGGCAGAGTGCGCAGATATTGACACGTTAATATTTTGTTTTACACAACAGGTGAGCAAGTTCTATTTATTTGAAGCTTAAACAGTATCCACACCGCTGTTGGATAACAAAAATGATGATACATGTTCAAGTTACAACACCTGACTTTCATGATTTATGACGCACACTAAAGTGCTGCTGAGTAAAATGTCATTGAAGGAAAACAGACCAAGGATAATTTATGGCAACAGCCACAAATAGTAATAAATACGTTAAAAAAAGCTCAACAAACATAGTTACCAAGCATAATAAAAACGCTTCTTTCATTTTGAGTCCGGTTCTAAACTAATTGGATTAAACTAATTGGATAATTCGGAAGCTGAAGCATGAATAATTTTTAATGGGCATTTTTTTCTCATTAAGTTCGGCTTGTTTATTTGTCATTTGTGTCAACTAATACACAGTTTGGAGACACAACAAAGCTGCATTAAAAAAAAAGAAAAACAAAACATAGATTGATAAACTAACATTGGATTAATTTCTAAATGAGTGAAAACCTTTCTATACTCATTATCAAAAACTGGTTTTGGGTAAAGATTCTGTCATATATCTTTATTTTGTCTTCTGAACCGCTTGTCCGTAGCGGGGTGTCCCGGAGCCTTATCCTGGCTAATTTCAGGCAAGAGGCAGGGTACACCCATAACAGATTGCCAATGTGCTGCAGGGCCACACACACAACCATCCTCAGACGCACTCATTCCTATGGCAATTTTTTGGAGGCTGGGAGGAAACCAGACTACCTGGAGAAAACCCACACATACACAGGGAGAACATGCAAACTCCACACAGAGAGACTAGAGTTTCAAGCCTCGTCCCATTCGGGACTCAAACCCCTACCTTCTTGCTCTAAGGCCACCGTACTAACCAGTGTGCCACCCCCGTCATTCACCTACCCTGTATAAAATTACAGTGTCTTTATTACTAATTAAACTTTGAAAACAAAAAGAATAATTATGTATAAGAACCCCACATTCAGGCAAAGGTACTGTATATAGGTATTCGCCTCATATTCAAAGTTGGGCTAGTTGCTGTAAATTTTCCAACATTTTTTTCACTTGTTTCAGTTTTTAAAGGTGTGTATTGTTAAAAAAATATGTTGCATCTGCTTGGCTTTCAGAGAAGTGATTTCTCTTGTTTCAAAAGCAAATAGTTGGACTAAAGCATGTGCAGATGTGTTCGGTTGTCTAACGTGGCAGATAGATTTGCAAGCCTGAACGAAGAACATCTACCATCCTGCACCCATAGGTGGTGCTAATGACAAAAGAAAAAGGGTAATGGGAGTAGATAAGTAGTTTCTGGACCGAAAGGATCAGAACACACATGAGAACAAGTCAATTTAAATCTAGTAAAAAGAACATTTTACTCCACTGACACATCGAAGAAATTTTCTGCTTTCATCGTTTATTTAAAAATGTAAGGCTCTTCCATTTTAATCTCTGTATACAAAATAAAATTGTCAGCAATTTGCAAGCACCCTTATAAAATGAAGAATACTTGGATCTCCACATTTCAAAAAACTATTTAGTTATTTTCACATACGTGCCTGTTTGGTACAGTACTTCCAAAACACTCCTGCAGCTTTTGACGAAAATAACTTAAACCTTTGGTGTAACAGACTGAGAATAAGTGCAGATAATGATGACGGGAGTGTTTTTCTAATGTTATGACAAATAGGGAAAAGAAAGTAATAAATATAACATAAAAAAACAGCTCAAGTTTGTTAAACAAGCCAAAATGTACAGACATTGAGTTCAATGGTGACATGATAAAAAATCCAGGATTCATTTCCAATGAGTGTTCTAGATAAACTAGATCATAACATTAGAAAGTACATTTTGTCTCAGTTTTGGCTATTTTTTTTCTGGCAAAAACAATGTAATTCACTTATTTTTAATGTTAAAAACATGTGGAAAACAAAGTTATTTTTTTCTCCGCTGTTTGAGGATAAACATGTAGTGCAAGATACCTCACTGTAATCACACTGGATTTAGCAGGCGACGGGTTTCATCCACCCAGAGTAAATATAGGGTCCAGTAAGGTTTGGTCAGATTTATCTTTAGTTTGAGACATTTTCCACATTCCAGGTTTCTCACACTGAACAAATTATTTGGCAGCAATCCCACTAAGCATAAGGTCACAAGTTCTTTAGACAAATGTTGTTGTTGAGCTTGATGTTGGAAACAAACTTAAAGACCAAGAAGTTTGTTTTCTCTTTGGGATGAACCTTCAGCCCAAAAAAATCCAACAAAAATAACTTCTTGTAGTGGTTGTCAAACTTGTGTGAAGGCTTCTCCGATGCTGCTCATTGGTCTGATCCACCATGTCTACCTGTGTGAAAGCTGGTTGTTCAGCAGCCCAGGAAATAAGTCATCAATATCGGTACTCAGCGTGCCACCTGAAAAATAAAAAGATTTCTGATTGAAACTTCACCAAAAATAGGATTATTTGTAAAAAATCTACCTTTCTCTTTCCTTAACCACTTGAAAAGTCCAAACTGTTCAATTTTCTGCATAAGTTTTTTACATATGACCTGTCATGTTTGTTATTGTTCTATTTTGTTGTCTTCCACTTATTTGGGGCCAGATTGCGAGGGCACCAGCCTCAGACGGAAAGCCCGGGCTTCTCTCACCCCAGCTGCATCCTCTAGCTCACCTGGGAAGATCCCGAGGCTTTTACCCAGCCAGCTGTGAGACATAGTCTCTCCAGCAGGTCCGGGGCCTCCTACTGGTGGGACGTACCTCCCGAAACTCCTCACCAGCGAGTAGCTTGGGAAGCATCCCAAACAGATGTCCGAACGAACCTCATCTGGCTTCTCTCAACCCAGATAGCAGAGCTCCTCACCCTATCTCTGAATCAGAGCCCAGCTATCCTGCAGAAGAAGTTTAGTTTGGCCACTCGTTTCTGCGATCGCGTTCATTTGGTCACCACCTACAGCTGGTAACCATAAAGGAGGGTAGGAACATCAATAAACTGGTAAATCTAATTACTAGTTAGATTTGATTTTCGGCTTTGATTCTCGGCTCAGCACTTTCTTCACCACGACAAGTGTATAACGGTCTTCTACACATGTCCCATGTCACTTTAATGTCTTTGACTTTGTGTAAATGACTCTGTTCAACTTCCATCTTGTAAAATATTCAATCTAACTTTTGTTTAAGGATAATTATTTTAATTATCTTCTTTATTTTTTACAGAAAGGTTCAACAAAAAATCTTCCTCCATTCACTGACCTCCAGCAAACTACTGCACAGTTCCCCTGTTTCGATTCTACAAGTTGGTAGATACAAGTAGTTCTAGATGAAGTTGCTCATCTAGAACATTTATCATTTGAGATCCTATCAACAGATGAATTACAAGACTACAGGACCATTCTAATAAAATAAATACGGCCCTGATCTAACGGCGAATATAAGTTATTTTTATTTGTATTTTCTGTTCTAGTTTTTTTTTTTTAGTTAAAATTTAAGTGCAATTTATTTCTCTTGGTGTTTCATAATTTTTTTTCTTTTCTAAGTTATTTTCATAATCCAAGTTTCAGGATTAAGTGGCGTTTTGCACTGGTTTTATATTTTAGTTTACAACCAATAAGCTCATTTTTCAACTTGTAATAATTTTATTCTATTAAACCTTTTTCAATGAATTTTTATTTTTTCCTAGCTGTTTTTATTTTGAATGTATTAGTATTACTGTGCTACTTTGTTGCTATTCTACTTTTCCCTCTTCATTTAAAATCATTTTGTTTAAATTGTTGCTCAGATGGTGCCATTATAAAAAAAATATTTTTAATTAAAAAAAGTCTTTTTCTGCATTGAAATGGTTGTCTTTCTGCATCTAACCCACCAAACAGCCTCACCTATATGACAGTTGTACGTCCATATCCGATGGCCATCATAGCGGGAGCGGCACTTCATTATGTTGTTGGTGTAATCTGACTCTGCAACCTCATAGTTTGGATTTATCACAACCTAGAAGGGAAAATAAAACATGTTCATAATAAATATTATGCAGAGATTGATCATTTGAAAAAAAATTTGTATCTATTTTAGTACAATTCGGCCAATCCTTTCTTTACAGTAATTTATAGTCCATATGGTACATGACACTGACCCGGGAACTCCTGCATATTAAGTAAAACGTCTATAAATGTGGGTTAGGGTCTTATGGAAAAACAGAAATGGTGACTGTTGCTATTTGTTTGATCTGTGGCTATGGACTGACTGGAACGAAGACTTTTCCTATAGAAACTACGTCACAGACAGACCTGGAAGATGTAGTCACCAGGCTGCACATCTGTGATGTCAATCCACTGGCAGTCAATGTCATGTCTGTAGGTATCCCAGCAGCCAACTGTGATGCCTTGCGAGCCAAAGTTTGCACATTCATACCTCTTCTGAATACCTGTAGTCAAAACAATTGAATCAGAAATTAAATTCCATTTATAAAACCTAAAATTATTCTTGATTTGGTTGAACAAAATACATACATTAGTAGATTTTTGGCATAAAAAGTAGTATAAGATGGAAGATTATTTAAAGAAAGTACATGAACTCTGAATCATAAAATGCCTTAAACAAACCAGATGTCATGTGTTACGTAACATGAAAGGAAGCGAAGTGCTTGTATATACCTTCGTCACAATGGGTGTCCTCCAGACAGAAGCTGGCTTTATGTCCTTCTGCCACTTTAGTACCGTTTAGACTCAGCAGGTCATAGTGGGTGAAAACTTCCATACTATGGTAATGTCTGGATTACACAGAAAAACATACATATCCACAGTCAGACAGCTGGGATAGTAAGGCATTGCAGAGCCAATACCTCCAGTAAGGTCATACTGATGTCTCACCTATGGCATTCATGCCAGATCCAGGAGTGGTGTGCTGCTCGTGGTCTAAAATCTGACAAGCCATTGTTGTGGATCTGGGAAGAGAAGCGGAGAAGTCGGCGGTAGGAGGTGGGATCTGCTTTGGAAGCACTGGTGGACAGACAGTTCTCTTCTTGAGCACACTGCAGAGCATACAGAGGCCTGTCCTCCAGGTAGGTGGTCTGCTCCACAATCTGAGCACTCAGTACAAGGTCAGGGGCCGCTGGGATGGAGAAAGCAATGAGGATCATTAGATTATTTGTTTTAAAGCACTTAAACTAAATGCAATTCTACATAAACTGAAAAGGCATTTTTCTTACTTTGGGTACAAGAAACACCCGCAGCAAAGCGTCCACCTCCTTTAGGACAGTCTATGTGTTTCCCATGATGCAGACACTGATTTAAAGTCAGCTCAGTTCCTGAGCATCTCACCCCACTCATCACCACATCATCAGCTGAGGCATCCCCCTCCCAGTACCACGTCTCCTGTGAGAAGAAAACAACACAAAAATATATGATAGAGTTGAAAAAAATGATAATAATTATTAAAAAGTTGATTCTGTTTATATTTGTATTGTGTGATGAAATAATTCGTAGCATTTTTGGGGATTTTTAAGTATATTCTATCGTTTTCTACCGATTCTGCAGATGTGTGATGGCACTTCTCCAGTTAGGCTGAACTAATCAAATGGTCTCACCCGCAATGAGGAGTCCTCCTGACTCAGCCTCTTAGCAGGATTTTGCAGACTAAAGGGAAATCCGAAGCAGGAGGGAACTCAGATTTTCCATCATCTCCCAAGAAAGTGGAGAGATTCATGAAAGTGTGAGCTGTGGGAATACTTGATGGTGGAGTGAGGAAGAGGACAGTCATCCATTTGTTAAGTTTAAGGTTGATATCATTTGTTCCATTTAGTGGAGGGGCTTTCCCCCAACATAAATTTATTACTAGACAGAAAAGACTCTCTGGAGAAGCTAACATTCTGTTCTATGATAACAAAAGCTGGGTGTGAATTAGCATTTCTATAAAACTTTTATGACGACTGTGTGTGTATGCTGTGACAAAAGAATATGTTATTATGATGGCTTGGCCTGAAATCCAGACTTGGCACAGAAAGGAGACCTTGCTTGGGTAAATAGCCATCATAAGATCCGATCCAAGTTCCACTAGTAACCCCCCTGCAGATTTCAACTTGCCTCTTCTGATTCACACACATACTTTCTGTTCTTATATCATCTACCATAAATTCCAACCGACTTAAAATAGCGTCTATAAAGACAACAAGGAGGGTTGTTGGTTCAGCTTCCCTGTTATGAGACAAAGGACGTGAGCAGGACAGGAATGCCACACCATGTGGTTTATCATAGAAGGTGTTAAACTTCAAACAAAGATTTTTTTTCCAACAACCCCCTACTGAGTGTCTGCAAATTCATGTGTCAAAGGTTCGACCCCACTGACTTGTATTTTCCACCCACAGTGTGTTTCTAAGGAAGTGACATCTTTGGTTTGCCCTGTGGGGTAAATAAAGCTGAAGCTTATTAATGTCGGCCTCCACTGCCACACACACACACGCACACACACACACACAGACAAATGCACAAATTCACATAGAGGCTTAAACTTGGATTCAGATAAACCTGATAGAATCTATTCTATTTAGCATTTTGCTGTCATTTTCTTACATTTTGAATGATAAAAATTTGAGTGTTGTTGTGTAACGTGAACAAATTCAGCTTAGTGATCAAGTTAAATCTGATTTTTTAGTGACAATATTAAAAGGTAAAAGATGATCAAAGTCATTAGAGAGCTGTTCCAAATTAAGATGCTAAAAGTGCTGCTGAAAAACAGTCAGTGAGTCGGCGTGACAAAATTCAACAACAAACTCTCCGGTAGGGAGTTACCAAAAGACGTTGTATTGAGGCCCACATTTGAATTATGTCTTCTTTAATTAAAACCAGGTATTAAACTGTGTCTCGACTGCATCTCTGGAGACTTTAATAAAATCTAAATTGCCGTTCTAATTGGGTGTAAGTAAAAAGACTCCCTCTTGTCTGTTAATTCCATGTCCATACAGCCAACATTTGTTCTTGTTAATTCTAAAAACCTGGAACTCTCGTTGGCTGAAACTCTTGGTATACTCCTTTCTTACTTAAAAGTTTGGACACAGATTCTTTTGGGATCATCAAATTTAAATGTTTTCCCACAAAGAGTCTTGGGGCAAGCCCATTCGAAGATTAACTATGTTAAGAGAGAAATTTTTCTTTACCTGGAAAGCATGGCTGGCAAAGCCCAGACCAAGTTGTCTGCACACCACCATAGCCTCCATGGTTCCCCAGCTATCACTGCAAACAGTACCCCACACCAAAGAGCCATTCTTCTCCGTCATAACCTCCACCCGGCCTTCGTAAGCATTACGGCCACCATTCAACCGAAGCTGTACCAGAAGAAAATAAACAGATATTTGTCATTATATTGACAGTGACATCGCCAAAAAAATAACAATTTGATTGAGTTACTCACCCTGCTGTTGAAGCCCATGGCAGGAATATTACACTTGACTCCAGCGTCTTCCTCATGGCTGCAGCCAACCGATTCCCGGTTGAAGTAACACTCGGTCAGAGACTTCTCAAATCCAGAGCACTCAACTTCATTCATGTGAACCGGTCCGATACCTGCAAGCAAAAATAATCCAGATTAGAATCCTCTTTCTACTGACTTAAGACAAAACTCACAGCAAGAATGTTTTGAATCATCGTGTATTATGAATCATCATGTTTAATTTTTAAAAGATCCAGCCGGATTGTTAGATTTTACACAATAATTTGAATAAAACTTTTTTGTTCCTTTTGTTCCTGCTTTAAATAGAAAAAGGAGGATCTTCAAAGGTATAAATTTTATTATTGTAGGAATGTTTTAGAGGTAGACATAAACTGTAATAATTTCACAACAAAGGAAATATATTTGCTATAATGAATGAATAAAACGACTCTGAAGATTAGAAAAACAAAAAACAAACAAACTATAAATTATTTCATAAGATGAGTTATTTCATCCTGTTTTGTATCTGCAAGAATCAGACAGAAAAAAACCTCTGTATAAAACTGTTTTTCTGCAGATCGGGGGATTCCCATCTCATGACAGAATGAAACTGAACTACTGCTAAGGTCACTTCACAGACTGAAAAAAGTAACCAATAACACTGATCCAAGTCTGATCCAAAT
The DNA here is from genome assembly GCA_902685375.1 of Neostethus bicornis. NCBI lineage: Eukaryota > Metazoa > Chordata > Actinopteri > Atheriniformes > Phallostethidae > Neostethus > Neostethus bicornis. The sequence continues at coordinate 14,686,425 of LR738557.1, read as the reverse complement.
AAAAAAGAACGACATCTCTGAGCAGATGATGATTGGATTGATTTGGTGCCATTTTTAGATCCAGTGGTCAGCTTGTAAAGAAATATCTCCAACAGATCACTCTGCAACTAAATTCCTTTTATGAAACCCATAAAGCCTGTATTTTCCTCCTTGGAACATTTTGTGCACTCTACTTTTTTCCCTGTAAGCAAAAAAACTTTCTCAAAGACCGTGCAATTCTTTTGGCGTGGTGTGATATCACATTTCACTGAATTGAGTTTTGGCTTATAATAAAACGTCAATGTGCGACTTTATAAATTCTCTAATTCCTATATGTGCTGAGTGGAGGTCTAGAAGTTGTCCAGAGGGAGTTTTTGTTAAAAACATTGTTCTGTCAAGTCTTTATTTGGAAAGTAGAGGTTTTAAAACTGGATGAGTAGCAAACCACTGAACATACTCTCCAGATATAATAAACAGAGATTTAGAGGAATTTATAACATAAACTTTAAAGAAAAATGACTTTTGTCACATTAAGTATTGACCACTACTCAGAAATTTATCTACATCTGTAGACAATCATCTGTGGACCAGTTCAAATTGTTGTTGAGAAAAACAACCAGTAGTTTTAAGAGTCTACTGTCCTTATAAATACTTTTTTACTGGCATCATATTGAATTACATTTGGTTTAATATAGTACAGGTATTTGTAAGTGAGAGTTTATTAGAAAGTTTCGTTTTGTCCTCTGAACCACTTCTCTAACAGGGTTGGTGCCGGATTCATTCCCGGCTGATTTCAGGCAAAAGGCAGGGCACACCCTGAACAGGTTACCAGTCTAATGCGGAGCCACACACAGACAACCATCTACACACACTCATTAGGGGCAATTTTGTAGTGGCCAATAAACCTGACACACATGTTTTTGGGGAGGAAGAAAAAACTGAAGTAAACCCACTCATACAGGGGGAGAACATGCAAACTCCACAGAGAGAGTCTAGTTTTCCAGCCTCGCTTCCACTCCACTCTGGGACCCAAATCCCTGTCCTTCTTGCTGTGAAGCCGTATTACAAGGTGATTAAATAAAAATGCAATGCTCATATCTTTATGCAAAGCAAGGGTTAGCAGTAACTAGTGAGTTAACAAGTAACGAACCAAAGAACAGATACATGAAGGAGGTAAAGACATCTAGTTTGATTTTGCACGGGTTTGACTTAAAAGTCCTTACAAATAGTTTTATTTTAATTCTGGAATGTCATCAAACACGAAAACCTGTAAAGAATTACATTCTCCTACAGTTGTATTTATGTAACATAAAGAAAAAGCTAACTTGAAGGCATCAGTGATGTGATAGATTTAGATAGTTATTCTTTACTGTGAAAAAAAGGAAACTTTCCACATAACGTCTGTAAGTACCTTGTCCCATTCTGGCACCGGTCAGGGCCTCCTTAGCGCTGCCGAATCCCAGCTCACGGCACACCACTGTGGCTGCTTTGATGTTCCAGTTGTCATCGCACACCGTTCCCCACTCACCATTCTTCAGTACCTCCACTCTTCCCTCACCTATCATTGCACCACCTTTTAAGCGAACCAAAGGTTGCTGTAGAAACAAAATCCAGTGTCAGTGAAAAAACTGAGAGCAAGTCAACTTTGAAAAAAACTCTTACAGAATAAAATGATAAAATGGCAGATGAATTCGATTAAATAAAATAGTTAATAGTTTAAATTAAGAAGTAAAAATACACTTCTGAATAACTCATAATAAATTAATGGTTACATTAAAGGATAATACTTTAAACTTTCTTGGAGCTGCACACAACCTGCTTTAGCTAACATTTAATTGTTAGCTACAGCTAACATTTAATTGTATAACCTTAATGATAAGGTTATACAGTCAGGAACATCTTAACTATGCCCAGAGGATAGACAGTCAGTAATCTCAACCACATGTGGTTCTCCCTTAATGAAGGAAGCAAACCTCTTCATTATGGCCATCATTGTTCCTTTTCTTTCTTACTACATTATAACCTGCGCAATTTGAAGACTGTTCTCTAAATCTGATGAGTAAAACCACAACTTACACGTAAATCATTTCAGCTAAAAAGGAGGGAATTCTATCATCTGACCAACCTCTATTCTGTAGGCCTTGCTGAAGCCAGTACTGACACTTGGAGCAAACGCTCGTCCAGGCACACAGCTGACAACTACAGGCATGCCTTTCTCACATGTTTTGTTTCCCTTCATTTCAATCTCTCTTCCCAGTTTGCAATCAGAAAGGTCCGCTTCGTTGCCTGTGCAGTTGACAGAGAAGCCCCAGTAGTTCTTCTTACGTCGTTGTGCCAGCAATCTGAGAAGAAATAAACACAGTGCAATCGAATGCATGACCACATTATGGAGCACGTTGAAGAACAGGACTTTTCTTATACATACAGTACTTTACCTAAAAGAAAAAAATGAAGATTAAAGATTTACTTTAATCACTGAAAGGAATTTCAACAGTAATTTCCTCTGCCGTGAAGAACAATGGAAGTAATGATATTATAAAGTCCTCTACTTGAGTCAAAGGTCATCAAATGTGAGCCAAGGAGAAATTCCCGCAAAAACTGACCAAGAAGGACGACCTAATCAAGAAAAAAAAGCAGGAAATGAACATTCCCACCGCATAGTTCTAGCTATTTATTTATGTGCTGCAGAAGTACCGTGACCAAAATTGGTTTAAATGTGTAAACAATTTGTGGTCAATGAAATGTGAAATGATGGCAGGAAGATTGTGGGATTGAACATGTCCTTAGGTCTCTGTCGTGGAATTTTAACATGTTTTAATGAATTAAACTCAAACTCATCACTATCATAACAAAGTGAAAAACAAAAACAAAAAATCTTAAATGAAAAAGCATGTCGCTGCTTAAAATCATTTTTTTTTAATCTCCTCAAAATAGAAAGTACAAGTTAATAGGAACAATCAAAAAAGAAAATAAGACAGAGAAGCCCAGAAGGGCCGTTGTTACACAATGTTGCATATTTTTTTTCCAGACTGAGACCATCATAAATCTACTAAAACTTCCTCTGGTTACATTTGGCCCTATGTCAAGAATTCACTGTGTAAATACTGTTTATAACCGAAGTAGAAAAGTGGATGAAAGAAAATGTGATGACCAGAATAAAAACTCTTGCTTGTGGAATTGCTCTTCCCACAACTCTGAATTGTTTCAGCTTTTCTAAACAAACTAAAACTCAAAAAATGTTGAAGGGATTTCTCAAGACCACAGTATTTTTTTAACAAAAAGCTAACAAAATTTTCTATTGTGGGATAAAAAGTTTATCTTCTCTTAAAAATGTGAATTTAATTCATGTATAACATAAAATATACACATTATATTCTTATTTCTTAAGAATATATTTGTAATTAAAATGTGACTCAATCATCACTGCTGTCAAACACAACATCTATACTTACTTGTAGGGTCGGACATTGTAGCGTTTCTCGCCAGGAAAGCCGTACATCCCACATATAACCTTGCTGTTCATTTCTGTCCAATCATCATTGCAGATCTGTCTCCACTTGCCACCTTCTTTCACCTCTAGAAAGCCCTCAGTGATAGGAATCCTTTTTCTATGGGAATATGTGGCTCTGATCCTCACATCCTCCACCTGCACTGTCGAACCCTGAAAAGAACGAGAAACATGCTGTCTTTTCTACCAAACACTCCAAAGAGATAGATTCAAGCAAATCAGCGAACAAAGAAAAGTGGAAAATGTTGATTGATAGTGACTTCTGTCGAACCTTGAGCCCCAAGGTTATAAACACAATTCTGTTCATCCTCTTTTGCTTATCCAGGACTGGGGACAACAGACTTAGACAGAAAACCCAGGCTTCGCTCACCCCGGCTGCCCACTCCAGCTCATCCAGGAAGATCCTGAGATGTTCCCTGTACAACTACACGCTGAGTTAGACTATGTCTAACTCAGCGTGTCCGGGGTCTGCCTCTGGGTCTCCTCCCGGTGGGACATGTCCGAAACACCTCACCAGCAAAACATTGGGGAGACATTCCAACTAGATGCCTGAATCATCGCATCTGGCCTTCTCGACCTTGAGGAGCAACGGCTCTACTCCGAGCTCCTCCCGGATGACAGAGCTGTCTATCTCTTAGTGAAAGTACAGCCACCCTGCGGAGGAAGCTCATTTTGACCGCTCATCCACTTGGGGCACGGCCCTGTCTGTGACCGGCGGCGAGCAATTCCTGAGCAAGGACAAGTGATCTCCAATTTGGAGGTGCTGATTTTTTTCTTTCAGTAGCATCAAGTATTTTATCATCTCTGCGGCACTTCAGCATTTACGTAACACAATTATGTAACGAGAAGAAAAACATACAGGCAGACTTCATCTGCCAAAAAAAAAAAAAAAGTTCATTAAAGCAATTCTTTTTCTGTGTAAACATCAAGAGTTGGATTGAAGTTCAACTTGATATATGATCAGTACAATGCTGTTTATGTTTGTCATGTGAGAGAAATAAACCTTGTCAAAGAGAACGAGTACTTGTACTTGTGAATTTTCTCATGGACCAAACAGTTTAAACACATGGTGAGAACACGTTAACTTAAAAAATTACGATGATGGCTCAGTGTTTATTTCACAGGGTGGACGGATTTTTGCAGTCTTAGATGGTGTCCGAAATTGAAGACATTTTATTTGTGAGCAAAACTAAGGGATCTCAAAATCATTTAAAAATACCGGGGGTTTTATTGTTTTCCAGTGAGCTGTTAAGATATAAAATGCACCAATGGAAAAATATGACTTATTTCTGTAAAGAAAAAGAGAATAAATGCCCTTTTAAACTTCAAAACATGTGTCTTAAATTTGGTGAATATCAAAAAATGTGATGTGTTGAAGAAGTAAGAAATGAAAATGTGTTCATCATTAGATTCTGTAATGGAAGAAATTTGAGTTGCTGACTGGTTTGATGGTGGAATGTTTCTGTGGGAGATCTTCCATTTCCTTTGAGGTTATGCAATGTCAGCGGGTCAGGCAATGGGTAAATAACCCTCACAATATGCATTATGTGTCTTGACCATCTCTAAATCAGGAGGGAATAGTAACCTTTGGCCTCCGGGTTTTCTAGCAAAATAGCTAGTAAATCAGCCATTGTTCAAGCTTTTCCATCAGTAAAGCTGCCGTTTGCTCCTGGCAGGGTGGGAAGTTACACTCCAAAAACAACCTGACGATTACTGAACTGTTCAGTGATGCATGAGTGCTGAGCTCAGTCATTTTCTAGAAGCTACTGTCTTTAACAGAGAGCAAAAAAGGCTCCAGGCATGTTTCCAATGATATCAAATAATTGCCCACATGGTGGTTTCCTGGGATGACGTCAGCTTTCGCTTAGATATCTACACTGCAGCTTAGGAGAGTCTAGTGTTGTGGGGGTGACCAAGGTCCACCCACAAGCCACAGTGGTTTGAGTGGGTAAAAACTACTCTTTTATAAAGAGATTCCTGCTGGTCAGAGTATGAGCGAGTATTTTCCATCTACACAGCCATGATCTGAGAGCTGGTGATTTTAACTTCAAGGATGTCTCTCTATTTATCTTTTAGAGTACACAAATAAAGCACAGAAGACCTTTTTTTTGTTTTTTTTTCTTTTTTTTTTTTATAAAAATGTGAAAACTTGCCAAAATAACACACCAAGCAGGTGTGAGGTGAGTATTAAGTTAGATGGATCTGACCGGTGTTGTATTTGGCTCAAGGGGAGGAAACTGGCTGTCTGAATGTGCGAGACCGAAGAGGTCACATGTGCACAGCTGGGAACACTACAGGCGCCAACCACCCTTCCCAAACAGCAAACATAAACCCAGCAGCTAGGTCGAAGATAGTTTTAATCACTTTTACTTCTTTTGAATGTATTTGGCAACAGATTTGTGTAGATAAAACAAGATATGACTTTCTTATTAAAAGTTGAAATAGCTTTACATCAGAGTTTGAAATGTCCATGTTTTGTTCCACACATTAAAACAGGGTGGAAGCGAGAGGTGTTAAATTCATCCTAGACGTGGGTAGACGTCTGCAGCAGTGGATAAATTTAACCTTACTTTTCACTGCCTGTTGTACAAAAAAAAAAAAAAAAGCTTGGTGTGTTTGTTTTAACTGAGCAGAAAATTCTGCATTGCTGATTTGAAAAGGGCCAACTGGTGACCTGCAGAGGGTGTGCCCTGCCTTTTAATTGCTGCCTGCCTGCAGAAAACGGATGAAAAGATATTTGAAACAGGAAGGTAGCTTCCTGTTTGTAATTCTACTTTTCCCTGTCGAAAAGTAATTTTTAGACTATTCACACCCCACCTGGCTCTGAGTTTAGCCCTCTTGCCCATGGTGGCCCAAGAATCAAAAATTTTGCCCGCCTCTGGTCTCTGTGATATGGGAAGACCACATGCTATCCAGCCCCCAAGTACTCCTACACTTTTCTCCTATGGGAGAAACAAGTGGATACTTCCATATCACATGAAGGGAGGCCCCCTTCTTTATATTTCACTTCTAACATCAATCTTTTCCTTTAACGTCCATCATATAAAGTCTATGTACATGGAGTGTAGTGTCATAACATGTGTAGCCCACACACCACCATCAGTTATATAACACACATCTTTTACAGCCATCCTTAAAAGCTGTGTGAACACCAAGATTTACACGTCATATGATCAGAGGAAGTTATTTGTGTTATTAATTGTATTCATGTTCTATGTTTGTTGTCAAGTTCATCTGTTTTACTTTTGTGATTAAATAAGTCCAGACGGGCTGGGTAAAAATTAGTGTGAAACTTCAGATTATAAAACATTCAAACATTTAACAAGCATCAGACTGTAGTTTCAGTAAAAAAAAAAAAAAATTTCTAATGGGTGCCGGCCCTGGACTTGTATTATGAAATAAGCCTTTCACTGAAGCTGACTCATATTAGTCTGCTTCCCTGACTATTTGATCCAGGAATGCACTCTTTCTCATGTCTGTCTTTCAAACAAATGATGTCACTATTGCTGCTTTGGTAGTGACTAAGGGAAAAATGAAAGTTAAAAAAAAGAAAAAAATGAAAGGCCTCGCCACTGAAGTGAGTACCAGTAATTACTAAAATATTTTCCAGGAAGAAAGCAAACTTGTTTTTCTGACTGGGTCTCCCTCATAAGGTATGTGTAAACGTGAGGGGGTGGTCCAGTCACCGTCTGACTAATTTTTCCACTATTTAGCATTTCTTCCAGTTTATCCAGACTGGTGCCTTGTTTTGCTGCACGTGTGCCAGATTCACTTAGGATTATATGAACGAACGCTAACCACGCCTCAGTTAGGAAACACCAATGAAGGGCAGGATGACTTTTAGATCTGACCCACCTCACTTCCCTGCTCAATAGCACACAGTTCCCTAAGTTGACCGGGAACACGATGTACTTTGCATTTGGAATTTCAATTAGAGTCCAATGCTCTCAAAAGACAGACAACTCATCCCTGACAGGTCATACCTTTCTACAACACAACCAGATAGAATGAAGGAGTTTTACTTTTAATGCATACATTTTTTATATTTTATGCAACACACATATGCAACTCAGACATCTAAAATTTTGCAGTTATACCGTTACCGCCAGGTGATAATATTAAATCATAAAGTCAACATTTAAAAGTCTTAGTTCTTAAGTTCCTGGGATTCACAAGGGAGAGCTGAGGTTACCATGAGATCCAGGTGCGGAACATGTGGTGAAGTAGTTTTCTGCTATTCCTGCACTAAAGGAACTGGCCTCAGTTTCATGGCATACAGTAAATCAACCTTTTCTCCCTTCGATCACTGTCCTCCTCATGAGCTTCTTGCATACATTCGGTTGGCTCTGGTTTTCATTTTAGATACGGCAAAGCGTGTAAGGTGTGAATATTTTGGGAGTTAAACTTCACTGCATGAATGAGTCAAGTTATTCCACTGCTGTACTTCGTTAATACAGCTTACATTCCTGTTTTGGCAAATATAAACATGTTTAATGATCTCTCAGAACAGGACAGCTGTATTTGTTTGTTGGTTGATTTTTAAAATGATTATTATTTCTGCTATTTTTTATGGTTTACTATTTTTGTCTTAAATTGGATCTTTTCCACCACTATCACTGGTTTGTGATCAATTTGTGAACTGTAAAAATCAAAGGCATTTAATTTGATTTTTTTTTTCTTTGGCTCATGAGGACGGGATTACATAAGAAGAAGACCAGTGCCAACTTTTTGGAAACCACAACAGATCATCTTGTAGTGGTCTAAATGAAGTCGTTACACTCTAAACTGAGTTGCTCACCAAGTCTTAATTTATTTAAGCTGAACAAAAGAGCTATAATAGCTTAGGACCCTTTTAAAGCTTTGTGTCATGACTTCCATCGACTGCCACCCAACATTAGTCACTAACTTATGCCGCCGCAGGATTTACAACAAACGCTAATAAACCTAACACTGTGATGTGGTGGGGGATGCTGAAATAATCATCTTTATTTACGACAATGCTTTACGAAAAGAAGAATGTACTTTCACTGGAGGTTGTTGAATAACCAGGAGGCAGACAAATGGTATTTGTAGACCACCTTTAGGACAACGACTTCCACCAAACAAAAAAAAAAACCTTGGAGGTCCATAAAGAATTAAAACATTAACCAGAGGTAAGAATGTCCAACGGAGGCTTTGAAATTACAATACATAAAAACTACTGAAGCTCAAAATGTAACTGAAAACACTAAACAGTTTTCTCTACTACCAAGAGGCAGTGAACTTTTCTCCATCAGAACAATTTATTAGTTTGTTGGTCCTCTTGGGGTCATGCACGTGCATCTATCTTATTTTGCGCAGTCTTCTTTTTCTTCTTTCGGCATTTTCCTTCGGGAGTCGCTACAGCAAGTCAGTTTCTTCCATTTACCCTATCTGCTGCATCTTCTTCGGTCACGCCAACTATCTTCATGTCTTCCTTCACTGTGAACTTCCATGAACTTCCTCTTTGGCCTTCCTCTAGTCCTCTTCTGTGGTTCCAAACCCAGTATCCTTCTTCCGATGCACTCTCTCTCCTCTGCTCATGTCCAAACCATCTCAGTCTGGCCTCTCTGACTTTATCTCCAAAACCTCTAACATGTGCTGTTCCTCTGATACGATCATTTCTAATCCTGTCCATCCTGGTCACTCCCAGAGAGATCCTCAGCATCTTCATCTCTGCTACCTCCATCTCTGTTTCCTGTCTTTTCCTCAGTGCCACTGTCTCTAGACCAAACAGCATGGCTGGTCTCACCATGGTTTTGTACACTTTCCCTTTCATTTTAGCTGAAACTCTTAATTATAGCTGAAAATCTTATTTTGCGCAGTAAAGACTGATATAATTAAAAGCACAAATTTGGTTTAAGTCATAACTTAGATAAACAATCTCCATCATGTTAGACAAGAAAGATTGTAAAACAAAGTTATTGCATTATGTTTAATAATTCATTTATGATCAATTATGCAGGATTTCCTGTTTGACCTTCTCCTAGTGCTTGAACTGCAAAGCATGTAACACCAATGTTCCAGACTGGTACAAAATGCTGATTCATGCCGTGAATGAACAGATCAGAGAAACAGGGCGGCTCATTGCCAGTGTCGGTTCATGTACAGTTTAAAAGGTGTTGCTTCACCCCTTCATACTCTGCTGTGACTTAAAAGGATTCAACTTGACCACAGAAATATTTGCTGGGTGGAGGACTAAAGTGCAGCAACACCCTAAATACACAAGGCAAATACAGAACACAAGTTTTACCTACACACACACACACACACACACAAACACACACACACATATGCACACACACAGCTAGTGAACATGACAAATCATTAAAAAGTTTTCAGCATCTTAGTTTTTAATTTCATATTTATCCAACTCCTCCTTTCCCAGAGGCTAAACTAAGAAGAAGAAAGATTTAAATCAAGTTAAATATTTACTGCTTTGGCTTCTGTAGAGTCAGAGCAAAGCAGCCAACAAACTTCTAGTATGAACAAATAAAAAGCTGTGGTAAGATTGCTCCGGCTGTGCCAGACAAACTCTTTAATGTGTTTTAAATGAAAACCCCTGTATGTCTGCATCTTTTAATAACTTGTTTTCTTACAAGTTGAAGGAACCCTTCATTTTCCTGTTCTGTTCACACTGTCACGTTCACAGTACAGCTCTAACTTTCCATCCGGATCGGAGGCGTTGGCTGAGGCCAGACGGGATAGTATTCCTGTTCTCTGAGTCATCTTTATAATCTCTCTGACTGGTTCTAATGTCGGAAATAATTGACTACTAATATAGAAGTGTGGTGGAGTCATTACAACATCTCAGAGCTTATCATTACTTAGAACACTGTCTGGAACATTTTGTATGAAGAAAGTCATGCATGTCAACTCATGGCAAACTGCTTCAAACCAAATCAACAAATAAAAAAGGGTATAATGAGCTCACTCTTTTAAACCTCTGAATTTACAAAGTATTAAGAACTCTGGCTAAATCCACTTGACTGGTGTAGTGTGTGTTTCCAAGTATTTTATGTATTTTTAAAGAATTTTATTGCATTTGTATGAAGCAATACAATCCCATCGGGAAGAATGAAAGGACTTGCAGAAAATTTCACACTTTGGAGAAATTCCACTGTGAAAAGATTATTCTTTTATCTAAAGGCTGTTCACTGCTCATTTTTCACAGAACATCTGCTCTGTAACATGCAAGTACTTGAACTATTAGCAGATGTTTTTGGGGTTTTAATAATTTTTTTGGTGCCATTATTATGATGAGCGTACTCATCCATATGAAATTACCTCATCAGCTGCCTGGTTCCGAATGAACTTGAAGCCTGGAATGCGCTTCTGGGTACAAACCACCCCGACATCTTCTGAGTGTTTGCAGTCAGAGACTCCAAAACCATTGGACTGGCACTGAGCGAGACTCTTCTCTCCTCCTGTGCAATGCACATTGTCCAGCCAAATCCGACCTGGAACCAAAGAAAGAAAAATGGACATGACATAAAAGTTAGTTTCATGCTCTTTTTTATTAAAATGAAATTTAAAAATGTATTTATTGCTTCTTTGAATAAAATCATCACTTTTTCCACTGACCAAAAACTTTTATTACCACAAAATGGTTTGTATTTTGCCACACTTTAACTAAGCAGATTATTATGTGATTTTATGGGGAAAATATATTGGCTAGTCCTTAAATTTGAAAAAGTTTGTTCAAACGGTATTAGTCATACCAAAAAAAATGCTAGAGCAATAAAATGAATGAACATTGGTTATTTTTCTACAATTCTATGACCCGTTTGTGATTTTTTTTTTTTTTTTTGTCCAAAAGTACATCTGAAAAAATCCTTTTCAAAATCTCATTTGTTTGACTGCAAGATTCACCCTTCCAACAAACCTAAATCATTCCCATCAAATTTTTAAAGCACCTATTTAGCATAAAAAACACAGATGGGGAAGTCGTTGACCACTTTCAGTTTAAGCTTTGAGTCTAATCCAACAACATAAAATCTAGTAGGTGAGGCAAGAAACCAACAGACATAGAGATGCGTTTGCTCTCCCTTCAGCCAAAACCTGGCTCTTAAATGTTGTCACGGCTGAAGAACATCATCTGCTTCCCAGCTGTCTGGTCTGATGCAGCCGAGAGGGAAACAATATAATTGTGGTCATGGAAATCTCCAAAGTGGGATTCATCATTCTGGAAGTCTCTACATGTTAGTGAGGAAACATTGTGAACATACCAGGTACATGACAGCATGTTATCCAGTCACGTAGCCTTCTCTTTAGCAAAACCTAAAACCCTCTTGGTCCACTGGGACACATAACTTTTCATAGTCAACTTTTCTTACCAATTGAAAAAAAATGTAGGAAACAGTTTCCTAACATGACAGAAATAAAACAGACTTTAAAGTTGTAATTTACTATGATAATAGCATGTACTGTGATTAAATTTCTAAAAATAAAAAGGACAGAAAACATTCCAAAACAGGTGCCCAAATACTTGTAACATGCTTCTATTTTCAATTGGAAGCATTTGTTGAACGCCTTCAACAACAATGAATCCCAATAAAGAAAAATCATGTTGATCGTATTTTACAATTTTATGTCTTCATCTCTACAACAAAACATTTTAATTCACTTCCACTCACAAAAGCAGTTTAGTGCTACTAATTATTTTAACAACATCCTTCCTCTTTTACGCCACCTAAATATTGTAATTATAGACGACAAAACTGTCCTCTGTCACTACCATAAAATAAAAATCCTGTCAGCCATCTGAAATGTTCTTTTAACAAACTGTTAAAGGAGATCAAGATGCTAAAATATTGTACATATTTGCTTGTCTTGGTCTTTACGGTGATCCAGTGCTACGATGTAACGTCTTTTTAATTGCTTCACATAAGAAGAAAGACTCAATGTATGGGATCCCTGCACTAACCACCATTTTCATGACAGATCCTGTGCTTTAAGAAGATAATTGGAAAGCAGGCAACTTCACTTTTGAAGTGGCTAGCAGCATGTGGCCAATCAAGAAAGAAAACATGTGGCATTAACAAGAGGCACAGACTGAACGTTACCGATGTACGGTCACAACCATCGGCAACAAAGTTGGGATTGTCATCCGTTTGAACAGCAATGACGTAAACCTTGCACCAAAAAAGGAGCCAAAAAAGGTGGTGAGATTATGTCTGTGTATGTCTAGTTTACACGTTCCCAGTCGTTCCCTACTCCAACCTCCCTGGTTTTTTCTGGTTCAGATATAATGAGAAACACAGGCAGTTACGAGATGAAAAAGCCAGACAAAAAACCCTGCACCCCTTTCAAGGATTTCCATGGAACATATGGTCCTGTCTGGACTGATATACAGTATGTGGTTGGGCTCCCAACAGATCACCCACATTAACATCCTATAACCCAAACCTCAGTTCCTAAACAGCTGTTTTAAGCATTTGTAGTTGAACTTGGGGAGGTTTTGATTAAATAAAATGTAGTAAAGGGGCCAAAGGACACTTTTTTTCTCACCTTCTCCTTTTCCATACTTGGCAGACGGTGACCAAGAGCTAGCATCCATGAAGCCCAGCTGTCTGCAGACTACTTGGGCAGCGTAGATGGAGAAGTCATCATCACACACTGTACCCCACTCGCCATTGTAGTAAACTTCTACTCTTCCCTCATAGTGTTTCCTTTTCTCCCCAGCGAGACGGAGCTGGATTACAGAGTCTGACTGAGCATGGCATACCCACATGTTCAGAAAGGTGGACAAGAGACAGCAAAAGACAAGAGGGTGCAACATTTTGCAAAAAAGGATGGAGGACATAAATGATCTGCAGGGAGAGAAAAACACAAACATGTTTTCATTAGTCACATGACACAAAACTGCACTACTTTCAAATCGTTTTTTTAAATTTCCTCCATCTATTTTCTGAAACATTTCTTCCAACAGTGAGTTGTATGAGTGCTGGAGCTCTTCTTGGCCACTGGTTTTTGATTACAAAGTATTAAGCTGAGGGCTCAGTGTGAACTTAAGAAGGAAAGACAGACAATAATTTGCTTTGTTCCACACGTGGCCAAACTATCTTAAGAATAATCTGAGTTATTGTGAAAACTTGGATGGTAATTAGAGTTAAATCTGAAAATGTCTGCAAGACCACAAATTTAGAAAGAGAATTCTGCAGTTTTACAGGATGTTAAACAAACAGCAAATGTGCAATTCGCCAAGTGAGACTACAGGTATTTGGCGAGGTTTAGCCATGAAATATAAACTGCAAAGCCTCTCTTTTGATGGGATAATGGGAAGCTCCTGCAGGAAAAGGTGCTCCCACGACCATTTATCAGTAGATCTAAGCCTGGAGGTTCCTGTAAACCCTATGAACTGAAGTTGGATCTTATCTCCAGTTTTTAAAACAATCCCAAGTGGTGTCATTGATGAAATTTAAAGCCTTTAGAGAAAGTGAAGAAAAGGAAGAGAAAGTCAAACATAGAAGACCCCCTCATCATCTTGCTAGTGTAGAATGAAGGGGGCATTTTCTGAGATGACCTCATCTAACTGGCCAAAAAAGTGCAGACGGTTAAATAAACACCTCTGGAGTATAGAGATGATAAGTCCAGCCTTGTCTGAGAAGGAACAAGAGAAGCCAAATGAAACATGTGGTATGTCTTTCCTAAAGAAATTTAGCTCCACTGAAATCAGGACAGAAAGTTTTATTCAGTGAATCTCATGCCAAGCAAAAAGTTTTACTGGAGAGGCTTAACATAAAAACACTTTATTTAGTTTGTTAAAATTTCAGACATAGTTCCTGCAGTTAATACATAAGAAATCAATAAAGATGTGAAAGAAGAACATATAAACAATTTTACGAAAAGAGAATGTTTTTGCTGTTAGTTTTTTGGAGTTAAGCTGTAGTAAGAATGGACATCTGAACTCTTCCATACTTTTAACATTTAATAAACCTTCTTAAGCAATCAGAGCTTAATGTAACTGAGTAATTTGATAAATGAAATCAAATCTAACTTTAGAAATCACACCATTTGTTTTAATCAAACTAATGATGTTACACATTAATGCACACGCCAACATCCAGCCAATAAAAAGAGGTTGAATAAGAAAAGTCTTACCAGAGAAAAGTACAGATGTATAAGAAGTTTCCAGAATGTTGCAGATAAGTTTGGAGATTTTGCTTCTTTGTTCCTTAAATACTTTTTTCTGGATTCCCCCTCACAGCTGGCTGCTGTGCTGCCCTCCCACTCCTCACCAAGGAGACCAAACAACCAATCAGAAACCCCCTCAGCAACAAAATTCCTGAAAAGAAAAATCATCCTAATCAAATCTAACTAATCATCAGCTTCCTTGGGGCACAGTGTAGACATGCCTCCAATAATTCAATTTCTGTTTTGGTGGTTTGAAGTGTCAAATTAATTAAGGTTTTTCATCATGCTGATTCTTGGCATCAGCCAGGAAAAATGTACTTTTATTTAAAATATCTTGGGCTTTTTTAGCAAAATGGAAAAAAATGAAGAAATTCATGCTGAAAATATGAAAGAAACCAATAATTCTCTGGTTTGAGTCAGCAAACAAAATGATCCCACATGATTTTTTAAGTGCTCCATTTGTAGAAGAAAACAAAATATATTTTAAATTGTGTGACCAGTGTTTTGGAAAACTGGTTCTTCTCTCCACTTCACCAAGTGGAAAAAAGATCAATCAAACATTAGTATGAGAAAAATACAAATTGTATAATGAACTAAACCAAATTCAGCACAAATGTCGTGAGATGCATCAATAAAATGTGTAAACTATGAATGAAAAGGTTTTTAAAGCCTGCAAAAAATTAAGTGATAATTTTGATTAAAGTGGAAATGAGTACACAGTGACCTCACAACAAGAAGGTCAGAGTTCTAGTCCCTGGGGGACAAAGCTTTCTGTGTGGAGTTTGCATGTTCTCCTGATTTCTGTGTAGGTCTTCCTGTTACCCCAGTTTCCTTCCACCCTCCAAAAACATGCATGTTAGGTTGATGGGCTACTATGAAATTGTTCCAAAGGAGTGTGTGTGTGGCCCCACGATAGACTGGCAACCTGTTCAGGATGTACCCTGTATCTCGCCTGAAATCAGCTGGGATTTTTATGCATTCAAAAATCTAAGAACACTTCTTTTGTATAATGAGTTCATAAAAAAAAAAAAAAAAAAGAAAGAAAAAAAAAAATCACTGAGTCTCCTTCACACCTTCCGTTCCGTCAACTTCTGCTTATCCGGGGCCGGGTCGCGGGGGTAACAGGCTCAGATGGGAAGCCTCTCTCACCACAGCTGCATCCTCTAGTTCACCTGGTAGGATTCCGAGTCATTCCCAGACCAGTAGTGAGACAGTCTCTCCAGCGGTCTGGGGTCTGCCTCTTGGTCTCCTCCCGGTGGGACGTGCCCGAAACACCTCACCAGCGAGGTGCTCGGGGGGCATTCTGACCAGATGCTCGAACCACCCCATCTGGCTTCTCTCGATCTGGAGAAGGAGCAGCTCTACCTCCTCCACCTGTATTAACAGGTGTGTTACCAAATAATAAACTGAATCAGTTGATGTAACAATTTATTCAGGAATGCACAAAATATACCAATAAACATTTAATCTGAGCCGACAAAATTGTTGCTTTGTACAAATACCAGATTGTGCCTGAACGCTCGTTTTTATACAACTATAAAATACACACATTTCAAATAATGTGATAGATCATTTAAAAATGATAGATTTGCATTGAAAAGAAGCTTGACATCAGTTTAACAACAGCAACAGCAAAGTCAGATCATATAGTTATATTTACAAATGTATGTATGGGTCAATTTTATATGCATAAACTGATATGACATGTATGTGTATAAAGTCAATGCCACACGTCAGGGCTTGTTCTTATGCTGGATATGAAATTACACAAGGACCCTCGTTTTCCATTTGATAGTCCACCCACACATGATGTGAAAAAATTAACACCAATTGAACTAATTTGCAAAGTTTAGATCATTTAAAAAAATGCGTTAAATACTACATTTTGGCAACAATTTTCAACCAGATGTTAGAAAAAACCCCCACCAAAACAAGCAACATCTTTGCTTTTACCACAAAAAAATTACAACAATTCAAAAGTATTTATATGCAATTTTTTAACACTCAAATGCAGAATACTGTAAAGATGGCACATGGTTAATGATTAAAATAATTAAATAAAAAAGCTTTTACACAGTTGAATGTAAAATAGACTTTTTTTGTGCTTCTTACCGGCTTCTGGCAGACGTCAACCATCTCAGCTTTTAAAACAAGAGAAAATGTAAAAGTTCCCAAACTTTAAAAGAAGCTACAAATAATATATCATAAGAATTTTGATGAAAATGAGAAAGCTATTCCTGTAGAATAGTTGTAGGCACTCAGAAAAAAAGTGTTTTATGCAAACCTAACTTTTAACAGTTTAACAAAAAAAAGCTTAGCACTTAAGGTTAAAGCAAATATTGAGCTGAAGATGGATAAAGATATCCTTCAAATTAATAAAATATTCTTCATGGTTTAATGTACTTTTATAAATTGAACAACTTCTGCCAATAATGTTACATGTCAATCTGGAAAATAAAATAATAAATCAAGTGCAAGAAAAGCCAATATACATGAACAAATGTATGTTCAATTAGTCAGATGTACTGTACACCAATAGAGTGCTTGAGTCTGTGCTTTACATCAGAAGAAGTTGTGCAGAAAGAAAAACAAGGCAAACTGCTCTTAGAAAAACACCTCTCATTCCGTTCCCAGCTTAGCGATGAGTTCATCACAGATTTTGGTGAGCTCCTCAATTTCCTGATTCTGTAAGAAGCAAACAAGAACAGAAGGAATGATTGACAAAACTGAAGCATTTCAAATGATGATTCTTTGTCTTTAGAGCTTTAGTGCACACACTCTTGTTTTAGTGGGTGCAATGCTGGCCTCTTGTGTTAAGATCAGGACCAGTACTTTGGCCGTTAATGTAGAATGCAATGAAAAAAATTACTGAACTTGTATAAAGAAATAATTAAAAGAATGCATTTAGAAATACATTTTTTTTCATCTCAAGTGACAGAAGTTTGTTAGCATGCTCTAACTAAACTCAAGAATTAATATCATAGCTTTCTGACCTTCTGCAGAACAGCTCTTTCAAGTGACTCCACTTTCATTTGCTCCTTCCTCAGACTTGCATTGAGAGCCACACTCTCAGCATTGGCCTTACTGCGGACCTGAGCTATCTCCTCATTAGCTCTGGTAAAATAAAAGTCAAAGAAACACAGCATAAAAAAGCCATTCAGTTTTTTTAGGGTGTATTTCTGACAACTTCCAGAGAGTGAATCTTACTTGTCCAGTTTTTCCTCTGCATGGATTTTCAAGGTTTGGTATCGTTGTTCCTCCTGCTTAATACGCATCAGATAGTCTTGTGCACACTTTTTCAGCACCTCTTCATTCTGCCACATGTAAAGCATTAGAAGAATGTGCCATTTACATAAAAACACACATTGTGTGTGATTCATACAAACCTTCTTAAAGCCCTCTAAGACTCCCTTCATGTTCTCGTATCTCCTGAAGAGATCAGCAAAGGAACGCTCCACTGAGCTGAGGTCAGCTAGAGCCTGATCTCGTTCTAAAGTCAGCTGCCTGACCGATTTACTGCAAGAAAGGCTTTTCTGCTGCTGTTCATCTTCTGCAAGTAGAAAATTGAGAAATTCACAAGATAAAACTTTAAGATGCATGTGGGTTATTAAAGAGAACAGTCATTGTTTTCATCAACAGATCAGGACAAATCACTGTACAGATGTTATCTCAAGCATAAACGAAAGGTTTGACAAGATTTTGAATTCCTGCAGAAATAGGTTGTTTGACTTAGTGTACTCAGAAACCTGAATACGGCATGACTTACTGTTTGGATTTTCTGAAACCCAAAGTTAAGGTTAACAAAGGGGCAGATGAAAGGTTAACAAATGGAGTCCGGAAGTCAAGGTTGTAGAGGCTTGGTATGAAAACACAGGTTATAATTTTTTTTTTTTGCACATCATCAAGCTTTAAAAATAACACCTAATAAAATTAAAATGATGGTGGTGACAACTTAAGTTCAAAAGAAATTGCTCCTTTCTTGGTCTGAACATCTTACAAATACTGTATCTACAAATCAAAACAACCACAAAAATATGATAACTTCGTTTTGTCTTCTAAACCAATTATTCCTGTCAGGGATCGCACCCCTTCTGCTGATTTCAGGCGAGACGCAGGATACACCCTAAACAGGTCACCAGTCTGTCGCGGGGCCACACACACAGACAACCAGCCACATGCACACACGCATTCCTAGGGGCAATTTCATAGCGGCCAATTAACCTAACATGCATGCTTTTGGGTAGTGGGAGAAAATCCATGTATACACCAGGAGAACATGGGAAGTGGCTCACTCCCACTCCAAGACTCAAATCCCAACCTTCTTGCTGTGAGGCAACTGTGCAAACGACTGTACCACCGTGCAGTCACTATGATAACTTGTGTGATATTAAAAAATTGTGTGAAGCATTTTCTTTGAAAGAATTATTGTTGAGTCTTGGAGTTACGGCAGCAACAAAAAATACACACCATTTATAAACACATTCCCAACTCTGAAATATAATATTGCAATCCAGCATGTGGAGAAAACCACCACCAGGTGGAAGCATCTTACCGATCATCTGAGCAACTGTTTTCTCATATTCAGCCACTATCTTTCTGTGGAAAAAAAAAGAAACATTTTGTGTCAACATTATTCATAATTTCATACATTTTTGCAACCTATGAAACTACAATGTTCATACCTCATCTCCATAACTTCTGTTCTGCTCTCCTCACACTTTTTCTTCCACTCATTGACCTCAATCTCCTTGGTTATAATCTGTTGGATGTGAATAAAAAGTTCAAGCATCTGTGTGACTTCATATAACAATGTAAAAGTTTGTTTTTATGTGCCTAACCCTCTCATATGTGTGTGAAGCAGGGACATACCTCCTCCCTGATGAGGGTCAGCACTGCAGCTTTGTCCATCTCACTCAGAGGAAGGCCGTCCTGCGACTGATCTGTACCAGGAATTTCACTGCTGCTCATCTTTCCTTTTTGGTTCATGGATATCTCACTCTTTTGGAAACAACAAAGACAACTGTGTGCTGAAACATGAATGCACGTTACATTTATATTTTTCAAGCAAACTGTGTGACAAATCAATCTGCTCATTTCAGACATTTGTTCTCATCACAAGATGCCTGTGAGGGTAAAAATAGAAAAGAAGAAATCATACACAATTTGTTTAGCCTGATGAATAAAGTTAAACCACTGTTCTATTAAAAAACAGAGGAAGAAATGGAGCATTTGGTATCATCTGGGACTCAGAAATAATCAAAGAAGTTTGCAAAATGACAGAAAATGAAATGTAAATATGAATCATTCAATACACTTACATCATCTTTCAGAGAAAAGGTGTCTTTTTCTTCTGCGATCTGGATTTCAGGACCTTTGACCAGATAAAGATAAAATGAACAAAAAAATACCCAACTGTAAATGTTTCTCTTTTATCAAGTTTAAAACTGTAGTGTGACACCCTCTGTTTTTCAGGTTTTTTTTTAATTATCTCAGCTGCTGGACTTTGGTGGCGGCTCAATGGAGGACTGGCCTGATGAGGTCATCTACTTGCCACTTGGGTGTTTAAGACCAAGGCTGAGCTCAAAACTTTTTCAGTTCTTCAGCAATAATCTTTGTGGTGATACTGTAACTGATCCTACGAACTATCGCCTGTTGTTTTCCAGAACTCTTCAGCCCCCGTACTCCAGAGTTCGTCTAGTTCTAGCTGATTCATATCCACTTCCATGTGAACACTTTTTGTTATTCAATAAATTTGCTTTCCCCACTTCCTTGTGGACACCATTAGTTATTTAATAAACCGTATTTTTGTCTGGATCTCTTTCCTCCCCTGATCCATAACAAAAGCCAACATAACGTCCAAAATCAAACTCTCAATGTATCTATAAATGAACCAAACTTTTCCTGTGCTCTCTCAAAGGTCAAATACACAGCTATGAGGAGCGTTGTCTTTCCACATTTCTTGTATCCAGGTCAAAATTTTGCTGAATTTGCAAGGCCCTTTTTTTCTCTATCTTTTCAGCAACAACAGTAAAGAAAAATATTAGTGCTTTCCTGTACTTTTACTATTTAACACAACAACTTTGTTTTCCATTCTTAATATGTTTTTTAACAAGTTCCTCATGAACTTCACTTCCTCAGAGATGTTAAATGGTAAATGCACTCTACTTATATTGCACTTTTCTCCCTGCTTTGGTACTCAAAGCGCTTTACATGATAGCTCACATTCACACACATTCATACTGATGATGGAAGCTGCCATTCAAGGTGCAAATCACCATTAGCCGCAATTGGGAGTTCCGTGTCTTTGCTCAAGGACACCTTAGCATGAACTCCAGGCAGGGATTAAACAGGCGACCCTCTGATTACAGGACAGTCACCCTACCCAATGAGCCATACTTCCCCAATGACATTTCATCATTAATTCCCATGCAGCATCATATCTGCCAACATCATCTACTGTATGTTCCAACTCACCATCCACAACCAATGGTTGTTTCTTCATGGATGTTTTTAGACACTCAGGTTCATCCATGTCCTCTTGATTCTCTGTGTTTTGGCCCAAAATGCAAGTAGAAGCCAGTTTCTCCTCATCTGTGGCATGATGAACCCGCTGATTGATCTCTGGAGTTTGAGCCACCACTTCCTCTTCTTCCTGAACAAGAGAAATCATACTCGGATTTTGGTTTTTACTCGAAGAATGAGTCATGTTTTGTATGACAACAATGCAAAAAGTTTCTGACAAGTGATTTTAAACCATGCCAAGTTTAGTGCACCTAAATCTATACGTCTAGCAGATAAAAGAAGGAACATTGTTAAAAACATGAGACCAGCAGACTAATATGAGGCTGCAGAGTGATAAGTCAAAGACTTGTCACCACGCCAACACCGCTACAGAACTAGAACCACTGCTGGTATCTCGCGTGTCTGTGTACATGCTGAGGCTTAGATACTGGACAGCTGCTGAATAATGCACATTGCAGTATCAGTGCACCAAGGTGAAACGTTTTAGCAAGTCCTAATGTCACAAAGACAGAAAATACCTGATTGCTCACATCCAGGACTGAAGATTGAGTTTCATCGTATTTCTGGGCTTTACAAGTGGTCCTGCAAAATAAGCACATGGCAAAATAAAAGGACGAGCAGTTGTTTTGCAGCAGAGTTAAAGTTAGAAACTAATTTTGTAACCATTTATTAAGTATTTATTCACCATGCTTGGTACCAACTATTGATTAAAGGTGTATTACAACAACTTTTGGAGGAAATTAAAAGGCCAGCTTGATAGCTAGCTTATGATCTTGTTAGCAGAAGAAAAACCAAAGATGTTTCTCATATTTTTCTTTTGCTTTAATTCGTCCTGATACATTGTTGTCATGGTGTGAGCATAATGAGATGCTAGTGTGCATGAAAGAAAGAGAGCTTCAGTAGTGAGAGTACTTACAACAGAAAACAGAGAAACTTGGCTTGTTCAGATGTCCTGAAGCCGATAGTGGTAGATAAACAAAAACAGAAGGGTTGACATTTGCAGAACAGACAGTGAGAGGAAAGATGGAGCATGAAAGGGTTAAAGCAAGGACACAACACAGGAAAACAGAGAATGAGTGAGTGAATTAATGCATCAGCTTGTTAGATATTTAGTAGATCATTTGAAGTTTGAACATAAGCCGAAGCTGCAGACAGACCTAGAACAGCCAAAACTAGTCCAACTGCTGCAGCTGTGAGCCCATTAACAGCCTATATATAAAACTGGTCACATAAACACTTGGTATGCACTGTTAGGTGTTTGATGTGTTTTCAGTAAGAATAAAGATGTTAGAGTGCTCACATTCAGCTCAAGTAACAGCAACTTAAACCCCAAAAATCAAATGATAGAAAATGTAACATCCCTGAAATAAAGACTCTTCAAGACCTATGAAGATACTTACGTGGTTGTCCTATCTTTGCTTTTCTTCGGGATTTGTCTGATTTTCTTCTCCCCTGTAGCCTGCCTCGCTTTTGGTTTGATTTCATCTTTAACTTTTGTTTCAGACAGAGAGGTGCTGCAGGTTGAATCCTCGATGCCCAGGGATTTAGATGATTTAAAAGGGTCAACAGAATCATCAAAGTGATCTGGATCAAAACTGTAGGAACCTTTGGGCAGCACAGGAGAGCTACTCATTTTGCTGTTGCCACCAAACGGATTGAAGTTTGGGTCGTCCCATTGACTCGGGTCAAAGTTGTATGTTCCACTCTTAGAAATAGGAACGTCATCCAGGTTCATTGGTACAGTGGAGTCTTTTTCTATTGGCTCTTCAGCTGGCTGTGAAGTATACTTTAAGAGGGGTTCTTGTTGTGATTCTGAAACTGAGAGTTCTGGTGCTGGTTTACAGGGTGAGTCTGATTCTTTGCCCTTCAATATTTTTGAAGATTTGCTGACTGACTTTTTCAGGCCTGACCTTTTTGGAATGGGTTTGGTAACTAATTCATCATCTTTTGTTCCTGATGACCCATCCATCATTTCAGAGTCAACTTGTGCTGTCATGTTCGTTTTGCAAACAGGCAAAGAGGCACCAAGTGGCTCTAGCCTGGGGAGGGAACTTGGACCACATGCTGGAGGAGAGTTCTGGATTTTAGATCCACCACTGACGAAAGGGTTGAAACTATCATCCAAGTTGTCGAGGTCAAAGTTGTACGCTGCCTTGGGAACAGGAAGTTCTTGTTCATCGAGGTCTTCTGCCTTCAATTTCAGAGATTGTGGTTTGGACTTGCTGGTTTGAGATTTTCTTGTGAGTTGTTTATGATTGGAGAGGTCATTGTCCTGTTCATCAAGTTCGGCCAAAGGCTTTTCCTCTGAAAGCTCTGAAGTAGAAAATCTTGTACTTTCTTTGTTTTGTATGAAATCTGAATTTGCAGAGGGAACAGGATATGAATCAACAGCACATGCGTCATCTGTGTCTTGGTGTAACTGAGAAAAATGAGTTTGGGGTTGAGAAACTTCTTTCATAGAGAAACATTCAGAGGAAGGTAAAGAGTTTAGGTCTTCTTGAGTGTGCTGGACTTGTTCCTCTACATTTTGAACATTTATTTGAAGAGAACCACTCATGGGGACTGCAGGTTCATCTTGACCCATGCTGGAGCAGAACAAAGTATTCTGGTCCCCAACAGAAGCTGTCACTATCAACTTCTCCTCCTGCTCCAGATCTAGAAACAAAAAATATTGCATTAAATACAAATAAATTAAAACTTATAAATAATATCACCAACAATAGACTCCTGTTGCTAGTCAGAGTCTCTCCAATCATGTCCTAACACAGATGTAGAAGAAATCTGATTGGTTCTCATGTTGAAGGTTAGTCACGAGCCAACTGTGCAAGTTCCTGCTGTTGCCATGGTGAAGCTTTATTACTGAAGGGTCAGAATTATGTGTTTGAAAATACAAAGCAGGCATGATGTGTCTTGTATTGTTTGTTGTGGGTGTTGTGGGGCGCTGCTGTGCTGCTGCAGGCATTATTTTATCATGACAGCATATTTTAGTATGTGTGTCATAATTGTCGTATTGATTCAGCATCATGTTGCCAGGAGACTGAACCTCAACAAGCTTCTACACTTCCAGTCTTATTATAATTTAACATTTAAACGTACTATTAAAAGCATGCCCTAATTCAAGTATACTGTCATTACTACTGCCATAAACATGTTAGTGAGACAATGAAATGTACTATAATGGGGGAAGAACGCACTCAACTTGCAGCCTGGTGATGACAAGAAACAGTCACTATGAGAAGTCAAAGTTTATGCTCTTTTATTTTAATCAAAAGTGCAACTATCAACAATATAACATGATCATAATCTTATTTACATGAATGGACACAAGTAAATTGAAATCTTTTGATTTGATTTTTCTCTATTTGAATAACAATTGCCACAAAACCAACAAAAACTCTTCAAAAACTGAGCTGACATTGCTTTGTTTGGTCTTGCCCCGTCCTGACCTCCAGCAGTGACCAGTGAAAGCAGAACAAACCAAAGCTTTTTGTTAGACCTGTTGAATTCCAGGCTAAAGGTCATTCCCACACTGCAAGTGACTCCTCCTCTCTCAGAATCAATCAACATCATCAGTTCACCAAAAATGATCACACCCAAAACGGTGCGCATAGCAGTCTGCATACCAAGCGTGCAGAACATATTTTGCTGATAAGGCAAAGATCACCTGCACTGAGACACAACGTTTTCTGTCCTTTCAACTTAAAATTTAAATGTTAAAATTTGGACAATTTGTGCCCAAAGTTGCAAAATTGCAGGTGGATTCTTGAAGCTTGACAGCTGCTGCTTATTAATGGCAAATTTAATGAACCCTGCACGCTGTGCAGATGTTCATGCTATACTCATATTGAGACATTTTTAAACCTCTCATACTTAATCTAGGATCAAAATATATCATAATTTTTGGCAAATTACATGTCTAAGAAAAATGTATTTTTAAGGGACAGCAACAAGTTATTCATTTTTTATAAACATATAAATATCCCAATAAATCACATCATAAAGACAAGTTTGGATTGTAAACACGATTAAAATCTGGCAATAACATATTATTCTTCTTGAGATCAAAGATTTAAACACATGTAAAATTTGAATGTGTTCTCAAACTCAAACACTGTTTCCATGGCAACAGCAAAAGAGATGGTGCTTCTCTCCTGCATGATTCAACACAGTGTTTTGATTTGCTGAGCTTCCCTGAGGTGTCGTAATGTTTATGTCTTCAACAGCAGTTCAGCTGCTTCTTCCTATCTCTCCTTCTCTGTCCATCAGCAGTGACCTCACCTGTTTTGTCTGCATCAGTATTGTTGTTCTCCAGCTCTCCTGGAATGTTTGAAGGGGTGCGAACGGGTGTTGCTGCTTCAGGTGTTCCAAAATTACCTTCGGAGTCAGAACTGTAGAGAATCCAACACATGACAAGAAAGGACAGGGAGATTATTACAAAACAGAGTGGTGGTAGGAACGATGCCAATGCTAGAAGTGTTGTTCGTTGAGTCCTCTTGTCACTGTCCTCAAAAGGCAGTAAAGGCAGTAAAGGCATTAAAATTTCTTTAGATTTTACAACCGTTGCTTCTCCAGAATCCCAGTTCAACTTATTTGAAAAAACAAAAGCCCAAACAATTTATACATGAAATAGTGTTGATCATCAAATGACCACCTTCTGAGATCAGGCATCCTCATTTGTGAACGTTACATTTTAGGTTGAATATTTCTAAAAGTTTATAATGAAATACAAAAAAAAGTACAAATGTGCCTATGGTCACCAGCTGTGAGTGCTGACCGAAAGAATGAGATCGCAGTTACAAGCGGCCTAAATAAGCTTCATCCGTAGGGTAGATGTGCCCTCACTCAGAAATAGAGTGAGGAGTACTGCCATCCAGGAGGAGCTTGGAGTAAAGCCATTGCTCCTCTGTGTCGGGAGAAGCCAGATAGGATGGTTCGGGCATCTGGTTAGGGTGCCTCCAGAGCCTCTTGTTGGTGAGGTGTTTTGGGCATATTCCACCGGTAGGAGACACAGAAGCAGACCCCGGATCCGCTAAAGAGACTATGCCTCGCTGCTGGGTGGGGAACGCCTTGGGATCCTCTCAAGTGAGCTGGAGGATGCAGCCGGGGTGAGAGAAGGCTGGGTTTCCTGTCTGAGGCTGTTGCCTCCATGCCTGGCCCCGGACAAGCGAAAGACAATGGTATATTAAAATGTTGGATTTACTTTATGACAGAAAGTTTTTTTTGTTGTTTTCACTGTCAACAGGTTCCAATGAAATAAATCAAATAAGAATGATATGTAAAGATTTGGGTACCTGTGTCATCGCAAGTATAACCCAACCAAAAAATGTTCCTCATTGCACATAGTGTCACGTTCCATTTGGAAACTCAATATAAAAGACATAATTTCTTTTCAGTTTTGACGTTAAAAACTATTCAAACGCATTGTTTTCTAGCTGTTGTAGAAGTAAAAGTCACATGTCTTTCAAAAGAAGTCAAACTTAGAAGGTCACGAGGGAAACTACAGTTAAGTCATAAACTTATTTTATTGATGCAATTTAGAGAAAAGATAGATGTGCCAGTTCAAACCCAGAGTACACTTAATTCACTCCTAGTTTACTTTTATCTTGGCCATGTGCCCATTTGAACATGTGCAGGAGAGAGTAAACGTAGATAAACACAGAGAATGAGGAAGTACATGCAGGGAAGTCTGCTATTTCCTGTCAAAAATCTTAGAAACGTTACAAGGTTAAATGTAAAACTGTAAATCACAAGCTTTAACCGTGTAACAATGTATTTATTAATGTGTATTAGCGTGAATTCAGATTTCACCCTTACAGAAGAGCTGATTTAGATTTATTTCCTTGATCTAATACTACAGGAAATCATGTCACAGATTTTGTTTCAATACTAATGACACTGAAAATTTAATTCCAAGCAAATGGAAACCTTATCAGGCCAGGTGTGGATGGGTGGAAGTCAAAAGTCATTGTGTTTATATCTAAGTGGAACAGGAGACCAGATAACATGTTTATCAAAGCTGACACGAGGAGTGGAGACAATAAGTTCTTGATGACCTCAGCATGTGTCATTTTTTGCACATTAGCAGCAATTATTTTAAAATCTACAGCTTGCAGTTTGTTAAAAATCAAAATTAATGGTGAAGCGTAGGGAGGAAAGCCTTGAGGGAAACAATATAAAGATTCTTCTCATCGAGATAGTATGTGGACATCCACATGTTGATCATCATTTCTCTACCTAACAAATTAAAGCCTTCTCTTTCAGTCCACACATTATGATTTACTCTGACTTCTGTCTCGAGGTTTTGCACAACACTTGCCTGCAGCCTTGAGATCTCTCCTCCTCCTCTTCTTCTTCTGTCCTTCCAAATTGCTCCCTTTCCCTGCTGGCCTCCTGTCCCTCTTCATCTTCATCTCCTTCCCCCCCTCGAACTGCCGTCCATGTCCATTTGGCCCATGACACAGGTGACAACCAAGACATCTCTTCCTATTCCACAGGATTCTTCAGCTGAAGATTGTTTCCCAGCTCCTCTTCTTTTAGTCTTCCTCAGATCTCCAGTGTCAAGAGCTCTAACATCTTCCCACGATGCTTTGAACCTTCACATCAGTTCCTTTCATCACATAGAAGACACCTCTTTCCCATACTCCAGTTGGTGAATTATTAATCTAGTAGTGCTGCTTTATATTTTCTTTCCTTCTCTGCCTCAGCCTCAATGTGCCTCCCTCTGACACTGTGGTAGAATACCTCAGCTCTGATCAGCTGGTTTCTGAAATGCTCTACTCCCTCTCTCCTCCTCTGAAACCCCCTCCAACCTGTCCCCTCCACCTCGGAACCGCTCACAGACAGAAAATGCTGTAGGGGGACGAAAGAAGGCTGAAGCTCTGAAAACGATTGCAGTTCCTCTTCGCTCTACAACAGACCTTCCCTGTGGTTGCAGAATGGTATGTCCCTGTCAGGCTGCTCTTCTACTCTGAAGCAGAAAGGAGTGAACCACAAAACAAACACAGCAAGAAGGAGGAGTAGGAGGTGGAGGAGGAGTTGAACTGTTGGGGCTTCACATTTTATAGTCCAGTGAGAGGTTAGGAATGTGGGGTTGGATCTTAAAGACTTATTTGCCCCCCTCCTCCTGAGGCACTTCAGCAGTTAACTATTTTTCTTATCCAGCAGGCAAGCATGTGTGATCAGAGGAACCAGT
Organism: Neostethus bicornis; assembly: GCA_902685375.1. Lineage (NCBI taxonomy): Eukaryota > Metazoa > Chordata > Actinopteri > Atheriniformes > Phallostethidae > Neostethus > Neostethus bicornis. The sequence continues at coordinate 14,658,070 of LR738557.1, read as the reverse complement.
TTTTAGAACAGCCTCAGGATAACTACCTGGCTGGGTTCAATTTGTCTGAGGTAAAAATCCAGACATCTACACCTGGAGGCTTACAATGGATTGCAAAAAACTTTTGAGAAGTAACGTGATGACGATGAGTGAAGGAAAGAATTAAGATTACTCACCATAAACCTCAAGATAATAGGATCTTACACAATTTTATTCATATAATTTTTCCAAAGAAGTAGCCAACACAGGATGAGATAAAAGGAGAGGTTCTTATTGTAATGATCACCAACACCAGGTTTTCCACCCTTCGTCTCCAATTAAAAAACCCTTTATGCTCAGCATGAAAACAGAATAAAATCATTTACAAAAACAACTAAAAGCTGTACTTCTATTTGATAAGGTAGACGTTTCCAAAAAGGTTAGCAGCTAAAATAAAGTACAAAGTACAATAAAACATTTTTTGTGCTTTTAAAGACTGTAATTGCAATGTTATAACGAGAAATACAGACTGCAATAAGACAGAATCAGTCCACCAGAGAAAAACAAGAAGAAGATTCTAGTCCTATATTGGTACAAATATGTATATGCTAAAAATGATCAGTAATATGATTTTCTTAGCTGTTAATCTAATTTGGACGGTTGCTCTCCTAAGTAGAGTTCCTTTGAAAAACTAATCTTGAAATCTCAACAAAATCAACAAGGCTGTAAAAGCAAAATGAAATTAATAAATTTCCCCAATTACAAAACAACACAGATGAAATATTAAAATAGCTGCGACTTTCTACTGTTTGAAATGGCTACAAACATTTCTCATCTTGAGATTGAATATTTGGCATTTCTGTTCACCATAACGTTTATAAATTACACCTGGTGAAACGTTATATTTTTTGGGGGTGGTAAGCAAACTCACAATCAAATTTATTTTTGACAGAAAATTTTTGTGCTAGGAGAATAACCTAGAGGTATTTTATTAATCAGTCACTTAACAAACTCATTTTAGTTTATAAAGATAAATTTGAAATTAAGCTTGAAATTTTGGTGAGAAAGACTCAGAACTTAAGAGTGACCCTAATTTGACCAAACTTTTTCAGATGGAAAAACACTAACATGACAGACTTGTATTTGGTGAAGCTGAATGTTTTTTTTTTCTAAAAAATTTTACAAAGTGTTTATACTAATGGAATTTTTCCTCAAAATTAAGCATTTAATGTTTTGCACTTAAAAGCTTCACCATGAAGCGGTTGTGCAGTAGCAGCTCTTAAGCTTTTTTTTTCAAATTTCCATGAAGAAGCAAAGACACGCAACCTCAAGACTCAAAGTTTCCACATGGAACCAAGGAGGGTGGAAATGTTTTTCCCATACATACAGTACATGTAAAGTCTGGAGAGGAGTTCAGCTGGAGTGAAGATAAATAATTAGGGTTTCACTGAAGTGGGATCTTACAGAGACTCAAATATATTTTTACGTTGAACAAAACAACATGTCATCTATACTTTTAAACTTGTACATGAGAGTAAGGACACGCTGGCTTAGAGGTGTGAAGAGAATTTCTTTGGCAATAAACTGATACACCGCAAGATTTTATTTTGTGGCTTCAAAACTTTCAAATCAAAGCTTTTCTTTATAGAATAGTTTCTTCTTTATACTAAAAGCTATTGAGACTAATGTTTTTCTTTTCTGAAACTGACTTCAATAAGCACAAACAGGCAGCAGCAGGCAGCTGTGTTTATCCCCTGATAGAAGACCATCCTTATGTTAAAGACTGCCCGGATACCTCCACCACAAACCTCAGAGCTTCTGCCCAGAAAGTTTGACACAGAATAAGTAACCAAACACTCCAAAGAGGTCATATTTCAAAGCTAAAAGGATGAACCCCAGAGGCATTTTCTAGAAAACAAAAATTCACCAAAATCAAATAAAAACCCACGTTTGGCCTCCTTCATCCTGAGCTGCTTCTGTGCTGAATCAGATTCTAAATACGTTGCTGGTTTCATGTGACTAATGATTCCCTCATGTTCAGTATCTGAGTCAATACCGATTTTAAAGTGTCACAAAAAAGTCTAATAAAAAGTCTAAAATGTTTTTTCAAAGTGTTCAGTTTAAACAGAGTTGGAACAGTGAAAATAAGACAAGACTTAACTATAAATAGAGAAGAGACAATAGTCAAACCAGATTACATAACTGCTGTTCTCGTGAAGTCTAAAATAAGTGTAGTTGGCTCGGTTTCAGTGAGTTCTAGCAGATTCTTGAGACATTCCCATAAATGATTAAATCTAAAAAGAAAAGGTCAGGTGAAAAACATTGACTCATGGAAAGTAGAAAAACAAATAACCAAATTTATTTGAATTTGTTTTAAACTGAAGGTGAAGTGAGGACAAGTAGAACTATGGACATGTGGAGTTCAGTATGATCAATGACTAATTAATATCTATTGATAAAAGTCCTTATGAGCCAAATGGACCTATCAGCCATTCCTGTGACTCCAACATTGAAGAAGATGTGACACATATTGAAGGAACAATCAGTCCCTCTTCCAACAGCGTTTCCTTAGGCAAAACTAAAAAAAATACTTAAATATTATCACTTTATTCTTTAATAAATGCAGTCACAAGTTGAAAAATGGTAACTCCATGTATTTCTGTAGATTTTTCTGACACTCTAACAGTGTATTGTGTTGTCATCTAGTGGTGAAAGATGCTATTCGCACCGAGACAGGGCATCCTAAACATTGTATTTTATGTTGTTTTTCTGCAGAATTATAGTTTTTATTTCACTTTATGTGTAAAGTGTGAGTTGCTGCACTATGGTGCAGTGCTTAGCAAGAAGTTCGGAGGACTGGTGGGCAAGACTTGGATGACTGGCCTGTGGAGTTTGAAACTTCTCCATGTATGCACACTCTCAAGGTTTTCCCCCTCCGTGCTAGGTTGAATGGACAGTATGAAATTGCCCATGGGAAAAAGTGTGCGTGAATGGTTGTCTCTGTCCACATGTGCCCTGCAATAGACTGGCGACCTGTTGGAAGTGTACCCCGCCTCTCATCTGCAACCAACCACAGGCTCCCAACAAAGATGAGGGTTAAGAAGATGAATGTCATTGCCAAATGATGCAAAATTATTACATACGAAATAAAATTCTGACAACACATAAATCCCATTCATGATCAAGAAATTGTCATTTCAAAATTAATTTTAAAAACTACAGTATGTTTGGATCAGATGTGTTGGAGCCAGAAATTATTAATACAAACCTCAGGAATGTGTTCCTTGAGGACAAGAGCTGGTAAAAACAGGAATAACCATTATCTTCATTTTGTCTTTTTTTGTCTTTAAAATGGCAGTAGTTTAACCAGTTCTACCAAAGAGAAGAAATCGCAGCACGTGTCAAGTACAAGACCGTGTGCAACAAATTTTTAAACAAATTTGACAAAATAAAATGTTATTTTTCAAATATTTTATTTACATAATTTAATCTACAAGATTAAATTCAATTTGTGACCATGTCAAACTATTACCACGAGACGTCGCTACAGGACACTGTCACCAACACCAAAAGAAGAAGAATTTCCGCTGTGACGTAGTTTACTAGTGCTAAATGGCGGCAGTGATCACGGTGGACTGTAAACATTTCCACGGTTCTAAACTGTAACTGTCAACTTAAATTAAAGCATGTACTGGGATGTGTCTGACAGGCAGGACAGTTACAAGATGTCTATTTTCAACTTTCAGGTCGATTTACTTGCTGTGCTGACAGAGAATTCACCAGGGAGAAGAAGAAGAAGAAAGCGAAGCAAACGGTAAAAATCAACTCAAGAATGTTTGGATGAAAAATACAGATTATTTCCACTGTTTCTATTTTTTTTTCTGTGTCATTTTATTAATAATTATTTTACACTAAGTTACATCATATTTGTAGAGCCTTTCCATGTGATGATAAAGTTGAACTTGACACGTGCCTATTTTTTTTTAGATCATCTAATGGATAATGAAGATCATCCTGAAAAAGAATCCACTGAACCTGAGGTGTATGAACTCCGTCTGAAAGTAGAGTCTTTAAAACAGGAGCTGAAAGACTGCAAGGCTGAATTATCCAAATTACAAAAGCAGTTGAGTCAGTCTGAGAGACTTCAGCAGAGAACAGAGAGCTACAATGAAGATCTCAGAAAACAGGTCAGTACCATTTAAATAAAAGTTCATTCATTCGGATTGAACATTCTAGATCATTAGAGTTTACCAATACCTGTGCTGCATTGCACCGCAGCAGGCAGATACAATTGTGCCAGTGGTAGGAGAAACAAGGGGTTAGGTGTCTTTTTCAACAACACTTAGGCATGGGGCCAATGGGAATCGAACTGGCATCTCCAGGTCGAAGGGCAGGCATTCTACCACTGAGCCAATGCCTCCTCCAATTCTCTATTGGACTATCCATCTATACCAGGGGTGTCAAACTCAGTTCCTGGAGGGCCGGTATCCCTGCAGGTTTTCCATATGTTCCTGGTTCAACACAGCTGATGCACATACAGTGAAATCAACAGCCAATCAAATTTGGCACAATGACTCGTTAACCTGAATCAGGTGTGTAAATGCAAGAACACATGGAAAACCCGTAGGGACACTGGCCGTCCAGGAACTGAGTTTGACAGCCCTGATCTATACTGTAAAAATAAATAGAAAATCTAAGAAGTACATTAAGGTATTTAAAATTTTGTCTTCCGTACCACTTATCCCTAGTGGGAGCATATCCTGGCTGATTTCAGGTGAAAGGCGGGATACACCCTCAAACAGATTGCCAGTCTGTTCTGGGGTCAAACACAGAAACAACCATCCACACACACTCAAACCTAGGGGCAAATTCATAGAGGCCAATCAACCTAACGTGCATGTTTTTGGAGGGTTGGAGGTAATCAGAGTACCTGGAGGAAACCTATAGATATACAAGGGATATTTGCAAACTGCATACAGAAAGGACAGTGTTTCAAGTCTCGCCCTCCTAGTCCGGGACTTGAATCCCGAACTTCTTGCTGTAAAGCCACTGCGCTAACCACTGCACCAGCATGCAAACCACATTTAAAATTAAGCTTTTTTTTAAAAAAATACATTTTTAAAATAATGTTTATATTTGGGCCAGATAGAAATATGTACATTTAAAAGCAAACTATATTTTTCCTTCCTACCTTCACTTATGATCACCAGCTGTGGGTAGTGACCGAAAGAACAAGATCTCGGATACAAGCGGCAGAAATGAGCTTCCTCCGTAGGTTGACTGGGCTGTCACTCAGAGATAGGGTGAGGAGCTCCACTATCAGGTAGAAGCTCGGAGTAGAGCTGTTGCTCCTCCAAGCTGAGAGGAGCCATATGGGGTGGTTTGGGCATCTGGTTAAGATGCCTCCCGAGCACCTCGCTGGTGAGGTCTTTGTGGCACGTCCCACTGGAAGGCGATCCAGTGGCAGACCACGGATTTGCTGGAGAGACTATATCTTCCAGCTGGCCGGGGAACGCCTCATTGTCCGCCTGGGTGATCTGGACATTGTTGCCGGGGTGAGAGAAGCCTGGGCTTTCCAACCGAGGCTGTTGTTTTTGCAACCCAGCCCCAGATATGTGGAAGATGATGGAACAAAACTATATGTTTTATAATGCACACTTTATGTTTTTTAACCTTTCACTTATTGTATTGAAATTAAATTTGCTTTTCTTTTAGGTTGACCAGCTTAGTGCTGAGATTCACAGGAGGAAGAAGAAAGAGAAAGACAAAGTCCACATTGAAACTCAGACAGAGGAATATGTGTGGACCGAAAAGGGTACGATGCTTGCTTTGCTACAGTTATTGACCTGTCAAATAAAATTTTGCTTACAGTGTAGTTCAAATATCTACATTTCTCTCTGTAGATTATTATAATTACTACTATGGGAGCTATTCCCTGAATTCTGAGGAGGCGGTCACCCAGGACAACCCGGCCACAGAAAGCACAGAGGCAGCAGTGATAGTTGAAGAAGAAAGCACAGTAGCAGAAGTTTCAGCAGCAGAAGAAAAAACAGCAACTGCCAATGAGTCCATTCCACCAGTTAGTGACGTAGTAACTACTACAGAGGTGGGTTTATTCAGCAGTAGAAGTTCTCATTGATCAAATGGTTGTAATTATTATTCTATTTTAGCTATGCCACTTTTTTATATAGCATATATGTATTTTTCTGAAGGTTATTGTGTGTCTTTCAGGCGGTAGATGAAGGATCCATAGCTGATATGCTGAGAGCCACTGCTGAGGAAGCAATGACTCAGTCTGGGTTTGTCTTTGATGAGACTTCAGGGATGTACTACGACCACAGCACAGGCTTCTACTACGATTCGGTTTGTCTGCTCAGATTTCTTATGAGCCACAAACATTTGAAAGTTGATTCATTATAACATAATCCGTCTTTCCCTTCTCCCTTAACAGGCCAGTCAGTTGCACTACGATAGCAACACTGGTATATATTACTACTACGATGCAGAGAGCGGACGGTATCAATTTCATTCAAGGGTCGACATGCCTGCTGCACAAACTGATGCAGAGCTTCAGGAAGACAAACTCCCTGAAAAGAAAAGCAGAAAGTATAAGAAGTGGTTTAGAAAAACATCCAATCAGGAGGATCAGGTACGTTAATGAATGAAAACTTCAAGGATGCATAATTTATCATTACGTTTTGTCTACCAGCTGACTTTTGACTTTGTGGTTTCCTTTGAGTTCACTTTTATTGGTCTCAGTCATCAACGACCCTTGTTAAGTAACTAAAAGATTATTCTCTGACTTAGGTGCGAGATGTGACTAACTCTTTGGCTAAAATGAAGATTTCTGCTAACTGGAAAGCGTCTAACTGCAGAGGTATCATTCTAAAGTTACACTGTAAACCTTATAAAATTCATTCCAAAAAAAGAAAAGAAACTTTGACTAATATCTTAATAGAGTAGCTTTAAACAGGTCTTCTAAAGTAGTCCTTTTATTTCCATCCAGATGAAATATTTTTATCTCAAAGATGATGTATTGATGATGGGAGTAAATGGTTCTAAAAATGTTTTTCAGCATCATTTTTTATTATTATTTAACACAATAAATATATTCATCCCTCAAATGGGGAAATTTCTGTGCTGCTTTGCACTGCAACAGTCAGTCACGACAGCGCCAATGGGAATCGAACCAACATGTCCTAGTCCAAGGAACAATTCTACTACTGAGAAGAAATCACCTCCTCCTTTTCCACTGATCCTCAGTAGTATCGATCTCTGAAATTAGATGTAACTTTTTTCCCTAAGCGGGTGTTTCACCATTTTAATTTATGTGTGAGTCTTTTATTAAGAAGAAAAAAATCCATTGATGTTGTGACTTTTTCTCTGCATATTGGAGTTACTGAACCCCAATCGTATTGGGGTCATATCGCAGGCTACCATAGTGAACACCAGGGATGACGCTGCAGACCTTTATAAGAGATTTTGGTCCTCTGTGTTATTTTTATTTGGTATGATTGCTTCAACTGTTAAAGAAAGCTAAAAAAAATGTACATCTTTAGATTAATTGGAACTTAAAATATGAAATATTATCGATCTATTAAACATGAAGGTTTAGTGATATAAAATTCTGGTGCTACATACTTCCCTAATTTCTGGAAACCCAGAGTTTTCTGACAAACGCCTTTGAGTGAATTGTCTTTGAAGACTGAGACCTACGTTTTAAAAGATTGTGACTACAAATCTGGACAGAAAGTAAAAAGTCAGCTGGCTTGTTGAAAGTAAAGCTGATTATCTAACCGCTAACTGTCTGGTGGCAGGAAATCACAAATGACAACACAAGGCCAGAAAACGAAGATGCAGATTGGCTAGAAAGGCGAAACATACGAAAGAGAGAGTCACGAAAATTGGACCGGAGGTCTTGCAGTCCTGACTCGGGTCCACATAGAAAAGATTCTAGACACAGGGAGGAACGCGAGGGTTCTTCATCCAAGAGGAGAAAACTGAAAAATGGTTCTCATCACAAGGAAAAGAAAAAATCTGGGAGGAAAAGCAGGAAGTCCAAATCAGAGAAGCACAAAAAGAAGAAGAAAAAAGAGAGTCGGAGTGATGATTCAGAGTACAACAGTGAACCAGAAGAGGGTGAGATCAGTGAGTCAGAGAAAGAAGAATGGAAATCTATCCCATCGTCTTCACCAGCTACAAGTTCTCACTCAAAGGAAAGTCCAGAGCCAGAAATGGAAATACCAATTCAAGAAGGTGAGGGGGTTAAAACAAGGACAATCCAAGAAATGGTGGGCAACGTCCCCAAAACCAGATTACCTGACAAATTGTAGCCGGAAAGCATTGTTTGTTCTCAAATTGATTTAGTTTTTAAGCTTGTTGTTTTTAAGCTCTGTAACTGAGTTTCTATATTTTTCTTACAGTGAAAAATATCTGGCCTCCGTGTGTTAGAGTGACTGTGGTTAGATCCCCAGTGCTACAGGTTGGCACTCTGTTCATCATCACAGCTGACTCCACGGCAACCTTTGGCAGGTCTGTAATGGTTTCTCTCCCCATATAAACTACAGCCTTCTAATGGTGCATAAATCTGAACCCCTTTCTATGTTGAATAAAAGTAGAAATAGCAGCAATGTTTGTTCAGGCTTGAGTAATTTCATGATAATATTAGTCTGCCATTTAAAAAAAAAAAAAAAAATGTTTTTAATATGGTCATGAAAATGTTCCGTTGTCTTCCGCTTTATCCGGAGCCGAATCGCAGGGGTAACAGCCTCAGATGGGAAACCCTGACTTGTCTCACTCCCGCATCCTCCAGCTCACCCGGGAGGATCCAGAGGTGTTCCCTGTCCAGCTGTGAGACATAGTCTCTCCAGCGGGGTCTCCTCCTGATGGGACGTGCCCGAAATTCCTCACCAGCAAGGTGTTTGAGAGGAATCCTAACCAGATGTCCGAGCCACCCAAACTGACTTCTCTCTACCTGGACTATCAACAGCTCTACTCTGAGCTCTGTCTAAGAGCCCAGGCTCCCTGTAGAGGAAACTCATTTCAGGGTTTGAGGGTTGGAACATAAATCGACTTGTAAATCGAGAGCTTTGCTGATAGAGGGAAAACAAAAGGAGACACAAGCTCTTAAATTCGGGATTATTTCAAGTTCCAACAATATGAGGAAGTCATGAAGTTATTATGACACCATATTTGTCCTTAACTTTCCACATAGTTAAAACCGGCTGTTAACTTGAGTTGTACGGCAGAGAATCTCGCTGCAGTTCGAGACTGGCAACTTGACGAGCTGAAACTTTAGTAACAACTTAATAATACTGAGCTCATTTATTATTTATGCTTTCTTTTATTTATTTACTCACATACTTTCTTGTTTATTAAATCATTTATTCATTAATCCGTCAGCAGTATCCAGTTTCTGAACGGTGAAGCCATAATCCAACAGTGTGATGGATTACATCATGATTTTAAATTAGTGACGATAACATTGTAAAATATGGAGGAATTTAGGCAGTTTTGATTGCAGATCAAGCCTAGTGATGATGCCCTCTCCTGTGTGATTCAGGTTGATTCCAATTAAGCACACTATCTCATTACAGAGAGAAAGATATGGACCACGCAGTACGAATACCAGAAATGGGAGTCAGCAAGGTATTTATCTTTATCGTTCTTCTGTAGAAATGCTAATGGGTGTTAAATGTACCAGAATATTCCATAATATTTCTAAACTTTTACATTTGTATCCCTCCAGCTCCATGCAGAGGTGTACTTCGACCAGGAGCATCAGAGCTACATGCTAGTGGACTACGGAAGTCAGAACGGGACGGTTCTTAACGGCAACCGAATATTACAAGTTAGCATATTATCTCAGTTTTCTTAACACAGTGGCTCCTACTTAATCACCAAAGTTATGCGTAACAATGGCAATCCAAACCAGTTAGTTTAATTTTTAAAATAACATTAAATACAGTTAAAATTCTGGTCTGATTTTTGTAATTTCATTTTCTCTGCAGCCCAAAACCAAGTCTGAGCCTCACGCACTAACACATGGTGATGAGGTTAAGATGGGAGACACAGTGTTGTCTTTCCACATCCACTCAGGAACAGATACCTGCGATGGCTGTGAGCCTGGACAGGTGATGGCTCACCTTAGCAAGCACAAGCGGGAAGAAACCTCTGGTGAGCATTTTCACAGGATGAAAATCTTGTTTTATAAAACTGTTTGCTGACACAGTGACTGATGTTCCCTGTAGTACCCACAGGCGTTAATAAGGAGGATAAAGAATCTCTGAGGCAGAAGGAGCTGAAACAGATAAAGGCCAAATATGGTCTGCATGTGAGTGTTTTACACACAGTAGTGTGTCAGGAAAAGATTCAGATTTCACTGTTTGGTGTTTGAACTTTGTGTTTCTCCACACAGAGCAACGAGTATGAAGAGACCAAAACTCTGAAGAACGCCAAGTACAAAGATCGAGCCCATTCTCGACGGCAAGCGGTTGGCAGTGAGGGCGTCTTTCAACGCGATGATGCACCAGCCTCAGTGCATGAGTATGTAAAGTATAAGTGCTGAGATTAACTACAAATTAACAAAACTAAACGGATTGATTAATGAGTGTCTCCTTTCTCCAAAAAGGGAGATCAGTGAAGTCAATCCAGGTCGGAAGATGTTAGAAAAAATGGGATGGAAGAAAGGAGAGGGACTGGGTAAAGATGGAACGGGAATGAAAATCCCGGTAAGAAATTCAGATTTTCTATTTCTTCTGTTTTTATGGATTTTATAAGAACTAACATTATTTTGTTTGCTTTTATCAACTCAGATTGAACTGAAGATCAGAAAGTCTCAGGCAGGATTGGGAGCGGGTGTCGCCATGTCTCTGGACAACGTGTCGATAACCCAATCTAGGTCTAATAAGAACTGGGAGAAAGCACGGGAAAGATTTGCCGACACATGCCAGGCCGGTGAGGCGGCATTCAAAACCGAGATGAGCAAAGCTCCTAAAGCATGGGTCAGAGCAGAGGAGATGGCCACCTCTGAAACGGGCAGTCAAAGTTAAAAGGACAGCAAAGTGAAAACAACACTAGAGTTCACCATGATTGTAAAACCAGGAAGGTTTAACATTTAGTTAGTTAAAGTGTTCTGTAAGCCTGAATCATTGTGCAAAGTCTAGAACAATCAGCCTTCTATGGATTTGTTTTGTAAATTAAAAGGACCTGCCTAGAGAGGCATGTCCTGCTGCGGATCGCTTCCTAGCCCAAAAGAAGTCGCCTCCTGCAAATATTGACATAGTGAAGCTGTATTTCTCTGTTGTATTATGACAGCTTAGTTTGAAGTCTTGCTATTTTCTTAAACTAGTCACCACAATCTTCTGTATTATATTATTTTTTCCAGAAAAAAACATATTAAATTTTCTTTAACTTTTTTCTGTGTTTTTTCACATTCTAATGCATGTTGGCAGGAAAACACACCCATGTTCTTACAGGTTCAATAAGCAACCATCCATCTGAATGTCATGTTATCTCCAGGGGCTTTTAGACTGCGTGTGAATATTTACATCTGTGCGTGAGTCCAAGCAGAGACCAATCCCACACTAGCTGACTGTAAGTTCGGTTAGAAAACTTTCAAACTTTGTTAGTCATCATGCCGTTGCACTATTACACATAATCAGTGACACGCTCACATTTATAAGCCTCAGAAACTTTGCATGTTGGCAAAAAGGCTGGTGAACTCACGCAATGTTACTGCTGCAACTCCGTGAGCTTGCTCTTCTACTGCTCTTCTTATGACTTATTGTGCCTCCCAGCTGGTGGACAAACACCAGTAGGGTCCTTTCAGCTTGCCCTGTGACTCTTCTGCAGGTAACAGCGTTGGAGACTGCCTGATTCTCTGCTGTGGACAGGTGGACCCTCCCTCATCTCCTTAGAAACTCCTAAGTCTCCACCCTCATCCTTACTTTGTAGAACTGGTATAATAAAAACTAGAGGGATTGGCTCATGTAGAAAGCACATCTATAAAAATGTGTCACCAGATAAAGGAGTGTGTTGCTCCCAGGTTTCATCAGTTCAGATCTTAAATTTATTTCTCCTGCTGAACAGAACTGGGATAATGTGCAAAAATAACGTAGCCGTAAGAACAAACTTTAAAGTTGTCTTTCATAGTGGAAAAATGTTCTCCGTCCTGAGGCAGCAGCAGCAATCTTGGATCAGGCTGTCACATGCAAGTGCAAACAAGTTCACTGTTTAGTGTTGGAGACTGTCAATACAGGCAGAAAACTTAGAGAAACCATATTCGTTTGGAATGATCATCCAGAATTAAAATAGCTGCAGTTTGAATGAATAAACTGGTGCAATTTTAAACCTTCGTACTTTAAAATGTGTACCATTCTTACTTTAAAATGCTTTAGAATGCCCACAGTTCAAATGTCAACCTGTTTCATACCCCACTAATCTGCCAGGAAAAGGAGTGAGATTTATTTAAACTACCAACAAAGTGCAAAAAAAGGTGTGTCCCTTGTTTGGCAAGCATGTCTTAGTCAAAGTTTTAAGTCTTCTGATACTGATCACAAGAGAAATTCTAATAAAATATTGATTCGATTTTCTTTTAGAATGTTGTATGTGATCTGGGAACACTAATAATCATTCAGAGTAAAAGCCACAATATAACACTTGATAACTTCAATAGTAGCTTCTCCATGTGTTAATGAGGAATATAAGAAGTTAAACAACAGACGAGAGGGCCTGACTTTTTTGTTCCAAGAGCTACTTTTCAAGTAGCAAACCTGAGATCTATCAGACCATTGTCAACATAGTAAAGCCCCTAATATCGTTTCCAGCCTGCAGTAAAACTACCCTCAAAACACGTTTTGTTGTTGTCACACAACTGTTAGACATCACAAACCCACCATCTCTCAAACACGCAGACAAATTCCTCTCTCCTTCTGAAGCACTCACACAACTTTCTCTAAAACAGAAACACACACACAGACAAGTTCCTGTATCTCAAATATACACACACAGACAAGTTCCTGTATCTCAAATATACACACACAGACAAGTTCCTGTATCTTAAATAAACACACAGACAAGTTCCTTTCTCAAATGCGCACACACGCAGACAGATTTCTCCCTATGTCTCTTTCTCTATTTCTCAAACACACACATTTTCCGTGCGCACGCAGCGCTTTGAGAGGAGCTGCAGCACAAGGCGCTGTTCATTGAGAACAGGCATAACAACGTGATTTCATGTCGCGGACTCCAATATTTTCAACAATATTTCAAAAACTGCCAGTTTGTTGCTTTTTCTTGAAAAAAAAAATCACTAGGGTGTCTAAATACTCACTAAAAATAGCGTCAAAATCACCAAGTTGGCAATTCTGACTTCCTGTCATTTCATATTTTTTCCACCCCACACACTTGGCAGTCGACTTGGGACTGCGACCCCTGTCTTAGACAAAGATTTCAAAATTGAAAAAAAAAAGTTTATTTGAAACAAACTGAATTATCATTCTTTTAATCGAACTATATTTTATAAATCTAAAATAAACATACCTAATATTTCTACAGAAATAGTCGGTTTGGTTTTAATTAGTCACAGAAAAATTAAATTATTTGGTCTAATTTCTGTTAGTTTTTATGTAACTAAATTAAGCAATCTAATTGAATAATGACTGATGTGTTCAAGTCAATTAGATCATCTCTAGAAGTTTTTCAAGGTTTCTGAAATATTAAAATATGAAAGCAACTAAACTGATTAGCAGTGGTGGAACGTAACGAAGTAAATGTACTTCGTTACTGTACTTAAGTAGAAAAATTGTGTATCTGTACTTTACTTAAGTAAAATTTAAGACCGGTACTTTTACTTTACTACAATTTTAGAGCAAATATCTGTACTTTTACTTCGCTATTTTTCAAAAGTGTGTTTTACATTTTCGTTCAGGAATTTGTGAAATACACAGGTTTTTTTAGCGCATCTTGAAGCCGCATCGTCAAAATCAAAAGAATCGGGATCGGGAGAAAAACTAATGAATAAAGGACCAATCAGAATCTAGAGTAAACATTTTCTGCATTCATTCAGCGCCAAAAACCTAACATCAAATCTAGTACAAATTAAAAAGAGTCAGAAGATCGTTGTTCGTTGTGTTTACTTCTAAATAAAAAGTTGCGCCATCATTACACAGAGCAGGGGCGGTTCTAGGATTTCCCAAACGGGGGCGGGGCTTTGACAAAGCCAATACATAGTGACTGGGGGCCTACCCCCCCAAAACATTTTAAAAAATAAGTGTCATTTTCCTCCATTTTGGTGCCCAGTCACTGGCCCTTCTAGAGGATAGCTTGACTTGTCCCCTTTTATTTTATTTTTATCTATTTATTTATTTTGTGGACCAAAAGAGGCGGGAGAGAGGGGGCGGTCACACCCCTGCAGAGTATTTATCCTGGTTACCATGGTGACACCCTATAGCACAAAAAATAACACTTGAATTATGATCGAATACTTTTACTTTTTACTTAAAAAGTACAATTTACACCAACTACTTTTGTACTTTTACTTAAGTAGATTTTTTTATTGGTACTTTTACTTTTACTTAAATAATTTTTTTGCCTAAGTATCTGTACTTTTACTTAAGTACAAAAAGTGAGTACTTCATCCACCACTGCTGATTAGGGATTACTAAATAGATTTAGATTTCAATTATTTAATTAGCATTTGATCACATTCGTCCCAATTGACCTTACACTTGTTTCTTTGTCATTTTGGATGCCCCCTTGGTAAATTTATTTTAAAAATAGCTGGATGTGTTTCATTTTGATCCAATCTGCTCCTTTTTTCGTGTTTAAAACATTCATTTATTGAAACTTGCTTTACCATCTTCTCAGTTTAGCTTAATAAACTATTGGATATACTTCTCTCAATCTTTCACTTATTAATATTTTTCTTGTGTCTTTGACTCTAAAATGAAAACAAATGCGATCTTCTGGTTTTAGCCAAATTATTCCTTCAAACACAGAGATATCTACCAACTGTTGTAACTCTATCTATATATGTACTAGTAAAGAATACTGATGAAGGTCGCTCAGCTTAGTCAAACAGTTTTATCCCTCCATTATGGACTGGTGGCGTGTTCAAGGTTTGCATGTTTCATTTTGTCTTCTGAACCGCTTATCTCTAACAAGGTCACAGGATGCTGGATCCTATCCTGGCTGATTTAAGGCGAGAGGCAGGGTATACTCCGAACAGGTCGCCAGTCTGTTGCAGGGCCACACTCACTCATTCCTAGGGGTAATTTTATAGCAGCCAATCAACCTAATATGTTATGGAGAGTGGAAGGAAACCCACACATATCACGGTGAGAACATGCAAACCCATCCTGAAAAGCCAGTGTTTCCAGCACTGTCCCACCCAGGAATCAAACCCAGACCTTCTTATTGTGAGGCCACTGTGCTAACCACTGTGCAGATGGGTTTGCATGTGTTTTTGAGTGTATAAGATTTTAGGGAATGGTTTGAATCTTTGTAACTGTGGTGAAACCATCATAAATAACATCCCTAATCCCTCATATTCCAGTTATAACAACTTTTCATCTGAAACTTGATATTAATGCTGACATTGGCTGGCTTTCTGTCCACAGAGAGATTTGAAACTTGAAGTGAGAGCTCTGAGAACCAGTGTGTTGACTCAAAGCTCTTCCTCCTCCCTGACTTCCCTCTCAGTCACATCCGTCTTTGCTGCTAAATCCAGACCGGTGCACTCTGACCTCTACTTTAGGCTGGACTTTTGAGACTCAACATGTGGAAAATGAGCATTATTGGACAGGAAAGTGTCTGTCTGAACTGTTGCAGATCAGACCACTTTGTCTCGTTGGCTTTAAAGGAAATGAGTCACATTCCAACCACATTCCTCTGTCAAAATGCTCCCACTTACAAACTGATTAGTTTGCTGCAGCCTTCATTTAAAAAAAAAAACTCTATGGTTTGGTAAAATGTCTCCGAAATGAAAGCAGATTACATAATTGTGTTAGAGCTGTCATGTGGCTCGTGTGTTTGGTTCCTCCTCTGGATTTGTGTGCCTCAGTTTTACACATTCAGACAGTAACTGAATGGAAATTCCAAAGTAAACTACACTTTCCTTCCAGTGAGTGAATGACAGAAAGTTACTGCAGGATTTCTTCCACACTGAACTTTTCCTGCTTTAGACTCTTTGGGTGTGTCTGTGTGACCTCATCCACAAAAAAAAAAAAAAAAACAATCCAGAAACTTCAGCGGCCTCTGAACAGAAATAAACTCAGATGTTTAGACGAACATCCCTTTTGGTTTCCTTTTCTCGATGGTGTTTCCACAGTTTGATCCTTCCAACAGGACATCACATCAATTCCAACTGTGAGACATCAAACAAACCAAACTGTGTTTTCTCATTCATGTCATTCAAATCTTATTAAGTTGTTTAAAACAAAGCTTTCCAGAATCAAAGGATCTTCAGGCCTCACTCCAAAGAGACCACATGGTGTTGGCTGTAGTGAGAGGAATTATAGATTTGTAAAAAGAGGCTTTTGTATTCTAAAAACAAAAGGTCTCCTATGGTAGTGGAGCTTTTTAAACTAGACGCAGCACATTCAGTGAACCTGCTGACAGACTGTTCAAAAGTCACCAGATCAAATCTCTGAAACACACTGTTAACAAAAGTAAACATGATGATGGGAATAACTGTGCACCTGAGAGCTGTCACCCATCCAGTAGAAATCTTACCTTTCTCCTCCAGGAACCAGGATGAAGGATCTGATGAAAAGTTGAAGCAGATCTTTCTGGTCAGACAGAAATCCTGTGTTTAGACTGTTGTTGGAGTTGTTAGAGGGAAAGTTCTTGTTCTCTGTGCGTTGTGGTGAGCAGTCCATGTGGCTGCATGGGAAATGGGAAATATATTTTCTGGGCATGAGGCCAATAACAGACTGGGCTTTAAAGGGACAGCAGACACACAGACAGAGGTTCCTAGTTACAGTTCACTGGTTTTAAAACATAAATCTGTTTATTTATATTGAACAACAAATGTAATCACAGTAACATAATCAGATGACATCAAACCACAAAGATCCAACTATTTAAATACCCAGAACAAAGTTATACTTCTCATAAAAATGAATCCTATGTCGCTTTTTCATTTTATTTTATTCTTCTTATTACTGAGAGATTCACATAAATAATGCAACATTGTGATGAAGTGTTTTTGCACATGACAATCCAACTTTGGATGAAAAATAAAGGCAAATTAATTTTAAAAAGCTGACAAAATATAAGTTGACTTTTTAAAAGTTAAGTTGTATTTTGCTTTATAAGCTAGAGTTTAGCTAATGTAATCACAAATATTAAACCTGATTAAGATCACCGTTAGGTTGGAAACTGGGACACACCAGTAGAGCTGTGATGGTTTAGAGATGTCAGCTGGATAACATGTGGGACATGGGGTCATGGAGAAAGAGTTGGTGTCTCCATCTAGTGCTGCTTTTACAAACTTACAGAAAAAAATCTTTCCCAATTAAGACAAACACCTGATTTTATTACTTTTGTCATACTGTCTTAACAGTTGAATGAGGACAAATTTGTAATTCAATCATATTTTTATATCCCAATATTACTAAACAATTGTCTCAGCAGGCTTCAGAATGTAGATTAAGAAAAAAAGTACAAAAACAAAGAACAAAAAAAAAAAAAAGAATAAATGTAGACACAAAAATACACCGTTAAAAACTAACTAAACAAAAGCTAGCTAAATAATATCTGCACATACCTGCCTTTAGAAAAAAAAAAATCCAGCGGTGGGGAAATTAGAAGAAAGCTCATGGAGACCCACATGAAGGAGGGATCATCCCCCAGGACGAGTAAGTGTGTTTAAGGCTGTTAATTAAATAGTATCTTTTTCTACTCTACAGCTTCACATCAGAAGAAATCAATAGATGTACTTCATCCTGATGGAAACAGGATGTTAGATCAATCACAAAGGCCTCCTCAGTTTGGCGATGCCCAGTACAGGAACACAGAGGATCCATCAGGAATGTGGAACAGAACTCTCCCAAGAATCAGAGTAAGAATAAATTCAAATATAACTCAGGTTTGTTCCTTCATTTAATAACTTCTCGCCTTAGAAAGATTATTACTATCATGTCAATAAGTGGAATCATTGTTTCCACACGTAGAATATTTCACTAGTTTAGTCTCAGACAACGTAAGAGATGGTTATGAAATGAATACATTTTAGTCAAATAGGATCAGAAGTATTCAATTTCTCTTTCTTGAAATGTCGATGTTGTGTGTGAATATCTTCAGTTTCTAAATAGTGTGCATCACTGTGCACTGAGATTTGCAACAGCTTATGGTCGACTCACTCATCACTATGGACTTTATTCCAAACACAGCAAGGATTGACCCTCACTGTGTAAACTGATCTGAGTACATAGTACGACTATTTAAAATCAATGAATGGTGCTTGTCTTTTAAATTGTTGCTCAGCACTTTTTAAATCCCTGGTTTGCTATAAGATGTCATATTTTTACGGTTATACCCATTGATTTTACTAGATCTATTGCTTTTTATTTTTAATCGGGCATTGATTTATAACAATGACCTCTTGGCCTGCTCGTCTTTATTAAAAGAGGTTTTGATCTCAATAGGTTGTCTGTCATGTGTAGTGTTTCATGTGTAGTTACAGGACAGTACAGAGGAGTGTGTGTAGCAATTTAGTTGCTATATGTGTATATTTTACAGCCATTTATAGATCTTTGTGTGTGTCCATCGGTTTCCTCCTGTAGCCTGGCAACAGGCCTAATATAAGGATAAAATGCACCCGCATGAGTAGATTTACTGTGTGGGTAGAGAAAAAAAGAAAACAGAATACATAACACAAAATAAAATTTTAGTTTCACACAGACAAAGCTTTAGTATAAATCGATGGCATTCATAATCATTTATATTCCTCCTTGTAAAAGTCCCACAAAGTGTTTGAAAATATTTTAGACATTTCTTCACCTTTTGAAAATTATTTTTTTGGAGAAAAATTAGAAACTATTAAACAAATATGATCAAATATCAGGACTCTGCAGACTTTTTACTGGAAGAGATTTTTGCAAACTTGTATTTTATTTTTTGTCCGCTTGAGGGCAGCAAAAACAACATGTCAACGTGCTTACATTCTGAAAAACATCTGTATGGATTTGGAATAAAATAAGAAAAAAAAGAGATGTTAACAATATAGAAAGATGCTTGTGATTGCACAATATTCTTGCATGTCTACACTTTGAAATAAAAGATTGATTGTGACATTCAACATCTAGATCCTGCTGAATTAGCTGTGAAATCTATTCTCTTGTAACATCACTTACTTGGTGTAATGAGAACATTTAGAGGATGTGTTGTAAAGGTTAGATGCTGATGGGCTCCTGCTGCTTGTCTGATTGCAGCATGTGTGTGGAGGATGCACAAACCTAACTGGCCATATTGTGCACCAGCTCCTTGCAAATCGGCTGCGTCACACTCACACACACGCTCTGCATCCCCCATCTCTCTCTCACACACACGGATAAACACACAGCAGCAAGAAAAATCAGAGAGAATAAAAGGGAAAAAAAAGGTTGGAAGGACTCAGATTGAAAGGAGCCTCTGCTGATCTGGTAGGTTTTTGGATGCAGAAAATTAATTCATCCTCTTATTTTTTTTCCAGCATCAGTCCTGTTTTGTCCTTTCTTGTGCTTCTGTGGTCACCAGGCTTTCTCCTGGCCCACAAATCCCACATATTTTGCACATGATCATTGTTGTATTTGCGCTGTTTTCATGCGCGTCTCATCATTTTTTTGCATGCGTAAAAACGCATGAACAGGATTTCTTTTTAAGAGATCTAAGAGGAAAATATTCACCTTGTTTCTATGCAGGGATAATGGTTAAACTGGGGAATAATTTCACCGAGAAAAACAACGGGAAGGTGGTGTGTGAAGATGGATTTGACACCATCCCTCTCATCACACCTTTAGATGCCAGTCAGCTGCAGTTCCCTCCACCTGACATGGTGAGATCCAGGATTTTATTTGTAAAATTCAAAGGAAAATGTATTTATTTGAGATCCTAACACCTACACCTATCTGTGTTTATCTATTCTGTTGAGAAATCATCTCCATGTCCTGTGTTTGAAATCATCTCTGGTGTTTTCTAGGTGGTGGTGAAGACAAAGGCAGACTATGATGGTGAAAGCAAAAAGGGGAAGCTACGATCTCCAAAAATGGCAGAGTTCTCCATAAGCATCATTGAAGGTGTATCTGAGCGTCTCAAAGTAAGACGACCACGTTTCGTATCATCCTCCCCCTCACATGCAGATATGGATGTTTTTCAGCATCAGCATCGTCCACCTTCTCCCCAGAAGGAGCTGGTCTCATGCTTGTGTTCATTCTATCAGGACACACAGGAAGACATCATATGAACTGATTACCTCCACCCCACCCTCAAACTCTCATTAACTCTGCTGCTGCCATGGCGATGGCCTCTATTTCTTTCACCTCTTCGAACTGATAGAAGGGACTCATGATTCAAATCTGGTTTCTGAATCAAACAATCTAAGATTGCTGCTGAGGGGATGCAGGAATATCAGGCCTTTCTGGGTTTTTTTTTTTGCACACACACCTCACATCTCCACGTGCAAAAAGCAACAGATGACATGCGTTTGCTCTGTGAGATTTCTTTTCATTCTCAGAGATCTGAAGGGACAAAAAAGTCCATTCACATCTTGGAGAACACAACGTCTGAGCTTTGAAAAGCCTCCAGGCCTTTAACGGCTGAGAGAAGCTTTCAGAAGCTCCTGTTGATTTGCTTTGTACATATTTAGCAGAGTAGCTGCAGGTTTACACGGCAAATCAAACAGACTTACAATAATACCCGACAATGTTTCTATCATCACATCAAGTTCATTAGAGCTTTAAAATGTAAGAAAAATTATGTCATGTCGTTTCCGATGTAGCTTTTCTAATAAATATTTGCACATCGTACAAGATTTTCTAAATACAAGACGAAAATGATCTCAATAATCAGACTTTACTTTGTTCTAATGACAGATAAAACAAGGCGACATGTCCAAGGTTTGATCCATCCCTGTGTGAATCAGAAACACCAGTAACAGTTACATAACTCCCCTGAGAGGTCTCAGCTCGGCTGCACAGATGGTCACACAAGCCGTTTAGCAGAATATTCTGACAAGTTGTTACTGTCATCCTTTTACCTCCTCTGGTGTCAAATCATCCTTTAAAAACCTTGACCTTTAACATCAGATGATAGTCGGGTTGTAGCCTACACAGATTGTCAGTATCTCTTGGTTGGTATAGAGGGGAAGGGTTAGCTCAGTGGTAGAGTGTTTGTCCTTGGACTGGGAGATGCCGGTTTGATTCCCACAGGACCCATGCCTATGAGTCCCTGAAGTAGACACTCAACCCCCAGTCACTTCCATCATTGGTGCTGTTGTGGCTGCTGCTGCGGTGCAATGAGGCACAGTCATTCGTAAGAAAAAAAAAAAACTCGACTAACTTTTCAAAAACGAAATAGTTTAATTTCAGAGATCCATAAAACCTGATGGACATGTTGGTTGTCAAAAAGAATTGGAAAACAATCCTTGCTGGCTTTTCAAAGCATCGAGCATTTATTTAAACGAGTCAGAAGTCAAAGCGTGGTATCACCTCAAATGAACCTTCATCAAAGTTCAATGTACTAAAAACACTTTTTGCATGATTATGTATGAGATTAATGAATGTAAATCTTTGAGAAATGACTATAAAGCTGTCGTGTTTTTCCCAAAGTGACCCTGCTGGTGGCTGTTTTTTTTCTCAAGGTGACCCTGCTGGTGATCTGTGCTCTGGCTTTCCTGGTTTGTGTGGTGTTCCTGGTCGTCTACAAGGTTTACCAGTATGAACAGCCCTGCCCTGACAGCTTCGTGTACATGGTAAATACGTATTCATAATCAAATCTGAACGTCACTCAGTTTGATCAGATTAGATTGTTGATAAATTTGATCATGGTAAAAATTGTTTTTATCATTTCAAGAACCAAATTGTATATTCAAGACATTAAAGTAACACAATGTCTTTTTTGTTTGCCAATTTGATCATAAAAATTAATTAATATACCTCTAAATTTTCTCAAGTATTTTGTGTTTTTTGCAAACATTTTTTACAATTAAAACTATAAATTTGTCAAACACATTTATGTACAACTACCAGTTATTTGCATACGAGTGATAAATGTCTATCCACCGTGATGCATTGAATGATCACCTTTGTTTCTGTTTTTGGAGGACAAAGAAATACAGAGTTATTAATGCATGTATTGGAAGAGTTTTCATAGTATCTACAACAGGGGTGGACAAAGTTTTTGATTTACGGGCCAAGGTGGGTTCTAACATTTGACCTAGGGCCCGGAACAGGAGCAGATGGATGGCATGCTTTGGTAAACAAGCCATTAAGGCCGCTACACACACATAATGTGGCACGCTAACATTAAAATCAAGCGCCTAGAGCTTTAAAAAAAACGTGCATCACTGAAACACACACATTTTAATGGGAGCAGTTTTGTTGTTTTTGCAACAAAGCCATTATCTAGAGTGTGCCATCTAGTGAGGAAACATCAAAATTGCATGGAGAAATAAAACATTAACAGGTTTATTTTTTTTTTTTTTTCGGGCCGGGTTAAAATGTCTAACGGGCCGCATGTGGCCCGCGGGCCGTAGTTTGCCCATGCCTGATCTACAACATTTAATATCTTTATAACACATGATCTCAGATGGTAAATCTATGTATTTATGTTCAGTTTAACTTTGATATGTTTTAGGCCAATAAAATTGTGATCAATTCACTGTTGTATCCCTTTGTAATGAGTCATTTTTTAATCTTTACAAACAATTTATCTAATTAACCTTCCTAAGATTCGAACTCTAATTTGAACAATTTTAGAATTGTTACTATTTTAAAATGTTTTACTTAAATTTTGGTCTATGTAACCCAAAATATCCAGTCCTAATGTATGTAGAGTGTGTACGCTGGGGGACATCTTCCTTTTATTTCTGTTGTACTGTACATAACAGTCGATTTACCACTTTTACTGTTTTTTTTTTTCCTGGAGCAGCAGGGTCGTTGCATGCCAGCTGGTCTCTATGGCAACTTCCCCCCTCAGGGCCCTGGGGGCCGTGGACGTCTCTTCACCCTCATCAACCACTACAACATAGCCAAGCAGACCATCACACGGTCAGTATCACCCTGGATGACCATCATGTCTGAGGAGAAGGTGACCCAGCAGGAGACGGAGACGGCCCAAAAACTGGCCTAACCAGACCAGGAGGGAAATAAATAATATGGTTGTGCCATTCAAGCAAACCTCAGAGTCCTGTGGCTTTCTGTAGGTGAAAAAAATCATATTAACATCTCTTGCTTGAGGGGCTCTGCTGCCTTGTTGATGTAGTTTGGTCAGCTGTTGTGTCCAGTAACTGGAAATCTGTGGAAATTTTGAACACACACTCAGCACAGCAGCTCTTAGTTTGGTGGATTCACGATTTGTTTGAATTGCATATGTTGTTATTTATTTAAACGGTAAAACCGAGTGGCAAACACGTAAAAGCCACACATACACACTGTCTTTGTACATACACATTAGTAACACAACTCACTTTAGTACTCCGAGTGTGTAATGACCATGAGACATCTTGTGTGTGCGTTGCTCATTTTACCACACATGCAAGCATGACTCCAACAGCAACCTCTTTGCTTTCTGTCTTTCTTTTACGAGTACTGATGGAGCATGTGAGACCTTTTGAGAGCAAGCAGGTGGAGCACTTCTCAGTAAACAATGAAGCTAGCGGTGTATTTGCTGAAACACATTAATGTCATATTGTGAAAAGTTGAGACTTTACCTGAAAGAAATGTATCAAAAAATATGAATAGTGTCATTTCTAATGATTGTTTTCATCACTTGAACATTTTGTAAACACCACATGCTTATTTTCTAGCTTTCTGCTGCTTTATTGAATGTTTTTTGATAGTGAAACACTGTACTGTGCAACGCTTCGCACTAATAACTACCAGCGTTTAGACTAAAGCTGATCTAGTGGAACAACCTGAACGTAGTCGCTTGTCCTGTTGCTTTTTTCCTGTATTCGTCACTTAATTCTGTACTTTTTTCCGAACATGTAACGATTACCATTTAAGTGCATTTGCTACATGAAAAATGTTATAAGAACTGAAAATAAAAGTGCCCCCATTTCAAACGTGTCTTTTCATTCATTAAATAAAGAAGTATCTTCTTACTCGCCTAACGTAGGTGATGGTGGTGGCAGGGAAGGAGCGAAATGCCACACAGTTTTTTAGATTTTGGGTAATGGTAAGAAGGCCAGTTGAAAATTAGATTGGTAGTGAAGTCAAGTCAGGAGATCAGGGAAATTCAGGAGGATCTACGTAGGTCAGTAACAGCTGGAGAAGAATACAAGGTTCCAGAACATGATCAACATATCACTAATTACGTTCTGACAGGGACTGGACAGGTGCTGGGGATTTACTTAGGAGGGAGAGAAAATGGCGGGACACAGGTGTGGTAAACTGAGCAGGAAAGAGGATTTGTTTTGTCTACTGAACCGCTTATTCCTTAACGGAATCGCAGAGGGTGCCGGAGCCATTCCCAGTTGATTTAAGGCAAGAGGCAGGGTACACCCCGAACAAATCGCAAGTCTGTCGTGGGGCCACACACCCACCCACACATCTATCCATACACACACTCTTTCCTAGGGGCAATTTTATAGTGGCCAATCAACGCAACATGCAAACTTTTGGAGTGTAGGAGGAAACCGGAGTACCTGGAGAAAATCCCCACATACACAGGGAGAACATGCAATGTACACACAGAAAGGCCAGTGGCCTCGTCCCACCTGGGACTTGAACCCTGACCTTCTTGCTGTGAGGCCACTGTGCTGTCCCAGTGAAGAGGTGTTGTGAAAAAAATCCCGACAGCAGATGAATCCATAAACCTGGTACCCTTTGTCAACTCAGAAATAAAAAAAAAAAAAAATCACCAAAAAAGCATTTAAATAAGTTTATTCTGTTTCACTATAGTTTAAAACATAGTACTTCCCCCATCCGTTCGCTTCCAGCTTTGTACCCCCTTTGTGCCTTTGCACAATAGAGCGTAAACCTCTTTTGAGGAGCAAAACCAGTGTAAAGGCATCACGTTATCAGAGTTAGCTCTCACTCTTTAATTTTCATATTTTGGTTCCATTTACATAAAAATGTTTAGCATGTGGGAGTGGTGGAGAACAATTAGGCTTCAAATTCGGGGAGCATGCAAATTAATCAAAATGTATGAGTGAAATAAATAAATACCAATTCAAGTATTTTTTTTTTTAGACGTAAGAATTTTTCAAAACATTGTAAAAACCTCCAAAAGGTTGATTTGCACGAACCTCCTCCATTTAAATAATAGTTTAATCATAGTGAAATAAATACAGTTAACACATCCCAGGAGTTTAAATCAAAAACACAAATTAATTACAAGAATCGAGGTTAAGCCTAATTATTCAGATTAACCGTCTCTTTTCTCCTCAGTTGAACCAAACTGCTTCCACCAGCTCTGAAGGATCCACATCAATATTAATCTTCTGAACAATTAAAGTCTTATGTGCTAGAGTGAGGAAAGAAGATTCAAATCCAATTCAGAGTATTAAAGAAATGTCAAATATGTTTAATTTTTTAAGGTTCTTCACATGAATCTGTTGGTGCATTACAACCGATTTAATACAAAAAACATTCGTTTAATTATTATTAGTGGCAGAGAAGCAGTGACAGGTCAGCCAGTGGTGATACACGTGAACATACAGTATACACACCTGTGTACATAACTGCTGAATAAAGTTTACAAGATCAGCATCAGGAGATTTCACGCTCGTAGAGTAGGTAGTCCTCCTTCAGATCAGTTCTTAATGGTCTCCTGTTTTCTAGCCTGTTGTAGCCGTTGTGCTAGCTGTCATACCAGTCCAAGAAGAGAAGGGAGAAGGAACACATGACAAGGAAGAACAGGATCCAAACTCTGAAGCCGGCGTTGTTTTTAATCGCCTTGCAAAAGAAAACAATTCATTTATGCGTTTTTAAAACTTTTATCAAACATTGGATTTTGTTGAGCAGATGGTACCTCTCGTATATCCTCGTTGCCTTCTTTAACATTCTCTGTTGCACCAACGACCTGCTGGTGAATGGTATCTATTTCTGTCTCCTGCAAAAATGTAAAACAATTTTATAACAAACTCATACTTAAGCATCAAGAAGAAAACGGAAAGTTTATCTCACCTGTTGGAGAACTTTTTCAGCAAAAATCTCCTGAAGTCGAGAAATTTCTACCACCTTGCCCTCAATTTGCCTGGTGGGTGAATAAATAGTGCAAAAAATATCACATTTAAAAAAACTATATGCACATGTCTTTTTACTTCATTTCTCTATTTCAGAGATAAAAGAAGTCTCACCTCACTTCATCCACCAAGCTGCTCATCTCGCTGACCAGTCGCTGGTTTTCCTGCTCAAACTGGACACAAACAAAAATTTTTATTTATTCAAATGTGAGAAAGACTCAATGTTAGATAAAACTTTTTTTTTAAAAAAAGCTGCTTTATTTCATCTGGAGAACAACTTAATGTACTTTTAATGTCTGTTTACAGTAAAAATTTTAGTGCATCTACACTATCCAAGCTTAAGAAAATAAAAAATCTGTGAAGAGAATTTGTGTCAACTCCACATTAAAGTAACAAAACTTGATTATTCTATCAAATGAGATAAATTACAGAAGTGAAGATGTCGTACCATCTGGATCTCCTCTGGAGAGAGTTCATCTTCAACTCGATTTTCCTCCCACAAGTTAAAATTATTTTCCTGGACTTCTGACACACTCTTCTCTGAAGAGGGAAACTCTGACACACAAAAAAGCCCTTCATTATCATCATGTTGGAGCATCAGCAGTTTGATTTGTTCATAACAATTCTAAAAGTGATCAAAATAACATAATTATGCACTGATGTTTCATCGAAAATGCTTTTGTTTTACAAAGGCTTGTTAATTTAATGCACAGTGACAGCACAAGGCATGAATCACTGGTCTTTCTGTGGGGAGTTTGAAAATTCTCCACGTGTACGTGTGGATTTTTTCTGGATATTCCAGCTCCTCCCCACATCTAAAAACATGTTAGTTAGGTTGATTGGCCGCTGGGAAATTGATCCTAAGAATGAGTCAGTGTGTGAATGGTTGTATATTTCTATGTGTGAAATAGACTGAAATACCCAGAGAAAGCGTGCATAAACATGCAAGAGAACATGCAAACTCCACACAGAAAGGTCAGTGTTTCATGCCTCCCCCAACCACTACAGGACAGCCACTGCGCAGCACAATTTGGATGTCAAAAAGTGTAAAATCTGAAGATTTTCCACAAACGCATACACGTTACCAAATTTCTTTTTTAAACTTTTATACCAGACATAAAATATGTTTTCCATTTAGTTTCAGAAAATGGTCACATTTATTCCAACAGTTTGCTGGTGTAAATGTGATGATTTCACTGGAGTTTGATCAAAAACACACAAAGTGGGGAAAGAAATACAAAACAGGCAAGATTTAATTATTAATGTGCTCAAACCGGACTGGAATCCAAACTCTTCATTAGTTAGAAGAGAGGTTGTCTAAAAACTCTTTACATAGCTGTTAATGAACTAGTTTGCAAACTCAGGAGATAAATATCTGTGTTTAAAGGAGGGAAAGAATTTGCAATTGAGTATAACCTAATTATAAATGAGGATTTTACCAAAAAAGGTTTATTGATTTTTTTTTTTTAAACATTGTTTAAATGATGCTCAATGTAAAAAAACAAAAACAAAACATGAACATCAAATAAAAACCAGGTAAGAGTTAAATTTAAATCTGTACACGAATGATTTTGTGCTCTATAATTTACTCAGTTGGAGCCTAATTGATTAGTAATGCCTGACTCAGAGCGTGCAGTGATTCGCCATGCAAAGTGATGAATCAGCCCAGTTGCTATGAGGTAGCTTATTCTGTTCTCGTCACACAAATACAACTCACCAGAACTTTCCTCCTTAGAAATTTTCTGCTCTGTGGGTTCTGGCTCTAAAGCTTTTTCCACCCGACTCGGGTGATCCGGCATCAGTCTAGATCTGAAATCCCAAATAAATGAATCAATCCTAATGTACCTAAATGTATAAAAAAAATTAGTAAGTGATCAGGTGAGAAATACTCACAATCGCTTTTTATCCACCATTCTCTTCACTCTGACGGCCCTCTGCTCAGAGTAAAGCTTACACACTCCTTTATAGCAAACAAACAGACATAAATGACATCACCATTCAGATCTGTCGACTAAAAAGACTTGATCACTAATGAACTAATAAAAATGAAAGTAATCCGTCTCTGACTCACCTTTCAGATACAACTCTATTAAGTCCAGCACAGCACCTCTGTGCTCTTTGATCTGAGCCGATGCCACTTGTTTCTGTACTGTGGGATCAACAAGGATATTGTTAAATTATTCAAGATTACATTTGCTTTGACATTTAGTTCTCACCTTCGTTGCGTAGCTGTTTGATAGCTTCAGAACAAGTTCTCATGAAGATTTGAGCATCCTGGTCAATCTGGTCTCTTTCATTATCTGTCATGCGACTGAGATCTGATGACGTTAGACTGAAAAATACACAAAGCATTTAAATCAAATTTAAACACTTAGAACATTGATTGTCATAGAATATTTTGGATATTAGCTAGAATAGCTATTAGAGTTTGTCTTCTATAATTTTTTGGGTGGAGACGGTGGCCGCGTGGTTAGCGCGTTCGCCCGCGGACCGGAAGGTCGCGGGTTCGCGTCCCACGGAGAGCACGTCTAGGGTCCTTGGAGAAGACACCTAACCCCCGCTTCTCCCACCATTGGCGCCGTCGAAGGGCAGCCTGCTGCGGTGTAAGGAGTGCAGCAAACAAATTTCCCCGGTGAGGGATGAATAGAGTAATTCAAAATAACAAAAAAAAAAATAAAAAAAAATAAACTGGAAGGTGTTGCTGAGGTGAGGGAAGTCTAGGATTCCTGTTAAAGCTGCTGCTTTCTCAATCCGACCATGGTTGAAGCAAGAAGCAGGTATTTCGGTATTTGAAGGTAGTTAAACTTAGTCTTGGAAAAGTTAAGAAGTCTAAATAACTGATTTCTTCAATTTCACTGAGAAAAATATTTTTTCTTATATTTTTCAAGTAACTATCTTAAAAGTTCTTATTAAAATGATGGTTTTGATGATCTCTATCTAAGCTGGTTTCGTGAGTAAATTTCAGCCCACCACTGTTTTTTTAAAGACAAAGTTAATAACAGAAAAATTTAAAAAGTAATAGATGTGGGTGGGTTGTGTAAAACTTTTCCCTCGACTAATTGCCGCTTCATGCAAACTGCTGACCTTTCTGTTGTTTGGTTCATTTAATCTGCTGAGAATTTATTAACAAATCTTATAAAACGTGATCTACCCTACACTCTCGCAACTACACAAAGTGCACAGAGCCCTCCAGCTACGGAAGGCTGGATTAGTCCCTGGGTGTGATTTGTTCTACACTTGGTTGCAGCTCAATTATTCCAGACAATTAGACTGGAGCCTGATTTAGCAGACCACCCTATTTGCTGCTGACCTGGAGCCAGCTCCCGACACACACACTGCAGCCACAATAAAAAAACCCAAGTAAAACACGTGTGATTTATTAATCTAGATAAAGTGTTTCTACCAGCATTCAGTTTTCTGTACAAGTTGCAGTCAGCGTGTCTGTGGATGAATGTGTGTAAAAGCTCACCTTCCAACACTCACATAATCTTTTCGATGTTGAAGAAGAAAGTCTTTGAGCTTAGTGATGTTGGTGATCTGCCAAAATAAAAGGAGATAATAAATAATGCAATCAATGTTTTTGATGCATTTCATTTCAAATAAAGAGCAAAGAAACATATTAAAGTATGTGTTCAGTTCAATGTAATAAATATCTTGATGCATCTGGATTAAAACAAACCATTTGGACAATTAACACACTTCCCGGCATAAAAACTAACCAACAATTTTCCAAATAAACAGCTCTTCAATCTGCACAGCCATTAAGAGCACCAACATTTCATTCATAATGTTTCTCATTTTTCCCATAAAAACAGAGACGATGTCTTTGAACATGTCAGAAAACCAAAGGAAACTTGGTCGAATCCAATATTTACTGTTGTAATTCGGTCAAACATTAATAAAAGAGAAGCCAAATTGCTTCCCTGTCTGTGGGAGCTGTACTGGCAGCGTGCACGTGGCTTTGATGGCGCACACAGTGCGCTCTGTTGCGTTTCACTGGTCGACAGAAGTCAGACAAGTTGCGGATTGAAAAATGACACAGTGGATTTGACTGTGACGGCGCCCGCAGAGCGCGGGGGATTATTTGGACTGCAAAACGGTGCTGTCTTTAGCCTTCAACCTTCACGTCTAACAACCTTAATTATAAAATTGCTGCGGGTGTAAGTAGGAACCTGGCACCAGACATCTAATAATGTCTCTAAACATTCACTCCTCATACCAGAGAAACTTTAAAGCAGGTTTATTAAAGCTGATGTTAGAAAATAGAATAAAAAATTACAAGTAAATTTTTATTTAGGATCTTTAAAAAAAAAAAGAAAAGGTAATGACTTTCCTAGAAAGCTCCTTATCTGCTGGGATAGATTACTGAGTGATACATGACACCGCTGTGGGAGACACAAGGGTGGCTAAAGCGAGCAGACCCTTGTAATAATACAATTATTTGAGGTCAAGAGTTAATTGTGGTTCAGTGGTATTGAACTCAGAGGGGGTGATTCGAGAACAGAGCCTTCTTATGGCTTAAAATAGTCTCACACATATTTTCCCAATGAAACAGACGCTGACAGATTTGCACTTCGTGATTCATCATCTTTGAAAATCAGAGTCCCAATATTTGTAAAACATTAATGAACTAAAATTTTATTATAATTTGAAATTCATTCATAATCATTTAAATATTAAGAAAAACTTTTAGTACTAGTCCATAAAACATTAATATTGTTTTTAAACTTTAATGTTTGGAACAAACTTGAAACATTTTGACTTAATATTATTTTCCTATTGGCTTATAGTAAAAATCTTCTTTATTTGAGGGAATATATAAAAACCGCTAATTCCTCACTAATTTATCTTAATTTTAAGCTATTAATTCAGACTTTAATCTTTGAATAAGCACTTAATTCCATTTTTTCAACTTTACTTTTCTTTAGTTGAACAGAAAAGCAGTGGTCTGTTTGACCAGCAGATGGTGCCTAGTCCTCAGCAATGTAAAGTAAAGAGACGAAAATGAGTGCTGCTGTGTGTTATGTCAAGACTGCCGGCTTGGGGGCTGAGCCGTCTCCTGTGTGTATACATTGGAGCTCAGATTCCCAGCACAACCTCAAGGGCTCGCAGGGGGTCAGAGGGATCAATTGCTCTTGTAACTTAAGACCTTAAAGAGCAAGTAATTCCTCAACAATGAGGAAGGGGGTGGCCTTGTGCATGCGGCAACTCATAAATGTGTGCATGCAGATATATCCATGCATGTGTGTGTGTGTGCTCGTACTGAGGTGTGTGTGAGCTGGGTGCGCAGCAGATGCAGGAGGAGACAGTCTGCCGGGCGATATCTAATCTAGTCATCATCAAAGACCCCCACTTTACCTCCTCACTTTCTCCTTCCCCCTCTAGCCCTGACAGAGCCCAAACAAACCATCAGGGGGGATTATTATGAGAAAGAAAGGAGAAAAGACTTAGCCAGCAGATTTCTAAAGAGCTTGGATGGCTCTTTGTTTTGTTAAATCCAGGTACCTGACAGAGTCTGGAGATGACTGCAGTGCTTTGCTTAAAGTCCCTGACTGTGTCCTGACCGTGGGCTATCCACACTGACGCCATACTAGTTTGTGTTTAAAGACGCAGGTCTGATCCGAATAGCAGAGAAAACTGTGCTACATGTTGACTTTATTATCATGTTTATGTCTGACTCGCTAATGGGCGGACTTTTTCTTCTCATGTCTGCTTAGTTCGAAGCATTTAGTCAGCTCTATAAACAGGCAGCAATCATATAAAGCTCCAAGATATTTATAATCGGTAGATCTAACCTCTTTTCTGAATTTGTCCTGAGGTTGTATTTGTGTGTTGTGGTTTTAAGTTCATATTATCATGTGAGTTTAAAAGGTAACGTATGTCAGAAAGACCTGCATATTGATACGAATGTTAAGGGTGTAAAACAAAATGCATCAAGCTAACAAACCAGAACGTGGTCATTGTGATGCACGAATTATTGAGATATTTCTGTCTGTTAGATGTCCTGCTGCTTGACTGAGATGGAACGAGTGGTGACATCACCGCTTAGAGAAGCCATGTGGTTGGTTTAGGACCCAATTTACTGGAAAATCAGCAGTTTTGGAGACAAAATAATTTAGGCAATTTTACAAAAAGGTGATGCACGGACTGTCCTCCTTTTAAATAATTTGAAGTGATGATAATTAACTGTATATGAGACATGTAATGGAAAAAATAAACGCTCCTATAGGCTCCAGCATTTAAATATCAGGCTACCACAGTTAAAAATAAGTTCAAATGATTGTGTTTAATCCATGATGTAAAGCGCTATATAAATACAATGTATTATTATTATTATAAACAATCTAATTTATCTACATTCAGGCTGTATTGACAAGGTTTAAACTCCTCTACAACCTGTTTTAAATGAAGGTTAGAGCTGTTTAACATAACATTTTATGTTATGTTAAACATAACATAAAATCATTTAATAATCTTTGCATAATAATGAAATAGAGAAAATATGAAAGGAAACTTAGACATTTGCATTTTCTTTGCTGCCGTTTTATAAAAAACAAACGGACACGAAAGTCTGAAAATGATAAAATGATCCAGTTTTAAATAAAATAATTTAAAATCAATATTTTGCTTTTGTTTGTGGAGACTATATATGAGTAAGATTATATTAAACTGCTGTTAAACTTTAGTCGTCTGATAAATGATTGAAACGTTCATCCTTTAAATCTAAGAAATTATCTTTTAATCAAATAGGTCGGCTTCAGAAAGTATAAAACATGTAAATCTAATGATTTAAAAGCTCTAGTAATATACATTTTTTTCAGTTTAAAAAAATGAAACAAAACTATATGTTGTTCAAAACTAACAGCAGATGCCCTCAAAATTCAATTTGCTGAGCTTTCGTGGGAAAACAGCTCAGAGATCAGGCCGACTGGAAAGGAGAGCATTTCCCAGTAGAGTTCATATCAGGGTGATCCTGGCAAACTGCACAAATTAACTTAGTTAGTATGTTTCATTTATAAGTCATTGCATTTGGACACATAATATTACAAAAACTACATTTAACAATAAATGTCATGCTTCCATGACTTTCTATCACAACAAGATTTAACTACAGCAAAATATTGTATTTTAAGACAATTTTATATATTTCTTCTCAAGCATAAATGTTGAAACTTTCATTTCACTCAAACTTTCTTCTGAAAAATTTCTTGTAAATACAAAAAGCACATTGTTGTAGACCATAATTCCCAACATAAAACGTAGAAATGCCAAAACTGCTACGGTTTGATACAAATAAACTGTCAAGCAGCAAATAGATGGGTCAAAACAATCAATTTCTTTTAAATAAATATAAATCTTTCATTTATCTACTGAATAATAAAAATATCTGCAATGCATTGTGGTACATTTAATTTACTTGAAACTGGTACTGAGCGGTCCATCAGACCACTGAGTCAAATTTATTATGAGAATATGTTTCTTTCATGTTCACAAAGATTTCAACAGGCTGATGTAGCTCAAATGATTTCAATCATAATTTCAGAAGTTAAAAAAAAGTGGGACTAGAACCTTAATTGTGAATGAAGATCCCACAAAGCAAACTAAACTAATACAGATTAAACTAAATAGTTTGAAAATACATGAGTATAATATTTCAAGACGTTTTCACAGGGAAGAGCCCCTCTAATAACACAACATACTTTTAAGAGCTGGCCGATGGCCACACTTTTCAGTGTTTGAAAGAAAACACTGTGAGAAGGAGCCAATTTTGGAATACCAATACTGAAGGGCTCA
The DNA here is from genome assembly GCA_902685375.1 of Neostethus bicornis. Taxonomy (NCBI): domain Eukaryota; kingdom Metazoa; phylum Chordata; class Actinopteri; order Atheriniformes; family Phallostethidae; genus Neostethus; species Neostethus bicornis. The sequence continues at coordinate 14,623,929 of LR738557.1, read as the reverse complement.
GTGGGGAGCCAAGCACTATTTTCTACACTCAATTTAACAATTTTGGAGTGACCTCCTCCATTTAAACTGGAGAAGGGCAGCGTACTGCGGGGAGTGACGAGGTGAGCGGTGAAATGAAGATCACAGTACCCGAAAGCAGCCCTATGAGGTAAAAGGTTCCCCTGACCAAAAAACCCATCCTGCAAACACTAACCTTCTTATTAGTCATTTAAAACTTCTCTTTTTCCCCCGTAGGAATCACTTTGAAAGAAACTACATTTCCTTTCTTACTGTGCTGATTTTTAAGTGGAAAAACGTCTCTTAAGACCAGTGTGTATTTGTCAACTTTGATGTTTTCTATTTTTGCAAAGCTTCAATGGAAGCATGGGAAGGAGAGTTCCGCATGTCTTGAAGGCCACGCACATCTGCTGCGCATTAGGTGCCGGCCGTCAACATTGTTACTGGGGACCTAATTTAATATTTTTTCTGTTTTGATCTTCCACCTTTAATCACTGGCTCTTGAGAGGATCGACTTTCCCCAGAAATTGTTTGAGAGCTGAAAGAAAATGTTATTGCAGTATGTTTATGGAATCATACATGGGAAGAGGCGACTCAGAGGAGAAAAATGCCGTATATGTCAGCCCGTATTGAGAGACTAGAGAGCGGAGTTGGGGGGAAATGTGGGTGAAAACCGCCACATGACTTTAAGAAGTCAGGACATTCCAGACTTGCAATTTCAATTTCTGCAAAAAGTTTATCCCGAGATGGTCAGAGACGATATCTGGAGACAGCAAACGGACTGGGAGGCGGCGGTGGGCTGCATAGCGCAGCCAGGCACCACAGGATAGGTTCAAGTTTCTTTTGAATCAGCAGCAGTCTTTTTTATTAAACCACCACTTCTAATATCAATGTAGAAGGACATAACAAAAACTTGGTTGTGTGGAGTTGTAACAACTGGGTTCACGTTTGGCTCAGACTGGTAGCTGGAGACATCAGGTACAACTTAAAGACCTCACTCCCCGAGGGAAACGTAAAGTAGTTCTTAAGGTGCCTTTGAAGAACTCTGTGTTCATGATACTCCTGTCAGTTTGAGGGTTTCTGGCAGTAAAGGTAATATGCCCGACAAGAGATGGGAACCATAGGTTTTCAATGACCCGTCTCTCACCACCTACTGGAGACGACGGCTCGGTAAATCAAGTAAAAAAAAAAAGATGTTTAAAAAGTTTTGGTACATTTGTTTAACACTATTAGTCATAATATAGTTTTTAATCAGCTGAATTGTTTAGTTAATTGCAGTAAAAGCAATGTATTGGCAAATTAGGGTTAAAATATATTTAACTTCATTTGCAACTAAAGCTACATACTGAAAATGATTCACATATATTTTCATCTTAACAAAAACTTCAATAATTTCAAACTCATATTACATTACAAAACCCATAAAGTAACTGTGATTAAATAATCCCAAACACAACAAGTAAAAGATGGCTTTAATCTCTTTTTTTTTAGGTAATAAAAAAACCCCTTTTCACATTTGTTTTTAGCTCATAAGACATTTTCAAGGCATCACAAAGAACAATTTTTGTTAGATTTGAATCTTCAAATAGTAATGGTTTCAGTAATTAAATAAGAGTTGTTTTATATAAAAATGACGGCTCTGCAAACAAAGAACATATTGGAAGGTAAGCACGCTTGAAGTAAAAAGAAATTACAAATCAGAAAGACTTTTATTGCCATGGTCAGTGAGAAAGATTCAGAGTCTAGGAACTTGCCGAGTTTCTAATGTGCAAAAAATAATACGTATACTAATAAAAATAATAAATTGGAAATGTAAACCATAATACAAATTATCAAAATATTAAAAGATGTACATATAACATGTACATGATTTCACCTCATCCACAATTTCTCAGCATTTATTGTTTTATATTGGATTGCATTTTCACAGACGTTGTTTAACCTATGAAATAATTAATTTAATAGAGAGTAAAATACAAAAATGACATGTTTTAAATAGGTCTTAACAGACTTATCTCTTTATACTATGAGTTGAAACGCTGGGTTTATTTGAAACAAATTTGAAATATGAAGTTAATAAGTATCTTTCAATTTATTTTCTTAAACATTTAGTTTATTTCAGTGTTAGTTAAAACACTGATTTTCAAATAAAATGTTAAACCTTTATTATGCATAAAAGAGCATTCATTATCTTTTTTTAAAGTTTTATTTCACAGTTAAGGGGCTACACAGTGGCACAGCTGGTCAACACTGCAGACCCACTGTATGAAGGTTGCTGGTTCAAGCACTGCTCTGGCCAAGCAACAAGGATACCACAGGGACGGCTGTGGTATTCCTTCCATCCCAAGCTGGATGAGTAGTATAAAGAATGAATGAAAAAAAATTAAAGAAATAATGCCATAGATTAGTCACTAATCTTTTTAATTAAAAAGGTTCAGTTCGTTTATAATAAGTTTATTCATTTCTCTTAGATCTCAAACCAGTGCAGAATTCTGAACCTATTTTATACACAACTTCAAATCTTTGGCACAGCCTGTGAAGGTTTGAGTCCTGGATTATAGCCTTTTGCCACATCTAATCCCATTATTATGACTTCTAAAACCACCTTTCTGTTGAGCCCGTATTTGGCAAAGACCACAAGCTGAAATCAAAACTCTCCTCATAATCTGTACTTATAGGTTGCAAAGATGACTTGTGAAATACCAAGCACATGTTAAGAGGATTTTTATTTGGATCTCCGTCAGACAATTTAGCAGACCTGTTCTTAATTTAATCTGGAGAAAAAATATTTGCTTGAAAAAGGGTAAAAGTTGGGGATAGATACATGAATCTGAATATGGAGACACTTTACAAGAAAAGGCAAGTGGCAGTTTGGCTTTTACCAAACATCTACTATTCATCACAGCAAACATTGAGGATCTCAATTTTGCGCATTAGTTTGATAATTGCGTGGCCCTATCACCAGAATGCTCACACTGAATATAAGCCACATAGAATGAAAGCATTCTGATCATTGATTCTCTCACTGCTGTTCTGTTCCCATATTTTACAGCGTGTCTTATAGCACCGAGTTTGAACTCTACAGGATAAGCATGTCTCTTGAAAAAAGTCATTTTGGGGTCTTTAAACTCATCTAAGTGGCAATCCAACAATGCTTTGAGACCACTGAAACAACTCCAGACACCTCCAGACTATGGAAGCCATAATTAAACAATATTGATCCATTTATGAGGCACAACAATTTATAAGGCGCTCCGGTGGATTTTGAGAAAATTAAAGGCTGCCTTACAGTGCGAAAAATATGCTAATTCCTTTTGTTCAGGAGGCTATTTACGCTGGTCTTAATATGAAAGATTATTGTTAGTGTGGCTTGCAAGATTGATGTGGATGACACCTGACGTGTGTTGAATTGAAATTCAACAATTCAACTGATGAATTGCACTTTTCACTTTTCTTGTGAGAAGTGCTGATGCACTTTTGTTGACAATCAGTGGAGGTGGATGATTGGGTGGACTGTGGGAGCACTTTTCTTGTGAAAATCCTGATGCAGGCCACCTCACCCTAACTCTTCCTCCAGCTGCCCACATGTGAGTGAGTTTGAGACCCCTGCCTTGGTGATGACGCCAAGAACAAACCACAGGTTGAGGAAATTGAGTTTTTTCTGCTGAAAATCAGAAAAACTTTGCTCCATGCTTCCATACTTATTCAAAACTGTCAAACAAAATTTAGTCGTTTGATATCAAACTAATTCTAAGCACAGACTATTTTCAGTTCAGTTCAGATTTATTCATTTGGTCATACATAAAATCACAACAACAACACAGATTGCAACAAAGAAACAAACAGACCATTTTGCATTGATTGATCATATTTGTAGGGCAAATTTCTTTGTATTTGATTAATATTATAATACTTATGATAGAAAATCTAAAACAAGTTTGCCTGGGCCAAAGATAATGATATTCTGAGAATGTATACCAAAATTAAACAGTCAGCAAAACACAATATTTTTATTAAAGAAGCCCAAGATTACCCAATATTTATTTTCCCAGAACTCTGCTATTTAAAATCTTTGGGGTTTTCTTATTGATATTTCAACACTAAATTAATGATTGAAGCAAAGACTTTACGTTTTGTTAGAACAGTAAGTTATTAAATATGTTTTTAGTAATTGTAAAGATGCTAACAGAGTTAGCAGTTAGCTTTGATAAAAACTCACCACTTCTTTCGCTCGCGGTGAAAAGCCACTCTTTGGTCTGCTCCTCTTAAAAATCTCTTCTTTAGTAGAATCAAATCCAATTCCTATGGCTTTATTTCTGGTCTTGACTGTCTTTACGCTGGCTTTAAAAAGTACAGTTATATCCACAGCCATGTTGGAGAGACTGCTGCTGGTAAACAAACTGACACGTCATCATGTTGGACGTCATCTTTCTGCGACGCTGAGAGTTGCTTTCCTCCAAAAATATAATTTTTGAAGTTCTACATTAAAGTATTTTTAAATTATTGTTTAAAAGGACACAAGACAGATCATGCTGGACATGCAGTTAGATCATCCTTAAAAATATGAATAAAAATTCTTGTAACTTTAATACATTTCTTCTTTTTTTTTCAATGGTAATTTTAGACATAAATAAAATTCAAAGTGGAAATTAGAAATAGGATTTCCAAATGTCTGCCAGTCACTGTACATTTTTTAAATCCACACATTTTTTTCTAGAAAACATCTTAAACCTGGCTCTACCTGTTTGCCATCAGCAGACTGTACATTATAGCATATACAAAATCACAAAAAAATCATTTATAAATGTTTTGCTAAGGAAACAAGAAGTTGCTTCAAACCTTGACAAATATTTCTCCATTAAAAGATATTTGATTTTAAAATGAAATAGGCTGCATGGTGGTGCAGTGGTTAACACAGTGGTCGCAAAGTAAGGTCAGGGTTCAAGTCCGGGATTGGTGGCGAGTCATGAATCACTGGCCTTTCTGTTTGGAGTTTGCATGTTCTCCCTTTGTATGTGAGTTTCCTCTGGGTGATCCACTGTCCTCCCACCTTCCAAAAACATGCATGTTAGGGTAACAGACCACTATGAAATTGCCCATCGGAATGAGTCTGTGTGGATGGTTGTGCGTGTGTGGCCCTCCAACAGACTGGTGACCAGTTCAGGATCCTGCCTCTCGTCTAAAATCATCTGGGACAGGCTTCTGGCACCCCCTCACGAGCCCAATAAGGATAAGGAGTTCAGAAGATGAATAAAAAAAGAAATGATGGCTTGAATCACCTGTCCTTCTGTGTGGAGTTTGCATGTTCCCCCTGTGTATCTGTAGGTTTTCTCCAGAAGCTCCTGTTTCCTCCCACTCTCCAAAAACATGTATGTATGGTTAGTCGGCCTCAACAAAACTTCCCTGTCGGAATGAGTGTGTGTGTGTCTGGTTGTCTGAGTGTGCAGTCCTGCGACAGACTGGCGACCTGTTCGGGGTATATCCTGCCACAGGCCTGAAATCAGCTGTGATGGGCTCCAGCAACCCCCAGGGATAAGCGTCTCAAAAGATTAAATGAATTAACACTGTTGTATATGAAACCATTTCCTAAACTGGTTTGTCTCAAGCAAGCAAAGAGAGAAGCACGCTCCACAAGTTTCCACAGTGAGAGCTGACCGCACAAACACACAAATTTCTTCTACTAATTAAAGAAATGGTTTCAATTTAAAACTTCTGTGAATTGCTCTAAAACAGCTTTGATTTTATTTCTTTGCCAGTGCTTCTGTAAACACGCAGACTGTTTTTTTGCATTAAAAGAGGTTATGTGTTGGGATAAGTTATTGCTGTCTTTAAAGTGCATTGAAGGACTCTATATCTCTCTGTAGCCAAACATTTAGAAAGCGTGACATTTCAACATTGAACATTGATTTTACAAGGCCTTCTGATCTATGTGTCTCGGTTCGCTCACAACTTTTGCTTTATTGTCACATTAAGGCACATTTTTAACAGACTTAACAGTAAATGAGAACACATGAAAAAGCTTTATGTATATTATTGAGGACAGAATAATGTCCTGAGAACATTTTACCCCTCGTTTATCTGTTTTGGAACAAAAAAAAAAAAAGGATCTGTACTCATGAAGAACTGAGTGGTCCCAGTGTTCCAGAACAAGTATAAGTCTGTTTGATATATTACAAAGTTCACACTCCGCACTCGGCCACAAAAAGCATTTTGAAAGCACTGGCATGCCTACCATGTCTCTATTTTGTCTGTTATAATGCAAAAAAAATCTTTTAAACTCTGACATCTTTGTTTGTCAAAATGTGCAAGTAATTTTGTGGAATAATTGTTTCCCTGCAATAATCCACATCAAACCTTTTAACCAATTAGGTTGGTATCTACATTTCTGACAGCACATAATTTATTTGTATGATGAGCAATCGAAAACATGCACCAGCTTTTATTATCTGGAAGATTTTCTTTTTTCCTGTATGGTGCAATGAACAAGCTCTGAAGTGACACCTACTGGACCCATTTTTAAAACCCTTTGATTTTTTTTTTTTTTATGAAATGATTTATCCTTTAGAGTTGACTAACTGTGATGATAGACAGGCACATTTGTGGCTCTGGCCTTGACTCCAGTTAAACAGTCTCACAACCTTGGTGTTTTTATGTAATTTGTCCCACATTCACATCAGTTCAAATAAAATAAAAGTATACACAGGATGACATTACTCTAAAAAATTGTGTAATAAACTAGTGGATCACATCGTTTAACAGCACATTTTTGTTTGGTATGCAGTCAACCCACTTCATTCTTTTTCAGGAACAAGATCAATTGTAAAACTAATTTGTTTGGATGAAATGTACTTTTGGTTGATCATGCTGTTATGCTCTAAAATACCCGTACAAGTTTTGTCTGCTGAACATCCAGCAGACCAGTTTAGAGGCAGTTGCATGTAAATTAATTTCTTAATTCATTTCTATTCTTAGAGTCCAACATCACATAACAATTATCTCAACGAGCTTCACATTGCAGATTGAAAAAAAAAAGTACAAAAACAAACAAGGAACAACAAAAAAAAGTAATACACAAATTCACAGTTAAAAGCTGACTAACAAAAACTAGCTAAACAATTTCAGCTTATTCATGACTATTCGGAAGGTCTAAGGGCTCCTGGGCCCTCTTGATGTCCATCAAGATTGGGCTGCATGGTGAAGGCAATGTCTGAAGTTATCTGAGGAAACTTGTAAAGCGGTCCATACAGTAACTAAAAAATTACTGATTCTCATTTGACTTAAAAACACAAAACAGAATAAACAAATCCTATCATGTAAGTTGAACCAATTTATATTTGAATGAGAATGTCTTGTCTCCCCTAGTGATAATTATGGGTTTAAATGAAAACAGCAAAATTTGCATTTGAAGCAGAATCCTTTCTTTATTCTCGTATTCAATGTGAAATACTAAAAAGAGGCAGAGGATGCCTTTTTTTTTAACTGTCCATCACAACTTTTACGTCTTTCATTTTCATTATTGGCTTCTCCACTGTTCGAACTTTAAATGGAAAACAAATTTGAAGTTGTTTTTGTATTGGTTTTCTTCAATATTTCTTTTTACTTTTGTTTAGAGGGCTTTACAACAAAAATGTGGTATGTACAGTATCTTCATATTTTATGAAGGGAATTGACCAAAGACAAAAACAATAAGTTCTGAGACACATTTTAATGTTCATCCAAAGCAAAATTTTACAATACAATGTTTTCTGTACCCTCATTAGGCAAACAAGTAAAACACTAGAATGAAGCTGGAAGCATTTTATTAAACAGAACATTCATACTTTGTGAAAAAGTTTAATGTCTAATCCTAATGCAAATACAGAGTATAAAATTAAATTTAATTTCTTAACATTTTTTTAGTGTTAGTCAGATATGTGTAGGTAAGTTTAAAAATGTATAATTTTTAAATAAATGTGTATTTCAATCTTTTAGTCTTTTATTTTTAAAAGAAAAAATTCAATCAATAATTACCTCATATTTTTAAATTGATGTCCAGAAATCGAGTAACATTTTAATACCAAAAGAAAATAGCGTAAGCTCCCATGATTATTTTTAATTTTATTTTGGGATTTTGTGCAACATGATTTTCATTCAAAGTAAACTGAGACACTTCAAGCAAATTGTTAACTTAGCTTTTTCTAAATAAATTGGAATTTCAAGTTTAGTGATAAAAGAAAGATTTCATTTGAGGTTCATTTGGTTTTTAGTCAGTTTGTTAAAATTTGCTATTAATAATCTGTAGAATTGGAGGATGCTTCAAAATCTGGTGATCCACAACAAATGCACAAGTGAATTCTGTTGGAAATTTTGTTTATTGCTCTTTCATAGAATTTTACTCGCAAGTGCAAATTCAGAAGCGGAAGATGTTTGACATAAACCAATGTACGCATTCATAAAAATCCAAAGTTTGTCATGCCAAAGTAAGCAGAACTAAAATTCTCTCCTGTCTAGACTAATGTAGTAATTTGTGTGTAATATTTCTCATAAATCCGTTTATTTGTAAGTGACTGAGGTTGGCACCCAGATGTAAGCAAAGGGGCCCAGAGTGTTGAATAAAAGTCTGTTATTTGCTGTGTGGTTTGCTCATTTCCTTTGTTAGTGTTTTGCCAGACTATGTTACAGCTGAGTGTGGTGACTGTCTCTATTTTCCTGCCGTTTCAGCATGAACAACTTGTCTTTTTTCATTGCCCACTAAGCTTGTGAGTGTGGAAAGAGAGACGCTTTTTAGAAACCAAGGTTTTCGAACTGATTAAAAGATGATTGGCTTTTTGATGCTAAATGAGCTGCAAATGGTTAACATTGTATTTAACTTTTATTTTTCAGTGATGAAACTCTATCTAGGCTTTAAAAACAGGAATACTTGACCAGAATGCAAATCTTATCGTTGCTGTTTATGATATTCTTTTGAAAGAAAAAAAACATTTTGAACAACTGTATCAAACTCTAAAATCATGAAAATGTCATTTTTTGCTAATCAGATTCCTAAATGTCTCATTCAAAATAGATTTTTCTACTTTCAAATATTCCTGTTTTTTATCTAAACAATCACTCAAAAAATGTGGAATAAATATAAACTTGCTATGATTCATCATCATGAAAAAGTTTGCAGAGATTTGTCACATAAATGTATTTCATTATCTGATGTTGAGGAAAGACTGAATAGCAGACCTATTCAGACTTTATACTCACTGTTTCCTAAAGGATGTCCAGAACTACTCCAGCATTGGAATATTCTTAAAACTTGTTTGATTTTCCACAATCAAACATCCCCTAAATACTTATGTCCTTATGTCACTTGAGCATCTTTCATGTTTTCCTTAGATTGAAGCCCAAATTAGAATATTCATGCTTCATGCGAAGCAACAAAGTACAGGATGGGAGTTGATTTTCATAGATCAGTTTTCCGAGTACTTGATGTTTTCTGATTAGTGTTCAAGGAAACGTTAGTTTTGTTGCTTTTTGTTGTGCTGCATTGGTATTTCCAAAAGCTGTTTGAGTTTTTAGGAAGCGCTACAAAAAAGCACAGAAGTTTTTATAAGATAGATTCATAAATCTTTTCTGGTTATTAAAAGTTTGAATGTGTTCATACTGTATATTTATAAATCTATTTGGACACATGTTTTCCAAGTCATGTATTGCTTGTGACATAATGGGGGGGACCTACAGTATGTGTGCTGGGAATGGACTTTTTCCCCATTATCTGTTGGTTTTCCTTTTTATTCCTGTGAAGATTTTATGATTAAAAATGGGAAAAAATGTAAAACATGCGAACAACTGATAATAACCTAAAAATGAAATATGGTTCAACAGACTATGCTTTCTTTATGGACATTCCTAGATCTTATCTCTCCCTGGATGAAGCGTTGGTGATGGTATCCATTCCCCTCGTCCCTGACAGATGAGCCATGTTTCGTAGTGTCCTCTGGGCAGTCCACTTAACTCCCTGAAAAGGAGCCCCTTACTCTCCACTTTCACTTTGTTTTGACTATTATCAAACCTGTCAGTCCTGACTCCTTTATCTTCACAAGACTCATATACTGGCTGTTTGACGTTAGCTTAATTATATCAAAAGCCCTTATCTTTCCTGGCCTGAGGGTGTGTCTTTTCTCTGGCTTGCTTGAATGGTCACAGCTCGGACCACGAAGGTGAACAGGGCTGTTTTTATGGGATAGTTTTGTCCAATGATGAAAGTCACAGCTCATGTTTTCTCATTGTATTTTGTTGTGCGCTGTTTTTTGTGTTTGCATTGTTTATTTGCAGGGTGTAGTCTGAAACCTGAGCTAATGACCCAACAATATGCCATCAGCAACAAGTGATCCAGTTTGGAGATAGTCCTCTTTGATGGGAGGTAACTCTGTCTCTCGGCACTTTTTACTTGAAACAGAATGCAGGCAGGAATGTCATGCAGCTTGAACTGATGGAGAGCAATTACATGGGAGGGAGCTGCTGCCTTTGAGGTGAAAGCTCATGTGCCACACCCTGCAGGCTTACAAATAAGTCTCTGGACACATCCCAAAGTGTGTGAGAATATTCCCGTCTTTCACTCCTGCTTATAACAGAGGCAGAGTGGGGAACATTGCCAAGGTGTAGAATTGAGTCATCCAGTTTGCTGTTGTTGGCATACACAAAACAAAAAAAGAAGCGTTTAAGAGCCCAGAAAAATATTGATGCCGGCACAACTATTTTATTCAGGCACTAATCATTTGAAATGCTTCCTTTGCCACATGATGTCATGACAATTAAATTAAATACAATATTCAATATTTATTATGTGTATTTACCTTACTTTATGTTCATTTGTGAATATGTCTGTGGGACCATGATGGCAGACTATTTTCTAGCTCTTTTTTTTTTTTTTTAAAGCTTGCATGTTTGAAAACATTAAAAAGTTTTTTTTTTTTACTGAATGTTGGCCATCACTGTGATTAGGATTTGGTTTTGCACATAAATTATATAAATTTTATGCTGGGTCATGCACAGTGAAGTGTCCCAGAAACTTGATCATAAAAAAGTAATGCAGCTCAACAGCTTGAACAAACAAAAAGCGACCAATGCATAGTTTCAACACAATAAGAAAAGTTATTTCATTGCACAGTCATTGTTACTGTGTATACCTTTATTTATCATTTTAAAAGACAGCCTCGACAACTGACTGGCGACCTGTTCAGGGTGTACCCCACCTCTTGCCTGAAAGCAGCCAGTATAGGCTCCAGCATCCCCTATTACTCTGTTAGGAATAACTGGTTCAGAAGATGAAACGAAACATCTTCAAGAATCAACCACACATTTTGATATGGTAAAAAATCTCTTTCGAAGACCTCACAATCAAAGCAATCATTTACTCAAACTATTTATATCATTGTTACTAATAGTTATTGTCCGAAATAAGATAAAGAAGTCATTTTCTAGCAGGTACATTTGAGTTTTTGATGCAACATTAGATAACTGTAAAGACAGTACAGACTAGGTTTTTTGCTTGACTTGATACTTTTCCAAAGTGGTCTTCAGAAATGGAAAGCAATTGCTTCAACCATTGAAAGGGAATTCTCTTTGTAATTAAAGCCAGTAGAAAATTGGATAATTTTTTTGCCTGGACAGCTTTTACATTCCTTTCTTTTATGACATTGGAGGCTTTTGAAGTTGCTGTACTGGCAGTCGCAAATTATACCTTTCATCAGCCTATCATAGGAAAATGGCAACCTGACAGGTCCAATCACAACTGAGTGTTTAGCTTGAGTCTCTAATCAAAGGCCTATCAAGTAGTACCTCTGAAAATCAACCCGGATGCCCAAAGTCCTTCTATAACCTAAAAAGTAGTTTCAGTTAAAGAAATAGAATTTCTTCTTTAAAAAAAACTCTACCACGCAATTAGCTCTCTTTTTCCTTTTTAGTGGCGTAAAAACCCAATTTCTAACCTAATTTAAACACGAAGTAATGCATGATGCAAACTATTCAGAATTTATAAGTCACCCAAATGCTTTAAAAATGTCTCTTTAAAGATTTATTTTAGTGAGTCCTTATTAGTTTGCTTTTTGAGATTAGTTTCTTCTTTCAGCTTTTCCGAGAACTTCACCTGTCCTCTGCATCCTCTGTCGTATACTAACGGTCACCATGTCTACCTTCACTACAACAAAACCTTCTCTTTGGTCTTCCTCCAGAGCTCCTTCCTGGCAGTTTTAAACTCAGCATCCTTCTACTACTACCTTCCCTCGCTCTCCCTTGACATGTCTGAACCATCTCAGTCTGACTTCTCTGACTTTATCTCCAAAACCTCTAACAGGTGCCGTACATCTCATGTCGTCATTTCGTATCCTGTCCATCCTTGTCCCTCCCAAAGAGAACTTCGGCATCTTTATATCTGCTACCTCCAGCTGTACCTCCTGTCTTTACCTCACTGTCTCTAAACCTAACAACTACAGTGTTGTACATTTTTCCTGTTCTTTTTTTGTCTTTGGTTTGCTTTTTTTACATGATTATATAACACATTACTCCGATGATCTTCTGGTAGTTCGTGAGAAACTACATAAGTTTTGCACAAAATATATACAGAGTAAGTGCAATATTAAGTCGAGGCGATGTAATGGTCACAATGAATAATGGTAGTCACTGCTGAAACAGACTGTTATAATGATTTGCCCTCTGAGCTCAAGTTCACTTGCTTGTTTTTTGCAACTTCTGCACGATCGCCTAATTATGACTTGACGTGGCCGACGCAGATTAATGCATCCACACTGACACAATGGTCCTTGAGGAATTAGACACTCAATAGAAGCATTGACAGAGCACGACACTCCTCGCCCTGTTGCCTCACCCAGACTGGACAGCTGTAATGTCAAAAAATCAGTTTGAAGTGACAGAAAGAATTAGGGTGTCAGTGTAGGTCAGTAGGTTCACTGGGAACATTTTCTTGACATACAGAGTGCTATGTTATAGAAGCATAGGTAAAAAACAACATGGTTTACTGGGTGGATGACTTGGCTGATGCTAAAAGATGTTTTGATGTTTGGTAAGAATTAGATGGATTTTGATGGGTAAGAATTAGACTTTAGTTAAAAACAGACTTGTGGAATGAGTTTAAAAAATTGTTCAATTAATTTTCTTTTCCACCACAACAACATTTTAGTAACCCTGATGCCTCTAGTCAACAGTCTACAGCATTTTTACTCAATAGGAATGAACCAAATTTGTCTAGTGCTAAGAAACCCCAAAACAATAGCAGCTATTATGCATTGTCATGCATGTCTGCGATTCAAGTATGTATGTTTTTGCCCCAGGATGATCCAGCCTTCTCAGAGACATTGAAATAAAACAGAACTAGCTTGTGTTGTGGTGGTTTCTTTCGTTTCTTTTTTTTTTCTTAACCTCGGTCCATACCCAAGGCCAGGGTTTCATGTACACATAAGCAGGCAAAAATAAAAAGAGAAAGAAAGAAGTCCGACAGAAAATTATACCACATGGAACTGATGGAGTGCAACCCGTCCTGGGACTAAATAGTAATAGGTCCTCACAAGCCTTCCATGGCACCGGTTTCCAGCTCCTTTCTATCTTATTTCACCAAAGACTGCAACTGGAGAAGGTCAACCGGCGGCTGGAGCCAAAAAACAAAGTGATTGTAATTCTCAGAAAGTACATGCAGGATTCGAGTGGGAAATGGTTTCACTGCCAAACACTCAATTACATGTAATTACAATAAATCAGCCTTCGAGGATGGTTTATTCCATTTTATTATGAGGTCTACCCTTTCAAGTCTTATGAAGAAGGCTAAAGAGAGTAGTAGTGACAGGGACGATGTGAAACAGATATTTTTTGCCCAACTTTAAATGCTTTAATTATTTCCTTTTATATCCTCTATGTTTCTAACCCCATCTCATTGGTTTTTCATTCTCACAGGATTTCTGTTTGGTCACTTTTGAGTAAGTAAAGGTTACTTACTTGGTCTGTTTCACTGCAATTACAAAGGCATATTGTCAAACAGAGCAGAGTTTTTTGGAAACTTAAATATGGACTGTAACAATTTGAACTTGTCAGTAAAGCATAAAAACAGACATAAATTTCCCACAAGTAAGGAAGAAACTGTAAATATAACTACATCTTCTGCAAAGATAACTTCATGGACGTACCTGAGATTTGGGGCTACATTTGGTGTTTGGAAAAGTTGACTTGCTTTTGCAAAGCTTTTTATGATACTTTTGAAACTACATTTGCCACTTGACCTTTTCTGTTTCATTCAGAGCAAAAGGTCTCTGAAACAACAATGATTTTCCCATTTCAGAGCAGACAGTAATCTGTTTCCTCTAGGATGGGGCTCTGCCGTGGGAGCCTGTGGTCATCGGTGGCTGCTGGTCCTGGCTCTCGGGCCCTGGTGGGGATTTGGCTCTGGCCTTGTCTTTTATCCAGGGTATTGGATCATGGCCGGTGATTGCAGGTGTGCCTCAGCTCCTGCTGCGGAGGTTCCTCAGACATTGTTTTCTCAGGTGTTTCATTTGCATCCAGTCTATTGCATTTTTAAGTGAGTGTACCTGTGTACTTGTGTACATGTATGAGGGTGTGTGTTCTGTATGTCTTTGTACATGTATGGATGTATGTGTGGGGGTGTTTTTTTTTATCTGTGGGTGCGGGACTTGTGCTTAATTTGTTTTTGTGTCTGGGGTTTTAAACATGTAAGCACTTTGTTTTACATCTAATGTACAAAAAGTACTTTATAAATAAAGTTTGATTGATTGTTTGATATACTGGTTTGTCCAACGGTTTGATTTTGAAGCGAATATTTATTTTTGGATTAGAAGCTATGAAATTGAGGCCATTGATAAATCTTTTTGAGAGGACTCCAGGTTATTTTGCAGTTGGAAATATTGGCCAATGAAATGGAAGTTTCCAAATATCTGAACCTGAAAATCGCAGATTTTTTAATTTCATTATCTACATTCTTTAAATCAGCATTACCTAGAGTGAAATGAACCAAGCAGGAGGTAAGATTTCTTTAACATAAAAGTAATTCTTACTGACTGGTGAGAACTTAGCATATGGTAAGATGCAACATTGATGCCAAATGAACCATTTTCATGGGTGGCTCTGCCAGATAGAGCATCAACAGGCTGATGGGCTGCTGGCATTCTTGTCTGAATTGGCATTGTTTCCAGCTCTAGACATGCCGGGTAATCAGGCGGATTGGCACACCTGACATAGAAACTTTCAAAAAGTGGTTTTAGAGGAGTTGAGAAAAAAAACGTCTATTTCTGCTCACATTGAACAAACGCTACTTGATCATTGACGTGGAATCTTTAAGTTCAATGATGTATGATTCCAGCACAGATAAATCAGTAGTTTTAACTCCTAAAGCAAGATAACAGCATCAAATTTAGATCTATGGGCAATGGAACATTTATATTCAGTTGTATGTTTTCAACAAATTGTAAAATAAAGTGCTTATCAAACAATTGGTAAGTAATTGGTAATGATTGTTGGGACACAACCATACAAAGTGTAATGGAAGATCTTTACAAATCCTTTTTTTTTTTAGCAATACCACTAAAATTTGCCCTATCTGGTTGAATTTTTGCCAGAAATAACTGAACTGAAAAACACATGAATAAGCTATGAATTCTTTGAGACATGAAAACATTAGCCAATTTTTTTTTTTTTTTGTATGGTGAGCAAACAGAATGCCTGTAAGTCACTCTAATTGTCTGGACTCGCTGACATTTATGCATATCTAATGATTGGACATGATTCATCTTCTGAACCTCTAATTCTTAAAAGGATTGTGGGGATTGTCGGAGACTGTCTCGGCTAATTTAAGGCAAAAGGCAGGGTACACCCCAAACAGATTGCTAGTCTGTTGAGGGGCTACACAACCATACACTCACACGAACTCATTCCCAGGGCAATTTCATCGCGGCTGATCAACCTAACATACATGCTTTTGGATGATGGGAGGTATACTAGGATACTTAGGACTCACAACTATCCACGTACAATTCTAAAAGAAATTGTTTTATTCTCAAGCAATTACTTGGCTGTCAGTGCAAGATCTTCAACACTGCCTATAGCTACACAAATTCAACCACCGAACAGCCATCATTTTTTGTATTGAGATGATATGTTGGTCATCTTAGTCCATGTTACAGAGACTAGTTGGATCTAAAAGCTTCCTGAGGTTTGACCTCTGTCATCATCATCATATTTGTCCTGAATCACTCTTTGAATAATTCTAATGTTAGCATCGCTCCAAAAGTACTGGAAACTATGTCGCTGCGGAATTTTTCAGTGGGTTTCAACATTTAGTACTTTTACCCAAAAATGTTTTTTTGTTGTTCTTTTCAGCCAATTTCTCTTATTATATTTAATAACCATGTTTCAAATTATTAATAATTATTTACTTTGATTAGTATCCACATTAAATATGCATTGCTGACAACAATGAATGTGTAAAATATATTTCAACCTGCAGTAACAATTTAATCTACCTGAGATTCTCCAGAACCATCATATGATCAGTGCATCACTGCCTAAGTATAATTAACAA
The DNA here is from genome assembly GCA_902685375.1 of Neostethus bicornis. Classification (NCBI taxonomy): domain Eukaryota; kingdom Metazoa; phylum Chordata; class Actinopteri; order Atheriniformes; family Phallostethidae; genus Neostethus; species Neostethus bicornis. The sequence continues at coordinate 14,607,368 of LR738557.1, read as the reverse complement.
TGTCATTCAATCTTATTAGCTTACGCTTTTTCAGCTTGTTTGTTTTTACTTCAAAATCTGCATTTGCATTTTTATCCTTCCTTTTAACAGAAAATCTTTTTAATCTTTTCAGTTTGACTAACTAATATATTTTAGATAAACACCTTAAATTTGGCTAATTTTGACACTAAGAACAGAAATACAACATATTTTACTGCGTGGAAGGGAGATACTAAAAGATGTTTTCATGTGTGGAAAGAATTAGATAGATTTTGATGGAGGTAGAATTAGATTTTAGTTAAAACCAGACTTGTGGACTGAGTTTATAAAGTTGTTCTACAAATGTGCAGCAGAAAATTGGTGAAAAACTGTCAAACATTGTGACTCTTTAAGCATCTTGTCTTTGCGAATATCAACAATATTTTTTTCCCTTTAACAAGTAGAACTTTAGTTTTTAATTTGTCAGTATGGTTGCGTCCATGGTTCAAGTCTCTACAGACTATTCAAATCTTCTCATGCATAAATGGAAAGCTTCTTTGTGTCAGTTTGAAGTATTTTTAAAAAAAACTTGGAAGACAGTTTTTCTTCTTCCTGCTTCACAAAATAGTCATAAATGTCCCCTTTGTATACTTTTATTTCTAATTTGAGTCAGACATTGCAGATGAGGGATATTTCTAGAGCCTAAAACCCAACTGAAGTCCTGAAACTAGAAAATGTAGGTGCTTAAATGCATGCTAACATCACCCCATTATGTGGGTTTGCCAAGGTTTTTCAGCACCACACCCGAATGGAAGACTCAGTGTGATTGACAGTCACTTTTCATTTTGTTGAAGGTTTTTCAGAGTTTCTCCACTAAAACACAGGCCCCTTAACAAGGCTGAGTCAGAGACGTGGGCAGAGAAAGCTTTGAAATCCAGCAACCCCTGAACCAGAAAATAATCAAGAAGACTTAGGCATGGCACTGCGGCCGGAAATTCGCCGTGAATGCTAGTTTCAACCATGACCATTTGAGAACACAGCTCTCTGGCTTTTGCATTAATTTTGAGTCTAACCCCCTCTTTTTAGTTTCCTTTTCAGTTGCATGTCTCAGTTTGAGCTCCCTCTGACCTCAGAGTTGATGAGTACCGTTTCTGTTTTAAAGGGCAGGTCTTGTCAGCTAAAACAAACTGTGTCTGGTACACTTATGACATAACGACACACACTCACACATATACTCCTCAGAGAAGCAAGCTCACCTTTGTTCATCACAATGCATCACAGTGATAAATTCTTCTTGGTTCAACCAGAAAAAGCCCTTTTTCTCACCATTTCTTACGCTTTGTTTTCTCCTTTTCATATTTCACCAAAAATGCAAAAATGATTACAACATTCATGGCCAAGCATTTGCACAGTTTATTCTGATTTCTAAGTAGAGAAGTGCTTGGAGAACTATGAGATGGACTACATTATATTTAGAACTATGCTTAACTACAGCTTTTAAAATGTTGTGGTAATTGTTGTGAAATTTTTATTAAAACAATAATTGTCAAAGTTGCCAGAAAACACATTAGGATGTGTAAATGCAGGCGTTTTTAATTTGAACAACCAAATTTTGATGTCCAAAATTTTATCATGAGGTTCTCAATATACCACAGAATTCCAAAAATTGTTCTTTTATTGTTCCATTTTACTCTTTCATTTCTTCTCTTTTCTAACCACTGTTTTCTATCTCAATCAAACCAGTACTGATTCCCTTTCAGTCAATTAGTAAAAGGGAAACCCGACAACAAGTCTCCTGTTTAATACACTCAATCTCTCCAGCAGTAAATACCAGTTGATTCTTCAAAGTATTGTCATTCAGCAGGGTCCTGCTGTCTCTGGTCTTTTTCAAGAAAATAGGGTACTCTTTGAAAAGCCAGAGCACTCCAAAACGCCTACATGTTTGAGAAGGACACAAAAGCTAAAGTGACTCACAATGGCTGATAGGGCCTGATAAAGGTAGATTACAGTTAACCAGGATGTTTCATCAGTGGAGGGGTTTGTGTTTTATTGTGTACCAAGGACGGGTCACGTCACAGGCAGCTGGAAGTGTCTGGTGTAATTTAAAAGAGAGGGCTTCCACCTTTTAATTACAGATGTTGAAGAGCTGTTTATCAAAATCAGCAGGTTTTTATTAAACAAGATTAGATCTGGTCCCTTTGGGACGCAAAATAAAAAGAAGAAATAAGATGTAAATCAGTAGATGGATAATTACAGCAAAGCTAAAGTGAGTTCTGGTCAATAGGTCAAGATTTGTGACTGTTTTTAAAAGCTATGGCTATTTTTCTGACACTAAAAGTTAATAATAATTATTGTTTGTGGTCAAAATTGATGTAAAAAATACGTTTTTGGCTAAAAAAAAAACAAACCCTTTTTGTTATGCAGATACAAGAAGAAGAGGCGTGCTGGCCAAAAGTTAAAAAAAATGTGGCCATTTTGAACACAATTGAATCAACACCTTTCAAGGGTATCCTATGTATTTAGGTGAAATTTAGGTGCTTAATTTTATATATCTAGATGTTATATATATAAAGAAAATGGGGTTATGTAATGGGCTAAGTTTTTGGCCACAAGCCGTAGGAAAATAATAAAATTATGAGAACATTTTTCATTTGACATTAATTGGTTCAACTTTAGGAGGCATACCAGTACATATCTTTCAGAGTAAACCGGTCAACATAGTTCAAATGATATACAGTAATAGTTGATCACAACTCCTTTTTTCCTAAATGTTCTGTGTGACTCTCCAAGGACTCTTTGGGATTTGTTTTTATCCTAACTGACTCTTTGTGTATTGTAGATTCCTGTTTGTGTATTGCAGAGAGCTCATTCCAGTCTCATGGCGGTGAAAGGTCTGGTTGTGGACTATGGGCTCAAAATGTTTAGATTGACCAATTGTGACAACTCATGTTTCCGTTTTGCTTCAATACATTTTTAAATATTACATTGCGAGAATAGTAGTTTCAATACAAACAGTTATGAATAAAACGTAGTGTATCATATTTTCACGGCTATGCTGATGATATATAGCTTTCATCGCCGTCTCCGCTGAAGACCCAAAACCAGTTAGTATTCTTTTAAATTGTATTTTAGTTTCAAAGTTATGGATGGCAGAGAACTTTTGACAGCTCAACCAAGTAAAATTGACGCTTTAATTGTTAGTCCTAAAGACAAGAGAAAGATGTTTTAATCCAAATTTCACCATTTTAAACCTTCTCATTGTCTGAAAAACTTGGGTGTTATTTTTTACTCTGAGCTGATTTTAATTCCACACATAAAAAAACATCACAAAGACAGGATTCTATCATCTTCACCAGAGTCCGTTCATTCCTCATTTTTGCCAGCACGGAGATTCTGATACGTTATAATTTCCAGAAGAATAGACTGCCCTTCTCTGGTCTCCCTAAAAAGACTATTTATAGTTTACAGCTACTTCAGAACTCAACTACACAAGTTCTAATGAGGACCAGGGGAGGGGAACACCGATTTTTAATTGCTATATTAGCTCCCTGTAAGTTTCAGGAATGATTTTAAGATTATTTTAATGGTTTTTAAAAGTCTTAATGGTCTTTGGGGTTTCTTATTTTTCTGGTCATCTTGTGAAGGATGAGCCTTCAAAGACTTTGAAGTCTCCTGGTACTGGCTTTTTGGCAATGCCAAATGTTAGGACAAAAACCCACAGTGCGTAATTGCTTCAGCATTATGATCCTATTCCATGGAACAGCCTGCCAGAGAAACTCAAGACCACAGAGACTGTTCATGTTTTTAGGAAGAAGCAAAAGACCCTTCTTGTTAATTTAGCTTTTATTTTAATTTTGTTTAATATGATTTTAAGAATTTACTCAATTTTATTCTTTTGGTTTACTATTAAAATTAATTTGTTAAACAGTTTAACTTGTTTTACTGGTTTTAGTTATTGTTCTATTGTTTTATTCTGTGTCTTAATCCAGAGTTTCCTCTTGAGGATCCTTGATCTCAGAAGCTCTGTCTTCGGAGTCCTTGCTGTAGGAATCTTGCTGGCCAAGGTGATGCGAGTCCCTCACCTCAGCTATGTGCCTTTGGTGGGTGCCTGCACCTCGTGGGTCTGTGGGACTCCTTGTAGTTTTCACCTCTGCAGTCATGGCCAGGCTGACTCCTGGTGTGAATCTATCCCCAGTTGTCATTTTTTCGCAGTAGAATCAGAGCAGATATATGTTTTTATTTACAGTTATTGTGAAATGAGTTAAAAAGACAGCAGCTAGTGGTTCAGGGGAAATAGAGGGTGAGTGTGTGGGATTTCAAGGGGATGTGTAGGAGTACGGGTGTGGTAATGTCAATGCATGTGCGCAGTGTGTTCTGCAAGTGTGTTTTTTTTTTTTTCATTTTATAATTGCTCTTAAGTTGTTATTGTACAATGATCTGAATTTTAATTCTTGTCCAAGTTTGTATTTGCACTTTGTGTAACTTTCTGTTTGAAAAGTCCTTTATAAATAAAATTGATTTCATTTCATTTGAAGAGAAAAAATAACAAAAGTGTGACTTGATGCATTAAAGCAGCAAAAAAGAAAGTTGAAACAAAATGACACATAAAAAGTAAGAAAATAGAAAATCTTAGGAGGGTGAGACAGGTGCCAGGAGGTATTCCAGGAATCAGAGAGGAGCTGGGAACTGGAGGCAGAAAGAATGAATGAAGAAGCCCCCTGTTGAGTGTCTGTCTCCTCTGACTCTTTAGTGACAAAAAAGACAAGAAAGGGAAAAAAAAAGAAATTTTCCTGTCTTCACTTCAAATCGGTAAATGTTCCTACATATTTCTAGACAAGATTTTGGACTTTTTCTTCACTTTTTATCATCTTTCAACTTAGGATTTACTTTTCATAGAAAGACCTATTCATTGAATTCTCCTCGCTGCTCATCGTGCATTCTCTCTCCCCCTCCTTGCGCTCATTTCAAACCATTTTCACTTCAAAGCCTCTCCATTATCCGCCGTCTCTGAGGGCAATTAGGAATGGGCTAACTTTGAGCGGCAGGCACGGACACTGCATTATAGGTACTCATCCCCTGTCATGAAGGCTTTTGTTGGGACTGCCGACATTGATGGAGAGGATACTGGGGCCCTAGTATTCCCTCAGCGTTACTTCTTTCTCCCTCCCCACATGCCTTCAATACACTTCATGATGCCCCCTATCCCACATCACCCCCACCCCTTTTGACCAGTAAACTGAGGAGTAAAATGGTGTGTAATTAAGCGGGAGTCAAAGCAGGTTCTGTTTGGGTGTGTGACAGACTTAATGGCGGAGAGCTGAAGCACAGAAAGGAAGGAGTGAAGAGAGTCACAAAGCTCGCAGGGCGTTGGGGAGGGCAAATGTGTGCTGAATGAGAATAGCACAGACACAATAGTAAGGCTATGAAGCAGTGAGCAGGAAAACACACTTTCTGGGAAATATTGACTCAGTTAATCAGGGCTTGTGTGAATGGGATCGAAGGGGTGGAAAAGTTGTAAAACCAACCAATCTCTTGCAAAATGAAGATTTATTCAAACAAACATAAAAATAAAAAAAATCATGTTTGGCTAATATTATGAAAAAAGAAAGAGAATACTCTAGCAAACCAAGTTTGCAAAAAGACGTTTTTTTAAAATAATTTTTTTAGATTTATTGCTTCTCAAACAAAAGAACTGTCCATTTTATGACTTTCCATTTTGCCATTTATGACATCTCTTTACATCAGTGTGAAACTGTGGCACAGTGAATGAAGCTGTCAGCGAATAAATGTCTCAATATATTCTCTTTTTTCTCCACAACAGCTTTAACTGCTCCACACAAGTTGGAGGACGTGCTTACAGGGCCCCTAAGTGTGTATGTGTGTTGAGTGGTATATGAGTTTTTCTATGGATGGTGGTTTCTCCGTTGCCGCTGCCAGAGTAATGAAAAGAACGGATGGTAAAGGACAAAGTGAAGACAGCTGGAGCCAACTGCAAAGATACAGGCAGGATTCACCAAATGTTAAGAGGAAGATAAAAATAGACACATTCAGATTTGAATTAGTAACATTTGAAGTAAATTTGTACTGCTTTGAGTTCTGCAAAGTACATACATTCCTCTGTACGCACGTGGTTGTGGTGGAAAAGAGCTCATTTTAAGTGTGCTTTGATGCTCTCTCTAGTTAGCTGTCTCCCACTGAGCAAAGACATCCTGTCAGCATGAAACCTCTTCTTATCCCACTGCTTAGTCAATACATGACCACAAGATGTGTGTGTGTTTCAAAGAGACACTCTGAGTTCAAACATGAGAGAAAAATATTAATAAACTACATTCTTAAAATGGTCACACGCTTATACATTTTCAATGACCTTCTAACAGATTATTGGCTCTACTAAATAGCCTTTGGTTCAGTTAATGGCTGGTTTGTTCTGGATCATCAGCTCCCAACTTGGGATTTTCAAAAGAGCACGAGTTCCCAGTGAAAAAATATAAAAAATATGCCCAGTGAAAGTTATACCAAAACCATGTCCTCACAGAAATTAATAAAGGTGTATTTTCTCAAGTACTTGTAATGGTTGATACGACGAGAAATTATTTGCTGTTGTGTCATCAAACCACATGCACTTTGCAAATAACACTGTCCGTGCTTTAGTTCATCTTGTATTCCTGAACCTGCATTCCTATGTTTGGTCTGCTTTTTTTCATCTTGAGGACTTTCTTGTTTGTTGGTTTTTATTGTTCAATCCAAAATCTTTTACTTAGCAATTCAAGCGGCATGGTGGTGCAATGGTTAGCACAGTAGTCTCACAGCAAGAAGGTCAGGGTTTGAGTTCTGGGTAGGACGAGGCTTGAAACACTGACCTTTCTCTGTGGAGTTTGCATGTTCTACCAAAGTACACATGGGTTTTCTCTGGGTACTCAAGTTTTCCCCCACCCTCCAAAAACATATATGTTGGGTTCATTGGCCACTATTGCCAATTGCCCCTGGAATTAGTGTGTGGATGGTTGAGTGTGTGACCCTCCAACAGGCTGGCGACCTATTCAGGTTGTATCCTGCCCTCGCATTAAATCAGCCAGGACAGGCTCCAGCATCCCCCACAACACTGTTCGGGAATAAGCAGTTCAGAAAATAAAACTTAGCAATTCTTTTCCAAACTTCTTTACTCCGGATGTACAGGGAACAATACTTAACCTTGTAAAAGCTTCCATAGGTTGTGGAATTTTTTGTTATCAGTGAGAAATACCCAGTTTCACACCGGAATGAGTTTAGATTAATTCTTTGGCTTCCCAGTTTAAATCTGTGTTTTCAATCTGTCACAATTTTTATGAAAGAGTGTTTTTTACCACAGTGCAGATAATTTTTTATGTCATATTTCCCTTTTTTTTTTTTATCAAAAGAAGTTATTGCAAACATCATTTCTGGTTGAAATGAAACAATAAAAATACATCGTGGCCACGTCAACTAAACACAGGCAGGGGTCCACCACTCTGTAGTAGTTGCACAGAGGGTGCCCTCATGGAAAACACATTGAAAGCTATTTTACTAAATAACGTATGCCAAAGTCCAGCACTAAGGTGCTCTATTTCACAAGTTTTAGATGTTTTTCTGCTTTAACACACCTGATTGATATGAATGGATCTTTTTCCAGAACTCGACAACAAGCTGTTAGAGCCATTAGAACTGAATTGGGTGTTGAAGCATGGAAATAACTAAAAAAAAAAAAAAAAACCTCTCTGAGTTTAGAATCAATGTGTCAGTAATAAAAAACAGTTTTCAGCTGGTTCTCTTTTTTAAAAAACTACTTTTACTCTTTGTTTTGGCGAGTACACATGAGCGGTAGCTTTAATTAGTTGTGGTATTCCACAAGGATCCAATTTAGGTCCATTGTTATTTCTTTCTATGTTTTTGCTGTGGTATATATTTAATAAGCATTACAGGACATTTCAAGACAGAGGAAATTACGGAGTCTCTCTCAGATCAAAGTTTGTTGGGTATAATAATAGTTACAAAAAAGGATTTACTTTGTAGAATAAAATACTATTCATTGTGTTAATTCACTTGATCAAAAGTAAGACATACAAAGAAATAATTTAAAATGTCTTCTGATCTAGTCACTTAGATCTAAATAAAATCATTGAAGGATTATTGTAGTTAATGCACATCAGGCATTGTTTTTTTTTTTAAATTCACGAAAATTTGCAAGTTCATTTAAAAACTAACCTAATAAAAGTTGAATGTTTAGACTACACTTAAATTGTATTTGCAGAAGAAGAGTTAAGAAATAGAAGATGCTTTTTCTTCTTTGATGGTGGTAAAATCCTTTGAAGAGAATTCTTCATTCCTGCTTCTTAACTTACATCAGATGTGCTGCAGGTGTTTCAAACCTTTTAAAGAATGAATAACCCAGATGGTACTGCTATTGTGTAATTACAAGGAACAATCAAGCACATCGGAGAGTTTGTTGTTGCAACACCAACCGACACAAATGACTCATGCACTGGGATAAGACCATCTCACGCTGTTCACATTGTCACTTCTTTTATATTTTGTGAAGAAACGAGGAGTCCCAAAATCCTTCTGCTGCTATCCTGTCCACCCAGTTAATGTTCACCGGTAGTATGTTGTAGTTCTCATGGCACTCCGGCTCTCCCGACCCTTTGTATTCACTTTATTTTTTTAGGACATAGACACTGAGGTACTAATTTTCATCTGGGAAAAGTGGTAGATTAAGCTTACTTCCTAAAAATAGCTCATACATGGAAATCAAGAATCAGACTTGGCCAGCTTTTTTCACCCTGGCACACAGTAGGCCAATTGCTAACCATTCGCTCCTTTAACTATGTTTTTTTTTTCAAATTTATCCAGTAGCATTGTATGCAAATTGTGTCAATTCAAAGTTGAAAAAAAAATGTCAGGAGCATGCTTATTTTGGTTCAATGCATTACGGAATTCTTCTAAATCTTCTATAACTGTAACTGTGGTGTTTTTTTCTTCTTCTTTTTGCTAGAAGCCACGCTAACTTTCATTTGTTATTTGATGTTTGACCAAAAAAAAAAAACTTCCATAAACAAATAATTTTTCCAGTGTTTTTGAGAACTGACGTAACAGTGGCACTGGCCTGTAATTTGCAGGAATGTGCCCATTTTTATCATTTAATAATAACGACATTTGTATCATTACATATTCTGAACCGCTTATTCTTAACAGGGTTGAGGGGGTGAAACACTATTTTTACCATTTTCATCTTGTCAGGAAAGCAGCCAGAGCAAAAAAAAAATGTTACAAAAAGTGACTGAATACTGTAAACCACTTTGTAAACTGTCAGTCTGTAAAAAGTAGACATTTTTTGTCACAGATTTGAATATGAAGTTCTGCTTTATCAGTTGGCAGATGAACAAGTGAATGAAGTACAATCAGCTGGACTTAATTGTACTTCAATCTGAAGTTTCAGCAGTCAACTATTGGTTGTTTACAAACAAATTATTAAAACCATTTGCTACATTGTAGATTTCTTAATTGTCGTCTTTTATGTCCTCAAAGTAATTTGGATACATGAATCTTGATGTATGTTTAATTGCACTATTTAAAATGTCCCATGCTTTTTTCATGCCTTTTCATTTTATATACAGTGACCTTTATAACATAACATTTCACCATTAACTTGTTTTTGTATGTTTTCTATCTTCATTCATTTTTAACTTGATAAACAAAGTGTTAATAATTTGTTGTTTTTAGGCATTTTTTGAAGGTAATAACTAATTATTTCGTTAAGTCAATTTGGCAGATTGGCAGATTTGGCAGATTGACCTAATCTGGCATGAGACATGATTAATTCTAAAGACCAAAAAAATATATATAAAAGGGATAGTCTTTACATCAAGTTGGCCTCCTTACTTTTTCAAATTTAAAGTCATATAAGGAAAAAACAGCAAAGAAATGGGGTTGTCACATATTAACAAATTAAATCAAAATTAATTTATAATGCGCCTTTGATCCAAAGAGTAGCAATGGTTGCTGACAAAAAAAACTATAAAAAAAACTAGCTGTAAAATTTTTGTAATGCAAGAGAAACAAAATTATCAACAAATGTGGCACTATTGATTCCAATCTCCAACAAAAAGCAGTACCAGATTTATTTTGTCATATTTTGAATTTTTAGAAAACTTACTAAACTTGTTTCCTGATTGTGCAAAAATTACTCATTGAGTTTCTGTTCCTGATACATATTACCCCTGTCAACCACCGAAAATGGAAGTGTCATGTAACAGATGATAAGAATCTCATCGTCTTTGATTGAAGCATCTAGGGTTTAAATAAAAAATGATCCTACTGGCTTCCTGCACAGTGCTTTTGAAGTATGTGAGTTTAGATCCCTGCTGCTTCAAAATTTTAAAATGCAAAAGATTTTCAAAACTAAGACTCAGTAGACTTAGAACCAAAGAGATTTCAGTACAGTTTATCAGAAAAAAAACCCACACATTTTAAACCCTGTACAGACTTTGGATCAAATTTTGGCGATAACTTGAGCAAACTGCAGAAATGTCAACAGGCAAGTTTTTTTTGTGGAAACACAATGTAGACAATGCTATTGTTCTCTTTGCTGGATGGTATTCCCACAATGGTACATGCACAACCAGCGTTTGGAAAGACTTATGTTTCATGTAAATGCTTTGCAGATGATGTTAATATTCTCTCTAAAATGTGGATTTTGCAACTAAATTGCTTTGTTTTGAGATGGGAACATACAAATGATTAAAAGTTAAAAAGAAAATTAAGACAAAGTTTATTTTTACATCTTCCAAAACTTCTTTCAAAATATTCATGAATGAGATGCAATCTGTTGGGTAAAGAACAATAAATTATCCCGCTGGGAATAACTTAAAAGACACCTCACTCCAAAGCTCAGGTGTTCGGCTCTTCTCAGTAACATATAATTTCCTGAGGCTTGGGTGGAATTTGTTGCAATTACTTTTTGAGGTAATTATGAATCATCATGTGTCTAATAAAGCAATTCACACAACCCTCAAGGGCCCGTAACACTGTCATTTAAATGTGATCTGGAATTAGTGTGAAGCAAGCTCAGGTCTCACGGCATCTTAATTGTGAGGTGGAGGGAGCCCGTGGGTGGTTGAGGTTTCAAATGTCTTTAATTGATGCTGAGGTAACAAACAGGTAACAGAATCGTTGGGAAAACTTTGCCAGAGGGTCAGCAAGGTAAGATAATGAAAGAGCGTCAGTGTAAAAAAAAAAGAAAACATGCTAGTTCAAGAGAGAGTAAAAAATCAAATGTGTCTTTTGGTTTCAATATCGACTAGTCAATATTTTTCTCCAACCACTTATTTATAATTTTGCACTTCACATCAATGGAGACATACATTTAATCCCCTGCACACTCACACACATCATCCGCCACACACACTGACACCAAAACTGTGAAGTCCTAATGAGTAATAATCCCTTTTTTCAAAAGGGAGAGTCAAGCGGCGTCGTTGACCCTGGGTTTTGACAGCACGCTCCAAAGATTAAGCAAACACTGGTAATTGCCCCAAGATCAAGTTTTGTTTTGACTGTTTGTCACCCGCTCACCGCCTGATGTGTGTTTGATCTGCAGGAAGATGGCAGCTGCACTTTCCATTCAACCCACACATCCTGGGTCTGTGCAGAGAGATGACCAACGTCCAAGCGAAGAAAAAAAAAAATGAAACCTCAAGCAATTAAGAGTTATTTGCAGCAAGATATGTGCACGGTGCTTGCTGCAGTCATCCTCTGACCACAATATTTTAATGACAGAATGTTAGGTGTGTCCTTTTGAAAGTAGCTGAGAAGTTAAATGAGATTTACATGTGCCAACACGTCAGTGCTCATAAACACATTAGATCAAAGTCAAATATTTACTCATAGACTGAAATAACCAAACCAATTTGGAATGCATAATTGCTCAGTTATATGATCTCATTCTGTGATGACATTGAAGGTTTCAATGGGAAAAAATGCATTGAATTTCATGCTCTGACGGTGGATAACATGGCTATTAAAAACACAATTCTTGTGCAGTTTTATCATTGCAATCAAATCATGTCCAGACAACTTTAGAAAGCACTTCAAACAACTTACATGGCATAGTTAAAAGATGTATATTCTGGAAGTTTCATTTCATCTTCGGAACCCCTTATTCCCTGATGGGATCACGGGGGTACCTGAGCCTATCCTGGCTGATTCAAGGTGAGATGCAGGGTACACCCCAAATAGGTTGCCAGTCTATTGTGGGGCCACACACAAAACCATCCATGCATACACACATTCCTAGTGGCAATTTGGGAGCGCCCAATTAACCAAACATGCATGTTTTTGGAGGATGGGAGGAAACCAGAGAAAACCTACACATACACGGGGAGAACATAAAAACTCTACACAGAAAGGACAACGTTCCAAGCCTCGCCCCGCCTGGTACTCAAACCCCAACCTACTTGCTGTGAGGCCACTGTGCTAACCACCGCGCCACCGTTCCGCCTTATTCTGGAAGTTTTCAAAATAAAATATGCAAACTAATTGAATTGCATCGGTCCGTCGTGATAAAGAAAGAGCTGAGCCAAAAAGCAAAGCTCTCGATTCACAAGTCGATCTACGTTCCCACCCTCACCTATGGTCACCAGCTGTGGGTGGTGACCGAAAGAATGAGATCGCGGATACAAGTGGCATAAATGGGCTTCCTCCGCAGGGTGGCTGGGCTCTCATTCAGAGATTGGGTGAGGAGCTCTGCCATCCGGGAGGAGCTCGGTGTCGAGCTGCTCCTCCCCAGGTCGAGAGAAGCCAGATGGGTTGGTTAGGGCATCTGGTCAGCATGTCCCCCGAGTGCCTTGCTGGTGAGGTGTTCTGTGCACGTCCCGGGGAGACCAAGAGCCAGATCCTGGACCCGCTGGAGAGACTATGTCTCACAGCTGACCAGGGAACAACTTGGGATCCTTCCGGGTGAGCTGGAGGATTCAGCTCGGGTGAGAGAAGCCTGGGCTTCCCATCTGAGGCTGTTGTCCCCACGACTCAGCCCCGGATAAGCTGAAGACGACGGAATGGAACAAAATTGAATTGTATGATACATTGCGTATGAGATGTTTTTCGTTTAATTTCATTCCATTTTTACTACACTTAGACAAAAAAAACAAAAAAAAACAAAGACAAAACAAAAAACCCAACCATATCTTTTTCAGTGTTTCAAAAAATTTAAAAATGTATGTACATTTCAAGAGGGCCATGGTAAAAAGCTAAAATGAAGAGCTAGTCTTAAATTGTAATGGTTTTTCAGCACTTTTTAAACCAAACTTTACACCATAGAAGCATGACATACTGACAAATGATTGCACTGATGAGCCAGACGCTCTTTGCAGTCAGTCATGACAACCTCTCAGTGAGTTACAGCTGACCTTGTCAACAGGCTCAAATCAAAAGCAGCGTGGAGCTGGTGTCTGTGTTGGTAGCCGGCGCTGACCTGAGAAGATCAAAACAGAGGTGAGGTTAATGCCTGCTGGAACTATCAATCTGCTTTTCATTTTCTACCTGTTGAATCATCTCAGTGTGTTTAACAGTCCCTGTGAAAAAAAAAAAAAAGTTTGTGAATTTGACATGTCAATTATAGTGGATTTACTGTTATTAGGAAGTTTGCTTCAAATGAATCCAACCAGTCAGTTACTGGGATAAAACAAAGGTTTGGGGTTTTTTTCGAGGTTGTTTGATAAAGAAAAACTGAAAATAATTTAGACACTCATCGTTTTTACTAAGACCATTAAGTATGGTTGTGAATTTTTTTTCCACAGTTTGCTTTACCTGAAAACTTAGTGATAGTCTATTTGTCATCATCTCAGGGTTACATATACACACAGCTACCAGCATGTTCAGTGGTTTGTTCCAGATTTGGGCGATTGGATCAATTAGCTTCTAATGTTAGAGTATCTTTATTGATTTGATGATTAAGTTGTTAGTGGTTTAACAATATATGCCTAAATAGTTATGGCCTGACAGCCAAGGGAAAGGTTCACGCTCTAAATGAGGCATAATAGCAGCCTGCGGGTGAAGCTAATGCTAATAAAACCGCCTGACAACGCTACAGGAATGTTGCCTCAATTAATGAAACCTACAAGCCCCTCTTCTGTCTGGTGCCAAGACACATGTGGAACCTCTAAAAGCCTCCGTTTCTGGTGGAGTGAATTACCCCCTCAAACCAGTCACACCAGGATATCAGGATGCAATGCTGACTGAAGTTGAAAGGCTCAACACTGAGCCCAATCCCCTAAAAGCATTACTGTATACACGCAAGCTTATGGGGATGGCTTGTGTGCGATTACATATAAATATACAAACAGGATCTTGGTTTACTGGAAGATCAGTGGTGAAGTAAACACTTGGGTTGGCCAGACATTTTTGAGAATGCTGATGATGCGTTGATAGCTTCTAATCAAATGTAAAGATGCAATATATTGACAAATAGTACTTTGTTCTTTTGTGCGGAGTTAAGAACTCTTTATTTAATGTTGAAGAGAATGTAAAACAGAGTAACAACAAGAATGCAAGAAGCCAGGGTTTAGTAGACAAAACAAACCACCAGGCGTGAGCAACAAAAAAGAATGACGAGCAGAGTTGGGGAGCAGGAATGACGAGACATATCCTCTTGTAATTGATGAGTCAACGTGAAACCATGTCAAGGCCTTGGGCCGATATTAAAATGATCATGCAGACACAACAGGCCTCTAAACAGCTCTGGCTCCACAGTGGAATGGGCCTCCCGCCCCACCATCTCAAACACAATCATTTCACAGTGTCGGGTGACAGATTGGTTGTCCAATTTTTATTTTATTGCTTTTCAGCTCATATAATAATACAAGTACAAAGCCTTTATTTTGACACTTGGTCATTTTTCTGGGGTGCTATTTTTTAATCTGAGTGTGGCACCAGTAAAGTTTAGTCTTTTTATTTAAGTCAATGTAATGATAAATGAAACATAGCTGCTAGCATTGTTATTGTGCAGCCGGTAATTACACTAGTTCATGATGAATTACAATATTCCTAAATGGCAGTCATTAAGCTGAATTCCAATTAAGCGTAATTCCCAGTTTCAAAATAAACTGGCGAGACAGCACCTGATTTATAACTAATCGGAACAAAAAAGCAGCTCTGTCTTTAAAATCTTTTCAAAACATCATAAATAAAAAAATAGATACAGAAAGTACCTAATTAAAAAAATGCTTGGCACATCATATGCTATCAGAAAACAAGGGATTTTCTTCTATAACTTTAGAGCTATAAACTCTCCGGTAACAACTTGGGTGCACCGTAAACAAGACAACCCCGAGACAATCAGATCCAAGACATAAACAACATGATGCTCTCTTTCTTCTTCAGCTTGACACATCTAAAACACACATATAAACAACAATCATATAAAATGACTGATATCCCAAACATTCAGATTAAACTGTTAGACTAAAGTAAAGTTTGAACAAAATTACATCCAGAATCTCCTGCATCGTATAATGCATGGGTGGCCCAGGATGGTTAAATATTAAGGACATTATTTCAAACGTCTTTGAAAAATACTCATTAGATTTTTTAAAAACAACAGGCGAATAAATTGTATTGATGAAAAAATGTTTTTTGAAAATTTTTGATAGATCTATTGGCAGAAAAATAATTAAAACTAATTTATGAACATCTAAATGTGATGGATAACTTCAGACAGCAGACTCCAAATGAAAATGAGCTTGATTAAAAAGACAGTTTTTTGTAGCCGTTGCAGGATAAAAAACATATGGTTACACACACACACTGTTGTGTCTGGGAAGGATCAGGCGGTTACAGTGAAAATGACTTGCTACTGAACGACGTCCCCGGGACATTTAGCTACATTAAACTCTGCTGTTTTATGCCTCTACATTGGTGCGAAAACAGCAAGTCAAATACCTAAGACAGCAGTGTGCTTGTGAGAAAAAGATCTAATTTTTATTGGGTATTAATCGTGAGATGGTTTGAACTCCAGTGAAGAAAACCACTTGTAAGTACAAGAGAAACAACAGAAATCATCTAAACAACAATGGTTGGTCACATTTTGGTTTATTTCATGTTGTCTTTGTTTTTCTCTCTAAACCCACAGTCCCACATCCAGATGCATTTAAGCTTGTTTTTTCCAATTGAAAACATCTTCATTGAGATACATAAACAAATTCAAAAGACTTATTATGTTCCGCATCCATCTGCCTAAGATCTGAGTTTCCTCTTTGATGTGACTTTCAGTTTCTTCCCTTTCCCCACCTAACATATGTCCCTCATTACATCGCACCATGCCAAGGAACAATCAGTTTGTCAAAATACATCTCCAGGCAAAGAGAGGAGGGATGAGAAAAGCCATTGAGAGGAAGCATGACTGGAAAAGCAAAGAGGACTGTCAATAGCATTATTTAAGCTGTAACAGATAGCTACTTTTAACATCAGATAGCTCAGGGGCCTTGCCCCAATAACCTTTTTCTTGATGTTCACACCAGAACCACTCTAGAACCCAATTGGGGTGGCTTGTTGAATGACAGCTTCAATAAGGCTAATTGCAGTGGGCTGCAGGGCCAAAGTTATGTTGTCTGGGGACTCCACCTACTATGGAGCCAGAGTGACTACGCTAACTATGGTGTTCAACTAAGGTAGGCATCAGTCAGCCACCGCCGGACCTCACAGCAGTAAACATTGACACACACACGCAGTCATTTCAGTTCACTTCAATTGGAATGCTTTTACGTGTCTGACAGAAGATGTGTATCTGTTGATTTGTCTGTTTGTGGCCACACATGCGCTAAAATAAGCTATCATTAGATCTAGTTAAGTGGTTCAGAAAATCAAATTAAGCTAAAAGGAAAAACAACAATGCAGATAAACAATCTTGGAGGAATGAACCAGAAGCCTTATTTCTGTCCTCATTATTATTTTATCATGGATAATATTTCACTTTTCGCTTCAAGGTTAAAAAGTCACAAGTTCAATACTTGCTTCAGAGTAGCTTTCCTGTTCTTTGTGTTTAGGCACAAGTTTTTCTTCCTACCCTCAAAACCATGACCATTTGACTCATTGGTTGGTTTAAATTGCGTGTGTGATTAATTGGTTGTCCGTCTCGATGTGGGTCTGTGATTGAATAATGACCTGTCCATGGTGTACCCTGCCTCTCTCCTTCTAACAAGCGAACCTGTCATGTTTCAGGAATTAATCAAATAATTAGGAGAATTAAATATTTCAGGATTACTTAAATTTTGTTGTTCTTCTTTACTTAAAAAGTAGACAACCCAAATGTGGAAAATTAAACTAATAAAATTACTAATACTTTAATCCTATCGGACTGTTTTTCACTCACCTGCTTGCCATGACTCAGTTACTGGCATCTGTGGCTGTTTTGTTTTTTTCCTTTTTGATTGCTGTTTTTTTTTTTTTTTAAACAAGTTTCAGGTTCTCTTTAGACACAACGGTCCTTCCTCTATTGACAGCCATGCCACATAATTTCTGTTTGTGTGATATTTTCAGCCTAGGAAAGACTGTTTTCGGACTGTTTCGTTCTGCTTTTGTTTTTCCTCACCTCTGATGCTTCCCTGCATTTATTTAATGAGTCCACCTCGGTGTAAACTGGAAATAACTTCTCTGTGGGATTTGTTTTTTGCCTTGTCATTTTGAGAAATGTTTTTGAGGGTTAAAAAAACCATTCTTTTTGCAAATAACAGTTTCGCAGCATACAGAGGACCTTGAGTTCCCAAAATTAGGGTTGCATTTAGTATTCATCTAACAAACCATTTTTGTCCAACGGTTTCCAATAAAAATGTGTTGTTTATCACTCATCACTAACAAATTTATAAAACAGTTCTAAAGGTTCAAAAAGTTGCTATTTTGAAAGAAAGAATTTTTGTGAATTTTTGAACTGAGGTGTGAATGATCTGACGTCCCTACAGGAGGTCAGACGGAATTGTCCTAACACCAAACTCTTTCCACCAGTCATGCAGTTATTTTTTAAATCAGAAAAATTCTGCGCTATATGACCTGGGAGAGGCATAGTTCGAATCCTGCTGAGCTCATGCTTAGGTGTCCCTGGAGAAGACACCTAACCCCTAGTTTCTCCCGTCATTGGTGCTGTCATTAGTTGCCGGCTACGGTGCAATGCAGCAGAAGTAATTTCCCCATGAGGAAATAGTACAGTATAAAAAAATAAATAAATGTGGAAATACATTTTACAGAGAACATGTGAAATAATTCTAGTTAAATGAGATCAAATCAATATAAGACTTTTTTTTTCTTCAATAACGTTCTCGCATTCTTCATTACTAAAATCATTTAGTGACAACTTAGTACTAATTTCTTTTACCATTTTTTTTCTGCTTTTAAACCCATTCCCTTAAACTTTCCTTCTTAACACTTTCCTTGTGTTGGTTGCTCCAACACAAGCTAGAAGGAGAAGAAAATATAAATTCAGTACAAGGTGACCAAAAGTAGTTGTACAACTATATATATTAATATACAGTAAATACAGTAGATACTACAAATGCAAAATTTCGACAGTATTTTGAAAACAAAACATTAGGAACAAGAGGAGAATATTCATAATCAAGCTGAATGCTTCAAGCAAGCGTGTATGTATGCTTACCGGTCTGACTCGGTCAGATCTAGAAATTGCTGGAGCCCTGAACACCACTTGTTGCTCAAAGATTCAGTCAATTCATGTGTCCCAAAACCGGTGTTGGTTTCCAGCTCAATATAAGTTCCCAAAAGCTTCTTCTTCCATCCTGTAATGGTGAAGAGAATGTTGTTGCAATGCAATAAGCATCCACTATCAAAATATAGTTTACGGTAGTGGCAACGCACCGCCTAACTACTATACCTTTCCTGATGTTCAAGTGACAATTTGTTGACAAACTTTGAAGATAAACCTTTAACCCCTTTTACCAGGAAGCATCATATTGAAAGAAATTGTGAGACCATCAGTTTTCACAGCATGGAAGGCTGTTCCGGTTTTTTGTTGTCCCAGGGCTGATGTCAAGATATTATCATGGGCAGCTCTATGAACAAATATTTTTAGGGTTATTTTGCTGAATCTCTTGTTCTGGTTACTTGGTGTTCAGTAAAGTACTCTAATGCTGTTGAGGCCAGTAAAACAGCTTTGCAAAAGCCAGAGGTATTTGTGAGCATAATTACATTCATTTTACTCTTGATGTTTTGATGGTAAAACACTTAACTTAGGAATGTTCATTCCCTTTGTACACCATTGTAATGAACACAACCCCATAATTGTTTCTCACCCATAGGCACTGACTTGCCTTTTTAATTTTCCACTGCTCACTCAGTAGCTGTGCCAAGTTTTCATCAGGTAACTCTGACTCACTGAAGTGGAGGAGCTAAATATACACTGTTTTCATAACTGCTTCCTGGCACTTGTCTGACAAGATGAAAACTAATTTGATTTTTAGGAAAGGTATAAAAAAAATGACATTTTCTATTTTTTTATGGCTTCTAGTCAAAATGGCTTTTAATTATATCTTACCTAACTACATTATTGTGCTTTGTGCAAGTAGAGCAATCACTCAAATGTAATTAAAGGCTAAACTCCAATTCAGTAACAACCACATCCATCAGGTTTGCGTTTGAATCGCCAATCCTTGTGTCGGTCGTGTAATTATTGCTTTACTGTTGTGACAAAACCAGAAAATATATTTTGCAGGTTCTAATTAGAGAAAAAGGTTGCGGCAGGGTAGAGGACAGAGTCTTAGAAAGAAATTCACTATGAAAATTGAAGCATCTCATTGGCAGTAAACAGCCAAAGCTACCTTTTTGCTCGGTGCTGGATCGGGTTTATAACTGAGGTTACCCGCATATACAAAGATCAAAACAACATAAAAACAAGATTTACTTAAACTTTTTAAATGTATAGTATACATGTTGTTTATTTTCATATACCCTTGACTTCTACAAAGATTTTTTTACATGTATATGTGTATTCACATGTAGTTTTTTGTGGTCTTGGGCAATGTTGAGCAACATTCGCTGCAAGTTATAACTCATTCGTTTTTTACAACCTCATGTTATTGTGGCTCTTCTTGTTGTATAAATTTGCAATTTAAGTTTAGCTGACAAGAAAAAAGTTTGTCTTGCATGTAAAGTATGTGCTTTGATGAATCCCGTACCAAGATTAACATTGATTAGTGCTGTGCAACATGTGCAGCTTAATGTTTTTTTCTAATTTTGGCTCAAGAAGAGATGCTGCATTCTTCTGGGTGAACACTGGGGAGAGCCCGTCTGTGCAGGAATAACATTTCCTTCTACTCTTCTGTTTAGGTATCAACAGCAATCACTCTGCAGCACATTGTGGTTACGTATGCTTGCTTCAACAGGAATATTAGTTTACATGATCAACCCTGATGTAGACACACACAAGTAATAAGTAGACACACGTAATGACAAAATCCGTAAGCAGGAGAGAATAATTATGAAGTTTAAATCTGTTTTTTTTTCCATTTGTAAGCGAAATTGTGAATCAGTTAATGTTACTAATGAGGCGAAGCTGATGTTTGAAGTTAAATTAAAAAGTTAGTCATTAATCTTTTTTTAATAAGCGTAAATGCTGACCTGCTGTGTACATAAACAAGAGCTTTGATTTAATAGACATGTCCCAAACAAATTTCCAGACTATTTATATCACTCATACTTCATAAGACCCTCCAGGAAACATTGGATTATCAGTGGACATCAAGATGAATTCAGAGCGAGTTTGTTTTTGACAAATAGAAATAGATGACATGGTATGAACAGATAGAGGCACTTATTCTTGCACATCATTGGATCATCACACGTGCAGGCTAATACGACACACACACACATACACACTGCCGGAATGAAAACATGCACGTTGAGAACCTGAGAAACTGTATAGTTTACTAAGTCATCACCATGCCAAGAGTGTGACAGATTGCTGAAAGACAGGGTGGTGCAAATAAAACACTAATGACACTATAATGGCTCATTAGCTTATGATGTGGGTTGCAGTGTGTGCATGCACGTGAAAAAAGTGCATGTGTGTATGTGAGAGAGAAGAAGAGGAAGAAATGCCTTCTGTGTGAGTGTGTTCCCAGGCTAACCTGACTAGGTGAGACTCTCTGGCACCAGCCTTCCAATGCAGCCTCAGGGGGAGCCGTACAGTGCTGCAGCCTACAAACTGAGGTATGCGCGCACACACACTTATTTAACAAAAAAGGCAGAGGCCGTTTAGGTTGTGCTTTGTTTCTTTTGGTATCTTGTTTCTGTTCAGCATGGGCTTCTTTCAAAAGCTGCACACGGCTTTTATGCTGCATATTATTGCTTGCCTGCTTGAAATCTTTTCAGTAGAGCAAATAACACCCCACTGACATATTTGATATTATTTAATACACAAAAATATAAAGGAAACTGGGGCATTTTTCTGTTAAAAGCTACGTCCTGCTTGTTGTGGGGATGGGTGAGTCAGGTCAGGTCTCTTCATGTGTTTGACATTATTAGCAGAGCTACCATGTAATCCAGACTCAATCCTCGAGCCAATGAGACTTTATTGGGGGTAAAGGGTGATGGTTATGGAAGCTATTAGACAATAATGGAATAAACTGCAGTCTTTAAGTTATTCTGTCCCTGGAGGATTGCCCTTCTCAAGTGAAGCTCCTCATCACCCAGTATTTGAGAAGAATCAGCGACTGCTCATTTTTAAAATAATCTCTCAATCTGATAATCCTCCTTGGTAGTTATTATTTAAAGTTTAGTAATCTCGGATAGCGCTTTCCCAGGGTTAGAGCAGGAGGAAGAGGGATTCAAAGAGATATGATCAGTAAGTGAATGTGAAAGGATGTTGGACATTGACTTTTTAATTTTCTCTGTTGGGAAAAGGATTTTTTCTCTTCATGTTATTTTATTTGCTGCACATTTGTGTGCTGATATAAGTTGAAAGCTGCGTGGTTTGTTGCACAAAAACAGAAATGGTGCATTTTTCACTCAACCATTCTTGTTACAAATGACTGGATAAAACATGTTGTAACTGTTTGGGTGACTAAAGCACAATGAACGGAAATACTTGATTTTTATGAATCATTTGACTTCTTACACAACAGTGTTATTAGATATTATCATCTTTACACAAATGAATTGTATTGCACTTAAAAATGTCTTGAAAAAGCTAAAACAATTTCATTTGCTTATTTTTCAACAATTTTTTTTATTAAATTCTTGCTTTATTTAAAATGTAGAAACACTGAATCAAACAATAAAGAGGTGGTTTGAAACAAACTCAGTTTAACCTGTTCGGTTCCTTAGGAGTCTGCGGTGGGCCGTTCTGACTCTGTGAGAATGTGGCATGGAGGCTAAGCCCCCCGTTCCACTAGACTGTGTTTTCCTTTCTTTATGTTTGGACACACAGCAGACAAGTGGAGGTTAGGACAACACTCCACGAGGAGCCAAAAGACTTATCCAACAAGTAATTAGGAGCAGGGTCAAGTTGAGAGAACTAAGCCCTGTAATTCCCTCTCCAATGCCGCAGGTAAGGTAAGGCCCGACTGGAGATCCTTCAACTTTTGACAAGGAATTCTGAACCATCAAATACAGAAAGGAAAATACATATAAAAAATATGCTTTAAAGTAAATCATACGTTGTTTAAATTTGAGTACATTTATATATATTTAAATATGTATGATTCTGTTTGGTTGAAAAATGCATAAGAAGGTGATTGTATTCATGATGATGTGTGTCTGAACGGCGACATAATGTTGATTTTATTAATGTTTCAAACTGTGTTTTAATGTTTGTTTGTTTTTTCATTTGACGTGCAGCAATTTATCCTGCTTTTATATGAAAAGTGCATCATAAATATAATACTAATAAACAAGGCAGTCCTTCATTTGGAAATACAGAAAATGTTTAGTTTAGAGATGTAATTTTACAATTACAGGTACATTATCTCAATTGCCTTTGTTGGTTTTTTTAAACTGATTGCAAATTAAAATGTATTCTTTATTACATTGCAATCAAGAGCAAAATTATTTTATGCATACTGTATATTATATACATAAAAATGACTACCAAAACCTGAAAATTGTAAGAAAAATTAACAATAAAGCAGCCCCGCTCTCAAAGTTAGATTAAAAACAGCTCTTTCAGCAGAAAAAAAAAAACTTCACAAAAGAGCCCTCGCTTGTATGATGGATTAGATTTCTAGCTTATTATGTGCACATAAAATTTCTTGGTGATAAAAAAATCTTTTTTACATTCAAGGTCAAACTCTACCTTTTGAACAATGGCCTGCAGAATGTGCAGCCTGTTCCTGAAACCAGCGAGTTTTCAAAAAATATATATTTCTACTTTTCCGTGGACTTATTGGGTCCATGCAAATGACCTTGTGTATGGCTTTCAAATGGTGTGCACCTAAAATATTCACAACACACTCCTAAATCTATTATATTTAGTAAAAAAAAAAAAAAAGATACAACATTAATTATCATTTTGTTGCTTGGTTATTGAATGCTTTGGAATTTTAATTTCAATTGTTCCAAGTTCTTCTGTAAATTAAACATTAAAAATGGAATGTTTGGTAAAATAGTAACGGCAAAAAAAAATATCAATCAATGATAGGTTTTTATTGCAGTCAAAGCTAATTAAGGGGTTTGGTCCCATAAAGGCCCTGAGCATTATGATCTGTGAGTGCCATGTGTTGTGCAGGAGGAGCATCTGCATGTTAGCAAGCATGAGTCTCTTTGTTTGGACATGCCTACATGTTGTTTGTTCTCTTCACTTTGCAGCGGTGGTGGAGGATGTTTCAGGAGGCCGGATCAGGCGGATCAGCCGTCTCAGCGATGGATTAGAGCGGACTCGGAGGCTCGGCAGGAAAATAGGGCCTTCATGAGAAAATGGGAAATAGTTCTCTGTCTCATAAAAGGCCATTAGAGTTTATTGATGAGACTAATGTGTGTGTTTAAAGTAAATTAGAAGGGGAGAGGTCCTGCTTCAGGGGAGCTAGTGATGAAAGGTTTGCATTAATGAACATGGTGGATGAACTGCTGTTTTCCATTTGAACAAACCGCTTCCCCTTTGCTCAATACACTCAACCACAAACACACACAAACACACATCGTACCTGCTTAGAAATACTGTATGTTGTGCATACAGAACTCTCAATCACATATACACACACGGACACTCTGGCCTCCTTTGTAGCAGCAGCATACACATGTAAGTCATATACTAACCAGAGTAGGCCTGGCGCCCGCGGAGAGCAGCCTGGAATTGCCCCAAAGAAACCAAATCCACTTTATCAAACTGCCAGATGTCACTACCAATCCTTTTCCATTGGATGCTGCTTTCACCAGGCAGGAGTACAGAGGAGCCACGGAGCCTGCCAGAGGTAAAATGGTGACAACTTTTAAAAGCTCATTAACTTAACTTTTACTGTGAACATTTCCCAAATTTTACTGCTCCACCTGTGAACAATTTCATGCTTTATCAAGCAGACTGTGCACTGATAAAGAATAAAAAGGTGCATTGGGTTCAGCTCGTTTCATCGTCATACTGAAATGCTTTCGTTTGAAAAGATTGTTTCAATAAAAAAAAAAACAGACTCATGTTAAAACCATCTAAAAGAAAACAATCTAAGTGTGTTGTTTGAAAAATACTGATAAATTAATGTGTTTAAATATTTTTTTTAATATTTAGAAAAACAGAAATGTTACACACCTATTTTCAGAGAAATGAAACCAAATTTTAAATGTGCCATTTTAAGTTACTCTTTTTCATAACTTGATGTGTTCCATGCACTCTCTGAGCTGTTGCTGTTCTAAATAAGGCATGAACAAAAATGAACTTTCCAAAATGGTAAATTAGTCTTCGAAACAACAAAGTCGTGGTTCCTAGAGATGCCAAGCAAAGCAAACACTTTTCAAAGTTCAACAGCTCCCTTAACGGCTACAGAGCCCGCTCAGATTGAGCAGGAAGTGAGAGGTAATTTGCCGTGAGCTCTGTCCAGTTTCACTGCTTCTAGACATTGTGTCGTCCAATTAGAGTGGAGTCGCATGCTTACAGAGACGTGGAGCCGGTGGGTCACAAAGCTGAAACAGATTCCTGCCGTCCCCAGACAGTTGCTGATTGAGTTGCTGGTAATCTGTATGCTGAAATCACTTTTTCCCCCATTGTCAGTATTTTGTTAGTAGTGAGCGTGCATGCATGTGTTTTATATAAATCTGAACAATCATCTGCAAATGGGACAGCCAGAGAAAACTTTGAATACTTTTTGAAAAACAAAATACTGTATTAAGGGCACTTTGAGGGATGGAAATGGGAAATGGGGGCATGCACTGTGAACAATATGGTTTGAATTAAGTCAGCCTTATTTTACCATTATGTCACTAATTACATTTCTTGCTTTTCCATTCTCGGAATGGATGTTGTCTTCAGTGGGATCGAGACATTTTAACGCATTTCCATGCCATAATTAATTAGTTCCACTTAATAACTTGGAAAAGGCTCCTGATTGTACTAACAACATGCTATCTTTTCCCCATCATATCCAGACACAATCAATTATTTGTCGGTTTTTACAGAGGAATCAGTGGCTCGGATCGTTAGAGGGAAAATCCACTTCAAGGTTACATTTTTATAAGAAAATGACTCAAATCTGTTTGAGGAGAAACAAAATATTTCCAGTGTTTTTCCACTTGAATAATACTAAACATAAGAATGTTTTTTGATAGCTTCTGTAAATAACATTTTGAGGTGATCAATGGAAATATGAGTCATTTTTATTGTAAATGTTTTGCATAAAGGCAGAAAACATTTGAACCCCGCTCCCCCAAAAAACTTCAACATACTTTAAAGATGGTGAATATCACAAACCACCACTACCACAGCTTATGCTACAAATGCATGAAGCTCTTGTTTAGAATGAAGGTTCATTCCAAATAATAGAAATTAAGCATTAAATGATATTGTTTGACATGTGCGTTGATTTTTTGAGAGAAATGACAATGAAAAAAATGACTAATAAAATATTTGGGTCTCGTTGACCTCAGAGTCAATCATTTATGTGTACAAACGATGTCCTTATCAGTCGTCTACAATGTTCCACGGCAACAAACACAAATCAAAGCCTTGAAGGCATTTTACATAAATTACAGCTCGTGTGGTTTTAGTCTTTATGCTCAAAGGGAAAGGTGAGAGAGTGGGCTATTCAGTCGGCTGCATTCACTCACTTCTGTGGATGTGATGAAATCCAACACAGTGGAATTCTAATGACGCATGACTTTAGTTTGTCTGTAGATTGGGCACCGTTTTATCAATCGTAACCCCTTTCAGAGCCAGACAGTTGTTGTAGAAACCAAATGAACTTTGTCGTCCAAGGAATGTATTTACTTTGCCTTTGGTTTTTAGCACAGGTTCAGTCTGACAAAGACTGGACCAATTCAGTTCTTTTATTACTTCCATGTCAACCTGTAAGCTGTTTCTTGACAATGCTACATGTAACACAGACACACTGTTCAGGCAAAAACAGTCAATTCATGCAATTTTCCCATCATACACAGGAAGTGGTTTTTCAGCCGCACCATTCCCAAGATGCCACAGCAAAAAATGGTGTTCCCTTTCCACCTCTCTGTCAGGCTCATCTTTATCCCCTTTTCTCCCTTGTTTGTTTGTTTCCCTGATGTTTTTATTTAAGGCATCAAAAGACGCCCCCCACTTGCTCCCTCCCTTGCGACGTCCCCTCAAAGCCCCAGAGCAGTCAGAATGATTTGTAAACTTCAAAAGACTAAGAGCCCCAGCCTGGTCTCCTCTGCTCATTTAGGTAATTCAATAAGCCAGGGGGGACAAGCACAGCGGCGCACTGCTTCCCCCTCATGCCCTCTGCGCCCTCTTTCTTCCGAATGAAGCCTCTGTGGACTATCTGCCACACATGTCAGTCTGTTCTACAGAGGAACCTCTGAGGAAGGATTAAAAATTAAAAAATACTTGGCAATGTTTGCATAAGAAATCAAGTTTAGGGTTATATATGCTCAGGGTCAGTGGTTACTTTTTCAGAAAAGTAAATGAATCTTTTTCAAAAATGAGCTTGAATATCAAAAGTAAATATTGAATATAATGTGAACAAGACAAAACTACAAGCATCCAGGATGTGTAGAACTTTTTTAAAATGTATGATTACCTTTTAAAGCTTTTTTTTTATCAGAAAGGAAAGTTAAGGACAAATTCAGTGTACGGTTTGACCAAATGGACCTAGAAAAAGTCAACAAGTTGGATGTTTTAAATATAAAATAAATGCTGAGAGACTTTGAATAAATAGGAAAAAAACACTAAAATGTTCCCTAAAAAATTGCCTCACTGACAGTAAAGACCATTTGGTAAAACATTACAATTAAAAAAGATTAGTAGTCAATGTTTTAATATGTGGAAAAAAATGTGATTGTATTTTTCAAAAAATACATGCATGGATTTTTTCCTGGAGGTCCATTTTCTGTGCAATGTGACCTTAACTGTCTGCAACAAAATCCCACAGGACATTTATTTCCATTTTATTTCTTTTAAATTATCTAATTATACTTTCATGCTGGTACAATGGGCTGATCGTTTGGATGAAGAAAAACTCACACAGCATCAAAATCTGCTCTGAATCACTGGAATTCTGCAAAGTGAAAACTGCAATCCATGTCAATGTATGTACTTTTGGAATATTATGTGGTCGGACGAATGTGTACAACATGGATTCTCATGCATCACGTAATGTGATAGGATTGAGCGTCTTTTCTGCGTGATTTGCTATGCCAGGTTGAGCGACTCTAGTATCGCACTAGCAAAACTAAAAGAAAAACTTCTTGAAACTGTATGGAGAGGGGGAATACAAAAACACAGTGCTTGCTGACTTCAAGGTGAAGAAACCCAGATTAGAGGAAAAAGCCCCTCTGCCTGCTCTTGGATTTGTACCCATCAAATATCAATGCTCACAACATCATACGAGGTTTCTTACTTGATTGCAAAACAGGGCAAGCCAGACACCATTTGTGAATTTGTAGAAGGAAAAAATCACATTTTTATTTTCCGCCTATAAAAGGTTCGGTGAATGTGCAAATGAATCTGGTGGGGTTCGGTACGTCCAACAAGGTTAAGAACCCCAAATCTAGACAAAGTATATGTAGGTGAAATGTAAAATGAATGTAAAAAAAATCCTAAAGAAGTTTGCAAGTACACAGTTTTTGTTCACCATACGAAAATAATTGGCTGAGTTTTTCAATGTCTCTTAGAGTTCATGGTTGATGAATTTATGTATTTTTCTGTTTTTAAGAGCAAGTTCTATTAGATTGAAGTAATATTGCAAAAATGAATCTATAAAGATCTTCCACGATTTCTTTCATTCTTCGATCATAGTCATGGAATTTTTTTTATGGAGTAACCCACGTTTGATTTAACAATATGTCTGTTTCTATGTGTGGCTCCACAACTGACTGGCAACATGTTCAGGGTGTACCCCGCCTCTTCCCTGTGATCAGCTTGGATATGCACAACAGCCTCTACGGACCTGATAAGTAAGCAGTTCAGAAGATGAATGAATGAAGGAACAACATTTCTATTGAACTGTTACACCTTTATTGTTGGTTAATTACTCAGGTATCTGTGAGATGAAGGTCCGGCAAAGCACAAGTGAAGTAAAAACACCTACGCTTGTTGAGACAAAAATAGTGGCAGTCTTTTGTAGCTATCCCCATAATAATTTCTAAAAGTTAAAAAAGTGCTTTCATAATTCTCTTTTTCAAACCACACCCAAACTAAGGTGGCCATTCCTTTCTTTACTTTCTGACAAACTCCTCCATCTCATGATCGCATCACATCAGACAGTTTACTCCGAACGTTTTCACAGAGACTATCTGGCCATTGTAGCACAGAAATAAACATTAATCTCTTTAAAGCTGACTGTTAACATTTGAAATGACAAGAAAAATAGTACTTTGACCGAGTGTTTGTGTCTGTTTAAGAAACCCAAATGCTTCCAACTAAAGTTTTTCAGATTAAACAATATAAACAATTAAAACGATGCATAAACTTAACAAAACAGCTGAGTTTTTTCTCACACAGCCCCGGACTGTCTTCAACTCCCTGCCATAGCCAACCTCCCAAGCAGGCAGTAAATGGTCCATTTTATCTCTTTTCTGTCAACCATGACTACAAGAGCACCAGATAGTAATCTGAAAAAGGGCTAAAAAACAATTTAATTGCCTCCACAATTTTTTACACAGTTATACAAAACATTTCAAAGCAAAGTATAATGGGGATTAGATTACACAGGCTCTTCAACAGGGAGAAAAAAAACTGACTAATCACTTTGTCATTAACGCTCAGACTCATCAGGACCGTGCCGCCTGCTGGCACTACCGACTGTGCCACGCTGACTGCTGTCACGGGCATAAACTTGGCAAAGAATCTACTTCACAATAAAAACAGAGAATATTTGGGTTGTCCCGTTTAAATATTTGTAATGCCCCAACACAGCTGCCACCACCCAGAGCTGGCAAGCCAAAGACTCCTTCGTAATTGATTTAATTATCAGTAATTACCCATGGGGTTTTGTGTAC
Organism: Neostethus bicornis; assembly: GCA_902685375.1. NCBI lineage: Eukaryota > Metazoa > Chordata > Actinopteri > Atheriniformes > Phallostethidae > Neostethus > Neostethus bicornis. The sequence goes on along the minus strand of LR738557.1, from coordinate 14,577,788 downwards.
TCTGTGTAGTCCTACACCAAGGAGGGATTGGGTTAGGGGGAGTAAATGATGTGTTTCCATTTTAATTAATGCTGTGGTCCAGTCTTGTTAAAATGCAGTCATACAAACACATGTAGATGTAATTATGTGGGATTGGCACAGATTGGCACATAGGGTGGTAGCCAGACATGGGGTGACATGAATGGAATAGACCTATACCACTTTTCTTGTAGCTCTACAGATAAAACACTTTTTTAAAAGATAGCTAAAGAGTCACACAAATCTCAATGTATACTTGCTCTTTGCATCTAGCATAATTTGAGTGTGAGGGTAAGGTGGGCGGAGGGGCTATTAAAAGTCTTAAGTTCTAGCCTGTAAATGTCATGTTTGGTCAAAGATTTCCGTTTTTTCCTTCTAATTGGTGTCAGGGGGATTTGGCTTTTTAAATGAGAGAAAAAAGAAGGCAAGTGAGGAAAGCAGAAGGCGGGAGGAGGGTGTTGGGAGGGCACACACACCAACAAAACTGTAGAGTTGCATTGAACCAAAACAAGATTTTAATAGTTCCTCCTCTACGAGAGTATATCTCGGGTCACTAGGATGGGAAAATGGGGTTACGCTGTAATAATAATTCCCCGCTTTGATTTGACAGCACAAGAAAAATATTGTGTCAACACATAAAAGGGGTTACCGGTGATCATAAACTATGTTCACTACTCGAGACTGTTGAGTGGGAGGTGTCGCTGAGTTGAAAACCTCAATGTATGCATGAAAAAAAAATAGCTGAAGTCATGACTGGTTTTACAGAATGTAACATATTCCCATGGAGTCGCCAACAGAGAGTAAAGTCAGGCTTTAAACAGAAGCAGTTTTTCTTGTGGAGCTTTAAAGGTGATAGTGAGCTGTTGTCATAACTCCTACTTATTAATCTGAAAGCAGTTCTTTTTCACACCGTGTGTGCCCAAGCACCCCCACCCTGCAGCCTTGGTCTCTACAGTGAGTGGGTTACTCTACTGTTTACAATATTTCAAATTCCCCCTCAAGTGTTTGGTTTGGCAGGTTGTCTAGCCTTTTCCCTTGCAATTACAGGCTTGCTGGATTTCTCAAATGGGGCTTTTGAAGAAATAACACTTTTCTCCCTCAGCTTGAGGGGAAAAAAATGGACATGTTTGGCCAGAGGCTCGTACAGTCAATCACAGAGACGGAGTCTGATCTTTGTGTGACGCAGTTGACTTCTAGAAATCTTCAAAAGTTGAGACTAGATACTGTCTCAAACTCAATCAAATATGAAAATTTACTCTGAATGAGATTAGTTGCCATATTTTTACCAAGTTGGTTAACATTTTTTCTACTGACAATAAATCCCAAATTTTGAGAAATTTAGGGGATGCCCTTCCACAATAGTGCATCATGACACTGATTCACCACAAGAATAAACAAGAATCAATACAAAACAAAGTAGTTCCGATGACGCCATAGCAGAGGATAGAAGTTCATGAATTGCTTTAAGTTGTTCATTCATCTGGAAAATGAAATAAAATGAGGAGTGTGTGTATATGTTAAAGTGTTTTCAGGAAGCACAGCGAGTCCTTGCCATGTCACGTTCTGGTAATTACAATAAATGTAATTGCACAATTGCTTTGCTAAACTTTTTCTGTGAGGATTATGATGCTGTGTTCAGATGAAAGGCTCAATAACATCAACATAGTTGGCCTTGCATTGTCAGAAGGGAAGAAGGGAGTGGGGTCAGTTCCTTACCCTCAGGCTAAGAATCTCCCCTCCTTCTCCTCCACATCCCTCAACCCCCACCAGGGAGTTAAAAATCCCATTTACTCTGACTGGAGCCAGGAGTAGGCTTGAAAAGGCCGGGGACAAAAAGCGATTTTCCACGGAACAAAACCATTACAATGGTCCCGCTTTGATCTGCCCCCCCATCACATTCTCCAGTCCTACCAGTGCCAATTGAACTTTGTCACCATGCAACTGTCATCTCCGAAGGGAAAGCCCTTCTACTCTGAATGAAGCGGTCTACAGCAATTTACTCCAGACAGCGCTTTGAAGTGTCAGAGAGAAGTCAAACTCCTGGACGGCACTTTTAGAACGCTTTTTCTACAACGCTTTCGCCTTCCTTCAACTTTCTTTTTTCTTTATTCTGCCAACTCCAAATGGCCAGCAGGACAGCACGGTCAGTCCAGCGGGGCAGCATAAGAAGAGAAGAAACATTAATTTTCCAGCATCACTATTTTCTCCTTTCCCTTCCTCGCTCCCGTCTAAGTAACAGAGGCATGCGGTGCTGGCATGTGGATAATCAGCCATGGGGCCCTGCAACATCAAAAGCTTGGAGAGCCCCTAAGAATACAAATGTGAGGCCTAATGGTACACTTCATTAATGTCCTCCCCATCAAAGCCCACTTTACTGACTTGGGAGATTGACTAATTTACACATTGTGGGAAATTGCTCCCAGCCATGCGTAAAACTGCCAAGCATTTATATAGAGAGACTCGGAGAGGGAGGTGGGGGAGAAAAGGGACAGCCTCTGTTCTCTTTTTCAGGGCTTTTTCCAACTATTGGAAGTGGCAAAAGGCCAAGCCGCGTTATCACACTATAAAACTCTGAATTACACAACTTAGTTTCTCATGATGGTGACATTAGAAATTTAGCCTTTTTTTAAAAAAAAAAAAAAAATGGAACTTAACAAAAAGAATTTCAGTTTTAAAATCACCCACTCCCCTCCCCTTCCTTTTAATTAACTCAACTTTGTTTTCATAAGAGAGGTTTGACATTGTATAAAGTGTGTTCAGGTATCCTGAAGGATGCAACAAAGAAAAAAAGCAGTGGTTTGTCCAAACACAGCAGAATGAGAAGTATTTGGACATTACAGGAGTTTTTGTGACACTGATGTTTTGATAATGTGTTGTTTTGAAACATTGATGGCAAAGCGTGTCACAACTCAAATATAATGATAGTCTTGTTTCCTGATGCGGCTGAGTGTGCTAAAAGTGGAAATCTTGGAGATTAATTAGTTTGCATCATTGGCCGCTATAAATTGCAATGGTTGGTTACGTTATCATCTATTCATTTCTTCAGTGAGTTCAAAACATTGGGTTGTCAGGCCTGGAAAATCTGGACAACACACATGTTGCACACACCTTTGTTGTATCTTATCTTTTTTTTAATTACTCTTAATTAAAACCAATTAGATATGTTATTTTGGAAAAAAATAAAAACAAAAATATGAACAAAGTTTGGACCACAGTAAATGACCGCGACCAGGAAAAAAAATTTAATGCTTAAATGTATTTGTACTTCAATTTGCTTTTGCAAAGTTAGGTACAGTCTTTGTTCCTTGATATTCCTCATTTACCTTTTATTGTTAGTACAAGTAAATCATTAATGTTTTTTTAGGACCTGAAACCCTTAAGAGGGTGCAAATCATTGCTTTTGCTCATTTTGATTTTTACATTCCTACACAGTTCCTATGTTGTTAGATTTTCTCAAACCATATTATTGAAAGTAATCACGATAAAAGAAAACTATTTAATCTCGAGTAAAAAAAAACCCACTAAATAAGTTTGTATAAATGTCAAGCTTTTCTCTGAGTCTAATCCTCAGCAAATACACTTTTTGAATCAAGTCTTTAAACTTACACACATGCAAAAGCTCATATGACTGTCATCAACCAGTTATAGAAACCAACATATGCACGCAAACCAGTATGTTTTACAATCCCGTAAACCATGCCATGGAACCTTAAATGACAGTTTGAGAATATTTGAGCTGTTTCTATGTTAGCATGACCGTGCACTTTATGGGTGAGTGTTTAGAGGAATGGAGGGAGTTAACCTTTGTGTTGGTTTCTTACACGTTAGAAACAGAGTAAAGTCTTTCAGCAGGAAAATTAGGTGGGTTTTAATTTGTCTTCTAAAACAGTGTAGCCAGCAGCGGGCAGTAATGCCAAAAGCCGGTCTACTGCAGCAACAAGGAGAACGTTAAACGTGTGTTGAGTGTCTGTATATATAAGCATGGTCTTGACATAAGTAAATACACCGGCTTGGGTGGAACACCTGTTTATGTTGGAGACCGAGGGAGCTGACAGATATTATAAAGGAGTTTTCAGCATTTTCCATGTAGCCAGAAAGTAGCAATGTAACTTCTCCAAGGAGCTGAATTGACAAAAGAGCTTTGCCACTGGATTGGAGTTTGTTGGCAGGAAGTGAAAAGCTAATGTGTCTCATTTGCAATCTGGACAGAGTTTTGAAGTTTGCCCAACCTCCAGTGGTACACACTTCAGTCACTGGCTGGTCAACAGAAACAGTTTGAATATTGAGACTAATTTGACCAATTAAAATGCCACAGATCTTTTTAAAAAAACAGCTCATCCATAATGCTACCTTCTATTTTTTTTATTCACAATTAAATGATGGAAAGCAACAAAGTCAAGCTTTGTGTGTGCAGGCATCTTCATAAATGAAACGAGTTGCGCATGCACCGAATGGTTTACTGTAATTTCTTTCAAAGCAGGAGTGAACAAATTAGTAAATAAAAAAATACTGAAATAGCATAGATGCCATGAGATATAGTGGAATTTACAAAATTATTTTTCACACCATTGATTGCTTCATATTGTAAAGCTGAGACAAATTTGTTTCTGTGAGTTTGTGAGAACATAATTAACAATACTAGGAGTTGAAATGGATAATAGAATATTTATAATACTCTAGATTGTAAGTCTCACAATCATAATTTAGAGGTCTCAACCTGATTAAGACCACTACTAACTCTAACACTCTACACAGCTGACCAGGGGCACGTAGGGATCTTCCAGATGATTTAATAGATGTGGCCAGGATGAGGGAAGTCTGGACTTTCCTGCTGAGGCTTTTGCCTCTGTAACCCAGCCCAGATTAAGCAGAAGACAAGTACGGTAATGTATGTACTGTATATACGACAACATGTTGTGTGTCACTCTTCTATATGAGCATAGATAATATTATCCATGAAACTTTCACATTTCCTATTTGTTTTTAAAATGCTGCAGTTTCGTTTGCGGGTTGAATTAAAATATGAAGGATTATTGTTAAATTATTCTGTTTCCAAGAAAAATCTAACAAACTCATCTAGCACACCTGGTAATTAGATCCAGATTAAAGTGACATGAGTAGATCACATGGTGGGAAAAGTCAGCGTAGCTTTTGTTTTTGTTTCAATCTAGATTTTTTGTTCTGGACTTCTTTTCTTTACCGTTACAAACAGACTGGCGCATAGGTTTCCTAAGACACAACAGCAGGAACTGACCAATGGAGACATTTTGAAAGACCAACGGAGAGACTTGACATCAATAGACCAAAGTCAGGTCTTGTGAACCTCAAAGGGAGTGCTTCAATTCACCTTTTGTTCGTCCCTAAACGAGACGCTGGGGAGACTGTGCCAATCTAGTCAGAAGATCTGAAAGAGAGGGAGAGCCACACTTGGATTTAAGTAATGTGGTGTTCCTTGTTGAACAAATTCACCATTGTGACTCGTTACCCTGATACTATCCACATACCTGCTTTGGGGGAATGCATGTGAAAAGGCGGTCTGGAATCTATGCCAAGAGGAGGAATGGAGTGATGAGGAAAGAGGAGGGGCTTTACTTAATGGGTCACAAATTCACATCGAGAGGAGCCACATCTGCATTTTATCAACAGTGCCCAGATAGTGTTACAGGGGACGATTGTCTGCAGATTGGCCATCGGGCCTTTTAAAGTGGTAAATTGTTGAGCAAAAGCAGAACTGCTCACAGGATGACATAGCATGATGCTGACTGCCACTCACTAGAGCTATCAGATAGCACCATAAAGTGGAGAAAGAAAGATTTATTAAATCATTTCAAGTACTGTAAATAAATTTAATAAACATATCTCGTCGTATTTCTTAAGTTATGTGTGTTCAACTCACACTTGGATCAGTCAGGACTTCCCAGTTTAAATGACTTTTCTTCTTTATTTACTTTCTCTAACATCAAACACATCAGTGGTAATTTGGCAGAAAGCTGTTATCTGCTCAGACATGATCTCTTCCCATGGCTGACCCAGAACATCCTCTGACACATCTTCTCCTGGGGGAGTTGTGGACGTGGGGGCCGGCGTGGTCTGACAGCAAAACCAGCTCCATGAGGACTTAGAGTTCCCACAGGGACCTCTTGTCTCTTCCCTCTGCTTCATTACCATCTCACCCCCTTCGTTCTCCCCTTTCATCAGCAGTATATCGCTGGCTCCAAGCAGCTCTCATCCGGGAATTTGGTGAATAAGGGTGGGAGAATACAGGGCACAGCAAAGGCGGATATGGGAAAAGGCAAAGGAAACGTTTCAGAGACAGAGGTTTTTCATTTTAGTTTTAAAGCCTATTCGTGACAATAAAATGGACAGTGAAATAAAAAAAGGGCATAAATTGGCCTTGTCATAAAAGACTTCTTTTCTTTAATATAGTTCGGGGGGTTTTGCACTTGAAAATGATTCATTTTTTTTCATCATATTTAGTGTTGTGTGCCAATGACAAGGTCAAGTGGAAACTGGACTTTAGCGTATAAAACTAACGGAATTAAACATGACAAGCCGAAGCCATTTTAGAGAAATAAATGATGTGCACAAGTGAAAATTTACGAGCAAGGATATAAGTGTGACCGGTAAAATGTAGAATATCAACTACATGCTCTTCATTATTGATGCCGCAGGGGTCAATTTACAATTTTCTTATAATTATTTATTCTTCATCACTGGTATTAAATGTCGTAGTTGATTTGTTTCTGTCAGTGACGCTTGGATGGTTTCCTGGAGGAAAACTATAACCACTGACCAAATCAATCCCTGGGCTGAGCAACTTTGAGGAATGAGCAGCAATGGGATGACAAGGGAAAGTTATTTAGTTGTCTCCAAAGACGAAGACACTAAAAAGGTTCAGACAAATCTCTCCACTTTATCTTAAATGTCAGAGTAAATGGGAGGGAGAGTCGTTCCACTTTATGATCACCTATTTGCACTCTAATGGTGTTTATGAAAAGAAAGAGGATAAACAAATTGAAGTTGATGGACAGGATAAGAATCAGTAAAGACACACAAACACAAACAATGTCCATTACAATTCTGTAACCCTCCAACAATCAGATTGATGTTTGGACTGTCCTGACTCTTTGATACAGCCGTATAAAACTACACAATGTAACATCTATCTTTGAACTTAATTTTGTTTTCATGGATTTATTCCAGCAATTCAGTTTTTTGGTGAAAGAAAATAAATGAAATACTCTTTTTTTTTTTTAAAGCTGTTCAGGCTAGGTTATTTACCTCACAAATTCCCCACGTGTGGGATCAATAAAGTAATTCTGATTCTAATTATAAATTAATAATAGTAACTTTTGCATCAATCTGATTTTGCGCTGTTCTACTTTGGCATCGACCCAGATCTTCTCATAGGTTTTCTACATCACCATTTTCAGACATACTGATTCACAGAGTATAGCAGCTATGCTAGCAAAAATAGCATCTGTCCGTGGTGGTATACATAAATGGAAATATTGGTAAGTAGCTGCAAAATTTATTTTATCGGCAAATAACAAGTACTAGATCAGTACTGTTGATCCAGTACTGAAAACTTTCAAAACACTAATTTTCTTGTTTGGAACTAAATGCACACAATAGTTTTAGTAAAGTTATCCTATTCTATGTTGGTTTTAACAGTTTTCCTTTAGGAGAAGGAGTTGAACAAAGTAAAGAAATTCAAATAGCAAGGTACATGACAGGTGTTCACATCTGTAAAATACCAGATGCAGAAATGTGACAGGAGACAGAAAGATGGGTTTTGTCTATAAATAATTAGAGTTTTGGGTAAGTAAAATGATATTATGTTATATATTATTTAATTTATGAGGTGTATTTGAAATGTTTCGTGTGTGACCATTGTTTGTTCTGTCGGTGACTTTTAACCTCTGGCTTGTTTTTTTCTTTTTTTTTTTTTTTTGTAGTTGAAAATAAAAAAATCTACTGAAAATTTTCAGTTCAGTTCAGTTCAGATTTAGATTTATTCATTTGGTCATATATAAAATCACAACAATAACACAGATTGCAACAAATGAAGAATTTGCTAAAATGAAACGATGCCCAGAAGGAATTTCTTTTCTTTTTTTTTTTTTGTTTTTATATTTTTTTCATAAAACTATCCACATACCAAATTTGTAATTTCTTCTCGTAAGTGAAAACATTTTACTTGGGTTTGTTGACCATATTAAAAAGAAAATGTTTCAGAAGTACAAACCAAAGTAGTTTTATAGCTTAATTTAAGGAATTTTGAACGTCTGCCTAATTTATTATGTACTAATTTATAGCAGGCTAGTTTTAAACATATACATATATTTTTTGTCAAAGATTTCTCTGACCCTTGCATGTTGCAAATCGACACCAAACCACGAGAACTCATGCATGTGCTCACCTTTAATTTTGTGTACTCTTCTACTTTTCTCAACCTGCTTTTTATTCTCTCACGTCCACACACACACGGCCTGGAATTGGCCTTATCGGCAGACTCTCATGCGCCCCCAGACTCCACTAATCAAGACAAACTCCAGCCATCATCCCCCCCAAAAACCCACCCAATCATATCCTCCTTTCCTCCCTCCCTTCATCCTCTTTCCCTGGCTCTTGGGCCGCACAGGGTCCCACTGTAATTGGTTTAGACATAATTTACTGCCCACTTGGTAATGTAGCATTTCAGCATCTGATAAAAATCATATCAAGTCACAGCACTTGCCGCCACGGCTTGAAAGGGACTCATTGTAATCATTTAGATACCAGAAGAGGTTCCTGCTCTCTTTCAGTCAGCTGCTCAGTTACTTCCCTGCTCACCCTGCGTTTTTCTTTTTTTCTGTTGGATGACAAAATTATAAGCTAAAATGATCCTGTTGGAAGTGTTTTTCGTTCACATGTAAAACTCTCTATGGACATGTCTTGCTTCCATGTCTGCATTTTTTTTAAGTGAAAGCCATTTATGATATCATTGAGCTTGCTTTTACTTACTCAACTACTGATGATAAAATTGTTCTACGTAGTTTCTCCTTATTGTCTTGACGTGAAACAGGTGACAAAAAAGAAATGAAAGCCAGAAGGAAGAAATTTTAGACAGAGCAGAAAATAGGTCCCATATCTGTTTAGTGGCAGAGAATAAAACTTCAAATCTGGCTCAGAAAATGCGGAAAAGTAACAATTCTGTTGCTTTTTCTCATTTTGAAAGGGCTCCATATGTAATTAATATAAGTGTAGTTGACATTTAACTTTCTTGTAATTGCTTGAAGGATGAACTTTTGCCAAACTTTAAATTCAGTTGTCATTAATGGTGAGTTTTCCATTAAGAAGAAATTTAAACATCATGAAGAAATACATCAACATTTTCCTGTAAACACTCATTTTAACAATTAACAATGTCGTTTCTCAGTTTGACAACAGCTTATTAACTAATTATTGTTTCATTATTCATATATTTATGTTTTATGCATCTACTACGACCTGAACCATATGAAAATAAAACCTGGGCGTTCATCTAATCCAGAAATGATTGCAATTACTTTTCAGAAAGTTTGTTTTCAGAGTTACTCACTCCACCAAGTTTAAAAGCTAACAGGATATTAAGATAATTGCTGTGATGCATTGGGATATGAACTTTGGGTTCAATTGTGTGTGAAAGGACTTTTCTTCCAGGTCTATTACAGCGGAAAGAAGGCTTATGAGCCAGCTAATCCAATGATAACACCTATTACTCCTTAGCTGGCAGATTTGAAAGTATGTGTATTAAAGCCTTCTGCATGATTTTAATTACAGATAATCTGAAGTTATACTGTAAACATCTATGTTATATTCTTATCAGCAAACTCAAATATGTAGGTTTTATCATGACATTTTTCCTGTTTTCACAAAATGTACTTTGTAGGAACATCAATTTGAAAAGAAGTAGAGATTTTCTTTTTCATTTTTAGGAGGACTGATAAAAATCTGAACCTCCACCCAACCTCAGGGCTGAGAGAGTAAAAAAAAAAAAAAAATCTGTTGGCGGTGCTATTTGAGATGGAAATTTAGTGGGCCCTATTCCTATTTCCAGGTCTTAAAGTAGATAGCTATAAGTGGACAATTTGCCTTGTGTTTTATGAGCGGCACTAAATCTGGGTTTTATCAGTGTTAGGGAAAATCCCAGTCTTCTCCTTGGGTGTCATTAACATTAGCAGCGTTCACCAGAGTCCATCCACCCGCTTCAGGACTCATCTGCGCCCAGCCTGACCACACAAAGGTAGACAAAAGATCATATCTCAACGCTTAAAAGAAGCTACACAGAACTATCTGTGCTTTGCAGTTCTAAGGTCAAATGAAGTTATGTCAGTCATTCTGTTTTCTTTAATAATAGTTACGAGGGTTTGGCTCCAACATAAAACAGATCATTAAAAAAATATATTGCCACACGTTGAGGTTTATTCAGTTTCTTTTAAATGGAAAATTATATTTAATGGATGAAAATAAAAAAGATCTACCACTTTGAAAGATTATTTGAATTCAGCTCAATCTTTTTACATTTAATTATTTCAAACTTAGAAATTCCAAATATGGTAATCAATCATTCACTAAAGCTTGAGGCGTTTTACAGGATTACATTTTCTGCATCTGGATCCTTTTATTTTGTGAACCTTTGGAGTTCTGAAACACAACTATTTTTATTTCTAATTCTCCAGGTAAGAACCACAGCTGACAGGTGTTTTTTTTTTTTTCATATTTAAGGTGCAATCCACATTACAAGGTGTAACAACGTCCTTTTGATTTTAATTTAAACTCACAAAGAACAATCTTCCAGAAAAATAAAATATGAAGAAATAGGGTTTGATTGGTTGACTTTTGTTCACAAAAAACAACTTAAAGAATAGATTGGATGCAAAACTTTGAGGCAGATATGAAAAGGTTGATTGAAACATCATAAAACACAATTTAATCCTTTAATCCTTGTGGTTATTCTTGTATGAAATATACAAGATCATCAGAAAAATACTGATGATTTACAGAAATAACTTAAAATAGATTGTATTAGTCTAACTTTTTGATGTCTTTAACCTAATTATGTAAAACGAAAAAAACAAAAAACAAAAGTTGAAATAAACAATAAAAAAGCTTTCTTTTTTAACTTACGATGTATAATTAGTTTGTCCGTCATTTCGCTTTCTAAACCACTTATCTCTAATGGGGTTGTGGCGGTGCCGAAGCCTATCCCAACTAATTTAAGGCGAGAAGCAGGGTACACCCCGAACAAGTCGCCAGCCTGCTGCGGGAGCACACACGCATACACATACACACTCATTTCCTAGGGTCAATTTTCATTGTGTCCTATCAACCTAACATGCATGCTTTTGGATAAGGGAGGAAACCAGGGTATCTGGTGAAAATCCACACACGGGGAGAACATGCAAACTCCACATAGGAAACCGGTGTTTCAAGTGTCCTCCCACCCCTGGACTCAAACTCTGGCCTTCTTGGTGTGAGGCCACTGTGCTAGACACTGCACCACCATGCCACCCTTTATTTCTTCCTATTGTACTAGGTACAAAAAAATATGAAGCAAGCTACTGTAAAACTCATGCTTAATTTTCTCCTTCCTTTGCTAATCCCTTTTATTTTTATTTGTGAGACTTTCTAAGCCTTTTTACAAATTGAGAGTCAGTTAAAGCAAAATAACGATCACACAAACCTCTTTTTTTAATGTTTTTTATGTCTTTATCTTTAGTGCTATAAGTGACCACAAAACACTGCTGGGATCTACTACAATCTACCGATGGGAAGACATTGTCATGCCTGGTAGGTGGTTCCAGTGGTCACCAGTGGGTATAAAGTCTTAGAGATCTTTTACACGGAGCAGATTTAAGTGTCAAATAAGGTTAGCAGAGTTGTCTGTTTGCAGCCTTGCAAAATGGAATAATTCTCCCAAATACTCGCGGCTTTCATCCAAGTGAAAGACATTTGTCCTCATTGCGAAAAAAAAAATGTTGTTAAAGTGCTTACTAAATCAAAAGCAGGTTTATATTTTCTAGAGAAAATAGGTTTGGAAGTAACTATGGGTGCTTTTCTTTTTTGTTCCAAGGTAAATAAGATAGAAAACTGTTTCCATCTCGTTTGCAGTTGTCTGGGTTCTATTAACACCATTTAAATATCTTGCACCATCACATTAACGACCATATGCACAGATTAAAGGTAACAGAGTCGTGTAGAAAACCTTGAGGGAGGCCAAATCTTGTCTAGTTAAAATAACAGAAAAGGGATTATCTGAACATGTGGCTATCTGGATAAATGCCTCACCTCTGACTTGATAGCTTTAACAACTTAATAACCTGTGCAAAAGGGCATAAGTGAAGCACCTATTACAAAGGGACAAAAGGAAAAATACAATCCTGTTCACAGAATTACGACAGGACTGGAAACAATTTCAGAAACCAAACAGCGAGTTAAGTGTTTTATGTTGCTTTGCTTCCCTTAAAACAGCCTTTAGAAATTTGATCAGGTGTTGCTGGAGGACATCATTTGTTCTTTTTTATTCTCCATTAATTAATATCAAAAGAGTGACGAATAAAACTATTCAGTGCTGTTTTTGACTTCTTTGCAGATTTTACAAACTTGTGAAACTTCAGAATTTCTTCACTATAGATGAAAATGTATTAATGTTAGAAATGCATTATTTTGCTTGTCTGTGAACTCTTACTGCACATTTTCCTCGTGCAGAAGAGTGCACTTGATATATACTTAGAGCCACTTAAGTGGCTTTTTGGTGGTTTTCAACTCTCGTCAGGTTTCAAGTACAACTCTTCGCCTTTGTTACCATCAAACTATAACCACATGCTAAAACTCACTCCCATGTCAAGCCAAGAAGGATTAACATCAGACCAATAACACGCAATTAGATTTATTTTCTCCTCTTAAGCCTGTTAGTTTACAGCACAGTCAGTCACTAGTCCTGCTTTAGCTGAATTTAATTGTGTTTCTTATGCTCAATCAGCTGTGGGCTGCAGGGGGTGAAGGAGTGGAACACATCCTTCTGTCGCATGAAACTACACCTTTATGCGTGATCCTGGCTCCGGGCAGAGACCTGCTGAGCGTCATCGCCTGCTTAGAACAGGTGGAATTTCTTCAAACTGTAAAAGGAAACAAATATCCACTCCACTCAAACTGTGTTACTTTCTGGTCTTATTATTGGCTCATTAATCCATTTAAGCCAAAATAGACATCAATATATCTCCCTCTGTTTTTTTAAACCCATTGGCCGTATTCTAAATAATGTCATGAATGTAAACCCCATTGAAAGATTTATCTGAAAATTTTATTGACAATTGTATTCATTTTAAATATCTTTTGAGTGTTTTGCATTCATTCCATTACGGCAAGCTTTAAAAAGTATTTTTCCACTTTTTTTCATGCCTAAACTTCTGTTAAATAATTACTTAAACTTCAAGAACTAATGCTTTTTGTAAAACTGTACGACACATCCACTGCCTTTCTTTGCAGCAAAAGAAACTTAAAACAAAATGTACAGTCCTAACAAACTGAACCTAAATGTTTCAATTTATTTCTAAAAAACTATGAAGAAGTACTAACTTAAAGCAGATGGTTAGGCATTTTTTTCTTTTATTACTTTAAGAGGCAATTTTCAAATTGAGGTTACGAAGAAATCAAGTCTGTTTGCATGAGCTTATTTCGGAGTAAACAAACTAAGTTGTGTGTTGCTGTTAAAATGCAGTGAAGCTATATTACACATGACTGAAACAAGAGGAGCTTGTTTACCAAGAAAGAAATATTTGAGGAAGATGATACAAACAGAACAAGTTGTTCTGGATACGAATGAAAGAAAAATGGAAAATGGATTCCACAATTTGCCTAATCTTACATTATGTGATGTGATTGGTTGTGACAGGAATATTTAATTGAATGAGAACTTAGTCATAACATATTTGCTTTATAATATTTTAAAAAGGCAAAAACTGAACTTTAAAAGATCCCTGCAAAAAAAAAAAAAAGAAAGTTTTTTTTTTCCTACAATTTGTTTCTATTAAAAAAATGCATTGTAAGAAGTCGATTAAAGCATGACTAATGACCATCTCGCGCGAGGCTTTGTATCTTTGAAGGTTATTGTCTCCGGGGACTTCACCGCAACTTTGCTTCAGTTGGTGATTGTTGTGATGTCTTTTTTCCTCAGCTATGGTCTTCAACTAACTGAATGAAACTTAACTCCATTATTCACCAAAACAGTCTCTCAGCAGATCTTTGATTGGATCAAATGACTCACAGACTATTTTTTTTTGAATAAACAGAACTGTATCTAATTTTGCAGTTAATATGATGTTTTATTCTTTGGGAGATTACAGATATTTAACAAGACATTTAAAACAAATTTTGAGAAACTATCAATCTGCATTTCACTGATTTTCCATCTAATTTGTAGCCTTGTCTTTGCTATCAATTTCAGTTTAGTTCAATCCTTGGTACACCAATGTTTTTAGGTCTAAATATTTTTTAATAAATTCAAAGAAAGAAAATAAAGTCAGTTTAATATTTACTGAAAAGTTTTTATTTCTGAATGCAGTTGAACAGTCTGTCCAAGAATCATTTATGAATGGCTCTCAAAGGGTTGTCCACATTGTAAATTGTCTTGCAATGCCAACTTTGCAGCTATTTGGTAAATATTAGAAAAAAATGAAGCAAAAAAAAGAAACACTTTGAGTGAAAATCTCCAAAACTTTGATTAAACATAAAAAAATGTCAGCTGAGTTTGATTAACTTAATCTATGTGTTGCCTGATCATCCTCAACAGTTTCAGTTTGTCTTCCAAGCCTGTGAATTTTACAAGATTCACACTTAGAATCAATTTTATTGCCAAGTGCAATTTTACAGATATAAAAAAATTGTTGGGCTGCAAGGTGGCGGAGTGTTTAGCACAATGGCCTCCCAACAAGAAGGTTGCGGTTTGGGTCCCAGCTGAGATGAGTTTTGAAACATTAGCGTTTCTGTGTGGAGTTTGCATGTTCTTCCTCTGTTTGCATGGGTCTTCTCTGGGTACCCCAGTTTACTCCCACGCTCCAAAAACATGCATGTTAGGTGAATTGTCTGCTATAAAATTGTCCATAGCAATGAGTGCGTGTTTGGATGGTTGTGAGTGTGTGTGGCTTCGTGAGAGTCTGGTGACCTGTTTGGGGTTAACCAGCCTTTTGCCTGAAATCAGCTGGGATAGGCTCCAACACTACCCACAACCCTGTTAGGGATAAGCAGTTCAGAAGACCGAAAGTTAAAAAAATTGTTTTTGTGAAGATGGTGCATGCATCAAATAACTTGGAGTACTGAGGTGTCAGGATGAGTGGAGCTCCAACCGCCAAAGAGACAAGTCCCATTCAGGAAGACAAAAAACAGTTGTGCCCATTCTTTTGATCATGTTCATATTCAGACAAGAAGTTAAATCACCATCAAAGGAAACCCTGCGTTGCCCATATCTCTTCCAGTTCATCGCTTCTTGCTCTCTCTGTGTACATGTGTGAGTTATAAAAGCCGCACAGTTTGACTAATGAAATATTCACCCCTTTATGTCAGGTGTTGAAACACCTTGGATGGCAAATGTGAATAAATGCATAAAAAGAGCATTAAATCATTCAGACATCTGAAGAAAGTAGTCGAACTAACTCAGTGGAGGCAATTAAGCAGTGAACAGGAGGTCTCACTCCCTCGTGAAACATGTCAGCCAGTGCAACACCGAGCCACCCAGTCAGAAAACATGTTTAAGGTGTTCCATCGTTTTGTCTAACCTAAGCATGTCTTTGTGATCCTGTGTACGGTCTGTGACACCACTGTGGCTAGAACCAACAAATTACTGCTATTAAAAGTAGATTGCTCCACCCATAATAAGACCAGTGAGCACTTAGAGACACATCAAGGCTCACGCAATCCAATCAGAACAAAAACAAACATCTAGAGCTACAAACCGTCATTACACCATCATTGCACTCTTTCTCCTCCACCCAGAGACTCTTTTCAGTCTGAAGCACTTCTTGATGACTGAACAAACAAATCCCAACATCTTTACTGTTTGGTGTTTGGGGGGCAGCGGGGTGTGGGGCAGATTAGTAATCATATCTTTGTCATGTTATTCTATGTCTGGCCAGTGAGATGGAGGCTCCAGATGAAGGAGGGAGAAAGATTGGTGGGATTTTGTTGAAAACATAATTGGCATGGCCTCAGTGACACTGTCCATCAGATAGTGCAGTGCCTCTGTGTGCATTCACAGGGCCCCTGCAGTGTTTCATTAAACAAGAAGTGGGGGCCTCTGAGGAGATGTTTGTGCAGCCTCAGTGGCTCCACCACACAGCAAGGAGCGCCTCTCCATCGCAGTCTGATACATCTACAATTAGCTACGCAACCACGGCTCATAAGAACCCACCATTTACTCATTGACTCAAGTGTTTTTATTGCAAGTTTTTTTGCAGACTTTACCACAATATTGAAATTTTAATTTATTTTTTTTTCATCCAAAGAAAAATGTAAAAACAATCTTTGACTTTTGTAGTAAACAGTAAATGATGTGCAGTGAAAAAAACTGCAATTGGCCAAATAAGGCATTCTTAAATTTATACATAAACTTCATGAAATATTCACTTAGGCACATCTGTTTGCAGCCACTTTATATGCAGTCACATAGCCACTTTAAATGCAGTCACACCATATGAGTTAAAAAAAAGAGTTTATTATAATGAAAAGCCAATAATAACACCAAAAGATGAAATTATGCAAAAATGACATGCATGTCTCATGAGTGTTACAAAGAAAAGTTGCACTTGAGCACATTAGGGCAAGGACGCAAATACATGCAACACTACAGCCTGTATGAACTCAAAAAGGTTATAGACAATTTTCTGAGGTTTTGAACTTTGATTATCTATTTTCTAAAGCACTTCGTCTAACAACAGAGATATTCTGGGTGATAGCAGGTGAGCTGCGGGGTACACTTTGGACAGGTCCTCATTTTGGTGCTGGGTTTGAACTTGAATTCAGTGAAGCATGTTATTCTGCACTTCATCTCAACTAATTGAATGTGTATAGGACAAAGATCTTTAAAGTTTTGTTTGATCTCAGTGGATGTCCTTGATTGGTCGAGTAGTCTGCTTGGTCTTTAATAATAGTCTCTTTGTTTCCAACATGTTTTCAGAAAAATAACTTAGGGTCAGAAAGCCTTTGAATGTACTCAGTAACTACATCAATCATGAGAGGGAGATAAAACTCTGCTGTAAAGTACGGTAAGCCATTAGTTGATCAATCAGAAAAGAAGTACCAGAATAATGTTTTTCAATGTCTTTTTTTGTAGTTTTAAATTCTACTTTCTAACCTATGTAAGTGAGAGGCAGACCGCCAGGGTCCCCGCCATTGGCTACCACCCAACTGCTCCTTGTTCAGGCTAAGCCCGGCCAGGCCCCGTGAGGAAAAGCCCAGCCACCAGGTGCTCACTCCCATTACCCAACACTGGGCCTGGCTCCAGAGGGGGTCCTGGTTACCTGCATGTGGGCAAGGGAAATTTTGCCACTGTTGTACTTCTTATAAGGTTTTTGTGAGTCATGCTTGGTCTGGCCCATCACCTGGACCCTGTTTTTCATGCGTAACACAACCAGGGGTATTGAACCCCCAACGACATAGCTCCTAGGATTAATGAGGCACACAAACCCCTGCACCAAGGTAAGGTGGTGACAGAAGGAGACCCCACAGCTTGCTTGAGAGACTATGTCCCACAGCTGGCTAGGGAGCACCCAGGTGAATTGGATGAACTCCCGGGTGCCAAGGGTTAGGGAAGCTTGGGCTTCCCACCTAAAGTTGTTGCACCCACAAACCAAGCCCAGACAAAGCAGTAGACAAAGGATTGGAACAGAAGATTCAATTTTATAAATTGTACAATTTAGGTTATTTAAAGATGCAGACCGAGCATACTTTGTAGTTACCATCCCATAGAGCATAACTTATTCACACTAATATTTGCATTTGTTAACAATAATTGTGTTTGTTGTAAAAAAAAAACAAAAAACAAAAAAAACTAAACCTTCTATTTGGCGAACAATCACAGCATCAGTGTTCAATCGCCTGCTGGAAATGAAACTAATTACACAACTATTACGCTACAACACAAAAAACATGAACCGAGATCCAGTTGTGCATAAAAGGGCTGACGCTCCTGGTCATGGGCCTCAACTTCAACAAAGATAATCATCTGTGATATTGAATAAGGGGGATGTGAAGATAATATGAAGCATACAAGCCAGAGGAATCCATGCTGCCTTATATGGTCTCCACTGATGCAGCGAGGGCAAAGAGGTTAGTGGGGGCAAAACGATGTGGTCAGTACCAGCTCATCTTTGGAAAAACATGAAGCTATCACTGTGCAACTAATAAGTTTAATAAATAAAATCACAGCCAAAAGAGATTCCACATTGATTAAATCACTTGGATTCTGTTGCCTGGTTTTAATGAAAGAAGTTGGAGCCAAATTTTCAAAAGGATCTGTATCCTCTTTTGAGTTATCCTTAATTCCAGCTTTCAATTGGCTCTTAGTATTTTCCACCAAGCCTTTCAACCTGGTTTCGTAGGATGCACTGTAGTGAACAACCTGATCCATCCGTAAATAGCACACTTGTACGTCTCGCTATGTTCAACTGTCCATCAAGTGAAATTTAATAATCATATTTGTATAACTTGCCCTTTTAATTCCCACACGCTCAACAGAAGCTTAATATATCCCACTTTGACTGACTCCACATGTCGACTTGTGTCTGGTAACAATTAATACATTGGTTTGTGCGAGTCCATTGTTTGGACTGCCGGCCTCTCACATAGATAATGAACCATAATTGTTGAGTGACACCTTAATTGCCAAGGTGTATGGTGACACGACAGCCAACGCAATTACCCTACTTTTGACATCAATGCTCTCATTAAGTGAAGTCACTGAAACACGATGCTATGCACTCACACACACACACAGCGACCTCACCACTTTCACACGTGCATCAAACAGTCTGCAAGGGGTAACGAGATTTTGGACAAAATCATATTTAATATTGTATTAATGATCTTTTTATGACTTTGCACGACAGATAATGCGTAAAAAAGACCATTTGACATCATTATTTGGTATCTGTTTTATGTTTGAGCAATTAATTGTATTTAAAATATTGCAGAATAGAAAAATGAAACCTTTTGAAATACATTTTCTCACATTTTTGACACCTGGTTTTATTGCAAGCTTTTTTTTATCTTGGAACAATGCATCCAGTATTCTTAAAACATTCTTTAAAAAATACTTATAAGTTAGCCTTTCCAAATGGCTTATTTCTTTGACGCTACAAGAAAGCTCTGCTCCGTTTCTTTTGTTTCAATTCTATGAACGTTAACCCTCGTAAAGTAACTACAATATTCATTTCTGTTTTCACTTAAATACGGTTTAGAAGTGCATTTACAAGGTGCCTGTGCAAAGCGTGCAAAAGTGTTTCTTTATTGAGTGCTAGGAGCTACTGGTGTTTTAGTCACCACTAAAACACATGCTGTAAAAATGTGTCCAACAAATTACTTGTTACACTTTTATTATCGCACATAGTTCTTTTCATTCAATTTTGATTTCTTCACACCCACAATATGAATGAACACCATCTTGTTACACCCTGCTGCACTCTAAGATGAAGAAATTTTACAATTATTCCATCATCAAAATCCAATTTAAGATTCTTTCTTAAACATAAAGGCTTTGTTTCGCTCTAACGGTGCCTTGAAATAGTTAACTTACCGTACAGTCTCACACACTCAGTGTGCTGACCAGGAGGTACACAAACAGGGCACAAGCAAAAGGCCAAGATTGTAAATAAATGCAAGAATTTGTAAGGGTGACTTTTGCAATTAGGATGGCTAGAAAAAAATATCTCATTTAACATTTTAACGAGCTTTTGCCAAATCGCTTTACTTCCTAAAAACAGAGCCTCCCAATGATGGTTCATCACTCAAAAACTGATAAAGAAAAGATTCGTTAGGATGAGATTTTTCACCCGGATCCTGTCATTGCTTTGCAAAAAGACGCCTTGGGCGTCATAAACCTGAAGGCAATTAAAAGTGGTTATTTTTCAACCCCCCTTCTAAATTATGTAGCAATTAATCTGCCCAATTTGATTATGAACGGCACAAATTAAACAATAAAGACCTGTCTAATGAGGGATTAATTATGGGAAGCAGGAGGGGAGCAGAACTGAGCTAACAGCCATGCGTCAGTGTCTCTCGCAGACAGGAAGGGGCCATAAGGAAGACAAAGAGGTTCTTCGTCCATGTGGTCCTGCACTGATAGGGCCCCCTCATCACAGATCAGTAGATCCACAGCCCATGAAGCCCATAAACGGCTCGGCCATAATTGAAAGTGCCAAAATCAATAGCGTTGACAGGTCTTAATTAAATTAAATATGTCTCCCATAGGAGAGGGTTGGGCCCGCTGGAGGAGGCGAGTACAAGTGCTGCTGCCTGAGTGGGCTCACTGTAAAAGGACTGCAGGGATGGTTTGTGATTGCAAGGTTATGAGAGAGACTTTAAAGATAAAACGTGTGATTATTTCTATTGAAAAAAATTCCATAAACATGTTCCATCTTTTTCACAGGAAGGAAAAAATTATACAAAAGGTTCCAATAAAAATATGTATCTCAATGCAAATTTTACAATTCTGGCAGGTTTTTGACAATATTTTAGTTATGCTCGCTGAGAATTTTTTTCTTCCCATAAAAGAGTGAATGCATTTGTTTGTTTTATTCATTTAAATACTCATGTTAAAGACCAACTCCATCATTTGAGCATTTGCCAGCTTCTGCATCCAAAACAATAGGTTTGGGTTTTTTTTTTTAAATTATTATTAAGTTCTGTTTAGTTCAATCTTTTTGTGTTAAAATCAGTAATAAAGTTTTCAAGTACAAAATCACAGGATTTCTTATACTAATCTAATTTAGAAGGCATCTCTGTATGCGGTCCTGCAATTGGCGACCTGTTTGAGGTGCACCTTGCTTCTCACTTCTAACCAACTTGGAAAGGTTCTGGCATCCTGGCGACCTCAATGCAACAAGTGGTACAGAAAATGAATGAAATTTAAATGATAAAAGCTTTCCATAATTCCAAGGTGGAATGTTTTTTGTTATTATTTTTGGCACATTGAACAGCATCTGATATCAATTTATTACTAAGCAAATAGTCAAATAATCAAAGTCGACATCCTGACATGTTTAGGTTGTTTGGTTTCAATAAATCTGTGTTTGACTCCTTTTTTGATTTTGCTCAACAGATAAGAAGTTGTACTTTTGTGTCTAAACAAACACATGCCTGGAGGTTTTCTGATGCTGGATGAAAAATCAGCTCCTCTTCACAATCTAAGGATCTCGTTGGTTAGTGATCCCGCTCGCCACAGGGAAGCTTGGAGAGCAAAGGACATCACCTGTATATAAAACCCCAACTCCTCATCATTTCAGGCTTTGCCCACATTTAAAGGATTAGGCAGCCAGAGTCAGCCGGGGGTCACTGGTGGTGTGTTCTGCTGGGCGGAGGCGCGCCAGAGACAGGGTAGGTCAGTTTGGATGGTGATAGGGTGCTACAAGAAGAGTAACCCCCTCTGGATAAACTTGAGTAGCAGACAGTTGAGACTTGTGAGATTAGCATGGAGCCAAGTCTGCTCTGCTGTGATCTGAAGGACAGGGCAGCGAACAATGTGCCCTCAACAACTTCTCAGACAAAACTACTGATTCCACTCCCCCTCTTTCTTTTTTTTTTTTTTTCTTTTCTCCCTTTTCCGTTTGCTTTTCTTTGGCCGGATCCACAAAGTTAGCGAGAGAGAGCAGCTCAGAGTGATGGACTTAAGGTTTTTGTGCAGTTTATGTATACGGTGTCACTGAAAGGGCAAAGCAGGAGTTTTATAAGGATGTTTTCATTGAATATTACATAGGACGCCGCTGCAAAAAGGCTTCTTTAGTTAGCTCAAAAACTATTTCATATACAATTTGTAAATGAGCATTTTGAAATGCATCAATTCTTTTTAAAAGCAATTAAAAAATATGTTTATTTTAGAACATTATTTAAATCCCTGTTGTTCCCTCTAAATTGATCCATCTATCTAAATAGAGATAAACATCTTTACATATAAATAGAGCAAATATTTGAATGTGCCTATCTAGAAAAATGTCATAATCATATTATCCATAACTAAAAAGTTGTAAAAAAATTAAAAGCCATTTATTTGTGCTGTTTAAACTGGACTGTAGTAAAAAAAAATTGATTTTACCAAACAAATAAAAGCACCCCCAAAAACTGTAATGATAATATTTCCACATATTTTATCTGGTTTATTTGTAGCAAACAGAACAGATATTAATATAAGATATTTACATTTATATCAAATTCTACCAAAAAAAAAAAAAAGAAGAATTTGGAAACTTGAATGAGTGTAAATTAGTCTCCTTTTTTTTTGTATTTTCACCAGTCCTACAATTTGTATACAGCACGATGACAGGCTTCATTTACTCAATAATCAAGTATCTTTTTAATAGGATGATTTGTTACTGAAAGCATTGCTTGTTATGCGCTTATTAAGCATTTCACTCCATTTCTAATCAACAAGGGTACTTGAAAGCACTAAATGATGGACTTATCTAAATAAATCCCATGATTTGCTATTAGTTAATCAGCCCTTTCAGATATCATATTAGCCAGACCAGTGATTTGCAAATGATTTCAGTTTAATGAGGTGAGAGAAATAAAAAGGAAGATAATCCAATTTCACACCAATAGGCCACCTCGGAGGTAATTGACATGTCTTTTGGCTGAAAGATGGAACGTTGTAAATTTCAAAAGCCACATCCAGTTTTATCTGAAATTTGCAGTGCAGGAGGAACGATGAGACGTGCTTGCATGGTCAAATCATTTTTATATTAAAGTCATGCAGAGGTCACAGCCTGACTGATGCTGATTGTATCAGGGGAGGTGTGTGTGTGTATATGTGTGTGTGATGCAAAATAAAAGAACAAGTTTTTTAAATGTAAAAATAAGTTTTTCCACATCCTTGCATTTGTGGCAATTATTTCAATTTTACTAACTGATTTATTTTTTAAAATAATTATAATTTCTGAACATCATACTATCTTTTTACAATAGAAGATAAAATGCTTCTGATAATAAAATATCTATTAATTACATTATTATTGTTGCGACTTTGTTAATAATTGCAATTAAATAATAATGCGACTTTTAAAAATTGTATTGGTTAAAAAAAAAAAAGCATAAAAATAAAATCATGGTATAAAATTTGGATTTAAATATGATCCAAATTTTGAAATGATGATTTTATATTTATCTATAAAAAAAATTTAAACTTCCCTGACATCCCATCATCACAAGCTCATGTTTGGCACAGCGGTAAAATATATCTGAATTGTTTCAAATGCTGTTTTCTAGTTCATGCATAAAGCTTGCATTTAAACCAGGAGATGCATGCTGTCTGAACCAATCAGAACACAGAACCGCAGTTATTTTTGCATATTAATTGATCTAAAAAAATAAAACTACAAAAATGTAAAAGTGGGAAAAAATGTCAAGACTCTATTTTATTTTAAATTTAATTCTGTTTAGATCAAAGCTAAAGAACAATCTGAAAAACATTATCATGCAAAACATCTCAATCTGAATTTGTGGTGATTTTTTTTCTTTGTAGAAACTCTCCATGAACAAAACACCCCTGCGAGGATGAGGACAGCGAAGTCGGGTGCTTTTTCTCTCTCTCTCTTTCTCTGAACCACAAAGAGGGATTTTATGCATTCATCCAGTGAGGGACATCAGTAAAAAAAATCAGAGTATTTGACTGACTTGCAGAGTTAATGATAGGAAAAACATATTTTTCTCCTTGAAGCGTTTTAAACACAGCGCATAACATCCCTGCATTTCTTCTCCTGCTGTTTCCACACTAAACTCGTCCTTTTACCATCCTCCAAAATATGCAAAGCAATAAAAGCCATTTAACAACCCATCATTTCAGGTTTGAAATGTTTATTTTATGCATAAAATGAATTGTTTTATCTGGATTGTAATAAATAACCAAAAACCCCAAAACACTGCTTACACTTGAAATGACTAAGTTTGTAAAAATTTAAATGATTAAGTCATTAAAAATGGTTTGTTGTAATATTTTAAAATCCTCATAATTTTACATAAATATATTACATCAAAATAATACTAGATTTGATTGAAAAAAAACATTTAATTTTTTTTTTCATTCATTCAAACGTGACTATTTTAATTGTCAAAAATGAGTTTGAAAAACAAAGAGATAGATTCCACCTGCTAAACTGAACATGTGTCCAGATGTGGATGAAAAGGTATTGTTGGTAGTTCCCTTATATGCCTGCTCGGCCTAATTGCTCTGAAACAAGAGACATTCTCGATAATTCTGCAGAATTTCAGGGCTGATGGTTTACTTATTCAAAGTTGCACCACAATGGGATTTATTAAGAAATCAAATTAATGACAAGTTGTAATTCTTCTTTAAGAAGTTTAGCAGCATTATTTTGTGTTAAAAAGCATTTTAATTAATGCACTGATTTTTTTTTATTCTTAAAAAATGATGGAAGTGAATACTCACATTTATTATGCAATTGATGACATTATTTAGCCTCAAAGTACCCTGCACATCTCCTCCTTTTATTCCTTTACAGTTTAAATGGACACTGCTTGCATGAAAAGGGTTAAGACAACTTTCAGAGGAAGCAACAATGGGCCTTTGTGTGGAGTCCCTGCCTTGTTTATGAAGTTAAATAAAGCCACTAAAGGCCTTCCTACTTTTTTTCTAAACCAACTCATCTATTGCTTTAGGATTGAGATGAAGAGAAAAGGTGATCTACTGTATACTAAAGAGAGAGTGTTTAGGATGATAATTCCCTGTTGTTTTCCTGCACTAATGTTCTGGAGTTCATTAGAAAGAATCAAAGCAGACCGTGTGATGATGTCTCTGTGAAGCGCAATTAGAGTGTGGCTTGGGAAGGTTTGTGCGTAAATCAGGAGGTTTTTGCGTAAATCAGAGGTTTCCAAACTGTCGGACAAATGCTCTGCCACACCTCTCTTCATGTGTTCTTGTTTGTGGTGTGAGGATGGAGGGGACTCTGGAAGCCCTGGAGACGTTGATGACTTCAAAGCCTTTGGAGTGCAAAGGCACACGCTGTAGATTTGAGGTTTTAAGTGTTTCCAAACGGTTTGGAAACACAGGATGTGCAGCTGAGGAAGTGATAAATGAACTCCAGAGTGACCGGATACAACCAGGTTATTCCCTCACCTGTGAGTCAGGATAGAAAAAAATCCAATCATTAAAATCATTTCATAAATTTGTTTACAAGCACGTTGAATTTTTTTTCTTGACAGGCCCAGCACATAGGCAATCATTCACCTTATCAGCTTATCTCAGGATCAGCCACAGAATGTGTGTCACCTTGAATGTTAATTACTCTTCATGCCACAGAGGCCATTTAATATGTGAACAAACCACAACAAGGTAGACTTTATGAGGGATGTATTTACAAAGAAAAGGTGGTGATCATGAGGAGAACTTTATGATTTGCATTCCTTTTACGCAGAGAGCTGCATTTACCTGAGTCACAAAAATGTGTGTGGAAAAGTGTGTGTGTTTCTTGGGAAAACCGTTTTTAGAGAAAGCAGAAGCAGAGCTTTTCTTCTGAATCCTTATTACGCATCATTAGAATAGATGGAAATAGCGTGCGATCAGCTGGAGAGAAGCTGATTTTTCAGGCTGAATGCCTTAGTGTCCCAAGGCTAGGGCGGGTAGAGGAGGTTTTTCAATAGTCTCCCTAAAGTGGAGTGCTTTGATCCAGTGCAATGCTGGCGCCTAAAAACAACATAAGTTGTCTGCTCATTAGAGAGACTGACAAATCCTGACAGATTGTTTATGCCTGGCAATTAGCAATGGAGAGGTTTTCCGAAAGAAAAGAAAAAGCTCCAAACTGTCTTTAAGCAAAATTTGATTGTTTCTAAAAAAAAATCCATTTGTTAGTAATAATATAAAAGTTACAAAAAGAATGCTTGCAGGAATTAAAACAGGTAAATTAACATCAGAGGGTTAAATCTCTTTTGACTCTACCTTTTTTCATAATTCTTTATTTAATTGATGTGGTTAAACAGTTTATATCCATGTGATCCCTCCTCCTGCTCTATAATTACCCCCAAATAACTGCGATGACTTGTGTGTTTTAATCTGGTTAAATCCTGCCGCTTTAATCATCAATCCAACACACTTTGGAAAATCATTTAACCTCATTTAGAGTTTAAGATCTTAAAGGGTTTAAAGGATGTTCATTTTGATCAGTGATTGGTTTAACTTTTCTGTCTTTTTTTTGTTTTGTTTGTGAGATTGTTGAAAAAAATCTATTGTTTTTTCGTTTGTTTTTCTTTTGCTTGGTCTGAAGTTGAAGTGTGTGTGTGTGTGTGTGTGTGTGTGTGTGTGTGTGTGTGTGTGTGTGTGTGTGTGCCCCCGCGACAAACTGGCGACCTGTTCGGGGTGTATCCTGCCTCTCGCATTGAATCAGCCGGCACCTTCCGCAACCCCATGAGGTATGGACGGTTCAAAAGATGAAGTTGATGGGTGGGTGAGTGGGTGGGTCTAGGGGGTGTGGTATGATATTCTTTTATTATCACTGAATTTTTTGTCAAACTTATTTATTTGCTTGTTAAATTTGTTTTGTTTTGATAATTTGTTTGAATTATAAAAAATTGAAAACAATTCTAAAAAACAAACAAAAAAGTTCTTAGTTTGACTTTTGTTCTTCCTCCAGGATCCAGCCCCTTCTGGCTTCTGATTGGCCTCCCCCCTCCTCATGTCTGCTTATTACAGCAGTGCGCTTCAGTTTGGCCACATAACCATGAGGATACCGCCTCTCTTTACGCAGCAGCTTTTCTCACGGTTCCAGGTTTAGGTAACCGTCCGCATTGTACCAGTAGGACCCGCATGGCCCCAACGACCACCATGAAAACTGAAGATCTTTCTCCTCGTTCAGTTCTTGTAAACAGAGGAGAAATGCAGACCAGTTTGAGTCCCACAGAAGAGACCAGCAAACCCAAAGTTGCTATTCTACCTTTCAGTGTTGAAGCTTTGATGGCTGATAGGAAACCCAGCAGAGACGTACCGTCCCCGGATCCACCAGCAGGGACCTCTCAAGTCCGGATCAGTTCTTTTGGTGGTTTGGATAACTCTGTTCCTAATTTATCCATCAGTTCTTCGTTTTCTGTGGGTGAGATCATGAACATGTCAGATGATGTTCTGATTAAACCAGAGAGTCCTGATAGTAAAGAGAGGAACTCGTGGATCCAGAACCCTCGTTTTTCTCCTACACCTCCAAGTAAGTTTGAACTTTCATTCTAAATCATTAATCAGTGACGTAGAAATAAATCATTCTGATTTCAGTTGGGATTGTTTTTGTACTTTGCGAGGGAATTGAAAGTGTTGTAATAAGGTGTGTGTTTTTCTCCAACAGGACGTTTGAGTCCTCCTGCTTGTCCTTTACGCAAACACAAGACCAACAGAAAGCCTCGGACCCCTTTCACCACGTCTCAGCTACTTGCTTTAGAGAGAAAGTTCCGTCAGAAACAGTACCTCTCCATCGCAGAACGCGCCGAGTTCTCCAGCTCTCTCAATCTAACGGAGACTCAGGTCAAAATCTGGTTTCAGAACAGAAGGGCCAAAGCTAAACGTCTGCAGGAGGCAGAGCTTGAAAAACTGAAAATGGCAGCAAAACCAATGCTGCCTCCAGCTTTTGGGATTTCATTCCCTCTTGGTGCGCATGTTCCTGCGTCCTACGCGGGGACGCACCCGTTCCAAAGGCACTCTCTGCCGGTGTCCCCGGTGGGACTGTACGCAGCGCACATGGGATACAGTATGTACCACCTGGCCTGAGAGAGGGGCAAAGGATGCCC
The DNA here is from genome assembly GCA_902685375.1 of Neostethus bicornis. Classification (NCBI taxonomy): domain Eukaryota; kingdom Metazoa; phylum Chordata; class Actinopteri; order Atheriniformes; family Phallostethidae; genus Neostethus; species Neostethus bicornis. The sequence goes on along the minus strand of LR738557.1, from coordinate 14,549,762 downwards.
TCTCATGGACTAGATTCTGAAGACCCCATCAGATGAGGAGCTGGAGAAGCATCCCAGAGGGAGATCAGTGTCACATCTGTTTTTCTGGGGTGGTAGGAGAAGGTGTGGAGGGGGGTGATGGGCCTCCTAATTGACCCCCTTCAGAGGACCTTGAAGTTTATCCACTTCTCTTGACCTCACCAGTAAGTTCACACACAGCAGTGCAAGTTTCAGAAGTTTCATTTAAAATCTAAAATCCATCAAAGAAAGGAAAAGATGGTGAGACTAAAATGACTTTAAGATGGACTTTTTTTGTGAAGAGCATTGATCCATCCTGAAAGAAGACAGAAATCCCTTCTTTCTAACAGGTGAAAGCAAAAAGCTGATTTTTATTTTATTTTTTACAGACTTTTACAAAACAAAACACATTTTCTATCATTTTTTTTTACTTTTTTCATTCCTTCCCATGCGGAACCACGGTGGGTAATTAAATCTAGTTTAAATGTGTCATTTTAGTGAATTTAGGGAACCACAGCATTTTTTAAAATTTTTATTTCATAACAGCACTGTCTGTTGTCGGATTTGTTCCCTTCGGAAGGGAAATGTGTACTGTAAAATAATGTATATTTGAAGAATATCCTCATTTATATTATGAATATATTTGTGACATAACTTAACAATAAATTGTTTTATTCTTTTTCATGAAGACTTTGTGGATTTTGACTGAAATTTGTGAAAAGAACTCATTTAAAATACTTTACGTAGATTTAAAGTTATTAAGTTTTTATACATTCATATTTTAAACTTGTATTTCTATTGGCTATTTTATAATAAGTAATTATCCCAAAACATGGATAATACAAGGCAATGAAAATTAGATTTTAAATAAGAATAAAATTTTGTTTTTTTGATCAAATAGGTAAAATAAAAGTCAGTGTGAATCCCATCTGTCAGACTTGCTGGGTTTTAGTGCAGGCGTGCATTGGGAATTTAAACTGGTCACATGTTATTAGGAGGACTGTATTTCTCCAGCTGTCACCTATTGCTTTGAGACAACTAACCCAGATTTTGTTGGCGCCAGAAGACTTTAAAGGGGAGGAGATGGAGGAGCAAAGGGGGGATAGAAGTCCTTTTGGTGACTTCAAAACACACAGAGAAATTTAGGAGGTTCCTCTGTGGGCAACAATTTCCTCTAGTGTCATTATGTGTGTTTAGGGTGCAAAATGAGCAAGGTGACACTTCATTGTTGAAACTATATTAAATATGACAAAAGGAGAAAGAAATGAAGGTAAAGGGATTTTTTTGTCATCAGGAGGAGATCAGATAGGAGGAAAATTACAGGCACTTTTTTAAAAGTCTTTCTCTGGACTTTCCTGCCATTCAGGCAGGGGTTAAACTGGAGTAAAATAATTGCTGTAATGAGCAAAGGCAATCTGCAGCAGACAGAGGCCGGCTCCAGAGAGGCTGTAGCTTCAGGCAAGGCGGAACTTTTATCATTCCTAAAATGTCAACGGGGGACTGGGACGGGCAACACTTCTTCTCAGTGCAGTCATTTCCTCCTCTTTTTTTTTTTTGCCACAAAATTATTTGAGGTTTTTTTTTTTACAACAGTTTACTCTGTAATTTTTTTCTAAATTCCTAACCCACAGCTTTTTTTTTGTTTGTTTTTCTTTATCTCCTTTCTATCTTCCTTTTTTTTGGAAGGAATTAATACATATTCTTTAACAATAAGTTGAAATCACATGGATGAATGGTCGATTTGAAAAGAGGAGAAACTTGACACAAAAGAGCCAAAGGGGATCTCTCTATTCTTCTAAACTCTTTCAGTCTTTTGTCCTGCTCTCTCTATCTCACCCGAGGCCAAATGCAAGACAAAAGTCACTTGTTTATATCATCCAAAAGATCACAGGAGCTTTTTCTTTTACTCCTTGGAAAAAACCTCTTTATCCCCAAAAGAGGCAAATAGGTTATTAGCCTGAATAAATGATTACGGATGAGGAAGCCTTTAACCTTTGTTTCCTTTTCTAAAGATGTATCATGCCACGTTTCAGGCTGGATCAAGAACAAGCCGCCATAAGTGTAACTATGTCTATTTTTTAATTCTTTTTTGATGAAGACTCTGGGCATTCTGACTCAAATGTGTTGAAAGGTAAAAAAAAAAATTATATGAATATTTTATGTAGAGTCTCAATAGGTTGAGACGCTTTTATAAAAATGGTTGAGACTTGTTTTTCTTGTCAGTTGATTTAAGTTAATGAATGATTTAATCATAAGTAATTATTTTTAATAATTTTGATAATTATTAATAATTATTTTGATTCTTTAGATGATGAAGATTAAACACAGCACATTACATTTTATTAAATTAATTTTCAAAAAATTAATTTGACTAAAATTTGACTTAATAAAAATATAATCAAATTAATATAAACTGGAATAATTTTATTTCAGCCAAGTTTTGCCACAGAATCAGTACATGCAATTTATTAAATATGAAATAATTTAGTTGTTTTTTTTTCTTTTAATTATTACTTTGGAATCAGTGAAAAAGACAAAATTTAATTTTTAAGGTTAGATTTCTGAAGCCGCCTGAAGGCCAACATTTCTGTCTGAAACCAAACTGCCACCTTCTGTTTGCAGAGGATTAACTTAAAAATAGACTCTTTATTTTTAATTAAATAAAAATAAGTAAAGTTTGCCTAAGATTTTATTTTTTAATTCTCAGCCATGATGGACACATGCAGCTGCTTCAATGTGTTCATCCAAATCCATAAACTCATAATCAATGCCTTAAAAATATAATATTTCATTTTCAGTTATTAAAATCAACTAAAAAGAGATGAATGTGTAATAAAATAACAATTTACTCATCTCACTGTGAGTTTGTATTTATAAAAAATGACAAGCTTTTATTTTGTAAAAAGGTTCAGTTACTTTCTTGCATTTCTCAGTTTGAAACCTGTCCTCATTACTCTAGGTGGATGTTATAAATAAGCCCTCATCATAAATTTCCTTGCGTATGTCTGAAAAAAAACCAATAAAAGATATTATAAAATAAGTCTGTTGTAATAAACCAGATGTTCTCATGTAAGAACAGGAATTTACAAGAACATTACAGGACTTTTTCAAATGATTATTAGAAGAAGCTGTTCAACTATTCAAACTTTTACAAGTTGGTCTTGGGTTTAGACCAAAGAAATGTTGATGTAAAAAGTAGATAAAAGGAAACATCAACATGCATTTTTGTCTTTTATAAGACAGCGTTTTTCAGCCTGTGATCCGTGGCACACTAGTGTACCATGAGAGATCATCAGGTGTGATGTGGGAAATGATCCTATTCCAGCTCATACGGTGATCGGGATCCATCGGTAGCTCCCAAAAATGTTTTAATTGATCTCATCTAAAAATAGATTGAAGAGTATCTTTTCATGTTTGTCATTATGAACTCTTGTCTTTTATTTAGAGACACATAGGGCTGTCCTGTGATAGGTTTTTTGATGTAACCATAGCAACCCATCCTTCTTCTCTGCTTTTTTGTTACATGCCGCTGTTCATCCCTCTTAAAACTAAACAAGTTAGTGGATCATATTTTTTAGACATTACAAGAACATTTAAGTTGCATTTTTAAGTAGAGAAATTTTGGATTCTAAGGAAATCTCACATTTTCCGAAAGAGGTAAAAAAAATAATTCTTTTTTGCATTCTGGGTAAATCCCCTGAAATGCTCATTGTCTGGAATTAAACATGTCAAAATGGCAAATAAGAGAATAGAATAACAGAATAACAAAGTGTTCCATGTGACACATGGTTGCACAGGAAATTGCATTTGATTAAATAATTTAGATTTGTTTTTTAACAATTTTTGGTGGTGTGCCTCAAGATATTTTCGATGATTTTTTTTTTGTTATTTCAAGGCCTTTAAAAACTATAAAGGATTAAAATTTTGCAAATTTGTTGGAAAAATGTCTTAAAAGAAATGTAGTGAATTTACGTTAAATGTCCGCTAGAGGGCAGCAAAATCTGTTTCTGAAATTCATCAAATTTTTGAACCCTCATGACTTTGTTTTCTCAACATCAAAACATCCCAACTAAGTCATTGTGTGTTGCATAATTACATAATTTAGTCAATTATTCGATGAACTGCATCTAAATTATCTCTCCAATCTCCTCAGTGGTGTGATCACACACATGTGGAGCACCTTTAAAATGTGTGGGCCCATTTGCAATGGATAGAAGCAAACTGGGTTTACTAGATAACAGCCTCAGTCCATTGGCACATTCATTGAGAAGTATAATTATTCCAAATAGCATGTTGAGTGTGCCAGCTGTTGGAAATAAAAAGAAACCATTATTTTCCTACGCACGCTAATGAGACATTATTTCTTTTAGAATGCAATAAAAGTGCTAAATGTGATGGAAAATTGCCCGAAACTCTCATAAACTAATCACAATCACAAACTCCCATCGCCTGCTTCTTTTATGCAATAGGTTTGGGATGTGTTCTTTACAAGGGAACTTATTTCAACAGAGCAGAGAATGATTATTGTCACCCAGAGGCTGTTTGTTTGGACTTTTACTGAGCAGTCTAACACTGCAGGCCTGCAGTTGTTAAATTACCTGGCTGCATGCACTTTCAAAATCCTGCTCTCATTTTGCCTGGAAAAGGTACATTTTGTTGCTCTTTAATCATGATTAATAGGAGAAGCAATTAGGATTAATAGCTCCACTGTGGGGTGATTTCCTTCCAAGCCACATGATGCTGACAAACAATTTGGCTTTTGCAGGGTTAATTAGTTTTGAGGCTTTCAGAAGCGAGAACTTGGTTGTTGGCAGGAAGACAAATATTGTTATTTCTGCATGAGTCAAAGTGTAATTAAACAGCAGATTTTAAAGTGGTGGTAAAATACCTACTATTCTTCAAAGGTCTGATTTGGCCTGGAGATAATTAGCTCAAATGTGGAGATAAAAACAAGATGATAATATGATCTTGTTAGCATGTTGAAGTTGCATGTCTTCTGATAGTTTATCAATGTAAAACTGGTATTTTTAAGAAAGATATGATCTGCTTTCTACGTTACAATTTATGTTAACCAGAATCAATTTGGATAACATATAGATTTTAAAATGAAAAATTATAATCAAACCTATTTCAAAAGTTGTTAGATGCACAAAGCAGAAAATAAAATCAGCTGAAACATAAAAAAAATATTATGTTTCAAACTTTTATTTACAAAGAAAATAATTCCATTACAATAATTAGACATTACATTTGTGAGGAAAAAAAAAACACTTATTAAAATAGGAACATTTCCAGATCATATCTAAATATAATTTTTCAAAGACCCAAAACACAGTATAATTGTTCCCCGAAAACAACACAATCTAGTTTGTGCAGATACAATTTGGCACTGCACTGAAATAATATAAATCTTGTTTTTTTTCCTAGAAGTTTAAATGTTCAATTTTCCGTCCAACAGATCCTAAAACTTGAACGCAACAAGAACATCCAGTTTTCTGTCAAAGATATAAATATAGATTCACAGCAGTATCATTTTCTACATGTAAAAAACTAAAAAGCGTTAATTGTGTTTCATATTTAATGTGACAGGAAGAAAGAGTTCAGTTGTAAACTTTGATTATTGGTACTTTCATCTTCAGAGTCAGAACAAAAAGTTTTCTTTGGCGTTTGATCCCCTTTGGAAAAAACTAATGCATAAAAACATAACATAATGACACCAAACGGAAAATGAAATTCTAGTCTAACAGGTATGACAACAACACAGAAGAATCACTTTAACACATTAACTACTTTTGTTTCCTCACCTGAACCTGAAAAAAATCTAAGAAAAAAAATGATCAGGAAAATTATCAGAAACTATGCTTTCAGACTTTATCAGCAAATACATAAACGGTACAATATGAGGAAGGAGTAGATTGTTTGTTCAGATGAACAGATCAGTCAGATCTTTTATGAAAGTGTCAGATAAGCAGTCACAGGATAAATCTTCCACGTGTAAATCAAACATCATGACATTTGGATGATTTCTTCAGAGAAATTTATTACCTTTTGCTCAAAGAGCCAAAAGGTTGTCAAACAAGTTTATGCTGCCAGCATCACATAGCTTTACCACACGATAATAACAGGCTTAGCCCACAGACTGGTTTCTGTAACACAGAGGTACATTTAACCTCTGCCATGACAGTCATCCTAAAATAGAGCAGACGTGACAACATGCAGCCATCTTTCTCCACATCCTATAGAGTTATATAGTTTGGAATCTAATGATCTGATCAAAAAAAGCTGAAAAGTTACTCTAAAATTTAAACAAACTCCAGCTTATTTGGTTCAAGTTCAGTTTGAACTTTCTTTTGTTTTCTCCTTGTAACTTCATAACTGACTCATTAGATTTCTAACCTCTTAATAAAAACATCTTAAAAATCTGAAAAACTACTAAAAACACAAATTTACAGTTTAAGGCTATTTGCAAAGATAAGTTTGTGCATTTAGTGCAAATAGGTAATAAAAATCATAAATAAAAGTGTGTCGTAAAAATATTTTTTCCATTATTTATTTGTCTATTTTTACATTTTCAAACTAAAAAAAACACTAGTGGGGAAATAAAAAAGAAGAAATCTCATGGAGATCAACGTGAAAATGGATCCCTGCCAATTCTATTGTTTTAACCTTTTACTTTGTTTTAAAAAATGTGAAATAATGAGATAATATTCAGCATTTTGGGTAGTTTCTTAAAGAAAGCTTTAGGAAGAGCTGTAATCTCTTTGATATTTTAGAGATTACCACAAATAAAAGTACCTCAGAATCATTTTAAAGTAAAACCACATCATCTGCATGTTTCAGAGATTTTGACAGTGTTTCAATGTGATGCTTTGGAACATAAAAATCTGTATAAAACAGGAAGCAGTTGAATTTTTAAAGAAACTATTCTACTGATTCCCATGTTAAGAGAAAAATCTATATCTTCATTAACTATATCAAAGACACATTTGAGTTGTTTTAGAGACATGCAGTGATTTTATCAGTGGTTTGAGCAACAGATGGCAGCAAAGTTCACAACTTCATGTAGTAAAAGTTTTTTTAGTGAACAATTTCACTTCAAAATGTTCTTTTAGTTTTCAAATCTCTAAATTTCTTAAATTCTAAACTCACTAAGGGTTGTCTGATTGGTTAAGATCACAGAATGGTCCAGGTTTACTTTATGATCTCAGAACCAAATATAGAAATGCTTTATGGTTTTTTTTTTCTGCTCCTCACATGTGCAACAAACTGCTGGAACCTCCAGCTGCTTTAAATCAAAGTCAAAATTTCCCTTTTTGCTATTTTGGTTTTATCCCCAAAGCAATTGCTAATTTGCTTTTAATTTCAGTTATTTTATTGAACTTTGGTGTTTTTAAAGTCTTTTTTTAATGCACTCAACTGCCAAACTTTTGTTTTGTGTGACTAAATTTCAGAATTAAATTTGTTTCCATCGAAATAATTGAGTAAAAATGAGACTTTTAAAGTAGAAAAATAGAAAACAAACATGATGTTTGCCAAGAAAAATGTGTGTAAAAATGACCGGAAACCAAGCTTAAAGAATCAAAAACACCAGCTAAAAAAGTAGGGACAGTTTTGTTTTGATAAAACATTTTTTAATGGGTTACAATTTGCAAAGACAACACGATAACATAAAACCAGACGGAAAAAAAGTAGATGTTTGTCAGATGTGAAGCATTAAGGAAATATGAAGCAATAAAGAAAATATGTCTCTACTTTTAATGTTTTAATTATTTATACAGAAGCTAATTAGTCATGACTTCTATAAAAAGCAAACTTAACTTTGGTTTAGAACCACAGTGAGAAATCACGGTGGAACACACTGTACAGCTGTGGGTGACAAAGTAAACTTTAGGACATTTATTTCACACATAACCCCCTCAAACAGCGTGCTTAACTCCAGGATGCCACACAGTGCTTCTTTAAGATGCTTTAGTCCAAGTAAAGGTCATGCTAACATATTTCTGTAATTGACAAAGCTTTGATCAGACCTGCTCGGTAAGCAGCGGTCAGACCTGCCTCACAAACATCTTTTATTGGTTTATTTTAATAAGGTTTCCTTCGGCATGGTAGGCATTCTGCAAATTTCCTGTGGAAACTTCAGGAATGCAACCATACATGTAGACTAGCATGAGTCTGCAGCTAAAGAAGCAGAAATGAGATCCTCAAGCTGATAAATGTGACATTTAGCAGCTCTGAAAGCTGTTTATTTGTCAAGTCCTCTTTGGGATGTTCATCTCTCTTCTTGCAGCAGTTGCAGTCTGTCCTCTGAATAGTGAGGAGTGCTGTGGCCGGTATCTATAGCATCACAGTCATCAGTGAAAAACACCAGGTCCTGCCAGGGAGGAGAAAAACATGAATGTGGTCAGTGTATTTGGACACACGCACAGATTGTGTAAAAAAATCCCTGCGGAAAGGTTCTTACCCGGTAACAAATTCTGGTGATGATGGTGTATAAATTCTGGATTTTCCGTGTCAGATACACTATTCTGGGTCGATCCCTGCACGTCTGGACAGGATGGTTCAGCAGAATGTAGAGAAAATCCCGGAGCTTGTTGGTGATGCAGGAGTTCTGGAGAGATTATGCAAGAATTTTGAAATCAATCATCCATACATCCTTTTTTGCGTCTGAAGGGATTAAATATACAGATGTAATGTACAAGATAAAACTGTCAAAAAATGAATAATGCATTTATTAAAAGGAACAAATGTCCATCAGCAAACTTGTTCCAAAAAAAACTTTTAACCAGCTACATTTTTGAAGTTTCATTTCGAAATTTAATTTCTTCAAATTAAAATGTTTCAAGAAATAATACAAAAGATAAATTTCTAAATTACCATAATATTTTAATCAAGTTTAGTTACTGAGCATTTTTCAGACAAAAGTAACAAAGTTTTCTGCATAAATAAAAAGACAGAATTTAAAATCATCTCTTTTTCAGGGTTTATCTCAGTTCAAACTTACATGGACATCAAGAAAGATTGGAGGAAGACTTTCTGCACATGTTTTCTGCCAGAATAAAAAAAATAAATTAGAAGATTCACATCCAATAAAAACACAGGTAGGATAATTATACTTACAGTACGACGCAGTGTGTGGATTTTATTCAGCAGGGTGGAGATTTCCTTGCTGAGGCCAAGAGCTCTGGAGTAGCAGGTCGGAGGAGTGCAGTGGGACTGTTGCAAGAGGCTGAGGAGACAGAGCAGAGCAGAGAGTCCCAGCAGCATGTTGGAGCCAGTCTGTGTCCTGTTGATCCATGCAGCGCAGTTGCAATCTGGGGGCTTTTTGAAGGATGAAGTGGCAGGGGGAGAAAAGGGTGGGATGACGTGTGGACGCCGTGGGAGAAGAAATAGGGTCTGCTGATGTTATCCTGAAAGTTTTTTTTCTTTACTCAGTAACTTTAAGCATGTTAAACTTTAAAAACACCCAAACTTAATACTGAAAAAACATTGAGTACATAATACTGTGGGAAAAAATTATATTAACTTTCATTTAGATTTGAAAAAAGGTTGCATGTTTAAAGTTATTCTCATTGATCAGTTTCTGACCAAATTTGAACATGTCCCGCTTGTATTTTGTCCTCTTCAAGTACATCTAACTTTAGTTAAAACAAAAATAAAAGTTCAGATTTTTTATTTTACTCAAGACAATCTCTTCTATAAAATCTCATCTTTTGGAGGTGTTGCTTCCAGTCCAAATAAAACCCCCAAATTTTGGGGGGATTAACAGTAACTTGATGTAAATAAGTGAATAATTATTAGCAGAACTTTATTTTTATATCTACAGATAAACTGATTTAACTCTTTATTCTTTCATAATTATTTGTCTTTGCTTTTTTTGTCTTAATTTTGTGAACAGCAAACGGAAAGATTTAACATTTATATTTTTACTTTTAGAATAATTTTGACATTTTTCTGTTTAATCCTTGCTTTGGTGAAAAGGTTGAAATATCACCTAGAAAATAAAATGAAGAGTGAAGAAATTAAAAAGTACAAACGGTGGTAAAAGTTCAACTCAGCTGCCTTTATTCAGAACAAAACTAGATGTTACAATTATTTAGAAAATATACATCAAAATACATTGTTTTATGCTACATAGTCACACTAAGACTTTATTCTGAATTGAAGTGATTTATATCTGATAAAAATAATAAACTTTGGTAAATCTCATGGTTGTGATAATGGAGTTACTGAACTTTTCTTAAAATTTAAAAAATTTCTTTTCTTTTTTCTTTTTGGGCGATCCACATTGTGGCATGATTCAGGTGGATTCCTGAAGACAAACAGTCTTTCTCCATCCATGGCTCTGCAGGTTGGAGTCATATCGTCCTCCACTTGGACGTTCTGCTTCATTCTGTCCATCTTGTCGCTCTGCCTCGGCTTAGCGGGCACACATGATTTAGATGTAAGCTGTTGTGGTTTGGTGAAAGTGTCCAGCTTTTCTTTCTCCTCAACTATCAATGGTGCGGCATCTCTTAGAAACAGGAGAGGGGATCTTGGAAGCAGTTTTTCCATCAGACTTTGCCTCTTTTCCTGGAGTCTGTGAGATGCAGAGGACAAAGGAGCTGTTGTAAGAGGGACTGGGGAGTTCAAGTGATTAACTCATGCATTTAGTCACAGCAGCCAAGCCACAAATCTCTTCTGATGAGAGACATATTTCACTTCAATTTGGGATTTGTCAATGACGTTGGTGATCATTTATCTACAAATTGGTCTTGGTGGTTATTTAACAAACGGCATATAGCAGCAAAACCAAAAAGCCCCGTTAAACTTACCGCTCTGTTTCCACAGCCCGGCTCAGGATATTAAGTTGATTTTTTAGCATTATATTTTCTCTCAGCTTGACAACAAGAGCTGTGTTCTGTTCCTCAGCACACCTGATCAAACACACAAATATAAACCTTAGTCATGAACCTTGGGAAAAAAAACAGACATTTGCACTGGTTCTCCTTTTCTTATCCAAAGTTTGGTTGCAAAGAGAAGCAACCTAAACAGAGAAATTCAAACTCCCCTGCTCATCCAGTAAACAATAAAATGTTCACAGTAGTTCTTGGTGTGTCTCCTGGGTCCTCTGCAGGCCAGGAATAATATGCTCATCACTGACCGTCACTCATGACCAAAGGAAAGCGTTGCAACACAGATTAAAAGGTAAATGAAGAGCTTTTTCTCTCTCACGACACCAAACAATAGGTACATGATCTCATTTCTACCGCTCTACCTCTGGGGAGCATGTAAATGGATTTGGAGAAGGTATTTCTCATCAAACCCGCTGACCAGTCGGTTACAAATTGTTCCAGAGTTGAAAATCTCACTTTGATGAGTCCACCAGAACCAAATTGTCTGCAAAGAGCAGAAACCAGGCCCCAATGCTATAAACCACATCCTGTCACCTTTGGCTGTGCATGGAGCTTCTCTCCATAGTAGCCATAAAGAAAACCAACTTTCTACTGGAAATGTGGACCAAGCTTTGGATCTGAAACTACATGACAAATTGTAAAAATGGTACAAAACTCCTAATCCTCAAGGCACCCTTCCTGCGAGAGCTTCGGGAGATCCTCTCCAAGTTTCCAAAGTTTGAGGTAAACTCAGGGCTTCCACTAAGACCAGGCCCTTTGATGGAGCCCATTCTGAGGTCACCAGACTGTTTCTTCAATGTGTTGTAGAGATTGTCTTAGTAAAATTTCTTCCAATGACCCAAAACAACAAGCAAATACTCTTCAACCAACCAATTTTACAGTGTTAATAGCATCCATGTTTTATTGGTGATAAAATAGAAACTATTCTAAGCCAATCAGAACTTATCCTCAACAACTTCTCCGGCCTCTACAAATAGACGAGTTTGTAGGCTGCTCAGAAAGAGGAAGACACATGTCGATTCATTTATGCATCTTCTAAACTGTCCATCCCTGACCTAGTTGCGGGGGAGTGCCGGAGCCTATCCGGGCTGATTCGAGACAAAAGGTAGGGTAGACTCTGAACAGGTTGCCAGTCTGTTGCAGGGCCAGACTCAACATATAACACATACACATCAACATATCTACACACACACACATACCTACGGGTAATTTCACAGTGGCCATTCAACCTAACATGCATGCTTTTGGAGGGTGGGGGGAAACCAGAGTACCTGGAAAAAACCCACATATACACGGGGAGAACATGCAAACTCCACACAGAAAGGCCAATGATCCAAGCCTTTGTCCCACTCGGGACTCAAACCCCCAACCTTCTTGCTGAGAGCCCACTGTGCTAACCACTGCACCACCGTGACGCCACATGTAAATATTTCAGAAAAAAAAAATAATAATAATAAAAATGAAAAATATCATTTTAATTTTGAAAACTAATAATCTGACAAAGATCAGTTAAATGCTCCATGTTTCTGTTTGAAATGTGCTCAAGTCGACAAAGTAAAGTGTGTTCTCGGTTAGGAAAATATGAGAGGAAGTTTATTTAGCTACGAGCCATTTCAAACGGGGCCAATAACAAGTTAACTTCCTCCAATAATAGCAAATAAAAGCTATTGGTCAGAACTACTCCTCTTTAATCTTTCTTCACATAAATCCTGCTTTTCTCACGTCTCTGTTAGCTGCTGGCAAACAAAAATACAAGTTCACTGAAACATAAAAAATATTGATATGATCAAAGATTTGAAGAAAATTGCTCTTTCTCAAACACTGAAACCAAGCGGTTATTTAAATTTTCCCCAAATAAAAAACTGCTGAGAACGATTAAGTTTTTCTCGTCGTATGAAAAGCTGAATAGGACAAGGAAAACACATGTTGCATATTGTTCCAGACAGAGGCTTTTCATTCCCTTGTACTTTAGCCAAACAGCTCAATTCCCAAGTGACCTCATGCTCGAGACATTATTCATCAACAAAGTCATCCAAACTCAGCAGGGGACAGACAACTGGTTTTCAGAGGGAAATTAAAGAACGAGTAATATCATTTATCTTTTCATCATGCCTCTGGGATAGCGGTTCTTTTTGAAGCGTAGTTCAAACATTAGTTGTTATTTAGTTTTAAGACAATGTGTTCAGATGGTTGTTCATATACGAGCTGCTGTTTAATCCAATAAATACTTGAGCTTTCATTTAGAAAGCTCAAGTATTTAATTGCGAACACAAAGTAAAAAGTCAAAGGTCAATAGGGATACCAAAGTTCGAAGATGTGCTGCGATGAATTTGAAGACTAACATGCAGAAAAAAAAACATGTTAAATAGCTTATAATATTTTTTTTTGTATGCATACAATGGGAAGGCCTATGGAATTGTAAAATTCTTGCGGTTGTTGAGTAATAAAAAAAAAATACTCTACTATCATGACATGCAGTCACCTAATTAGAAGTCATTCAAACAGATGTTTTTATGCACACGTTGTTCCTGTAAAACAGAGAAAATAAAATGGACACATGTGATAATAGGAGATCGGTCATGTTTCTTGTCGTAGATTTATGCAATTGCGCCACAGAGTCGTAAAGTTATTCGTCTTGGAAAGAATGATCTGGTTTATTTAGACGTAAAACACTGCTGACTTAGCGCTCTCACCATTTGGTTACTTAAAAATCTAGAAAAACGTTTGACAGCTCAACAGGAATGGATGCAACTATGACAATAATATATAAAGTCTAATCAAATGTATGTTAGCTATTTCCTGAAAATGCTCAACGCTGGTGATAAAAGACAAAAAGAGTTGAAAAATGCAAATAGCGATTTTTTTTTAACATGAAAAGTAGTCATCTATTTCAAATCTGCTTGTTACTGTAGAAAAAACATTTTCTTATATCTAAAAAGACTTCACGTGTGACTCCTGTAGGTCCCAAAAACCAGTATTTTTCAACTTTTTTCATGCCAAGGCACATTTTTCCATCGAAAAAAATCTTGATGCAAACGACCAACTAGAAACTCTAAAAAAGGATTCTCTGTAGCAGTCTTTATCAACAATATGTAGGAATAAAACCAACACATACAGAACTATTTTGTTATCTTTTTAAGATTCTTCTGGGGTAGTTTTTGGAAGGGATGGACAGAGATGCAACAAAACTGCAGAGAAGAGTGAGTTGCTATGGTTACAGAAAACAACCTGTTGCAGGATGGCCCTGCCTGTCTCCAAATTAAATGACAAGATTTTATACAGATAAACATAAATAAATATGCTTTAATCTATCTTCTTACACAAACACCATGAGATTAAAGAATACAATCTTTTGGAGGCAAGAGTAGATCCCAATCACCGTATGAGGTGACAGAGGATCATTTCCTACAAAATACCTGACAATCTCCCACTGTACACTAATTTGCCACAGAACACTGTTTGAAAAACACTGCAATAAACGTAACTCGGTAAAATGACCGCTTTGACAGCTTTTGAATGTCAAATAAAGATATTTTTGCAGTATTTTTTGTTACGGTTTATGTGTAATAAAACCTTAAATCCCGCAGAAAAGAGTTTTTTTCTATACCAAACTTAAAACAAATCAAATAATAATAAAAAAAAAGCTACGGTTCTAAGATAACTGAAAAGACTAAAAAGTTAAAGCAGCATCTCTTGATGCAGAATGAAAGATCTCAGTAGAAGATTTTTAGTGGGTTGGTTATAACATTCATATTTTTCTGCATCTGATAACATACACACACTTTGTGTCAGGGGCAGCATGGTGGCGCAGTGGGTAGCACAGTGGCCTCACAGTAAGAAGGTCGTGGGTTCGAGTCCTGGGTGGGGACGAGGCTTGGAACGCTTGTCCTTTCTGTGTGGAGTTTGCATGTTCTCCCCGTGTTTGCGTTGGTTTTCTCCGGGTACTTCTGTTTCCTCTCACCCTCCAAAGACATGCATGCTAGGTTGATTGGCTGGTGACAAATTGCCCCTAGGAATGAGTGTGTGTGTGGATGGTTGTATGTGTGTGGCCCTGCGACAGACTGGCGACCTGTTCGGAGTGTACTCTGCCCTTCGCCTTAAATTGGCCGGGATGGGCTCCGGCACCACCCCGCAACCTCAAAAGGGATAGACGGATGAGAAGATGACTTTGTGTCAGATATGGAAGAATGGTAGTTGTATAATTATTTTAAAGATGTCAGAAAAGGTAAGTTAAATAAATTTGTTGATTTTCACTTGTAAAAATGGATTTTTACCCTGAGTTTTCCTGCTCTCCAGAAGCTACAGCAGGATGCTGTTTGGGGCAGAGTGCATCAGTTACTGAAAGAAGTTCACTTTCTGGCAGGGTTGGAAGGAGGAGACGAAGGGCTTCCAGCAGAATATCATTTGACACCTGACTCTGCTTTACTAGCTGAGATGCAAACTCCAAATCCTAAAAAAAAAAAAAAAAAAAAAAAAAAAAAAAAAAAAAAGCATCAGAGTCAAATGAAGATAATTTTTCTCTTCTAATTATATTAATATACTAAGTACCTACATATTTAGTACATGTAGTAGTGTTTATAATTATTCATTACCCTGGCATATTCATACCCGTTCGATTGTCTTACGCTTATTTAGGGCCGGGTCGCTGGGGGCGACAGCCTCAGCCGGGAAGCCCAGGCTTCTCTTACCCCGGCCACATCCTACAGCTCACCCGGGGAGGATCCCGAAGCATTCCCCGTCCAGCTGTGAGACAGTCTCTCCACCGGGTTCGGGTCCTACCTCTGGATCTCCTCCCCAGACGTGCCCGAAACACCACCTCACCAGCATGGCATTCAGTAGAACCAGATGCCCGAAACACCCTATCTGGCTTCTCTCGGCGTAGAGGAGTAACCTCTTTACTCTGAGCTCCTCTCAGATGACAGAGCTTGGAGTTTTATATTTATACCCACTTACTTTAAATCCACCCAATTTATTTATTGGAAGTGACAGGTTTCTTTCAAAAGAAAACAATAGATTGTAAAAAAGATAATATTGATTATAAACTATGTATTTCTGAACTTTTATTTGCATTCGAGCCAAAATGGCATGTTTTTGTTTTAGAATTTGCCAGGATAAGAATAGTTATGAATGTTATATTAACATATTTTCCACTTTTTACTACACTGCAAATAAAACACATACAATTCAACAAAAATCAAATCAGACCTGATCACAGTTTTCATAAAGTCTCTTCAGATCCATTTGTTCTATTAAGTCTTCCTTTGCTTGATTGTTGGCAGTCATCATCTGGAACCTAAAAATATAGTTTACATACTTAGAAATTCAATCTTAAAGGCTTTTTATGACTTACTAGAAAAAAAAACAAAAATCAGAAAGATTTACTTCTCTGTTATCAATACGATGACCTGCTCACACTTGTTTAGAGCTTCTTGCAGGATGGAGGTCATCCTACACTCCGTTTCCAGGTGAAATACATCCTCATCCTCCGCAGACACATTGTGGTGAATCATATTTGACACATTTTCAAACTGAGATGCATCGAATTCTGCTCTTTCTTTGCAAAGTTGTTGCTCTGCTTCTTCTAAGCCCTGCAGGAAAATAAAAATAATACATTTTATTTATAAACAAAATATTGCAATCTAAAAAATAATAAATTAATAAATAGGTTAAAATGTTCTGACACGTTAATTCAAGATGAGATTAACCTCAAACCAAAATCTACATACCAGACAATGCTTCTGTATACTCTGAGCCAGGTCTTGTTTCTCCAGGTTTTTTCTTTCTCTTAGCTGTTGAATTAGCAGGTTTTGCAGGGTAAGCATCGCCTTGGACGTCTCCAGAACTTTACCACGTCTCTCAGCTTTGTGGTAGTGAATTGTAGCCATTTGCGTTGCCAGACTGTCAGCCTGAGAGAGCAAATTATCTTGTCTTTCTTTCTGAATTTCCTCCAATACCTACCACAATTAGAAAAGATGACTTTTTGTCATTTGATACAAACTGAAAAGCCAAACTTGGACTCAAATGTGACCATAACTTGAAATTGAAATGTATCTGGTTTTTAGGAAGCTTAACAGAAAGGAGTTGACAGATCTTTAAGAGTAAAAATATCATGCTTAATTAAAGGCTAAAATGTTAAACTCAAACACAAGATAACACCACCTTATTCATCACACCACTCTCCCTCTCTTTTTCCTTCTCGAACAGCTTAATCCGGTCCTCAAGCCGTTTCTGGAAAAGCAGCACATCAGATGTGTCCGCTTTCGTTCTGGCCTCAGCGGTTTTCCCCTTGGATTGCATATTTGTCTGCAATAAACCACAATATCCACAAGATTTACTGGGAAAGAACTTCATGTGCACTGTTATGATGTGACTAGGAATAAAAACACACTGAGAAGCCTTTTATTATTTCTTGATGGCATTGTGCACTTATCCAAAGCCGTAAGTTGTGTGGATTACTTGGCAGTAAAAACTTACCATGTATCATCAGTTTGAGACCTGATACACATAATGCTTCTTTCTTTATCATCGCAAAGATAGAAAAGAAAAAAAATAGTCATTGTGAAGATTTATGCCTGTTCACTTCAAATCACATATGATTTAACTTTAAAGTTGCTTTTAATTAGTCGTATTCAAAAAACATTGAAATTTTTTAGTATATTCAAACCCTTCAAAAGCTGAATATTTTAAGGCTTTTTTAGTGCACACAAAGCGACCTCCACCTGCTGGACAAATCATACATAACAAGAGTCCCAATTTTATGCTACTTACAACTCAAAAATTGTTCCCTCTCCCACCATAATATTTTAGTGGTTTCTTAATTGTAGCTTTAAAAAAAAAAAAAACATTTTTTTTTCGAAGGTTGTTGTCTACCGCTTCTTTGGGGCCAAGTTGCAGGGGCAACAACCTCAGATGAGAAACCCAGGTTTCTCTCACCCTAGCTTGCATCATCAAGCTCACCCGGACTCTGCCTCTGGGTCCCCTCCCGATGGGAAATGCTAGTAACACCTCACCAGCGAGGCATTCAGGAGGCATCCAAACCAGATGCCTGAACCACCTCATCCTGCTTCTCTCGACCTGGAAGAGCAACTGCTCCTACTCCAAGCACCTCCTGGATGGCAGAGCTCCTCGATCTATCTCTGAGGGAGAGCTCAACCACCCTGTGGAAGAAATTCATTTCGTCCGCTTGTATCCGCAATCTCACCCACAGCTGGTGACCATAGGTGAGGGTAGGAACGTAGATCGACTGGCAAATCGAGAGCTTTGTTTTACGACTCAGCTCTTTCTTCACCACGATGGACTGATGCAGCGTCCTAATTGTCATGAACACCAGGCTGATTAGTCTGTTGATTTCCCGTTCCATCCTTCCCCACTCATTAAAGAGACCCAGACATACTTAAACTCATCCACTCTACTTCTTTTCTAACTTGGAAGACATAGAAATACAATATATATACATATCAAATCTTTAAATGAAAGGATGAAGAGGAACTTGTTTTTTTAAAACATAAAACTAGTCACGTAACATCTAATTTCAACAACAGTTTTCAAAAAATTAAGTCAAACTCTCTGATGTCGGATTCTTTAACAATTTATGTTGTGATTTTATAATATATAAATATGTCTTTACCAAATGTTCTTCACTTTCCTTCCTCTGTGCTTCCAGCGCAGCATGGATTTTGGTCCTGGAGACAGCGTGTGGAAGCACCAGACAGCGGTCCATCACAGAGAGACACTTCTGAAACTCTAGCTTCATCCTTAGTCTGTCGTCTTCAGACAGCGTCAACTGGGACAAACACAAACATCTATATCAAGGAAAAAGAGGAAAAATTGGGGTTTACTCATGGCAACCCCAATGAGTAAAAATTATTCTTGAAATGGCACGTTAGTGGATAAAAGACAAAAAAACAAACATTTTTTTAATCTAAAAACATATTTTTTTAACTAAAAATACAGTGCAAAGTTGTGTTAAAAGATGCACAAGAAATATAGTGTTAATATGTTGTAAAAAAAAGTGAAATACAATGACCATACATGTTTAGAAGACAAACTTCTGATTACGATCAACTGAAATTTTCACAATTTAGTCAACATTCTCGTTAATTCAAAACTACCTGTTTTAGAATTTCAAATGTTTAGGAAAAAAAACAGCTGCAATTATGATGCTGATTTGGATGGAGCAGCATTTCGGTTCCTATTGAAACCATTTTTACTTTTGAAATCTAAAAGCTGACAATAGAAATAATATACTGGGAAATATTGAGGAAACGAAATGCATGATAAATTAAACTCTGACTACAGATTGAGGTGAAGTAAATGATAGAATGCTATGATATGATTGTGATTGAATGTAGAAAGAATCAGATATTAAATAACTGCTCCGGAAGAGTTTCTCATAGCAGCTGATCCAAGGTACTTAATCCTTAAAAGTAAAGAGTTTGGAAATACACAAAGATTAAGCTCACCTTAAAGCATTAATAATGCTTCCAGTGTCAAATAAGCTTCACGAAAAGACCCAACACACATAAAAATATGACCATAAAGTTGCTGTGATGGGGTCAAAAAAACCACCACTGGATCAGATAAAGTAGTTTTACACAAATATAATTATAAGAAAAAAAAAAAATTCTTTCCGACACGTTCCGTTGTCTTCCGCTTAGGGGCCAGGTCGCTGGAGCAACAGCCTCAAAGAAGGCAGAGTTTCTCACTCTATCTGTGAGTGAGAGCCCAGTCACCCAGCAGAGGAAGCTCATGATTTATCTGAATGAATGTTTTTGCTATAAGTTATTTGACCGTGTAACCATTGTTTAGCAAACCTGCAAAAATATTTGTACTTCTGATTATTACATTACTGACCTAAAAAAATCTCTACAGTGTTCCCTGAGCTGCTTCTGCTCCAGCAGTTCTGTCTCCATGGCTTCATGTAGGGCCTCTCTGGTGCAGCTGAGTGTGCGCAAAGCTGCTTTGCCTTCCTGGTGGAGTCTTTCTTGACCCTGAAGGAGAGAGCTAGGACCCTGTCCAGAGGCTTGTCCAAGTCCTATTTCTGGTTCCATCTGCAGCAAAGGATGTTTCGTCCCTGCAGGCAGTAGTGAAATCACTGCCTGAGTAGCAGAAGGCTGGATGCTTTTAAGGTCTACAAAGGCACCTTGGATCACTCGCATTGTCATCTACAGAAAAACAAAAACAAAGATAATTTGACTAAGGTTTTCTATATCAGCTTGAATCGGAATGGAAATTTTTGTTGAGCACCTTTCGGATGTCAGCTGCAGCTTCTTCATCCAGGTTGTTAATAAGCTCTGCGAGCTCCAAACTATGAGCTATCAGCAGGTTTTGCCAACAGTGCAGGTGCTGAAATATATCCGTCTTTTCCTCTAAACCTCGGGATCTACCAGACAAATCTCTTTGTCTCTGTTTCTGGACTTTAACCTGGAGAATGTATGGACAGGAAGTCATTAGTAAAGACAGATTTGGAATAAAGTTGACAAAAAAGTTTTGTGCTTTCAGGCCAATATCCGTAGTTAATAAAAACCTCCTCACCATCTCAGATATGAGCTCTCTTCTCTTCTTAATTAAACCACAGCGCATAGCTCTCCGCTCCTGGTTCAGTGTTTCATCCAGTCTTTGTCTTAGCATCACAAGATCTTTTTGGGCCTTTTCCTGTAGCTCACCCATCTGCTCTGCAGCTATGATGCTCCCTCTGATGGACAAAAACAACATTCCATCACATTACAGAATTCCTTTATAATTTGTATTATTTAATTTCTTACGATCATTTCATCATGCTTGTTTGTTTTTTGTTGTTTTTTTTTTAATTCATCATCAGTTAAAATTGTATCTTAAAAAATGTTTATTCGAGAAGATGCAATCACTAGGCGTGTTTGAGATGACACAGGCGGACGCAGTTCTGATCGGCGCAGATCGGTGCGCAATGCATGCCGGTTAGTTTTTGCGTTTGAGATGCCGCCGACTTGCTCTGATGTCACCTGTGCGCCGGTAACGAGACTCTCGCGAGAGCAAGGCGGACGCAGGCTTTGAGCCAGGCGGACGCAGCTGCTTTTTTCCAACTGCGCCGCCTGTATGGACTACAAAGCAAACGGCATGATGGGAAATGGAGTCTTTTCAAGATGTGTACTGATACCTGATTGGCTCTCAATGATGTTTTTATCAGAAACTCTTTGATTTCTTATCGATACATATCTGCTTTATTTATATTTATTTCGTTGCTGCTTTAATTTATTAAATTTAATTTATTTTTTTATGCCTGTCACTCACACACTCACTGATGAACTTTTACTTTAATTCTTCAAAAATGACGGAAATGGTTTTAAAACATGAAAATATGGAACTTAATTAACTTCATTTATATTAAAATAATCTACAATAACTTCTGAGTCTAAAAAGATAAAAAACTAAATCAACTTTCACAAGTTTTGATTTGATGCGTTTTTTTCTACAAATGGATACATTTATTGTGTAAAAACTTAAAACCGGATGTAAATAAACTGTTACATCCTGTTCTCGTCTGTCTAAACTTTAAGAAAACTGTTCGGCTTTATTCCAGGTGCCTTTCTCCGCCCCCTGCAGCGTCCGCCTGGTCTCGTCTGAAATCCAGGCAAGGCGCAAATCATCTCAAACACGCCTAATGATTTGCATAATTACATTTATCACCAGCAGAGGGCAGCAGAATGTCCTTTCAGGTTGAGAAGAGTTTTTCGGCCTCTTTATCGGATTAATATCTTCTACTAGAAAAATACAATGCACATACCTTCTGATGTCTGTGAACCAGCTGTTCAAGTTGTTCGAGGAGCTCGTGATGGTGTCCGAAATCAAATCGTTGAGACTGTGGAGACTGTGAACCAAGAACTTCCTCTGTGCACTGCGTTCAGCCAAAACAAAGCGTTGATTGGCCAAAACCACATCCAGTACTTCCTCTAGCTGATCCTAATGAATAAAGATCATATCACAGAAATTGGATTTTAAAAACTTAAATAAAATCTTATTTTTAACATTTTGGGACAAAAAAATTGCCAAATGTTGGTGCCTTCACCTCAATCTGTAAAGACAGACTTAGATTTTTTTTACCTGACATGCAAAGTATTCATGCAGAACACTTTTTGCTGTGCTCTTTTCTAGTTCCCCCATCTTTACAGCCTCCTCCAGCTCTTCTGAGAAGATTTTGTGCAGCTCTATCCGTCGCCACTCAATGATTTGCCTCTGGACTTTAGCTGACGCTTCTTCATGTCGGACTAGGAGAGCACGCTGAAGGTGATTCTGACTCAGCTTGTGCAGTTTCTCTAGCAGGACGCTGCACTGTAGGAGTTCCTGGGCAAGTTCCAAATTCAGTTTAGAATTTAAAAACATTTTTCTTGTTGTCACTTTGAAAATGATTAAAAATTATCCTTATTGTAATTCTCCTTACCTGCTGGTCTGCATGTTGGCAGAGCAGTTCAGCCTGGGCCTTTTCTGCAGCTTGGCTACGATGTTCTGCTTCCATTTCCTCTCGGGTCTCCAGGTTGCACTGACCAGCTAATGCAGCCATGCGAGCCCCTCGATCTTCTTTCAGGCGTCCTTCCATACCCAGCAGCTGTCCATGAAGCACACTAAGTAGCCTCTGCTGAGCTTGGGGGCTGGTTTCACCCCCTAATCGCAGACTGCAAAGCAAGCACGACATCACATCCTTGTAGATCTGAATCCGGATAGCCTCTAGATTTGTAGTAGCATGGAGTAGTGAAGACATTTCAAGACTTGAAAGGAAAAAAGAAGACAAATAAAGTTGTTTATTGCATGTTAGGGTTCTACTCTACCTCTACTTTTCTCTATTTGTATTTCAAAGTTACAGCCCTCTCCACTCGTTACTCACTTTTCCAAAGCCTGGTACATGTTCTGTGAATCTTCCAGTACCATCACGTCTACCATCTTGTCTTCAAACGTGGACTCATCTTTGACTCCTTCACTAGTGCTGCAATCTGCATACTCAGGGTCTGAATTCTCTCTCTTTCTCTAAGGTGGAGAAAAACTTAAAGGCTCAAAAAATAAACTGAATTTAAAAATACAATACAAAAAAATTGGGTTATTCTTTTGTTAATCGGTGGGTGGTTATACAGTCCAATCTGAATGAGCAAAAACTTCACATTTCTGAGATAACATTACCTTGTGCTGGAGAAGGCTTAATCTTGTTCTGGGGCCACGCAAGTTTATGACCAGAAATCCCAGGAACATCAGTACCAAAGTGACGAAGAATCCAGCAACAAATCCAGCAAAATGAACCTCGTGGTTTGGATAAATCTAAAGAGGAATCCAAATTCACGCCCAAAAAAATTAACAGAAGACCATTTACAAGCTAATCTACAAATCTGAAACTTACTTTATCAGTAGAATTAACCCTCAGAGTGAGATTAGCTGTTAATGGACCAAACATGCTGACGTCATTCTGCAGTGAACAGAAAACAGTATTCTAATCAGGATGACATAAGATAATAATATTACAATATCCTCATTGCTGAGTAATAAAGTACCTGCGAGGCATTGGAGAAGGTGAGAAAAGCAGGAAGATCAAGGACGTCACTTTTGTGACTTTGTATGTGAGCAGTGTAATTAACAATAATCTGGGATCCAGCTGAAAAAATAAAACAGTTTAATCGGTCAAAATCATATTTAGAAATGTCATCAACATGACAAATTATTTCAAACATTTTGTTCACCAGCTTACCAAGCAGTGAGTCTATTGCAAACGTCTGGTAGCCTCTTTCTACCACCCTGCCGTCAGTTTTTAAGGGTACTATCCCAGAAATGGAGTCCCTGATAGCCACCTGAGAGAGGTTTGTGCCACCCACAGCACCCATATTGTGGATCATTAAGAAGAATATCAGTTGAGGAGGGTTGGTCTCAAGCTTCACCTGGTTTCAAACCATTAAAAAAAAGTATGAAAAAATATGTAATTACAGAACTTTTCTGAGGAAATGTATACGATCGGACTTGATTTACCTGTGCACACTTGTAAAATTTGACCCCAAATGACGATTGGAGGGCCACACTCTGAACCTGGAGTTATTCAAATAATTTAATCACATAACAGAGAATATCTCTATCAATCTTAATTAAAATACATACCTGAGGCAGTGGTTGGTGCGGGCTGTGTCTGGTGAGGGTGCTCCTGCTGTTTCTGGGGTGAAAGATGTCTGAAATGTAGGTAAATGAAGAATAAACTGAATGTGCCCATGGACCAGCTGGAGCTGAAGAAGTGGGTAGGCGTTCTTCTAGAGACATGGGGGACCTGTTGTCTTCCATTGTACCTGTCAAGCAAAGATAGAGCAGTTAATCTGCAGATTTAATAAAACAATAGTTATTCTTCATAATTTTCATTGCTGGTGTAATAAAGAGATTGTTGCTGAAGCCTTAATGTGGGAGCAGTTTTTTTCTCTGTGAAACTTCAACAACATCACTATAGAAAAATTTCTGGAAAACACATTGACTCAAAGTAACAAGGAACTCTTCATCAGCAACAGACGTTCTGCACTATGTCGTGGTTCCTTTAGCTTTTAGATGGAGGATCTACTATTCTGTAAACATGTTGTCCCACATGGCTCTGTTTTGGGATTCGGTTTATTTAATTGTTTTCCAAGCATGTGAAGGTCCCTTTTCCACATAGAAAGGGATTAAATTGACCTAAACGCTTGTGACGCAATTTTGCACTGATATTCCATAAAAATGATTCATTCATTCATACATCTTCTAAACTGCTTATCCCAAATGGGTTGCAGAGGGTGGAGGAGCCTATGCTGGCTGATTACAGACAAGAGGCGGGGTACACCTGAACTGGTACCAGTCTGTTGCAGAGCCTCACACAGACAACAGTCCATACGATCATCTCTAGGGGCAATTATGTAGTAGATGTGCATGTTTTTGGAGGATGGGAAGAAACCAGAGTACCTGGGGAAAACCCATGCATACATAGGGTGAACATGCAAATTCCACAGAGAAAGGTCATTGAATCAAGGCTCGCCCCACCCGGGACTCAAACCCCCAACCTTGTTGCTGTGAGGCCACCGTGCAGACAGCAGAAATATAATAAAGATTTTTTTTTTAACTACTATCTAAATTGTAGGGTTTAAGAGTGCAGGGAGTGAATTTAATCCTAATGGAGTGAATGAATAATGCATATTGGAAGCATCTTTGAATGTCCTGAAAAGCGCTACTTAAGCACCTTATTATTATTATTATTATTATGTATGATTGAAAAGACTCAGGCAGATGCAAAGCTTGTGAACGCCTCTTATAGGTGATGTTATAGGTTTTCGTCATCTTCCGCTTATCAGGGGCCGGGTCGTGGGGGCAATAGCTTTAGATGGGAAATCCAGGCTTCTCTCACCCCAGCTGCATCCTCCAGCTCAACCGGAAGGATCCCGAGTCGTTCCCCGGACAGCTGTGAGACTAATCTCTCCAGCGGGTCCGGCATATACCTCCGAGTCTCCTTCTGGCGGTACATGCCGAAACACCTCATCAGCGAGGCGTTCGGGAGGCATCCTAACCAGATGCCTGAACCACCTCATTTGGCTTCTCTCAACCCGGGGGAGCAACAGCTCTACTTTGAGCTACTCCTGGATGTCAGATCTGCTCACGCTATCTCTGAGTGTCAATCCACTGGTAAATCAAAAGCTCTGCTTTTCGGCTCAACTCTTTCTTAAACACAACGGACCAATGCAGTGTATTAATTATTGCGGACGCCGCACTGTATTTCAAATGCAAAGGTATAGAAACTAACCATCAATCCTGATTATAATAGTTGATTCCCTTTCTGGTTTAAATAGCATTGTGGGGATAATCCAAGAACCCTGCAAGTAGAAAATGCAAAATCATTCTACATATCTAGGAACAATATGTAATAAATAAAAAAAAACTATTCCACACTAAAAACAAGTCTCTTTAAAACACTTATTTTAGGAGTTGGGGAAAACAATCACATGCATTTAAAATATATATAAAGGATCATCTATTGTAATCGTACCTTTACAGATGACTAATTATGTGGTGATCAAAGAGAAAACAGTTACTTACCTCATTTTTTCCTGAATAAAGAGGGGGTTTGTGACATGACTGACTGTTTTTAGAAGGATAACATCTGTCAGATGTAGTGTTTCTGTCCTCATGGATACAAGATGACTGTCTCACATGGAGGCACAAATACATCAAAACAGGAAAAATACACACAAATGGAAATTTTGAAAAAAATGACCATGTCGGGATTCTGATCACGATTAAGTGTACCCGAAACATCCGTAAATTGTAGCGGTACCAAGACAGAGATCAGCTAGCTAACAGGCTGCACCGATTCTTCATGATGGTCAAAATATCTCATTTTTTTATCGAGATCAAAAAACATCTTTTAAGGTTATTAATATTTAAGAACAAACAAGAGAAAAGTAGCAGAAGTTGCATAAAGAAAAAAAGCTATAATCATACGGATTGAAAGGGAAGAACTACTTTTAAAAAGTTAAGGAAAAAAACGGGGAGGGTTCACTCTTGAGTGTCAAGTTTACCAGATGCACCTTATTTTTTCCGTTTAAACCTTTTGCAATAAAAGTAATGAGTTTATCAATCAGTTGTTTTCACGTCCTACATACTTAAAAATATGTAGATATACTAAAAAACACAATGTTGTCTTAATAACTATGATAATTTGCCATTGTTAATCATTATTATTGATCAATGAAGATGATGTTTTCTTTAATACTGAAAATTTCTTTATAATATCCGGTCTAATCTGCTCAAATGATGTAGTCTTTACTTAGTCCAGTTGTGAAGAAATGGAAAAAAAATCTCAGATAAACAGAATGGCATCTTGGAATAGTTTGGATTAGTTTGAGAACTTAGGTCAGAACTTCTGTCCGATTTAGAAGTAAATCAAATTTACGAAACAAGATTTTAAAAAATAAATCGATGAGAGAAAAAAAGCTCCAAGACAAGGCGCCTGATCTTCATCTTCTTTAAAAGATGGGTTACAGATTGAGCTACAAAATATGCTAACAATCAGTTTGATTCTTACGATGGAAAGTTTTGGAGAAATGTCTCCAGACTGCAGCACTGATGTTCTGGTTAGTTTTGTTGAATCTGTTCAGATTTTTACTGGACTCCTGAGTCTGGCTGCAGTCTGTGGAGCTCTACTTGGAGGATTAACTGCTGCTTTACTTGTTGTTTTCTGTATAAAACCACTCTTACTCACCAGACAAGTAAGTACAGATCATAAGTTTTGATTTAAAGTATTTTACTTATCTTTTCTGATCTTTGATGTTTTATGTCATTTTAGGGTTACAATGCAAGAAGGCTGCTTGAGCCTGATGATGGAGAAGTTGACAACCATCAGAGTGAATGTGTCAGCAACAGCAAGAAAGATGATCATCTAAAGATCACTAATGAAAAAGTATTAATCTATTTCACTCTGAATCTGGTTTGATTGTTATTCTGTTGCTACTTTTTAAGAAAATATGTGTAAAAACTTGTTCACTCAATAATGCATGTGCAAGTTGAAGTTTAGTTGATTTGTAACCAAATGTCCTCTTATTTTTTTCTCTGTTTATTGATGAAAAGAGAAAAAAGCAGCCGCCTGTAAACAGTGATGTTGCTGCATTTGCATCAAAAGCAAAGGTGGTCTATCCTATCAACCAAAAATACAGAGTAAGTCTACCAGAGAATGATCTGTTCACAAAACTCTCATACAACTAATAAAAGAAAGATGAACATGGCTAAACAACATAATCTTCTTCACCTTTCAGCATTTCGCCACAGCAAGTCAGTTTCTTCCATCTAACCCTATCTCCTGCATCCTCTTTAGTCACAACAACTATCTTCATGTCTTCCTTCAATGTATCCATAAACCTCCTCTTCGGTCCTTCTTGAGGCCTCCTACCCAGTGGCTCCAAACCCAGCATCTTTTTCCTGATCTACTCTCTCTCTCTCCTCTGCACATGTCCAAACCATCTCATTCTGGCCTTTTTGACTTTATCCCCAAAACCTCTAACATGTGCTGTTCCTCTGACATACTCATTCCTGATCCTGTTCATCCTGTTCACCCCAGAGAGATCCTCAGCATCTTCTAAACATGATCATACCATGAAAATATAAATTAGGTTTAAATTGTAAATACCGTTTGTGTGTGTATGCTAATGAACCTATATTTTGTTTCAGTGCAAATTTCAATGGTAATACTATTTGGATACACCTACACATATGATATAAATATTTCTGTTTGAATTTTTTCTGAATATATACAGTGGTGGTCAAAAGTTTACATACACTTGTAAAGAACATAATGTCATGGCTGTCTTGAGTTTCCAGTTATTTCAACAACTCTGATTTTTCTCTGATATAGTGATTGGAACAGATCCTTCTTTGTCACAAAAAACATTCATGAAGTTTGATTCTTTTATGACTTTATTATGGGTAAACTGAAAATGTGACAAAATCAGCTGGGTCAAAAATATACATACAGCAACATGAATGAGCAATTTTGGAGACTTAGAAAGTTGTGTCAATGACATAAGCTTCATAGCATGACCTCTTAACTTCTTGTGAGTGATTATGAGTGACTACAGCTGGTGACTTCTCTGAGGCCATTTAGAAAGGGCTCATTGGATAAAAACACCCACAAACGCTACAATGGGAAAGTCAAAGGAGCTCAGCACAGATTTGAAAAAGAGAATCATTGACTTGAACAAGTCAGGAAAGTCACTTGGAGCCATTTCAAAGCAGCTGCAGGTTCCAAGAGCAACAGTGCAAACAATTGTTTGTAAGTATAAAGTTTTGTCACTGCCACGATCAGGAAGAAAACGCAAGCTGTCACCTGCTGCTGAGAGAAAACTGGTCAGGAGGGTGAAGAGTCAACCCAGGAGCACCAAAAAGCAGATCTGCCAAGAATTAGAAGCTGCTGGAACACAGGTGTCAGTGTCCACAGTCAAGCGTGTTTTGCATCGCCATGGACTGAGAGGTTGCCGTGCAAGAAGGAAGCCCTTGCTCCAAAAGCGGCACCTTAAGGCTCGACTAAAGTTTGCTGCTGATCACATGGACAAAGATAAGACCTTCTGGAGGAAAGTTCTGTGGTCAGATGAAACAAAAATTGAGCTGTTTGTTTGGAGGAGAAAAGGTGAGGCCTTTAACCCCAAGAACACCATGCCTACCATCAAACACGGTGGTGGTAGTATTATGCTGTGGGCCTGTTTTGCTGCCAATGGAACTGGTGCTTTACAGAGAGTCAATGGGACAATGAAGAAGGAGGATTACCTTCAAATTCTTCAAGAAAACCTGAAGTCATCAGCCCGAAGGTTGGGTCTTGGGCGCAGTTGGGTGTTCCAACAGGACAATGACCCCAAACACACATCAAAAGTGGTAATGGAATGGCTAAATCAGGCTAGAATTAAGGTTTTAGAATGGCCCTCCCAAAGTCCTGACTTAAATCCCATTGAGAACATGTGGATAATGCTGAAGAAACAAGTCCATGTCAGAAAGCCAACAAATTTAACTGAACTGCACCAATTCTGTCAAGAGGAGTGGTCAAAGATTCAACCAGAAACTTGCCAGAAGCTTGTGGATGGCTACCAAAAGCGCCTAATTGAAGTAAAAATGGCCAAAGGACATGTAACCAAATATTAGCATTGCTGTATGTATATTTTTGACCCAGCTGATTTCGTCACATTTTCAGTTTACCCATAATAAAGTCATAAAAGAATCAAACTTCATGAATGTTTTTTGTGACAAAGAAGGATCTGTTCCAATCACTATATCAGAGAAAAATCAGAGTTGTTGAAATAACTGGAAACTCAAGACAGCCATGACATTATGTTCTTTACAAGTGTATGTAAACTTTTGACCACCACTGTATATACCTGGCTCCGTCTTGTATTGCCTGCTTTATCATATATAAATGTTGTATTTTGTGTGAAAATAAGTACACAGATATTTAGTTGGTTTGTCATTCATCCATTGATTTGCAATTTATAACATATTCATAAATTATTTCTGCCACAATCATTTATGCCCAGTTTTGACAAAGGTGTTACATGCAGCAAACATTTATGACCCCTGTGAGAAAGTTCAATTTAATTAAAATTATTGATTAATCTCAACATTATACACAATGGTTTACCACCATATATTAACATGCTATT
Organism: Neostethus bicornis; assembly: GCA_902685375.1. Classification (NCBI taxonomy): domain Eukaryota; kingdom Metazoa; phylum Chordata; class Actinopteri; order Atheriniformes; family Phallostethidae; genus Neostethus; species Neostethus bicornis. Next base: position 14,519,719 of record LR738557.1, on the reverse strand, counting down.
TGTACCATAGACGTATTGATGTATTGCATAGACGTATTGATTTACGTCTATGGAAATCCACGCAATAATTAACTATTACAATAAAGTGTGGGAAGTAGTAAAGTCCTTGATAAAATCACTCCCTTTTTTTTTTTGTAAACATGTCAGCCTTTAGCAGATGGCGCATCCAACCCTTCGCTACATGAACATTCAAAGTTGCCAGCTTTGCCTAATGAGGATTCTTATTCCTCTGTGGATGAGGAGTCTCTAAGCCAGGAACAGGACAACGATGACAGCAGTCAGTTTATCTCCACCTCACTGATTCCAAAGAGTCTGCAGAATCAGAGTTTCACCAAAGTCTCTCACTACCCTCACACTCTAACACAAACAGGGTAGGAACCTGTTCTCTACTTAAGAAAATAAAAACTTTAAGCATGTATGATAATTGTGCTCATGATCAGTTTGTTGTGTCTTTAGATTTGAGGGGAGGATCAGTCTTTACTGTTTGGCTCTCCAGGAAATACAAAATCACTGCTCTTGGCTCCAAGAAGAAAAGTACCTGGTGAGATTTCCTCCTTCCTAAAAGGTTTTCTCTGCTGTGATGTAAAATGTTTTTAAAGACAATTTTATTTTCCAGATTTTTCTGCAAATGGTGAAAATAATATTCAGCTGTCGTTTTCCAAAAGACAAAACTGATGCAGATTTCACCACAAACATTCTTCAGATGCAAGAAAAGGTTGACAGTCTTAAAGAATTAATCATTTCATTCCAAATAAATGAGGCCTAAAGAAATTAAACTGGCACATTTTTAATTTAAGGGGCTGAATGAGTTGCGGAAGCAGCTGCCAGGAGTCCAGCCCGCCAGCGATAAGAGCCATGACATTTCATGTTCACTGGAAGAGATTGAAAGAGCTCAAAAAGATCTTCTCGAGTGTAATCTTCAAATGGTAAACTGAAACTGTTTACAAATGATTGAAATGGACAGTTTTTGTCAGTTGCTTTGGTGCATTTTTCACAACAGTTTCCACTTTTGCACAAGAGTTAGTGCATTTTGCAAAACAGTCAGTACAAACTGCAAAACCTGGGGGATAATCTGCAAAATCAAGTCACTTTGTCCAAATTGATGGCTTATTCCTCAGAAATAAGTCCTCATGTCAATAGAAGTGTCCAATATCAATATAAATTATTTGACCTATACCTCAAATTAATTATTCATGTTTTCAGTCTGACAATTTATTCTGGAAATGTTTTCCAATGCAGAATAAAACCCAATCTCCTTTTGGGCAGACCTGTGCACTGTCAGATGTGAACAAATTTGTTTTATGAACTAGAATCAAACGTCCATCATTACTGCAAATCCAGATGGTTTTTTTTTTGTCTAGCCACTTTTGAGTGGTGAAAACACACATTTTCTAAACCGCATGCTTATTTGAATGGCCTCCAGTAGAATTCCTTCTTTTCTCAGAAAAATAGTTCAATATGGAAGACATTCACAGGAAACAATAGTCCAAGATTTTGGGTTTTTTTTGTCTTCTTTACCGCTGTTCTGTCTTTTAGTCGTAGAGGCATTTGGAACCCAAATCTGATGAGTTTAGTTGGAGAGAGTAGGGGCAAACCCTGTACAATTCTCCTGTTAGTCACAGGGCTTTACAAAAAAGGACAACCAATCATGCACTCACTCAAACCAATTACAATTTGTAGAACTAGATCAACAATGTTTCATGTAGTGACTCAAACAATTAAATGAGGACTATTTGTTTGATATGAAAAGATTATTCCTTTTTTATTTTGTGTATACTTTTTTGATCCCTCACCGCACAGGAAAATTTGTGCGCTGCATCACACCGCAGCAGGCTGCCACAATAGCGCCAAAGGTGGGAGAACAGGGGGTTAGGTGTCTTCTCCAAGGACCCTAGATGTGAACTCAGTGGGAATCCACCCCGTGAACTTCCGATTAATAGATAGATAGATAGATTTACTTTATTAATCCCACACTTGGGAAATTTGTGCGTTACAGCAGCAACAAGAAAGAAATAGACAGTATTTATACAAGAAGATAAATAAAAAATATTAAAATAATAAAATAGAGGGAATAATGTGACAAAACATTGAGGTCAATACAAACTGTAAGTGCAAAAGGGGTAAAAAAAAAAAAAAAAAAGTAACACAAGAAGCATGAAGTGACAAACAGTGATGAATTACATGAGCATGAACCAGTTATTTGCTATTCTGTGAGTTATTAAAAAGTGTTATTGTGTTGGGAAGATTTCCGGTACCGGGCGGTTTTTGAGCGGAGCTGTCTGAGCCTCTTGGAGAAGGAGCTCCGCTGCTTGTCCAGAAGTGGGTAGAGAGGATGGTCATGGTTGTCCATGATGGATAAAAGTTTATTCAGTGACCTCCTCTCCATCACTGCTTCAAGTGGGTCCTGTTGGCAGCCAATGACAGAGCCAGCCTTTCTTATCAGTTTATTAAGTCTGTTGGCGTCACTGGCTGCAATGCTGCTCCCCCAGCAGATGACGGAGAAGAACAAGGTGCTGGCCACCACAGACTGATAGAAGGTCTCCAGCATCTTGCAGCACACATTGAAGGACCTCAGCTTCCTTAGGAAGTAAAGTCGGCTGCAGGTCTTCTTGTACACAGCAGTACTGTTGCTCCTCCAGCTCAGTCTGCTGTCGATGGTCACTCCCAGGTATTTGTACTCCTCCACAACCTCCACATCCCTGCCCAGAATGTAGAGGGGCCGCAAGGCAGATCTGTTCTTCCGGAAGTCAATCACCATCTCCCTGGTCTTGTCTACGTTGAGCAGTAGGTGATTCTCTCCCGCCCACTCCACAAATCCGTCCACCACTCTGCTATACTCCTCCTCCTGTCCACCACTTATACACCCTACAACTGCAGAGTCATCAGAGAATTTCTGTAGGTGGCATGATTCAGAGTTGTGCTGGAAGTCTGAGGTGTACAATGTGAAGAGGAATGGAGAGAGCACCGTGCCCTGTGGGGCTCCTACACCACTCAGAACCACATCAGACAGGACTTTTCCCAGCCGGACGAACTGTGGCCTGTCCGTCAGGTAATCAGTGATCCAGGAGACGGCGGACGCACCAGCACCCATCAGCCGCAGCTTATCACCCAGTATTGAGGGCTGGATGGTGTTAAAGGCACTAGAGAAATCAAAGAAGGTGATTCTCACCATGCCCCCACCACCATCCAGATGTGAACGAGCTCGCTGCAGCAGATAGATGATAGCGTCATCAACACCTAGGCGTGGCTGGTAGGCAAACTGCAGGGGGTCCAGAGAGGAGTTCACCAGCGGTCTCATGTGAGCTAACACCAGCCTCTCCAGCACCTTCATCACATGAGATGTGATGGCAACTGGGCGGAAATCCTTGAGGTGAGATGAAGATGATTTCTTGGGTACAGGGACCAGGCACGATGTCTTCCAGAGAAGCGGAACCCTCTCCAGCTTTAGGCTCAGGTTGAAGAGGTGCTGGAGAACCCCACACAGCTGGAGCGCACAGGTCCTCAGAGTACGAGGGTTGAGGGGAGGCAGAGGCATTCAGAGAGCTAAACCTATTGAAGAAGGTATTAAAGTCATTAACTTCCAGTCTGTGGGCGAATGCTCTACCACTGAGCCATCTGTCACATCTATTGTTCATTTTCACTGACAAGACATTAACAAATGATAATGTCATAAAAAGCACAAGGGGAGTCATAGCTCAGTGGTAGAATCCACATCTTTGGACAGGAGAGTTGCTGGTTCGATTCCTGATGAGCTCATGCCTAAGTTGCAACAGATACCTAACCCTCTAGGTGGTCCCATCATGGGCACTGTCATGGCTGCCTGCTGCAGGCAGTGCATCCAGTGATCAAGAACTACTTATACTATCTAACTCTGTCACCTTGAAGAACTTGAATTACTTTCTTCTGTTCGTAGTCCAAAAGCTTCTGCAGACAGATGGAAGATTTGTGTCAGCAGCTCCTGAAGAAGACCAGTATTTTCCCTCTTGATGAAGCACTGGATATAATTATTCCTCTCATTCAGACTCTTTTATCTGTGGAAAACAACTTGATGAAGTTGCAGCAAATGGATCTCCAGGTAAAATAAATATTTGAAAACTGAACCTGCTCTTCTTATTGTAAACATATCTCCAAATATATCTGTTCTTTTCAATCTCTTAGAAAATACAACAGAAGTTGTTGTGGTGGGAGGAGTTGACCAGCCTTGTTCAAACCCAGCCTGCTCTACTAAACGGAGAAGTGACTCTGAGACAAGCCTTGATCAGCACCACATTGGAACAGTTGACTTGTGATGGGATTTTAACATTTAACCACATGGAGAGAATTACATCAGACATTCAGGCTGCTCTTACCGAAGGCCTTCAGCAGTGCACTGAAGGTATGATAAATTGGATGAAAGGGCTATGGGATGCCCTGTTTTATAAATTGGTTTTATCTTCATAAAATGTAAAAAAAGAAACTATTTGTGTGAAACTTTGATTATTTCTAGCAGCAACTGGAAACTGTTAACACCTAACCTATTTTTTAAAACTTAGAAGGCAAACCCTCTTGATATGAACTATTGTACCATAAATTCTCTATTGCTTCTTAAATAAGGCCAAGTTCTTTTAGGACAGCACAGAATAGAATCATGTCCCTGACCGTCTTGCAGTGTTTTAAAATTCATGAGTGCTACAAAATACGTAACTGCATATTTAATAATAATTGTACTTTATTCATCCCTCATGGGGATTTTGCTGCATTGCACCGCTGGAGACAGCCATGACAGCACCAGTGGTGGCAGTAACTGGGGGTTAAGTGTCTTCTTCAGGGACACTTAGGCACACGCTCATCGTGAATCAAACCAGCAACTCTTCAGTTCAATGATGGCAATTCTACCACTGAGCGATGCCTCCCCCTTCTTAAATACGGCCAAGTTGTTTCATGACAGCACAGAATAGAATCATGTCCCAGACCATCATGCAGTATTTTAACACGCTCACATGCTACAAAAAAATATGTATCTGTAAAAAAAGAATGAGATCGGAAGAATGACCGAAAGAATGAGATCGCGGATACAAGTGGCCAAAATGAGCTTCCTCCGCAGGGTAGCTGGGCTCTCACTCAGAGATCGGGTGAGGAGTTTTGCCATCTGGGAGGAACTTGGTGTCGAGCCGCTCCTCCTCCAGACTGAGAGAAACCAGATGGGTGTGCTTTGGCATCTAGTCAGGATGCCCCCGAGCGCCTCGGTGGTGAGGTGTTTCGGGCACGTCCCAGCAGGAGGAGACCAAGAGGCAGACCCCAGACTTGCTGGATAGACTATGTCACGAAGCTGGCTGGGGAACGACTCGGGATCCTTCCGGATGAGCTGGAGGATGCAACCTGGGTGAGAGAAGCCTGGGGTTCCCATTTGAGGCTGTTGCCCCTGCGACCTGGCCCCGGATAAGCGTAAAACGACAGAACAGAAAAAAAGTCAATATTGAATCTAAAGATTTCTTACCAACTCTACAAAGGTGAAATTATAGCAATAAACAAATAATTTCTATCTGTTTACTTTGATAATTAAGTTCGAATAATTGCGTTAGAGTTCAGGTGATTACACATCAACGTTTTAATTTTGTTTCAGAGTGCATAAAGAAAACTAAAGAGATGGTGAACGAGAAATGCAGCAAAAAAGAGGCCAAGAAGAAGAAGCTTCAGAGGAGTCAGCTGAAGGAGAAGAGTCGATCCGTAGAAGAGAAACAGACTCAGAGCAACCTACAGGAAGTCATCACAGTGAGAATAATTAACTCAACATTACGTCAATTGTTGCATCTGGGATTTCTTGTTAAAAATGAGAGGAAGTTGTGGGGAGATTGTCCTACATTGAAATTGTTCATGTGTCCTTGAATCTTATCTCCAAGATTTTACATATATATATGTTATATATACAAAAATTAACATGTACGAATATACAAATGTGACCTACCCCTAGGTGTACCAGGATTCACTGATAAAACACAGACAGCAGATGTCTGAGTTTGAGCTGAAGCAGGACAACAACATTGCTGAGGCCCTCTGTAGCCTGTGGAGGGTATGAAATCCTTTTTTTTTTAACAGATAAATATTTGTGATAATTAAAAATAAAAACTATGCCTTCAGAAACTTCGTACTCATTGGTCAAGGAAGCTTGGACAACTTGCCAAGGACATCTTTCTCACCGCTGTTCCTGCCCATACGAGCCTCCCAGCTGAACACTGTGAAAAACTGTGGCTGGATCTGGAGCAGGAGCTGCATGCTCAGCTGCAGCAGCTGGAGTGCAACGTACAGCAGCAGCTGGATGACATAAGGAATGCTTTGGAGAAAGATAGACAGGTAGATGACGAGGCCTAAAAAAAAAAAGAGCGGGCATTATGCAAAATCACATTTTTTGAGGTTTCTATCAGGTTTGAATGTTATTCCCACATCAAAAACATACTCAAAGTGGTTTGAAAAAAATCATTCATGCATGTTTGAGTAATCTGAGAGGCAGACCTTTGAACACTATTCAAATGTCATGTTGTTCTTGGGCACATATTTTGTTCTCCCCCAAACCCACATTTCTACATATGCAGGAAGTATTTTGCAGCAGCAGTGAATATGCCATGTTCAGACGTAATATCTTCCCACAAATACCGCTCTCCTAAATAATGGGATTCTACTTATACAGCACTTTTCTACCAGCGTTGGCACTCAAAAGTGCTTTACACACTAGCGCACATTCAACCATTCATACCTAATGATGGAATCTACCATGCAAGGTGCAAACCACCATCAGGAGCAGTTGGGAGTTCTTGTCTTCTTGTCTTGCTTAAGGATGCCTAAGCTTGAACTTTGGGTGGGAGATTGAACCAGCTTCCTCTGGTTACGAGACGGTTGCCCTACCCTCTGAGCATTCTTTCCTTCACAAATCTGTCCTGAGGAATATCGTATTCACATCAGCAGCATTTACACTGTTTTTATTATTTGAAGCCTCAAACAAGATTTGTGTTGCGTTGTACATGCAGTCATGGGGCGGGAGGGAGTGAGAGGATGAGGGAATTCACAGTGTCAAACAGAAGTGAAACTGAATAAATGTATTTACAGGTATAACCTTTTTTCAGTGAGTATTGCAGTTCTGAGCTAACAAGACATACCATATTTATCTACTTTTACCATAGATATATTTAAAAGCACAACACTTTCTCTTTAACATTATTTTGGATATTTTACTGCTTCTATTGGCTAATTTTGAGTGTATGTTGTCTTCCTAGATGTGGAATGAAGAAATTGCTTTGGGGCAGGCCTGTTTGAAACATCTGGGTGAGCAACAGATGCAGATTCTTCGAGCCATAGTGGCCAGACAAAGCTACACACTAACCAGGTAAAAACTGGAAAGTTTACATATATCTGCTTACACCGCATTTATATTATTCTGGACTTGCTTTTTCTAAAAAATAATGAGCTATAATGTGTCTTTAAGTCAAATAGGAAAGCTGATCGAAGAAAAACATGAACTTCTTCTGGGTGTGCTTCAGCGGCATTTTGTGGTTAGACACTTTTGTCTCCACCTGCTGAAGGAGATGAGGCTATCTAAGCTGAAGGTACTCTCTCAGATGGATTTCAGAGCTCTGCGTGGAGAGGATACCAGTAAAAACCAACATTTAACTGTTAAAGTAAGTTTTTAATCTAAGTCAAATCTAGTCATGAGAAAATTAGTTCAGACATCTTTCATACTTTTCTTTTAATAGAAGACAAAATGTTTTTTAATAGAAGACAAAATGTTCTACTAAACATTTGTCTCCAAACAGAGTAGCAGTGCCAGTCTTGCAGATAGACATCTGGGTCCAGAAAGCCAGCTGTTGGGTAATAATTTCCAGCAGGAGTTCTTGTCTGAGTTGGAAACGGCAACTGAACTTCTACAGGGCCACGCACAGCTGGTGCTCGGCAACGCCCTCAGCCATGGCATCCAGCAGAGAATGGAGGCTGCAGCCAAACAGTCAAAGGCTTTTTCCAAACAGGATGATAACTTAAAAGTATAAAGTTTCTTAAATCAATATGTTTTTAAATGCCACATAATATTGCTGAGTTTAATTATTCACTCTGTTAAATTTCTGATAGGTGCAGTTAACAGAGGCTGCATCAGAGAGTGTTTATGTAACCAAAGACTCCCTCACAGCACTGGCCCAAAACTACTATTCCCATTTGCAGGATGTCATAGCTAAACTAAAAGAGGATCAGTCAAACATAAATCAAGGTGAGATGAAGAGCCCTAAAAGATTAGTTGAATCACCAATCTTCACCAATAGGTCTGTAAACAAAACTAAATCAATCATCCAATTGATAGAAATTAAAAACAAATGTTTTACTTTATACCCATTTAAGTCTTTTTTATTTTTAGAAATGACTGAAAAGGAGGATAGCCGCAGGCAACTGAGCAAAGCTTTATTCAGAGAGCTGGTAAACTGGGGCAAAAAACCTACTTCTGTCGAGTTTCAACAGAGGTACGATTACTCTGCTCCTAATAATGAAGCTAAACAAGCCATCTTCATTAAAGGAGCATATGTTGCATCTTTGTTTTCAGAGTTGAAATAAAGAAAAAGAAGCTGTTGGAACAGATCGAACTGGATCAGGAGATGATGTATGAAGAGTTGAGGAGAAAGAAAATGGCTCAAGATGAAACCATAAAGAAAACAAAAACACAGTTACTGGTTGGTTCTCTGCATGTTTGCTGGACTAATTAATTTAAAAGATAAGGAACTAAACCTATTTATAGCCCTTCACTGTTGTTTTTTTACAAGCATTGTTCTATTGTGTCCAATAGGAGGCAGAAGAAAGCTTCATATCTGAGCTGGCTGCTTTGGCACGTATTTCTGTCCATAGTCCAGACCTGGAACCTAGTGGTGAAGAAGATAACGCCGGTGAGCTTTGAACAATTGTTTGTGTTGGCATTCTTCCTAGATAAATCTGTTTGTATTCCAAGATAAAGTAGATTAGAAAGCAAACAAAAGCCCTCATAGGGACTTGGCTTTGAAGGTAACAATTAAACAAAATTTTTTTTTAGGACAGAGTCTCAGTTATCTTAAAAAATACCAACAAATGTTAACCCTTTACAAAATGTCGATAAGATTTGAGTTACATTAACTGAGAGAAAAAAATTGGATTTAAAATATTTAGATGTTTTAAGTAAATATGTCTTATGGAGCCGAGGATTCTTAAGACATATTTACTTAGGATAAAAACCACCCTCACCTATGGTCACCGGCTGTGGGTGGTGATCGAAAGAATGAGATTGTCGATACAAGCAGCCGAAATGAGCTTCCTCCGCAGGGTGGCTGGGCTCTCACTCAAAGATCGGATGAGGAGCTCGGTGTCGAGCCGCTCCTCCTCCAGGTCGAGAGAAGCCAGATGGGGTGGTTCGGACATCTGGTAAGGTTCCCCTCTAAGCGCCTCACTGGTGAGGTGTTTTGGGCACGTCCCACCGGGAGGAGACCAAGAGGCAGACCCCGGACTCGCTGGAGAGACTATGTCTCACAGCTGGCTGGGGAACGACTCGGGATCCTTCCGTGTGAGCTGGAGGATGCAGCCGGGGTGAGAGAACCCTGGGCTTCCCGTCTGAGCCTGTTGCCCCCGTGACACGGCCTCGGAGAAGCGGGAGACGACGGAAGGGAATATAATATGTCTTATGTAATTTATACTTTTAGAATAAAGTTCAATTACAACTTTCAGTTTTCACCTGCTCAAAAAAAAGTTTTATCAAAGAGACAAAAAAACAAATAGCACCTTTGTTCAAGTAAAATCTTTTACGACTGACTAAAAACCTAATGATCATTTTGCCGACATTGCTATATAAAGAAAATTTCAAGTTTCGTCTTTCCAATGAAAAAGTTCTCTAGTTTTAAATGTAAGAAAGCTTATGAATTGTTATGCAGTTGAAAATCTGGTCTTCTAATTACTGGTGAAGTTGATGTGGTTAGCTGTGGTTTCCTGGTGACCACGAGATGAGGTGTAAAAAAAAACAATCCCTGAGGCAAACTTAGAGTTATATAAAACGATGTTTATTACAGAAAATTGATCACACCAAATTTGGTGAGCTTAACAATCTTATTGTCAGAGAGATCAAAGTTACAGGAGAGTCACCGATTAGTCTCCCTAGAATTTCCGACAAGTCTCACGGACAAAACTCTGTGTTGCTAGTTTATAAAATGTTAGACTAGAAAGTTTAAGCCCCTGAATATTATTGGCTCCCTACTGGATTTATTTTCATATTTGGATTGGCAGCCAAATTCCTCTCCTCTTACATCTGATTCCTGAAGTGACCCGGTGGCCTCCTAGAGCTAGATTAGGTACAAGAGATGATCTGATGACCTTTTACAATATCCACTAACTAAAATGGAAATGACGGTCCAAGGCGCCAGTCCTGGTGAGGGCGATCTCTTGGTAGACCTTAGTCAAATCTTCATTCTGCAGCCGTGTGGCTTTAGATTATTTGGCCATACCGGCCTGTCAATACCTGATCTTGTCAGATCTCAGACGCTAAGCAGGCTGGACCTGCGCAGTGCTTGGTTGGGAGACCACTAGAACCTCAGGTGCCACAATGGAACGGCCGTTGAGATTAAATTGTCGTTGTGTCCCTTACACTACACCCACGTTGCCTATGTCTGGATGTTGTTTGTATCTTTTATTATTTTTTTTTTTTTTTGCCACAGGTGACCAAAGCACCACAATAATGGAACTTCTAGCCTTGAACCCAGCATTGAATCCTGCTTTGAATCCTTCTCTCACTCCAAGTTTTGTTGCACCAGTGGTAAAATCAAAACCAAAGAAGAAACGAGAGCGAGAGTCTCACGTCAGCTGAAACTTGTTCACAGGAGTTTGAACATTTACTCAATAATGCTAAGCAAATATAAGTTTTTATTCTGTAAAGTCAGTGACTTTGAAGTAATGACACACAAATAGATTGTACTTTATTGGTGAACTATAGAGTTTTGTTAAAGCAGATGTTTTTTACCCTCTGATGCACTCTCCTTTTCCATGTGTAAATTAATACCACTCTAAAATGTAGCTAAGCTTGTACATATTGAGACTTGTCAAAGTTTGTTTTCTTTGCAACTGGCTATTAAAATCTCTGCTAAGATCAAGGCTGACAGTAATGCATTCGAGCGCATACATTCACCCATCCACGGATCATTCACTACATTGATTCCTGAGTGCATGGACTGATGGATGCCCCGCTCCCTGAGTTGTGAGATGAATTAGAGATGTCCTTCCTGATTGTAGCAAAGTGCTACTACTCAGCAATGAAAGCCTCACCCTTTCTAATGGGGTTTTAAGTACAACCCTTTATGGGTGATAATGCAAAGTAATGGTGAAAAGTTGAGTTAGGTTTAAGTCTACGAAACAGCTCTGTGCACAACAATGTAGTAGGCAATTTCGATCAGATCATGCGGTTTACTGTCTCCAAAGTATTGCAATGTTACAAATTTCAAATTTTAATTGTATTTAAAGATCAACTATTGCTTTTTGTAGCCTTAGCAAATTTTCTAGCTGTCCCACCCCACTCCTTCTTGTGGGGAGCCTAAAGAGAGTTTGTCTCTCTGCTGTATCTTTTAGAAATGTGGACGTAAAATTGGCTTTACACGTGTCGCAGCTTCTGATCTGTGATGAGGGGAAACCGTTTGGATGTAGTTTGAGGTCCCTCAGGAGACTGCAGGGACTTGTGGGAAGATGACCTGATTTCTAATTTTCTCCTCTCCTGCCTGGGCTCCGGTTAGTCACTGCCACAAACAGAGAAGCTGAGAAAAGAAGAGAAAGAACGGCGTCTGTGACTGCCTTGAAACATGGAATGCTTTTATTTTAGTTGTTGATATTGTTGATGGATGCAGGTGCAGGTCTGATTTTCGCTTAGTACACTCAGGTAAGTGAGAACACACTCATACTTGCTTATGTTTTACCATTGGAATGGGATGCTTGCAATCTAAATTGGATTTGCATGAGTAGATTTTTACTGCTGACAAAACAGAAAATCTTAATCTCATTTATCACCACAGCAACAATAATTGTTAGAAGTCATAGTGGACAGAATCACTTGAGAAAATGTTCATTGTGTTTTTTCTTTTAAATAATTGAACTGGCATGAGTTGTCGTATGCCATGGAGTAGTTAGAATAAATGAATGGTTTGAAGGTGTCCGATGGTGAAGATGTGCGCAGTATGACAGCGTCATCAGATCAGATGACTGGTTATTTTAGGACCCCAAAATAAGGTCGCTCTACAATCACACTCTTCCAGCTTATGTCACATTGACTTCGAAAACCCAGTTTAATTTCCTTTAAAATACAAACTTTATATAGTCATAGTTACACATTAATAGCTACACAAATGTAGAAATGTTATTGATTCTCAATCAGTAGAGAATTATGAAGACCCTCATCCTACAAAGTTAAAGTGTCAGTCTTGAGACATCTCTTAATGCCAAAGATACACACAAAGTTATCTGGTGCTCGTTCTTAGATATGAACTATTCATTTGCTTATTTAAGAATGCTTTGTATTTATTAGATGGATTTGTTCATGTAACTGTTTTGTTCTTCCTATCAGGTGAAAGCCATGGCTAACCTTCAGCAGGAATATCCTGGAGTCCTCCTGGGGATCCTGGAGGAGCTGGCTAATATGCGTCAGTGGCTAACCTTTCAGGATCTCTGTCGTATGGTTAGCACTCGATTTGACCTAGAGCACCTTGTTGAGCTCAGGAGCTTGCTCTTTGCTGCAGCGAGCAGGGATCCATGTTTTCCAGCCACTCTGTTCAGAGACAGGGTGTCTACAAGAGGTCAGGGTCTATCACCTATCGGGGTTGCTGCTGACATAGTAACCATCTTCAATCTGATTCAGATGACAGGTGGGGTCTCTGATGAAAACCATCCTATGAGAGCACAGACTCTCCTCCCTGTTGATCAGTCCCCAGGCCCCAGTCTGCCAGGAATTCACCCGTTTTACACTTACGGTGGTCGAGAGCGAGGACGTGCCCATTCCGACTCCAGTGGAAAATCTATTGATCAGCACTTGCTGTTTCCAAAATCAAATTATTCGTCCCGCAAGCGAGGCAGTCTTCCTCCCGATCCTATCTCCTATGTGTCTTCCCCCTCCCCTCCTGCCAGAACGAGGGCTGTGTCTTTTGATTTGCCTCACACCACACACTCCTACTCCAGCAGTCAAATTCCTGCTGATGTTATGAAAAATCTTTACCTGCCTTTAGAGACGGACAGCGAGTCTAGCGGAGATTCTGCTTCGATGGAGGTGTTTGAAACTGAACAGGGGCCGTCACTTGACAAGAAAAGAAACATCTTTAAAAAGGACTTCCATCACCAACCTCCTCTAATACCACAGGTGACCATCAGCAGTGAGTCCCCTAGTCCCAAAATGGGACACACCGGCTTTGACAATCACAGCTTTGAAATTATTCCAAATCCTTACCCATCGCCTACAGCAGTTCACCAAACACCGGACCACCGGACTAAAACAAAGCATGAGAGCTTTGATGATCTACAGGACTCAACCTATTTTGGACCAGGGGCAATTCCAGACCCATCACCCCGACACCTTCGACCACCCAGGACACAGAGGGCCATCTGGAATAATAAGAGTCACAGTCTTGAGGACCAAATCGGTCTAAACAGCATTGACATGAGGATGGATGCACAATCAGGACAATTTCCAAGACGATCTACTCCGGCTATCAGCACTTTGGGGAGATCTTTAGGAGGTGAAAGTGTAGATAGCGGACTAACAAATGCAAGTGATGTTGTAAAAGCCCAGGGAACTCAAACGGACCCTCCAGATCCCCGAAGACTCCGCAGCCTTGTTCACGCCGACCGCCTCTCCTTCATGACCTCACTAGATGACCCTGAGTTTGGTGAGGATGACATCAGTGCCATCTTTCGCTTCTTAGACGATATAAGCATGTGTGGCTCCACAGGGGTCCTACACCCCAATGACAGCACCATTAACCAGGACACCCCTGAGGCCAGGCGTGGACGCTTGGGTCAACTTCAAAGGCTTTTTCATTCCTTAGAAAGTAGTGATGATGGTTTAAAGGCCAGTGTCTGCAAACTGCTGCTTCGTATGAGTCAAATAGAAAGACAACTGGAATCACTGAATGATGTGAAGTCTGAAATCTCTCAGGTACTTTCTGCTTTGCAGCGACTGGACGAGAAAATCCAGCAGCCAATTGTTAGCGGTGGACAAAGCACTGGTGGTAGATGGCTCGAGCCTCTGAGTGGGGTCTCGTCTTTTATGAGCCACCCTGTTACTCCCTCTGACTCATCAGAGCCTCAGCCTCTGTCTGCATCTGGGCATTTATATCCAGGAGCCAGCACAACCAGTCTGGACTGGAGCAGATGGAACACCCCTGGAGATCAAACAGAAAGCAACAAAAGCCAATTAGATTCTAAAGGAGGAAAAGAAGCAAAGAAAGACGCATCATCCCGACGTGCTTCTAAAACACTGCTAGAAGACAAAAGTCTCTCTGAAACCAAACAGTTAAATCTTTCTAACTCAGCGAGAGACTGGACTGTGTCATTCTCAAAATTTAAAGATGGCAGAACTTCACAAAGAAAGCTCGGACAGGTAGAAAAGTGCCATATACTGTAGTTTATCCCATACAAAGATGGTCAATTCCTTTCAGAAGTTATAATAAACACACACAGTGAATATTTTATTAATAATTGAATCGATTATAGAATTACGTGTAAGGTTAAGTGCATCAACTATGCATCTGTTTCCTATCATTATAGCTATATTCTGCTGAGTAGACAGATGTTAATGTTTGTGGGACAGACTGATTGATTCACTTCCTGGAGTGCTGAATCTATTGTTTACCATAACCACTCCAGAGTTATAAAGAAAACCAACCGATTCTTTAACTATGATTGCTCAGCTTTATTCTAACAAGAATAATAATCATTTGTATTTTTATTCGTATTGTACACATAAATTTTCCATTTGGTCTATTTTTATTCCAGGCAAATCAGTCAGACAGCACCACTAACCTACTCTCCCAAAAGTCTACTAGTGTGGTAGAGCACATGTTTAACTCATTCCGCCAAAAAGACAGCAGTCTGACAGGGGGACTTGCTTCTGGGAAGGTCACGGAGCCCAGATTGGGTGAGGGGAGGGCAAGGCCCATATGGACTGTAGATGAAAAAGAAGCACGGATCTCCCCTATGGATCTTCATGTAAGAACCATCATCTCTTTAAGCTGTACAAAAATGAAAGCATTTTTATCTTACTCTACCATTTTAGCTCTATGTAAGGTCAGTGCTTTTGATCTGACCAGTGTTTTATTCATAACTACTAGTAATATGCTCTTCTACAAAAATTCATACAGCATACCCCGTTTAAATCTAAACTGGGTCAGCAGGGTTAAGGCAGGTGACCCATTTTGTGTTTCAATCTGTTCATCAGGCTCAGGAGTCTCTGAATCCCAACAACACAGAGTTTTGGATGGACGACATCTACACTCCGGGCTACGATGCCCTGCTCAGGCGAAAAGAAGCAAAAACTCGCTGGCGCAAGATCTGCAAGCTCCTTGCACTGCTTTGCATTGCAGGGATAATCATCCTCATCGTCATTCTCATTTGCACTATGGCCCAATGAAGACCCTCACAGAAACTCCACATTGTTGCCTATTATTTTATGAACTTGAGTTACTTGGACTTCAAAGATGGATTAACTATCAGTAAACTCACAATACCTCCTTACATTTCAGCATGATGCACCATTGGTTATTATTTTAGTAACTTGAAAGATTTAAACTTTTTGCTCATCCCTGTTGCAGGTACATCTAGATCACTCACCATGCCAACGTTTTCCTCTGGTGTGCTCTTATTTCATGAGTTATGTTCTCAGAATTTATAATGCTGAAGTTAGATTGATGAATGTTGATCTCTGAACTATTTCTGACTGTATATGTTGAAGCTAGTATTACTGAGCCAGTGCATGAGTGTCAATTTCTTTGAAAAGTAACATTACATATGCATTGCAATTCAGCCTTAGCACTAAGCACTGCCTGACTCATTCTTACTGTTCTCTATAGAACAACATAGGGCTTCCTATAATTATATGTAAGAAAACAGTTTATTTAAAAATGACTGAATAGAAATTTTATGAAAAGTATTATGTGTAAAGGGGTGTCAATAGTAATTTTCTTTTAAATTAAATTTGTCTTGTATTTCCTCTTAGCAACAAGATACACTGGTCGAACAAGCTGGAACTAATAAAAGTATTATTTTTTACAAAGTTTTCTTTCTTTAATTTAGAAACTACATGCTGTATTCACTTGCTATGTTCTTTCTGGTGACTGTTTATCAAGAGTCAGGTTTCAGCAGTGATAGATTATTTTAATGATAAGGTTTAAAAGGTGGAACAGTAGTAACGGAAGGAGAGGTACTTTTTTTTTTTCCAGTAAACACTCTGTGAGTGGGATATTTCACTTATAATTCAATTGATGGGAAGCTTGGAGTGCACCTGTATGCACTTATTGTTTGACAGTATTCCCCTGACCAGAGCTTTCATACATACCCATACACTCACTCAACATCAACAGAGTCATCTGAAACACTTTCTGATCCAGGGACATTTAATTCTAAATATCTTCTCGTCTCAACTTTCAAACTTTACTGTAGTTGCCGGTACGATAAAACCTTTCCGTTTGAAATTTCACCAAGACTGTCCAACATAGAAGTAACAAAATGTTGCAAAAAAACTTGAAAGGAAAGCACAGTTTTATTGTAGATCAAATAGGTTATCTAAAGCAATTCCTTTAGAAAACCCAAAGTGAAAAACTGTGATGATTTTGAAAGCATAACACTCTTCTGGCAGCTACATAATACTTATTTTTGACAAACTTTTAAAATAAATTACAGATTGTGATTCGTGCTTACTTATGTAGTTACAGATTAGAGTTTTTGCATCAGAATCCAAAGAAAACCTTCCAGAGCATTTGCTAGGATCTCTCTGTAAAGTAATAAGGTCTAAGCAGAAATAGAAGTGTACAAAGGAAAGAAAAAAATGTGAATATTACTAAAGATAGCTGCTTCATGACAAACTGCACACAATAATAAAAACTAAATATTTTTTGTCAGAATTCAAACGTGTACTTTTACATCTGTGTACAATTTGTCTCGGGGTGTGTTCCACTTGGCTATAAACTCACAATTAGATGTACTATCTATCAGCCAAGTGTTACCCAAGAGGATGTCTCTGAATCCATTACCACTCGGTTGGTGCCACAGAGGAGGTTTGAGTCAAGAGTCAGCACAAACTTCCATGCACTAAAACACACCATTTCCACATAAAGCAAAGTATTTACTGGAACAATAAATCCTATATTTATTGAGACAAAAATGTTTAATATGTAGAATCATATTTCCATAATTACAAACTTAAATTTGTGTGATGAAATAGGAAAATTATAAATACATAAAAAACAGTTTGTTTTTTTTTAAGTTATTTACGTGTGTTCAAGTTTTTGGGTTAAAATGTGCCAGCCAAATTAACTTCAAACTGTGCACCAATGTACAAAACTTAAATGTGTGGGAGAGATCAAATAAAATATCCATGAAGCAAAATACCAAAAAGACTGAATGAATTGGTTTTAGTGCCTAAAACATAAGCTTTTGACCAAAAATCCAAATACTTCTAATAAAGCTAACAAAACCAATACAAAAGCATTCTGAATCAACCATGTACTATTGTGACAATATGTGAGTCCAATTCCTGGCAATTCACAGCAGTCAGAACTTTTCTGGAATCAGACGTACATACAGCAAAGCTTTGGTGGTGGTAACTAAATAAAAAAAATGTAATGCCATAAGAAGACATTAAACTCCTGGTATTGCAAAATAAACCAATTAAATCTGAGCAGCCGGACAAGCGGATCATCCTGTTGAAGAGTGGATATAAACCTTTTAACACCAAATTAAAGTTAAAAAAATTATTTTGTCGTTATGCGGTTGCTTTAGTTGAAGCAAATGTAACTGATGTACTAAGGTTCATATGACTTTTAGGAGTGTCTCTTGTCTGTGGTTCTAAAATTAGTTTGTTTTCCATTTACCCAAATTTGATTACATTCTTATTGCAAAATGAGTAGACTGTTTTGGAAAGGGCAAATACTGATTGGTGTGAATGACTGCAGAATCTGTAAGTGGAGGAAATGTACCCGTAAAGATGAATTATTGATACAGAGAAAGAATTCTATTGACTGACACGTCCTTTTATCTTAAATCAGCAATAATGGACTTGCTGTGCTTAGGACATTTCTGTGCATTTCTTGAGGAATGTTTATTGCAAACTCAAGTAAACACAGCTTTGGGAAATGAGTCTAATGAGCAGACAGAAAATAGCTCTAGTCTGCTGGCATATTGTTGAAATCCCCCTAATGTACACACATTTGGACATTTTGCTGATGATTTAATGTGTGTGAGTGTGTTATTATCATGTTATGTTGCACAGCAGAGCTGCTGCTGCACCCAGTTATGCCATCAGTGGCTGATTAATGATGCTGCTGTATTCTTACCATTTTCGCAATGAAGATGACAGCACACAGTTACAAAGTATTTCAAATGATTCTGAGTATAATTTCCCAAACACTACACAGAAAATACCTCGAGGCAAACTGAAAAACAAAATCAAATTTTGTATCTGTGTGGAAAAACAAAATGACTAATTTCAAACATGGAAAACTATTTTCAATTAGTTGACAGAATTTGAACTTTATGGTGGCAAGTCTGTGTAATCCCTCAAACATCCAGGAGTGATCCATCGTAGTTTCTTCTAGACAGTGTATTTGCTGATCGAGATGTTTCAACTTTGATTTGTAAATCATTTTCAATCTGATGGACCTGAGAACTATGTCAGTCACCTTCTTAACCGTCTATTCCTTTCGGGGGGTGCCGGAGCTCATCCCGGCTGATTCAAGGCGAGGGACAGGGTACACCCCGAACAGGTTGCCAGTCTATCGCAGACCTGAGAACTGATTATACTGTATATAAACTCACCTGAGTTTTCCCAACCCATAAGGAGGAACCCTAACAAACCTATAAACAACTTCTTTTTTTTTTTGCCAGACCGTGTGACTTGTTAACAAAGGCATCGATGGGTCTTAGCTAACCTCTATAGTTGTCTAAAAGTTGGGGTTAGTAGGAGGACATGATGGTTGTCCAGATGAGAGGATTGGAAAAGAGCAGGTTCAGGAATCAGAATTACCTTAGTGAAGGAAATGAGATGATGGAAAGAGAAATTAGGTGGGAAATTTGTGAATCAAAGCCTTTACTTAATCTATAGGCCTGGATGGACCTGCACCTCTTCTCTGAAGAGATATTGTGCTGGATGGCGTTCTCTTTAGAGAGAGGATGGTATGCATAGTCTTTTGCGTTTTTAGGGATTTGCCCTAGAATTTGGGATGGAATAAAATGAGATAGTGAGATGAGAATACAACTACAAAAGCAAGAATGATATAAAATAAAACTTATTTAATAGCACAGTCGTTAAAGTAGTTCCAAATATAATTTAAGAAGAAGCTTGTTTCTGTTAGAGTTTAATAATACAGTCAATAAAGACTGATGTAAGTTGGCTTACATTACAACTAACTTGTCTTGCCTACACAAACAGATATGCACACAGATACACACGAGTACACACAGAAACACACACACAGGTACACACAGACAGTGAAGACAGATAAGCAACCTCTTTTCGCTGTAGTTCCAGCTCTGCCTGATGGGGGCGAACGAGTGCAGAGTAGACTAACTTCCGCCCAGATTGATCAGAGAAGAAAACTGGCGCTTAGTTTGAACTAAGCAAAGGAATGTGAGAAGTTAAACTTTCAGGTGTGGCTTAGCTGTTAGTTTGGGGAATGAAACCGTCAACTACTTTTCCCACAATACTTTTATATTAAAACTCTGCTGCACTGTCACCGGGACGGATCACACAGGTAAATAATATTTTTATACGATGTTTATTGTAGTATTTCTTTTCCCACCTGCTGTGGAAAGCGTTCAGTGAATGTAAAGGTTTTTCAACACAAAAACTGCTCTTAAAACTTGTGTAAAATTAACTTAACACAATTTTCCAGCTTTAATGTGTTTGAATTTTAAATTAAATCTATTAATATCTAGTTTTTATACAGTTTTGAGTTCTCGGCTTGTGTTTCTGCTAAAACACAGGCTAAAATCTAGTTAAAGTTTAACAAAAACACATAATCATTAGTTTCTATGAACTAGTTTCTTCTGTTTTTAATGAGTGTGTTTTTAAAAGATTCAGCTGTAATAAATCACCATGGAGCCTGGATTAAACTTGTCCAACCAGTTCCAAAGTCTGAGATCTCAAGTGGACAGTCTGAATGAATGCATTGAACCACGTAAGTTTTTCAAACACAGTGATGTGGTATTTATCACCTCCAATCCACATTGAATTTACATCATTTGGGGTGTTCTGCCTTGTATTTATGACCAGAATAAGGGGATTGCATGTTTTATTTGGTCTCAGTGAACATCATAAAGGTAATTCATTAAAAATGGTTGATTTCCTGGCTTATTTCAGGCGAGAGGCAGGATACACCCTGAACAGGTCGCTAGTCTTTTGCAGGGCCAAACATACAGACAAACAGACACACACACACACACACACACACTCACTTAATTAATTTGCATGTTAGGGGCAAATTAACAGCTGCCAATTGACCTAACATGCATGTTTTTGGAGGAAACTGGAATGCATACACGTGGAGAACATGCAAACTCCACACAGAAAAAAAACAGTGTTTCAAGCCACACCTGGGACTCGAATTCACAACCTTCTTGCTGTGGGACCACTGTGCTAAACACAGTGATATCAGTGATATCACTGTTTCATTGCTAAACTATTTGAATATTTAGTTTAGTCTTTTGAACCACTTATCCCTAATGGATTGCACAGGCAAGCGGGGCAAAGTCTATCCCAGCTGATTGCAGGCGAGAGGCAGGGTATACCCCGAACCAGTCAGTTGTGGGGCCACACACACAGCCATCCACACACACATTAAAATTTCATAGCGGTCAATCAATCGAACACGCATGTGTTTGAAGGATGGGAGGAAACTGGAGTACTTGGAGAAAACCCACTCATATATAGGGAGAACAGGCAAACCCCACACAAAAAGAGCTCTTTTTTTTCTCCAACTACTCCGGGACTTGAACCCTGATCTTCTTGCTGTGAGGCCACTGATAATTAATGCACCGCCGTTCATTATTAAACTTTTTAAATGTACTTCTAAAACAAAATTGTCTCGTGTAGGATTATAGAAAACAATAAATGAATGAATTCATATCTATCCATATATATTGTTTTATAATGCAGAGTTTATCCAGTTGGCCTTAAATTTTGAGGACTGCCGTAAAAGATGGTTGCTAGCAGGAGAGGAGCTGGTTTCCTGCAAGGAGATGCTGGCTAAAACAGAGACGGAGAGGGGTGCATTGGAAGTCAAACTGAAACATGCCAGGAACCAGGTGGATGTGGAGGTCCAGCGTCGTCAGAAAGCAGAGGCTGTGTACGAGAAGCTGGTGCGTCACACTTTTCTAAAGTATTTTCATGAGAAAATGCAAAAGAAAACGTACTCGACGACTGTTCAGATTATGGGAACTAATTTAATTTATTTGTTGTCTGTTTAAACTGAACAAAGTCTTTGTGTTTGCCTTTGACCTGTTTTCGTCTGTTTGTGCCTCATTTTTGTGTCAAAGGAGAGGCAGCTACAACTGATTCGAGAGCTGCTGATTTCAGAAAACAATGGTAACAGTGTCCATTTGAGTGAAGAACAACGTTCAGCCCTGGCCTTCCTTAGTGCCCACTCCCACTCAGTACAGGCTGCCAAAAACAACTTAAACTCCAGTCGAAGGTCAGCCACATGTATCCCATATCTGAAGCAAATGTTTTACATTTTACAAAGAAAAAAAAATAGAGAACTTATATTGTATGTTGACGTATGTATTTTCAATATGAGACGTACAGACGTGTCATAGAATTGGAGGATATTGAGTAGAAAATTGAGCCACACTAAATAATACAGGAATCTGTACTGATGTTTCTATTTTCACTGATTGTTTTTAATAATTCACAATCTTACAGATTAAGTAGAATTGATGAATCAGCTTCTACTGCGCTCTCAGACATCAGCTATGATCAAACGGATGATTCACTGGTAAGATTACATTTTATTAGTGAAAGAGCAGAATGTGAAAAGATGAATGAATGAAGTCATTTTTCTTTCCTTGAAGGATTGGGATTCTGCAGCTATGAAGAATGTGAGGCTGCGCAGACGTCAGAAACGAGTGAGTTGGGTTTTACTTTGGGAACAAACTTTTTCTCTTTGTTAGGATCTCATCGTTAAGATATTTTACTCAGCCTTATGTTTGGTATTTTTCTCCCCAGCGATCCTCCAGAAAGTACTCAGATGTTCCTCCTCAGGCTCTGAAGAAGCCCCGCTCCACTGGGCGGACATCAGACAGGGTAATACTGACCTCTGCAGCTGCCTGTCCTTCATTACATTTAAAACAGTTTATTCTTATAAACTGAGATCAGATGATTATAGATGTGTATTTTGTAACATTTTCCTTTAATTATTATTTTTTTAAGATTAATGAATCCATTGTGGCTAAAACTACCATCACTGTACCTGGAAAAGGTGGTGTGGTTGAAGCCGTGGCAACCGTGGAAACTGTGCCTTACTACACCCGTAGCAGAAAATTGAGTGGTAAGATTTCTCCTACCTGTATTTAAATCATAGAATCCAATTAACATTTTCTATTTGCTTTCAGTTAATTTCGTTACTTCATTGGTTTTGCATTTTCTCCTATGTACATGTCCAGTGGCTCCAGGTGTGGGTGACACAACCACTACTGACCAATCTGAGACTGCCAGTGAGGCTCCCAGCACACCTATATCAAACTTTCCAACTCTTCGAACCAGAGGAGGAAAGAAGCACCACTTCATCCCCAAAACAGTAGAGTTAATTTCTTAAACAAAACTGAAATTATTTTTCTACTCTGTTTAGAATGAGTTCAAATAATGTCTCTACTCTGCATCATTAAGGTGATAAAGTCTGAGTTTTGTGGATCATGTGGAAAAAGAACAAAGTTTGGGAAGCTTTATCTTCGCTGCCAGGACTGCCGTGTAGCGAGTCATCCAGAGTGCCGTGACCAATGTCCTCTTCCCTGTGATCCTACAGCTTTTGGCACTCCCATCAAGACTACAGATGTACAAGTTTTAATTATAGTCCTACTCAAATGATGCACATTTAAGTTTTTAATTTTACAAATATTTAAATTGTCTCAATAGGCCAGTCTGGCTGACTTTGCTCCAACTACAGCTCCAATGATTCCTGCTTTGGTCATCTATTGCATTAAAGAGATTGAACGCAGAGGTCTTCAAGAGGTCAGCAAGTTCTTCTTTATCACTGTCTTACAAACTTGTTGGCTGTAATTTTTTCTTTTCATGTCATGATGATCTTTACCGATAATTTCTATCTAATTATCCATGAATTTTTTTATTAGAGTATTACAGGGTGCTGGCAATGACAATTAGCTTCTTTTATCTATACCATGCCCCAGGTTGGCCTCTACAGGGTTTCTGGCCACGAACGTCAGGTGAAGGAGCTGAAAGAGAAGCTGATCAGAGCAAAGACTCTGCCTCCGCTTAGCAAGGTGGACGACGTCAATGTCATAACGGGTGTCCTCAAAGACTTTCTTCGTAATCTTCCAGAGCCACTCCTCACCTTCAGACTCAACAAAACCTTCCTGGAAGCAGCTGGTGAGATGATTCGTTTTGTTTTTTTTGGTGACACTCCAACAAGTAGTTTTCTCTCTGGTAGAATTTTTGTTTAATTGTTTACAATATTCAAACTAACAATTTACAAAATCAAACATTAATAATAGGCCAGGTTGGGTGGTTCGGGCATCTGGTCAGGATGCCTCCTTAGCGCATCGCTGGTGAGGTGTTTCGGTAACGTGCAATCAGGAGGAGACCAAGAGGCAGACCCTGGACCTGCTGGAGAGACTATGTCTCACAGCTGGCTGGGGAACGACTCGGGATCCTGCCGGGTAAGCTGGAAGATGTAGCTGGGATGAGAGAAGCCTGGGCTTCCTGTCTAAGGCTGTCGGCTCTGCAACCCGGCCCCGAATAAGTGGAAGACAACGGAATATTATTAATAATAAAAATTTCTTTACATGCCTTTTTTTTTTTTTTGTAGAAAACCCAGATGATGGGAACAGTCTTGCTCTGCTGTATCAGACTGTTAGTGAGCTTCCCCAACCCAACCGAGACACACTGGCCTGCCTGATGATCCACCTGCAGAAGTAACTCAGTCATAAAATCATGGTGCTTATTTTAGTTGGCTTTATCATTAATTTTTCTGTTTCTTTTTCCCCAGAGTATCACAATGTGTGAATAATAAGATGGATGTGAATAACCTTGCCAGGGTCTTTGGTCCCACCCTAGTGGGTCATGCTGTTGCTGATCCGGACCCAATGACCATCTTGCACGACACTAGTCGGCAACCACGGGTATTATGAATGAAGATTTACTTGCAGTTTAAATCTGGTTACAAAACCACTAAAAGTTTGATGTATTTATTTTTATAGGTTGTAGAACGCTTGCTCAGCATGCCAGAGAGCTACTGGAGCCGCTTCGCCTTTCCAGATAATGTTAGCATGGAAAGTGACCAGCACACCGACACTCCAAGTCAGAAAGGTAAACCAACTAACTCAATAAACTCACAATTTTTTTTTTTTTAGGTTTTAGAAAAAAACATTGGGTTGGTGTGGAATGGGTAGGCTTTTCTACACTTAGGTGCATTCTTATTAAGGACATAAAGCAAAAATTATAAACTCTTGTGAAATATATTGATGTGTAACAGGATAAAAATAAAAGGCAAATTCTTATTCTGTTTCTGTCGGATATGTTCAAGTATTTGTAATTTACACAAAATTTATCTGTAAATACAAACTTGTTTTTTTAAAAAAATGATCCTGAAATGTTGCAATAATACTTTCCTAATTTTATGAACTCACACATAAATTCTAGAACTCTTTCACAACTTTAATGAGGAAAAACTTTTATCTAAACTAAAAACATTTTTAGTCCTTGACCATCTATTGTTTTTTTTTTTTTTCCTGCAGTCAGCATGCTGGGACCAGTGACAACTCCGGAACGTCAGACAGTGAACAAAACGCCCTCCTCCAGCTCACTGTCCCAACGGATGAAGCAGACTCTCTCCAATACCAGCATGTAAGCTTATACTTGACCTTTGTTGTTTGTGTCATGATGACTTAATGATGAAATTTCAGTTTTGGAAACAAAGTTTCAATCTTTGAGAAGAATTGTCATTCTTATCTGTCAATATGACACAAATACAATATAAGATTAATTATCTGACTGGCTCTTCATGTATCATTCATTTGAAGAAAATTTAATTCACAAAAAAAGTCAGATAAATTATGTTTTTTTAAACTTTATCCAATTTTTAGGATGAACAATACAACGTGTACTTGTTCTTCACTCAGAAAAATGTACATTACCTGCCAATGATGTTATTTTTTTTTGTTAGTGTATTAAGTCTATATAGATAGTTGATTATTGCATAAATGTATGATAACAGCAGCAGGGAAAGTTGTTTTCTGAAAACCGCACATACAAATGACCAAAAAAACCCCCAAAAAACTGCTAGCTGCAATTGATAGAATACAGTTGTTTGTGCAGGACGACACATGAGATGACAAGTTGTGGAAATTAAAAGTCCAAGTAAATATAAAGAAACTAGAAAAGCCACATGTAAAATTAGATTTTTTTTTTAAATAGTAAAGCCATGCTATAACCAGCGTAAATTAGGAAGAAACAAACGTGACTGGATACAACTTTTTGTTATGGTTTTCCATTCAAATTCACTTGTGAGGTATTTATTTAAGGAGTTAATCTGCAAGTAAACTCAGTGAACAGTAGCCATGTTGATTGTTAAATGAGAACGTTATTACTATTGTTTTACTTTCACCCTCATAATTGTTTCTCTTTTATTTATTTTAAGTCAAATAATTCTCAAAATAAATAATCTTTTTTTTTTTTTTGCAATACTGTTGAGGTTGTTTGTGTTTTTTTCTATTTTAAAACACTTTTTCAATTTATTTATTTTCATTTTTATCGCTTACTCTGTGTATTTTTTTACTTTCTAGATTTGGAAGCAGAAGCAAGGCCACATCTGCCTCCGGTTATCAGGGCTCCTTCTTCACTTCTCCACAACTGAAGTGATTCCAGAAAAAAAAAAACATCTCCTTTTAGTGTTTTAGAAATCATGCGGATTTTGAATGGGGTTTCTTCGACTCTGCTGCAAAGCTTTTTAATCGTACAAAAATCATAAAACTTTGGGCACAAAATGAATTTTTTTAAACTAACAAATTATATTTTTCTTACTCTTTTAATTCAAAGCTATTTTCTTACTGATCAAACTTGTGCAATCAGATAAAGTCCCTATTTTTGACGACAGAAAAATTATTTTGATATGCTTGGTGAAATGTTATGAAACTGCATTTTTAATGACTTTGTGCTGGAAAAATCAAGTGATGAGATGAGAGAAGTTGTTGGCCAGTGTTAATCTTTTTTATTATTGTCTTCTCTAACACCATTTGATTAATTATGTAGGATTATTTTACCTAGATGTTGTTTGTACATTTATCGTGTTTAGTTTCTTCTGATCACTTTTACTCTCAATATAAACACCACCCATTGAGAGTGAAGCTGCATTTTTTGCACTCCACTTAAACGAACAGGTATTTACTGCACCACTAGAGGTCACTATTGCCCCAGCTTTGATTGTGTATCAAGAAAAAAAAAGTATATTGGGCACATAGTCTTGAGTTTTTATTCTATACACCAAACATTAGTTGACATGTTATTTAGAGAGAGCAAAATACTAACATATTTAAACTGGAACTATATTATTGTGAAGTGATTTGTATCAGCAGACTTCTTTGTTTGTATTGTCACCATTTTCATACTGCTGGTATTGTCACCTTTGTTTGTAGTCTGAAACATCAGGCTGTTTCTTTTACTTGGTAGTTTGCTAGAGTAAAATGAAATTGAGTTGAGACACTGCCAGCCTGGATATTGTTCTATAGTCTTCTGCTTATCTGGGGCCGAGTCGCTGGGGCAACAGCGTCAGACGGGAAACCCGAGAGGATCTTGAGGTATTCCCCGGCCAGCTGTGAGACATAGTCGCTCCAGCAGTTCTGGGGTCCTCCCCTGGTGAGACGTGCACAAAACACCTCACTAGTGAGGTGTTCAGGAGGCATCCTAACCAGATGCCAGAACCACCCCATCTGGCTTCTCTCGGCCTGAAGTCTCTATTCCGAGCTCCTCCCTCTATCTCTGAGTCAGAGGCCAGCCACCCTGCAGAGGAAGCTCATTTCAGCCACTTATATCTGCAATCTTGTTCTTTTGGTAATCACCCACAGCTGGTGAGGGTAGGAACATAGATCGACTGGTAAATTGAACACTCTCGCAAACAAACTCCAGAACACAAAATCCTGTGAAGTTCATGTTGTAAGACCATTCACTCTGACATATTTTTACACATGTATTTTTGTATGTTTAGTCATTTATAGAATATTGTGTGACTTCTACCAAAGATCATATGTACTAATTCATCATGTACATGTTTTGATTAGCTTGACTAAAAAATAAAACTTTGAAAGCTTTGGTCAAATCTTTGACATATTTTTGCTTTAAAACTGCATATCATGTTTGATTTATCACAAGTTTTATCTAAAAAAGTTAAATAAGCCAATTATAGTGGCATTAAGCAGTCTGTGATAGTGGATGATTATTTCTGACTTCATTCAGCCTGTGATGGTCTCTAGGGATTATTGTCAGATGTAAATTAAAAGGCAAATCTGCATAATGTCTTATTAAGTACGTCAGAAAATCTTCAATGCACAGATTTATCTGAAGCCCACCACTGACTATAGAAAGAGGGACAAATGTGCCTTTTTACATATATATTGGACATGATAAAACAGAATTATTTGATGATTTTTGCTTTAGATACTGTTATTTGAATCCTGGCCATTGAATTGACAAGTATTCATCCCCTACTTAAACAGCCAACGTACACGACAGACACCTGCAGCTTGACACTTATAAACTGCATTTAAAGACAATCAATAATTGCAATAACTAAACCTTATGACTTGTGTAATTATTGATTATTTCAGTGTTCAGAGGAGGTGGTGCAGCCTAGATGTTTCTTTTGGCATCACCGCCTGCGGTTTGCAGTATAAATAGAGGAATTAAGTAGTACTGTTGTTGTTCCGTGTTTACCGGCTTACATTGTAATTTATTTAAGAGCTCTTAATTGGACTAGTTACTCAGTTGGCCCTTGTTGGTCCCACAGCAGAGTGGAGCTGTATCACTGCACACTGGGGCCTGCTAGAATATGGAGCTCCACAGACACACTGCACACAGCCAGCTGTTTGATGTCTGCAGCAGGCGAGCTTATGCTGCACCATGCAGCATAAATAAACACACAATCCCCTGGTGAGCGGACAGACCCACACACAGGAGACCTTATTTCAGGCTAATGAACTATTAATGTTGATTTGAAATTCAAACGTTTTTTTTAGGCTCTTCTCTGCAGTTATTCCTGGCTGAGTGTGTTTGAGTCAGAAAGAAAGGAAGCACCAACAAACTCATTTGAGTAAAGTCTGCATATTTTTAGACCCGCACCAGTACATACCAGTCTCCAATGCTCAGCCACACCTTTTTAATCTCCAAGCATTTTTTAATCAAGTAATTTATTTTATTAACAGATTTGTTTTTACCACAATTTATTCTGTGTTTTTTAAAAATTAAACAATTAACTATATATTTGTTGCTCTGCTTTTCTTTCAAACTGCATTACATTTTATTTGATTTAATTATAACTCAATATTTTTATATTTTAGTTTGAATACACAATCCTAAAACTCCACATCAACTGTGAAGCCTGAAAAATCCTCTTTAGACTTGCAGAAGCAACCCCCAACCGAGGGACTCCCCCATGTTTACCAGTGGGGTTCTGGTCCTCATAATTGTATAAAAACCCACATTCATTCATGCATCCAGCCAGACTGAAATTTTGGAGGTATGAAGTGTTGCTGAAGTATAGTGTGAAATGAGGCCATAAAATTTATGTCAGTGGGACCAGCGTAGCTTAGCCCACTTTAATAAAATGCTAATGAGATGACTGTAAGATGTATAAACGATCCTTGTTTTAATTCATAGTAATGTTGAAGCTCATCCCCTGCTCATTCAGCATCATAGATTATAGAAAAAGCTCTAATGACTATTGAAACAATGGATCAAATTCTATTATCACCCAGTGCAATGTTATTAGAACTGAACTACTTTTACAGAATGTAAAAAAACCCCCATACATTTAGTTTACAGGGAACACACTACTGTGTTTAACACTATTTAAGGCTGTTGAGGAATATGACATCTCAGTCTTAGTTAGTCGGATGCGAAAGTCCATATTTTTTACATGCTGCCTTCATTTAAAATAATAATAACAATAATGATATTTTGTGTGAGACTGCTGACCTGTTCAGGGTGTACCCTCCCTTTTGAATGAAACTAGCCAGGATACGATCTGGCACCCTGTGAACCAGTGTTAATAAGGCAGAAGTGTCAAACTCAAATACACAGTGGAGCAAAACTTCTATATTGGGACAAAGTTGCGGGTCCACATTGAAATTCATGGAAAAAAGTTTTCTTTATGTACCACAATAATTATTTTTATAGAAACCTTGACAAGCGTTGCTGCATATGCAACAAGCAAAGATTAAAACCTTTGCAAATAATATGTAATTTAACATTTTATACATTCAAAATTGCACGGTGCCAGTATTGAGTCGATATGACAACTGATGACAAACAAGAGATCATTGCCAATTGATGAGTTAAATTCTGACAAAGATTACTCTTCCATCCAAATTTGAAGTTCATTCATTGCTAAAGTAAACAGAGCAAATGAAACACTTTACATGGTGTTAAAAGAACAACTCATTACTGTATATTTTTCGTTTTACATCTGAAACAATGATTATAATTTCCCTCCTGTCAGAGCGAGTCACAAAACAAGCTTTAAGAGATTGTTCTTTTCAAAAACTAAACACCCTCAACTAATGGTTCAGATTTTTCTCTGATGACAATTTAAGTGTCATACTTTGTCTTTGGTAAATTGAGCCCCAAAAACAGAAGCAAATAACTGAAACATGTAGCTGTGTCTGATCTACACCCACTTAAACCAAGCAAGTTTTCCTAACTGTAGATAATTGCATGGCTTGTTGTCTTTCAGTGCTTTTGTTCTTTTCTCCCCTTCTCCCCCCTTTTCCTCCACCCCTCCTTTGAATCGAACCAGCATCTTAGCTGGCTACTGCGCTTGGTCGATACCTTGTTACCACAGAGAAATCAATTATCTCGACCAAGCAGCAAGGGAAAGAGGCAATAATGAAAGAATGCTCCTCCTTCCCAGACGACCATAGTCATTAAATATGAGTTTATCATTGGCTGAGGAGATTTATGGAGCGAGATGTCGACCACAGGTGTATTCATAAGTTCTGGTTAAAAGAAAAATATAACAAGTTGCTGAACTGTTTAAATACTTTACGCAAAACTTATAAGCATCTAATTGTAAAAATGAAATCTCGGATGTCTCTCAATCATATGACTGGAAGATGGTAAATATTGTTGAGCATCTCCAATGTGTAGCTTTTACCTAGAGAAAGCCTGGATGAGATACCTGGCTCTTCAAATTGATGTCTGAGCACCACTTACTTCTGTGACAGTGTGGATGGCAGTGATGGGCCACTTGTAGGTGGAAATGCTTACCCTACTTTCCTGTATGGGTCTGTAATGAGCAGCTCTGACGACGTGTCTGACAGCTGCAGCTAGAACTACGGGAATGAGGAGAAACTCTTCCCACTGCAGCCAGAGGAAGAGAAAAAAGTGCAAATGAGCAGAGGAAGGAGAATGGAGCAGACATTTAAAAAAATGTGTGAATCTGGTTCGTTCTTAAGGCAGCAATAAATTCTGTTTTAATGGGGCACCACAAGCAGTTGCAGGCTCTCAGCAGTCTGTTGTGTTTGATGCCAAATTGTGCAGAATAAACAGATTTGGTGTGTAGTTGGTCTAAACACACACTTTCTTTCTACCTCTCTGACTCTCTTTCCATCATTACACTCACAGTGTCATCTGATCCTCATTCCCCTGCTACCTCTCCATCTCTTCTCCTCTACCCTCCCCACATGGACACACTAAATGAAATATAGGCAAATCATCATGAATATGATGGAAAATGTTGTGATTTATTTTTCTCCACTTAGCTGAGAACCAATCTCCAGCTGTCACATACACGTTCAAGGCAAAGCATTTGCTGTAAGAAGGAAAAAGTGAGCTGCATGTCACTAATGAGAAGCAACATGTCACATCTGGCTCATTTACTGTAATTCTCTGAAAACAAATTATGGGTTGTCCTCCAGCAATTATACCAGACAAAGCTGCAGTGGAACCCAAAACTCAATTCACACACAAATAAATTCTAGGTTACATTATAGGAAGATACTGTAGATACAAAGAATAACAGCTCAAACTGGGCTCTGAAAACATTTTGTGGGTTTTTATGTCCATGTTGATGATGCAGCTCAAATTATGACATGGTTATTAAAGGGTTCTGACATCTGAATGACTGTAAACACCTACACCTAAACAGATCATTTGTTGCTGATGAATCATTTTGCACCTTTTCACACTTCATTCTGAAACATATCTCTGTGCATGCAAACACATATTTTATTACCTGTTTGCCTTTGGCTGGATGTTTGCATATGCTTTCCTGCATGACTGCGTCTCAGTTCATGCAATTACATGCGAATGCATCTGCACAGGTGTCTGATATGGTGTTGTAAAAAAAGGATTCCAAGCATTCATGTTTTGTTGTGTGTATGCGTGCATCAACCATGTGCATAATCTCTGTCTCTTTTTGATGCAAAGGTAAAAACAACCACAGATATCTTTGAATGGAAGGTTTTATACTTTAAATGAAAATAACTCAATTTCTTTTTGATAGTTTTGATGGCTAATCAGATGTATTAGTATGGATTAAATGGACCTATACCAATTTAATTACAGTATATAATCAAAATAAAATAGTAGTAATGTTAGAGCCAGAAAAAAACAGCAACAAGATTATCAAATGCATTGTTTAAATTGAATGCTTTGCACATTTCAACAGGAATCTAAGACCACTGTGCAATGGCTTGTTTCAAATAATTGCATTTAACATTTTAATTATTAGAACTGATGACAGCCAGGGCTAAATTATCCCTGTGATTTTTCTTGTGTCCTCTAGAATGCACTGTTGCATCCTGTAAGTAACCCCAAAGCAACAAAGTGCAGTCAAACACACCCTTTAATTTCATCTCTATGTGCATCTCTCTCCTCTTGTTGTTAGGATATGGTAATGATACTGCATTGTCACTATTTGTGTCATTTGCACCAGCAAAGTTTTATTGTGAAATGATAGGGAATTTTCTTGACCGTGCTTGATGTTCCATTGAGAAAGAGATATGAACATCTTCCTCTTTCACCTTCAGGGAAAAGAATTAAATTGTCTGGAGCAGAGCTCCTACATAAATGTATGCGGAGCAGACCAGACTTGAGGAGCCTTATCACATGTGAGATTCTCATGTCTTTATGTTAGCCTCAGGTTCACTGGTTGCTCTCCTTAGATGTGTTACGAGATCATTGCAGGTTGGTGTTAAATCAGTGCAAAAAGTTGTCAAGATTTTATATTTGTGCAACTTTTGAAACTTTCAAAGTAATTTCCCAAAAGTTTTACTGCTGAGATTTTGTATCTCAACTTAAATCTAGGTTTCCTGCCTAAATTCTAGATTAGAAACCTATATGTCTTCTTTAGTACTTTACTACAACTGTCAAAATCGGTATTAAGCAGGCCAAGGGGGAGAGAGGAATTCGGCGAAAGGTCACAAAGACCCGAAAATAGAAAAAAACTCAGTCTGCCACTGCTCCCCCCATGACTCATACCACCTATCACATCTGCAGCAAAAATGTGGTAGAGGCTGCAGCTCCCGCATCAGCTTATTCAGCCACGGCCCAGGCTGCACAAACAAAAAAGTATCTAATTTCAACCATGGGAACTTACAAAAAAAAAGTTTCAGCATAATCATTTGTTTTAACTTCTTCAGTGACAGATCACCGTCTTGTTAACTGTTAAAAACTTATGTATATAAATTAAATAACACTTATTCAAGCAAAGTCTGTAATATCAGTATCTAATGTTATCAACATTTTAAAGTCTCTAATTGATGGTGAATGATAGTGTGTTTCTCATGGCCCCACGGATCTTTGCTTTACTTTTCTTATCTTTGATGCACTGCTTTAAAGCCAAGGTCTGTTGAACACATGGCTCGTAATAAAAGAGTTCAATAGGCAGCATAGGAACCCTTTTTTCCATTTTCATGAACTGTACATGAAATAAACACTTAAATACAAATAGAATTCTCAGTCAACTATATTTTTCTCCAAAGGCCGGTCAGATTCAGAGTTCATCATATTGGTTATTCTGAGAATAAGCTCCACAGAGTCACAAAGAGCATCTCAAAAAGAGATCTAAACCTCCTTCAAGCTCAGAACATTAAGTCTATTTTGTACAAAATATCTCAGTGGCTTAAAAGAGCTGTGAGTCAAATGTGAGGCAACAGTGTATTCACACTGTCTTGTTTTAATCAAATAAACATTATTTTAGCTTCCATCGTTTTCTACATCTGTCTTTATAAAAGCAAAAACTTTATAAATTGAGAAAAAATGATTTAGTGAGCAAACAAATTGTTTTTGGGATTTTAATTTGGAAGGACACCTGGACATTTTAATTTGATTTTATACTAATTTTATTACAGTGTGTCCTCACTTTACATACTTGTTTATTTGATTAGTATCCTAATTTCTTCAAGGGCAAACGAAAGGAAAAAATAGGATCTTTAAAGCACATTGCATAGTTACCATTCGATCGCAGGTTCAGGTCCCTTTCACTTAAGACTAAGAGAGCCACATCCAGCTTTATAACTACCTCAATCTGACTGTTGAATGACTGAGGGGCCTTGTGACGGGTGGCCAAGTGCTGAGGAAATAATGACTTAATGTTCTTATTTGATTGATTTTATTGTTTTATTCTATTTTTTATTTATTTATTATGTATTTAATGAATGTGGTTTTTATTGATTTGTCTGTGTTTATCCCGACGCTCTGTCTGCAAATAAAGTTCCTAACGTACAAATAAAGTTGTTATTATTATAAAAGTTTTGACATTTACAAGCAATTCTAAATTTTTAAAGGCAACCAGAAAAGTCTAGCTTTTTCTAGAATTTTTACCCAACGTGGGGGTTTTTGGAGCTCTCAGACCTCTTCTACATCTACTCTCATGTAATAATAACATGCTCAACTTTTTTTCTGCCCATCTGCATAAAAATGTCGAAAGTATTTTGCATGCTTGTGTATTTCTCTACTCTTGATGTGAAATAAGCCAAGAGATGGTGGAGTGGCTCTCTTCACTTCCTGAAATATTTCCTGTTCAATGACCGTAGAGGGTTTTGACCAAAAAATCTGCAAAATTATTTTAGAAAACACAATGTCATCCAAAAGTCCACGGTGTCTTTTTGAGAGGAATCAAATTTCACAACACATTGGAATAAAAAGATATATGAGTCTATTGTGAAGAAACTTTATGGATGAAACATTGGTTTGTATATTTCTCTTGATGTGTGAGTGAGGTCTTTACTCACAACTACAAGTTACAGATGAGTTATAACTGTTTAGTGGAAAGTGGGATAGACATGATTAGAAATTAGTACATCAGAGGAACAGGCCATGTTAGAGGTTTTGGAGATAAAGTCAGAGAGACCAGACTGAGATAGTTTGGACATGTGCAGAGGACAGGGAGAGAGTACATCGGCAGAAGGATGGATGCTGGTTTTGGAACCACCAGGAAAGAGGACTAGAGGAAGACCAAAGAGGAGGTTCATGGATACAGTTAAGGAAGACATGAAGATAGTTGGTGTGACTGAAGAGGATACAGCAGATAGGATTAGATGGAAGAAAGTAACTTGCTGAGACGTCCCCTGAATGGAAATGCTGATAGAAGAAGAAGTGGAAAGTGGCACCAGAATCAGAAAATACTTTAATTGCCAATTTAATTTTGAAATACAGTGGGTCAGACTCTAACTCTTGTATTCACTATTTTTTTTATTTTACTTTTGAAAGCACCAAGATCGAGTGATCTAGTATTCCTGTTTATTGCTGATAGAAATAAACCATGCTCTTGGTAGTGGGTGTGATTTCAGCTGTGCCTTCAATTGGAAACTTCAGATCATTGTGTTTTAAATCTCTAAAAGGTTCCCATGCCGTGATCAGAGGTCTGCAAGTATAATATCACCATACTGTGACAGGAATGAAAAGTTATTCCTCTTTAATGTAGTTGAACATGCAAATGTCATGTTGTGAAAATGCTTTGTCGGTAAAGAGACAGTTTTTTTTTGCCTGGACACCGATATTTCTGCCAAGCATGATTTAAAAAGCAGAAATGAAAATATTCTGTGCTGATTTGTGCCATCTTAAAACTTGTGCCACAAATAAACTTGAATCTTTGACATGTAGTTCACAGGCCTGCAGATTCTGATCAATCTTTAGTGGGCTGGCTGTCTCTGAGATGTGGCACAGCAACAGCACACGGACGAAACAGCGTTCATTGCTTGGAGTGGTACAGACACCCCTGCCAGTAGTTTCTTTGGTTTCTCAAGTTCTCCAGCTCATCACCTCTCTCATCCATGACCCAGTGCTCAATTTGCAGAAAAATCTCTAAGTAGGATGTGAAACATTGCACAGAAGTGGTTGTTGCGAGACAGTGCACAGTTTAAAATGAATTTAATTGTGTAAATTGACAATGCCGTATACGTCTTAATTGACAATCTCAATTTTCTTGTGCATAAGCTCACGCTGAATTTATGTTTCATTTGGTCATCTGGACCGCTTATCCTAATCGGGTCACAGTGGGTGCTAGAGCCTATCTCAGTCGATTTCAGGCGAGAGGCAGGATACACACCAAACAAGTCGTCAGTCTGTTGTAAGACCACACGCACAACAACCATTCACACACACTCATTCCTAGGGACAATTTTATAGTGGCCAATCATCCATGTTTTTGGAGGTCAAAAGGATAACTACGCATAAATGAGGAGAACATACAAACTCCACACAGAAAGGCCAGTGTTTCAAGCCTCAACCCACTCTGGAGCTCAAACCCCAACCTTCCTGCTGAGAGGCCACTGTGCCAACCACTGCACCACCGTGAATTTATCAGTGGTTTCTAATTGTTTTCTTGCAGCTTGAAACGCTTCATTTTACTGTTCTCAGTTCACTTCAGATTCCATCCACAGGTGTCGTCTTTTCTCCGCATTTTAAAGTTTGTGTTTAGCAGTTTCTTACTGCAACAGTTTACACGCTGTGTACTTTCATGCCACAAAAACATCTGTTCGAAATGTCGCTAAAATTTGGAATTATCCCAGAAAGAGAAGAGTAGAAAAGTAGAAAGACCTTCACTAATACACTAACACATCATCTTTATCGGCACGTTCTTCTGAATTAGAACAAATAGTTTTTGAGAAATTTGATCCAAATTAGCTTATTTTAAGCTTTTTTTTTAGCTTTTAAATTGAAGATACAAAACATAAAGTCAAATTAAAGCAGACTGTTTTCACTATGTTCAAAATGAGTGGGCAGCTGTAAGTTGTGGTTAAAGTAAAAAAAGGTTCTAGAAAAACCTCTATATGGACACATCAATAAAATGCAAATAATGTCATTCTTTGTTTTAGGACATACAGTAGTTTAGATCATTTTTCACCTCCAGTTTAACATTTAACATTGTAATCACTGCAGCGCATTAGCAGTGATCATGTTGTAGATGTTCACTTCGTTGAACGTGTAGCTCACAGATTATTGGATTTCACAAACCTAGGGTTAGGTAACCCTAACCTAGCTAAGAGAGACATTCAGTCTCTCTTAGCTAGGTTATTCCTATTACTTCAAAAGTAGATACAAACTCATGAGAAAGATTTTTGATTACTTTTTACAGTAAATCCAACTTGTTTTTAATTTAATAGAAGACCAAATTCAGGAAAATTTCTGACTAATGTGTCTGTGCAAACTTGAGTTGACTTGTGGATTTGTCTTGTCTTCAAAAGATTAATTTTAAAAAATCTTGTTTTTTACTCATTTATTGTTTAGATTATTTGGGATTGTGTTTGCCCTCGACCCTGAGTACAAAACATTTTTTTTCAAAATACCAGAACAGAAGAAGGAAGTTCTTTTTTTCTTTTTTTTTTTCTACATGGCGTGCAGAAGAAATATTTTTTTTACATACCACTGGTGACAATGGGCGATTCTGAAAAAAAAAAAAAAACCTAAGCAATTTAGTCAAAATAAGCAAAAAAATTAAAAAAGAAACCATCTGAGTCCATCAGATGGTCAAGTCTTGGAGCGAGAACAAGCTGTGTGGTTTCTGTTCTGGCTGTGAAACCACAGATCATTTCTAAGCCCTCTTCAGAGTACCATGGGTGTAATGAAAGTTTGCCCTACCGGTCTACATGGGATTTGTGAATCTGGAAAAGACAGAATTTCTAGACCCAGCTGAGGCACTGAGGGGATTCAGTTCAGTGACCTCAGGATTGGGCCGCTGCTTTTTGCAGATGATGTGATCCTGTTGGCTTCATTGGGCCGTGATCTCAAACTCCCATTGGACCAATTTGCTACTATTTGTGAAGCAGCCACAATTGGAATCAGTGCCTCTAAACCTGTAACCATTTTGTTCAACTAGAAACAGCTGAAGTAGACTCCAACGCTGCCTTCTTTTGGAGTTTAGCTCTAAGATTGTTAGCTGTACATACAAAGTACTATGATGTTAAAATAATGCAAATCTTTTAAATGTAGATATATTGCAGTGCATATTATAATATTTCTTCCTCTTCTCTTGGCATTTTCCTTTGAAGGGCGCCAAAACAAGTCAATTTCTTCCATCTAACTCTATCTGCTGCATCTTCTTTGGTCACACCAACTATCTTCATGTCTTCCTTCACTGCATCCATGAACTTCCTCTTTGGTCTTCCTCTAGGCCTCTGCCCTGGTGGTTCCAAACCCAGCATCCTTCTGACAATGTACTCACTCTCTCTCCTCTGCACATGTCCAAACCATCTCAGTCTGGCCTCTCTGACTTTATCTCCAAAATCTCTAACGTGTGCTGTTCCTCTGATCCTGTCCATCCTGGTCACTCCCAGAGAGATCCTCAGCATCTTCATCTCTGCTACCTCCATCTCTGTTTCCTGTCTTTTCCTCAGTGCCACTGTCTGTAGACTGTCTGTCGGTCTCACAACAGTTTTGTACACTTTCCCTTTCATTTTAACTTCATATTATTATTGCATATTATAATATTGAAACTTTAAAATCTTCATTTATATCTCTGAAGTTAGTTTTAAAAATTTCTTAAGTTTGACTCAGCAAATGCAATCTGAGAAGTTCCTCATTACCTCCAAATAAATGTGAACTTCCCTTCTTAGTGATAAATAGAACGATGCACAGACACAACCTCACATTTGATGTATCATCATGGCCGAGGAGTTGGAGCTCTCTACTTACTGCACCATCAATGAGAATCCTGGCTTGAGCGGAGCTGCAACAAATAGTTGTGAACCGGATAAATCAGGTAAGAGCATTAGTGATTAAGAACCTCAAGAAATTACACTCACAATAATTAATAAGAGATATTTAATCAATTATTTTCACATCTTTTGTATTACCTCAAGTTTGAATCAATGTCCTGTTTTTTTTTTTTTTTCACAGAACGAAAACTTCTTAGAACAGGGATGTTAATTTTGGGAATAATTTGTATTCTACAAGCTACTCTTAACATCTCCCTGCGACTTGCCTGTAAGTTGTTTTTAAAGGAAGCTTAACTGCATTTTACCACATCCTGCCTTAGCAATTTGTGGTTTTCTAGAAACTCCATTTTGCAATTTGTTTCAATACTTTTTTTTTTTGTTGCAGTGGATTCAAAAGAGGAAACAGACCAGTTTCCATTTAACATCTCTTTCAATGGAAACTTGTGCCAGATTGAAATTTTACAACAAAATGGGACTGAAATCTGTTCCTGTTGCATCAAACTGTTGAAAAGAGTGATGAAGGAAAATCAAGCTTTGGTAAAAGAAAGAGCCCAATTGCTCCTGCAGATAGGTCAACGTCTACGAGATGGCTCAACAGATGATGGAGATTTTCAGGGCTCTGGATCAGGGGAGGAATTGTTGTTGCCATGACTACTGTTTTATTGCACAGGTATTTTGCGTATATACCATCCCTCTCAGTGGCTAACTAGACAGGATATGCAACAACACCCTAAATGACCGATGGATGGATAGATGATGTTAAGATAAAATGAAGTTAAATTAATCTGTTTTTCTTTTTTTTTTAAATTTTAAAAGATTTTTGTCAAATATAACTGAACCCCACAGAACAAGTGCTGTTCTTATTTTTGAGTAGTTATTTTCTATTCTTCTAATAATTGCAATAACAAAGACTGTAATTTTATATTTCATTTAGAGGAAGTGAAAGTGAAAAAAAAAAACCTGTGGCCAAGACATGGTAAAAAGACCACAGGCACATAAGTTAATCAGCTGACTTCAAACACTTTATTATAAAGATAATGAACTTAACAATTGTTTTTCTGATTAGAGAACCTTGATCGCTCACTATCAGTCATCTGAAAGGTTTATTTTTTTTGTTTTCTGTTGTCACGTCTAAGCTTCAAAGATGTACAAACTATAAATTGATATGGTTTTTATTGGCTCAAAAGCTTTTTAAATAACAAAAATAAAATGGAATTCTCTAAGATTTTCTTGAATCAGTTTAAGTTTCTTTAATCAGGCATGTGTAAATGTGACATCACACTTCAGACTTGTCTTTTTAGAAATACGGAGATAATCCATTTTCTATTTAATTTGGGGAATGTAAGCCAAACTGCTGTTCTTCCTATGTTCATAACTAAAGGTTCAGTGATAAATACAAACAAATGGAGTAGATTTGTTTTCATCTAAAAATTAAATGTGATATTGGAAAAAATCCCGTCTTATCGGGATTATTGTGATTTTTTATTTAGAGTAATTGCAGGGTGGGACGGTGGTGCAGTGGTCAAGCACAGTGGCTTCACAACAATAAGATTGGGGTTTGAGTCCCAGGTGGGACTGGTTTTGATCACCGGCCTTTCTGTGTGGAGTTTGCATGTTCTCCCCGTGTATGTGTGGGTTTTCTCCTGGTACACAAGTTTCCTCCCACACTCCAAAAACAGGTGTGTCAGGTCGACTGGCCTGTACTAGTACTAAATTGCCCCATACAGTAGGAGTGAGTGTGGATCAATGGTTGTGAGTGTGTGTGTGTGTGTGTGTGTGTATCTGTGTGTGTGTGTGTGTGTGTGCGTGTGTGTGTGTGTGTGGCCCCGTGACAGACTGGCGACCTGTTTGGGGTGTACCATGCTTCTTGCCTTAAGCATACCTATCCCGAATGGTACAGGGATAGACTCCGGTACCATTTGCAACCCTGTTAGGGAATAAATGGTTCAGAAAACAAAACGAAAGTAATTACAAGCCAA
Source organism: Neostethus bicornis (assembly GCA_902685375.1). Taxonomy (NCBI): domain Eukaryota; kingdom Metazoa; phylum Chordata; class Actinopteri; order Atheriniformes; family Phallostethidae; genus Neostethus; species Neostethus bicornis. The sequence goes on along the minus strand of LR738557.1, from coordinate 14,478,932 downwards.
CGTTTAGTGATATTGGTTACGCTAAAAGAATGAACAAAACAATCTATTTCTATTAAAAACTACTGGAAGTTAATTTGTTTAATAAAGTTTCAATATCCAGTTTTTTTTAGCCATGTGAATTTGAATAGATCTAATCTAATTTCTTTTTTTTAGAAAAACATACTTAATTCATCCCTCAGCAGGGAAATTGGTGTGCTGCATTACACCACAGCAGGATGCCAGGATGGCGCCAATGGTGGGAGAAACGGGGTGTTAGGTGTCTTCTCTAAGGACACTTAGACATGAGCTCAGTGGGATTTGTAATGTTGACATTATGATTGCTTTGATGCCATAAGAAAAATGGAAAAAAGAAATGATCATTCTATGTGACACAAATTGAGCAAAACAAAACAAAAAAAACCAGCAATAAAATTACAACATAAAAAAAAACTGTGCCATCTTTTTGACCTAGAACCCACTCGACAATCAGAACAGTTTAAATTTGATCAGTTCTCTTCATAGTTTATCAGAAACCCGTTCCACTAATGAGTAGAATTTTCAACCAAAAGAAAAATACTAAAATACAATATATATTTTTAATATTTACTCATAACTTTATGATGTAATAAAGACTCGTGTTTCTCACAGTTTCCACAAGCGGGTGTTGGAGGAGACATTCAGGGAAAGAAATTGTTTCACTAAGACACACCTTACTACTTTCATATTTAGTGTGTGTCATTGTTATGTGCAAAGCCATTTGGGGATGTTTGGGTTTTGTAGCCCCCTTGTGTTTTTTCCTTACCTCTGCCACCCAGGCTCTCAACTTCCCCACTTGTTGGCAGTTACAGATGATTGCTAGTTGGCTAATTAAGAAAGTCTGTGCCATGCTGAAAGGTGACCTGTCTGCAGCACTCCCAAAAGAAGCTTTTCAGTTATTAAGATTGATTGTAAATAAATAGTTTATTTCTTCAAGACCCTACTCTGTCTCATTCTTCATTTGTGTTCCACTCTCAGGGATTAATCATAACATCTGTCTACGTAGCACTTTGAGATCTCCATTGAAGATATAAAGTGCGTTACAAATAAAATTTATTATTATTAGGTATCGGCCTAGGCCATACGAGTGGTAACAGTCATGGAAACTTTTTATCATCCCAATAAACTGCCATGTTTAGAAGAGTGAAGTAGAATGAGTGAGAAGAATAAATATGGCAAGCTAATGTAATGGAATATGACTCCCAATGGATTTTAGTGGGCTTTAGCAGTTAGACGTGACAGGTTGAAGTAGTCTGATATTACGACTTTGTGGGCGAATGAGGACGTAAACTGCTTTTGGCTTTCAGGTTTTGATTTAATTAACACAATAATGTTCACCATTCAGCTTTTAAAAGGAAAGGGAAACAGGACCAACTGAATTTTGTCACTTTAATTATAAATGGTTTTGGCTTGCGTACGTCTTTAAAGAGAAACTTTTGGTGCTCCCCAATGAACAACCACCAAGTTTAAAACTTGAAATCCCTCCTGGTGAGCAAACTTGAGTTCACAACATGTCAGTATAATGATACAAACTGGATAATAGAGAGTGAAGGTAGAAGATTTAAAATGAATCGTACATTTATTTATTTATTTGCTGATGTAAGAGTGTGTTATTTTCTTCAGGAAACTTTCTCTTTTATATGTCAAAACGTCAACGTAAGATTCTAATTAGACCATTTGTGGCCTTGCCCCAGCTCCGATGTGTGTAACAGTTCAGTGTGGATGGCAGAGAATATACAACGCAATGAACAAAATGAGACGTCTCTATAGAATAAAACTACAGCAGTCAGGGTCAGAGTTCAGCTCTAGCCTTTCAGCAGCTAATTGGGCGAGCTTGTGATGTCTCCCAGAAGGTCTCATCCTCAGACCCTTCAATGTTTCTTGCTTTTAGACCTCTCCCCATGACAGCCCAGAGCCAACCACTGACCCAGATCTACACTTTGCTATCAATGTTCTTTGGAGAAATCTACACGGAACACATTTCAGTGTCATGTATTTTTATTAAAGCCTCACATCTGGAACCCCAACCAAAGACAAAGCAATCCTAACTGAACATTTCCAGCCTAAAATGATGGATTTTACAAACCAATTTGAACTTTCTTTTTATGTAATTCTTTTATAAAAGTTGCAATTTTGACTCATCAAGTCCAATCTTTCCAAAATTGCCCCAATCTCAGAAAACCCATAAGAACCACCCTATCAGAGCCCCCATTGTACAAACTCAACATGGGCTATTTGGTTTGAAAAGAAAATCACAAAAAGTGTTACAGTAAGTTTTGAAAAGCATTTTTTTTTATTCAGTCAGGTGGCAGAACAAGTTGAGAAGAAAATAAAGTTGACAATAAGAGTGGAGAACCCTGCAGCACAACTTGCAGCTTTAAGTTGTGAGATCTCAAGACCAGATTTCTTATGAAAAGATGAAGCTGAAGATCCAAAGCTAACGAGCAATAATCATGCAGCTGCCTTCATGCCTCTATCTATAGTGCATGATGACTTTCTGCTTTTCTTTGGTGAATGATTTAGTTGGTGACAGCCTCCAGTTTATACAGAAGTTTGAGTGACTAGCAGGGTTAAGTAGAAATCTCATGATGGAAGCTGAGTTAACAGGAAGTTGAAAGGTGTGACTGCATCAGGAAATTGCACATCGCCGAGTCTGAGTCAAGAGTGTCTTTTTTAGATTTGCAACTGATGACAATACATCACCGCTTCACATGCAGCTTGACTTTGAGATAGTTTCACTTACTTATCAGCAGAGAAAATATTTCTTTTGTTCATTTTCAATTTATTTTTATTCTTCCGTCCAATAAGTAAAGCGAGACGTTGATTTGCTTTACAAAATAATTAGCTAGCATTGTCATTGTGTAGTTATTTTTCCTCAGTAAAAATATTTGTCATGGTTCCCTCGCTCACCACCAGAGGGAACCCGGGGCCTTCCATCATTTGCCTGATTTTACACACCTGAAGATCTTTGTGCAGCTGTCTGTTAATAGGCAGCCTGTCTTCCCTTCATGTGTCGGGGTCATTAGATTCCATCGCAGCCATGTCTTCCTGGCTGCCTGACCATGATTAACATTTAGAACAATAATTCAATGACATTCCACTGATTCATGTGTTCTTATCGTTACGGCATTACTGGACTCCTTCATTAAACAAACCATGTTTCTTGTCCTGCAGTTGGGTCTTCCTCCTTCCACCTGCATTCCACATCATGACAATATTATTTTCTAGTACTGTATAAGAATACTTTAACTTATGTAGAAAATGCCAGTTCTACTTTCACATAAGAACATCACAGTATAACATGTGAGTGTTTACTCCGAGGAAATGTAACAAAAACCTCTAAAGATTCTTGTCTGTGATTCACATCCTTAGACTTACTTCATGATTTGAGGATTTTGTTCTCTTTTTGTGATGAGAAATACTTTGGCTATTTTTAAATTGTAAATAATTTTACAGTGTTACCACAAGGTTTCTGTTGACCCGAGGTTCAGAATTTCTGTGGAATATTGTACCATTTTCATTTCTTGTTTTATTAGGTTAATTGATTTGTTATCCTCGTGCTAATTCTTGTGCTTATCTCGGGTCAGCAAAGACAATGGGGCGGGATAGGAGTTTGTCCTTCTAAAGCCATCATGCATCGTCCCTTACATATGGGAAGTGCCCAGGCATTGAGCCACAATATATGGTTACTTTTAATCTAGAAAAGCAGGGTTGTGTCTTGATGTTTTCTTAAAAGTTCAAACTCTGGAGGAACCTTTGCTTGAAGCTTTTGTTATAACCAGTGCAGGTAGGAAAGTATCTATTCAGTTACTTTGTCTTTTTCACTCCCCAACAAATTACTGCAAATTTCCATCACTGCGGAAGCGGTTATTATATTCTGGAATCGTTTCAACATTTGCGAACATAACTCTTATATACTGTACATCTGAACACTTCACAAATATACTGTGGTGATTCTTTATACAAAGAGGAATAGATTAACAACACACAACAGAGAAAATGCTGAAGAAATGAGATTGTTGCTGGCTTCTAAAAACTAATATTTCAGATGTACTCTCATTATCTGAATAACAACTGTGATGATCACACACCTGATCATTACCAGGTCAATACTTATTCAAGTCTTCTTCTTCTCCTTTCGGCATTTCCCTTCAGGGGTCGCCACAGCAAGTCAGTTTCTTCCATCTAACCCTATCTGCTACATCCTCTTCGGTTACGCCAACTATCTTCATGTCTTCCTTCACTGTATCCATGAACCTCCTCTTTGGTCTTCCTCTAGCCCTCTTTCCTGGTGGTTCCAAATCCAGCATCCTTTTGCCGATATACTCGGTCTCTCTTCTCTGTACATGTCCAAACCATCTCAGCCTGGCCTCTCGGACTTTATCTCCAAAACCTTTAACATGTGCTGTTCCTCTGATATACTCATTTCTGATCCTGGTCACTCCCAGAGAGATCCTCAGCATCTTCATCTCTGCTACCTCCATCTCTGCTTCCTGTCTTTTCCTCAGTGGCACTGCCTCTAGACCAAACAGCATGGCGGGTCTCACCACAGTTTTGTACACTTTTCCTTTCATTCTAGCTGAAACTCTTCTGTCACACATCACACCTGATACTTTTCTCCACCCGTTCCAGCCTGCTTGAACATGCTTCTTCACTTCTTTTCCACACTCTCCATTGCTCTGGACTGTTGATCCTAAGTACTTAAAATCTTCCACCTTCTTTATCTCTTCTCCCTGTAACCTCACTTTTCCATTTGGATCCCTCTCATTCACACACATGTACTCTGTCTTACTCTGACTAATCTTCATTCCTCTTCTTTCTAGTGCAAACCTCCACCTCTCCAGCTTTTCCTCCACCTCTTCCCTCCTCTCACTACAGATCACAATGTCATCTGCAAACATCATTGTCCATGGAGATTCCTGTCTAACCTCGTCTGTCAGCCTGTCCATCACCATAGCAAACAGCAAAGGACTCAGAGCAGATCCCTGATGCAGTCCCACCTCCACACTGAACTCCTCTGTCACACCTACAGCACACCTCACCACTGTCTTACAGCCCTCATACATGTCCTGCACTGCTCTAACATACTTCTCCGTCACACCAGACTTCCTCATACAATACCATACCATACCATCAATACTTATTCAAGTACTACCACAAAAACGTTGTGGGGTGTTGTTGCACAATTTTGGTTCATTCCTACGTTTCTCATTTCAATGAAGACTCTCACATGCTTTATTTCACTGATTTGTCTTCAGATCAAATCAACTTAAACAAATGTTCTCATTTTTAATTTCTTGTCTACTTTTTATATAATGTGTCAAACTACTGTGATCCAACACCATACCATTTTTTTACTAAACTTATGCAAAATTTTGCAAAACAGTGACATATCAAATATACTTGCATGAACAGAAAAAAATGTGCCTAAACAGGGTCATAGGTTCACACAAATTTGAATAAAACCTTTACAATATGGCTTCCCAGAAAAAAAAAAACATGTTTCACGGAGTGCTGAACCGTCATTGAATCTGACATTTTATTGTAACCCCACCGTGTTTGCCAATAACCTGTCACAGAGCAGAATATTAGGTCATTATTCCAAAACTGCAAATGTTCACACTTTCCTAGCTAAGCGTCCTCTATCTTTTTAAAAGTAGCTGGCGTTCTCACTTCTCAAACGGCTTGCATGTAGTTGCATCTGTGCTCACGGAGGTCCCAGAGGGGCTTATTAGAGAGAATGGTTTGGCTTTATAAAACCTCCGCACACGCTTGCTGCCTATCCTCGCTGCAGCCATTTGAAAATGGAGAGAAAGTTCACAATTACCAGGCTCACATTACTCTAGACTTTAGATATATTCTTTCTGCAGTGAGTCTGAAACCCTGAGCAGAAGGGTCGTTTGAATGTTTGATTTCTTTTTAAAGATCTTGATAAATTAAGTAGGCAGTGTTTCTACATTTATGGGATCCATACAGACTGCGTAAGGCTAAATGAAGTGAACCTGTTTGTGTCTTGGAAGCTGGGATTCAATTTAATTGCAAAATGTGTGGATATCTATCACGGTTGACAGATATGTCAATGAAGCAATGAGTTATGGAGGGGAATTTTATAAATTGTTTGACAAACAAGTGGGACAACATGCTTTTACAAATCTGTAAGAAGAGAAATACAATCTTAAAGATGTTGGAAAGTTGTTGCCTGGGGCAAAAGTAGATTTCTTCCATAATATAATGCTACAAACTCACTAATTGGTCAAATTCTGTCTCCCTATATACTAACATGTTCTTCTTATTTAATGTAACTATAAATAAATCATTGTTGTTGAACTAAGAATGTTAAAAAAGAGAACGATCGACAATAATAAAAGTCAGAATGGTATTCATTGTTACTATTTCCCTTATTTTTTTTATCTATCTAAGTTTCAATAAACTATCATTATAATCTAATCATGGTCATTTCAACAAAAAAATCTTTTCATATTCGATTATTTTTCTTGTTAAGATAATTTTCTTTGTATGGGATATTTAGCTGTGTACATCCCAGCAAATAGGACATCAAACACTGTATGCACAAGGCACATGGACTAGAGAAGATATGCCAGAATTGGGAGGGGGTGAGGAGTTTGGTTCCTATCAGTTGCTTTTGTTCTAAATCTGTATTATTGGACAAGAAAAGCTTCTAATTGAATTTCTCACTTTAATTTACCAGAGGGAGGAGATTAAAAGAGATTCTGGAAGATGTTGCAGGATTATGCTGAGGGACCATGTAACAAGTCGGTTTTTATAGGATAATGGAACATGTACATCAAGGTTTTAGAAAAGAGATGTGGACAAGATGCTGGGGTGGAATTAGTCTGAGTTATTTCAAACTAATATTCCTACTTAATACCAGGATAAAAAAAAGGTGTCCAGGCAGGTGAACAGTTTGTTTCATTCATCCACTTAGCTCTGTATGCCACTAGGTAGAAGGAAAAAATGTATCTCCTTCTATCTATTTAGAATAGATACGTTTTTGGTATACCTGTCTGAGGTATACCTTTTTGCATACCTCAGACAAACCAAAGTTAATTCAGTAATGACGGAACGTCAATTTACAAATCCAGTCAAAGGTTCAAAAAGCATTATTGATACATTTTATTACCATTGAAGAAAACTTTATAATTTACTTTGACACATAGATAAAACACAAAATGAAAACAGAAAAACTTTGAATTTTCTTTTGAAGTGGAATGAAATGATTCATAACTTTCTTTATTTCTAAATCTGGAGAGATGGAATTATATTATCAAAAAAAGGTTCAGGGTAGGTTGAATCCAGCTCAAGAGCAAATATAGTAGAAGCAGTCAGTTTAACATGATTAACTAACTTTGGACTGAAAAGACAAACTTGAGAACTTAAGCATGGAAAAGAAAAATAATCGGAGTTCTTATCCAGGGTAACTGGCACATCCTACTGTCTGTCGAACAGTATTTTAAAATACATTATCTGTATCAAAATCAGTCAGTCACCTACTTAACCATCAAACCCTTGCAGCGTAGGAGCCCATCCTGGCTAATTTGAGGCGAAGGGCAGGGTACACCCCGAATAGGTCGCCAGTCTGTCGCGGGGCACCAACATCAATTAAAAGAAATTTTTCTATTTGGTGATGCATGATGTTATGAAACATTTACTGTTTTTAAGATTCATGAATGAAGTGAAAGCAGTAAAAACCTTCAACATTTCTTAACAAATGTGAACATTTTTAATTAGAATTTTGCGATCAAAACAATCAAATGTTCACTTCTGTGTTTAAAATAACAAAACTATCTCCTACACATAATTATGTGACTCAAGGATAGACTTTGATCCTTGGCAGTGCAGCAGTGGTTGAATTTTTTGTGGATTTCATACAGAAACCTGCATGACTTTCTTTTGGTATTATGAGACGTGGTGATGTTAGATTAGATCAACTCTGACCAGATCAACACCTCAGACTCTCCCTGTCACAGCTGGGTGCAGCTGCAGTGAGCTGTAAATGTGCTGGTGTTTATGGTACAGTGAATATGAGCAGCAGTGAAGAAAAACTTTCTCAGTGAGGCGCTCCTTGATGATGGCTCATACGTCTCTTGCCTTTTGCTCTCTGTGTTCTCTTTGGTCAGCAAAAGTCAAAAGGAAACCAGTCTTTTTTATAACTAGTTCAATCCCTTAAATTTACAGTGGTCCTTTTTTTTCTTGCATTGCATCTTCGTTTCAAAAAGATCTGTGCCTTGATGTCCAGTTTCTGGCAATTAAATGAGCACCCATTTTGTGGAAAATACATATAAAAATACATTTACTTCTATTTAAATGATTTTATTTTACACTTTAGCGTGGTAACAAGATGAAAAATAATGTTTGCTTCACAAGTCAGTTGTTCCACCGCCTTGTCCTTATGTGTGTAAGTCTGATATCTGCTACCCGTGGTGATAAGGGTGGATTTCACTTCTCATACTGCGCCCAGATATATAGACTTATTGATTTTGAGTAGCTTATGGTCAACCAAGCAAACACAGGCTCCAAGCGAATCATACAAGTTTCAGCTAACACTTCCACTGTCACCAGCAGGAGCATCCACATCATCCTACACACTCTCTAGCTGAGTGCCCCTCAACTAAAAAAACTGATGGACCATCCCTGCTCCTCACACTCAGACCAGATATGGAATTTATCTGTCTAAAAACATGCAGCGAGGCTAAAGACGGAAGCACCTCCTATCTGGTCGCGGCACACAAACCACTGCTCAGTATGCTGTGCCTGAGCTCATTTCACCCTCCAGCAGACAGCGGAGGCTATATGGCCCCTTTGGTGAAAGACCGGTCCTCCACCTGTGCCCCCACCTTGCCAAGAGGGGAAATCTGACTGATGGGGCCAACAGGGTCTGGAGTTATGATGCACCTGGCTTGTGAGAGTGCGCACACAATTACAGTATGTGTCTGTCATTATCATTGTGTGTTCGTGTGTTAAAGTGGGATTTGTCCGTCACTTTGGGTCATAAAATACAACGTCCGACAAATAATCCTAATATCAGCTCTCACAGAGGATGTGTTACAGTGAAATATTATAATTTAGCAGGAAAACGGATTACTCCTGCTCCAGAATTAAACAATTCATTACCACCATTCTTTTTATAACTGTAGACTAATTACATTAGCGATGATGGTCCTGTCATAAGTATGTCGGGCTGCTTGCATAGGGCAAAAAAATGAACACTTGCCAACATCCGAGCAATTTTTAAACTGATTTTCCTAACTTGTACGACCAAATGTACGAGTTATCCTATGGCTTGAGGATGAAAAATCTGGTGAACCAATAATAGATATTAGTTATGTGAACAAATTAACAACAGACAAGATCATTTTGGGGCCCTTTTATCAAATGCTATTTTAGCTTTTCTCTTTTTTTTTTTTTTTTGCACCATGCTTTCACTAAGCCATGTTCTTCTTTTAACAAGGATTGGAAATAATCTGTTACAGCATTCATCATTTCCAATAATCTGTTTGTCCACTGGTAATGCAAATAGATTTTTTTTGTAGGTATTTTTTGGAGCAGCGGGTCTGCTAAAGCATGCTTTTGATGGTTTATAAAGAAGAAAAAAGACCTAAATCAAACATTCAAAAACAATACAAATACAGAATTAGTCAGTTTAAAGTTTGAACAACAACGTCACCTTCTTAACTGTTCATTTCTTACGGAAGGGTGTCAAATTCCTGTCCTTGATGGCTGGTCTCATGAAGATTTTCCATGTGTTCCTGGTTCAATAAAGCTGATGCACATACAGTGAAATCACCAGCCAATAAAATCAGGCACATTGACTCAATTAATTGGATCAGGTGTATAGCTGCAAGAACACATGGAAAACCTTCAGGACACCAGCCCTTGAAGACCGGACTTTGACACCTGTGCCCTATGAGGTTGCGGGGGGTGTCGGAGCCTATCCAGGCACATTCGAGGGGCAAGGTAGACCCCAAACAGGTTGCCAGTCTGACATGAGGCCACACACATACAACCATACACACTCATCCCTGGGGGCAATCATGTAGTGGCCAATCAACATACTGTAACGTGCATGTTTTTGGACGGTGGGAGGAAACTGGAGTACCCGGAAGGAAACCCACACATACACAGGAGAACAAACTACGGAAAGGCCAGTGTTCCAAGCCTTGCCCCCACTTGGGAGTCAAACCCACAACCTTCTTGCTGTGAGATCACTGCGCTACCCACTGCGCCACCGTGCCGCCAACATCTGATGGGCTTAAAAAATTTCGGGTGAATGTAGATTTATAGAAGAGAAAAAAAATGCATATCTACACAAAATTTAAAAAACATGCATTTCGAAACAAAATTTAAAAAACGTGCCTTTCTAAACAAAATTTAATGGAAAAGAAGATCTGACACCTAATGTTTGGTCCACGATTGTACATCCAGTAAAGTTGCAATTTGCTGTAAACCAGAGCAAGAACATCTAAAACTGAATGAGAAGCTAATTTAATTGCAAGGACATTGTATTTTGATAGACTGTTTAGTCCCAAGCAAAATGACAAGGTGTTGCGTAACAGCTGGAAAGAACATCCGTGGGTATGTGGGAAAAAACATTGCACCATACCAGTAAACTGACTGATCAAACTTGGTCAATAAAAGAACCCTTCTAAATTAATGGAATATACTTCAGCCACTTCTCTTGTTGATAAAATTAGGATATGCTGCATGTTTTTGGTTAATTCTCATTAAATGAGAGTTGCTAATTGATTGTCCATATTTTGGACTGAACAAAACTAAAATAGGGAATGAATGTGAACTTTAGCCAGAGTCCTAAAAATGTTCAATATGTGTACATGAGTAACAAAAGCAGTTTCTTTTAAAGGCATAAACAACATTTAATTATAAGTCTGTATATTTGTAAGGTCAACGGTATTTCCATTCGTATGTTGTTGCAAGGTAGTCAAACTTTTTTCAAATGAATGAATGCTGATCTCGTTAAATTCTTTGCAGGCTTCGACAAGACAAATGGCATTAGGTTGCAAGAAGATAATTCAAAGAAGCAAAGAAATGTTTCACATTGACTGAGTCATTAGAGCTGCATTTGTTTTTTAATGAACAATATTGCTATAAGAGTTGTTGCACTTCATGTTGTATCCTTCATTTCTAGTTATGATCTCAAAAGACGTTATGCCAGATTTGAGCATAAATGAGAATTCCTAAATAATAAACTTAAGGGTAAACCAAACTAGATTTGTTCTCAAAAACAACTGACGTTACCCACCAACACAAACTAGTCAACCAAAGATGTGATTGTTTTCACAAAACAGTTGTATAAACTATTAAATGTATTGAAACAAAAGTTTTTAAATAGTTTTTAGGTGTTAAATGGGCACGTTTTTTTTTATTCCTATAACCTGTTAATTTGATTACATTTGGTGCAAATGTGGTGTTAGTGAAATATAAAGAACAACAGCTGGACTAGTCCTCTGAAAACAGTTCTAATTAGTCACAGATGAGCCATTTCCCATGACAAACAAAGCCAAACAAATCAGGACTTAAATGATTCAAATCTCACATTCTTACTCTAATTCGAAAATGAAGTTGATTGCTTTGATTTTTGGAGATTTTTTTTTTTTTAACCAGAATCATTCTTGTGAACAGGGTGATAAATGACACGTTTAGCGATGAATAAAGAATGTGTGATTTTTGGAAAATTATGTAAATCATTTTCATTTTTTACTCACTTCCGATGCATGGGAAATAGTTTTTGCTTTGTAAAGTTTTATGTGGTTTACAAAAAAAAAAAGTCAAAATCAGAGATGTAAAATTTAAAAGGCTATTTCTAGCTTTGATCTCGAAATAAAACGGCTGCATTTTCTGTCAGACCTTCACTCAGGTTGTGAAAAACACACAACAAAAAGGCACATGAGGGAGTGGTCAGTGGGGAAACTGCAAAAAAATTGAGTGAGTGTGCTTAAAACTACAATCAACCCTGAATTGAAAAAGAGAAACCTTTGATTCCATTGGATTGCAGTACTTTCATTGAAATACTGTGTATCAAGTAGTGTGGGTAAGCATTAAGAGTGCGTGAAAAAAAAAAAACGTTACAGATCCAAGAACTTCCACATGCTTTAATACAAATGAGGAAAAAAACAATTTCTTCTTCATTAAATGTGCATTTTGTGATTTAAAACACTATTTTAAGATATCTAGAAGAAGCAAACATGCAAATTGTTGTATAGACTTGCTTAAATTGTGTGTATTCAGCTCATTGAACATTAAATTCTGTGTGAACCATGTAGATAAAAGTAACATAAATAATATATTTCTTCTATAATATAATGTGCATGTTAAATAGTCTTTAAATCCACACACCAACTATGCTGTTCCAGCTGATCTTCATGCTAACATGAGAGGAGTCGTATGTACAAGGAAGATCTGTGCACGGCATTTGTTCATACATGAGTAAAAACAGGCAGTGACTGCTGCTTTTCTTTTAGTTTGCAACCCAAGGCAAATCGACACCAAAAAGCTTTAGTGCCAGTGAATACTAATGTCTTTTCATTGGAATCATGCGTTGCCTAAAAATGTTAACGCCTTCAAAAAATATGGATTGCAGCAACATGTGCTGGAGTGGTGATTGTAGAGGTTTGTGGATTGAGTAGAAATTTCACAGAGCTGGAGGTGGCAGAGGTTAATTAAGCTGCAGAAAATAACATCCACTTTGACACACTTTTGTTTTCATGTTTCTCACAACAGGCAAAAAAAAAAAAAAAATCACGAGTTTCTCATCCATTAGAGAAAGTTATGTGTCTTACCAAAAAGTTTTCACAACTTTTTGCCAAGTGACAGGTCATGGGATAACAAGATGCATTGCCTGCAGCAGCACAAATTGGAGGTGACTGCATGTTGGAGTACATTCTCTTTTTTGTCTTAAACAAATTAGTTTTGGAATGTTTTCGTATTTACGTCATCAGAGAAATGATTGATGAATTTTTTTTTAACCATGTCGTATTCAGGATAATGAAATGCAGGGTGGTGCCAAGTTTTACTAAACAGATTGGTTTTACCATGAACAATTTTAAAAGTAGTTTATAAGTTACTTACATTTCTAGATGTTTTTATGTGGATGGTTCGGTTTGTTTCCCCCAGAAACGGCTGGTGTGACAGGTTATGGAAACTGGAGAAAATGGGTGGAGAAGGGAAAATAGATAAAGATGGAAAGTGCTGTATGTTTCAATGACTGGTAATAATAACAATGTTGAGCTTCACAATATTGTTGAATCAAATAGAAAAGAAAATGTTATAGCAAAAATGAAAATTGAGGTATAGTAAAACAACCTTCTTTATAAACCATATAGAAGACAATGTGATGAATCCATATCAGCACTGTGAATAGGGAGGAGGGAAGCAGTGTGACACTGTGTACATGTGTGGGTACAAGTACATGTGTTCATCACTGAGACCAAATCTTTCCCAGCATTAAGTTAAGGTTCATCTAATAAAACTATTTAGTTTGCACATAAAAAGTAGAAATTAGTGTAGATTAAAAACAAACGGTTCACATGTCCTTAGTACTAGGGTGCACGTAAATGGTGCGCAAGTGTGTTCAATGTGTTGCATGTGTTGTCCACATGCATGCTACGTTGCACATCAAACGTGGCGAAGAGTTTTTGCGCACCCAACATGACAAAGCCACAAAGCTCATTGGCACAAAAAATATGGTGTTTAAAACACACCAATTGCCGGTATATTTGGAAGTCCTAAAGTTGGTTTTGTAGTTTTAGGTCAAAGACTTTTGTCAGTCTAACTCAAAATTTTTGGAATTTGGTTACAGATTAATTTGACTTCTGGCACAATGGTTAGCATAGAGACCTTGAGGCAAGAAGGTTGGGGTATGAGACCCAGGTGGGATGAGGCTTGAAATACTGGTCTTTCTGTGTGAAGTTTGTACGTACTCCCCATGTATGCGTGGGTTTTCTCCGAGTATTCTGTTTTTTTTCCATGCTCCAAAATTATGCATATCAGGTTAATTGGCCACTATAAACAATTGCCCCTAGGAGTAAATGTGTGTGTGGATGGTTGTGTGCGTATGGCCCTGCAGCCGACTGGTGACCTGTTCGGGGTATACTGTGCCTCTTTTCTGAAATCAGCCGGGATAGGCTCTAGCCACCCTCATGCGACTCCTTTAGGGATAGGCAGTTCAGAAGACGAAACAAAATTTTACTTCTTGTAAGGTCCACCTCTGTTCCACCAAGCTGCTGTCCCACCTACTAAGTGTTCTCGCTCCACCCCACCAAACTCGGCACCGCCTAGAAGCTGTTCAGAAGCTGTTTGGAGCTCTCTCTTGGACTACTTGGAGTGCTACAGGACACGCAAATTTCCACAGTCTGTAATCCGTCCTTGAGCTGTTAGAGAAGCAACTCCAACACATGACTGCTCTTTTCCCAAAAGAGAAAAGAGGAGGTGGCTCAGTGGTAGAGCATTCGCCCTTGGACTGTAAGTTTGCAGGTTTGATTCCCACTGAGTTCCCGGCTAGGGTCCTTGGAGAAGACACCTAACCCCCCGTTTCTCCCACCATTGGTGGCAGCCTGCTGCGGTGAGATGCAGCAAACAAATTTCTGTGGTGAGGGATAAATAAAGTGTACTCATTTTTAAAAACCTTTGTTTATTTTGAGCCTTTAATGGCTTAATTTTTCTTTCTAATACTTTAATTATGATGATTTTGCCTATTGCTTCATAAAGTGTTGTTTTAAGGTCTCAAAACAGAACCTTAATTGGTGTGGGTAAACACTTGCACCTTCTTGCCACATCCCTGTGGGTTCATGTGCAATTTAATTGGAAGTCAATTCATTGCAGGGAACACTTCTCATCTCTTACTCTGCAAGATGCAAGGATAATTTGCTTGTTAGGTTGATAAAAAATACTATTAGTATTGTTATTTTAGAAAGATGCACAACGTGGCCAACTGTTTTTGTATATTAAAATAGTTGGATTATATTCTAAGGGTTTAGAGCTTGAAATGCAAAACTTTTTATCTCATTGACGATTCAGTTTCTTGTTTTGAAGATGCTTTGCCTTGTTGGCTATTTGGGTACTAAACTTTTGGTTATTATCTGAACAACTTTTAATTGTCCTTAAGTTTCTTTTTTCAGCAGAGATGTTCGCCTCAAATAGAAAACACAAGTTTACTTAAAATACTTTAAAGTACGAGGCGTTGGCTCAGTGGTAGAATGTCCGCCCTTGAACAAGGAGAAGACAGTTTGATTCCCACTGGGTTCATGCTTAAGTGTCCTTAGGGAAGACACCTAAACCCCCATTTCTCCCACCTTTGCTGCCGTCGTGGCTGCCTGCTGTGATGCACTGCAGCACAGAAATTTTACCGTTTGAGGGATGAGTACAGTACATTAATAAACCCACAGAAGAGATTTTTTTTTCAGCATTGTATTGTAGTTTTCTAATAGAAAGTTGTAAGGAAAGGGTTAGCACTTTAACAAAAACATTAGTAAGTGTGGTTTTGAAATTATTTTAGCAAAAAACAGTCTCTACAATCTCATGTCAGATTATTTGTGATGCTAGAAAGTGTCTTTATCGGTTCATCAGACATGGTACCACTGAAAAATCCTTGAGCACTTCTTAGGCAACAGCTACAAAACAGTACCAACAGTGAGATGAAACATTTCTCCCTACCGTGTTGTTTAAAGTTGCAAACCCTGCCAGCTACTTGAAACGGAGGCTTTGCAGCAGCAACATGACCACTAGTATTAATGCACCACCGTCGCTCTCCCTGCATCTAAATGTTTCATTATAGCCAAAGCGCAGACACAATTTCGCGGCCTATATGGGGCCACTCACCAGCAAACGCACTCTCTTAAGGGAAAAGTAAAGCGTGACAAATTGAAATAAATGAGAGGGGAGAGAGGAGAAGGGATGGAGGAGGAGGATGACAACCACAAGGCGTTTTTTTCCATACACTCTCGTAGAGAAGATAAGTTCTACATTTTTGTGATATCTTTGGGATTCTCATTTTTCTTCTTTTCTTTTAAACAGTCACATTAGCATTAACAAGCTTCATAGTTGGTCTGCAAATATTCAATCTACTTATTTTGACAAAATTGGTTCTTTCCAATTAAAAAATCTTTCAACCACTGTCAATAGATGATTTTTTAAATTGCGTCTCAAATCTCCACCAAGTTTGGTATGACTAATGGCATAGAGTTTAGAAAAGTAATTTCATGGATTATTTTATTTGTTGGATGTAACATGTTTCGCTTTTTTGTCATAAAATGAAAATATTCACTTTAGAAAACCCTAACTATTATATATTTCTCAACACCTGCTCTTGTTGTGGCTTGTGTTAAAGAATAAGTTGTATCTAAGATCGCTCCTATCTCAGTTTTATATTGTCTTATCTGTGAGAAGATGTGTCCCTTCGAGCATCAAATTCAATTCAGAAAAAAAACATTATTTAGCGACGTCAAGATTAGGAAAATGGAAATTTGTTGTGTCCTCAGGTCAGTTTTAAGAGATGGTATATGTTAGCCCTTTAAGCATCAGCTTGTTAGATTATTACTTTCCACACACAGATCTTATCTCAGATTATTTGAGATGGGGAAGCGTGTTAGACTTGACCCTGAATCAATTAAACCAAGACTTAGATGGGATATACTTACATTCATTCAGTACATACTATTGAGTCATTTGTTTAGCAAAATAAATACAAACACTCCCACATTACTCCTAACACCAGTTTTAAATACACACATGAAGCTTCTGAGAGTTTTTTTTTCTAATTAAAGGCATTTAATCTATGAGTCAAGAAGATTGTGGGTATGAAACACATCAGCTCATATGTATGTTTGTCTAGGACGTGTGTCATGATGTGTGACACACATCAGCACACAACACACACACAGAGGCATGCTTTCTCTCTATACAATCCCACCAGCTCTAACCCCTCTGGCCTAAAACCCCGGAGCCCTCATATCAATGAAGCCATACAGATATTTCATCGCAGCAGGTGCGTTTCCATGGCAACAAAGACCTTTCATCTTCTTACTCCTCATTGGTGATGCATATTCTGTTTGGTATTACACACCAACCCCCTATCCTCAACCACCTAACACTCCGATCGCAAATCCCCCGCCCAACAAAACCCCCGCCATCATTTAGTTCATCTCCTCTCTTCTCTGATTGGTTTGATTCTTTCATGCCCTCCTTCAAAGTATTGACCTTCATACTCGACTGACTGCAGCATGACAATGAGCAGAGAATCACCTGTTCTGCTGTCAGTCCATGAGGAAGATGGAGCAACACGGGAAAGAAGCAGAAGGGCACGCACACCTGTTGCATGTCCGAGCAACAAATCATTGGTGGCGCTCGAAGAAGTTGCAGGTGAAAACGACACAATGTTTGATCTACAAAAGAAAAAACCCAAAGAGTGACTCTTTAATGCTTATTTTTTATCTTTGTTTTTAATCCATTTTAGCTCTTTCTATAATGCATGTTTTTGTCTTTCTGTTGCATATTCTGTTGCAGTGTTTAAACAATAATCTAAAAGCTAATATTCAAACAATAATCTTTGACACATTGGTTGCTCGTCCTGGGGGAGGGATCTCTCTTTCATGTGGATCCCCATGAGGTTTCTTATTTTTCCCCCACTGATGGGTTTTTTAGGAGTTTTTTCTCTCCGTGAAGGAGAGTCTTAGGGCATAAATGTGCTAGTCTTGTTTAGTTAGCATTTGTTAGTTATTTTTCTTGCCGTGTATTTGTATTAATACATTCCTCTTTTTCTTGTGAAGACCATTGAGACGGAAATTCTGTGATTTTGGACTATACAAATACAATTGAATTGAATGTCTCCATTGCAGGACTAATAAAGGTTTTCTTTATTGATAGTATTAGTGTTGACATCGTCTTCCAAACTGAATGCCTAATTTTGGAATTTTGCTGAAAACACAAAAACGTAACATTTATGTCATCAACTATAATTAATAATTTATGTTTGCCAGAATTTATGCTGGCATAATTCTTAATCTAGAGGCAGATAGATATAACTACTTTTCCCTTCTCTCTTTCCACCTTTAAAATCCCATCGTCTGCTGTGCTGAAGACCAGCTTGGTCAAAAGAAGTGCAGAAAAAAAAAATTGGAAAGGTCCTCCCTAGTTTGGCTGAATGGTGAAGAATTCACTCACGAGACCAGGCAGCTGGTAACATAGACAGGTGTCTAGCAATAACTTTTACTGACCCACCACTCCCTAACTTGGCATTCACATGGACTCCCCTCTTGTCCTTTTTCATCTTGCAAAAGTTAAACTAATGTTGATCCTTGGTGTGATTTGTTGAAAATTTTAGACAGTGATTTTTAAACAAAAAATGGACTGTATTGTTTGGTCTTCTAAACCGCTTAATGGTTTAGAATGGGTTTGAGGAGGATGCCGTAGCTTATCCCGTCTGATTTTAGGCAAGAGGAAGGAAACACCCCGAACAGCTCGCCAGTCTGTGTGGGGCCACACACACATACATTTCAAGGGGCAATTTTGTAGCAGCCAATTAACTAAACATGCATGCTTTTGGAGGGTGGGAGGCAACCGGAGTACCTGGAGAAAACCCACACATACACGGGGAGAACATGCAAACTCCAAACAGAAAGGCCAGTGTTTCAAGTCGTGTTTCAACTCCTGTAGTCGAACCCCGACCTTCTTGCTGTGAGGCCACTGTGCAGCCCACATAGTGTGATTCTAGGACAAAAACTTTCTGTAATAATTTTGGGTCATGAATGCAACATCACCAAGAACAACACGTGGCTCTAAAAAAGGGTGGAAGAGGAGGAGGGGTGGGGGGATAATTTCACTTATGATGCAAATTTTTCTCCACAAACTAGAAAACTACAATATGTAAAACACCAGGTGGTCCCAAATTAATTTGAAACCCACCAGGGCTTTGTCAGAAAATATGTTTAAGTTTAGTGAGACTGTGGCTAATTAAACAACAGCCTGTGTGATAAAGAGGCTTTAGAGATTGCCAAAAGGCTTGAGGCAATGTTACAGAAAGCCGTAGTTACTCTACCTCAAAAAGAGAGTATATTTATTCCACCAAGAATAAACACAGTAATTAAGTTTATATATCGCATTAGATTAGGACCAAAAACTAGCACATTAATATGTTTAAATCTTATCAAGAGTTTAAATAACTGTTTTAAATGGAAGCAAGGCCCCTCACCTTATCACTTGATGATATCCAAAATGCACATGTCTGTTGTCTTTACGGATGTCCATCCCTCAGAAATGATGACTTAATTGTTTTGTATATTCATTTTCCTTTTTTTTTAGGTTTCTAGAGACTTTTCTGGTCTAAACTTACCACGTTTAGACAGAGTTCAATTACAGAGACAAGATTAATCTGAATGCTCACCTTTTCTTTGTTGTAGAAGATGAGTCAACACAGGCATGGACAAACTATGGCCCGCGGGCCACATGCGGCCCGATAAACATTTTAATCCAGCCCGCCGAACTTGAAAAATTAAATAAATAAACCTTGTTAGTTTAATTTTTCCTGAAATTCTGATGTTTCGTCACTAGATGGCGCCAAAGAAACAACAACCGACACTGCTTCTTTAAAATGTGTGTGTCTCTTTAAAGTGCACGTTGTCAAAATAAACAGTGTGCACATATGTGGAAAGCCATCGGGGCCAATACACGCACGTAAAAAAGCATGTTAGACGTTAGAAAAAGCAAAATGTTACGCCGCTAAATGTACATTTTTAAGCGCTATCGCACTATATTTCAGACCTTGAGCCGCTAGGTCTGAAATTTAACGACCTCGATGTAACATTTAATGCGCTTGTTTAAAATCTAGCTCGCCATTCTATCGGTCTGTCTAGCGGTTACCAGAGGTGTCAAAAGTACCAACATTTTCTACTCAAGTAGAAGTACAAATACCGAGTTAAAAAACTACTTTAGTAAAAGTAGAAGTATCAACTCAAGTTTTCTACTTAAGTAAAAGTAAAAAGTAACCTATTTTAAAACTACTTAAAGTAAAAAAGTAAAAGTACACTCAACAAAAATATAAACGCAACACTTTTGTTTTTGCTCCCATTTTTCATGAGATGGACTTAAAGATCTAAAATTCATTCCAGATACACAATATTACCATTTCTCTCAAACAGTGTTCACAAATCTGTCTAAATGTGTGATAGTGAGCACTTCTGCTTTGCTGAGATAATCCATCCCACCTCACAAGTGTGCCACATCAAGATGCTGATCTGACATCATGATTAGTGCACAGGTGTCCCTTATACTGCCCACAATAAAAGGCCACCCTGAAATGTGCAGTTTTGTCTCACAGCAAAATGCCACAGATGCCACAAACATTGAGGGAGCGTGCAATTGGCACGCTGACAGCAGGAATGTCAACCAGATCTGTTGCTCGTGCATTGAATGTTCATTTCTCCACCATAAGCCGTCTCCAAAGGCGTTTCAGAGAATATGGCAGTACATCCAACCGGCCTCGCAACCGCAGACCACGAGTAACCACACCAGCCCAGGACCTCCACATCCAGCAGGTTCACCTCCGAGATCGTCTGAAACCAGCCACTCAGACAGCTGCTGAAACAATTGGTTTGCATAACCAATTTCTGCACAAACTGTCAGAAACCGTCTCAGGGAAGCTCAACTGCATGCTCGTCATCCTCATCGGGGTCTTAACCTGACTCCAGATCGTTGCCGTAACAGACTTGAGTGAGAAAAATGCTCACATTCGATGGTGTCTAGAACGTTGGAGAGGTGTTCTCTTCATGGATGAATCTCGGTTTACATTGTTCAGGGCAGATGGCAGACAACGTGTGTGGCGTCGTGTGGGTGAGCGCTTTGCTGATGTCAATGTTGTGGATCGAGTGGCCCATGGTGGTGGTGGGGTTATGGTATGGGCAGGCATCTGTTATGGACGAAGAACACAGGTGCATTTTATTGATGGCATTTTGAATGCACAGAGATACCGTGATGAGATCCTGAAGCCCATTGTTGTGCCATACATCCATGAACATCACCTCATGTTTCAGCAAGATAATGCACGGCCCCATGTTGCAAGGATCTGTACACAATTCTTGGAAGCTGAAAATGTCCCAGTTTTTGCATGGCCAGCAGACTCACCGTACATGTCACCCATTGAACATGTTTGGGATGTGCTTGACCGGCGTATATGACAGCGTGCACCAGTTCCCACTAATATCCAGCAACTTCGCTCAGCCATTGAAGAGGAGTGGACCAACATTCCACAGGCCACAATAGACAATCTGATAAACTCTATGCGAAGATGTGTTGCACTGCATGAGGCAAATGGTGGTCACACCAGATACTGACTGGTTCTGAGTCCCCAGACCGCCAATAAAGCAAAAACAAAATGCACATTTCAGGGCGGCCTTTTATTGTGGGCAGTATAAGTCACACCTGTGCACTAATCATGATGTCAGATCAGCATCTTGATGTGGCACATCTGTGAGGTGGGATGGATTATTTCAGCAAAGCAGAAGTGCTCACTATCACACATTTAGACAGATTTGTGAACAATGTTTGAGAGAAATGATAATATTGTGTATCTGGAATGAATTTTAGATCTTCAAGTCCATCTCATGAAAAATGGAAGCAAAAACAAAAGTGTTGCGTTTATATTTTTGTTGAGTGTAATTTTCAGAAAAAAAAGGAATTTTGTTAACAAAAGCATATGAACATATTTTTTAACTATTATCACATGCTTTAAGGAGCAGAAAATATGATAATATATGAAAGTGTTTTGTTGTTAAACTTTATGAATCAGAAACATTTATTTCTTAATAATCTTTATTGGAAATTGATTAATGAACACAATCAAATGTATTATCATTAGCAGGGCATTATGTAACGTCCCTTCAGCTACCAAGCTTCACTCTGCATCACCTAATTTAACCAACTTCAAGACACAAACACACTCAATGTTAAAAAAAAAAAAAATAAATGAAAAAAAAAGACCAAAAGGCTTTTTCAAGCCTTGAAGGCAGCTAGTTTTCAAAGTTCTTTGAGGCAATACTGAATAGTCTTTAACACGTTGATAAGGTTGGGAGTGCCACATACAGCCTGCGTGACAGCTGGAACCAGCGTTGCCAGGTGGGAGGTGCTGGATTATCGTACTAATGACGTAAAATTATCGTATTTTACAAAAAATATCGTACACCCAGTAAAACCACGCCCATTGACAAAATAACACCCTTTACATGCACTCGCAAGGCAGTGGGAGTGAAGGAAACACACAGGAGGCAAAATCCTTGGATTCTTTTTCTAAAATTTTAAGAACTGTTAAAATGAAAAAATAACCAGGGAAATAAGATTTTAAGAAACCCAGAAAGAAACCAGTAGGGGCGGGACTTAGGAGACAGTATATATAAATTTACATATATACATATCTACATATATATGTGTACATATAAGTTTTTTTTTTTATGTTAACCCAAACATCTACATGATACAAAAATCTAAGCGATGTGTAGTTTTAATCTCCTCAGTCAGTCTTTATAAACTAATCAATAACATTTTGGATGCTTTTAAGCACAAATACTCCATCCACTACTATTTATGAATTAATCAGTTCAGTTAGCTTTGTTTCTAAAGATAAAATAGTGCGTCACAGATCAAAGTTATTTTCATAAAAATACCATCTGCAACATTTTCAGCAAAGACGTTTACAATAACCGCAGAATGAAAATAATAATAAATAATAAAACATTTCTTTGCTGTTGTTTTTTTTTAAAAAAACTTATAATTCAATCAAAGTTCAGTGTTGCATCAGAAACACTTTGATTTCCGAGCCCGCATCAAGTCTCAAACACGGAAATTAACGTTCCTGGCTGCTCTTTAAAAGTTTGTGGGCGGGGCTACTCGCCCCAAAGTAATGATTGACTGGAACTTTCAGCCAATCATTCATCTGTTCCTTTGTTTGATGCATTCAGGGTTCATTAAAAAAAAAAAAAAATCCGACAAACAGTTGCGGCTTTTTAACGGTGACAAAATGGCGAAAGTAGCGACTACTTTTAATAAAATTAACGAAGTAAAAGTACAGATAATTGCATAAAAAAGTAGTGAGTAAAAGTAAAAAGTAGACAAAAAAATAATTACTTCGTTAAGGTAAAGATACCGAGTTTTTCTACTTGAGTAAGGTAACGAAGTAGTCTTACTTCCCTACTTGACACCTCTGGCGGTTACCAAAGCATGCAATCCATCTGCTACTGTTCCGTCCCCTTTGTCAAATGTTAGAATTCAATATGGCCCACGAACAAAAAAGTTTGCCCATTCCTGAGTCAACATGTCACAATGTTGTTTGATTGTTTGAACATCAAATTTCTCACATCTGTCTTCCTGAGCGAATAAAAACACTACGGTCATCTCCGTCCACTATCTCTTCAATTTAGCTAAATCCAGTCCCAAAAGAAATTGGTAGCTTCACTTCTTCTATCCATTCCTCCTCTGACTGATCTGTCCACAGATGTGTCCTGGCAATATCACAAAGGCAAAAATTGGATTTGTTGGCACATTGGCCGTGGCATTTTGAGACAACAGCATACACGAAAACAACAGACAGGAAAAAGGTCTTTGTTTCATCTGCCTCTGTTCTGACTAATCTGATCATAGTGCAAAACAGAAATGGAGGCTGTTGGTTTGTCTCACACAAGTTAAAATGAGTCACCGTGAGGTGGCCAAAAAGTTATGAAATTCTAATAATTTCTTTCAGTTATCGCTGTGTTGTGGGTGTTACAGCACCTACACTACACTTGGCATCGGCCGATCCCAGGTGCTAGTACTTGTACACCTGTTTTAGCCTTATCTCCTTTGAACTTCTACCATAACCACTTCCACCTGGATGAGGCCTATCTGCTGCTCCCCACAAAACTAAACCCTAATATTGTAGATTTAGATAAGCTAAACTTTTATTTCGATTTCTAGGCACATATCAGCCATCATTCCTGCATAAATTTTCTCACTGAGAAAGAGGCTCTAAAGACACGGACGTCCTTGTTCCATTTACTAAATGTTGATTGCCTCAAGTCTGATGTATGTGTATTTCCGTTTGGTTAACTGTGTGTCAAACCTTGTCTTTAAACTGCATTATGAGAATAAAATGGAATTTGAAAATAATGAAGGCAAATTGAAAAAATGAGTTATTTGTAGCTGTTTTTTACGTATCCAAAATTTGTTTAAGCATATAGTTTTATCTCAAAATTCATATTCATTCACTCCACAAAAGACCTTCCTTTCACATTTCTACCAAGCTCTCCCCTGCCAGTCTTTCAATGTTTCCATTTCCTTTTACTCTTTTCACTACATGGCAGTTTTTTGATGGATTGACCAATTTGTCCAAACATTAGAAACATGTTTGGCCATTTGATGTGACATTGCATTTTCAAGATCTTCTCATTGTGTGCACTTGTGGCAAGCACTCAAGCATTTGTGGGGTTAAAGAAAAGGTTGCCATTTTTCTCTGCGGTGCTGCTTTTTCTTTTTATAAAAAACATGTTTTGGCCCCATTTACTACGACATTTCTTTTAGCTGTGCTTTGCCGCATCAAACCTCAACATTCACACATTTTCAAGATTTTTTTTGGTGTCGTATGTTAATCCGAGTGTCCACAGGCAGAGTGAAATTGGTTATGTTGTCATTTCTTTGATTTGCTGGAAGAGTTGGTAGAATTATTCCTTTACCCCTGGCAAAGAATCAGTTCACAAGCTGAAATAAACAGCAACGAAATGCAAAGTAGAAAAACTTCCTGTCTATTCTCATTCCTATTTTTGTATGTATAACTATAAAGTTACAGAGCAAAAAGTCCCGTTCTTAACTACCCTATCCAAAATGTTGTTTTAAAAACTAGAATACTATATTTGCACATTTTCATTGAGAATTGATTGTTTTTATTATTCATGATGCAATTTTTTTTTTTAGTACAATTTTTATTATCAATACTATAATGTTTGGTAAGACACTTTTTCTTTGCCAAAGCCCTTGATTTACTAGTTGATCTATCTATAGGAGCTCGGAATAGACCTGTTTTTTAGACCTGGCTCTTCTCAACCCGTTGTTCCTTTGGGTTGAGAAAAGCCGGGCATCTGGTTTGGGTGCCTCCCGAACGCCTCGCTGGTGAGGTGTTTCGGGCACGTCTCACCATGAGGAGAACCAGAGGCAGACCTCAGACGGCTGTAGAGACTATGTCTCACAGCTGGCTGGGGAACTCCTCAATTTCCTCCCAGGTGAGCTGTAGGATGTAGCCAGGGGTGAGAGAAGCCTGGACTTCCCGTCTGAGGCTGTTGTCCCCACAACCTGGCCCCAGATAAGTGACAACAGAACAGATTTTTTTTTTCTGGTTGTGTGAAGGAAAGACAAAGACGTTTTACTTTCTCTACCATTTGAAAACCTACCTCCAAATAGACACTAAATGTATTTGTGTTTTGTCTGTATGTAGAAAAATTCAATTGAATCCACAAAGGAATCAGAGCAGAAAAATTGTGTTTCATTGTGGCTTTGTTGGGTCTGAATATTAAAATTCTTTGAATCAAAGGATGCCAAAAATACAAGTTTTTCTTTAAAGAAAACAGCAAACACTGATTGTGTGGATTACATTCTTTTATGTTAGAAAACTTGGCATAGTTTTTTTTTTCTATTTTCAAGACAATTTTTTCTTCTTTTTTTGCAAATAATGTGAGTGTTATAAAAAGCTTGCAAAATAAACGAGAGCAAAAAATGTGCTCCTGCTAGATGCCATGGTAACAGTCCTGATATAATTGAATGCATCTTTGTTGTTTAGTTGCTGTATAGAAAAGGAGCCCACCCCGAAAGGCTGCTCATTGCACCGTCGAATGAATTCTAATCATCTGTCGTCTTATTATTCTCTATTCTTCATCTTGTTTCCCTCAAAGCCTCGTGCTCTTGGCTTTCTCTCATTCATGCAGCTTTGTAAAAATAAAGGGTCAAAGAGCAGCTTCATCAAAGGGTCATTTGTAAGTCTAGCTAGGAAAGCAGGCTTGTTCTATTCCTTAATGGGATCTACTTCCACAGCGGCATTTTTTTTAGGATTATGGAAATGTTTTGTTCCTAAATGAAGCTTCATATAAAAAAAGGACTATGAAATCAGAGAACTTTGTTTCCTATTGGTTGATTGTGCGTGGAGAGGTGATTAAATGGCATTCGTCATCACAAGAGTGTGCTGAGAGGCACTTTGAGGGAGAAAAGACGTGTATACAAACAAAAGACAAACAACACAGAGGCTTGATTTCACAAGTAGTCTTTGCTGCAAATATTTGCCCCATATGAAAAATGCCATTTTTTCTACATCAAAACTCACTTTCACACAGTTTGCACATGAAGAGAAGATAAAGTTTTTTGTCCCGAATAGATGAATGCTATAAAGACATCAATTCATTTGTAAACAAAAACACACAGACACATCTTCACATGCAGCAGCTCCTCAGGCAACAATAATCAATTAGAATTTTCTGGCAAAGGTTGGTTGATCCATGTGATTTGATCCAAATGAGCTTTTTCTAATTAAATGGTCTAATTTGCTAAAAAGGGGTGAAACAGGGAGGCTTGTATTTGGAGCCAGGAACAACAACTTAATGCCTAAGGTACTTTTAAAGATGATGTATGTTGGTTAATTTGTAAAGTGAGTGTTTTTTTTCCCATGGAACTGTTTCAGTAAATTGTGAGCTTAATAATCAAAGAAATGTTCTCTCTATATTTGAAGATTTTATAAACTTTATTACACTGTCAGATCCTGCCATGTGAAGAAATGTTAGAATCATAAAAATGATGAGCGTCGTGGTTTAAAATAAATTGGTAATGTTCATTTATGTCCGACTCACAAAAAGGAAGAAAAAAAGTAAAACATTTCTGTTTCTAAAATGTCACAAAGTTCTTTAACAACTTTTAAAATAACAAACTAGAGTTGTCATTTGAGGTGCTTTTGAGGTATTTGAATAATTGACTCTGTGAATAAAAGTTTTAAATCTAAATTTGCCACAGGTGTATTTGGGAGTGTGAAAGCAGTGATTGACATTCTTTTTCTGGTGTGACAGACAAGCATTTGGAAGGGGTGGTAAAGTCATTAAAATGAAGATAAGTCAACTCATTTAATTTATGCTTGACATACTGTCAAGTTTCTCAACTCTTTTCATCCCCAGACTTTGTTTGATCAAAAAAAGGTCGTTGCAGGTGAACGGACTTCAAACAATAAAACTTATTGAAGGGCAAATAACTTTGTGTCACAAGAAAAATGATTGCAAAAACAAAATCTACGCCGATAAAAATAAAAAAAATTTAGATTTGAATAAGTGTTGCATCTGTAAATACAACCAAAATCTAGAATTTTTTGTTTTAACTATTTTTACAATAGTTTAAAGAAATGAAGATTCGAAGTTTGTGTTTTTCCTGCAAGTTGCAAAACCCACATTTAATCTATTCATAGAGACTTTTAGGATGTGTTGCCTTATTTTAATGACGGTTTATGTCAATTATTCCACTGTTGGTTAGACTGACAAAACTTTTTAAAATCCCGTTATACAATCGACAGAAGAGTTTCAACTAAAATTAAAAGTATACAAAACCATGGTGAGACCGGCCATGCTGTTTTAGTCTAGAGACAGTGGCACTGAGGAAAAGACAGGAAACAGAGACGGAGGTTGCAGAAATGAAGATGCTGAAGATCTCTCTGGGAGTGACCAGAATGGACAGGATCAGAGGAACAGCACGTTTTAGAGGTTTTGAAGATAAAGTCAGAGAGGCCAGATGAGATGGTTTGAACATGTGCAGAGGAGAGAGAGATAGTACATCAGCAGAGGGATGCTGGGTTTGGAACCACCAGGAAAGAGGCCTAGAGGAAGATCAAAGAGGAGGTTCATGGATACAGTGAAGGAAGACATGAAGATAGTTTGCGTGACCGAAGAAGATGCAGCAGATAGGGTTAGATAGAAGAAACTGACTTGCTGTGGAAATGCCGAAAGAAGAAGACGAATGTATCATGTAGTAATCTACATTTAAGAGATGTTTTGAGATGCTTCTGTTTTAGTTTCGGACTGATGAAAATCAAATGTTACTACGTCACTCTTACAGTTTTTGTGCCTCTTAAATATAAAATCACCTTGATATGGGCTTCTTGATTTTTTTTTTTTTTAGTCCTTCTAGATATTACACGCTGCTGAGATACATGCGTTTTTCTTCTGTTTTCAATTAAATGATTCACAGAATATCTTTATAAAACAATTGGGCAAGCAATATATAATTCATAAAATAACTTGTGCATAAACTGTGTCAGGGACACTAGCTTTAGATACAGCAGAGATGTCAAACTGGAGGCAGATGAAAAGTGGGCACTTGGCTTTGCTGTAACTAAATGTTCTACTTGTGAGCTTTTAGCAACCACATGTTTTTATCAAATTAGTCAGAAAGCAAAATGAATCTGCAAGAGTATTTTTCAGCACACTGTGTTCCCAGCCAAAAGAAAGATTCATGTTGGTTCAATGTTTTTTTTTTTAACCTTGTTAGACATTCTGAACATTCCAACGTTCATATACATGAGCATCAACCACTACTTTTTGAAAGATAAAAGTAGATTCTATTTGTCAAATTAAAAACATATCTAATTGTTTTACTGGCACACAAAATGAGCCATCCATTACAATCACTGTGCTCAAACAACAACAGTGGCATGGTTACCATTGACCAATAATGGCTAAATGAGGCATGGCATAACAAATCACTAAAGGAAGACAGGATTTTATCTACTGAATGTTTATGAAACTAACACAGGCCACAGGGCAGTAGATAATGCCAAAAAAAAAAAAATAAAATTCAAATTTTACTCAAGAACTAGTTGCATTTTCCAGCTCTCTCTCTATGTCCTTGGCGCTTTACTATTTGTGTTTTTACACAATGCATCAGCATGATGTGCACAATTATTGTTTTGAATAGTTTGATGTGTTTTTCTGTTCACTTGAACAGTGTAATTAGTCCATTGGAATCTAATTACAAATTTGATTGGTCAGATGTGGTGAATCTAAATATAGTGATAGCATTAAACAAACATAAAGTATTCAATTGAATGTCGTGGAGAAAAAAATCAGAAACAGAAACAATCTGGCATTCCAATCCGAATTACTCAAACATTCATGATTCAAATAGAAAAGCACTTCAGTTATGTTTTCGAAGTGTGGACTAATGTTCAAACATGGTTGAAACCTCGTAGAAATGGATTTTGCTTGAAGCTGCCCATCCTATTTGGCAAGCAGTTACTAAACAAGATAATGTCTAGTTTCGTCCCATTCTCATTTTAGAAACAGGGCTCTAAATGAGAGAAAAAAAAAAGATAAAAATTTTGATAACTATAATATTTAGAGCACAGTGACGTCTTATCATCTTACAAGAAGTTTTTGCATTTACTTTTCTCTTAGAAATTTCAGAAGTGAAATAATTCCTCTGTGCTTTGTGTATGTGAGGAGCTTTGGAGACTCTGCCTTTCAATCTGAGAACCTGAAAACTTTGGAGTCTCTTCCTCTACCCTCAGGAACCAAGTCTAGACAGATGCCCATCTCATCTGACTAGGTTTGATGAAGGTGATGAGCGAAGACCAAAATGGGACACCTTGCAAGATTTAAACTTTAGTTTATTGTTTATGGTGAACGGGTTAGGAGGCTGGCTGAAAAGTAGATTGATTATTATGATCCAGCTGGATGGCCGACAGAGGCATTAGTCACCTGGTGGTGGTGTGTGGCTCACAGAAAGGTAAGTTTTGTCGGAGGTTGGTGTGTATGCATGGAAGCTGAGGCACAAACTGGGTAATTCCAGGAGACGGGGTCAGAGACAGGACTGTAACAGGCAGACAGGAGGTCAGGGTTCCAGAGCTGAGTCACAATGTCACAATTGACGATCTGACATGGGTTGGATGGGTGCTGAGGGTTTATAGGAGAGTTCTAAGGTCGGTGATTGGACACAGGTGTGGCAGATAATGAGTGGGAGACGTAGTAAGTGTAGTGGAAAAATACGAACTACAGTCCAATCCATTACAACAGTAATAAATACTATATGTATTAAAATATATTTTTTAATTTAATGGCCCGTTGGATAAAAAAAAAGAAGCTGATGCTGAAATACGGCAAATTTTATTGATGCCAATACTCAACCGATAATTAGTAGATCACGACTTTTGACCTCCACAAAACTTTTAAAGTTAAGTGAAACATCAGATTAAGAACCACTTTGTAATCTAATAAAAATCGACCAGAAGGATGCAACTGGACAAACACTCATTTGTAAGAAAGTTAAAATGTTTAAATGATTCTAATTAAGGATGTTGTTATGGCTTACATAGTGTTTGTAGAAACCTTAGTTAATATCAAATAATACCTATTAATCTGTCTTTTATTTTATCCTCCAGCTTGTCGGTCCAGATGGCCACGAACAGTAGAAGAGATAAAAGGTTTTACATTATGTAAGATAAAGAGCACCTAACAAAAAAGAAAACCAGGCATTCGCGTATATTTTACTACAAAACAGACATGAATAGTGAGCCTTTTTGTAAGGTAGTAAATGTTTTTTAAAAATTTTAATATTTTAGAGAGCAAAAAATGTCAACTGCAGAGGAATAAAATGAATAACTTGTAACGACTATCAGACGTTCATCATTGTTCTCTTTCATTCTTTCTTTGACAATGCTTTTTATGCCTGCCACACATGCAAAACAAATACATTAGCATTTCTGAACTAGTTTTAATTGAGTCAGTCAGTCACCCACTGGACCGTTTATCCCTTACTATCCCTTACAGGGTAGTGGGGAGTGCCGGAGCCCATCCTGGCTGATTCGAGGTGAAGGGCAGGGTATATCCCAAAAAAGTCACCAGTCTGTTGTGGGGCCACACAAATACAACCATAAACACTCATTCCTAGGGACAATCATGTAGTGGCCAATCAACCTAGTTTGCATGTTTTGGAAGGATGGGTGGGAGGAAACCAGAGTACCTGGAGAAAACCCAAGCATGCACGGAAAGAACATACAAACTCCACACAGCTAGTGTTCCAAGCCTCGGCCCCACCCAAGATTTGAACCCACAACCTTCTTGCTGTGAGGCCACTGTACTACCAACTCTGCTACCGTGTCATCCATTAGTTTTAATTAATCAAATTAAATTGCATAGCCCTTTCTCGGTGAGGAAATACCTAAAAAATTCCAGCAGTGGGGAGAAAAAAAAAAAGAAACCCCCTGGGGATCCACATGAAGGGGGAGCCCTTTGACGGGATGAGCAGCCAATGTATCTAAGACTGTTAAATAATTATTAGCTTATTCTACTCTATAGCTCTTTATCTGAAAATATCAGTGGATGGATTTTCATCCTGATAGAAACGAAAAGATAAATTATAGACGCTGATTAGTGCATACACTTCTTCAGCTAAGAAGAAAATAAAAATAATTGTATCTGCATTCTTCAACTTGCCTGGCTATTGTAGATATGTTTACACCTCTCTTAAATACTGTTAATCTATTCTGGAAACATAATGCTATAATAAATTATGACGGATAGAAATGAAACAAAAAAGAAGTAAAGAAATATTTAATGAATTATAAATCAATATATTTATTATTTTCACCTTTATGTGTTCTTTGTTGGTTTTTCATCGAACACAAACTGCATTTTCTTTGCTATAATAAACATTTATTGCTCATTTGATCATTTGTCATCGCAGGCCCATTTGTGCCGTTAGAAACAATAACTTATAGTGTTAAGATAATCTGATTTTGAGTATTTAAGTGCAGCTAAATGTGGTGCACTAAGTGCCTAAATGGTGTTCTCCTAACAGTCAAAAGGCTAAGTATGGATTTTCAGACATAAGGATGAAGACATAAAGTGATGCTATGCAAGGATATATGAGCCGATGCTAAGGATAGCTACAGCTTGAATAGCTGAAAATCTTTGTAAAGAATTGATAAAAAAAATCTCAGATTTTATGATTCTTTGGTGTTAATTTGACTTTTTCCCAGATTAAAAATTTTAACAATAAGACAAGACAATACAGATAATTTTTTATTCTTTTTATCCTTCCAGCTCACTTTGTTTCAAGTTTTTGTTCTGTTGGCTGACAGCTGTCAAAAAGCGAAACACACATAAAGTTGCAACAAAACGATAAAATTAGGAAACAGCAAATTCTTAGACAATTCAATCAAAAAGAATAGTGCACAGAAAACAACTATGGAACGGCTTATCTGATGTCTGTTTCACAGGAAACATAAAGACAGATTGTGATTATGCACATTTTAAGAAGTAGACAAGAGAAGAGACCGTGATCTGAGCAGACAATTCAAGGTTTTGTTTTGCTTTGTTTTTAGATTTGTTGCAAATTCGGACTGTAAGTTTGGAACATGTTAAGGGATTAAAGTTGCATTCATATTGCATTAGTAATTCTTATTAAAACACACCTGTAGATGCTCTCTTTATGTGAGTTTAGACATGGAAAAAAAAAACTGTTGGACTTCATAATGATCATGGCTTTGTACTACTGTTATCTTTCAAGATTTCATTTGAAACTTTAACATAATTCATCTAGAATGCCTGAAGTTCAAGAACTCCAAAAATAAGTTTAACGGTGTATGAAATCTTTATTCTGACATAATCTTGCTTTTCAACTTGAAATGATTTCACTTCTTTCTGAACTCAATAATCTTTCAACTGTTGCCTATTTCTCACATCCCACTTGTCGCAGATTTTCTGTCTGATGTGCTATAAAAGCTTGTCACCAGCTCAACACAATAAGGTCACACATCAGAGTGGCAGGATGATGCCCTGCGAGGTATATGCTCCTTCTGTTGTGTCACTCATCCTCCCCCATCCTCATTCTTCCGCTCTATTCACCCTGCAAAGAGCACTGACTGATGGGAAATATATTAGCAGTAGGATTTATGACAGATCTGGGTTGACTTTTCTCATTCACCTCCTCAGGAGGTTGCATGTCTCCTGATGCAAATAGAGGAACAAGCAGCCTCTTTTGAAATACCTCCATCATAACTAGAGTTATATACTTGAGAAGCACTTTTAGTTATGCCACAAACATTAATAGGTGTTTAATTATCTTTCTTTTTAGCTCTGTTATCACAAACACACCTGCTTCTCCCTTTCTCTCAGGTATCTTTCACATCAGACTTTCTGATGTTATCCAGGAAGTATCCCTCAGTGTCAATAAATCATTGTTGGGCAGCTCCAGCAGACTAAATCAGCCGCTATGTAAACATGGCCACTAATCCATCGGCAGTCTGTCTAACTCCCACTCTGTTATATCCTCCTCTTCACTTTATCTGGCGGCACCCACCTGGGAATATCTGATCAGCAAAGCTGTGAGGAGAGCAATCTCTGTGTTTCACTGTCTGCAGACTTGGATTAACCTGCAGGCCAGAAAGAGGCATACGAGACATGAGCAAAAAAATGGACACTGGTCTCTGAGAGTCTCTCCACATGTACAAGTATCTGTCGCTGAATGAAGATGCCATTTGATATCTAGGGAATCAAACGTAAAAATATTACTGGCTCTTTTATGAGTCCAAACTCACAACAAAAGGGAAAATTCAGATCACCATATCAGCACTTGTTCACGGGTCTTGTTCACGAGTGGGGGAGAGATGGAGTGGGAGATCGACAGGCGGATTGGTGCGGCATCAGCAATAACTAGGACGCTGCATCGGTCCATTGTGGTAAAGAGAGAGCTGAGCCGAAAAGCAAAGCTCTCGATTTACAAGTCGATCTACGTTTCTACCCTCACCTATGGTCACCTATGGTCACCAGCTGGTGGGTGGTGGCCGAAAGAATGAGACGCGGGTACAAGCGGCTGAAATGAGCTTCCTCCGCAGGGTGGCTGGGCTCTCACTCAGAGATCGGGTGAGGAGCTCTGCCATCCGAGAGGAGCTCGGTGTCGAGCCGCTCCTCCTCCAGGTCGAGAGGAGCCAGATGGGGTGGTTTGGGCATCTGGTCAGAATGCCCCCCCGAGCGCCTCGCGGGAGAGGTGTTTTGGGCACATCCCACCGGGAGGGGACCAAGGGGCAGACCCCTGACCCGCTGGAGAGACTATGTCTCACAGCTGGCCGGGGAAAGACTTGGGATCCTTCCGGGTGAGCTGGAGGATGCAGCTGGGGTGAGAGAGGCCTGGGCTGCCCGTTTGAGGCTGTTGCCCCCGCGACCCGACCCCGGAGCAAGCGGAAGATGACGGAACGGATATCAGCACATTTATGAGTCTTTCCAAATTAAGCGAATAGTTTACAATGGTGTTTAATTCTAGGCATTTATGTATAAATTTAAGTATAAAAAAGAATGAGAAGGATTTCTTGGATTTTTTGTGGTGATCCCTGTGCAGCAGTGCTCTGGGCAACTCAAATAAGAGTGAGCACTTTGTCATTTTAATCTTATCATTTTATAAATTCCAGACTTTCAGAACGTTGAGTTCAGAATTTCTGACACATTTCAGTTCGATTTTATGATTGAGTGTATTAGTTAGATGTGAAACTATCCTGAGACATGTGAGTGTTTTACAAGTGGTGCTAATTTTTGAAGAGAGAACCATGTTCGTCTCTACTTCATGAAGAATTCAATATGATCTGGAGAAAATCACTGCAATGATTGACAGCGGTTAATTTTGTTCAGCTCCCACATGTGTCTGATTGACAGTGTAAAGAGGGGGGTAAATTTCATATTTTTCTAATTTTTCAGTTGATTTTTTGGCTCATTCATTCACATCAGGATCATATCAAATGCAGGGTTATCTCATGTTTGGCGCTATCATATGTATAAAGAAATAAAATGGCATCATGTCACCATAAAAAAATTGGTTCATCATTTCCCAATGGGAAATAAAAATTTCTTGATTCTAGATGATAAGAAATCTATTTGAAATCTAAGAAATCTATAGGAAATCTTATGTCTGCTTTTACATCTGATAGTAAAAGCCCTGTTGAAAAAAATTTCTGCACCATTGTGTCAGGCAATAAAGTTTTCTATTCTATAACGTTTAAAGAAAATGCAAGTTTTCATCAAAGGGTGGCACAGTGGTTAGCACTGTGGCAAAAGGGGTGGCATTTTAGTCCAAGAGTGGGGGTAAGGCTTGAAACACTGGCCTTTCTGTGTGGGGTTTGCATGTTCTGCCGGTGTCGGTGTGTATTTTCTCCAGATACCCCGGTCACCTCCCACTCTTCAAAAACATGCAACTTTGGTCACTATGATACAGGAATGAGTGTGTGTGTGTGTGTGTGTGTGTGTGTGTGTGTGTGGCCCTGCAACCAACAGGCAACCTGTTCTTGGTGTACCCTGCCCCTCTCCTGAAATCAGTAAGGATAGGCTCTGGTAAGCCACGTGATCCCATTATATATGAACCTTTTACAGTCAATGATCTTAGTCTAGATTTTTCTAACACAAAGTTGCTCAAAGGAACGTTTTTTTAAAATTTAATTGCTACTATTTTTCAATTCAGTTGTATTTTTTACATTTTGAATATTTTTATAACTGTGTGGAAATTTTTCCAGTTATCAAATTCATAAATAAGTGGATATTTTTTGCAGCAACGTGCAACTGAAAAATTCAAATGCATTGAGCAGCTCGGACAATGCATTTTTCTTGATCAATACTTTAACAGACAATATTTACTCTATTGCGTCTAGTTGGTGAAAAACTGTAAATATGAACTTTGTGACAATTTATTTATGGTGAATTTTGTAAACTTGTGCACCTTCCCAACAAATAATTCTTCAGTCTTTCACTCCCAAATGGCAATGCTGTCCCTTTAGGGTTTCCCAAGGCAAGTATTGATTTTCTGCAGGCAGCAGCCTAACCAGGTCCTCTGGACAATACCGGAGAACATGACATTAAATTTGAAATGAATGATCTCACAGAAACTGTGCTAACAAGACACTATAGATTCATCTGAGCTGCACAACTTTCTCTACACACACATCCATACTAATCCTGTAATGTCATGGTGAATCAAACCTATTAAACCGCTTTAGTTACAGTGTAGACAAGGCTGAATAAAGAGGGTCAAAGGATACTACTTCCATTCTTTTTACCTCTTTTCTTCAACGTAATAAGAATGTGAGTATCTGAATTAAAAGGAAAGGAGCGGGAAATTGCCTGCACAATAACAGACAAAAAAAAGACACATCATTTTCAAGGGGCTTATTTTCAGCAGCAGCCTTTTTTGAAAACACTTTTTGTCAAAAGAAAGTATCAAATTGCACAATCTGATTGCACAGTGGGTTGAGCAGAGGGAGATGAAGTGAAAGAACAGAAATGAGAGAAGGGGGTACATGCTGAGAAACAAAACTGAAATCTATTCATACGACAGCATTCTCTTGTGAAAGATTTGCAGCACTTTGCAGATTTGAAAGTATATCGTAATTTCCTCTGCTTCATGTACTAGTTTGTGTTTTCTGTCTTCATTCAAGGCTTAAACTGACAACAAAATTATTTTCATCTCACATCTTTCATTGTTTTTGTTTCAAGAAACCCAATTAAACCCAGTTAAAAATCTAGATGATAGCACAAACTGTACATACCGACAACTAATCGGTTAGTTTAATTACAACATCGGATTTGATTTTTATCCAAGATCTTTTCAAGTGGTTCAAATGCTCTCATTAAAAGCAAATAAAATAAAAACGCTCTATCAGGCATGGCATCAGCATGATATGACAACTCCTATCATCTAAAGATTCATTCTTATCCTTCATATTTATACAGATATGTTTCTTGTGAGGATCAAAGAACTTCAGCATTGGGGAGGCATAGCTTTGTGCCAAGGAGGAGTTTCTGGTTCGATTCCCGATGAGCTCATACCTAAAGTGTCCTTGGAGAAGACACCTAACCTCCATTTACTCCCACCATTGACGTTGCCTGTTGTGGTGAAATGCAGCAAAACTAATTTCCCCTTGAGGGAGGAATGGAGTACAATTATTATTTGAATGTAATCGGATTGGCACATACCGTACATAAAAAATAAATATCTCTATACAATGGTTAATGAACAGATATTTTTGTTGGAAAGATACCGATTGTGATCAATTTTTTTTGTGATGGATGAGCATAAAAATTTATGGTAAAAATATTGAAGAAACTAAATCTGAAAATAATATTTGGAATTACTATCATTCAAAAGTCAACTTTCATAAAGCTGCAACAAAGATGCTGATAGTAGGAATTGATGCAAGAGTAGTGGAGAACATAAGAATGGGTTGATGCAGCACGATGGTGCAGTGGTTTGAACAGTGGCCTCACAGCAAGAAGGTTGTGGGTTTCTGTGTGGAGTTTGCATGTTTTCCTCATGTATGCATGAGTTTCTTCCAACAAACATGCGTGTTAGGTTGAGGACCCCCCTCAAAAACGAGATGTCGCATCTCAAGGGGCTTATCCTCTTAATAAATACATTTTTAAAAAAGTAAAAAACCTGGTTATACTGTTTGTATATATGTATATATAGACAAATGTACATGTTTCCTTTTTAGATTCAATCCGTTAAGTATGAAATCAATGTTTCGTCAACACCTGCAGTTTTCCTCCACAGATATATAGTCCATATAAAGTAATGTTCTCCATTACGAATGTCTTAAACTTGCTCTTAAGTACTTTTAGCTCTCAGTTTCCATCCCTTCTCCTCAGAGTCTTGTTTACCCATTTCAGAAATCAAGTGTTCAAACAGGAATGACTTGTGTGATTGAGATGCATTTTGAAAGACAGATCGATTTTAAAAGTTTAATATTTAAGAGAAGAGAGAGCGGGCAGTGAGGCATGTTGAATAATGCATCGGTTATTTAGAGTTCTAGACAGAACGAGAGTGTGTACTGGCTCGCAGCCAGAAGATGTGAGTGCGCTAAAAGAGTTAATAAAAACAGAAACATTTTCCCACGCCCTCATGTTAGAATTTACAAAATGAAAATCACCCTTTGCTACTATCGGAAACATAAAATTTCTCTCTTTCCCCTACATTTTACACTCGTCCATCACAGACACTTTAGATTTTATTCTCACAATACTTTAAAATGATAGATCCTCTTGAGAAACACATTTCTGTAAATGAATAATATAAATTAACTTCTTAAAGCCACTTTTCAAATAAAATAAATAGCCACTATGTTCCTCAGTCTGGAAACCCTTTCATTTTAAATTATACAATTAACTGTTGCAGTGGCGGCTGGTGGTAAAAAAAAAACTGCACACACAAAAAATATGTATATATATTTTGAGATATCCTCTATATAAAAGATATCACATGCCAGTACACAAATATTTCAAAGTTTTATTTTCATGTGTACGTATATGATCCACCCTACTTGAACAGAAATTTGGCCCTTCTTTCTGCTACGAAAATTTTTATTTACCTTCTGATTAAAGTCCCACATGACGTGCGGTGAGGTTCATGTCTGGGGAGGCACTGACTCCTCAAGAGTTAGATTTATAATTGTAAGAACTGAAAAATCCATCTTATTTAAACATGCATCCAACTACTCATAATGCTTCACATCCAATCAGCACTCCTCTTTCAGTCACATTCACAAACATAAACACAGGATCAGATCTGTCTATTTCATAGCTATGGATAGAGTTTTAAGAAATTCATCAATACTATAAACTAATTCAAATACAGAGTTTTTTTCAGAACTCTATAATCACAGTCTGTTTGAATATTAACTTTCTTATTCAGTCCAATGCTAGGGTTTTCTATTGCTGTTAGTTCTTCTATAGCAGCTCTTTTTTCTCTTCTCTCACATATTTTCCACTCACCTCTTTCTTCTCTTATGTCATTTTTCTTCTTCATTCTTCTAGTTTTGTCACCTGTCAGAACCAGTGTGATTCTAAGATGAGCCAGAAACCCTCCAAAAGTATTCTGTTAAAATGAAAAAGTTAATTAGAAAATTTACCTAATCATGTTTTTTTCTTGATTACTGGGATTGCCAGAGGTTTTCCAAGTTTGCTAAGGGGTGGGATCAATTTTGGACAGCTCACCAATCTTTTACAGGAGGAGCAGGACGAGGTGGTGAAGAACAAAATCATAAAAAAACTGATGTTGATCACGGACAACCTGTTTATGCTTTTGTGGAAAACTGAGGAGCAGACTCCTACAACCCCATTGCATCCAAGAAACAGTACAGAAAGTCATTTCTGCTTCCATCAAACTTTACAACTCTTCATCTTACACCAAACTTGTAAATACTAAATACACACAATGCCTACACTCTGTCGACAGGAGTACATACTGCATCTTATTTTCTGTTTTCATGTTATTTATATGTACTTATACTTGTAATGCTTGTGTGGTGTGTGGCCCTGCGATAGACTGGTGATCTGTTCAGGGTGTCCCCTGTCCCTCGCCTGAAATCAGCCGGGATAGGCTCCGGCGCCCCCTGTCACCCTGCCAAGGATAAGGGATTTATAAGGAAAAACTAAATTTATACGTGTTCAAGTTTTTTACACCCTTGTCTTCCCATGCTGTCTTTGTTTTGTTTTTTCTGCTTCTTGTGTCTGCTTATTGGTTATATTTTACATCTAGGACACCGAAACTCTCAAAATTGTCTGCAGTTATATTATCTTATTAAATTGTGTATTCTGTTATCTATTGTATTCTATTTATCATTCAGGCAGTGATTAAATAAGACCTTTAAAGTTCATGTGAAGCAGCTAAACACATGTTAGTATGTGGATGATTGGGTGTCTGTATTTTGTAGGCCTGTAATAAACTGATAACCTGTCCATCTGTCCACTTGTCCTGTCCTGACCACCCTGCCTTTTACCTAGCAGTGGCCACGATAGACTCCAGCATCCCTTATGCCAGTGTTGGACAAACAGTTCAGAAAATGAGTGGATAGATTCCACAAATACTTATGAAATGCTTCACTTCCAAAATGGAATAAAGGGACTTAGAGAAGAGGAAATTGCTGTATCCATAATCATGTATCTGACATTAATAAATGGATCCAGAAATACTTCCAAAATCCACTGTGGGCCAACAAGATTCACTGTGCCATCAGCAGATTAAACTAAAGCTCCATCATGTGAAGGATAACTCATATATGAACATGGTTTAGAAGCACTAACATGTCCTATGGGCCATAGCTCATCTGAAATTTACTGTTTCAGACTGCAAGAGTGTGCTATGGTCAGATGAATCCAAATTTGACATTTCTTGTTGAAAATGACAAATACCACATCCCACAGGCTTAAGAGGAGAGAGCTCTGCCAGTGCTTTTGGAGAATTTAGTTCAAAATGTTACATCATTGGGGGGAATAGAGAGGTATAAAAACATGTTGTATGGGCAGCCTATGTGTTCAAAAGAAACGAAAACATTACAAAAATAACAGTTATGAGCCTTTGCAAATTTTAGCATGACAATGTTTTTGCCTGCACGACATGTGTCAGAACTACATAGACAAGTCCATGAGATAATCTAGCACAACACTCAGGGTAAACGTAATTCAATTCAATTACATTTATATAGCTTAATATTACAACCTAGTTACCTCCCCGGGTGTTCACAGTTAATTGCACCAAAAACTCCACGAAGATCAGTTTAAGATGAGCAATGGCTAATTGTTTAAACACAACAGACCAAGCATACCCCTATCCATAGTAACTCTTTTAAAGTCAGGAAAAACTCCTTTGGAAATCTAGTAGTTGGAGAAATAGTGGGGAGACAACAAAAGAAGAATCTGGCTTCTTTTAGGGTGAAAAAAAAGAACTAAGATAAAACTCTGGTCATTAATAATAATAAATTTCATGACGAAGGTTCTTTTCGTCTCCTGAACTGCTTATGTGTGGCTTAGGTGAGGCTTAGGTGTGCCGCTGCCAATCCCAACTGATTTCAAGCGAGAGGCAGGATACACCCTGAAAAGGTCGCCAATCTGTTGAGGGGCCACGCATATACAACCCTCCACACATACACACTTATTCCTAGGGTCAATTTCATAGCAGCCAATCAACATAACCTGCATGTTTTTGGAGGGTGGGAGGAAATTTGACACTCCGAAAAAACCCACACATACATGGGGAGAACATGCAAATTCCTCACAAAAAAGTTAGTGTTTCAAGCTTCACCCATATAAGATGTCTGAATTCATTTGCATTGTTAAATACTTTCATTGTCCTTTGCCCAGTATGCATTTTTTTTGCCTTTGACTAAATTTATTAAGTTATTAAATGTAAACTTTACATCAGTGTGTGATTGTTTTTCCCCTGCCTTTTAAAGCAGCTGTCATTTTACAGATTCAAGAAAAAAAACAATTTATCCTGATTTACTTCTGCTAATATTCCAGATTTAAATGTAACAAAATGTTTTAGTTTTTGGTGACTTATTCTTCTTCTTTCTGCATTTCCCTTCAGGGGTCGCCACAGCAAGTCAGTTTCTTCCATCTAACCCTATCTGCTGCATCCTCTTTGGTCACACCAACTATCTTCATGTCTTCCTTCACTGCGTCCATGAACCTCCTCTTTGGTCTTCCTCTAGTCCTCTTTCCTGGTGGTTACAAATCCAGCATCCTTCTTCCTATGTACTCTCTCTCCTCTGCACATGTCCAAACCATCTCAGTCTTGCCTCTCAAATTTTATCCCCAAAACCTCTAACATGTGCTGTTCCCCTGATGTACTCATTTCTAATCCTGTCCATCCTGGTCACTCCCAGAGAGATCCTCAGCATCTTCATCTCTGCTACCTACATCTCTGCTTCCTGTCTTTTCCTCAGTGCTACTGTTTCTTGACCAAACAGCATCGCCGGTCTCACCACAGTTTTGTATTAGTTGTAATAATCACCAGATATTTGTCAGTGTCTAAACTTTCCTCATAAGTTATGTCCAAAACAAATGTCCATGTGAGCAGTTGCATGTTCAAGCAGACTGTGCCATCTGAGAAAATATTTTAATGAATATTTCAAAAGTAAGTCTGTTCTCATTTGATCATTTTGACAAATCAAACTGTCAAGACTTTTCAAATTCAAACGTTTTGCTTCTCCAATTAATCATTTATCACGAGAAAGCAGTTTGTCTTTTGATAATTTTGCTAACAATTTGTGTCACAAATTTTAAACCAATTTGAGGCCCTTTGAAAATTTTTTAACTTCAAATTGATTAGGTTTTGACTACAAAATCTAAAATGAATGTTCTAAATTTGAGTTTTTATCTTCCAAACGATGTGAAAGCCATTTAAAAACACTCAAACAGATCACAGTGTTGACAGCAGACAAACTCAATGACAACCATCAAGTAAATGAAGCCCATTTGTACAACAAGCTTGTTATCTGAACTTGATGAATTGGATGAGACTTGACAACTAAACAAAGATGGCGGGTCTGCGAATAAGCAGCGAGATTTGACTCATTATAGCTTATCTCAACAAATGACAATAACTTCGTCATCGCAAGACGTGATCCTTGTTCCAAATTGCTAACTGTTCACTTTTCAACGTTTCAAAAAGAAGTTAAATGAAATTAAATTTATAAAGTTAGTTGTATGATAGATACAAATTTTAAAAGTGTTTAAGTAGGTACTTTATGATGTTGGACAACCCTTGTAGGAAAATGATTCGGATGTGAAAGGCTTAGCTGGTTTTGGTCAGTTATCAGATGTTTTGGCCCCTCATCAGATTACACTCAGTGCCTCGGAGAAAAGCAGAAGATACAGCCAATATGAATTTGGAGATT
Source organism: Neostethus bicornis (assembly GCA_902685375.1). Classification (NCBI taxonomy): domain Eukaryota; kingdom Metazoa; phylum Chordata; class Actinopteri; order Atheriniformes; family Phallostethidae; genus Neostethus; species Neostethus bicornis. The sequence continues at coordinate 14,436,202 of LR738557.1, read as the reverse complement.
TTATGGAGGATATATTGCATTGATTCTATTATCTACGGAATGAAAACCACAGTGCAGGAAGTCATTGCATCTGACATGACGGAGCATGAAAAGAAAAGGGAGTGTTATCTTTGGCCACTCTACCATGGCAGCATTCATCCCTCTTTATTTGCAGTTGGTATAAATAATAGCCAAAATACCCATGGTCCTTTTTCTTCATTTCCTCTGTCTGCCTTGCCCAGTTATTCTCTTTTCCCCCGATTGAATGTGTTGATGATGATGGTGTGATAAGCTTTTCTTATGTCGCTTCCTCCCACAGACAAATGCTCTCATCAGCTCAGACCTTGAGGTCAGGCTCTATAAGCTGCTATTTATTAGCCACATTGATTCTATAGCAGCTAGTATTTAAGTATACTTGATCAAACGGAACGATTCACATCCATATTTTAATAAAATACTTAATGTGAGCTCATTTGTTTGTGTCTGTAGGGTGAATACTGTGTCTGTTGGTGAGCTAAAGTCGATTGGAACCCTCCTGGTGTGTTTCTAATATCAGAGATGTAAAATTAAACTGGGACATAGCAAATCAGGAGCAACTTCACACAACTTTTTGGAGGAAAAAAGGACAACTGTGTTGTTCATTTTGTTGGATTTGGCAGTTCATCAGATCAGTCACAGCTTGAATAAACTGTTTTTTTTTTTTCAAACCTCCAAAATTGCAAATGAATAAATGTGATTATATAGACCCCTTACTAATAAATCAGCTTGTTGTCCTCATCTGCTCAGTATTTCAGCTCATAAACAAAGCCCAAAATTGATATTCTGCCTTGATGTCACTGCTCTTGTTAATTGAAAATGATCAGATGAAAAAAAAACATTTCCAATTCAATACACATTCAATACATTCAGAGGTAGAAAAATAATTTGCACACATATGTACATTTGTGCCCTTTTTTTAACCATGTAGAAACATTTTCTGCTTTTAAAAAAAATACTGAGAGATCCTTCTGTTCCAAGAATTCAATGTCGTCTCTAAATACTTGTGATGTGGGATTTGTAGAAATAAAAGTGTTGCTACTTCCGAACTTTTTCATCAACCTTAGATTTTCTTAAAGCTCTGTGTTGTTTTCTTCAAAGGTAACAAGATTACACCGTGGTTACAGACTTTTGACACTGTGTGCAAACCATCTGTTTTTCAGTTCCTAATTGGCATTGAGAATCCTCCCTTTTCAATGCAAATGGAGGCTATTTTTAACACAGATGAGGACAGAAAAGCCTGTTTGGAAAATAAATGTTAGCTCCAGCCATAATGTCCTAGACACAGTGCCCTTTATGAAGTGTTGGATGAAAAAAAAAGATACTAAGAAAAGTTTGACCAGCGCTTCAACAAAATATGTATCAAGGTGACTGTGCAAAGCTCAAGGCTGTTTCCTTTTTATGCTTCATATATTTGAACTTTATAATTCTTCATTGTCCTTGTGATCTGAAACTTATTTAATTAAAACCATACATAAAAGTGAATAAACCTCACATTGTAGTAAGATTTACTGAGGATTACTTTTATTGCTAAAGAAATAAATAAATACAAAAAATGTCTAACAAGATGTCTGAAAAAACAGTTTTCCTGGACCTATAATCTCAGTTGGATCAAATCTGCTCACGACCTCAAAACAAGAAGGTTGGGTTTGAGTCCTGGGGTGTGGCTGGAAATACTGAAAGGCCTTTCTGTGTGGAGTTTGCATGTTGTCCCCGTGTATGTGAGGGTTTTCTCCAGGTACTCTGGTTTCCTCCCAGCCTCCAAAAACATGCATGTTAAGTTGCATGTTTTTGGAGGCTATTGCCTCTAGGAATGAGTGTGTGGATGTTTATGAGTGTGTGGCCCCACAACAGACTGGCAACCTGTTTAGGGTGTACCTTGCCTCTCGACTGAAATCAGGCGAGATAGCCTCCAGCACCCTTTGCAACCACATTAGAGATAAGCAGTTAAGAAGATGAACAATGCAGATACTGAAACACAATCTAAACTACAGCATTTCAACTTCAAGTTGCTCTGCACTGGACAAAAGACACATTTTTCAACCCTTTCAAATTGTTCAAATAATTTTAAAACAATTGTGGAGCGTAAAATTTGGCTAACTCCTAAAACTTAGGCAATTATGCACTAATAACTCAAGATAAAAAAAAAAAATTGAGCTTTTTTTTTAATGAATTTGCCTGCTTAATTTTAGTCATTTACATCCACTGTGGCATACATCATCTTTCTACCTGAGTTATAAATTATAAGAGGTTACTTTGAGAATTTGTTTCAGCATATTTTTCTCTTTTGACATGAGTAACTGTCCACTCTAATGGCCATTTTGTTTGAATAGGTTAACTGACAAGACAGCTTGTATTCGTGCTAGATTAATGTATTTACTTAATGGGTCTGTAATTCTTCTCAGAAATTTCAATTTGAGGGATGGTTTCAAAGTTTGTATACAGTATATTGATCAAAAATTTCATGAATGATCATAAATTCAGAGAGACACAAAGTCTAATATATTTATTTGGAGGGATTTAAGATTTATGTTTGTCTAAAAACTAATACTTATAAAGTTGAGAGCAAAAGCAGATGTTTGTACTTTTGGTCTTTTTTGTCATCTTATTTCAAAGCCTTCCCAGTATGACACGAGATACTTAATGAACATTTTAATTCATAAAAATAAACGTCAGATGATTTCTTGTACAAAAGAAAAGAACGTGTTTAGTCTTGTCTTGGCAATAGCTGATGGAAAAACTGTTTAAGTTTGAGTGGTTTTTTTTTTTTTTTGCATTCTTATGCTTTGACGAGAAAAAAACACCAACCAAAATTTTGTTTCTCTAGGGTTATATAAAAGAATTTTAACAACATGACTCTCAGACATGCACACATTGCTTCTGAATTTCTGCATGAATCTCTTTTTTGGAACATTGCAATTTTTCTTTTACAAAAATACCTAAATGTTAATTCATGGAAGCTTCTTTCCACTCAAACTCACAAAACATCCTCTACCCATCCTGCTTCATCCTGTAATTGCACACATTTTTATTAGTGCACTCAGACAGACACCTGAGTGCATTAAAGATTTGTACTTTTCCCATGAATTACTCATCAGGAGCTTAGACACCAGTTTTATGCTTCACTGTAGTGAAGAATTTCAGGTAAATGAGGTGGCTTGTTTGAAACTACTTTGCTGTGCTTTCCATTAGGAAAAGTGTCATTGTTATTCATGCTGGGAAGGTTATCACCAACCTCAGTTTAACATTTAAAATCTTTAATCCAGCATCACTCAAGTTGGCATGTTTTTATGTAAAAGTGTTTATGGAATAAAATTTCTTTATACAGTCGGTGAAAGAAAAAATAAACATACTTAAAGCTTTTTAAGGATGGATTTGCTGCTAAGTGGGAAGCGGCCTGGATGGGAATAAGTGACCCCAAATCTGAGACCATGTTCCTCACCCGGAAAATGATGGAATGCCCCATGTAGGTCAATGACAGAATCCTTCCCCAAGTGGAGGGAGTTTAAGTTCATGAATGAGGGAAGGATGGAGCAAGAGATTAACAGACGGATCAGTAGGGCGCCCACAAAAATCAGGAAACTGCATTGGTTCGTCGTGGTGAAGACTGAGCTGAAAAGCAAAACTCTTGATTTACCAGTCGAACTACAAATACGTTCCTAACCTCACCTATGGTCACCAGCTGTGGGTGGTGACTGAAATAAAGAGTGTGCGTATAAAAGCGGCAAAATTGAGCTTCCTCTGTAGGTGGCTGGGCTCTTACACAGAGATAGAGTGAAGATTCCGGCTATCTCCGGCTCAGATTAGAGCCGTTGCTCCTCCGAGTTGGGAGAAGCCAGACGGGGTGGTTCAGGCATTCAGTTAGAATGGATCCCAAACACCTCCCCAGCCAGGTGTTTTGGCCATGTCCCACCAGGAGAACGGGAGGCACATACCTAGTTTTTACAAAACATTTTATACAGTGAGCTGTTAAATATTTTTGTGTTATCTGTACATGTCTGTTCAGTCATTAATTTTTAAATTTTATCTGTATAAAACGTTTTTAAATGTGACTTGTCCACAAGAAGCCGCTGTCTATTGTTATGTCAAACACTAACAATAAAAATTTTGTTAGCAGTGTGAAATGATTTGTTTCCCTTTTTGAGATGCTGGGCTCCAGACTCTTTTAAAGAAGCTAATGGACTAAAGGTTGCATAACCCTTATCCTATACATATTTGTAAAAAGTGTGTATGCACATGTAACACCGTGCATTACAAACCATGAAGCTTGACACTATAAGAAAAACAAAACAGGAGTGTTTTCTTGTATTACGTTCATCCATGCAGTCTACACCATGCTCTACTGAACTGAACAGCTGGTATTCTACTATTAACAAAGACATAAATATCAACATAAACATAAATTAATATTTATAGATATCTATTAGCATGAGCTTTGTTGCTCAGGTCCCTGTGGGCAGCCTTATCACACAGTGGGATTATGAATCCAGATTGCTCCATGCAGCTGCAGCAGATGCAGCTGAAAAGCAGATTTTCCTGTGAGAAAACCCGTCTGAACTACTTAGGCAATCTTAGTGGAATAATATATTTCTACTTAAATGGCGACCTATTGTAATAACTATGCTGAAATGTCTTTTTAGTGTATTTGTGTTGGTTACTTTCTTCATCATTGACTGGTGATGACAGAAAAACAACCACGAAAAGGATATAAAGTCAAATGGGTTACTCTGAGGTTTGGTAAAAAGTTTTTCTAATGTCCCAGCGCATTAAGGCATTGCATATTTCAGAATGCAAGTGTTCATTAGAACAAATGATAAGTTCCAATCAGCATGGGAGATGTATTTATTTCTTGTTAACTAATCTTGTCAGATTGTTTTGTTTCTATAATTATACTGGCCTCAGCATCCCCACAGCCATTCTTCACTCCACTCAATAATTTGTGGTAAGTTTTCTAAATGCCTTGTGATTAATTCAAATCATCATGAGTGTGCTTTATGTACAAATTTTGATTGAAACATGCATTGCATTTGCATAATCACTGCTGTGCAGAGTACTGCTCATTGTTATGATCCAATCTGAACCACTCAGACTTGGAGCTTTGTGCATTTGAGGGGGCTAATGTGAAATCACACAAATGTATTGTGTACACTGTTTTCAATTATATACAATTACAGAATGCCCTTTAAGAGACACAGAAGCTTATTTAGACCGATATTGTTTGGTGAAAATTGTTTGTGGTTCATTTTTACACCAAAAATGGAAGAATGATGAGAGGTGAAGTGAGACAAAACAATAAAAAGAAAGTTTGGTGAGCAGAAACCAATGCTTGTTCAAGTCATTTTTTGTTATTTTTGCTATTTAAATCATTTTTGTTTTGCAAAAAACAATCCAATGGGTTTTGTGCCCACAAACTTTGAAAAGACATTCTTTTTTCTCATCTGCAGAATGACTAATGTGGACACAGTGTCAATCATGGCAAAGTTTGTGTCATATAATTGTCTGTTTAGCTTTAAGTAAAAGAAAAAAAAACATTGGGTTTTTGTTTTAAACTTGCTGTACAAATCTCTTAAAGTAACTACATTGTGGTTGAATTATCAAGAAAATGTAGCTGAACGTGAACTCTTGGTTTTTGTTTCCTTTCCAATAAAGATTCCTTTTCAAATCTCACAGTTTTTTTTTTCAGAAGTCGTGGTGTAAGCAAGCCAAACCCTGTTTAGGAGAGCTGACCGGGTGACTTAGCTACCTTCGGCCTTGCGACTTGTGTAAGCTGTACCACACCTCTTGCCTGTAACCAGCCAGAATACGGTTAGAACAGCAGTACAGATGATGAATGAAGATGGTTGGCACCACTGGTATTGCACCATCATATTTTGCTTTCTCACCATCCCAGCAAAGCTTTGAGACTTGCTTGCCGATACTTGCCAACCCTCCTTTTCTGCTGATGGCCGTGAGACCATTCTTTTTCAGTGGCCATTTCTAATCCCTGGAACTGTTTAAAGCCAACCCTAAAACCTAGTCATCTTAAATATTTTTTTTTTTTTTTACATTCCGTTAATTTTCTTACACAAGTTTGTATCATACTGTTTACAGATTTTAATAATTTAATTTAAGTTTCTATAATTTGCATTTTTTTGGTAGTTTTTTTTCTTTTTAAATCTTGTTTAAATACACAGCAGTGAGTTTAGCTCTCTCTACGGAATGATCATAGTTACTATGAATAAAATAACTGAGCAGTCAGTGCTTGAAATACAAGCACTGAAAAATTGATAAGTGATAACAGCAATTATATAATCTGGAAAAACAACAGGGATTTTTCCAGATTTCCAACAAATAACTTAAAAGGTAAATGGAGAATATGGTTTGCTATATAAACTTGTTCAGTTATCTCAAGGATGGCTCGGTGGGTAGAGTGACTGTCCCGTAACTGGAAGGTTCCTGGTTCAATCCCCGCCCAGAGTGCATGCCGAGGTGTCCTTGAGCAAGACACCAAAACCCAAGTTGCTTCTGATGATAGTGATATGCGCCTTGCATGGTAGCTCCCATCATCAGGAATGAATAGGTGTGTAATAAATAATGCATACAGTATGTGAAGCTTCTTTGAGTATCCAAAAAAGCGCTGTATAAGTTCAATGCATTATTATTGTTACTTTGTTCCAAATTCCGTTACCAACATTCGGGTTCCAGAGAACACAGAGATCATGTAGCCTGAGGTGGGAATGCAAAGATTTATCAAGCCAGAGGTTTGACAAAATATGTCACACCATCTTCTCTCTCATTTGGAATAGTTATCAGAAGATTTTATCATAGTCGTTTACACAATGTCTCTAAGCACATTTCATGTCTAAAATCTGTCCTAGAGTCACAAATAAAACCTTGTTGATAATGGGGTATTTTGTCAGGGTGAAACGTAAGGTAGATACCATCTAAACCAGTTTATCTACCAGAGCTTCCGGGCCTCAATCAAACTATCTACTTGGTCATTTTTGTTTGATCCTGCTTCGCATCATATATTATTTTGTACTATCCTTGCTTTTTGTTTCGTCTAGCTTCAACTTGTGTTTTGTGTAATCCACCTTCTCTACAAGGTTGCACATTTTATTTTAGATTTAAAAGAACCCAGTGGCATCTCCTTCCTCCATAGCAAGATGTTAACATTATTTTGAAAATAGTCTCTTGCATTCATCATCACATTTTAGTGCGAGCAGTCCATTTTTTTCTCCATTTTTCTCTGTCTTTTTCTGTTATTTCTCATTGGTGTTCGCCCCTCTTTCCTCTAATGCTGTTGAATAATGGAGAAACTGCGAGCAGTACTCGTCCTGTCACTCAGCCAGTAACGGACCTGCAGTGAATACATATGCGCTTCTGTGTACATCTGATGTGGCTTCGTCCTGCTATTGGTCTGTATGCTGAAGATTAGCCTCGAGGGCACAACTTCCAACCCTACAGCCACACATATGAGCAAATATGATCCACACACTCCGATATATACGCATAAATTACGCAATCAGCTGTAACAACCTTCCCTGCCAAAGCATCTTGTCTTTATTTCCTAATTGTAAAAATTAACCAGCGATCCCTTTATGATGACACTCATCTCATTTGCTAGCAATATTGCCTATGTTAGCATTAGTATATATAATCGTCTTTCTATAGAAAGAAGAAAATATATCAGACCAAAGCAGAAGATGAAAAAGGGAGCCACTAGCAGCAAACAGGATGATGAAATCCAAGGCACTGCAGGGCAGGCATGCAATTACTTTGCATCTGATACTCCATCCACCATCCTTGTGGCACAGCTACTGGCGCCCCTGCTGCTACAAACAGCTGCTTGGTGGACTTGAGACATTCAATCCCTATCTTTAAATTGACAGACTGGCAGAAATACATGCTGAAATAACCTGTGAAGGCCTCTCCACATGCACCTCCTATTTAGTCAGCCAGATTGCCTGGTTCTTGATAGTGTCTAGACATCACTTTTAACACCGAGAGAGCATTTGGGCAAATGAAACATCTGGGGTTGCTACCAGTTGAATATTAAAAAAAAAAAAAAAAAAAGAAAGTTTTGCTCATAGATTAGAGTAAGGAAGAGAAAGGGAAGAATACAAAATGGTATTGATCCAACAAGAGTTTATGTAAATGGATCCAGGGGAATGAATTCTCCATCTTATTTTTTATCCCCCCTTTCTTTTTCTATCCTTCTGTTTTCCCAGTCCATTGCCATCACAGCTGGGAAGGGGATTTTGCTTGCCTTTGGCCCAATTAGCAAGGGCTTAAAGCGCAAAGCATGTTGAGTGGAGGAGGTCCAAGCTTGGTTTAGTCTGGTTCAGCATGGTTCGGTTTGGGCTTGGCTCTGGTCCATACTTTCAGCTGCTATGCAATTATAATTAATGTTGTCCTCTGACACACACAAAGGAATTATTCTGCTTACAAAAAATGTCTGCATCTCACACTTTCTGTCCTGACGCTATTACACACATAGAGACACATACACACACAGACACACAAACTGTTTGGGCTCAGTGATCTGGCAGAGCTTCACAAAGATACCAAAACTCCCAGAAGGAAAAAAGAGAACAATACCGTGTCATCCCTCTGTTGAATGGCCTCATCCCCTCCGCTCTCTTTAAACCTTTTGGACTCATTTTCTCTCGCTATCTTTTCATTTTTAATCTCACTCTTTCTTTTTGTTGATTCTTCTTTCCTTTGCTTTGTAATCTGACTTATGACTTTGTTCTGTGAATTCATTAAGCTCTATTCTATAACGCCAGTGTCAAGGATCAATGGTTGTCATCGAAAAAGCTCCCAGCATGCACTGCCATGCATGGCCATTTTAATGAGGAACGTTTCCATCTGCTTTGTATAGAGGGGAAAAAAGCAATATTTTCTTGTATCAAAGCATTGCAGAGGTGCTAATCCCAAACATCAGTTAGTGTCTTTACAAATGAACTGAATTCATTTTATGATGAAATACTTTGTACAAACAAACACTATTGGGTTCATTTGACTTTGAAGATTTTTTTTTATCAGATTCATCCACTGTGTTCTGTAAAGATGACAGAACAAGAGGGAAAATTTTGAAAAAGACTAATAGGCTCAAAAAGCACAAAAATACTTTGACTTCAAGGTAAGAGTAAGTTTTGATGTGCCACTGATTTTCAACTCTTTGGGCTTTTAAGCTGTCATTTAGTCAGATAAGCTATGTCCTGGTTTCCATCCAGCAGGCAGGAAATGGAAAAATGAGAAGAAACGATGGTCTGACTCCTGACAAACCTTTTCCAAACATGATTTCTACAGTGGGCTCATCATCCTGACCCTGGAGAGACGGACAGATTATGGGTCAGTCTGTTGGTGCATTCTATTGTCACCACAGCACAGTGGGGTCTACATACAGATAGGCTGCTAATGGCTTGTGTAATTTCTGCACACAGGCGGAGATAAACACACACAGAGACACACAAAAAGATACATGCAGAGAAAAATTCAAGCGCACGCACCACCAACAAATAATTGGGCAGCAATCCTTCATCTAGATCAGAAATTCAGTGCCAGCTGAAACCCTGCCTAGTCCACCAATGAGCCTTCGGATTGTGAAAAATGTAAGACAGAAAACAGGAGAAAAAGTCACAATGACAAATCACAAATGTCCAGTCCAGAGAGGAAAGATTTCTTGGAGACGCAGTGTGATGCATAATGAAAATAAATGCCTGTGCCGAGGAATTCTGGGCACGCTGTTGGTCTCCATTTAAAATCAATCCTGTCAATGCATCATAAGTTATTTTGACAGGGCGCAAGAGGCACTTCAGGAAACACCAGTTTAATGATGTCTTTAACCTGCCGGTAATTGACCTCCGAATTGAAAGGGAAAAACAGTATTAAAAGCCCGAGGCAGGCGATTATGGTTCTCTGCAAGTTTCTCTCGCTATACATCATTTCTGATCAGACCGGGGTCAGCTAAAGCAGTGTTTTTCTTCCTCTTCACAGCAATGCTCTATGCACAGTACAGAACTAATCTACTTCTGCATAGAGCAGCTCACCCGTGCTTGTGTCAGGTTATCATATCAATATTTAGTTGTTTATACTTTAAGTACTAAAATAAGAAAAAAAATACTATCAAGTTGCACAAAAATTAAGACAAAGTCCATTTTTTAAATGAAAAACTGACAGGATTTGTCTTTTTGTAATAAAAAAAAATAACAGACTCTCATTTCTCTCTTACAGTAAATCAGGCCTATAACTAACATCAGATGATAAAACGGTAACTTAAACATGCACCATCTGGCTGCAACAGGAATCCAAATGACATCTGATTTACGCTTGAGCGTCGGGAGAGCAACTAGAGCCTGCTGTCAATTTACCATGAGGTTGTCAAGTTGCAAATTTCACTCTAAACCTAATCGTATTCATTCATATATGTGTTGTAAATAACAGCAAGAGTTGCATTTAATTGCAGAGTGGAATGTTGCCATCCTGTAGTTGTGCATAAACAGCCACGTTCAGTCATGAGCTGCCTGTAGTCTGACCACAGCCAGCAGCAGCTTGTAGCCACATCACTGCTACACACCGTCCACAAATAACACAACCTGCTCCAATTTAATTAATACTGGAACAGGCAAACCAGCCATTCGGATTCACCAACCTCCTTTTGTGGCATCTTCAGCAGCCTTGCTAGATTGGCAGCCTGTAAAATGAAAGTAGATTCAGGCATTTATGTGTGAGAACATGTCATAGAGATAGCCAGAAAATGAATTGAGATGCGTGTGTGTGACTTCAGTGCTCAGGCTACAGACCGATGTGTGACAGAGGAATGGCTGTGTGCTTGATTGTAATTACAGTCATGCCTAATGCCTTCCTCATGAGTCAGGGGGAGAGGGGAGGAATGATGATAGTTTGATTGAGGATGAAGTAGAACGCAGAATGGCAGAAGAGGTGGAGTGTGAACGTGTGCCCATATGCTGAGGGATGCCCGAAATCTCCAAGAGGTTCTTTTTTTACCTGGGCCAAGTCTCCCAAATGCCTCAGAATGAGGTCCAAAGTTGAGTGAACCAAAACAGAAACACAGAGGAATTGAGGAAGGGCCATATAGCTGTCTAAATATATCCGGCAGAGGGCAAATTAGAGTTGAGAAGTTTTCTTGCTCTGATAAAACGATGACATCCTAATCAATCACAGATCTAGGCAGCACGGCAATGATGAGGAAACTTCTATTCTATCCACAAAATAAGTAAAAAATAATTCAATATTTTATCATGTGACCAATTATACGACCATGTGTGATCACATGTTGATCATTTTTACATTCTTATTATGAAAGAAGCTTTTAACATTAAGTTTCTCAGTGTCTGGTAGTGAATTGTTTAACGTGATGTTGAATGCTTGAAAGTAGAAAAAAAAAAATTAAATATCAAAAAGGTGGTTTTATGAACTGAAACCAAAAAACAAAGTTACTTTCCAACCAGGTGTAGAGCAGATTTGGGTACAGGAGAACATTCTTTTTGCCAATTTTCACACCAAAATAATGAAGGCATCAGTACTGATAAAAAACAACATATATCTAAATTACTGAAAGAATGAGATTGCAACTTTAAGCAGCTGAAATGAACTTCCTGCACAGGAGGATAATCTGGCAAAAACAGGGAGTCATCAAGGTGACTCCACAGGCACATAGAAGGTTATGAAACATTGGTGGATCACATGAGGCCAGGTAACTCGCACAGGTGAGCAGCGGCAAGATGAACAGAGGCTAGATTAATACATGGATTCTAATTTAACATCCTCTGAAAAAATCTAGAAAAATATAAAAATATCCTTGCATTGAGATGAGTGTTGCTTTCGCAGCACGTCAACATCACTGAAAGAATCCCAAAATTACAGACTAAATAAAAACAGACATTGTTTTATCAATGATTGGCCAATCTGTTATTAATTCCTAACGATGAGCTTTCCATCAAATACCGACCCAGCTGGCTCGATACTGTACAAACACCGTCATCCTGTCACCAATGCTTAGAGCAACAGAAGGGACAACACAGGACAGGTGGTGGTTACATGTGATTCATTGTTCCTGTAAGAAAGCACAAGTCCCACTGGTCTCCAAACACTCCTCCTCTCTGCCTCTTCATCAGCTCTCATCTGTCCTTCCTCCTCTTCTTCTCAGATTAGGTGTGAAGAATAATTAGCGGGTACTGAAGAGTCCTGAGTGGACTGGATACTCATGGGAGAATGGTCACTTTCACCAACACCAAATGTCCCTGGCAACACAGCAGACAGTGGGCCACACTGCATCCGTAATGAGAAAGCTGTACTGTATCATGTGCGTGTGTGTGTGTGTGTTTGTGTATCCATCTCTCAAGTGTTTGTGTGTGGTCACCTCATTGGACAGGTTTTTTAGCCAAGCAAAGATCTGTTCATTTCTATTCACATTCACAGCTTACACAATCTGCTTTCCTCCTTCTCACTCCGACGTCTTTATGCTAGTTGACAAAATGGCTTTTCTGTGACTTTCCAAACAATTTGATGAACCCCGTAAGATCACTGGGAAATAGTCGAAGGAAGTTGTGATGAATACATAAAACTTTCTCAATTGGGATCCTAAGAGATTTTTTAGTGATAGGAATAGGATCCATCAATTAATGAAGAGTACAAAGTGTTATTCATTTATTCACTTGTCTCCTATTCCGCTTAATTTAACTTGACGCTGTTGGGATATCGGGTTTAGTTCAAGGCAAGATACGGGGTACAGCGCAAACATGTCACTGATCTTTCACACTCGTTCCTTGGGGGAATTTCCCTGTGACCAATAGACCAAACATGCCTTGTATTATATGATGGAAAGCCAGCATACTCAATGGGAATGTGTTCATACGTGTAAAAACCCAACACAGAAAAACTAGTGTCTTGAGCCTCAACCCACCCAGGTTCAAACCAGCAACCCTCTTGCTATGAGGTCACAGTGGTAACCACTGTGCCACTGTACGGCCTCACAGTGATGGGGTGTCTCAAACTGGCTTTATACCAAGACTTAATCTGGTTACTGCTACTTTATGTTTTGGGAATTCCGAAATGTTGTTTAACCAGGGGTTCAAATTCCACCAACTACAATGTTGTTGTTTTTTTTCTCAAAAACAAGCATATCTAAATACTGTATGTATGTATGTTAAAAGGGAGGCATTAGCTCAGTGTCCGTCCTAGAATGTCCATCTTGCACCAGGACAAGGCGGTTTTATTCCCACTGGGCCTATGACCAAGTGTCCCTGAAGTAGATACCTAACACCCTGTTGCTCCAACTACAGGCACCGCCATGGCCGCCAAGTAATTTCGCATTTGAGGGATGAATATAGTGCGATAAAAAAACAAAAAACTATCAAAATATTATACAAGCATGACATACAATTGCAGCTCAACTTTTTTAAAACTAGGGTTAAAAAAAATCATAAGGAAACATTTGGTAACAAAGGAAAAGTTTTAACTGTTTGATATAGACTGATGACCTGTTAAGGGTGTACCCCTCCTCTCGCCTGATACCAGATGGAATAGTCTTTGCTTCACACACCCAAATTGTGACCTAGTGTTGAACAGAAAATTGACTTTGTCGTCTTTTTCACTTCCTGACAAACACAATGGAAGCTTAGTTTGGTTCAATGAAGAAAATGAGATATTACAAGATGCATGGCATGTATAATTTGTTTTAACGTAATAATACATACACGGGGTCTGTTCTTGTAGCAGAGCAAAAGATTGAGGATCCAAGAAGAGAAAAGATGATTAAATTATTATTATTTAAATTGTGACGAGGTTAAGTAGAGAAATAATATTGATCAAGAAGACGATTTATACATAACACCCAGAATTCTGTCATAGACACCTCCTAACATGATCTCATATTTGTCGTTATTAGCTTAGCATGTTAGATGTGTGGCAAATAAAAATAAAACAAAACTGATTAATCAGGCTAAAGAAATGAGAGCAATGACTGTCTAATTTTACACCAAGCTGTTGAGGAAACACTTGGCCCGAACTCCAGATGGCAGGAGAAAACAGAAGAGATGGAGCTTTGCAGTTGCATCTATACAGATGAGTGTAAAGCTGTGAGTTAGTAGGGGGTGTTCCTGACACCCTGGCATGTCCCATAATCGGCTTTTCTCAATGACAGCACGGAGGCCATAGGAGGGTCCTGTCTGTCTCACTCTCATGCACACACAAACACACAAAAAAAGCAAACATATGCAGACACACCTGGCAGGGAGTGCAGGGGGTCTTAGCCTGCCAGCTGTAGAGCAGGATGCACACTGAGCTGCAGAGGAACTCACACAAACCCGGTTGTGGGCAGAATTGTGACAGAAGAAGCAGCATCTAATCCATATGAGAATCATCAATGTTAATGCCAGGAAGGACAACTAACATGCACAAATAAATCCACACACATTTCAATATTTAATTTTAAAAAAATGTAAAAAACCAAAGACACATAAAAGATGCACACTTTAACGGTTACTTTATGACAACCACACCTGCACAGTTGATGTTCTGAGAAAGAAACAAGAACTTGCATTAACATTCTCCTCACACTCTGTCATACACACAGTAATCTCCGCATCACAATGAGCTGTTTACTGCTACAGACAGCAGGCACTGTCATTCAAGTTGCCACTGGGAGGAAGACCGGGCAGAGACCTCGAGTCATGTTGGGGAGAGCTATTGAGCAAAACAGCATGGTGTGAAAGCTCTCACATGTTGTCGTCGCTCATTGACCTTTTTCACCAGTTTATCACACTGGAGGGTATCAAACTTGTAAATGCAGGATAATCTTTACAACAGACACATTTTGATAAAGTAAAAAAAAAGGAAAAGTAAAGTAAAAAGAGATAAAGACGGTGGAATATTTTAAGTACTTAGGATCAACAGTCCACAGCAATGGAGAGTGTGGAAAAGAGGTGAGGAAGCGTGTGCAGGCAGGTTGGAACGAGTGGAGAAAAGTATCAGGTGTGATGTGTGATAGAAGAGTTTCAGCTAAAATAAAAGGAAAATTATACAAAACCGTGGTGAGACCGGCCATGCCGTTTGGTCTAGAGACAGTGCCACTGAGGAAAAGACAGGAGGCAGAGATGGAGGTAGCAGAGATGAAGATGCTGAGGATCTCTCTGGGAGTGACCAGGATGGACAGGATTAAAAACGAGTAAATCAGAGGAACAGCACATGTTAGAGGTTTTGGAGATAAAGTCAGAGAGGCCAGACTGAGATGGTTTGGACATGTTCAGAGGAGAGAGAGTACATCGGCAGAAGGGTGCTGGATTTGGAACCACCAGGAAAGTGGCCTAGAGGAAGACTAAAGAGGAGATTCATGGATACAGTGAAGGAAGACATGAAGATAGTTGGCGTGACCGAAGAGGATGCACCAGATAGGGTTAGATGGAAGCAACTGAAGGGAAATACTGAAAGAAGAAGAAAAACAAAAGGAGAATTTAAAGAAACCTTTCAATTTTGAATATCTTGTGTCACTGAAAAAGATGCCTTTTTGAGAAGCGAGACAAGTTATTACTTTCTTTTAAAGACCCTCTCATTTCTTTCTGAGAGTGTTTGGCAGCCCCATGAATAACTGAGTACTGTTATCAGTCGTTACTGACCTGGGGACACAGCAGGAAGGAAATAAATGTGAAGGCCGGAGTGGATCAATAAAGGCCAAAAAAGTGAAGGACTTTAGACTGCAGAGGTGAAAAACTTCTACTTTTACAAAGTTAACCAGATAATTGAAAAACGCATTAAAAGCCTGAGGAAAAAGATGTAAAGCATAACTTTGATTCTAATTAACACTGGGTGAGTATGAATAAGCACTTTTTTTCACATTTCAAGGCAAACGTGAAGAGAGTAAATGTTTCAGTGGTAGCTGAGTGTTGCCAAAGTGTTTATCTTGTACGAACAAAGATACACCAATTTTTTTATCGACTATATATCCAAAAGTGGACATGAAGACCTTTTAGAATGAAAAGTACATGTAAATAATGTCCCTATTCATACATAAATTTATGAATACCTAATATATATATAAAATAAATGTAAGAATATTCACTACCTCCATCATACGGTTTCATTGAACATTCCCAATTTGATCTTTGCATTGTCTTTCCTGTCTTTTGTGGTTCATTATGTTCTATTGTATTCTACTTTTCAGGGTTTCTCTCACCCTGGCTGCATCCTCCAGCTCACTTGGTAGGATCACGAGGAGTTCTCTGTCCAGGTGTCATAAATAGTCTCTTCAGCAGGTCCGTCTGCCTCTGTGTCTCCTCCCGGTGGGACATACCCGAAACACCTCACCAGCGAGGTGTTCGGAAGACATCCTAACCAGATGCCAGGACCACTCTATCTTGCTTCTCTCAACCTGGAGGAGCAACAGCTCTCCTCTAAGCTCTTTCCTGATAGCAGAGCTTCTTACTCTATATCTGAGTGAGAGCCTAGCCACTTTGCAGAGGAAGCTCATTTCGGCTGCTTATATCAGACATCTCATTCTTTTGTTCACCACCCACAGCTGGTGACCATAGGGGTGTGGTTCATTATGTTGATTCACATGCTCATTATGTGGCCAATTTAATATTATTAGACTTTACCGTACTTTTTCTACAATATCTCACAAGTTTGGATATAATAACTGAAAGCAGGATGAGTAACATCATGAAGTGCTGTTGCTCATGCAACCCGCTGTTTGTAGCTGAACCACCGTCTCAAACAACTTAGCTGACAAATTCACAGTACTTGTTTTTCTTTAAATCTCCATGGACATAAAAAATAAAATAAAACTCTGCAGCCGAAGTACGAGTTGTCTGTCTGTGTCTAAACCGTGTGAAACATGCTCGTGTTAAGCTCATCCATCCTGGATGAGTACACGCTGACAGGTCTGCATTCTTGATGAACCTAAGGGGGACCACATGGCAGGCACTCCCTTGCTCTCCATCCACTGCTGTGAAAACGTCCTCTAGCAGGAGTTCTCAGAGTCTTAATGCAGAATCAAACCCACTGACTTTCCCTTCTCTACATGTGTATGTGTTGGTCCATCTGCTAGATGGCTGCATGGTAGTAGATGGAGCAGCAAGTATACACTCTCACGCACACAAGTGGTAATTGCCTGCCAGGTGGTGACACTGGTATCCCTCAAACCTGTGGTGATCAGTCTTACAGAAAAGGTAAACAATGCAGTGTGTTTGTCCTTTAAGTCAGTCTATCTGCCCTTGTTAAAAGGCAGCTACACACGGAGCGAGTGGTGAAACAAAAATATATCTGACAGTCAAATTGATTTGCCCTAACCAATAAGAGATATGAGCCACATTTTCATATGTAATTTAATATCGAATGACATATGAATCTTATAATGTCAGAATGAATGCTACTTGTTAGAGAAGTGATGAAGAGTTGTAACATGTAACATTAATTAGGACCAAATCAGTAGCAAGCACTGCAGATCTAATCAGAAAAATTGTCTGTGCACGCCTGCCTACTTGCTTAATGGGCAAGCATGCTTTTGGACACCAGTTATGTATGGATTTTTGTGCATGTAACGGTCAATATTAATGTTCACAAGGGCTGCACAGAGGATGAAGGTGCCTTGAGAAGAAAGCCATGACTTTGGTTAACAGTAAATACACCGCTGAGGGCTCATTAGAGAAACTCTACCCTGTCTTCTCTGCACCGCTTCAGTCATGAGGCTTTTGCTCCAGCCATATCTGCCATGCACAAATAGGCTAATTAGTGGCCAACTTTCACTGTAGTCAGGCAATTTAACAAAACCTCTCTCCAACATATTATGTTTGAAGTCCTTGGAACAGTATATATGATCAATTATCTAAATGTGGAGATTGGAAGAAGATAAGGAAAGTGTTTAACTAAACATATTCAATTCAAACATATATTATCACAGAGTAAAAACAGCCTCTTTCAATATCCCACCATTGGCGCCGTCGAAGGGCAGCCTGCTGCGGTGTGAGGAGTGCAGCACACAAATTTCCCCGGTGAGGGATGAATAGAGTAATTTATTATTATTATCTTCAGTGGGTCAGGATTTTTGTTTCGTCTACTTAATCGGTTACCTCTAACGGGGTTGCTCGAGCCTATCCTGGCTGATTTCAGGTGAGATGCAGGGTATACCCCGAACAGGTCGCCAGTCTGCTGCGGGGCCACACACACTCCTTCCTTGGGGCCATTTCACTGTGGCCAATTAACCATTGGAGGGTGCGAGAAAGTCAAAGTAAGCGGAGAAAAACCACACATCCATGGGAAAACATGCAAATCCCACACAGTAAGGAGAGTGTTTCAAGCCTCATCCTACCCGGCACTCGAACGCCAAACTTTTGCTGTGAAGCCACTGTGCTGACAACTGTACCACCATGCAGTCCGGGTCAAGATTTTCCTTTGAGTAATTGATCAAAGAACATCTGTGACACTGACGTTGGTTCATTATGAACTATCACAGGTTCTTAGAACATTAGAACTAGAGTCGAAATTAAACTCATGGAGCGTTTCATTTTTATGCAGCCAGAATCTGGAATGTTTTTTCTGAACACACGACGCAGATCTCTACTCTCACAATGTTGAACACTAAACACTCTACTCCTGATCTACTGTTGGTACTTTATCTTTGTTCCTGTAAAGCACTTTAAAGTCATTTTGCATAAATACTGTTACACCATTAAACTTACCTGGCTGTGCCTTTTTCAATTACAAAGTGGTACAAAACCCACTTGAACTTAACCCTATAAAGCCCACCCAAAGAAATAAATGTCAGATAATTTCAATTTTTTGGAAAAAGAATTAAATAATAATAATAAAATAATAAATTAATAATTCATTAATAATTATTAATGAATTAATTAATAATAATAAAAATTGCATATCAAATATGATACGTGGGCTTTATAGGGTTAAGTTTAGTGTTGCACTTACTTACATTTGAGGGTAGCATTGCCTTAACAGAGGAAGTATGCAAACTCCCAGTGTTTTGATTTTGACATTACACTGAATGAACCCATCCTCGAGCAGTTACAGATTGTACAGCAATGATTCTGTGGTTTGCTCAAACTTGTTCTAAAAATGTTTTAGGAACTCTCTGGACTCTTGAGTTTACATTTGTGTCTTTCAGAATTTTTATTTGTGGGGAGCTTGGGATTGTGGGTCTTACTGTGAGCCAGCTGATCATTAAATAACTGCAGACCTACATCATTTATTCCACTAAGAGTCTCTATGAACACACATTCTAAGTATATTTAAGGGTTTTCACTTTGATTGACTAAGAATGTTCTGTTAGCTTTTTGCAGCTGATGAGGCCCTTTGGAATTCATTGTGCAGCCCAGCGAGATCTGGGCTGGTTTCAGTCAAATATTATGACGAATTGGAAAAATTAGAATCTCCACATTCAAGGTCATGGCTCAGTTGAACAAAGCCCGATCCATGTACTGATTGGCTTGGGAAAGCATTGGTGTTCCCTTGGTAGAGAGGACGGATTGGGGGGAGGATGGTTCATAATCAGACTACTATATTGGTTCTGAATAAGCAGGATGAAATAAATGAATTGACTGCCTTCAGAAAAAGATATTTCTTTTTCTGATTACAATAAAAAAACTTTCTTATGCAAGTTATTCTAAGATTACACAATGATCATATTCATCATTCATCTCCTGACACAAATGTCTGTAGAACAGATACAATAATGTAACATATGTCTAAAATTATTAGAAAAATAGTCATTTGTAATTGAGTTTATGCCCAGCATCAAAATTGTACAAAAACATCTGATCAAAAAAAGAAAAAAAACCCTATTGCTTAAGTTATGACATTATGAGTATGTATCATAGTTACAGTTAAAAGACTGAGTGTTTCTGCACACACCGTGCCGTCTCCATATGTTAAACAAAAGGAGCATACATCTTTAATCAAAAAGAATATTCATCATACAGGTTACATCCACTGTAATGATGCGCATAGATAAGGAGATAATAAGGTAAATGAGAGGCAGAGCTACGATAGTACCGTAGCCACTATGCTTCATGCACCGCTGCATTGCTGATGAATGATACAGGTTCCCATTCTCCTTTACAGATCTGTTCTCTTTTCTTCCTACTGTTCTTTATGGTCTTCTCAAACATACATGCACACCCAAACACAGACGGTTTATATACAGTATGTCTTGTGCTGAGCGTCAGCAGAACTTTAAACAGGTGATTTCTAAACATAGGAAAGGGACTACCATATTTATGTCTTAGTTTTCTTTTGTTAAAGAACATAGAAACTTTATCTTGGTCGATGAACAGCATAAGCAAAGCTTAGTTTATCACATTATATCAGTAAAAAAAAACTAAACAATTAAACCCACAACCCATTGAGGAGACGGCAGCTCAGTGGTTAGAGTGTTTGCGCGCGGACCGGAAGTTCACGGGTTCGCATCCCACAGAGAGCACATCTAGGGTCCTTGGAGAAGACACCTAACCCCTGCTTCTCCCACCATTGGCGCCGTTGAAGGGCAGCCTGCTGCAGTGTAAGGAAAGCAGCACACAAATTTCCCCGGTGAGGGATGAATAGAGAAATTCTTTATTTTTTTTTTTTAGTTTGTATATTCAATGGTTATGGAACAGTGTGTGACAGGTTTTCAAAATGATCAAAAAGGGTAAAGAGAGGAGGAATAATTCATACATTTATCTTCTAAACTGTCCATTTCTAACAGGATTGTGGTGAGTGCCAGAGCCTGTTCCAGCTGATTCAAGACGAGAGAGAGGGACACCTCGACAGGTCGCCAGTCTTTCACGGGGCCACGCACACACAACCATCCACACACACACACACACACACACACACACATTCCTATGGGCAATTTCATAGCGGCCAATCAACCTAACATACATGTTATTGGACATTGGAAGGAAAACAGGGTACTCGAAGAAAACCCACACATACACGGAGAGAACATGCAATCTTCACACAGAAAGGTCAGTATTCCAAGTCTTGTACCCACCAGAAACTTGAACCCCCAACCTTCATGCTGCAGGGTAACTGTGCTAACCACTGAACTACCGTGCAGCAGAGGCAGAATAATTGATTTATTATTGCAATAATAAGAATTTAATGTGCCAAACCCAAACACACGTACACACACATGACACACATATAAATAGATAGACTGCTGTGTGTGTGCGTGCGTGCCTTCATTGCGTTTTTATGTGGTTGTAAGACTAAGGCGCCAGTTGCCGGTGATTAACAGATATATGTTAAGACAGATGTAGACAAATGAACGCAAACATCTTACAACTCACCTGTTAGACTTAGCAGATGGTTCTGCCCTGGAGATCTGGTAATAACAGAACAATGGCCAATTAAGGAGTGACAGAGGAGCTGGAGGGACCAAGACAGTTTACAGAAAGATTCAGTCAATTAGTCAAATTTCCCATTAGGAAATGGGACACAGACACCACCATGATTGTCTTCCATTATCCACATCATAAAGGTTTTGATTGCTATCATGTCAGCATATGTCAGAAAGTCTGACAACCTGATATTTCTAAACGAAGGCACCAGGGGTAACACATCTTTATTTTAGTTGTAGAAGGTGAAAAGAAACAGTGTGATATCCATACGGGCGTGTGACCTTGTAACCTTGCCTTATTAGGCGCAGACGGCTTCAATGCATTCCTAAGTCTTCCAGAAGCTCTGAAGTGAGATAGTGCACCCCCTTTCAGACACACATAAACAGGTGCGTAACACAGTGTTTATGCATTAAACATGCACTGGCACGCATGACAAACCACATAAACACACACACGCAGCACGCTGCCTTCAGCTGTATCCCATCAGCGTACGGCACACGCAGGTTCACACACACCGCCTCACATTTGTTGTGTTGAGATCAAAGATACCCTGTCTTCAGATGTGCTCTTCCCTTCTTCATGACCTTAAGCTGTCAGTGTTATCTGTTCTAGACACACACGGGCTCACAAAGTGGCTTCACATTTACTTACTTTTTTCTGAAACACAAACATAGATATAAATTCTTACAGATTTTATGAAGGTAATTACTCAGCTGAGCCCTTCTTGTTGCTTTGCTTTTAAATGTATTCCTCTGGATTATCACTTTTATAGAGCAGTATTTAAATCATAAACTATGTGACTAAAAGACACAAACCAAACAATTTAATTGGTGGTTATTCCACTCTAACATTTGAACACCTGAATCCATAACTCTTATGGTTTGATTTATTCTTCCATGTGCAGTTCTCTTTCAATCCCTGAGCTCATTCTTCTAAAAGCCCACACTGGAGGATTGTCTCCTCGGTAACACACCTTCCAACATTTACTTTCTCTTCAGCACAGAAATGGACTGAAGAAAATTTGCCGTATTTCGTCATACAACCTGGTAACAGCAACCATAGCAACGCATCTCACCCAGCCACTTTGCATATAAATGATTGTGACGGAAGAGAGTGAGTGTGTGTGAAAGTGCACGAGAGTTTGTGCCAGTTTGCCAGTGGGTGGTAATACAAATTTAGTGCAATTGTGTTTGTGTTTTTCCACCTGCGTGCACACATATAAGTATGTGGAAGGAAAGGAACAGAGATGAGAAAAATCTCAGTGTATGGAGACCAATTAAATTTTTACTGGTGCTTAGAAAACTGTGTGAGGACATTATAAGAAAAGGCCAGGGCTCGATCTGCGCTGTGCAGCTACTTTGTGTTTGAGGCTTTAATGTATAGTCATATATAAGACATTAAAAGTCCATTTTCTCAGTCCCATTCTTTCATTAAAACTCTTTACTTTTATTTTCTCCACACAGGTGATTGGCTTTACCACGTTCAGGAATTTAAACTATGTTGATAAAACAAAAACAGAAAAGTTTTTTGCCTAACTTGACTTTTACCTTTTAAAATGTACTTGTAAATTGCTTTTAAGTGTGTGCAATTATCTCCGATGTGCACAGTCTCAAAAGAAAAGATTATCCTGACCATCTGGCTGATCACAAGATGAAGTTTGAATATGTTCAAAGAACTTTTCTCTGATGCCTGAAATATTACACCGTTTGCCTGTTAATGGAGTTTGTTATAGTTCCCAATGGCTAATTTATTTGAGAAAGTGACCCTGAATTATTGCAGGGCAAAACAGCTGAGGATAATAAAGACACATCTGTGGCTGTCATCTCATACAACTTGAAGATGAAACGTGTGAATGTGTATGCATACTTTAGGCATGTGAGTGATTTGCATCTGCCCGGGCATGTTTGGTTGTGTGTGTAATAGAGCAGGAAGGAGGTAGCATTTGTTAAGCAGTAGGGGGAGATGGTTCGGATCGTGTGTGCCTGGCAGCATGCCCAACATCTGCAGGCTTGTGTTGTAGCTTTGCTGAGATATCAGGGTGGCACAGCCCATGATGGATTATAGTCATCGCACAGGTACCCATGCAAAACTAATGTGTATATTCGCAGGTGCTGACAGCTACAGAGCTGTGTGTGTTTACATGAAGTGTGTGCATTTAGAGGAATTCATAATTCCCTTACAGGTAGAAGGATGTTGAAAGAAAATGCCGATGCTATAAATATGCATGTTATAGACATGAACTGTAAACAGATACATCTGTTATTCATTTATTAAGCTATTTCATAGGCTTTAACGGTTACAAATCAGGTAAATTCACAAGCGCTGATGACAACAATAGAGTTAGGTTAAAGGCCCAGATGGTTTTAATGTTGAAGAAACTGAAATTTAAATGTATTTAAAATTGCTGCACATCCAATAAAAGTTACAACTGAGTCATTATATATCAGAATATTTTATGAAATGTTTTGTTTTAATCCAATTAGGTACAAAAAACTACATTTCTCAGCGTCTACTTTTCATATTTTACTCATATTTTGTAGTCAATGTCTTAAAATAGATAACACAAAATGGAATATTGTGTGTGTAGGAAGTACATTTATCAAGAAATGAAACATTTTTTCTCATTATTCGCACAATTTTAAAGTTGAGTCTAAATTAAGCAGTTTGTAAAAATTTCTAATACGTACCAGAAAGTCGCCTAAAATTTAATTTCATACCATTAATCCTATGGTAGTCTCACATATAGCTACATAGAGACAGAAAAAACATATTTAAGAATAAATCTGACGAATTAATCAAGCCAAGAGGCAAATGTGTATGACATTGAAAAACCCATTGCATCGGGTACTTTATCTTCATTGTACTGACCCTAACCTTACCCTAACCCTACCATATTTTCACTACATCAAAATACATCGCCATACATGACCAAAAACTGCCATTATTGTTTTTTCATTTATGTAGGGCATTAAGAAAAGTCTGATTCCGTGAGCTGAATGTAAGAAAGTAGTCAAAAGCAAATAGCCTGCTATTTGCAGAGGTGAACTTGGGTACAATTTTTATCTTCCTGTCTTCTCGGATCTCTGCCTTGACAACATTTTTTGATCGCCATGACATGTGAATGTCTGTTAGTGTTAAATGCAATGTCCAAAAAACCCCACAACCAACAAAACCTGTGACACTTTAAGAATATTTTTGCCAAGCTAACCTAAACCCCATTGTAGTGTGAATGTGTTGGAGAAGTCTTACTTTCTTTAATTTTATCCCAGCTATTCTTCTTCTTCTAATAATAGAAGAAGCTATTATTAGCTCATTAAAAACAAAAGAAAAACACTTGTTCAAAGCAACTAATCAAGAGTTCCGTTCCGTTGTCATTCACTTATCCAGGGCCAGGTCGTGGGAGCAGCAGCAGCCTCAGACGAGTAGATCAGGCTTCTGTCACCCATCTTCCTGCATCTTCCAGCTCACGTGGGAGAATCCGGAGGTGTTCCCCACCCCGCTGTGAGACATAGTCCAGCAGGTCTGGAGTCTGCCCCTGGTTTTTCTCCTTGTAGGACGTGCCCAAAACAACTCACCAGTCGATGCAGAGTTAAGAGTTACTTTTTAAATATGCCGAATTCTTACACAACTGGTAGGTGTTGACCATTTATCCATGTACTTAGAAACCCCATTGGCTGCAGAACATTGTTGTTATTCTTCCAGAAAAATGAGATCATGAATACAAGTGAACAAAATGAACTTCTGTTACAGAGAGCCCCATTTATCGCTCAAAGGCAGGAAAGACAAATTAAAAGTAAAATGTTATTCATGCTAACCATATGTGACAGCATATAAAATGCAAATACGCTCACAAGCATGTTATAACTGACTTTATAAGTTCTAGTTTAATATCTACTTTATTTCAGGGTATATATGAGATTGTAGCCGCTGCTATCTCTGATCCCCATCAGTTGCAACATGCAGCGCAGTGAGCCAAACAGGCCAACTGACAGTTGGAGCTAATTCTCTCAGATCTCTGCCCATTTGAGTGTTTGGTTTTCCCCTTGGCTCTTCTTCCTCTTGATATCGCATGCATTGCCTAACCAGCAAAGCCTGTGTATGAAAAATGGATTTTCCCCAGTCCATATTGCCATGGCAATGCACAGCTTAGACACTAGTTCTGCTTTTTAAAGGATTTGCATCAAAGTTACCATCGCATAGGGGAGATGAGGAGAACTGCATGCTGGGATGGAAAACATGCTACGCCCGAGTGTTTCTGGAAGAAAAAAGTGAACAAACCTAAAAGATATGACTAAATAAACACGAAACTGATGAAAATAAGAGAGGAAAAGGAGCTGATGAGGATGAATCTACCTTCAGGTCAAAAATAGATTTTAACAAAACTTTACAAACTTCAGCCTAAATAATGTAGGTCATAATCCAAGTTTCAAAACCAAATACTTCACGTTCCGCCTATCAAAATAGATCTCAAGAGTTCTAAATTTGCCGCATCCTTTAAAATGTTGGCATTTGTCATTCGTTAACAAACAAATACGTAAACTTTGTGTGTCTGTCATTCCATCATAGGCTCTAACATTCATCTTTTTTATGAGCGTCACATTACGTTACAAATCACTGTGAAGTGTCTCGCTAGAAGGATTTGGAAAGCTCTTATCTTACTTCTGAGCACAACTTTGATTAAGACAAAGATTTCAGAGAGTTTAGATAAACAACCCGAGGTAATGTGTCGTAGAAGCTTCATAAACAATCATTTGAACGAAAAAGTGCAAAAAACAAAGTGTCTGATTCTTCTGAAAACTGAATGTTGAAGATGTCATTCAATGTTCTTGATAATGAAGATGTCACTTTATGAGACTGGAACGGAGAGGAAAAAAAAGTCTGAAGGTTTTTTGATCAATATTTCAAATATTCCCAGGCCTGACAAAAATGATTATTGAGACAGGTAGAAACTATTTAAAGGCCATGATTTAATGAGCCAGTGAGGTAGTGATCATCAGAGGTGTTATTTCTCAGCTTTCACAGATCTTTGAAGTACAACATCTGCATCTAGATCCTCTCTATACCTGCAACTTTATTTTGCTTGCCGTGTCCACGTTTTTCTAACTACTAATGGTCTAATCGTGCAAACTTCAAAGCCTGTGAGTTTTTATGCAGGTAATAACCTGGAATAACAAGCATGTTTCCAACTGATTGGGTGTGCCATTATTGAGGATATTACGTAAAAATAAAGGCATTTTTTTTAAAAGAAATTTTTAGACGTGGCTGCAGTGAAAGCACACAAGATCCACCCAAACAACAGTGCTTCTAGACTCTAAAAAAAAACAACAACAAAAAAAACAAAAACTGATATGACTATGGTAATGATTTGAAAGTTTGAGGTAACTGTAGAAATTTTTTGACAGAAAACCATGGACGTCTGAGATTGTTTCTAAGGGGAAACATGAAAACTACCATGTGCATGGACTATCTCTGAGGAGGTGACGAGAAAGAGGAAAATTTACTCACATCGTTATCCAAACAAGCCAAAGTAACAGTTTGGCTTTAACATGGCTTTAACATTTAAAGCACGGTGCGAGCTACAAGTGCTTTCCCAGTTTGATCATTCATTAGACAAAATGCCAAGAAGATATACAGATTTAATCCAACATGTCATTCATTGACCGTGACAGACAGATGACCTGTTCAGATTATACAGAAGATCCTAACAGAGACTGCTAACTGATCTTTCTAATCCTCCTCCTCCAGCAGGGCTCTAACTTGGTGCTTATCATTTCAACATTGATTTGCAGAACCAGGTATGTGCTAATGAGTTGCTGCTTTCTATTCCCACTCCAACTTGACCAGGGTTTTGTTAAATAAGTAATGAACTGGTGTTATAGCCGATGTTCTGTTTACCTGAGCTTGTGTAAACATCATTTGAAGACCCCAATTAATATTGATGATGTCATAAAAACCAAATGTTCATTTACATTCAAATTAAAGCTGACCATCACTTTGTAAAATATGGGAGCAAACTGCATCATGTAGACGAGTAAAATAGAAATATAAACATTTCTACTGTTAAGCTGTGTAGCATCTATTCTCTAAAAGCAAGTGCTCAGATATGGTCACCAGAATATGATTCTTCTCTCCCTCAGCCCCAGCTTTTACCCCTCTTTCCTCCTCCTTTGTGTTTGTCTTTTCTTGCAAAGCATCTCCCTCCCACTTCTCTTTTCCTCAAAACCTATCCTAACATATTCTTTCCCCCTCCTGCTCATATCATTCTTTCTGCTGCATCCTCCCTCGTCCCCACCCTTCTGCCTCACCCCCTTGCATCTGTTTGGTGTATTCCCGGGGGCCTGTGGGGGCCAGAAGGGTCCATGAATAAGTCATTAACACTGGCCCCTCAGACTCTGTGATCATCAGCAACCTGTTCAAAAACATGGTTCCCCACCACCTCTCCTTCTCCCTCTGCACCCTTCTCTCTGCATCTATAAACAATGAAAACATAAATAAATAAAGCATTAGGAACTGTGTGTGTTTCTCTCTGAGTATGTGTGTGTGTGTTTGCATTTCTCACTCAGCACAGATTTATACCTCAAGCTTTAAACCAATAGCAGGTCGAGTTTCTGTTGAAACGATTTTAAACAACCGTTAAATAATTTTGCTGCTAGTTGGCTGAAGAGTATGTTGGATGTGTTCCTTCTTCCAAAACCCAAAGCAAGGCTAATTTGAATGTATCACATCTAAGACCGATATCGCTTGTAAATAAAATCACATTTTATAATTGGTTTGTTTTAAAAATGTATCTGAAAAGAGTGTATTTATCATCAGTGCTTATTCTCTAATGTCATGAGTACAGAAAATGGGTCAATAGCAAAATTAGATGAAAATGTATGAACTATTTTGACCTTTTATACATTTTCACAGCCTCTATTCACTGCCAAAAACAGATCAGCAGAGTCTGATGCACTGTTGCCTGAAGCCATTAAGACTATATCAACATGGATGTTGTTGCAAAGAGTAGACCACACTGTGCTGGTTTAGAGGTTTGTTACTGATAAGATAACATGTGATTTCACACTTTGACTCATTCAGAGAGTAACACTTGTTATTCTACAAAATGCTACAGTGTGCCATGGCCGAAAAGTTGATAGAATGAGACATTTCATTCACTGTCTTGATAACACAATCTGTTCATTGCCTGCAGAAAATGTGTTTCCCACATCTATAAGAAAATGTTCATTCTAAACTATATATTGTAGATGCAGTTCTGTTTACAGTTGCAAACATTTCAGACCAAAGTCCCATGTATTCATTATTATTGGAGATCAAATCCATAGGCTGTTCAAACATAAGGAACAAAATCACAAACTACTTTCTTAATTTTACTTTATGAAGTATTTTGGAAGTGCCAGATCCCTCACATTTCAAAACCACAGAGACAATCTTAAGAGTAAAGCAACAAACCAACCAACCAAACCAAAAAAATAAAATAAAGTAGACTTTGTCCTACACAACAAGTCCATAAGGAAATGAAGACAGAATTGTTTGGTTTTTCTTCTGTGATATTTGTGAGAACCCACAGAACAGGAAAAGGACATTTTTGAGATTTTGAAGATAAAGTCAGAGGGGCCAGCCTGAGATGGTACAAACAAGTCCAGAGGAGAAAGGGAACGCATCATGGGATGGATGCTGAGTTTGGAACTGCCAGGCAGGAAGTCTAGAGGAAGACCATGAAAGAGGTTTATGCATGCAGTGCAGGAGTTCATAAAAGTAGTTTGTGTGAGGGAAAAAGATGCAGGAGAAAACTAACTTGCTCTGGTGCCCCAGAAAGGAAAAAAGACAGAATGTGCAAATCAGGACACTTCCATACATTTTTTTGCATTTGTTATTGCTGAAAAGGTTTGTTTTAGGGAGCAGAATAAAGTGTAGAAAATTAATCTGTCTATCCATTCATTCTTAAAACAGTCACTTTTAAACAAAGTATTATGCGACAACAGAGGATGCGTTGCTAGAGCTGATCCTATTATCCAGGACAGGTCACCAGTCTGACATGGGACAACACAGACATGGGCAATCACAAACACTCAAACAGACCAATCACCCCAACATATATGTTTAATGGTGGGAAGTAGCAGTACTAACAAAGAAATCATGCATAACCAGGAAAAACATGTAAACTCCATACAGAAAGGCAAGCGTTCCAAGGTTCGAATTTGTAACCTTCAAAAATATATAAATTGAAACCAATTCCAAAGAGGAGACCCTACATTGTGAAATTGGTTGTTTGCACAGCAATCACAAATAAATCTTCACCACCATCGTCATCGTGCATTAGACTTTTTACAAGTAGGGTTTAATGTAGCTTCAGTGTCGTGCAAAAAAAATTTCAACTACCCCAAGAACTCAGTTTTATTGTAGTATTTTTTTTATCCAGGAGCCAAAATAATAATAAAAAGCACAACTGCTTATGTGGATGGAAATCAATAGATCAGATGTCTGTTGTTGTGAGACAGCTGGAAAACACTCATAAAACATATTGAGAGGAAATTCAATCAATTTAAATGCATTTTGTGGAAAACACAATGTGAAATGGATCACATTGTTTTTCTGTTTTACCTGGTATATAATCTTCCATTATTAAATATACAAACATTGTCAAATTTAACAGCTAAATGTGTTTTGGGTCGGACAAAATAGTGCAATTCAAACTGAATATAATTTACAGATTGAAAATAATCTATTCTGTTAGAAATATTTTGCTGTGCAGTCTGAGTGATGGATTTCTGATACATAAG
Source organism: Neostethus bicornis (assembly GCA_902685375.1). NCBI lineage: Eukaryota > Metazoa > Chordata > Actinopteri > Atheriniformes > Phallostethidae > Neostethus > Neostethus bicornis. The sequence goes on along the minus strand of LR738557.1, from coordinate 14,406,072 downwards.
ACCCAACTTTTACCTCCAGCTTGGTTCATGTTCTCAGTTTCCAGCAGAAATGTTTAATGACTCACTAGTTCAGTGGCTGAGCTACTGAACTGAGTGAGTATTGCTAGGTGGCAGAAAATGATGAAGGGTGACAGGTGTAGTGGGGATATTATTACAGAATAACATATACTGTGGGCTTGTCCTTCACTTGTCTTTAATAACTAGTTAATTGCTTTTGCAATAAATTTAGCTTATAGTTTCTGCAGTATTCAAGCACCATATGGGACATTCCTAAGAGTTCCTCCGCTTTGTGTCTCAGTCATAAAGCAGGTGGTCAGTGAAGTATTCGACTGGAAGACACTTTAGTATATTTGTGTGAACGAGATAATGAACTCAGCTCTATCATGCAAAGAACAGTCTAGAAACTATCAGAGAATCTCCTGCTGTTCCCACCGGGGTGCTGGTGGCACATAAGCCTGCTCATCGGAAGTTGCTCAAGGTGTATCTCTTTCCCCAACGGAGCTCGACTTCTGTTCATTCATTCCCACTTTCTTTGTGTCTGCTCATCCATGCATAAAATTGTCCATATCATTACAGCTTCCTTTGTTATGCATGTTAACAAGTTTATCAAAGTCTTCTAGTAATCAAAGTGAAAGTATGATGGCACTATTGCGTGTGTTGCATGACAGAGACCAGACTATTAAATTATCATTGTTTTTACACCTACCAGCCTAATGCCATGTTGTTCATCTCTGGTAAGAAGATGTGACGAAAAGAATAAGCCCGGCAAGCGCCTCACAAGGACAGCTATTAATGGAAAGAATTATTTTATTTGTAAAGTTGCGTCATCGAGGCTTAGATGAAATATTAGTTTAAAGGTCAGACACTATTGGAAAAGTTTCGTCTTCTGAACCATCGATTTCTAGCGGAGTTGCAGGAGCCAACACCAACTGATTGAAGGCAAGAGGCAGGATACAACCCAAAGAGGTCGCCAGTCTGTCGCAGAGCCACACACACATTCCTAGGGGCAATCAAATAGCAGCCAATAGACTTAACATGTGTGTTTTTCGGGGGAGGGAGGAAAACCCACACCTGGGAGAACGTGCAAACTCAACACAGAAAAGCCAGTGTTTCAAGTCTTGTCCCACCAGGAACTCAAAACCCGACCTTCTTGCTGTGAGCCCACTGTGCTAACCACTACCCCACCGTTCAGGCCTTGGAATATGTTTCACAAAATACATTTCTTTTTTGTTATTGATAGAGTAAAAAAGTTTTCTTTGTTCTCTGATGGCAAAAAAGTCTTTCAGCACAGCAAAAACTTCCAATTTCTTTCCATTTTAGGATTGTTTTGGACACATTTTACATTTCAGATAATTCCAAAGTGTCTCAGTAATATTTAGAAGCAGAGACAGCCAATAAAACTCACATGCATGTTTTTGGAGGGGGGAGGAAACTGGAGTGAAAACCCACACGCACACTGGGAGATATGTATGTAAACTTCACACAAAAAAGTTGAGCGTTACAAGCCTCAAGTATGTGCATGAGTGTTGTTTTTTTCTGTAAGTGGTGCTGCAACAGACTGGTGACCTGTTCAGAGTGTAACCCACCTCTCATCTGTAACTCGTCCCAAGTTAACTCAGTCCTGGGATAACCGAGGACTGACTAATTGAGAAGACATCCAGAACTTTCTCTTTATTCTGGTGTAACTAATGACACGTTAACGTGGCCTGGTGGTTGGGATTATTGTCACGTTGGCACATTCGAATGCATCCAATGTGCAGCTTCAGAGCTTATGAGAGGAAGTTTTTCTTCTGTATCTTCTCATTTTTGCTGCATTCATTCACAAGGTTTCCTGTGTCTTTATAACTCAAACATCCCAAAACCATCACCAATCCACCTCCATGTTTCAAATTGGGGATGATATTCTGTTCATTATCGGCCTTGTCCCCTCTTCTCCATACATGACCGCTTTGATAGTAGCCAAAAACTAAAATTTTATTCTAAATACCTGGTTTCAAACTTTTGACTGTTTGAAATTTCAAAGGTTTCATTTGCAAAGTTAGGGTTTCCCTCTGGTGATTTATTTGACTTAGTCTGCTTTTCTTCAAATGCCTCCTCATTGCGTCTCTTTAAACACCAACACCCTGTTTCCAAAGTCTTGCATTTCAGCTGAACTTTTTTAGAGGACGTTATATCAGATTTTCATCAGAAAATGGCTCAGAACCCAATCACAAACATCAGTGCAAAAAGTTTTACTGATGTCATTCATATCTCTTCTCCCATGTCTGCCCTTTGACCAGGGGAAGCTAGTTCAATTCCCACTGGGCACATGCCTAAGTTTCCTTGAGGAAGACACCTAACCCCCCGTTTCTCCCACTATTGGTGCTACCGCGACTGCCTGCTGTGGTGCAATGCAGCACAGAAATGTTCCCATTTGAGGGATGAATACAGTACGTTAAAAAAAAAATTTGAAAATGACAGAGAAATTATAAACTCTACCTGGGTATGTCAACTTACGAGCTCAACTGTGCCAAAGAAGGTAAGTTTTACTCAGGTGATCACTTTAAACCTCATTTACCACAATTCTCTATATATTCTTGAGTCACCTCATTAACCGATTTCATCAAAAGACTTGAAAAACACTTTGATTATTTGGCATTGGAAATGACTTTATAACTATTTCTGATCGAATCACCAGTAGACATCTCTTCTGCAATCCAGAGCAGCACAAATGTCCTTATCACCAAACTGCACTGATACGTTGAGGGAATTACAGAAAAAAAGTGACTTCTGTATGTTTAAATAAAGCCACTGGCTTGGTTTGCAATTCTGTTTCCCCAAGTGTCAAAAAGAGATAAGAGTTTGAATTTCTCAAAACTTTGAATAGCTTCATTACTCAGAAACAATGTAATGTGTTATTGTTAAACATCCAGACTTAAAGTCCTGCGTCTTTTTTGTCTGATAAGCCCGACTAAGCAGTAATCCCCACGGCAGCATTTTCAGCTTATTTGTAAATCTAGCTCTAAATAGGAGGAATAAAAAGGTTTACTTTATTTTAGTAAGGTCCCAATTATTCACATCATTTGGAAAGAAACATTTTTTCATCAGCGAGGATCTTGTTGTTTTTGGATTACAAACAGAAATAATGCCTGCGATGATGTCACTTCTACAAAACACAAATCACACGCAGTAACGTGGGGAAAGCAAGAAGAAGAAACTTTGACAAACTGAAGACGATAGCGTAATGTTTTTCACTTTTCTAAATGAACTCTAAATAAGTTTTGGGGCAATTTATTGAGCCTGGCCCAGAGAAGGAACACATGGCTGCACATAAGCTCTTTGTGGCTTAAATTTAACTAAGTCTGAGGAAAGGAGGTTCAAATGCACCGTAAGAGTAGAAAAATACCTACCAAGGCATTTTCAGTGTAAATACATTTCCTTCTTTGTGACATTTTCTATGTAAAAACAGGATTTATTATTAAGATAAATTCCGAAAAACTTGGCATAATTTTTATTTGATATGATTTTCACAGTCTATTGTTTTACACTGAGGTGAGATTTTTTTTTTTTTCTAAGATTGCATCTCTGCGCATAAAATCTGACTTGTTGTTCAAATTGTACACTGTAAAAATGGTAGTTTTTGCATTTAAATGCTAGCAAAATAAAACCCAATTGTGGTTTACAAAATTTTACCATTAAGTCTATACACATTTTTTTTATAGTGCACACGACAACAGGACTGATCTTACACACCTAAATGGATATGACGAATCAGGTGTAACTAAAAACCTCATGCTGTGCCTCCTCATATTGCCATCTTCTGAGAAAGGAGAGTAGCTTTTGAAGACATGCAGTCAGCTGTATGCAGAGGTGGGCTACTTAGTGTCTTTCTGGACAAAAGGGCTGAACTGTTGAGAACAGGCAGCTGTCCAGATAAGTTCCTGTTTATTAGTGATGAAATTCTGCTACATCCTGTGGTTACATCAGGCCTGATTCATATTGTTTCACATGGTACAACCCATTAAAAACTCTGTTGTTTACTGCAGGTCACTTTTTGCTATCAGACAAATCAACAGTAGAGTGAAATTCAGTCAGCTACACTCAGATTAATCGAAGAGCAATTAGCTGCTTATCAGGTCGAGTAGGAGAGTTCAAACATCCACTGCAGCCATGGTATAGACACAGATGGCAACATTACAGTGTTTTTCCAGTTTGTCGTGCACTAAATCTCTTCTTCCTCTTATTCACCCACTGTAGGACAGACAGGTGGAAGAAGCAAGAGGAAAAAAAAGAAAAGCATCATGCAGATCAAAAGCCAGATATAGTTCCCTCAGGAGAACAAAGAAAAAGCTGACAACAGCATGAAGGTCCAACTTCACCTGCCGTTATGACACAAAAGTTGTACACCCAACTTGCTCATTTATCTACTTTGTGGAGAAATGTGCATTTCACACCCAGACTTTCAGAAGTGCTCCATCGGCATCAATATATAATATAAGAATACAACAACAATTTAGTCACAAAAAACTTCAATAAATTTCAGTTAAAATTCAAATTTCTCTCTCTTCACCATTGATGAAAGTCCAATTTGTTCTGTCATATGTCAGCAAAATTTTTTGTTTAATATATGGACACTTGTACTGTCCCATGCTGTTCAGATTTTCAACTTTTTGTTTCATCTTGTAAACCGCTTATCTGTAACTCGGTTGCGGGGAGTCCTGTGGCTTATCCAGTCTAATTTTAGTACAGAGGCATAGCCAGTCTATGCGAGGCCACACGCATAGACGACCATTCACACACACTGATTCCCAGGAGCAATTTTGTGGCGGCCAATCAACCAAACGTGTGTTTTGGAGGGTGGGAGGAAACCGGAGTATCCAAAAAAAACCCACACATACATGGTCAGAACATGCAAACTCCACACAGAAACGCCAGTGTTTCAATCTACTCCAAGACTTGAACTCCCGACCTTGCTGTGAGTGTCTTGAAAAGTAGTCTTGTAAATGATGCATAAGGTAAATCAGCCAGAAAATCTTTCAGTTTGACTTCTTCAGTTGTTGATTGTTGACATATACTAAACCGTATACTATGTACTGCATACATTTATTTTTCTTCTCAAACTCTGTCATGTCTGGAATTATGATGAGCAGTATGATGATCTTGACTATTGCTGAACAGATTTGCTCTACCAAGGTCAACACGATGTATCGCCCTTGGCAAGTATTATTTTAATTATTTATTTTTCTGTGTTTTTTTTTCAGCTTTTCTTTGCTACCCCTAACGGAAAATGCAGAGGACAGAAAGAAAGAGAAAAATAGAAACGAGTTGGAAGAGTAGGGGGAAACGCGGGGGATAAAGAGAGGGGATAATCTGCACAACCAGCCTGCTGAATCATCAGAAAAACAACAAAACAAAAATTTAAACCAGAGATTAAATTGAAACACACAAAGACGAGCTTTGATAATGAACTAACAACTGATGTTGAACTCAAACCACTATTACCCAAGCTATAACATTGAATTGAAAGTACTTTATTTATCCACGAATATGGATCGGAAGCAAGGAACGTAGCAGATAGTTAACAGCGTGGCACAGTGTCCACATGCAAGCAAGAGTAAATTTATGCTGCTTATGTGATTCATGTACACGTCACATACTCATCACATACTCATTATGGTTAACAGATCTTTCCCAGCCTCAAATGGCTGATCGGGGCAAGGAGAAACTGGGACTCTGGAACCTGATAAGAGGAGAACGCCCACCTAGCCAGGTTTAGAGGATGGACTCCTCTTGCAGGAGTCCAATCGGCACCATGAAACACTGGCGTCCCTTATGCCGAGGACTGCCGAGGGCAGATGTGCTAGTTCAATTGCCATGTTTTTGTGTAGAAAGAGCCAGCAGAATGGACTCTGAAGTTCCCAATGGAATCTCCACTAATTTTAGCCTACCTGGCAACAACTACTGTCTGAAATGTGTTTGGTCAAATGCTTTAAAGCAAAAACATGTATTTGGAGGCAGCGCCGTATTGTAAAAGGCATAAAAGAAAATGGATAAATCATTAGAGAACATTTTCTAACATTTAGAGGAGCCTGTTCACCAAAGCATTTGGGAAGTCCATCAGAAGTAAATTAGTGGAAATGGTGTGGATATGGGTGTCACCATTTTCTTGGGGAGGGGCTCTTGTATCAGCCATAGTTCTTCAGATTAATAAACTGTGTTTCTCTATACTATAAGCCTGGAACAGCAAAGCTTTAATTCTCTGAGATGACCAAGCTGAACATTGGAGGAGTCATTTGGGAGGCTTGCTGCAGACTAACGTTAATACAGAGGGAGGGGATGTGCAGCTGTGTGGCAGACAAGACTGAAGAGGAGTACAGAGGGAGGACGGGGAGGGAAAGCAGGTGGGCAGACATGGCAGAGATGTCTGGCTTGGCTCTGGATCGGAAGGAACAGAGGGAAGAAAGAAAGTCTCCCAGGCATTCTATATTTCTCTTTACCGATTTATCAGTCTGTACCTCTTCCTCTCTGCCTATTTTCACACCACATCTGGACTCACTCTATCGTGTTTTTAATCCTTTTCAACTCTGTTGGGTTCCTCACATTGCATCTTTTTCTTCTTCCTGACCTGGCTTTGAGCAACCTCTGGTCTTTTTAGTACTTCTATTCTTCCATTCTGTCCATTGCGCTCTATCTCTCTATAGCACCTTTTTCCACTTGTGCTTTATTTTTGTGCATTTTAATCATCTTCTTGTTCTTCTCCCTTCAATGGGGGAAGCTTGGCGACAGATCTGTGCCAGTGCAGTAGCCGCCCCACCATGAGAGTGGGTGTTAAACACAGACATCGGCTCAGCATGCCAGAGAGATGGCGCCACGTTGAAGCCCAATGGCTGCAAAGAAGCAGAAATGTCTGCTGCCACCCACTCGTGCCTTTGGTTCACTTTTTACCAGAGGAGAAACTATTTTGAACTGAAGTTTCAACTTCTCTCTTATGATTTCTGCTGCCAAGTTGATTCCCAGATCTCTATCTACTATATCTAGTATTTTGCAGAGTGGGAAAATGGAGTGTGTGGATGTTCACATTTTCCTGTTGGGTGTTGATATAAATGCACACACACCAATAAATCCTGTGTGGTCCTCTGAAAGTACATTATTAATGGCAAAAGCCTTTTGTGTTGGCTTATTTGGTTTCCGGTATTCTCCTCTTGTGTCTGCAGACATAAAAAACACCTGCAGCTGCAGGCGCCAAACTAAAGGAGACACAACTCCAAAAGGAAATAATTGAAATTAGCTTCACACTATAAAATTGATTCGTTTCCATAAAAGCTTCCTTACGAGAACACATTAGGCTTTTATGGACCCCATCATCAGCCTCAGCTGACATCATGTCTCCCCCTCTGTGGTGGTGCACAAGGAAGATGTGCCATGATTGTTATCTAGCATGCCTTTGCATTAAAAGCTTCTAAGATAAAAATATCTATGCCCCTATGAAGAGTGGAGTTTTAGACTTGCTGTTTGTGAATCTAAGGAATGATGGAATCCTCTAAAGACATCTTTACAAGTATAACTAATAAAATAAGCAATCAATAAAGACTTGTCCGTCCTTACTTCATGTCAGTGTGTTTACCACGGAGCAGCTGACAGGATGTCACACTGAGAATGAAGCACTGAAAGAAAAACTGACATCAGAGTATTGTTGTTACAGATGAACCGTCCTTGATCCTTTTATTAAACTTTAATAAAGCAGCCAACGAAAACAAGTGTCACAGCACGTATGGCTCAGCTTTGATCTGATAGAATGATAAACTTATGTTGACCGCATTCAATCAAACAGCAACACACACAAACACATGCTGAGTACCGGTATATGTACTTTGTACTCTCATTCTGACAAAAAGTGTCTTTTTTTTTAAATTGATGTGTAGAGCCTATATTTTAAATCTATTCTAAATCCAGTTACAAATTTATTTAGATAACATTTTTTTAACCAAATGCCAGATAGTTGCTTAATCACTTTCCACCTGATTATTTTTTATAGACATAATGTGGTGCAGTGCTTAGCACAGTTGCCTCACAGCAAGAAGGTTGGAGTTTGAGTCCCGGGTGGAACAAAGCCTAGAACACGGTCTTTCTATGTGAAGTTAACATGTTCTCCCCGTATATTTGTGGGTTTTCTCCAGGTAGTCCGTTTTCTTCCCACCCTCCAAAAACATGCATGTTTAGGTTGGTTGGCTATTAAATTGCCCTAGGAATGAGTATGTGTGTGTATGGTTGACTGTATGTCTCCGCAACAGACTGGCGACTTGTTTGGGGGGAGTGGTGTAACCTGTTTCTCACCTTAAATCAGCCGCGATAGACGAAACGAAAACTAAACATAATTCGGAATTCCTTGTAGTCATCCTTTGCATGGGCTGCATTTTAGTACAGCTTGTTTTTGGAGTCATACGTTATGCGGTAGAATTACTGTAGTCAGTTACGTCTTCTATGTTCACGTCCCTTTCCATTATTGGAACATTAATCTTTTTGGAGTTTCTTTAACTCAATGAACTAAAAAGGAGATAAACATGAGATCAAAATAATATTTCCTACGACTTCAGCACCATGGACAGAGTCCTTGGTGCTGAGACAAAATGTTGCACTGAGTAAAACTTATATTCTCACTTCCTCCACTAAGTCTAATTAAGATGACAGCCATCGTGTTGAAATTTTGTGGCATCTCTAGTCATCTACAACAACAAACAACCTGGTCATTGCTTTGCATTTTGAAGCAGTGCACACCATCATCTGACCGATACGCTTTGTCATTATCATTCTCTTGTAGGCGTGTAAATGGTAAATGGACTCTACTTATATTGCACTTTTCCACCTGTGTCGGCATTCAAAACACTTTACAGTATAGTTTACATTCACCCATTCACACATATACATTCATACCTGATCGGGATGCTGCCATGCAAGGTGCAAACCACCATCAGGAGCAATTGGAGATCGAAGCCACAACCCTCTAGTTACAGGGCAGTCGCCCTACACACTGAGCAATCCTTCCTAATTTTTATAATAAGACAAAACTGTTAGAGCTTTTGTCGTGTCTGATTCACAAACACATTTCCATTCTTTTAAGCCTGGGTTTCCGAAGGAATGCAATTCTTCTTTTTATTCTAGTTTTAAACTGATGGAGGGACAGGTTAGAAGAATTGCTAATGGAAACTAACCTCAGGATGAACTATCTATTAAGCTATTTTTATTTCTGGTTTAGGGTTAGAAGGATTTTCCATCTGCAGTTTGAGACTTTAAAACTTTTCTAATAAACTAATTTGACCTCTCAGCATGCAGTACTTTATTAGAAGAGAGATTTAGGTGAAATATTTCTTTAAAATCTTTCGACTTTTGGTTTAGAGTTGACTTGGGGTCAACAATGTAGTGAACAATAAAATATATTGAAATAAAATTTAGATAAGCACTAAGTTCATCATCCTAAATGTAGTGTATCAAAGAAAAAAAAAGTTTAAGCGGAACAAAACACTATACATCTTCAACGATTAGAGCACAAGTATAAAGATGCAGTAGATGCCTTCAAAAAAGTTTGGAAGGAAACAACAGTTATCATAGATTACCATTGGTTTAACCATTAGTTTATCTCTTTTTTGCTCCTATCGAAAGTCTGAAAAACAGACACCACTCTGCACCTTAAACAAAATTACCTATGCACAACTCCTTACCAGGATCAGCCTGGTGGAAGCACCCCGAGATCAGCGGTGTGACCTCGGGGTGGCGAGTGGCCCGGCCGGTGTGACGACCCCGCTCTGACAGAGTGTCAATACAAAGCAATTTACAAGCGCATGAAAAATCGACCCTCGATAACAGGCAATTTCTCTGCTCTGCTGCCTCAAGAGGCATGACCCGCCTCACAAAAATGAGCGAGGGGGAGGGAAAAAGACAAAGAAGAGGAAGGATAGAAGAGGAAGAGGAGAAAAAGGTGATCATGGTTCAGAAAATGTGATTACAGGCTTCTGGGCTTTAAACCAGAAACCCTGCAGGAGGCTAAGTTGAGCTTTTAGGGGGCATTAACAGAAATAGGAGTGAAAGATTGTAACAGTGATTTCAAAAGAACAGAGATGTGTTGGGAGTTTGATGGCTCAGAAGGTTTGGAAAAAGGGGAATGGCATTTAAACCAATAGGAGAAAGATTTTAAATCCTGCTGGAAATCCTCACACAAGTGGTAAGAAAACAGTTGTGAGTTTGAAGGTAGAGGAATGTGAGGAAGGAAGGAGGTTTTTAGAAAGTAGGGGGCCGGGCTGAGGAGGCTGGGTTAAGAGGGGAAAGGGTGCTGCTGCTGTTGATGAAATGTGGATGGTGTGTGTCTGTGTGTGTGGACTTGAGGCCACAGGTGAAGGAAGAGATAATGACCTCATTCCTCTTCTCTTTTGCCGGGACACTTTTCTCCTCACCACTCTATTCATCAAACCCCTATCCATCTCTTCATCCCTCGCTCCACTCTTCCTTCTGATTCTTTGCCCTCTTTGCTGGGAAGCCAGAGGTTACACCTTCATCCAGACAGGAACACACACAAAGGGACAAAAGAGGTGTCTGTGCTTTTTACAACCACACACAAACACAAAGAAAGGAAGATGTTGTTAGAAAGAAATTTCTATCAGGTTTATCAGGAGTTTCTCTGTGTTCAGAAAATGAAGGTTTTCAATGTTTTTAACAGAGTTTACAGTTTGGGCTTTTTAGAGTGCCAATACCATAAAAATAAAGAAAATCAACCATTTATAGCATTGTACCTTTTGCTAGTGATTTGTGAGCCTTGGATTTGTCACCAAAGTGGTTTTTGGAATGGTTCAGCAGTTTTTGAACAAAATGTATTAGTGTTTGTAATCTCTCCCTACCTTATAACCATGAGTTGTTGCTACAGCAAAAAACATTGAAGACACATTTTACAAAGTAGGATAAATATCACACACTCTCCGCCCACTCTCACCACTCCTTTCCCAAGTAAATCCCACATAAATATCTAAACAAAAGCGCCAGCATAAACTGTTGTGACACACTTAACAATCAAAATTATCATTACTTTACCGGTGATAAAGACATGGATTCTGCTGTTATGTCAAAATGTGCTGCCTTTCTGAGATAAGCTACCAGTTGTCGAAAACGTCACTGAGTATCGAATGTAGTAACAACTACTTTAGATGACATTGGTTTTATATACAGTATACTGTAACTGATCCTTGATTCTAACCAATCCCAACCATAGAACAGCAAAGGTAACATTACTCCACAGGTATTTTTATTTACCCCTCTCAAAGCCGAGATGAGGATTCTGGCACTGGGCAGTCCAGGATCTCCATACCACTTGCCCAGGCCTGCACCTAGGGAAGTCCCCCTATCTTCGCTGTCTTGGCACAGACTCAACACGGGGAGCAACAGTTACCAGTTATAAGCCCAGGCTCAGTTGGCGTAGAGCTGGGTGCTAGGAGTTGTTCTCGGCAGGAGGAGTCCTATAAATTCATTGGGAAGTTATCATTCCCAGGTAGCACTTGGGCAATTAGGTACTATCTTCCCATAACTTGCTTGCTTCATCAGGTGCACAGAGCCTAGACTAAATTGACAGGCTAGTTGTAAAACTGAATAAAAAGTTAAGTATCCAGGTGCAGACTCTATATTCTCTAGAGACAGAAGAATGCCAACAACAAACTCATTATGATTAGTAAAAAAGTTTAAATCAAAGTACAAAGAGAGTGAAAACACCAGAAGCAATTAGTTTTTGTAATTTTCACAACTGGACAAATGTACGTAATGTATAAAGATTAGGTGTTAGCAAAGAGGCATGTTTCATTATTTTATTTTAATACAAAACATTTATTAATATGCTCTGGTTTTACTAGTTAGATCTCACTTTCACAATGACCTCTCAGCAGTTATCAATTAATATCATTTATGACTAAAAGTCACAATTTTAAGTGTTTGTTTTTAATGAGTCAAGTTAAGATTTCATCAACAATTTTTTATATTTGGTTTTAAATATAAAAGTTTTAACAACTTTTCTCAGATGGTCTCATCTTCACATTATGAAGATGAGCTAACACTCATCTTATTTCATATGACTTATTTTTCAATATTACTGAGTGCAACAAACTGAGAAAAATTTATGTCACCATGACTTTAATTGTGATAGACTAATTTCTAATTTCCATCTTTGGAAAGAGGCCTAGAGGAAGGCCAAAGAGGAGGTTCATGAACGCAGTGAAGGAAGACATGAAGATAGTTGGTGTGACCAAAGAGGATACAGCAGATAGGGTTAGATGGAAGAAACTGACTTGCTGTGGCGACCCCTGAAGGGAAATGCCAAAAAAAAAAAGAAGAAGAATTTCTATCTTGGCAGCAACATTGAATCTGAAAACTAGACAATTTATCCTACAATATTCTTTGTTTTCAAAGATTTTAAACAAGTAAAATCTCACAGTTACTTTCTTTTTATCAACCATATTTCAGAAAACATGATTACTGTGACTGACTGGAAGATTAAAGGGTGAAACATTTAACGTGTCCATTTCCACAAGTCTCAACTTTAGAATCCCGTTTCCTGTTTGGTGATTGAAAAGTTGGTAACAATCGGCTCATTTGTTTTCATTTATAAAAGAAAACTTAGAGAATAGTTTTTATACATTATATAATGAGTGCTGAAGCCATGTAAGAGGATCTATCATTGACCTGTTAATGAGAAGTTCACATATACACTCATTTCTCTGCAAACAGCTGTCATACTAACCTAATAGTAGTAGTGGGTAATTTTGTGTTTATGATTTTAAGTTAGATACTGTTTGGTAATCCACTTGCATGATTTCAAGCAATGTTTAATTATCATTGCTACATATATGAAAATCAAATGTTCAGAAAAAGATCCCTGTCATCCTATGACTCTGTCCTAATCTTGAATTTGACACCTCTGGTTTAGATAATGTGACCAATAAGCACTACTTACAACAAAAATCTTGTGTTTTTCTTTTCTTTAAAACTCTTTCCCACTGCAGTGCCATGAATTATTTGCAAGGACAGTGAAACGCCGCCATTTTCTTCAATGATTTAAGGTTCCTGGGACGCGTATTGTCTGGTACGACATCATGTTCTCGTCCTCCTCTTGCCTGCATCGCTATCCAAAGCATTTCTATCCCTCCATTCCTCATTCAATAGTAATTTTCTTTCTCTTTCTGACTCTTCCCCTCCTCCCTACACACTCATCTTTTCGCTTGTCACATTTCCTTTATGTCAATTACTATCTCCTGCACATTTTCCTCCTCTGGTTCTGCTGGCCTTTTCTCACACATCTGTGCTCTGCCATCCTTCTTTTCACTGCCTTCTCATTTTCTCATTGGTGATGTTTTATGCTCCTGTTTCTGTAGTGTGTCCTTCTTTTTCCCATCCAACATTATTTTCTCTCTCCGGTATCTTCTTTCCTTCTATCACCGTCCCAGCAGTGAGTGACTGACCTGAATCTGTCTCTTTGCATTAAAACCTCTTCTTCTGCAATTCAGGAACATCTTCGAAAACCAATAGTGTTGATGCCACCTTGGCAAACACGCCTGTATTTATATATAAATGTGTGTGTGAGTATGTTAAAAAGAACCAGAGCGATTAGGAGAGTGTGTGTTGTATTCTGGTGCTACAAGTGTTCATTTGGCTGGGCCTCGCTTGTGTTTGTTCATAGACACCAGTATGAGGTGTGTGTGTGTGTTCTGTAAAATGTGTTTATCAGCATGCCAAGCAGGGAGTCTTAAATGGATTTTAGCTCGAATGTATCAGCTTTTCTAAAAAGGAACTCAAGATTATCTCACAGTGCCAGTGTCTTAAACTGGCATCCATATATGGCTGACTCGTGTGTGTGTGTGTGTGTGTGTGTGTGTGTGTGTGTGTGTGTGTGTGTGTGTGTGTAATACGTTGTTGTCTATAATTGCCTGTGCTGTACCATCCATCACAGTGCTGTTTCCCACTTGTTTTTCTCTCACTTTACTTGCAAAATTGTTCAATTTTCTGTAGAAAGAAAAAGAAAAGTTTCATATTTTTTAAAGAAAAACAATTCTAGCTAATTTTCTTCTTTACTTTCTAACTTTTCTATACATGGTATAAAAACACACACACTGGCAATGATGGTGAAACCGGGCTTACAGAGCGGGAGGAGAATTGCATTTGCCGGATAGGAGCAGGTTAAAATGCAGCGAGCTGTCAAAGAGTGAGACACCGGCAGATTCCAGAAGGAAAATAAAAAATGTCAAACTGACACCAAACAAACTCACTTTTCTTTTCACTTTCTCACCAACGGTGTTCATTTATGCAGCTTTCACCAACTTTTCTGCGCAATTTTCTAGCACACTCAATGCCGGCTGTGGGTTAAAATGGTTGTTAATATTCAGTTTGCAGCTGCGTCAGATTACGGTTCATCATTCAATCACCATGTGAGAGACCAAGCAGTGAGGCAGAGGACAGAAAGAGTCATTTTAAACAATGGGATCTTTTAGCCCAAAGGATATAAAACTATAACAAACAGCTGGTTCTCTAAAAGATGTCAACTAAACAGAAAAAATACCAAAAGACTATAGATGGATGGAAAGTAGGACAGCAGGTGGTGTGGATAGATCTGCGAGTTGCCTACCGACGGCCTGTACAGGTCCCGACGGGTGATACCGCGGTGTGCCATTGGGTGGGATTATTGATGAGAGTGAGGGGTCATGTAGTAGTTTGGTAATTTGCAAGGAGAGTAGAAGGGATGGGTCGTAGACAAGAGTTGATTGGGGGAATAAGAAATGGAGAAGAAGACTGTTGTGCCTAGTTCGTCGAGGGGTGGTATTGGTGTGGGGCGGTGAGAGTCGGCGGCAGCAATGCGAGAGCATTGTTCTTGTTGTGGTGCAGTTTGAGAGGGGTGAAGGGATTCAGGGGATGGATCCCCTCAGGCTCACTGAAATTTTGCATGCTAGGTTGATTGGCCGGTGCCAAATAGCCCCTAGGAATGAGTTTGTGTGTGGTCCCTCGACAGACTGGCGACCTGTATGGGGTGTACCCTACCCCTCGCCTTAAATCAGCTGGAATGGGCTCCGGCACCCCCTGCCACCCCGCAAGGATAGACGATTAAGAAGGTGACTGTGACACCTGGCGGTCAACTTGGAATCAGAACGCGGGCTACCAGTAGACTAATTTAAGGGTCTCTTCTGTAAAGCATAGCTCTCACATTTGCTCTGTTTCTTATGATTTAATTTCAAAAGAAACTAAAGCAGTCGGTCTTCATAATTTCACTGTGGATTCATAAACACGTTTCATTAAGAAAGCATGCTGCGTTTAAATGACTTTATAATCAGCATTTCAACTCATTTAGCTATACCTGCAGATTTTTTCTAATCAAGCATTGTAAATTTATCCCTATAATGGAGAAACAACCTGTAAAAATGTTACACCCTCGTGATTTTATAATCACCATAGTGTTAACAAGCAGTTTAATGGGTGTATCTAATTTTCTTAGACATGGTCAAAAGATAGTATGGAAAGATGAATAGAGACTGTGTGTATGATAGATGCAAAGAAACCAGTAAGAAAAAAAAAAGTACATAAGCAGTGTAAATGGATCTAGATGTGTGAGTTACAAGTTTTTAGAATCTTAGACAAGATGTGTTTTGGTAATGAAAGAACATGGGGAAGTAAATCGTTTTCTTCCTGGAGTCTAGATAAAGGCAGTGGAGAAACTAAAGACTTCGGCTAAGGTCTCCCAAATGCACCATGATGATTCTTTAATAAAACCCGGGGAAAAAGTATGAAGTATCTCAGGAAGATACCAAAGCAGAATGTTCAAGCTTTACAATACATAGCTAATATCTGATTCTATATGTTTCTGATGTGACCTATATCGTCTAACATGATTTATCTTCCTGGAGAATATGCTCATCTGCTAATTTGAGAAGCCAAATTCATGTCAGAAACCAAAAAGGTGACCAGCACGTTGAAACCTGCATGTGATCTCTTGAGCATGAAGTCAGAAATAATCTGTTCATTACGATCCCGAGTAGCACTAAATAAATCTGAAAATGTTTGTCCATGCAAGTTTCCAGCTCAGCATGAAGTTTATTTAATGGCAAATATTTTTCTTAATTTGCACTGGTTTGTTTTTAAAATATATATTTGGTGGAAAAAAGGAAGAATTTTATGTTCCATCATGTATAAAATATTTGTGGTTGATGATGTCTTAAAAAAAAAACAAAAAAAACCGAAGGTGAATATTAGTATAGACCAATTGATTTAACAAACAAGCCAAAATATCAGCAACCAACAAAAAAATTGAAAGATTTTCACTGCTGTAGAAGACATTGACATGGAGTAAACATCAAATAGCTTTGCTCTACCTGAGAGGCACAAATATGAAAGCTCTGCAGCATGAAAAATTGGAAATGCAGGACAAATCATCACTAATTCTACTAATAAAAGCCATGCGGTGAGGCACTGGTCCAGTTTGGACCTTATCTTCCATCCTGTCACCAACCTGGCTGCAGAGACGGGGGAACCCAGGTGGTGGAGATGATGGAAACAGCAGAAAATATGGAGTCAGTGTCCGTCTCATATTGTAACACCTCCCCAGACTCCAGGATTTTATCACATACTTCCTCCTCTCTTTCCCTTTATACTCCCTCTGTCTTCCCCTGTTCCACCCTACAGGACCGGCTGGGAAACGGTGTCCAGCTGCATCCATCGACTCATCACCACACACACCTGCTGCCTCTCCTGTTTGGACTTCCACCTGCTTATTTTCACTCAAGTACTTCAATTTCTTCGACACACTTTTTTAAATGAGTGATTAAAAAACATGCCACAGCGTTTCTACGTTCCAACATGTTATTATCTCATTTTAGACAAGTTGACACTAATTTTTTCCATCTCCATAGCAGTCCACCAAACTCCCCCCACCAGTTCCAAAACCTTAGGCAACTTAGTAACATGGCCAGTGGTCTATCTTTACCAGTTACAAGCTTTGGAACTATTTACTGGCTTTTGAATATTTGTTAAAAGAGAGAAATTTAGCTGGGCAATTTGGAAATAAGTACTTCATTTGACATGTAAATTGTTTTTTTTTTAAACAATGAAATAGTAAAAGTTGCAGTTTTTCACAGCCAGACGAAGAGGGACAAGACACATACAGATAATTTGGACAGCGATGATCATAAATGATGTAAACTGGGTAAGTTTGCTTAATTTAAGACATCTATTTTCACAGTGATCAATATTGTCATTCGTAAGATTCTTGTACTCACACCCCTCACATGTCTCAACTTATATGCATCATTATGATCCAAACAGAACAGATGATAATAAACAGGCCACCAAACACTTCCACGTTTTGACCATTGACTAATTACAGAGAAAACATTTTTTGTGATGAAAATTATCACTGCGCCAATGTCTAACGTGATAGCTCCTCCACCACACGTAGCAATTTCCCTTCTATCTGCTTGGAAAAGCGGCATGTTTAATTTTGTGTCTGCCTGGTGTTCTTCACTCCTTTGTCAGCTTGCTTGCTATACTCATAGTGTCATGTCTCTGTCTGTTCCCATACACCCTCAGGTACTGTATGGTCCTGCCATGCCTGCCCAGGACCCAAGCCTGCCGAGGATGACTACCAACTGCACCTGCCTCCCCTTCTTCCCTCACCCAATTAGTTCTTGATAAACTGGTTAATCTCGGTTTAAACTTGTCTGCATCCTATATCTCCACCCCCTCCAACACGTGACAGGGTTATTATTCTCACCTGTGCAAATAGTCATGTAACCATGTGGGCAAAACATGAACGTGTTTGACGAGATCTAAATTCATTTCTGTTTGAATCCTTAGTGCTAAAAAATGTTATTACGGTGGAAACATTCACTAAATCAATTTAGGGTGTGGACCGAGATGCGAGAGGAATCAAAATGTCTAAATTGAGGGAATTTTGGAGTGTGAAAAATTGTTAAAATGTGTTTTTATAGAATACTCTTCATCTCGGCAAATTGGTATCATATTTACTGTACATAAAACCCAACCCCGTGAAAGCAGGTAACCAGTTGTGGCCGTGCTCAACCTTCTCTCAGTGATCCTGTCATATTTTCCATCTGATAGGTTACCATGACTACCTGCCACAGAGTGCATCGCACTGTCCATCTGTGCTGCAGCGCTCCACCTTTGCTTCCATCCCTCCACCTCTTCTTCCCTCTGCAGTTCAAGCAGCCACCATTAATTCAGAAAGAGGAGATAAGGTCGAGGCTGCCAGCTTTTTGAAAGCTTCAACACCAGAAGGTCTGAAGTCGGTCCACAAAGACAGGAGAGAGCGAGCGACCGACCAGCAACAGGAACTATAAATAATTCATCTAAGATAAAAAAAAAAAAAAAAAAAGAGTCCCAGAGAGGCTATGATTTGGAACTGTGCTCTAAAAACTTTATGTTGTGGTCTTTTCCCTATTATCTACAGTAGTTCTTTACTGGTTTCCACACCTTATTCAAACTATTTATTCTGAAAATATCAGAAAAAAATGAAGTTAAAGTCAGAAAAATGTTATTTTTAGAATTACATGCAGGTTTTCTACATAAATATTTTCTCATCCTGACACCTTTTCGCTGACATGCTCATCTTTTTTGTTTGTTTGATTTTAATTGTGCAGGAGATAAATGACACAGCAAGATATCTTCAGGTTTCTTCTGGGTTTTATGTTCTCTCAGCAGCAGAGTTGATGTATGAGCTGCCGGGGGTGAACGTGCTGCAATATTCCTGTGACAGAACATAAAAGCATATCTGACCATTTGGCAGCTGGACTTGTTGGTGGAAAAGCAGAAGCAGCAGAATTTTCATATCAGGCTGTAACTCAGACAGAAATGAAGAGCTTCATGGAGGATTTGTGGAGTGCTGCATCACGGCCTTTCACACCAACCAGGAGTCTCTACCACTTTGTTAAGTTCTTTACAAAGTAACACCAAAAGAATGTGGTGTTTTACAGTGTATGATAATGTAAGTAATGATGATATTTATAAGCAACTGATTAACTGAACACCTTTCATTTGAAAACATGCTTGGAGTGTGAGTAGTTTTATTGCTCAGATGATGAAAACCAGACCCGTAGAGTCAAATAACATCTCGTTTTAAAGAGAGATCGTTGTTCGACAAGAGGAACTAGTTTGATTAGTGAAATAAAAAATTAGTTATATGTTACTTCAGAACCTTATCTCTCAAAGCCTACATCAATTCAGTGTGTGTAAACCAGCTAGAACGCCATATTTTTCTGTTTTAATAACATTTGTCTATTCTAGTCACTAATTGAATTAAATATTGAATTCACTTCTATTTGTACAGCTCAATATCAAAGCAAAATTGTCTCAATGGGTTTCACATAGTAAATAAAAAGAAATCCAACTACATACATAATGTACGACACATTCTGAAACTAACTAAACAAACTCCACAGGAAAACAAACCCAGCAATGAAAAAAACAAGAAAAAAAACTCATGGAAATCCTCAAGACTTTGTCTTTTTTTGGCATTTCCCTTACTGGGTCACCACAGCGAGTCAGTTTCTTCCATCTAACCCCATCTGCTGTATCCTCTTTGGTCAAACCAACTATCTTCTTGCCCTCCATAAACCTCCTCTTTGGTCTTCCTCTAGGCCTCCTTCCTGGTGGTTCAAAACCCAGCATCCTTCTTCCAATGTACTCTCTCTCCTCTGCTCATGTTCAAACCATCTCAATCTGGCCTCTCTGACTTTATCTCCAAAACCTCTAACATGTGCTGTTCCCCCTAGTCATTTCTAATCCTGTCCATCCTGGTCACTCCCAGAGAAATCCTCAGCATCTTCATCTTTGTAACAAACATTTCTGCTAAATAATGATACACAAACCCAGAAGATGGTGGTTTAACTTCCAAATTTCTATAATAATGTTCCAACACATTTTATACTTCAGTCTCGCAATGATGCACTCAGATTGATGTTAACACTTCTTACTAGAGACAAAAGGTAAAATCCAACATAACGAGGTGAAGGAATTGACTGGTGTCGGAGAAGCTCTTGTTATGGAAAGTTTTTTTTAAAAAAAAGTTTTTAACTTTACTCCCACAATAACGATAACAGTAGACAGCTCATGTCTGTGGCTTTGTTAAGAGGTTTTAAAAGAATCAAATTCAGAAAGTTTGGGTTTCCTGCTAAGACAGCTTAATCTTAACAGAAGATGACATCCAAGATGCCTACTGTTTACTGTCAAAAAACTACCAACTATGCTAGTATGGTTTAGATAGGTTTACCAGGGTTACCATGACATGATTTACATTAACACACTTAAACCCAACAAGGACAAAGAAGGACAGACAAGTAGTGTGAAAAGAAGGTGATCCATCAGAGCGGCACATTGATCTGCCCTCCTCTCCAAAGAGAATAAAAAACATTTCAATTTCCCCATACAGAACTAAATCACTAAAAACCCTCACATATGCTAAAATGTTCACATTTTTCATTTAATTTATCACCAATCTGCATGATTGTCAAGCTCATTTATTTAGATTGAAAGCCCAAAGAGAGACAGCAAAAACTGACTTAAAGAAGATAAAAAAAAACAATAGTCATGCATCAGCATCCAGCTCTCCAAATCACACCTCAATGCTTGAAAGCCACATTATTCTAACTCCCCAAAAATACGTCTTTCTTGCATATTAGAATTTTTCCAACTTGGAACGTCTCTGTGTATTGATTAGACAAAGAAAAATTGGATTCATATTGACTGAGTATCCAGTAGCAGTCGTTATGAGATGGAGGAGGGCAGGAATGTTTTGGACCAATCTAATTAGATCTCAGGCCAAAATTAAATCAAGTACAATAGTTTGGTCTTAATTATGTAAAATAAACAAATTTGACATTTGTTGTGAAAGTGTAATTGGGTTACATTTACATTGAACTGGAAAGTACCTTCCCAAAAAAAAACATAAAAAAAGATCCAAACATTGTGGAAAAAAAGCACTGAACAGTTACAAACACTCTCACTCTGAGAGCGGGTGAGGAACTCTGCCATCCGGGAGGAGCTCGGTGTCGAGCCGCTCCTCCTCCAGGTCAAGAAGAGCCAAATGGGGTGTTTCGGGCATCTGGTCAGGGTGCCCCCCGAGCGCCTCGCGGGCGAGGTGTTTTGGGCACATCCCACCGGGAGGAGACCAAGGGGCAGACCCGGACCCGCTAGAGAGACTATGTCTCACATCTGGCCGGGGAACGACTTGGGATCCTTCCGGGTGAGCTGAAGGATGCAGCCGGGATGAGAGAGGCCTGGGCTGCCCGTTTGAGGCTGTTGCCCCCGCGACCCAACCCCAGAACAAGCAGAAGATGACGGAACGGGACAGTTACAAACATGCAGATTTCCAGGAAGAAGGCAAAGCCCCTCTCATACAAATACTGGAAGAATGATTTAAGGATGCATACTAATGTATCCCTACACATACATTAAAAAAAGCAAAATCATGAACGTATAAGTTGCATTTTCAAATATTGATCTATTTGATTTTTTTCTTTTTCCTCATCATTACACCATTAAGTCTCCATTGAGTTACTCTGTGCACATAAACAATAACTGCAGGTATGGATGTGTATTATTTGCTGAAACTTGTCAAATGTTTACATGATACAATTCATATAGGAGTTGAAAATGAGTTATTATCCATCTACAATTCCCCACGGCGTCGTTTATGAACAAGAAACTGCAATAAAATCACAACTGGGGTTTGAGGTTTATTCTGACTTCATCCCATGTGGGATCTAAAGTTATTAAACTGAAAGGTCAATAACAGAGAATCATGTGGTGCACGTGGAGAGCAGCGGGTAACAGGGGGACACAACACTACCAGCAATAACAAACTTAGACTTTCTATCTTATCAACACAAGCCCTTGTGTTTAAATGTAAACTCCCCCGCTAAAATCTCTAACCACTACTTAGATGTCAAAACTCCTGTTTATACACATACACACACACACACATACACACACATAGACAGCCCTATCCTCATCCTCAGTTAATAAATTGAACTCATTAAGACTCCTTGTGTTCGTTCCACTGCCAGCGAATGTCCATGCCTTATCTCCATCCTACAATGCAGTTGATCACAAGCTGCCGGCTTGAGACATTCCAAAGGAGTGATTAATTCATTCATGAGCGGTGCGTCGTTAAGACACACCAAGTCCCTCTGACATCAAAGGGCAGCAGGAGAGGAGCAAAAAGCAGCAGGTTAGAAACTTCCCCGTTGATCCTACATGCGAGAGCATCAGACAAGCTGAATGTGAAGGTCAAAGAGCAAAGCTGAGGCTCCATCTTCCAGCATCTGGCCTCTTGTGATACGTCTAATCAGCATAAATGATTTATCAGAAAGTGTATTTCACTGAATGTATAACCCTCGCTGCTGTGCGACCCTCCTTCACGAAACATAAAATATTATTTCCACAACATCTGTTCCATTTTGTTATCTTTACAGAACATAAAATACACATGCAACTCCTTCTATTGCTCGGCTCCTCGTTAATTACTGAGGGGGAAATTAAAAAAGTGGATTTATTCGACTTATTGTCAAAGGAATTGGTCTTCTAAGAGACATTCATCCTCATAACTGGAGAAAACGGGATAGTGAAAAGTGAACACGTATCTATTTGAATTCTTTGTTGCGGCCCTCAAAGCTTAAAGCCACAGTCGACAGAAGAGTGATTCATTCATCTCTCTGAGGAGAAGCAAAGCCTTTGTAGTTTCACTGAAGCTGGAAGACACAGGAAGGAGAGGAAGAAGTGAACCTGCAGCTGGTAACACACACTGAACAGATGAAAACAACTATGTGTGTATGAAAAAAAAAGAAACTAATATAGACTAAACCAATGAACAAATTTCTAAGTATTTCATCAAACCGATGCCCACACAGAGCTCGCTGGGCGGAGTACCTCAGGATGAAGGAGTCTCAGAGGGAAACAGACGACCTCTACAGGTCTTGCAGACACGTACGGAAAGCTTTTTGTAAATGGCATACAAGCACTTTGTTTTTGAGTGGTGTCATGAGGGCTGGTTGGACTAATCGGGCATTTCAACAAACCCCCCTTACAATTCACAGTGTGTGTGTTTGTGTGCATAAAAATATTTTAGTTTGTGTGCAACTGATGGACGTTCAAACATGGCGGTGAAGGCGTAATAGTTTAGCTTAGTGACTTCTAGAAAGAAATAGGAAATTATACATCAATTTAAAAGATCTATTACATTTCAAAGCACTGAATTACTGGTCTGTGTTCCAGAGATTAGGTCCAAAAGATGCTCAGACAAGCTCTTTAAGAGGTCCGGATAGATTGTTATCCCATGTGTGTTAATCAGACATCAGGAAGCTGGAGGTCAGTGGAGCAGAGAATGGATTTTCACTGGTCCTGACATGGAACTACGGACCATAATGGTTTCTAACAAACCAGTCAGAACAGAGAAGCATCAACCGATGAACCTTTAGTCCACCGCACACTGACATGAAAGAAAAATATGATAAAATGTGTTCACTGAGCTGGAGAAATTGACATTATCAAGCTTTTATTCAATAATAAAATTTTAAAGAGTTTTTATTCCCTGATGGCCTGCTTTGTTTTACACAACCCCTCTCGTCAACATTATGGGTGTCTCTCTTAAAATGTTAAAGTAAATTTTACTCAACAAACTTTTGCTGCAATTATTTGAAATTACCTGTAATTTTTGGTTAAAATTTGTGTAAATTAATCCTACATAAAATATATGAAACAGTGATGTGTCAACGCCTTCATTTCTGAAAGTAGATGTGGTCAGGGTGAAGACTAGAGGATGGCGGGTTGGTAGCAAGTAGTTTTGGCAGCGAACAAACACAACAATAATATGGTAGAACATACAATGGGATCAATGTGTTGATCTATAGAGAACCCAAAGCAGACATCATGTTTTGATTTGTTTAAACAGCACATAGTCTTCCAGGTTACCCTGTTGCACGTGCAAAGTAAGACTTTTACTTTTAGATATGTTCTCTTACTACAATTATCAGATCAAATATTATAAATATAAAAATGTCTGTTGTAGGACAATATTGTTCCGTCGTCTTCCGCTTATCCGGGACCAGGTCGCGAGAACAACAGCCACAGACAGGAAGCCCAGGCTTCTCTCACCCCAGCTGCATCCTCCAGCTCTTCCGGAAGGATCCTGAGTCGTTTCCCATCCAGCTGTGAGACATAGTCTCTCCAGCGAGTCTGGGTCTGCCTCTTGGTCTCCTCCCAGTGGGACGTACCCGAAACACCTCACAAGCAAGGTACTCGGGGAGGGGGTGGGGGTGCATCTGACCAGATATCTGAACCACCCCATCTGGCTTCTCTTGACCCAGAGAAGGAGCGGCTCAACACCAAGCTCCTCCCGGATGGAAGAGCTCCTCATGCGATCTTTGAATGAGAGCCCACCCTGCGGAGGAAGCTCATTTCGGCCGCTTGTATCTATGATATTCTTTTGGTCAACACCCACCCACAGCTGGTGACCATAGGTGAGGGTGGGAATGTAGATCGACTTGTAAATCAAGAGCTTTGCTTTACGGCTCAGCTCTTTCTATACCACGACGGACCAATGCAGCGTCCTACTTGCTGATGCCGCACTGATCCGCCTGTTGATTTTCTGCACCATTCTTCCCCCACTCCTGAAAAAGACCCCGAGATACTTAAACTCCTCCACCCTTTTCAGGGAGAGGACCATGGTCTTGGATTTGGAAGCGCTGATTCCCATTCCGGCCGCATCACACTCGGCAGCAAACTGATCCAGGGAAAGCTGTAGATCACGGTCCGATGAAGCCAACAGGACCACATCATCCGCAAAAATCCGATATTGCAAAAAGCAATATTGTTGTTAAGAAAATGTCTATCGTTAATATTGGAACTAATTCATAGAAGTAATTAAGATAAACACATTAAGTGTTACTATTCTCTGAAAATATTTGAAGAAAAAGCTCACGGGGATTAAATTTAATTCACTTGATAAATTTCCAAAGACATACATTATTGTTTAGACTTATTTCTTATCATACTTTGTCATTATTATGGTGTAAGCTTTAGACGCAGGTATACGTTTCCATACCGATTCTTACAGGCATCTTTTACAGTACTGTGACTTAGACTGAATTCCTCCATGAGTGGCTGGAACTGACTTTAGATTTTCCTGCTTTGATGTTAGTTTCATTTCATGCTCCAACACGGTAACATTTCTCTTTGCTGCGTCCAGTTGAAAGGACAACTTCAACTTCAAACTCAAGTAGGTTACATGAAATGAAAAGCTTAATTTAAGTTCTCTAAAATTTGGCTGCATCTTAATAACTTAACATGTTTCTTTTAGTTTCATTTTGCATATGGATGCATTTCACCATATGCAAGAAACTAGAAGCAAAGATAAACCCAGTCTTCACCACTTCAGACTAGCCTGAGGGCCTAGCTAAGGATAGCTTTCATGTGACTGTCTGTGTCTGTTGTGGGCTAAGTTGGCAGCACCTGTACTTACCACCCACTCCCCTTTTTAGATTTAGACATACAGCTCTCTCTCCGAGCCCCACAAGTTAAGAGCGGTGACAGTAATCCAACTCTTTGCATCCCCCATCAAGTCATGGCTGTCACCTTTTCCCTCGCCAAGATCAACTGAATAGCTGAGGGATTTGGGTGGGTGGCCTTAAAGATCTAGCTGCCATTCAGTGTTCTGGTTCCATCATGTGATTGATGCAACAACTCATTGGCATCACACCAACACACACAGTAAAATTAGAATCTTAATGTGACTA
The DNA here is from genome assembly GCA_902685375.1 of Neostethus bicornis. Taxonomy (NCBI): domain Eukaryota; kingdom Metazoa; phylum Chordata; class Actinopteri; order Atheriniformes; family Phallostethidae; genus Neostethus; species Neostethus bicornis. The sequence goes on along the minus strand of LR738557.1, from coordinate 14,380,279 downwards.
AAAACAGTATGATTTTACCTAAAGAAATAAAAAAGAAGAAAAGAAATGATCATAGCTCTATTAGCAATACTAGCCAAATTTTGCATGTAGACTGTACATGGGTGGGAGGCTAAAGAAATGAGCATCTTCTGCTTTGTAAGAAATTTATCATAATGTTAGAGCTGCAAAATCATTTGCCTCTTGACAGGATCATTACGAGATTCAGTGCTCCCACGACCATTACACAATTTCAGCGTTCTTCCTTGGATGGACTTTTAATTGAATTAGCCTGGCTGGTCACACATGGTGCGAACGATAACATTTTCTGTCTATCTGGCCTTATTGAATCCACTGGGATGAGAAAAGGAAGTGCTGACAGTTCAAGGCAGCTCATAATGTATATTACTAAAACAAAAAGGACATGGTAGCATATTCTCATGATTTCTTCATTGTGTCTTTTCTGCAGCATGAAAATGAGTTCTTTAGGCTGTTTAAACGACTGATTCTCCTACGTGTTCGACATATAAGCACTCTTCCATGCAAGTGGCCATGTAAGCCGAGGGCAGTGTAAGCATGATGTATGGTTAGGAGGAAAATGTGTTGCTATGAACTACGCCGGAGAACAAACCAACCACTCAAGAACACTTCTGTGAAAATGATTAATGATGCTGATCATGTTATGAAAGGAAAGAGGACGAGAAGGGAAGCTATCGAGCTGCAGCCCGACAAGAATTTCCTTTGACTGAACATTTTCAAACTTAATTCTTTGATAGTGAATGACACGGCCCATTAAGCGGCATGAATTAATGCACAAGATGAAAATCTAGAAGAGCATTTTTATACCACAGTAGATACAGCTTCAAATTTAGCATCATAAATAACACTCAATCTAGTTTTTATCAGTGAATTCAAATCTAAAAGCACAGAAAACATGGGAACAACTCCGAGGAAAAATCATCATGTACAGTAAAACAAGCAAACTCCTGCTTGAGGAGGAACCAGTGTCCTGAGTGGGCCTTGTACCAGCAACCTTTAAACTATATGACTACAGTTTTAAGATAAAAACACAAAAATCCCTCATATTTCTAATCATGAAAAGAACCAATTATACATTGTACAAATTTTCCCACATGAATAAAAAAAAGTATCTATCTAGAGTGCTTGCATGTGACACTACCAACCCCTAAGTCGTTCATTTTGGATGCATCAATCAGGCATAGATAACGAAGTACAGACAACACTGTATTTTTTTAAAAAAGTCCGATTCAGTGGTGCAATTAGCTTCACACATCATTAATGCATAGTGTCATAAAAACAGCTGGTTTGGAGCGAAAGAAAAGAGAAGATATCAATAAACACTACAATCAGGGGCGGATCCAGGGGTCGGAGGGGCTTTTGGTCCACAAAAAAAAAAAAAGAAGAAGAAAGAAAAGGGGACTAGTCAAGCTATCCCCCTTGCACAGCCAGCGAATGGCCCACCAAAATGCAGGAAAATCATTCTTAATTTTCAAAATGTTCTAGGAAAGGGGTGATTCCCTTCAGCCTCTCCCCACTCGTCGTCCCCCCTTAGAAAATCCTGGATCCGCCCCTGACAATCCCTGTCAAGGTTATCAAAAAGCCTTTCATGTGACTGTCTGTGTCTGTTGTGGGTTAAGTTGGCAGCACCTGTTACCACCCAAACAAAACACTGTCTTTTTAAAAAATATTCAGTAAAAGCAGTCAGTAAAAGCAGAAAAAAAGTGTTTTAGTCCCTCAATGGAAAAATTGCAAATTGTATCAGTCATTCAGTTCAGCCTTTTTACCTAAAACTAAAGATAAGGATGGTGTTTAAAATGTATCTGGTGGTATAAGTGTTATGTTAATGATAGAAGGTTGTTTCCCTCTTAGAAACAAGTTCATTATTAATGTGAACAATTTAATCTGTTAAATCTAAGAGCAGAAAAAACTGTTAACTCACCACTGATGAAGTGTGCAGATTAATACGGATGTTGGCCAAATGTTTTCCAGTCAAATTTTGACCGAATGCTGCAATTCAAAGACGTCTTTGTTTCTTGGACAATTCGAACCATTTTTTTTTTTTAATTTATGGCGGGCAAGCGATAGTAATGCTTTTCTCGATTGGGTGGATTGTGGCAACCCGGTACACGACAGTGGTTGACCTTTTTTTTTTTATTTGAAAACAAGAAAATTGACATTTTAGGTGCCGGTGTGTGTGTGTTTTTTTTTAAAATCTATTTCCAGGTTGATGACGTCATGTGAAAACTAATAAACTGTCGTTTTTTTAAAAATACAGTCTTTTTTCTTCCGCTCCAAGACAAGCTAAGTTTTAATGGCGTGGAAACCTAATTGTACCCTCTGAATAGTACTTTAAGATGAAAAAAAAATACTGTTGAGAGATATTTAAAGATGGATGCCTCCCTAATGGCCGACTTCCGGGGTTTTGTCACGTAGGTGCAAGCACTCTATTGGGAATGAAAATTAAATATAGCAGAAAAAAAGAAGGCAGGAGTGGTTTTTGATTTAAATCTGGGATTTAATATTCCAAACAATAATCAATGAGAATTTTTTTCTTCCGCATTCTTTAAGTTTGAGATAAACTCAATAAACATAAGTGGGCTACATGGTGGCGGAATGGTTAACACAGTGACCTCACAGCAAGAAGGCTGGTGTTCAAGTCCCAGGAGGGATGAGACTTTTTTTTTTTAAATGGCCTTTCTGTGTGGAGTCTGTATGTTCTCCCTGTGTATATGTGGGTTTTCTCCAGGTACTTCAGTTTTCTCTGACTTTCCATAAACATGCAGGTTAGGTTGATTGGCCACTATGAAATTGCACCAAGAAATGTGTGTGGCTCTGCAACAGATTGGCGACCAGTTCGGGGTGCACCCTGCCTCTCGTCTGAATTCAGCCTGGATAAGCTCTGACATGTCCTGCGACCCGTCATGGATAAGTGATTCAGAAGACGAAGCAGTACATCCATTAAGTGCATAATAAAAAGTCCAACAAACATACTATTTAGCAAAAAACTTTTAATCTCTCATCGATGTGTGTTTATTTACAAGTAGTAAATCTGCAAAATAGGAAATAACAGAATATTTACAGAATGAATGTTAAGCTGCAAACTTGTGACAGTTACTTCAAGTCTGAAACTCTAGAAATGTGTTATTGTATTAAAATTCTTTTCTGTGAAACTGCTTTGTATCTCCATGGTTCCAATGCAATGTTCAGTGAGAAAAGAAAAAGACCTTTTTGCTCGTTGGGAACAGCAGAAAAACTAAATAAATGGAAGAGGTTGTGACAGTTTTTGAAGTCTGAGGAGGTGAAATTTATTTTGATGTGTCGTAAACACCATCATCACACACAAACTACGACCAGCGTGCTGTTCATGGGGCAAGTTCAAAATGAGCACCAGATTACTTCAGACAACTTGAAAATAAATAAGAAAGAGGAAAGCTGTTTTTTTTTTTTTTTTCTTATCTGAAAACTAGTTTGGTTTAAACTCACTCAGAAGTCATTTATTCTACCAGCATGTGATGCAAACGAAGCACAGACCTGAGAATGGACTAGAATGTTCCTGACAGATCACCTGCCGGACACCGTGTGACTGTCATGCTCACACCGAGTTAAATCAGCCATTCTTTTATTCGCTGTGTGATCTGAAGATTACGCGTACCAACATGAGCTAAAAGTCAGACAAAGATTAAAAACCGGGAAAGATTTGAGGAGAACTGATGATTAAACTCAACGTGTATTTCCAACATGGTTCCTTCTTATTGCCTGAACAGACTGGTTCCAGAATGATTGGTTGGCAGGTACACGGTGAGCCCACGTTACACCATCTTGAAAAAACTTGATGTTCACAAGTTTTGTAAAAGCACAGTTTGCCTCATAGACGTGTGCGGTAAACAATGTTGTGGGATTGAAGGCGACAGCATCTGTGATCAGCACGGAATGGCAGCCCTACTATTTGATAGAAAAACAAGAAACGAGTTAAAGCAGCAAATCACATTTCATCACCATGTCACAAAAGCTCGTCTGATTTCATTCTGAATTCCACAAACCAGGGGGAAAAAAAACACAACCTTAAGTTCAGTCAAGTACTTCAACTTGAGTTGAAGAGAATTTAGTCTTCTGTGTACCGTTAAATGTACAATTTACACATTGGAAATAAAAAAAAAATGACTGAAAGAAAAAAAAAACAGATTACAAAAAATGGCAAACAGCTTTTTGTTCAAGAAAAATAAAATGTACAATTTTACAAATGAAGTATCAACATAAACATTTTACAGACCACAGTTTGGTTTTCGGCAAGCAGAGAAAGAAAAAAAAAAGTCCTATTTTTCACCACAATGTCAAAAATTATGACGTCAAGACTTCAAAAAAAGAGAAATCAATCCTCTTAAGAGAGAATATAAAAATGCTTAAGCCACACATGGTGGTAGGCTAGTTTTGAAAGAAGAGCTTGAGGTGTCCCACTTTTCTGTCTCTCTACCATGAGCCACACCCATGTTTCTAAAACATACAAGTTAGAATCGGAGGGGAGAACTTGATCTATTCTTTGTCACTTTACTTCGGTATGAACATTGAGGGAAAAATGCTAAATAATTGTAGTTTTTTTCTCTGCAAAAAACTTTTATAAATTCATTTCACCTGTAACAGGCTCATTGTTTAGACTTACTGCCTGAACTTATGTAGGATAAAAGCCGAGAGGATTCACTTAGAAACAAATAATCCTTGAAGAGAAGTGCCAACACGTAAATGTCAGATCCCAGCAGTTACACATGGCGGCTATGAGGCATTTAGAGGGAGTGGGATATCTCAGGTAGTGCAATGTAGCTACTTCATTGTTCAATCTCCGTAATGCACCCGGCAGCTGTGGAGCCAAAAAACCAACGTGGAGAATGACAAAGTGACAATCCCATGATATTTGGCTTTGTGAAACCAACAGATTGAACAGACAAGACTAAGAAACAACAGCATCTTCATGTCTTCGCTGTGGGACAAGTTGCACCATTTCATCTCGCTCACCGATCCACTAAAGGACCTCACGGTGGGGTGTTACACACAATTTGTATCAGTCACTGGGTGTGTTCATTATTTTAAAAAAAGTCAGACTGTAGCACATTCCATCTAACAAAATCTTTTTTGCACTAAACAACATTCAAAGAAAACATGGCACTGCACATTTTTTTCTTTCTTTTTTAGTTCATTTTCTGCCAACACTGAGATTTCTTTATTATCATTATTTTTTTGTACTTCAAAAATTCGAATGTTACCTTTTTGTTTTCCTGTGTTTATTGGTTTAAATGATATAGAAAAACAACAAAAGATGTTTTCCTCGACTAATCTTTCTTTTAAAAACTTAGCAGTATTTATATAGAATATTTATATAGTCTTGCTTTGTAATGTTTCTGTAAATTGTGCAAATTCAGCAGTAATACAAGTGGCGAGAGATCAGAGAGAGTGGGCAGTTTGATTACATTTATACAAAAAAAAACAACTAAACATCTTTTAAAAGTGTGACAACTGGTCAAGTCACATGACCTGTAGAGCCTCTCTTTATAGGGTCATGACAGATTGGTCTTTTCTCCTGCTGATGTGGAGTTTTTTTTTTCTTCCAGCTTCATCATCATCAGCACCATAATACTCCAAAAAGGAAAAATCAAGCGAACCACAAACACCGACATCCACAAAAACCAGATGCAATCACTTGTTCTCCATGTGTTGGTGTGTGAAAATGTCTGGTGTCCCAGTCTCTCACTCACACAGACACCCATACCGTGTGGGGGTGCAGACTAACACAAAGAGACAGATGTAAGGGAACACGGGCGCGCCCATCTCTGCCGTACGCCCCGCATCTCGCTCCCTACTGCTTCAGTCTTTTTGCAGTTTGTGTTATCGAAGGGAGGAGTTTTTATGCTGTTTTTGTGAGAGGAAGCGAGGGATAGAAAGGTGGTGTGAGGAGCAGAAGGACGGTCCTCAGCTGGTCAGGGCCATTGTGTCGATGACCTGCTCGAGCTTGCTCCTCAATCTCTGTCTCCTTGCCTGCTCGTCTCGCTCCAAAGCTGACAAGATCTGAAAATAAAAATGTGATAGGTCAGCCGGGTTTGGCTTTCACTGTAAAAAAAAACATGAACTTTTATTTATTTATTTTTTTAAAGAGGAGATCCTATCTGGTTGTTTAGTGTTGCGCACAAAGTTTTTACGGGAGTTAATGAGCTGCTCGTGTGAGTGATCACATTTATTTTTAATCAGTCCTGGCAGACAAACAATCAGCATGCTTACATAAGTACTAACAAACAGACATTTTGATCTGAAAGAACTCGCCAAAACTTAGAATCACAAATAAAGGGAGATATTTTTGAAATCTGAGCATCAGTGCTTTATAAGTATTTTTATGAACACATTTCTGAGTGAGCATGTAGCTTATAGCAACATTTATTACGCTTAATTCTCTCAAACAAGCAGACCAGCATTTGACAGGTGGGAGGGGCACGGGGTTAAAACTTATGGCCCCTGCTGGATACCAAAACAAAGACTTTCTTGCTTTATCTGCATGAATGTCAGACACTACATCATCAGAATGACAGATAGTCTCAGTCACAAACACCGTTAGCTCCAGCAAACAATTTCTGTCGACACGTCAATAATTTAATGTAGGAGACAGATGAGGCGCTGTGAAAGATGGGGAAACCCCCCACTCCCCCAAAACAAAGATGTTGTAGATAAACTGATGAGTTTTACTTTCAGATTTCTGGCAGCATGATGAGGTGCCTCGTTTGCACTAAAGCTTTGTTCCTTGCTTTGGTTCTTGTTTCAGAGGCAAATGAGCTCCGAGATAAACAGGATGCAGATTTTTAACATGTTATTTAACTCAAGTCCCTCTAAGATCCTTGAATCTCACCTCATCCTTGTACTTTACAATGTAGGAGTAGATCTCGTGTAGAGCGGACATGCTGTTAAACTGGTTGGCGTGTAGGCGAGACTGCTCAGCGAGGTAGGCACTCATATCCTGGTCGCTGATGGCGGGCATCCTGGAGATGTCAGAATAGTACCTGCACAGGAAAGAAATTGTGTCTCTAAATGTTACTAATTGCTTTAAAAAAAAAACATTAGTAAATGTGTTTAAAAAAAGGAAAAAGGAGTGGATAAAGTGGTTTGTGTGTGTTGCTACCATTTAGACTCTGTTTTGAAATGAGAATGATTACGGTTTAGAGACAGAAAAATGACATTTTGATTGCATTTTGTTTGTTTTTCATCGTACAAACAAACCATGGGTAGTGTGATTTTAATCTTTTTTGTTTTTGAACTGTTTTGGAAAACAGCTCAATTACTGATTGCCTAAGTCAAAGAGGGATCAGTGCGGCATCTGCAATAATCACGCCACTACATTGGTACGTCATGGTGAAGAAAGAGCTGAGCCGTAAAGCAAAGGTCTCGATTTACCAGTCGATCTACGTTTCCACCCTCTCCTATGGTCACCAGATGTAGGTGATGACCGAAAGAACGAGATCCCAGATACAAGTGTTCAAAATAAAACTTCCCGGCAGGGTGGCTGACCCCTATTTAGAGACAGAGTGAGGAGCTCTGTCATCCCGGGGGAGTTCGAAGTAGAGTTTATGCTCCTCCGGGTCGACAGGTGCCAGGTGGGGTGGTTCGGGCATCCCGAACGCCTAACTAGTGAGGTGTCTTGGGCACGTCCCATTGGGAGAAGACCCAGAGGTAGGTCCCGGACCGCAGGAGAGACTATGTCTTATAGCTGGCCGTTGAACGCTTCGGGATCCATCTGGATGAGCTGGGGGATGCAGCCAAGGTGAGGGAAGCTTGGGTTTCCCATCTGAGGTTGCTGCCCCCCCCCACCCAGCCTCTTATAAGCGACAGATGACAGAACGGATCGAACGGAATTCTCATTTCCAATCAGAAATTGAATGGCAGCAACCATGGACCCAATGAGAACCTACCTTTCTACCCAGTTCTTATAGTTGGGAATGTCTTTAGCGTAGAGCAGCTTGTTGGAAGGCGAGTCCTTCCCCAGTTTATGTTCTGATGTTGAACAGGAGTCCATGAAAGTCTGAGCCACCACGGACAAACAAGCATCTGTGATGCTGTTCTTGTGAATATCAAACACAAACTGTGGGTTCTTTATCACGTTTACCCAGAACCTCAGTGGAAGACTGTGAGAGAAAATAAAGGAGTCAGTCAACAATGATACAGATGCTCCTCTCCCAAAAATGCAAACACACACTCACCAATTGCTCTTCCAAGTGTGCCGAACGTCAGAGTCTGATATGGTGTGTTTATCTGCCTGCTCATCCAGGAAGTCAAACATGTACTTGATAGCGAGAGGCAGGGCGCTGCCTCGGTGCGCTGTGCTGAAGATGGTCTCAAACAAGTCATCCACAAACTTCTGCAGTGTGCCCTGAACATCAAAGAAATACCAGATTAGAAGTTCCAGGGATAAACAAAACATCTGGAACAATCTGATTAGCTGCTGTAAACCTGGTGAGGGAGAATGAGACTCCTTTTCTTTGTCTATGTAAGGGTGATGCTCTGTGTTCCTGAATGAGCTCAGCCGGCCTTCGGCTAACATCTGTTTCTCCCTTGCACACTAAGCAAAATTCTTTGATTTTTTTGCCAAAATCTTTTTTTTTCCCATCTTTATGTTGCACTCTGTCCGCCTCTTATTGAACTTTTTTTTTAATCAGCCAGAAGTTGAATCTGCAGTTTTGTACTTGCTCACATTTTAGCAAATCAGCTTCCTAAACACACAAAGCTGTGGGGGATGGAGGCGCTCTTCAACTTCTCCCCATTGTCTTCCTCGGGCTTGCATGTTAATCATTTCCCGATCGAGGCAGCACTGATGCAGCTAGCTTTGCACTTTCCAACCTGCGGCTCAAACAATGAAAATCTGGAGCTAATGAGTGAAGCATCAGGGGAGAAGCGGTAGGAAGGTGTGGAAATCAGTGTACACGTCTCACACTGCTCATATACTGTAACGTATGAGTGGAAGATGGAGAAACCGGTGAGTTTCCTGAAGTACACACCTGTGTGGACCAGTGTTTTACTAAATGCAGAAAAAAAGCTGAAAACAAGATGCTTCATTCTTATTTTTAACCTAATTTTGACCAATTTTATCAATTCTGAAGATTGCAAAAAAGACTCAAAGATTAAGTACTTCTTCTTGTCATGACTTTAACTTTGTGGGACAGCGATTCCTCATACATAAATGTAGAAATATTAAATTCAGCTAAGTCACAGTGGAAGTCCTTATTTTAGTGAGTATATCATATAAACTAGTATTTCCTAAAACTGATCTGAAAACGCAGACCACTCTCTGCACCAGGGTTGAAGAAAAATAGGGAGTAATGATCAGGGCTGAACCTAAAAGCCTAGAGGACACTCACAGAGGGCCGGTAACACCAAGCAAACAACTCAATAGTCAAAGGTCAACCTCCTAATTAAGACCGTGCATATGTGTGTCTTTGTAGAAAAGGTTATGAAAAATGTTAATGAGCCTGGAAACCACCACCAAACAAAGGTCAGCTGAGACTCCAGCTCCAAATGGGCTACATAACAAGGATACAGTGGGGGTGGGGAAACGCTTTGGCTCAGCTTAGGTTTGTGCGAATCTGGAGTTTCCTGTTACCTTTGTAGCCAGTAGCCTGGTCAGGTAGATCTCAGAGACCATCTTGCTTCCTCTGTCCCCCTCTCTCTGGTCTGAGTGGTCGTGGTTCTTCACCAGATGCCACAGCTTGGTGCCGCTTTCGAGGTCAGGAGTAATCATGGGTGTTCGGGAACGCAAGCTGTCCGGACTGCTGGCCGTCCTCAGCATGCTTTCTACACACAGATGTGGAAGAATTTAGGTGAAATAAAATAAGGTAATTAAGAGTCTGACATGTTTTAAATAAGATGTTTGAGGATTTTTTATCAATTTAATGAGAGGTTATCTTTCTCACAAGTAAAATCTAGCAAATCGTACTGTATAATAACTTGTAATTTGTGAAACCGTTAAGATGTTTAATTTAAAAGGCACAACTAAAAAAACTTTAATAAAAAACTGGACCTTCCTGCAGAAAACTCGACCCCACGACGATACTAAAAGCTTTTTTGAATGACAGCCATGTCACCTTTACTCCAGAATAAAAATTCTCCATCACTCACACCTGTCCTCTCTCCCTTTTGTTGGACAGGGATCCTATATTTGTGACATGGGGCATTGTGCTTCCTGTCTTAATCCTGTCACTTGCGTAACTAAGCGCAAAAAGATTGAGAGGTTCAGAACGTCAGGAGACAATCTGAACTGGTAAGAGGAAGAGAATGCAACAGGACGGAAGCGTTTTACTCACAATTTTAAAATATCAATATGAAGTGCTGTGTATTTTATGATATCCTATATAAATTATTTTGGTATAAATTAGAGCATAAAAATAGATACTAAAAGACTTCTACAGCACTGATTTAGATTGTTAAATTATCAAAAATTTTGCCTTATTAAAATATATATATATATTTGTGCCATTTAAATAAAGCAACTTAAGCCAAAAAGTGTATGTCACAAATTATTTTGATACCCTTGAGGGAATGACAGAAAGAAACTTTTATTATATTGAAAACACTACTGAATGCAAAATGTTCTTGTGAGTGTATTTGGACACACAAACACTCACACACACACCTTCTTTCGTACCGTATCTGCTGAGGGACTTGGTAAATGTGGAGGAGTTGGAGATGTTGTAGGCTGAGTTCTGTTTAGGCACCAGGGCAATCACTGAGCCATCTGTCACCTGTAATATTTCCAAGGTTACACGTTATATCAAATCACTGCCGAGACGATGAAAACGGATATTTTTACAATGTTCACATGAAATTATTTTGCAGATTTTGGTATTCTTGAATGCATAATAAAGTCATTAAAACTAGATTTGCTCCTAATCAGAGTTCCGCAAAGGGATGTTTCTGTACCTGGTAATGAGCCAGGGTGTTGAGCCTCTTCCAGTCGTTATCAATCTTCGTAGTAACGTCCTCATCTTGAAGGATGATGCGTGCCATCCTGCCCTGACGCCACTCTGTCAGACATACGCATATGTTTGTTATAAAATTGCAAAAGTTAGACAAGGGCTCAGAAGCTGCTTTGAATCCATCAACCCGCACCAAATACCAACTCCTGAGCATTAAAATTAGGAATTTGGGATTTAGATAAACTGGAGATACCAGAGTTTGGTATTTAAAGCAAAGTGGAAAATCTTAGTAACTCTGTGACTTTAGATCAATTTCTTTGAATGCAGAATCATCTCTCATGTTTGAAGAGCTCCTCTAGTTTCTGAGAGCTCTTGTGATGATTCCTGCTTTAACCTCCCGCTAAAGTACACATTTGCCTTTGTGTGTTTACTTGGAGTGTCTGCTGCAGTTTTTCTCCAAACCCCTTCTCCTTACCAAGGTCCATGTCTGAAGCCTTTGGTCTCTGAGAGTATGGAGTTCCTTTGTACACAGCATCCAGCAACTTCTCTTTCACCTGCGTCACTGTGTCACAGTTTAAACTTTTCACCGTCACCTCTGCAGCATTTTCATTCTCTGGGTTCACACAGTGCAGCGTCTGTAGAGGAAGGGAAGAGAAAGTTTGAGCCAGGAAGTGGAAGTAACGAAGGAAATCAGAATCGTCCTCTTTCACCAGTGGAAATATGCTGTACATTTTGCTTTTGAAATCAACACAAGGAACGATTCAGCCACAGTCAGACATGACCTTATATCGGCTAAAAATGCATTGACAAAATTTTTTGCCGCTAAAGGGTTGATTTTGTAGAATCCAAAAAAATTATTTGTATATTAGTCCTGCACTATTTGCATTTATTCTTCAAGTTAAAAAATCCTGTGTTTGTGGATGTGTGATGACTAACCAGGGTTTTGTAGTCAATTTGTTGTCGGATGAGTTTATCCTCACTGAGTGAATAACGGGCTTCTCCTGTGATCGCATCTATCGGCCCCTTTTCCATTTGCTGCTTCATGGCACAGTACAGCATGAAGAGAGGTTCACCAGCACATTCCTGAAAACAAAGATGAAGGAGAGGGAAGAAAACCAAAGGGTTAAATTCTAAACTATAAACACAACTCTGCAAATATATTTTAAGAGTAAAAAAAAAAGAGACATTTTGTGGACAACTTGCTAATTGCATTTGATCCTATTTTAAAGGCAACCACAAGGCTGAGATGAATTGGACAAGGTCGTGGCCTGTGGTGGCAAGCAGAAAAAAACAAGCCAGTGCCTACATAAACACGTGTGCACAGACACACACACACACACACCAGACTGTCCCCTGTGTGTCTTTTACGGGGGCAAAAAATCTCTATTTGTGTATGAGCACGTGAATGAGTGTGAAGGAGAGAAATCAGAGAAAGTGTGAGTGAGTGGCAATTGATGTGGGAGTTAATAGAAGGTTAATGACTTGGGGGTGAAAAACGCTTGGAGAAGCACTTTGGTGTGTTAGATGTGTCAGCCAGGCAACAAGCGCTGGGATGTGGAGCCTGCTGTCTATCTCTCCTTCATTCCCTCTCTCTGTTTCATTCGGTTGTTCGGCTGACCTGCCAGCTAAGCACAGCCTGCTTGTACAAACTTCTACGTTTCTCTTCAAGGGATAAATTTGACTTCATTTTTTTTTGCAGTGTTTGCCATTCTTGTTGCTTCTCCAACAACACTACTAGAATCCGCAGTAACGCAGAATCCACTCTTTGGAGATGGTTGACTTTTTTTTTTTTTTTACTCTGACATACTTAATTTAAAAATGTTAATCTATCTATTAAAATCCTCTCGCTATTGCTCACTCAGAGATAGAGTGAGGAGCTCTGCCATCTGGGAGGAGCACAGAGTAGAGCTGTTGTTCCTTTGGGTCGAGAGAAGCCAGATGGGGGGGTTTGGGCATCTGGTAAGGATGTCTCCCAGATGCCTCATTGGTGAGGTATATTGAGCACTTCCCACATGGAGGACATCAAGAGGAAGACCCCGGACCAACTGGAGTGCCTATGTCTCACAACTGAACAGGGAACCCCTTGGGATCCTCCCAGGTGAGCTGGATGATGTAGCTGGGGTGAGAGAACCCTGTTCCCCGTGACCTGGTCCCGGATAAGTGGAGGACAATGGAACAGAACGTATTAGTATGCATTTTGAGCATGTAGAACTGGAGCGTTTTACAATGTGTTGCTTAATAGACACTAGGAGACAAAACCAGAAACAATCACCTGCTTTTGGTAACTTATCTTAAGCCTGTGTTATTTTAACAGATATAGTTTCACTTAAGCGTCATCAAACAGATACGGTTCCCCCTTCACTAATGCCATAACTCAGTTCACATTGTTGTATTTCTAAAGCACATGGTGTCATAATTGGTTCAAGATGAATGCTTTTTAATCAGGGATTTGGTTACATAGTTTTGTTCCTTTAGGCAAAGACACTTATTTACAAGTCCTGTCCTATGCCCTTCAGCAGGCCGTGTGCATGCATCAACACGAGTCAGTCATCTTGGTGAGCTGTCAGATGAACTCTGTGGGATAATCTAGCACCGACTGCCTCCTATGGCAAAAACACAGCGCACGGCCAGACGTCCTCTCTGTCTAGCAGCAGACAAATCTCAGGCCTTCTGTCTCCGTCAGATGATGCCAGTGTGCAAAACCGGTGCAGACGCTGCATGTGTGTGAGGGGATCCCATCTGATGTTCATGTCGATCAGCAAAACTCTGCTTCTGAGTTCTGTGTCGGGCTAAAATAATGTTTTTAAAAAAATGTACATTCTTTCTTTTGAATTCATTTAAACATTTCTATTCCTTCTTTTGGGTATTTAATTTGTTTTGAGTCATGGGATTCTGGAGCTTATCTATGCAATCAGGAAGCAGGGTACACCATGAACAGGTCATTAGTTTGTGCCAAACCAACACAATCATGCAAAACAGCCACACACTTTTACTGAGTGACCAATCAATCTAACCCGCGTTTCTATAGAAAAACATAAATTAACAGCAATCAAAAATTTAGCTACAAAAACAGATAAAACTTCTCAATCTCAAAGACTTCCAAACAAGTTTAAAACAGGACAAGTGAACCCTGCAAGGAGGCTAATGGATGAAGGGATTTTTCCTCTTACTAATATTCCCCTTGGTAGCTAAAAGCCTCGCCTTTTCCATCCCTCTGAAACACTACTTGACCTTTACCCATCTCTATTCACACCTGACTGAGTTTTGAAATTGTTCTACGGCTTTCTTCTCAGTGACCCCTGAAAATTCAGAAGGAAGAAAGGTGCAGAGCTGAGGAGGCAGGATAACAGCTAGACTTGATTCAACCTCATCGTACTCTGTATACCATCATCTTTTATGGTTTATTCTTTTATTAATTTTGCAAGTATTTCAATACAATTTGATGTAATGGTATCAATGGAAATTTTCTAATTCACAAAAAAATTCAATAAAACGGTTCAAAACATAGATGTATCTCTTAATCTTCTCGCTATGTCTTATGGGACATATACTGCTGTATTTTTTACACGTCCCAACTTTAAAAGCACAGCTGCTAAATGGATCTAGAACAGCTGATCTAGTAACCCACTCCTCTTTCACTGAACCCAGCTCTGGCTGTCCAGTCTCATATCAGGAGCCAAGAAACACATACATGCACACCCAGGAAGAACACACTCACATACACAGATGCTAACTGGGAACCCTGGGGGCTTGGCTGGTTTACTGTCCAGCAGACTGCCTGTCTTGACGGGGGTTTAAAGCCCTGCTGCTAACTGATTAGCTCCAGTAATGTTTGAATGGAGACTGTGAAAGGAAACAAGAATTCTGCACTGTTTAAACACGCCTGGTTTTTGTTTGTTATGAAATCAGAGAAAAGAATTCACAGGGACAAAAAATGAATCAAAGTGAAGCAGAAAAGAAATCACTCTAACCTGTGAGCATGTGTGCCGTATAGGTTTACAGTGATCACAACAACATAGCCAGCCAGCTGTGTGTGAACAGCACTAAAGACTCTGCAGATCCCTCAGTTTGGAAAAAGAAGAATTTACAACTTAATAGGCAGAGGTAAGGGATAGCTATCCTGCTGCCTTATCTAATGCTGCAGCTGTGAAAGTGTGTGTGTATGTGTGTTAGCGAGACGTGTTCTCTGCTACCAAACACTGAGGAAGCAGTAAATGTAGAATTTGAAGCAGTAGCACAGCTAAATAAAAGTAGATTGGTTTAAGTTTGTGTGACCCTGTTACCTTGAGAAACTTGTAAAGCAAGAAGGTGAACCAGTTGGTGAGCATCTTCTCCGCAACGGACTCCGTTCTGAAAGAAAAGGAAAACAGTAAGAAAAAGAAGAGCCAGAAGCAGATAATAAAACCTTTATAAGTATCACCCTCTCTAGATCTCTGATTTTATTATACTCATATTATAACCATTTCACAAACCATTTAAAAAACCGGGCGCTACAGTAGCCTCAGAGCAGGAAGGTTGGAGTTCAAGTCCCAGAGTACGGACAAGGCTTGAACTCTGGCCTTTCTGTGTGGAGTTTGCATGTTCTCCTCATGTATGCATGGGTTTTCTCCAGGTACTACAGTTTCCTCCCATCCTCCAAAAACATGAGTTATGTTGATTGGCCACTATGAAAGTTGCCCCATGGGAATGAGTGTGTGTGTGGCCCTGCGAAAGATTGGCGACCTGTTCAGGGTGTATCCTGCCTCTCGCCTTAAATCAGCCGGGATAGGCTCCTGCGACCCCGTTAGGGATAAGCGGTTCAGAAGACAAAATATCAAAAATCTTCCCACAAACACCCTGAACTTTGCTAAACAAATCCTTGCTTCTTTGATTGTTTCACCCCCTCCTCACATTTTTCTAGCTCCAAGCAAAAGCCACTTATCTTCATTAAAACAAGGGGAGAGAAAAAAAACAGCAATTAGTTTAATTCACTAACTTCTCTCGTTAATCACAAACCTGCCGTGTAATGAGGGGAACCTTCATCCATGCACGTCTTTTGTGTGCATGTGAACAACCAGCAAATCAAATGAAAATAGAGCGATTAAAAGGCATTGTAATTACCAAACATAGTGCATCTAATTTGCTGAACACCTGAGAGAGAAAGCGAAAAAAATATATAGAGAGTCAGATGAGGAAACTAAAGGACAAAACATTCATCTCCACATTTGTTGTCCTCCAAAAGAAACTGGACTACTTCACAAACCAGTGTTCTGTTTTCTCAAAGGATTTGGGGGGAGTGGTGTTGGATCTGAAACTGGGACACGTCCCTTTCGTTTGATTATTAGTAAACTAGCAGGGAAATGGGTCAAGACTCATTTAATACTAAAAAGGTCAAAATATTTGATATTTTTGCAAAATAGGACCACTCTTATAGAAAAGTTGTATATTTATACTGTTTTTGTGTCTTTTTATACTGTTTTTGTTATTTTTACTTCTTATTTATATATATCACCAGCAGTGGGTGGTGACCGAAAGAATGAGATTGTGGGTACAAGCGGCTGAAATGAGCTTCCTCCGCAGGGTGGCTGGGCTCTCACTCAGAGATCGGGGGAGGAGCTCTGCCATCCGGGAGGAGCTCGGTGTCGAGCCGCTCCTCCTCCAGGTCGAGAGGAGCCGGATGGGGTGGTTAAGGCATCTGGTCAGGATGCCCCCCGAGCGCCTCGCGGGCGGGGTGTTTCGGGCACGTCTCACCGGGAGGAGACCAAGGGGCAGACCCCGGACCCGCTGGAGAGACTATGTCTCACAGCTGGCTGGAGAATGCAGCCGGGGTGAGAGAGGCCTGGGCTACCCGTTTGAGGCTGTTGCCCGCGCGACCCGACCCCGGAACAAGCGGAAGATGACGGAACGGAATTTATATATATACTGTATATGTTTTTTAGCCTGAAGCCTGTCTAAATTTTACTGTGAGAATGGCGACAATCTTGAATCTTGCATCTCAAGGTCTAAAACACTGATTAGACCTTAACAGACAAAAGTATGTTTAACAAATCCTGAGCAGCTCCTGAGGCTGGTGTAGTTAGCAGGGACAGTGTGTAGTGACCGTTCAAACCAGGAGAGGATTCAAACTGGCTGAGAGTCATTTATTTGATTAGATTTTTAATTAAAACTCTCCCAGAAGAGTAGTGGGAAAAGAGGGAAAAAAAAATCAAACTTTTTTTAATCATTAAATGTGTAGTTTTAATTTATTTGCGGAATAACTTTTTCTGTAATTGTGTCCTTCTCCTTGAGTACGTGCATGTTTTATCCTGGCTGGTCTGAAACAGCTTTTGTGCTTTTTTTTCCCCCCAATTTTGACAATTTGGTTGCTTTCCCTTTTAACCACCACCATCCAGCAGATTTCTGAGTCTTTCCCCACATGTTTCTCCCCCAGCCCAGTCTCTCTCCCTCCAGAAATCTTGTCACTCACCACCTTCCCTTCTCCCTAGAGTTTCGTCACCTTTCTTTCACCACCTTTCCCTCTTTCACCTCTTGTATTTTTTTTTCTCCACCATTGCTCATCTTTCTCTTTTTCCTACTGGAGCTTTTTCTGTCCATTCTTTGCACTCGCTCCATTCCTCATACTTCCTCTCAGTGCCTATCTCTCCAGGAGTGCATGGGAGAGCAAAGAGCGGCCTGTCTCACGGCACCTCCGGTGGGAGAGCATGTGTGCTCAGGGGTGTAATCCTCTCTGACAAGGACAGGGTTGAGAGATGGAGACAAGGTAAAGTCACATATGCCTCAAAAGTCAGAGTCACTGTCGCCTCCCTTTTTTACTCCTTTTAGCATCAGCTGTTCAAATAAATTATTTTATGCTTCAAGAAGAATCTTTTTTTTTAATTAATTTTCTATTGCAATTTAGGTACCACAATATCCCTCACATGTGGACAGATTGAAAGTTCAGGTTTGATTTGATGATTTAATATGTAGTGAAAATTAGAAAATGAGCAAAATTCATTGTTATGTCATTATGGTGGAGACGGTGGCCGCGTGGTTAGCGCGTTTGCCCGCGGACCGGAAGGTCGCGGGTTCGCGTCCCATGGAGAGCACGTCTAGGGTCCTTGGAGAAGACACCTAGCCCCCACTTCTCCCACCATTGGCGCCGTTGAAGGGCAGCCTGCTGCGGTGTAAGGAGTGCAGCAAACAAATTTCCCCGGTGAGGGATGAATAGAGTAATTCAAAATACAAAAAATACAAAATACAATTAAATTCTCTAAAAGCACCTCCTAACTAAGTTGAGAGTTTGGTTTAAAGAAAATAAGCCTGAACCCACGAATGCCCAAAGGAGCATAAACTTGAACCACCACTGAAGGAGGCACTGGTGCATGAGACATGCTCCTGAGCGTTCTGGGATCAAGCTTTAACTCTTTTCTCCCATCTAATTTATCCTGGTTTTTGTTTTGTTTTTTTTACCTTCTGAGTAAAAGCTTTGGGTGGTTCTTGCTCTCGAGATTTTTGTCAATGAGGTCAGACAGGAGCTGTTTAAGGACGCCTGTGGCATACTCCATTTCCCCCTGCAGTGCTGTCATGATGAGAGAGGCCACGTTCCCCCGGTCTCGCATGGAGAAGGACCGCTGGGCTTCCAGCGTGCGAATGAAAGTCAGCAAGAAGTGTTTTTTGGTCAGTAGCTGCCCAAACAACGTCAGAGCCTTTTCCACATTTGCCGGAACCTGGAGGAGAGGAAATGATGAGGAAGAGAACGTATATGGAAAATGTGGGGAAGGTGAAACGAGGAGAAAAGAAGGGTAATTTGGTGGATGTGATCACAAAAAAGGGAATTGATGCAAGTGAAAATGGTCAATGGTTAAGAGGAACAAAAAGTTAAAACGAGAAAAATAATTGGTATAGAAAGCACACATTTACAATTGTTTTAAAAGAAGAAATGAAGCAATTATAAGGAAGTAAAGTGGCAAAAAAAAAGAGGTTGAAAGCAAGACAAAGATGGAGGTGAGGAGAAAATAATTGATTGTGAATTATAGGTGTGAAATGTAGTGATGAGTGTGTGTAAAAATGAGTAGTGCATCACACATAGGATACAATCCAAAAGGATTAAACTAGATCAACCCATTTTTTTTTTTTAATTTTATCATTTTAAAAATACATTTTTAGAGTTTTCGTTTGATTCCAATGTTGCTCTAATGGTTTCATGTCGTCATTACGCACACCCCTTATTCCTTTGGTCTCCTCCTCTCAAAGGAATGGGAAAGCCTCCCCTTCTGAGTGAGGTTTGAAGTGAAAATGTAAGCTTCATGCTATAATAAGAAATTGATCTGCCTGCTAGCGCACCACTGTGGCCTGTGATTGCCTGGGCTATACAAATGAAAATCCAATGCAGTGCCACACTACAGTATCTCTTTGGAATACAGTTGATAGCGCAGGCAGATAGAGGACGGCTCAAAGGCCTGTTCTTGCAGTTACACATGCATGTCAGCAGAACACAGCGGTGCATTTTCCATCTGAAAGATGTGTGACAGAATGATTTACCATGTGCAGGAAAATAATTGAGAAGCATGTACAAGCTCCATTACGACCTCTGCATTGTTGGGATTTGTGTACTTAATGTTTTCTTTTTAAAAAGAACAATTAGTACAGGGGAAGAGCTTTTATTCCATGTGTGAAAGTTGTAGATCCAGAACTCTAATCAAAGTTTTGTTTAGGCGATTTATTATTTATGATGTTTAAAACAGATTGATTCAAGCTCCAAGAAAACTATACTTTTTATTTTTTGTAATTATATAAAACTGGTTCCAGATTTTTTCTACCTCTTTGTGCTCCAGCTACTCAAAAGAGGATACAGACAGATGGAATTTTTTGTGCTGCAAGTGCGATAAAACCTCCAAAATAAATGTTAATGGTCCAAAAACTAAACTGACTGGGGTCTGTTGCTAAGTTCTAGAGCGACATTTGGTAGAAATCTAAAAAGCACATATGGTAAATCTCACTTTATTCATCCACAGGATGTGTGTGTGTATGCATGGAAAGTGCTCCTTACTGACCCGTACCTCCATCTCCTTGAGTACTGGGTGGTCCTCGATCCCAGGAAAGAGGACCCTCATGGCGTATGTGCGGTAATCCAGGAAGGGAATTCCCGCTCCGTCCAGCTCCTGTGTCAGCTCATGGATGTCTGTCTGCAGTTCTGCAAAGGCTGCACAATGAACGGAGAAATGATAAAAATAAGTGATATTATCATTTCATAAATGTTCATTATTCAAACCAAATGTAACACACACATGCATATATGTGTATATATAAATAATATATTTATAACCATCAATGAAGTAAGGGATAGGTGTCAAATACACACTGTAATTAA
The DNA here is from genome assembly GCA_902685375.1 of Neostethus bicornis. Classification (NCBI taxonomy): domain Eukaryota; kingdom Metazoa; phylum Chordata; class Actinopteri; order Atheriniformes; family Phallostethidae; genus Neostethus; species Neostethus bicornis. The sequence goes on along the minus strand of LR738557.1, from coordinate 14,360,017 downwards.
ACTTGGTCCATAAAACTAAACCAAAGGACTATCGGAGCAACCAAAGGACTGGGGGCAACAGCCTCAGACGGAAGCCCAGGGTTCTCTCACCCCAGCTGCATCGCCCAGCTCACCCATCCAAAGGAGTTCCCCAGCCAGCTGTGAGACATAGTCTCTCCAGGCCTGCCTCTGGGCCTCCTCCCACAGGAGGAGAATGTGCCCGAAACATCACACCAGCAAGGCGTTCTGGAGGCACTATAGCCAGATACCTGAACCACCCCATCTGGCTTTTCTCGACACAGAGGAGCAACAGCTCTACTTCAAGCTGCTTCCGGATGCCAGAGCTCCTCACTCTATCACTGAGAGAGCCCAACTACCCTGCGAAGAAAGCTAATTTCTGTCATCTAGTGTATTGGTGATCTCGTTCTTTTGGTCACCACCCACAGCTGGTGACTATATTAAAACTTGTTGTAATATCAGATTTTAGCCACTTGAGTATACAAGTTTAACATTCCTTCACTAACATTTTGAACTATTAGCAAAATAATATATTCCAAGCTTTGTGGTTGTTTAAAACTCCAAGTCACTGTAATCTTAAAAAATGTCACTAAATTAAATATGCAAAATTTGTCATCTAAAACTCTTACTAAAAGGCAGAAATTTTTTCTCCTTCTCTACAGCGGTGATATTTTCCTAGATATTGCAGTGAGAGGAGTTATACAGGTGAATGTGATAGGATGGAGGCGTGTGGAGGAGGAGAAGTGAAAAGAAGCATCATAAAATCTCTCTGTGGTAAGATCACACATAGTGATGAAGGGAGAAATGGAGGGAGTACAGAGGAAAATGTTCTGCTGCTCAGAGGCTGGAGGGGAGTTCAGAAAGCAACTGTAGTCAGGAACATACACACACATATTACTCGCCACCTCATAAAGCTTGTACTACTGCAAGCCAGCTAGCTACCCACACACACACATGCGTGTCCTGCTTTGCCCCACAGCTGAACACACAAGCGTGTACCAGATGATTTATGTGGATGCATGTGTCAGTGTTTGTACACATTTTCTATTCTCAGAAAGTAGATGTTCTGACCCCATTCTGTAAACTCTAATGGCTTTATGAGGCACGTTTAAAGAGAACAAAGGGATTAAATCAGTTTTTCCAAACACACAACCCACACAATAATACTTTAAGTTGATCTTTTAAAAGTAGTTTATGAATAGTAAACTCCCTAAAGGAGAGAGTGTATACCTTAATGGTTTCATTAACACAACTGCATGCATGTGTCCTATGGCATCATCCAAAACACACCAACACACAGATAAGCAATCCACACAAACAAACAATCTAAAGCCCAGATGAACAGATGGCTTGTGTCACCCATCTTCTCCTCTATTCTATTTTTCTCCCTCCCTTCTAATATCAAAGTGACATCGCAAAAGTCCTCTGTCTCTCCTTTATGACTACCTCTTCACAAGCCATTCATCTGTCATTTGTTCTAGTTTAAATCCATTTAAAGTGACACTATTCCCCTCTGTTTAGCTTTTTTCTATCTACTTTATTCAGAGTTTATTTACTCTTCAGTATCTTTACAAAAAGTCTGTGTGATTGCAAATGGAACATTTTTGTTTTTGCATCTATGTTTTATTTCTCCCACATGGTGGTGTGTTCCGTTTTGTTTAGTCTGTGTTCTAATTTAATTTTCCACTTTCTGCTACTAAAATTTGAAACGTACGATCTATCTTAAACTCCAAGTCTTAATTTGTTCTCCTAAACTTTTTCCAATCGGTTCAATCCTATCATTTCACAATTTATTTGTTGTCTCGCCCTCTCTCTTGCTGAATGTCCGTCCTGTGATTTTCCAGACAGTTGTGACAGTTGGGGTGCAGAGGAGTCGGGGGGATGAACTCACTCAGCCAATCACAATGTGACCTGTGAGTTTACAGTGGTGGTCAAAAGTTTACATACACTTGTAAAGAACATAATGTCATGGCTGTCTTGAGTTTCCAGTTATTTCAACAACTCTGATTTTTCTCTGATATAGTGATTGGAACAGATCCTTCTTTGTCACAAAAAACATTCATGAAGTTTGATTCTTTTATGACTTTATTATGGGTAAACTGAAAATGTGACGAAATCAGCTGGGTCAAAAATATACATACAGCAATGCTAATATTTGGTTACATGTCCTTTGGCCATTTTTACTTCAATTAGGCGCTTTTGGTAGCCATCCACAAGCTTCTGGCAAGTTTCTGGTTGAATCTTTGACCACTCCTCTTGACAGAATTGGTGCAGTTCAGTTAAATTTGTTGGCTTTCTGACATGGACTTGTTTCTTCAGCATTATCCACATGTTCTCAATGGGATTTAAGTCAGGACTTTGGGAAGGCCATTCTAAAACCTTAATTCTAGCTTGATTTAGCCATTCCATTACCACTTTTGATGTGTGTTTGGGGTCATTGTCCTGTTGGAACACCCAACTGCGCCCAAGACCCAACCTTCGGGCTGATGACTTCAGGTTTTCTTGAAGAATTTGAAGGTAATCCTCCTTCTTCATTGTCCCATTGACTCTCTGTAAAGCACCAGTTCCATTGGCAGCAAAACAGGCCCACCGTGTTTGATGGTAGGCATGGTGTTCTTGGGGTTAAAGGCCTCACCTTTTCTCCTCCAAACATATTGCTGGGCATTGTGGCCAAACAGCTCAATTTTTGTTTCATCTGACCACAGAACTTTCCTCCTGAAGGTCTTATCTTTGTCCATGTGATCAGCAGCAAACTTTAGTCGAGCCTTAAGGTGCCGCTTTTGGAGCAAGGGCTTCCTTCTTGCACGGCAACCTCTCAGTCCATGGCGATGCAAAACACGCTTGACTGTGGACACTGACACCTGTGTTCCAGCAGCTTCTAATTCTTGGCAGATCTGCTTTTTGGTGCTCCTGGGTTGACTCTTCACCCTCCTGACCAGTTTTCTCTCAGCAGCAGGTGACAGCTTGCGTTTTCTTCCTGATCGTGGCAGTGACAAAACAGTGCCATGCACTTTCTACTTACAAACAATTGTTTGCACTGTTGCTCTTGGAACCTGCAGCTGCTTTGAAATGGCTCCAAGTGACTTTCCTGACTTGTTCAAGTCAATGATTCTCTTTTTCAAATCTGTGCTGAGCTCCTTTGACTTTCCCATTGTAGCGTTTGTGGGTGTTTTTATCCAATGAGCCCTTTTTAAATGGCCTCAGAGAAGTCACCAGCTGCAGTCACTCATAATCACTCACAAGAAGTTAAGAGGTCATGCTATGAAGCTCATGTCATTGACACAACTTTCTAAGTCTCCAAAATTGCTCATTCATTGAGCTGTATGTATATTTTTGACCCAGCTGATTTCGTCACATTTTCAGTTTACCCATAATAAAGTCATAAAAGAATCAAACTTCATGAATGTTTTTTGTGACAAAGAAGGATCTGTTCCAATCACTATATCAGAGAAAAATCAGAGTTGTTGAAATAACTGGAAACTCAAGACAGCCATGACATTATGTTCTTTACAAGTGTATGTAAACTTTTGACCACCACTGTATGTTTGTGCGATTGCAGGTTGTTTAAAAAGGGAAATAAAGTCCACATTGATGCGCGTGTGCGTAGGGAAAGAATGAAGTACCAGGAAGATAATAAATCTAGTCAAACACAATCTATCATTGTGCTTATAATTTTCAAGCTGAGTTGTGTAACAGTTAATAACAGCTTTACTTCAATTGAGTTCATTTTGTGAGTAAACACGTCTGTTGAGGCTTTTCTTCTATTCAATAGAAAAACAGATCAACATCTGTTCTGCATAAGTTATTTTCTTTAGTCTTATATTCAGATCTTTTATATACAAACCGGATTCCGAAAAAGTTGGGACACTTTAGAAATTGTGAATAAAAACTGAATGCAATGATGTGGAGGTGCCAACTTCTAATATTTTATTCAGAATACAACATAAATCACAGGTCAATAGTTTAAACTGAGAAATTGTATGATATTAAGGAAAAATATACTCATTCAAAATTTCATGGTGTCAACAAATCCCAAAAAAGTTGGGACAAGGCCATTTTCACCACTGTGTGACACCCCCCCTTCTTCTTAGAACACTCAACAGACGTCTGGGCATTGAGGAGACCAGCTTCTCAAGTGTAGACATAGGAATGTTCTCCCATTCTTGTCTAATACAGGCCTCTAAGTGTTCAATCGTCTTGGGTCTTCTTTGTCTGACCTTCCTCTTAATGATGCGCCAAATGTTTTCTATAGGTGAAAGATCTGGACTGTTGGCTGGCCAGGTCAGTACCCGAATCCTTCTCCCACGCAGCCATGATGTTGTGATTGATGCAGAATGTGGTCTGGCATTATCTTGTTGAAAAATGCAGGGTCTTCCATGAAAGAGACGACGTTTGGATGGGAGCATATGTTGCTCTAGAACCTGAATATATTTTTCTGCATTGATGGTGCCTTTCCAGATGTGCAAGCTGCCCATGCCACACGCATTCATGCAACCCCATACCATCAGAGATGCAGGCTTCTGAACAGAGCGTTGATAGCAACTTGGGTTGTCACTGTCCTCTTTGGTCCTGATGACATGGCGCCCCAGATTTCCAAAAAGAACCTCAAAACGTGATTCGTCTGACCACAGAACAGTCTTCCATTTTGCCACACTCCATTTTAAATGACTCCTGGCCCAGTGAAAACGTCTTCGCTTGTGGATCTTTGTTAGAAATGGCTTCTTCTTTGCAGAATAGAGTTTCAGCTGGCAACGGCGGATGGCACGGTGGATTGTGTTCACTGACAATGGTTTCTGGAAGTACTCCTGAGCCCATGCTGTGATTTCCTTCACAGTAGCACTCCTGTTTTTGATGCAGTGTCGTTTAAGGGCCCGGAGATCACGGGCATTCAGTATGGTTCTCCGGCCTTGACCTTTACGCACAGAGATTTTTCCAGATTCTCTGAATCTTCTGATGATATTATTCACAGTTGATGATGACAACTGCAAACTCTTTGCAATTTTTCGCTGGGTAACACCTCTCTGATACTGTTCCACTATCTTTTTACGCAACATTGTGGGAGTTGGTGATCCTCTACCCATCTTGGCTTCTGAGAGACACTGCCAATCTGAGAAGCACTTTTTATACCCATCATATTGCCAATTGACCTGATTAGTGCTGATTGGTCTTCCAGGTGTTTGTTGTATGCTCAAATGACTTTTTCCAGCCTCTAATAGGTTCTTGTCCCAACTTTTTTGGGATTTGTTGACACCATGAAATTTTGAATGAGCATATTTTTCCTTAATATCATACAATTTCTCAGTTTAAACTATTGACCTGTGATTTATGTTGTATTCTGAATAAAATATTAGAAGTTGGCACCTCCACATCATTGCATTCAGTTTTTATTCACAATTTCTAAAGTGTCCCAACTTTTTTGGAATCCGGTTGTATAAAAAAAAGCAATCAAGCACAGTACGGTATACTTTGTACGTTTAGCTTTAACTTTGCACTAGATCAAATGTACAAGTACAATCAACGACAATTCTGAACAATGTAGGGCTACTTTCCTGGACATATAGTTAGGTTTTGGTAAAATGCTGCAGTTTTACTCATGCATCGATGCCAATCAACAACTTTTTAAAGCATTATACTCTTTGTAGCTAATTTGGCTGTGAAGGACTGTAATCTGCACGGACCCCAGCTTCAACTAATTGTAGTTTTTTAAGTAACAAATGAAAGAATTTTTTGTTGAAGGTTGTCAGCCATAACTGTAAAATTAAACATGCAACAAGTATGACTGTGTTTTACAAGAACGCAAAATCAATGTCATTTGAATGAAAGCCACTACTGTATTGTTTTGCCAAAAGTTAAACTCTGAGCCATTTAGTTGGTTTCCTATATATAAGCAATACTGAACGATGCAGAGACCATAACTGCAGCTCAGATTAAACTGTATATTTCAAACACAGCTTTATTTAGGTCAATTAAACCAATGCAACAAATGAAGTGATCTCTCCTTCAAATGTGTTGTGCTGATCATGTTATCAGTATTCTCCTTCTCATTCTCCCCCATCTGTTTCTCTCACTCCTCTGCCAGCAAACCAGTAACAGCATCAGTGGATTCTCACTGAATCCACACGGCCTCCTGCCAAATGAAAATATGCTAATGTGTTGGTGTGGAAGTTTCTTCACTTCTCCCTCGTGCTTCTTCTTTTGCATGAGCTCCCCTCTTTTGCAACTTTGCCTTGCTCTCTTTCTCCACCTTTAACCTCCTATCTTCACCATCACCTCGCCAGCCCTGCACGCGTTTTCTCTCTGTGAATGGTTGCAAAGCCAGCCAGGCTGCTCTCTCATGGGGTGGAGAGCCAACATCTGGTGGCTGGCTCGGATCAAAGTACTGCACTGGAAACACACCAACACTCCTCCACCCACATATAAACACACACACCACTGCCACCGAACAGCAGGGGGACAGTTGGCATTGAGTGGGAAGGGAGAGTGGGACAGACTAAGTCTAAAGAAATAGATATGACTGTTAAACAAGCCTCGTGAAAATGTAAATAAGTGGACACCACACTAAAAAATTAAAGAAGAAGGAAACATAAGGGACAAAAGCTTTATCTGAATAGTTTATTTAGTAAGGTTTACTAAGCTAATAACAAGACTCACCTTCTTTGCACTCTAAAGCCACCCTGGATTCCAGGTTGTCCATCTGAAGCTGCAACCGTTTGAGGGTGCGGTCGGCGTCCCGGGACTTCCTCTTATAAGCAATCAGCACCACAATAATGACGAGCAGAAGCAGACCACCACCTCCTCCAATACCGATCATGGCAGGCAGGGTGAGCAGGCTGTCAGAGTAGATCTGAAGAGTTCCTGGAGAATACTCAAAGCCTCCAACACGAACCTTAGGAACACAAACCGAAGTTAAACTCTTGTTTGATTTGTAGATCTGAGACAGAAAGGATATACTTACAGTCTGTATTCAAACTAAAACATCAGAATAAAAATAAACTACAGCTGATATCACTATAATAAAACACAGACTCTAACCTGCTGTATTTTCATTACCATACGGCACACATAAAAGTCTTAGATTTTCTTGAAAATGTGTGGCACGCCGTATATTGCAGTGCCTCTTCTGTGTGTGTGGATTACAAATGGAGACCACAGTTTTACTGAGACTGGAAGGCAGTGCCGGGCGAGTTATGCCACAGTTTGCGAATGAATTGTAGATGTTTTGACCTAATGTGTCTCCTGACACTGTTGCTAGAGCTTTCGCAAAAGCCGGCATCAATTCCGAGGAGCCGCACGGCACGGAAAGTGACTAACAGTGAAGAAAATGAACCTAGCATGTTTCATAGAGATTTAGCGCATCTTTTCAATTCAGAAACAGAGGACTTCCATGGGTTTAGAGGACACCATGAAAACCTCAAAGGGGGAAGTGTTGCTGTGGATTGCATATAAAACCTGTGCCCTATAATCAGGTGTGCCTTAGGTATGTGTTAAATACAGAAATGGCACACAAAATTGTGACTGCGCATTTTAGTGTGGTGTGCCTTATAGTCGTGAAAATATGGTAAATACTGTACGTTGCATACGTCTTCACAATGAAATATAAGGTAATAGTAAAAAAATAGTTCCACCACAATAAAAATGTCTGTCAGACCAAAATCCAATGGAGTATCACAAAAACATTCTGTTTTAGATTAAATTTTATATTATTAGACTAAATCTCTGCTTGTCTTTTTGCCTGGCATGGAAGAAACAACATTTGAATTCCTTGTTCCAGTTTTTAACAGAAAGTATTTCCACAGTACTTGCCACACTTAAAAGAAGGAGGTATCTGTATGATGTTTGAAACATTTTCTCAACCTTGACTTTTTTTTTTTTTAAATGTTCAAATGTTTTCCTTTTCTTTCTGTTTCCAAATGTCTAACTCTTTCTACCTGGTTTGCATCACTGAAATAGTAAATGAAGCAAACTAAAAATAAATGTGGCCCTCCCACACCCACTATACTTTTTGTCTAATAAATACCAACACTGTTCGTATTCCCGGGAAAATGCCAGCAGAAGCAGACCGAAGAAAAGCTTTTAAGACATAAATGCAGTTTTAAGCTCTTACGGTCTTTAGAGAGAGTGATGTTTGTTCATGTGCTTGGAGCCAAATGAATAGAAAAAGATTCTCGAGTAATTGAACAAATTTGGGTCTGAAAGAGTGAATAAAATGAATGAGTGAAGAGGCAGGAAGTAGATAGAGGTTGCAATGAAATTCAGAGCAGATGGAGCAGACGTTATAGGAGAAAATAGGCAGAAAAATGTGTGAAAGGCAGCTGCTTCAGCAGTGGAACTTAAAAGAAATCTAGCAGGATGATGAAACATCAGACCTGGGAGAGTGAAACTTAGTGTGAGATGAGGTCTATTACTGCATTCTGAATGTCTATCTAAATCCTGGATACCTGAATAGTTTGCTTAGCGTGAAGCAAATCAGGGATGAGTGTGGAAGATGGAAATTGCACAAAATGAGCGAAGTGATTGTCATGGTTTTTCTTACTGTGACTTTGTGCTCTCCGGTCAGGTTCGGCCATTCACAAAGAAGCTGGTTCTCGGACAGGGTGAGAACACACGGAGTCTCTCCGATCAGCACGGTGTAGTTAAGTTTGGTATTTCCTGGGGCTAAAGGAATCAGGTTACGTCCCTGTAAACAGACAATTTATTGAATTAGATTAATACTGTAGACAGAAATAATTCATTTTATGTACTTATAAGTAAATCTAAATGGTGTAACTGACCAATCAAAAATCATTTTAGATTGTCTACAAATTAAAGATTCCCTATAATTTGGTTTGTGTCAAATCCACTGCAAGAAAGAAATGATTCCCCTGGCTCCAAAGTGTCTGTCAATAGTTCATCCACTCCTCTGCATCACTACACGGGGTATTTTGCAACGCAGGTAACCATAGCAACAGCCCTTCTGCTTGCTCCTGCCAGGAAATACCTGTCATAAATTGTCTACATAGAAAAATACGGGCCATTACATCGAGTAAGCTTATCCGTGTTTTTCTTTAAGAGAAGATGTTACACTTGTTGTGTTCTTTTAAAATTTATCAAAAGAACTGACACATCTGAGGAGATGCTGCTTGAAAAAAAAATCATCACAGAAGGTGTTCAGTACATAAAATTGTATTTTCTCTTCTGCACAGTCTCCACAATGCTTTCCTCCTGTTTATGATTTGCAGTGCGGGAGAAAAATAGCTGGAAAATTCAGCTGGAAGTTATTCTCTGAAATTGTTTAACAGGATGTTTTTGTGTGACTTGTTTCTGAACGTCTTCACCATTATAGACTTTCTGTATTAGATTTAAAGTTAGAGAAAAAAAAGACAGTCACTGGTCCTCATTTCAAGAATCCCATCCTGATGTGCTGAGAGAAAAAAAAGTCTTTGGTTTGCTGTGAAATTGCATGATAATTCTGTCTGCTGCTCCTGAACGGCTTTGAAATTCAAGGGGGAGAGGTGAAATGACTTAAGACAGTGTGAGTGGGTCGAAAAATGCACTCAGAATTTAAATGCACATCGTCTGTATGGCTTAGACTAAACATGACTATGAAGTCACTCTTCAGAGAATATTAGATGGAAATCTGAGCAGGTGGCATTCATAACAACACACACACAACCATTTTTGAGCATAATTTCTTTTCCACCTAATTTTGAGGTAGGGCTTTTAAAAAACTTTTTTTTTTCTTCCAAAAGGAGAAAAAGAAACCCCATCGGAGAAAGCAGGTGGAGATAGAACATTTTTCAAGCTTGAGAAACATCTGAAGACAAAATGTGTTGAAAGATAAGTGGAATGATACGGTCCGTAGGAAATCATTTCAGATGCCTGACAGTTTCTTATCTGTTGACTGAGAAAATAGTGTAGAGTTTTCTAAAATGACATTAAGCTTTTTACCGTTGTTGGTAGCACCCAACACCACTGACATTTCACTACCTCTTCTGTGTCAACTAAGCGCAAACACTTAACTAACCTTCTATTGTCCTGATGTCCTGGTGTGTGGAGACATTTAGGCCTTAGCGCCACAGGATAACCTTCAGTAAATAAACGCTTTGATGCTAAACCACCACAAACTAAATCCATAACACCAGAGTGGTAAGGTCTAGTAGCATTGAGAAGACACGTGAGAGGAGATGGAAACATGTAAAAATAAGCAAGGACTAAAAGGCAGAGAAATGTAAAGTATGTGAAGCAACTCACAAAGAGCAGACAACTCACCTTGAGTATGAGTGGTGAGCTTGGCTTTAGCTCCAGCATCCCTGTGAGGCTCAGAGGTTCAATGATGGGGTCTGGATGATAGCTAAAAGTCTCATTTACCACCCAGACCGAGCGGACGTTGTCCATGACAAAGCCAATCTCATCGGGACTGCTGCCCACCTCGGAGAAGCTTTTTTCAGATCCAGCCACAGAGGGAGCCAAACACACCATCACTGTGTTGTTAAGCACGGTGCAGTTCTTAAAGGGGACAAGAGAGAATGTGATGAGTTAATAAGTTAAAAAAAGTTAGACACACACACAAAAAAAATTGGTTTGTTTAAAAACCTTTCAGTCATGTTTGCGGTTTTGGCAAGAAAAGTGCATGAGGGGTTGAAAGTGAATTTTATGATGCGAATGATTAAATGTCTCTGTAATAGCATAATGAGGAAAAGGCGGCTTAATAACATCAGTGCTGTAATCAGTGTTGATATCATCTGGAAATCCCCTGCGGGGTTCGACACTTAGAACAAATTAGACTGTAATGACACAGAGAGAAACTGGAGTGGTCAGCTAGTAGCTACTAACGATAACACAGCGTGGCAGAGGAGACCTTTAGTTTCCCAGAATGTTGAAGCAAAATATTGTGTTGTGTATGTCACAAACTGAAAATGAAAGTGTGTGGGTCTATTCATTAGACGTTGAAAAAAACGGGAGTTTTCTAGGTCACCAGTTCCACCTCTCTGTGGTCATCTGGTTGGAGAAAAGAGACAGGTGGGATATTTTTACTTTCAGCTAAGAGCAGGAGAGGGAAAAAGGTTAGCTAAGCCCCGTGGTCCGGGGGGAAGAGAGGTGGATTTGCTAGAGCTGTTTTATTGCTAGTTGACATTTCAAAGGTTAAACTACTAAAAGGAAATTCAACATAAAAACAAACAGAGAATGGGCCCTCGGCAGGTTGAGCCGACAGGGCAGATTGTGTGTGTCTGCATCTCTGCCGTGTGTACATCATTCCATCGTTTATTTTTCCCCAGGAAAGAAATAAAAAATACTGACAGTATGTTCAATTTGATAAAACAAGTAAAAGTCTTTTTTTTTCAGGTTTTTGAGTCTGATCACTCACGTTTTGGGATTGTGCAGATCCATACTTGGCTCTCATTTTAGGCTCTTTGATGGTGGCCAAATTAGTTCCAGTGATAGTCAGCATGGTTCCACCACTAAAAAAATATATAAAAGAGACACAATAAAACCAAAAACAAAGAATTTAAAGAAATGCACAGCAAGGTTAAGTGACAAGATAAAATGACACCAGAGAATCCACATAATCAAAGATAAAGGTTAAAATTGTTATCTGGATACTATAAAATCTTTTTTAGATGTTATAATTGAGCTCTTTAGATAATTATTCACCAATAATGTTCACTGGTAACGTGCTCTTTCACATATAAAAGCCCATTTCTTCCCAGCAGTACAACTATTACACAAATGTTAAAAGCTAGTTTAACCACATTTGCGGCATGGAGGGAAAAATTAAAGCAATAATCTTGAGAGCGGAAGTCCTCAGCTCACATCAACACATTAAAAAAATCCCACATGAAATGTGTTCAAAGTGCAGATAAATGTTGTGTTTAACACCGGACACACAGCATTGGTGTAAGTGATCTAAAACGATGTGTAACCCTTACATCGCTGACCCATTTAGGTTTATCTGATGTTGAACAGTAGGGACATGAGCTATACAGGGTGAGAGGCCTCTTTCCACATGATGTGGCTTTTCAGCAACCTTTCATGGTCCATCAGGTTGAACTGGATCTGAAATGATCCATACTGATAGTAGCTAAATAAATTAATGTGCAACTTTTCTAAATTTAGATACCATGACTCATCATGGCTGAATCAACAACATAATTGGATTTTTGAATGGTTAAACAGGATGAGGATGCCTGGTCAGACATAAAAAAGTCTACTTTTTACATGTCTTAAAACCATTTGAAAAAAAGAACATTTAGAAAAGTATTGACTGTTTGGGTATAGTTTGATGTCTGATAAATAATATTAGTGCCAGTAACACAAGTACAGAAGCCACTGCTGGCATGGATGTTTTATTGATGCCAAATAAAACAGTTGGAGAGATGGAGGAAATGCTAGTCTGAGTGAAATGGGCCCCTGCAAGTGTTGAAGATTGATCAGAATGAGAAGACTGCCTCAAGCAAGCTATGACTGAGAGCTTTTCAGAAGTTTAGAGGATGCTTAGTTGAAGGTGGACAGTTAAAAAAATAGTCTGAGAGAGAAACTAGGCGTTTCTGCAACCAGTTATGTGGGAGGAATATGTCTAAAATGGTGGGAATAGGAAAAAAAAGAGTTCCAAAACTCTCTAAACTTGGACAAAATGAAATAACTCATCCATGTGTATTAGTGTCTTTTTGTATACAAAAGAATGATGGGACTTCTGGGTCATGCTAGTGAGCCATTTACCTTTACAAACACCAAATAATTCAAGTTTTTAATTTCCTGCAACACAGAAAGTATTTGTGGAGAAAATTATCTTGAGGCTACATAGTCTAATCTTAATAACTCAAGAAATAATTACAGACACATCAACCTGTTTCCCCCGCTGTAGCGCTCTCAATTATTTACTTTTCAGACATAAACGAGAATTTATTTCTAAAAAAAAAAATGTAATGATGTGAGAAAAGAGGAATAAAATACTTTTTCTTTTTACGACTCAGAAAAAAATAACACAGACAGAATAATGATCTCATTGGGTTTTACAGAAAATTAAAACTTCAGGAGAGTTAGTTAAAACTTGCAAAAAGCAGAAAAAACAAACTGGTGGAAAAAGTAGCAGTGAAGATTAATAATGTATGAATACATTTCTATCTGTTCTGCAGATGTACAGCACATCAAGCAGACTCACAGATCAAACACTAAGCTGATGTAAATTATAGATAATGAAATAATCAGATGACATGCTTAGATACTGTACAAAACAACTATATGCCTGATTTTATCATAGGCATCATAGATATCTCCTGCAGCTAACCTGAAAAACACATTTTTTGACAATCTGACCTAATTTTCTTCCAAATATACCAAAACTATGTGAAGCTCATTAGTTTCAGGATGCAGAGTCTTGGATGTTAAAGTAAAAAACAGCTTAGACAGTATAAAAGTTTCAACTGAGCTGCACCTGGACTAACTAAAGGAGGCTGTGATTGCTAACGCACCTGGCAATGCTCCAGTCAGGTTCAATCTTCAGGATGGTGGGATCGTCTGTGTAGTTGAATTTCACCTCCGGATTCCTGAGTTCAGCTGCGTTGATGTCCACCATGACTGGTGTAGGTCCTGAATTCTGGCCAGCTGGAGTCACACACACTATCTCTTTTGCACTCCGCCTGGGGGGGGAAGCAAAATGAAGTTGAAGGGTTTGATTTATGTTGGCTATCTCCTCAATCCTTCACCAGATGCAACAAAGTTGGTACCATGACTCAGGAATTTCTTTGTACCTTATGCAACAAGGCTGTACAATGCTGTTAAAAAGGAGGTGACAAAGAGAGTTTTAGTGTACTAGTTTCGTCTTTCTGACCTTTTAAACTCCAGAAACTCAAAAAATTGCTACATTCCAGCTCATTTGTAACCTCTTTCCCTCAGATCGGGAGAAGATGTTGAAGATGATCCAGCAGAGGTTGGCATAGCTACTTAATATTATTATATCCGTATTAGAACATTTTAAGCTGATATTTAGACTGAAAGGAACTTTGTGTGCATGTCACAGGCAGGTGAGAGATTAATATTCCAAATGTGTTTACATTAGCCCACTTTCAGTGTATAGTTTATCTGGGAAAAGTGTGTGAATATAAGCAAATTAAAATTTATTTCTGACCAATAAAAAATACCAAATTATCACTGCATGAGTCCTCTCCGTCTGCTAAAAGATGCAAACTGAAAAAAAGAAGGAAAACAGAAAGAATAAGGAAAAAAAATTCTGTTGCTCCTTCCTGGCACCTCGCACGGAACAAGGGCGGGGTTGGGCGACTGACCAAAAACTGGGATATTTGGGATTTTTGTTGAACATGTTGCTGCTACATCCCAGGAGGCAATTTGAACAAAGTCCTGAAACTGAGAAGATGCTAAAAAGGAGGTGAAGACAGGCAATGAAAAATAGGACCTTTTTTTAAAAAAAGAAAGAAAAAAGAAAATTTCTTTCACATTCCGCTGGTGCTGTTTCCATGGCAACTATTTTCACAACACAGTAGACGTGAAGGACGCCCGTGGTGGCGAGTACAAATTTTTTGACAAGGTTGCGGTCGCACAAAAGAAGCAAAGAGAGGATACAGAAAGAGAAAAAGAGGAGGAAGGGGTTGTCGAGAGCGATAAGAGGATGAGTGACTTGGGGTAAATAGGCTTTGATTAAAGCAGAGGCTCTCCTGAATACAAAGACGTATTAAAGAGACGGACTCAACCAGTTCATTACTTTGACCATAAAGGTTATTGCTGCTCAGTGAATGAAAGGCCAAGACTATTATTTTCACCTTTCTAGAAATGGGCTACAGAGCTTGAAATTGGCCTCAACTTTTTTTTCTTTTGATGTACTATTAAAAATATTTGATGGGTCCAAGCTCATTAGTTTAACCTGTCATTTGTGGCTTTAAAATAAAAAGGTACGAATAAGAAATATATAAAAATAAAATTCTCAAAATATTTTACCTCATAGCAATTCCCATGGATGCTTTTCCTGTGACATCTGCCAGACACCATACATAAGTGGATTTAGTCTGGAGCTCAGTTTGCGAGAAGTTTGCCAGAAGGGAACTCAAAGGAACAATAGAGTTCTTGGCAAGGGGTATTACAGTCATATCTGACGGGATCTATGTCTTCATGTCCTTAAATCCTTGCACAATCACTTGAAAAGTGAAAGGGAAGATAACAAAAACTGTACATTCTGAAAGCTATGAAAGAAAACGTGAATGAAAGAAATAGGTTCACAAGATCACTTTTTTTTTTTTAAAACAAGGATTCATGAAAGAGTTATTGCAATGCTTTACAACCGCAAATATTCTTTTTAAATTGTGGTTTCTGTAATAAATCTCTAACAAAATGAGTGATGAATTAAAGTCATTCGCATCATATGAACGATGCCATCAAGTATCAGGTTTCTGGGAAAAAAGCTACACTGTCATTCTCACAATTGCTGTAAATGACCGGATTGCAGGTCCTCTGATTATATTAGAAATAACACACAGCAAGTCATCGACAACATGTGTTCCAGGAAGTAATCATGGAATCTATTATTAATGGAAAAAAATACAAAAATATTTCAAGAGAAGTGTATTTAAAACTACAACTGGAAATAATTTAATTTATTTAATATAATTTAACAATTCAAACAATGTTAACACAATACAGATCAAAATGTACATTTTCTAAATGTTTCTGTGAGCAACACATCTTTGTTGTGAACAATCTGGAAGTTTTGCTTCAGTCTAAATTAAATTAATCACTCTGGACACTAAACTGAAACAACAAACCTCTGAGTGACTTTGATTAACTCACCTTTCAAATTGGCACGGGTGAAGTCCGATTTTAACTGATACGGCGCTGCCTGCGTTGAGATGACTGCCTTCAATTGTGATTTTTGTTCCTCCAGATAAAGGTCCAGCGGAGGGGTGGACACGGGTAAAATATGGAGACTAATGAGGGTCACAGACAAAGATAAACAGGTCAGTAGATGGTTACTCCCTGTGCCACGGCTGTCAACTCAAATTACAAAACCAAAAAAGAAAAAAAAAAGGGCCACAGCTGAAACCTAAATGAACAATGCTTACCACAAAGATGAAAGCTTTGCTTGACAGTGCTTTGTAGTCGGGATGGAAGCAATCTCTCACACACACCTCCACCTGCGCCTCCTGCACTCTATAACCTGTCGCATCGTTTAACCGGCAAACAATCCTGCAGAAAAAAAGAGAAAAAGTTTAAGGTAAATAAATGAGAGGTGATCTTTTCAATAACAGCACTTACAAATAAAAAGAACTGACATTAACGTTTCTGACATTTAAGCTCGGGTCAAACAGTTTTTATTGTTCACAAGCAGATTAGTTTATATCAGCCACTAGGCTCACCCTAAATGTTTTGTAGTGCATCCCTGTATTTCTTTTGTGCACCAGTTCAGCACTCTTGTCAAGTAGGTTGTTTGCCTTTATTGATTTGAATTGTGAACACTGACACCAGTAAGGAAAGCTCAGTCTTGTTTGAAGCTGGCATGTGGTTCTAGCAACTGTTTCTTTATGAAAGCGACCAGCAGTAGACACTAGCAGTTTGCACATGACTACTGGACACAATAGTTTTCTCATAGTTTTAGAGTAAAAAGTGGTGAAAATATTACTCTATCAATTTAACTTGGTGTGGAAATGTCAGAGAAGTTTTTGATCTGTGTATATAGGTGGAAATTAAAGAGAGGAATGTTTGTTTGTTAAGCTTTAATTAAAAAAACAAAAGACCAGAAAAGACCAGATCTCACTCAGAGATCGGGTGAGGAGCTCTGCCATCCAGGAGGAGCTCGGTGTCGAGCCGCTCCTCCTCCAGGTCGAGAGGAGCCAGATGGGATGGTTCATGCATCTGGTCAGGATGGCCCCCGAGAGCCTCGTGGGTGAGGTGTTTCGGGCACATCCCACCGGGAGGAGACCAAGGGGCAGACCCCGGACCCGCTGGAAAGACTATGTCTCACAGCTGGCCGGGGAAAGACTTGGGATCCTTCCAGGTGAGCTAGAGGATGCAGCCGGGGTGAGAGAGGCCTGGGCTGCCCGTTTGAGGCTGTTGCCCCCGCGACCCGACCCCGGAACAAGCGGAAGATGACGGAACGGAAAGACCAGAAAAAAGAGTATAATAACGAGCTGGTTTCAGATTAAGGAAACCTGAGTTGCAACATCATCAGATTAGCTGATAAACAAAAAAGAGATCATTTTTTGTCTTCTGATCAGCTGATAGACACACTAACATGTATTCCAGTGTCTTTACTCTTCAAGCTTTTATGTAGATTTATTAATAAAAACAACACGACAGAACAAATAAAAATACAAGTCCCTACATATTTTTTTTCCAAGTGTGTCCATACAGATGCTTATATGTATGTGTGTGTACTGTAAAACCATAAGCAGTGCACTTAGCCTTAGGCACTGGCTAGCCTAATGAAAATCCACTGGAGAAATTATTGAGCGAGGGGAGGAGTGTCGGTGCAGCCCGCAGGGAGGACACACACACACACACACACACAGACACCAACTTCATGTTTCACCCACTGGAGACACACTTGACTGTTAATTAGCCAAAGCGAACGAATGAGAAAGAATAAGGCTGAGAGTGCAGAGGAGATGAAGGTAGTGAAGGAAGGAGAGAGAGAAAGTGCGAATGAGTGTTAAAAGCAAGGGAAGCTGATTAATTGAACATGTTCATATCCTACACATCTCCTCGGCTTCCTCTCTATGCGATAAGTTATTAACTCTCTGGCTTTCCTCCTCCCTGCAGGTGGCCATGGCAACTGCGGCTCTGCTGCGACACTGAATTTCACATGCCGGTGCTGCGTTTCAATTGTTTTTACTTTTTCTTTTATTTCATTTCCCAGTCTCCCGCTTAGACGAGGGCCGTGATTAAAATGCTGGACAGAAAGACGGCTTCACTCGCATCATTACTGCACAAATGGCAGGTGGCTGCGCTGAGCCGCTACTGCTCGGTTAGACAGACTGCAGGAACATTTGTAAAGTTGACAACATTATAAATCATCCCTCACTCAGTCAAATAATTGCTGTGGAATAGGAACTAGTAAAAAATTAAACACATGTCAAATTGTGACAGACTAACTACTAATATGGCAATAAGAGGAGGTCTGCTTTTACTCGCTTAGGGCAATAATTTACTTTTTTCATAGGAGAGTCAAATTTTGCTTGTAAATGTTTAATGATAGAGGTACATGCCAGAAAAAAAGGTCATATTTTCTTGCACTTCAAGAAAATGCAACCAAATTTAAGGACTTTTGAGTTCTAAATAGAATAGAAAAATGCAAAGGGAGGCCTTTCTTGTCTCAAACAGTTAACCTTTGAACTGCATTGTCAGCTCTGAAATCCCATCTTGTCTCCTGCATTACATCTATGATGGGGTCACTGAGATGACTATAATAGGGCCCCTAATAGTACCGTATGGCTAGCATCACTTATAATTAGCATGACAGGCTCACTGCTAGCCACGCCCTCGCCCCCTCAACATGTGGCTGCTATAGCAACAGATTTGCAACATGGAGAATCTAAAAGGGTTAAAAAGCACTTAGCTCACTTCGAAAAGGCAAGAAGGAGCTCTGGAACCACCCAGATTCACCCTGAAGCCACCGATGTTAACATTAATATGCAATCTGAGCTTGTTAATAATAAATCAGCACTGACACCTCAGTATCAAGTTGAGAACACCTGTCATCACTTGTGGGAAATGTTAAAAATTTTGTTTTCTGATCTGTCAGACAATCAGTCTCAATTTAATTGTTTTCATTTTAGGGAGCGACAGTGAAAAACTAAATCAGAAGGAGCACAGCTGCAAACCTTAGCCAATAGAAACACATCATTGATGTGGCAAACTTTACACATTTGAATTGTCCTATATTAAGGTCATTTTTTTTTCTCTAGAAGACATAGTTTATCTTTACTAATGTTGAATTTCTGTGACACGAGATTTAGCGTAAGACTATGAGAGCCCTACTGACTGCACATGTTCAAAGAGGTGTGCCGCACGCAGCTTGAGGCTGTTTGTGGAGAATTGGTTCTGTTTGAGAGGGGAAAACAGCTGTTAACCTTTGCAGGTTTTATGAAACAGAAGTCTGAGAAAAAGTGTTGTGCTTAACTCTCTGTGTCACATCAATATTGGACAAAGGCAAGAAGGGAGGAAAAGCGTCTCACATACAATGAAGTTCAAAGGGGTGGAGAGTCGACTTACTGCTCGGCACTGATGTACTGATCCTCCTGAGGGTTGCACATCACCTTCCCGATGCGAACTCCACTCTGGATGTCTTTAAATTGCAGACCAAGATTCTCCCCAGTGATGGTCAACATGGTTCCTCCTTGCCTAGGCCCGGTTTCAGGGAAGAGCTGATGGAAAAAGAAAAATGGTCAGGAGAACATAGAAATAATAGTTTGACCAAATAAATTGGTTAAGGGAAAATATACATTGGTGTGAGAAATAAATCATCATGTATACAAGATTACCTCAAACCCATCAACTCTCAACTGCATACACACATACGCACACACTTAACCCGGATCCACCTATCCTGCTTTCAACTCTACTTCACATTTAACCTTGTGGCAATTAATCTGTATGATTACTGAGATGTCTGCCCTCTTTTCATTCCTCTAGAGGTTTATAAAAGGTGTACGGTGTACAGAGGTGCTAATGGCCACCCAATTCTAGCCTCGTTGCTAATCACATCCTATCCATCCAGCTCCATATGCAGACAATGATAATCGGTCATGGCTACCATAATTAGGCTCAAAGCTAATTGGATTGGAACATGGCAGGCCAGTGGGGTCATTTGTTGTGGCACAAAAGAGGCAGGGATGAAGCAAGTTGAGACAATGGTGGTCAGATGTCACGGAGTCAGACGGGCTACAAAGTGAATGGAACAATGACTGGTGATGTTTTCATTTCTGCTCTTCTCCTTCAAGTGTGAAGCCAGATATGATTTCACAAAGTGGCTCTTTAAAATGGAAAAGGGAGACTTATTTAAACACAGAAAAAAATATTTCCAAATTTGAGAGGTGGCTATGAAAGTTTTTAGAGACATGACCCAAGTGAATAAAATCATTACAGAAACTTGGATAGCTAAGCATTTTAATTTTGAGACAATCTCTAAATCGAAAGGCCTCCTCAATGTGGTGCTCTAAGCACATTTTTTCTGAAATGTATAACTCATATTTATTTTTGACATAGTTACTGATAGAAATCTGGATTTTCCTGCTTTTATGAGTATCTGATACAGCATGTGACAGTCATATGCTTTCAGAAAACATCTCAGAGGGCATCTCTTTGTGTGAGATTAGAGTTGAAACAATGACAGCTTTGTTTTAGAAGACATATGACAACACTTTACAGTCATGTGAAATTTTTTTGCCTTTTAAGTTCACAGACAAGTCTCTTTTCTTTAGGGACATTGGGGAAATGTTTCCTTTTGTGGTTAAAGTAGTTTAGAGGGTAAAAATAAGTTTATTGCCCCTTGTTTTTTTCTAAAAGTGAAAGTAGGTCAATGAAAAAATACAAGACAAGACTTGAACTTGGGCCAGCTGCTTTCTGTATAGGGCATATATTTGACCTGCAAAGCTACACATAATATAAAGTTCAACTTCAACTTTCCTCCCCCCCAAAAAAACCAATTAAATGGGTTGAAATATGTGTGTTTGGAAGTTGAGAATTTTTATTTTATTCCCAACATTCCTGATAACATCAAACAGTTATTACAGAAACTGTTTGTCCCTTCTGTGGCCCAAAAATCAGTCAAGAAAACAATGTGGATCATCATCGTGCTTACAATCTACTCAAAAGCCTTTAAAGAGATGCTGTTGACAACAATACTAATAAAAGAGGCATTGGCTTAGCGGTGGAATGTTTGCCTTGGACCGGGAGAAGCCGATTTGATTCCCACTAGATCCAAGACTAAGAGTCCTTGGGAACCACACCTAACCACCCATTTCTCACACCATTGAAGCCATTCTGGCTGTCTGCTGCAGTGCAAGGCAGCACAGAAATTTCCCAATTTGAGGGATGAATACAGTACTGTATATTAAAAAAAAATTTTTTAGAAAAGTGTTGT
This sequence comes from Neostethus bicornis, assembly GCA_902685375.1. Lineage (NCBI taxonomy): Eukaryota > Metazoa > Chordata > Actinopteri > Atheriniformes > Phallostethidae > Neostethus > Neostethus bicornis. The sequence goes on along the minus strand of LR738557.1, from coordinate 14,338,956 downwards.
GTAACCTTACATTGACCTAAGTATGGAAGCCTAAATAAAACAACTGCTCTGTGAAAGAGTGTGACTAGCTTTTTAATGTAGAACTTCTTTGGCTAATCCTCGGTCTGACATCATTACATAAAAGGGGACAAGTCATTAGAAGCCGCAGGTGTCCTAAACTCCACTTACAGTCACAAAGTAGGAACAAAGTTTAGTCCTGCGAAAGTCAACTGAAAAGCCAGATTTTCTTTTCTTTATCACCAAATTGTGAACATTTCTTCTTCTTTCTTCCAGCTTGAGCTTTTTAATTTTCTTTCTATTTTTGTCACTAAGTGTATACGGTTTTCACAGCAGAAAACTGAGTGAGTGACAAACAGGAGTGCACCAGTCAGAATCTTCAGATATGCTAATCAATCCCTGTTACTCCATAAGCGCTGGGTTATCAAACACACACAGAGATGTCGTTACATCAACAACTGAAAACGCACAGACAAAAAGGCCTTTTTGATAAAAACCCACCAGCCTAAACACTCGCTCTGTTCTCTACTTGCCACCCTTACAATCTACACCCATTCAAACTCTCCTTTTGTATTTGTGACTGCCTTGTCTTGTTGTGTTGAAGGCTTTGTGTCAGGCCTATTGTGTTTGGCTGAGCAGCGATGCAGAGATAACATCTGCTAGTTATCTGAGACGAAGGATGAAGGGGGAAGAATTTGGGCAAATGATATGAAGATGAAGCTTATATGTTATATGGTAACTTCCCTAAACAAATCAGAAACTGATTATAATCACTGTACAATCTGTACTTTACAAACTGCAATGTGAAGAGAGGGCTCTGACTCATTACAATCTACAGTGTGATATTTTTATGTGTTGACGAAGTTAAAATGAACTACAATAAAAAGTGCAACATTCTAGACATAAGTAACAAAAATCAGTCAGAAGTCTTTTGCTTTTAAGGTCAAATAAACCTGATGCCAAACTGTGTTCGCTAGTCATGCCGTCTCCTTTTTTCCCAAACTTAGGACAGCTTAGCAAAAGGACATGGTTTTTATTTATTTTTATTTTTTTTATTTGAACTAACAAATCATTTTTGAGGAGGAGACGGTAGCTCAGTGGTTAGAGCGTTCGCACGCGGACCCGAAGTTCGCAGGTTTGCATCCCGCAGAGAGCACGTCTAGGGTCCTTGGAGAAGACACCTAACCCCCGTTTCTCCCACCATTGGCGCCATCGAAGGGGTGCAGCACAAAAATTTCCCTGGTGAGGGATGAATAGAGTAATCCTTTTATTTCTTTGATTGTATTTCTTTTAAAACAGAGAAATGAGGTCAAGTAATTTGTGAATGAGCCTTACTGAGAACATCTGAAACTATTTCAGAAAAAAATATATATATACATATTAAAGGCGCCTGCATAGCAGAGCCAACAGGAAAAGGGACAGACCATTTACCACCAACATATTAGTAAGGACCAGTAGTGGTACTTGCTGTTTGCTATAAGTTAAACTTATTTAACATGTTTATTTTTCACAGCATTAAGCGTTGTGATTTCTGGCATATTTTTAAAGGTTGCTTTTCCTACATCATTCACATGCGGTCAGTCATGCATGTACATAGTAGCTCGAACATAAAGACTTTGCAGGTATTTTCCATTTCCGATATTTGGCACCTAAATTAAGGAAAATTTCTGTAGTCAGCTAACTGTGTGTGCAATTTATGTCAAATAAAAAACATCTACGTCCAGGATTGCTTGCTCATTGATGGTGGAGGTCAACATGAAGTGGAGTGAATGGAAGGAGCTAAATGTTGTTCAGCGTGTTTTGACTATGCTACACCACTAGCTAACCCTGGGGTGTCCAACTCCGGTCCTGGAGGGCTGATGTCCGGAAGGTTTTCCCAAAACTTCCTGGTTCAACAGCTGATGGAGGGTTTTCAACACATGGAAAACCTCCAAGACCGGAGTTGGACACCACAAGCTGACCAATCCAGATATTGAGTGTCAGCTTTGTAAAAACCTCATCAGCATATTTAGATAAATTTTCTGATCTGGAACTTACTTCAAGTTTGAATAGTGATTTATATTTAGTTGCAAAATGATAGTGTGCTCAAGCAACAAAAATATCCTAATGTTTATGCAAATGTAGATTGCTTAGTGTGATTGACTAGGTCAATCTGGTCAATTACAACAACCCTACTTCAGTATTGTTGAAAATAATCTTAAAAAGTAAATGTTACTTTACAGCAATCTTTTTATGAATCACCTGTGTTTACATCACATTGTGTTCTTTTATATTCACTAGAATGGTCTCTGGATGGCTTATTGTTCAGCATTAAAACTCAATCAGCAAATCAAAGAGGTCTGATCGATGAAGACCTTTAACAGAAATGTCTCTTTCTCTGTGTTGTTGGACAGAACACCACAGAATGACACAAAAAAGGTTAGAATGACAATACTGAAAATATTGTAAAATGAATGAGAAAGTTCGAGGAAATGTCATGTAGAGAAAGAATGGAGGAACAGACAATTAAGGAAGTCTGCAACAGCAAATATTGCTGCCTTAAAACACACGAGGGAGACGTGGCTAGCTTTTTGTAAGCACACAAATAGCACCAACACTTCGCCACAGTAAAGCTTGCGCATCTCAGACTTCCTTGCTTACATACACACAACCACAAACACACTAAGCTCACATGTGTATCACAGAAATACTAAAAATGCACCATCACCACCCCCACACTGGCATGGCATGCGCTATTTTAATTGGTTTCTAAGGGCTGGCTGCAATGCTCTTTCTGTCCCACTGGAGAAAAGTAGGCAAGAAGATGATGGATGATAGAGGACCAAGCGATGCTGGGTTTCTGCCATGGCTCTGTGTGGGTGAATGTCCGTTTCTATCCATGTGGTCATGAATGTGATCTTGAAGATACCAAACGGGGTTACCTGAGATGAAGCATTTAGTAGTTTTGCACGTGAATGTGGGCTAGCATGAAAATCCAGTGTGAGTTATTTAGACAAGCAGCTCTACATGCAAACTGCTTGTTAGCGAAATAGAAACACAGTTATAAAAATAGCACCTCAATAGCGTAAGAGGTTAATTCTTTGAATATCTAAAATCACTAATTAGTGCTTGAAATATTAACTGCTGTGTTTGCAGAACAGTGTTCAGGTGCCAAAATGTTGGTGAAATGGCACCCAACTGCACACTACCATATCAAATAAGCATTTGCACACTTGGAGGTTCAACATTTGCTGCTCTGAAATCTCTACCCCACTCTGCAAACGCGTACACGTAGTGGGAGTGCATGTGGAGAGTGAGTGTGTGTACCCCCTGTGGTGTTTCATCCCCCAGCTGAACACACATTCTCTAGTCCAAATGAAATTAGCAGCTAATCCGCTAACTAATGGCTACGCAGCAGCCAGCATGCTTCAGAAATGAACAAAAAAACGGCCGAATAAAACAACAAATAAAATTAAGTTAAAATGGGTCAAACAAAAAACGTTAAGACCAAGTAGTTGATCAGATACATAAAAACATTGGCCAATAAAAAATGACCTTGACAGAAAAGAAGAAGACACTTGTCTCTGATTTCAGCAGATGTTGCTTCTCACTTAAATGTCGCACTGTAAATGCCAAAGGTAGAGCTGAAAGGTGAGAACGGCTGCAGATCATAGTGACTACTCTTCCTCTGTTTTTGTCTTCATTTCTGCTTCAGACCTGCACTGTTTCCTTTCCTGCTGGTTTCTGAAGCTCTCCTCTGCCAGCTTTGTGACTGCCACCAACATCTCGCCCTTAGGGCAGGATTTACCCCTACATATGCATGTGAGAGCACATGCTTGTGTGGAACACCCTCACCCCCTCATGCTCACCACGTGAAAACACACGCACATAGACAACGACACTGCCTCTGCACGCTCGTTTCAAAAAGATAACGGAAGCGAGCAGAGGGAGAAAGAGAGCATTAGCTAACAGATTTATCTATGTGCCACTGCCCCAATTATCCAATATCTCCATTAAGCATTCAGAGCAACGAACCCGTCATGCAGGAAATGCGCTGAGGGCTGCGGCTGTACATATCTTCACTGGTGAAATGAGAGTGTAAATTATACACATATATTTCACACTTATTTAAAGTAGTACAAGTGCCACACTTTTTAACTGCGATTAGGCTTTTTATCTTTCTGTGGTGTGATATGAAAAGTAGGTCATTTTAATTGTTTGAAAAGAAAGAGGGCGAATGATATCAATAATAACAAAAACAGAAGTAATCAGAAGGACAGATCTTTGATAATAAGCAGAAAGGTTGAACATCAGGACACGTCCCACATGCCAACAAGGTGGTTTCACACTGTGCTGTGTGAGTGTCGGTCCCAGTGGTGTGCTGTGCGTACACTGACCCGGGTCACAGTCAAACGAGGACCACCACCATCGTTGCTGGTAGCAACAGATGGCTACACTGCGGTGTTTAGATGCCTTATCTCTCCCGCCTGTCTTATGGACAAGAGCATGCACGCACCAACAATCAGCACCCATGGTGGGACACAATTAGCGCACTTCCACATCTTGTGGTTCTTTGTTTTTCTTGCTCATATTACAAAACACCATCTTTTCTGCTTCCCCAGGTAAGAACACATATTTACGTTTGTGTGTGTGTGCATGAGTTGCGGAGCTATCATCTATAATCTTGTCAGTGTGTTCAGTCTCGGTGTGTGTGAACCGCCTCCTCCTGGCCAGCCCATCTGTGTTGGGTTTGCAGTCATGGTGTTGGCCTCTATGCTGTCTATCCCCCCTGCAGCCGTCTCTGCTCTGCTCTTCCTTTCAATCACTGAAGCCAAACAATGACACAGCAAGGAAAGAGCTCCAGATTTCTCCTCAAGTTAAATACTGAGGCAAAAAAAAAAAAAACAACCCTAACTGGATTCATGTAAAGTAGACTTCAATGAGATACGAGGTTTCAGAGGCAACTTTGTATCAGGATCTCCTAAAGGGGTTGTTAGTGGGTCACACAGCCACTAACTTCTCCAGTGAGTCATTAAGTTTCACAATTTAAGGGGGAACTTTTCCCCTTCTGTTATTAACCTAACAGAAAAGGGCACAAATATCTGGGTAAGTAGAAAAAAAGAAGCCTGGTAAAACTTTAGTACTAGTCTTGTACTAAATTTGTACAAAACAGTTATGAAGTGATTCCCCGTGAAAAATCCTGTGCTGATTGCTGGTAATGAAAATCAAAATAATAAGATGTAAACTTATGTACATAGTAAAAAATAGAATAGCTTAAAAATCTAGAGCTTTTACAGATGAGAAATTCACGTTAATATTCATGTAAAAAAATACAAATTAAGCACCAGTTGCCATCAAAAAGCAGGGGTATCAGGATTTACCTTGTGGATCTTAGGATGTGCACAGCGGCTGTTTCCAGTTGTGGCGTGCATCCAGGGGCTCTCTGGAGCGGTGCATTCTTGTTTCAGGGAGCACTTCTTCTCCCCCACACACCAGCCGCACTCAAACCGAGGATTTGCCTTCAAGCACATGCCACAGCTGTCTCGCAGAGCGTAGCACTTATACAGGTGAGCTACAGAACAAGAAGAGATTTGCTCAAATGAGACGTCTTTACATTCAAGTAAATATTATTACATCATCAACAATGGGTTTTTCTCAGAAAAAAACAGCTAAAAACCAAAATAAAACATTTTTTATAAAACATTTATTAATATCAAATATCTTAGTGACTATATTGACACCAAGGGGGAGGTAAATTAAAGCAGTAATTCAAAAAAGCCACAGAAAGAGTATAACAATGCTTTTCTCTTTTTTCTCCTTTCAACTCTAAATCCTATTGGTAATGGAGTAGCTTTAAAAGAACTCTGGTCCCAATTACTGGAAACTAAATGATTCTCCTCTAATTACATTAATCTAAAAGTATTTAATGTGGCTGAGCAGTGCTAACACTGCATCAGATGTTTATCTGGAAGAAATTGGGGAGACTAGAGGTCGGTCTAAAAGGTTTTAGGTCACCATTGCATGCACTTTATCAGATGCATTTGTAAGATGTATAATGCAAGGGTGCTAATTTATAATCCTGACATTGCATGAAGGGTCCTGTGTCCATAAATATGTGGTTTATGTTACAAACGTTTGTATTCCGTCATCTAACAGCCTAAGAAATATGTGTAATCTGAGACAACTGCACCTTGTTTGGAACATTTAGATGACATGGAGTGATCAATACACATAATACTTAAAATTCCAATGGCACACAATATTGTCTGCTTTACAGACATTTCCGATTAAAACATTCTTACTAAAAATGTGTTATGCAACATGAATAAATATAAGTCTGCTTCTTACAGTGTGCTGCCATTAAAAGAATAATGCAACTCGTGTGCTGTAAAAATGTTCTGATATGCCATTCCTGGTCCTTTATCGAGCGTTGTCCCTGCTGCCGATGACGTTATTCCTCCGCACAGCAGGGGAATAATGTTATAGTCCCCCTGCTGTGCTGAAGAAGCCACAATAATTCTAAAGAACTATAAAGACTGTTTCACCAGTAATTATATCCATCAGACATGATCTCATTGTCTTTGCAGACACCAAGTATGTACACACATTTAATCAATTTGTACATGGAGCTTTAAGTCAAGAACAAGGTGTGGTTTTTACAGCGTTACATATGTGTTTCAATTTCATTTGAAGAAAAAAATATACATAGTGGTCATATGCAAATGCGGCACCCAGTTAAATCAAATCCATCCAAGTATTCTTTGTGGGTAAAGGATCACGCATACTTTTTTAAAAAAAGAATAAAGTTTCAAGACTTTGCAAGATTATTTAAAATGAGGAGATTCTTAACTGGTTTTTTCTTCTTGTTGCCAAATGAGTTTTTTTGCAAAAAAGAGAATAGTTTGAAGCAAAAAACTACTTCCTGAGGCTAGTATTGATTTAATATTGTACCTGTTTGGTATCAATATTAATGATATTTGGATTGATCGGCCCCCCCATCACCAGTGTACATGCAACCAGTTAACACAAAACACTATTTATAGAAAGGAAAAAATAGTGTGGTAAAAATATCACCAATACAAAACAGCATAATAGTCATGTTAGAAGTTGTATTACTTATATCAATATGGATCTTAAATAAATAATACAAACTTACCTTTTATGTTATGAGGGTTGTCGATGATAAAATTTCCATTCCAAACAACGGACAGATCCACAGGCAAGTCGCTGATGTCATTGCCCTCATAATTATACTGAAAGAAAGAACAAAGGCAATTGAAATTAATTTCAGATCAAATTTAAGTCCCTTCAAGTTTCTTCCATTTTGTTCAGATGTCTTCTGCTTATCCGGGGCCGGGTCGTGGGGGCAACAGCCTCAGACAGGAAGCCCAGGCTTCTCTCACCCCAGGCTGCTTCCTCCAGCTCACCGGGAGGATCCGGAGGTGTTCCCTGCCCAGCTTTGAGACATAGTCTACTGCAAGTCTGGGTGGGATGTACCCAAAACACCTCACCAGTGAGGCATTTGGGAGGTGTCCTAAACAGATGCCCGAACCACCTCATCTGGTTTCTTTCAACATGGAGGAGCAACGGCTCTACTGCAAGCTCCTACTGGATGACAGAGCTCTTTACTCTATATCTGAGTGAGAGCCCAGCCCCCCTGCGGAGGAAGCTCATTTCGTCCGCTTGTAACTGCGATCTCGTTCTTTCAGTCACCATCCACAGCTGGTGACCAATAAGTAAGGGTAGGAACATAAATCAACTGGTAAATCTAAAAGCTTTGCTTTTTGGCTCTGCTCTTTCTTTACCACGACAAACCAATGCAGCATCCTGATTATTGCATTAATGATTAATGACATTAATTATTGAGGGGGAAAAAAAAGAAATCAATGAAAAGCATGCTAAGTTCACCAAATGGTTAAAAGTAATGTTATTTACTGTGGTGTATGCACCGTTAGAGGGCTATAAAAATGAATGATGAGTGACAGGCTATATTGTGATTTTTACACTCGGCACATCCGACGCTGCCTGACAGAGCGCAGAGTTGATTAAGAGATTGCGATCCCAATAGCTGCATGACTCATTCCATCCTCGTGATGAATGAAAAGCCAAATATCTCTCCAACAATTGTATTCTCCTTTAATTTCATTTTTGCATCTTGAACTAATAAGAGTTGAACATGTAATTGACTCGTTGTTGGCGTAATCACTTTTATGGATTTGCTTTAAATAAGTCGACAAGCTTCAAAAGTGATAATGTGATGTTGTTGTGCAAACTGAAAGGAGGATGGAAAAAAGCTTCTCATGAAAAATTCTTCCTGTGACAAATACACAATCAAAAAACAAGACAAATGTTGCATTATTAACAGATGCTAGTTTGCTATTTTCTGACGTGATGCAGTGATGATGGCTGGCAGTAGTTCAGATGTGACCCACTGTCTCCATCAGTCAAAGGGTGCCCAGCCACTAAGTACCACTGGTATGGCCACTATCTCCGATGGCCTCCGGGTGAGAGATATCAGTATTCTTGTGCTGGAATGATGATAAAATCTGACATGAAAGCCTCCGGCCCCAGGCTACAGGCCCTCACAGATTGAATCAAACTACAATTCCACCACTATGCGGTATCAACCACTTCAGCGTGATACTGTGAGATTAATCTTGACACCTATAATAATGGTGATTTTGAATGTATTTGAGGGTGAAAAGACCAAGAAATGTGCGTAGACAAGATAAAAAAAAATTGAGAGGACACAGCAAAGTCACAATGTGTGAATGGCTGATTAATTCCGTCTTTGCTTCTGTGATTGGATGATTTGCATTTAGTGGGACCTGGAGGTGTGAAGAAGAAAACTGGTTCATGTATTCCAAAAATACAAAACTGAAGCAATCTACTTCACTTATATGGCCCATCTATAGCATAAACCTTAAACCTTTAAACCAAAATCTTTCTATATAAACTCTAGCACTCTTTAACTGGCAGACCTGAAAGACATCAGTGATAATCTGGATAACATATTACTTTAAAAAAAAAAAAAAAGCCCGAAAAACTGCTATTGCATATATTGCATCTAGTTTTTGACAGGACCTTTATTGTACCATCAATTGAAATCTTTAAGTAGAAAAAGAAGAGGTGTGTTCAGGTAATTCACATATGAAGCAAAGGGAGGCAGATGTAGTAAGTAGTAGATATTACAATATCTAAAAAAGAAATGCATGCAATTGACAAATGATGGTTAAAAGATTGGGAGTCGTTAAAATGAACACCTGGAAGAACATGGAAATAAAAGATGGAAGGAAGAAGCGAGAGACAGCGAGTAGAAGGAAGAGGTGGGGAGCAGATTATATAGCAGCAGGGGTGAAGGAGAAATAGCGAGGGTAAGATGGATAGAGAGAGGTGATTGTGTGTTATTCTGTGGACACCATTCATTTACACATGGAATAAGAGGCCAGGGCCAGGCTATAAGCGCTTGAGCTGGTGGGGGCTAAAGTGAAATTGGCATTTTCAATTTGTTCTCTGACATGTCTGCCTTGGCTTTTCACACATTCTTCTGTGCCTCCCTCGCTTCCTATCGTCCTTCTCCTCTACACCTCCTCATCATTCTCTCCCTCTCATTATTCCATCCCTATTCCTCTGTACAGGCCTATTCTATCAATCTCAGACAAACTTTCTTCCCCTTTCCTCAATCTCCCAAAGCAACCCACAAGTCAAGCTAGGAAATATGAAGCAGATTCCTTTGTCACACACTCCAAACATCTCCAGAAGAGCACATGTGCATGTACTATCAATATGCATACTGCATGTGCCACACTCTTCAGAGAAAATTGTTGGAAAATTCATCAAACACCGATCAAAAACAGGAAATAAACTTGATAAATAAAAGCATATGCAATATAGGAAACTTAAACAACAACAAATTGTGCACGCTGTTTTCTCGCCACTAGTTCAAGCATATGAACTTCTTCAGTCTTTCCTGCCTGCCTTGCACTCTGCACTGACAGACCACCCAGTCTGCCTGGGAACACCAGCACATTTTCTACACTAGCTGAAAAGACCACTAGTCAGTTTGCAGACATGCAGCATGTAAGACAATAGAAGAGGAAGTGAGATGGACCAGGATAGTGCCTGGTGAACATGTGGGGAAAGAGAGAAAAGGATAATTGAGCGGTAACAAGCAGGCGATAAGGAGAAAAAGTGAAAAGAGGAAACAGATGACACATCAAAGATAAAGCTGACACTGACAGGCTGAGGAAGCAGTAGGACAAAGATGCTGAATTAGTGAAAGAAAAAGGAAAAAGAGCTGCTCCAGACAATAAAGGTATATTTAAAGCATGGCAACCCTTCTCTTGAAGACCAGTTATCCCTGCTAAGCAGAAGAGCATATGGGTTTCTCACGATCGCACACCGGTTTGTGAAAAGTAATGCTTAACCCTTTCACGCATAGGGGCCAAATAAAGTGGAAAGTTATTCAACAGTTGCTTTAGAAGAAAAAAAAAAGCTACAAAGAAATTTGAAACATTTTTTAAAAATAGATTTTAACAATATTTAATTTCTATTTTTTGGATATTCAATGCAATTGAATTCTTGTTAACTAAATTTTTTGGGTTTTTTTGTCAAGAAAAAAAATGTTTTTCTATATTGAATTGAATTCATTTTGGACAAACTTTACTTGAGACCACAGTCTCGCTTTTATTTGAAAGCAAGATCGAATTGTGCTCTGGGTGATCAAATGTAAATGCCTGAAAAAACAGTCAAGCAGATTGTTAAATAAAATCTTTTCCCTTCGTTAATCTGCTTCTATGAAAATGTCCTGAAATCCAACTTTGTATTACAGAGGGTTTGACTGAAACTTCAAGCTGCCATTCTAAATCCCTGCAGGACAATAAAAAAAACTGGAGATCGAGCTACCTTTCACTTCTAATGCTGCTGTTTTTGCTGACGAATGGATCAAAACGTAGCCATTCCCCCTCTGAATCACACAGCCAATTCTGCTTGATAAGGTAATAGATGATGGATGCATGTGGACCTTCTAACCCTGCTTTACAGTTCAACAATCGTTAGTGTGAAAACCTGGACCCTGTACAGACATACACACACAAAACACACTGCACATGACAGCTGGGACAATAGCTCTGCTTACCCTGTACTTCGTCTTTCTAAACCTTGTTACAAGTACATGTCTGCATTTGAATCAAAGGTGGGAGAGTGGTAAGGGTCTTGAGCTCCGAGAGGGGAGACGAAGATGCTCCGTACCCTCACTCAACAAAAGCATTAACATTTAGTTAGGGACCAGTGTGTTTGTGCATGCATGTGTGTTTAATGGGCAGCAGAGCGTGGAGGGAGAAGAGTAATGGTTAGGTTGCGATCCAACACTCATCACCTCTCATTGCACCAAAGGCCTATTAAACTTTCATACCAAGCCAAGCACTGTTGCACAATATGCTGCTCAGGGAATCCAAGCATGTACGTTGTGCAAGACTTGGATAGAACAGATAACTAAGCAGAGCCTTTGGGGAAAAAAAACAGAAGAATATCTTCCAGACACTTTATGGTGATGATAATCTCTGCACCATGCAGCGAATAACTCCTCCAACAGTAAAATCGATTCAATGTGGCACCCAGTCAAATTCGATCACAGTTGTGTTTAAACTCTTTAGCACCATTTTCATGTCTAACCACTTGTAGAGGAGGTGCCGACATGTTGCAGAGTGTTTTGCAGTCTTTTGTAGCATTTTTTTTTTTTAATCGCACTGCCTACAAACTTGGGCTGCACGATATTGACAAAATATCTAATAATGTTAGTTTCTTTCAAATATTGGAATTCCAATTTAGACTTTTTTGGTTTAAAGTGTTGTTTTGCAAAAATTTTAAGATGTTCACCACTGAGTATATTAAGTGGCTACTTGAGATTCTTAGATTTAGATTTTAAAGCAAACAATAAAATTGATACTTGGACTAAAATTAATTGAAATTGATTCAAACTGAAAGCAATTGAAGGTAATTATTGAAGGTGTGTATCTCTCCTTAAAGGCAGAGATACTTTAAACTACTACAGACGGAACAAAAAAAAGGTTTTTTTGCAATTCTCTAAAATCAAGGAATAACATCATAATATTAATTTGTTATTGATATAATTTGCAGCCGTAGCACAGACTTGGAAATATTTCTGTTAAAGAATTGACTAAACATTAGATAAACTGAAAATACCGCATAAAAAAGTTTGAAACACAAAATTGGACATAATGTAGTAACTGCTCCATTTGATCAAACTGAACTTTCAAATGTTTATCATCTGCCTAAAAAGGACAATAAATGTAGATTCAAACAGAAAATATGAAATATTGAAGCACAAAAATATTGAAAAAATAAAAATTGATGGAGGAAAAATAGCTGGATGAAGAAGGAGAAGTTAAGCATGAACTAACTACAGGTACCATATGTGAGGGTCACAGTCTGATAATTAGTCATTCTGAAGGCAGGCTCAAGCTGGACAGCTAAAAATATCAAACCTGCCTAGGGCAGGTCCACACCTTGGGAAGGACAGGATATTCGCTTTCTCTTTCTATAACTCTCTGAAGTGATGACAGAGAAGACTGACCTGACACAACACTGCCTTCAATCTTCATCATTCTGTCTGGAAGCTACAGTATGTCTCACTACAGCAGGAGGAAGGGAGAATACACTGATGGAATTGTGCTCTGGGTGATACAACTTCTACAAGTCTAGAAAAAGTTAGCCAGTGTACGGACAAATCTGGACGTACATACACCATTCATGCATGCAGGGTATCCGGGCAGATATGGTTTCCTAATCATGGATGAAGTAGTAATCGCATCCACAGCTTAGGGAGTGTGTGTGTTCTGTATGTGGGAGGTCAGGAAACTTGGATTCAGTCCCATTCATAATAGAGGCCTGTTTAGTCCGTACTAATCGCTAATGCTAACAGGATTGAAACATGGCTGGGACCAGTTACCCAGCTTATCTCTGGCACAGCGACACACACACACAATGACAGGCACACATGTGCACATCAGCTTTTACAAATACTTTCAACACTAATGGAGAGGAAAAACAGGGGAACGACAGACGGTAGCGGCAGAAAATGCTGGCAAGAGAAAAATAATGCTGCTATAGTTGATGTTTCTTATATTTTCGGTCAAGACGTTAAGCCAGTGTAAGCTTTTGAGACCTTTTCCCAGACAAAAGGACAAATTTTTAATAGCTTGCAGAAATATTTGTTTTCAGTTTTGTGTTGTCAGTTCTTTTCACCTCGGTCAATGCAACGGCATTTTTCTGGTAACTTTTCATTCCGCATTGACTCAGCCACACAACACATTTGATCTCATTTGGAAGTACAGACATGTTTTAGCAATCGTTCAACAAAAACCCAACACCATACCCACAATGAAGTGCCAAACAGAGCAGAAGACAAACAAAATCAATAAAAACTATTTGGATGTTGCCTCAGATTTGGAAATGGAATAAAATATCCCATTCTGGCAGGAATCATTTCCAAATATTTCTGTTTTGATTGGACAACATTCATGAGGGAGCTATTAGCAAAGTACAAATAATGCCATCCTATCTGCCAAAAAATAATCAGTGAGATCAGTTAAGTTATCTTACTGTTGCAGCCTCAAGTGGAAGGGGTGGGAAGTTTTGTATTAAAATAGAGCTTAAAAACTGAATAAGTACACAGAATGATAGTTGGTGCATATGTCTGGACAGCAATAAATTCTTATGTATCTGAGCAGGAGGTTGGCAGTTCTGCTCTTCACATGTCTGAGAGTAGGGAACATGAAGGGGAGGGAACATATTACAGGCTTCCCAGCCATTGAGATGTAGCATATACATGGCCGCTTGTATACGTGATTTTTTTTTTTTTAGTCACCAGCTTTAGGTGAGGGTAGGGATATAGATGGACTGGTAATTTTTTTTTAACTTTTCTTTTTTGTAAACTTTTCTTTTTCTTTCTGAGCACCCTTAGTTTTGTTAAAATTATTTTTATTTTTTTTTACTTTTTTTACTAGGAGACAAGTTCCTAGTCTCTGATATTCTTTATTGACCCTGGCAATTAAAGCATTTCTGATTTCTGATATGGATTAAATGAAAGTAATTTTGATGCCTAAAATTTATTCTCTGTTCAATGGCACTTAAGTTTAGTTGAAATTTCAGCTCTACTTAAATTGATTTTATTTTTTAACCGACTGTTGACATGTTCCACAAATTTTTATGAATTCGATCACACTACACCGCAAAGACAAAGAGAGGGAGAAAGAAGACAAATTGCACAACTAGAAACTCTGTCGAAAAAACAAAAACAACTTCTGAACTTTGGGAATATTTTGGGTTCAAAACAGACAAGTCAGGAGAGCCACTAATGAAGGGTTTCCATGACTATTTATAGTAGTAACAAGTGAAGCTGGGACTCCCAGAGCGCAGTCTCCTTATGTACCCAAAAATTTCGCATATTGGTAAAGCTTAACATTAACATAAAATGTGTGAACAAAGCTAGCAATAGAGTAGAACAATAATAAGCTAATTTCTTTATTTGTTAGTTCATTTATTTAGTTGTTCATACTTGGTTATGTTGACATTGTTTCAGTAATAGTGTTTGCCATTCATTTTCTGAATGGTGAAAGCACAAGCCAAAGGTTTGCAAATGCACCAAAGCTTACATCGTTTTTAAATACTTGCAATAATAATGTGGAGGAAGTCAGGTGGTTTTGAAATGTTTGCTCTACCTAAGTTTACTGAATGCTCTATGTAACATGTATAGTTTAATAATAATAGGAACAAAGACCCACAAAAATTATGCATTTGTTTTAATGAATGAGCACATTAATAGGCATGAGGTACAACTATAAAAACGTTGATATTAATGCAACAAAATCAAAGTCTGATTGGTATCTTGTGAGCCATCACATGACAATAACCCAGTGCCACTAATCTGCAAATATTCACAGAAAAATTTCACTGAATTTTTCTTCATCTTTCAATTCACCCCACCTAACATACGCACACACACATAGTCAGCAAGCCAATTAAAAGCGACTCAGTGTGCTGTGGCTGGATGAAGTGTTGGGTCCTGTGTTTATATCTCATTAAGCTGTGCTAGGCCATGCCAGGCCAGGCTTTACCATGCCCTGTTGCACCCACTCCCTGCAGAACAGCACCGAGTCCCTCATTAGCCTCGTTCCTGCTGCCTGTAGCAAAGTACATGTGTGGATTTATGTCCCTAATATAACACATTTAAAATGAAAGCTTTAGAACTTCTGGCTGTGGCCATCAGTCTCTTGTATTAACAAATCCCATCGAGTTAGATGACGCAGGTTTCTATCCACACGTTGCCAAGTCTTATGGGTGTGTGTGACACTGTTAGAGCAGTGTGGTTTGTGTTAACCACGTTCCCTGAAGACATGTTTGGCCTCATCTCTAGACCTCTGTTTGCCCTGTCTTTTCATTCTTTTTTTTTTAAATCCATCTTTCTTGTTTGCCTTTCATCTCTTATTTCCCATCTGAAGTAAGCAGACTGTTTGTCCTCTTCTCTCTAAAATCTCAGCATGGTCACAACGTCCTCTTCTTTCCCTGCCAGAAAACTTATTTGCCTTTTTTTTCGCAACCCCTCTCCTTCCTCACCTTGCTCACCCTTCTTCTTTTCCACAGGGCAATTTTCTCCAAATATGTCTTGTAGCTTTCTTCTGCTGTCTTGTGGAGTGTGTATGGGAGACTGTGTGTGCAAATGCAAGAGTGCTGGTCTCTGCTGCCCGCCTGCAATTCATCATCATTTTATCTCCCTTAATTGGATGCCATCAGGACCCCTGATACTTCGCATCTCTTCTTTAACAAACAGCTGCTCTCCACACACACACAAAATGATCATGGACAGACACCCACCCTACCCCAAAACTAGATTTCCTCCTCTTTTTCTCTCACCGGTG
Organism: Neostethus bicornis; assembly: GCA_902685375.1. Classification (NCBI taxonomy): domain Eukaryota; kingdom Metazoa; phylum Chordata; class Actinopteri; order Atheriniformes; family Phallostethidae; genus Neostethus; species Neostethus bicornis. The sequence goes on along the minus strand of LR738557.1, from coordinate 14,323,042 downwards.
AAGGGGTGGAGAAAGCAGGAGATGGAGTGTCTGACTGGTTTATCAGATGGATGGTAATGGTGGACTGCCCACACAGATATGATCTTTCCTATCATTCCTGCCCCAGAGGGGTAGAGGGGGGAGAGAACCAGATAGGAAAACAGAGACACTTAAATAAAAAGAGCAAACATGTGAAAATGAAAAAAGAACAGAATAGAAAAAATAGAAGTGTTTGGCTCAAGAGGCTAACTAAGAACAGCTGGGGATGCCTTTAAGGCTGAAGCTGAGACAAACACAGTGTGGTCATTTTGTGTCCACAAGTGCTGATTCACTCACATGACCTCTTTGGCTACAAGGACAACTACCCAGCCCATAGTTCGGCATTCTTTTGGCCTCTGCTCTCCAACCATAACCTGACTGGACCACCCACACCAGGAACACGCGTCAGCGAGGTCAGGAAAGCGGAAGGCTTGCGTGTAGACACCAGCTTGTTGTTTTGGTGGCTGCTGACCAGAGCTAAATGCTGCCATAAGGCTTAGCGGATGGCTATAAATGTGTCAGTAGTAATGTGGGTTTGTTTGGCACCAAGAAAAAAAAAAGGATAATTTTTTGCCTTCATACTAGATGATAAGCTCATCTTTGATTAATTTGCTGCTGGATCTTTTAACAACCTTGTTGCAGGCTTTGGAAAATGTTAAATTATGCTTGGCAAAACGCCTGATTTCCAAAGTGGAAAAAAGCTAAATGAACTAAGCCAAATAAATGTTAAATACAGCTGTTTTAAATCCTTAATCTTTTGTATGAATCCTCAAATTTTTAACACCCTAATAATGACTGTGATCATTTATCCCATGTCTCTGCTTGCAAAAGCAAACCCTTTTCTGATAGCGCATTCTTTCCCAGGTCTCAGGTCCACCTGCTCTTTTCCCGTTGGGATCGGCTAGTATATACAGAAACTTTATACAGAAATATAAAATTCTCCCATGAGCATATATGGATAGTCAATACGAAGTCAGCACAGAGCTGGAGTTACGCTATCATATATCATGTGTGCCACATATACAGTAGGATATTGACAGCCTCCTGTTAGGGGATACTGAGCAAGCATATTAAGTTATCGTGATCACTGGAAAAAAAAAGGAAAGAATGTGAAATTAGAGTTTAAACATGATCCGTCTGTGTTAGTCTGAATATTCTGTGGATCCAGTTATCTTCCCCTGGATGGTGTGATGATATCGTATGAAAGAAAGAAGAATGAACCTTGGCCTCAGGAGGGACTTTTGAGCTCATACTTTTCACTCGTTTTCTCTCACGGTCTCTCATCATAGATCCTCCCTTTTGGTCCTTTTTTTAGTTAACGTTGCTTCTTACATTTTCTTTATACATCTTATCCAAAACTATTCATTAAGGTGTAATTTTTCTAGTCATACAGTTCTTCAATTCCCAAATACCTTTGTTGTTAATTTATCTAACTACATAAATGATTTTGTATTTGCTCTACTTTTATCACAAATTTGACCGAATTTAACTTTTTTGTCCTTTTTTCTGTTACAAGTAGTCATCTGAAGCTCTTAATTGAAGGCTGAACAGTGAATCAAAGCTTTGGTGTTTTTCCTATTGATTATCAACCTAATTCCCCCCAATGCAACAGCGTTCCAGCAGTGGCTGTTTGTGGCTGTAGATCCAGGAATCTACAGCCACAACCATTCTGGACATACCAATCTCCATGCGCTTGCAGACACTGATTAACCCATCTTCTCCTCATAGTAGTATGCACACAGACCAAAGCAGTGGTGTATACACAGCATTAAGTAGATTTCCACTGCAGTGATGCATGATTCATAGAGTGGCTGCAGAATACCATCAAAGTAAGAACAAACATGATGGGGGATGTGTGTGAAAAGTAAAGATATGGCGGCTATAAATGGATAAACTAATATTTAAGACCCTCATTCTTCTGAAACACCACACTGATGCTATAATAAGACTCTCTCCCTAATAATTCATGATACATAATTAAACTCATAATCCCTAAATAAATTATGTCTGTATGGCAAGTCTGTGCAGCTGGCACCTTTTTAGATTCATCAACTGAATCTGAATACGAGAGCATCCTGTATCTGTGAGCTAAATGCATCCATATCTGACGTACATTTGAGTTGCCAAAGCTAATTGATAGCAGCAAAGTGTTGACAGCCTTAGGCTAATTACAGCTAGCATATCTGCTTTGTGAACATCAAAAAGAGAAATTTAACATATAGCTGAGAATATTGGCTGTACAGCAACTGTAACCTTTCAATAAACAGACATCTCTTTACAGATACAATACCTGCAGTATGAAGATTAACAGAATGTATTTACAGTGGCTATGTACTCGGCTTATTAGCTAACAGAGTGTTTCAGTGGCTAAAATGTGATCAATGAGTGTATTTAACAAACTGAACATGGCAAGTCTGTAACTTTCTGCATGGTTACTTGCAAGTAGCCTCTGGTTCCAAAAGGTCTCAACACCCATAGACTTCTAATAAAAACAATTGGCAGCCATTAGAGTCCCAACTATTGTCACAATTACCATTCTGGGTTTGTTTCTTTGGCTTTTTTACATATTCTTGATAGAACTGATTTCTAAATAAATAAAACAATTTAGAGGATGTTTAACCTCATACTTGATTAATAGATTTTACTTAGTCAATGACATCAGGAAGCCAGATTGTGAGTCAGACACGGGTGAGACAATGGTGTGTATCTTCAATAAGCTCGCTCCCCGTTGGAAAAATAATTGTCACATGAATGCAAACTGGACCAATAACAACAGATTTCCGGTGGTCCATATTGACAGTAAATGGCAAATATATTGGTTTCAATTGGTCAGAGCCAAACGCTGTGGGCAATGTCAAGCTCTTTACAGTCCTTACATGTGAATGCTAACACCGTCATCAATTAGAACAAGTTGTTGTGAGCTGATAACTGGATAATAAATTTTACACCAAAAAGAGTTTGAGATGTTTCTATATCACCTAAATGTGTCAGAAACTTTCTTCCATGCAGGACAAGTTACTATGACAGCTGCAAAGTCTTCCCGCTAAATCAAAATTAAAAACAAAATTCTTTAATCTCAACCTAATTCTAAACTTAGAAACACACAGGTACACACTTGTGCATACAAGTAAACTTACCAAAAGAAAGATGGAGTTAAGAAAGGCAGAAACAGCAAGCAAAGGAAAACATGACAGATGGAATGAGCGAGGGAGCGAAAGATGAACTCCACAGGAAGATCGTGGAAAGGAGAGGGAGAAGTGTAGAGTGGAGGTGTAAACATGATCAATCCGTTTCCAACTAGGTTCAGAGACAGACTTTCTCTTCACATTTTCAGCCTCAGTGAAGCAGAGCGCCAGCTAGCTCTTATCTGTCATGCTAGTTTGAAACCACACAAATATACACGGTCATACTCGTACACTTAACAGGAGCCACATGCACAAATGCATGTTGGGAAATTTTTCACTCACAAACATGACAAAATTTCTTGTTTGAAAACTATTGAGAATAAAAAGAAAAGAAACCTTTCATGAGCAAACTTTTACCCACCATACTATACTTTATCTTCCAGCTAAAACTTAAAATAAGAGCAAAAATGCTTCGAACAAATCTCCTCATTACTCTTCTTACATCATGTTTGATCAATCTGTTATGATTTGTATCATTAAAACAACTAAGAAACGCCTAAATATGCATCTGTGTCTTCATTTAAATGTGAACACTTTCCGACAATATCTATTTGCCAACTATAAATTAAATGTGACATACTGGGATTGGGTCATTTTTCTAGATTGTCGCAAAGCCAATGTGTGAGTCATGCATGGTGATCTATCAAGGGCAATGGGCATATTTGTGTCCAGAATGATCATTAGCAGGAGGAGGTCATTATTTAACCCTGGCTGAGTCAATGCCTTCACTGGGATCATGATTTAGTAACCTACTTAAATCGATCAGGTCAAAAGAAACGGCACCAGATGCTTTCATTATACTCAAAAAGAGTATAATTTGTGCTCAGGTTTATACATCTATCAGCCAGTTTGGTTGCTTAAATATAGAGTGTGCCGGGACTGAAATATCCTCCATCATTTTCTCCTTTACGAACGTTAATTATATTTTTTTTCTCCAATTATGTTTTGAGTACACACCACCAGCTGTGTCCCCAACATAACATTGCCAAATAGTATTGCTGCACATAAACAGAGGGATAACCCAAAATTCCAACAGTCAATTTTTTCTTACCTCTGTATTCTGGCACTGGATGGAAGTGCTGTTGAACCGTAGGGCAGGAACGCTGCGCGTGTCCCCCTGGATGTGGAAGACACACTCATAGTTCCTCTGTCCAGACTGCGGCTGAGGAAGGTTCTTAGCCGCTAAGGTGAAATGTTTTGTCACACCAACAGGGATGTAGATCTGTGTTGAAGGCAGAATTTGGGGGCAATCCTGCAAATTTAAGACAAAAAAAGTTACTTAACTTGAAGGTTCAAAAAATAATTTGCCACAAACAGCTAAAAGGGTGTGGGTTGCATTCTGTATTTGACTTATTGCATCTAGCGATGAGATGACTTAGGTTTTGGGTTTGTGCCACACCTACACTGAGCTTGCACAAGACAAATTATCCATTACAATTTCAACTTTTTGTACATAGCTCACAGAAATCATCCACCCAATGAAACCACTGTTGTCACAACAGGGTTACACTGTTGTAGCAGAAAGACTCGGCATCACATCCTTGTTTGGTGGAAATTAATGAGTTTCATGTTTGTGTAAGAGCAAATTCAACGAGGATTTTTGCTTGATTTGGAAGTCTTGCTTAGATCATCTGGAAGCAACTCATCCACTGAGAGACACAACCCTGGAGGGGGTGTGTTCTTCCATGATGTGTGAGGCAAGCCGTTTTGTCAATTTGTGGCCAGACTAATTAAGTATGTGCATAAGTGGTTATTGGACAAGAATACAAAAGGACAGTCCGTTCAGTTTCAAATCTTTTTTCGATGTGCATTTGTGCATGTGTAGGGTAAAATGTATTCATTAGCATGCTTATGTGAGACCTGGGATTGGTGCATATCTCACTGAGAATGAGAGAAAGAATGAGGGGGTGTTTGTGACAAATTTTTAACGTGAGCTTTTGCAGAACTAAACCATCCCATACTAAGCTTGCACCAACAGAACAACATAGAGCATCACTGCTGACAAATCATCTATTTTACAAGCTGCAGAGGGAGTGGCTCAACGAGAGACGGACTCTAAAAAGCACAATGAGATTCCACTCGAGCATTCATCTAAAATATTGCTCTACCTGTTTCAGCCAGGTGTCTTAGATTCATTATAACAGCAGTAACAGCTGCCGAGGGCAACACACTTCTGTCAACACGTCAGAAATGCAGAACACAGATTATCCAGGAAAAGGACAAAGAAAAAAAACACTGACTAGATTCTTATTAAATATTCACAGCACACATTTCACCTCACAACCTCCTGTTCACTTCCTTTGGATCTTCTTTTTCAGTACAAAACTGGCTCCATGTCAATAAATTCTTCCTTTCCCCTTTCCAAGCTGTAGCTGTTGTACATTAGAAGTTACAGCATGTCTCCAGGGCCTGAGCACAATGCTGGAGTTTGTTCATTAGCCTGCTTAGCCCTGGCCTCGTGTGTCTGATCACACACAAACACATGCACAACGCCTAATGAGAAAGGGAAATACCACAGGTAGACGATGCAGACTACAGAGAACCTGATGTGTAATAAACTGAGAAGGAGGTGGGTGAATCCAGAGATGGTGCAGGGGAAATGGGCGCGTAAAAAGAACAGATTAGAGGGAGAGGAGAAAAGCAAAGGGGAACAAAAAGCGGAATAAATAAAAGAGGCTCAAGAGGGAAATGGGTAAATTACAGAAAAATTATGAGGGGAAATAAGCAAGTAAAGTTGTTAGTTTAGCTTGTAAATGTTCAAATAAAGCCGGAAAGAGAAACAAACTGTACTTTAAAGGAAACTATTTTAGAGAGGCAGGAAGACGCCTGCATCGCTCTACATCTTTTCTATTTATCTGTTCATCCATCCTCAGCCACATCATGTACCGAGCCCCCGACAATGTCCTACTTAATTAACTGCCTGGAGTCTCAGACAGCTCCAGAAAATTGATGGAGGGAAGAAGAGATAGAAGGAGAGCCGGGGAGATGGAAACAGCAAAGAAGTAGAGATTGATTTGCACTTGTGGCATTTAAAGAAAAGAAGCGTACATTCAAACACGCCTAAACCCTGAACAGTCTGAGGTGTTTGAAGGAAAACACAAAAAAAAAAGCGTTAAGGTTGAAGCAAATGTGTGATAAAAAGCGAGCACAGCCTGTAGCACAAACTGCAGCCAACCATGTTTTATTCATTTTTTTTTTTTATCGACTTTGCATTTGTTTGGCTATGTGCTTCTAGGCCAGTAATATTTCCTGATGGCGCCCTTTTATTCCATCTATTTTCTAATAGACATGCCTTTAAAAAAGATTAGAGAATTGACTTGCATGTGTATCATGTAGCAAATTTTGTGGGATCAGAGGCTCTCACATTTGGCACAAAAAGCAAAAAGGGAAACAAAAACAAGGTTTTCTACTTTCAAAGAGGCCACAGTCACGACAGTGCAAAAGACTGAATTTTAAAGATGGAAATGGAGGTAAAAGGAGAAAACAAGAGGAAACCGAACAAGGGATAAAAAGAAAAGCACTGTGCAGAGAGAAACTATTTCATCAGTATTTGTGACAGGTGCAAAAGCAGTTCAAAGCCTGTGTTAGGGATACAAAGTGCAGAAAACACTGAAACAATATTTCACAGAGGGGATTTGTTTGAGGCTGGAGGATATTTTTTCTCCTCTTTATTTCCTTCCTTTCCTTGAATTTTCAGCTTTCAATTCATCTGTGAAGATGAATGCTGTGGTTTTCTTGGCCAGATGTGACACAACATCCGGCTGATTTTAGTACGGCCAGGACCATTGGCTGTTTAAACAGACGGATCCATGAGGGTCACATCATCATAGCAGTTCAAGGGGTGAAGTGTTTAATTGTAGAAGATGTTTTGTAGAAAGCATAACCTAGATAGTTTCTTCCCTTAAAACAACTGTTAAAATTTTTGAGTTTTGATGACTGTGTTCTTTTTTAATTTCAGTGGCATGAAAAAGTATCTGAACCTTTTAGAATGTCTCACACTTCAGCTTAAAATTACCATCAAATGTGATCAGATCTTTGTCAAAGTTACACAGTTGAAAAACCAGTGTCTGCTATAACTAAAACAACCCAAATATATATAGGTTTTTATATTTTCAATGTGGGTAACATGTAAACAATGACAGATGATAGAGGAATAAGTAACTGAAACGTCACATTTAATACATATCTGGTTGCAATAACTTAAACCAGACGCTTCCTGTAGTTGCAAATCAGTCAGGCAAATCAATCAGGATCAATTTTACTGCATTTCTCTTTACAAAAGTGCTGCAGTTCACTCAGATTCCAGGGTTTTCTGGCATGAATTGCTGTCTTTAGGTCATGGCACAGCATCTCAATGGGGGTTCAAGTCAGGACGTTGACTTAGCCACTTCAGAACATGTATTCTGTTCTTCTGAAACCATTTGGAAGTTCTCACCATATTGCTGGTTTTCCACTAAAACATTTCTCATTTCACACTAATTATTTTCTTTACTAAATCACATGGTCTGATTTAATGACAGAAAATGTGCAAGTATACTGATGGTTTTAAGAATTTGAGTAAGTGGAAAGCTTATAAAAGCTGTGTTTGTGATGGCTGATGTCCAAAAAAGCCGGCGGGCTCTTCTAACCTCTCTATATTTGTTATCCCTTTAAGGCTGCTGTTAGCCTCAGCACCTCAGGCACCAGCAGCAGTTGCCACTCCGCTGGCATAAATAATTAGAGAAATTAGAAAAACCCATGGTATGCGTAACATTGTTTGCTTCTTCTACCTTTTAATTTCTTGTAAACACACTTAAAGATTGTTCATTACAAAAATCTAAGTGATGATGCAAAGACTATCACAACAAGCTGAGCCAAAAATATTTAACATGTTTCTTTCTTTATGTTTTTGATGTTTATCGTATTCAACATAAAAGCATCGTTAAAGCACTGCTTGGCATTGTAACATCTTTAGACATCCTCCTGGAGCAGATAATGAGTCCGTCATTAGAAAAGTGTTTTTTGTGAGCATGTGCTCATGCAGATATGCAAGGGACGGGGGATTAAAATCAAGACATAAATGAGGTGTGAGTTGACATGAATGCAAAGCTAGCGTGGGATGCCGTATTAATAAATAAATGTACTAAAAGAGCCAAAAGACTTTTGAAGACTTTGACACAGGCTCCAAAGATATGAATTAATAAAGCTCCAAAAACACTGCGCATTTTTAATGAGATGGATGTCTGGACGTTTTTTTTTTGTTTCTTTTTTATATAGTCCCCCATCATCTCTCTGATTCTACCCCTCCTCTTCTGAAGCCCATCCATAATTAATTAGCCACCTCTCTGATGTGAGGGACTATAGATCAGGGAGGAGGAAAAAATAACACGCTAAATAATGAAGTAAAGCGATATGGTGAGCCCGGGGGAGAGATGAGATGGCATAGATGGTCACAGAGGAGCAAAAGGGGGCACATTGGTACAAAGCAGTGTGTTTATGTGTGTGTTATTGGTTTAAGTAAGTGTAGAGTTGGAAGTATCCCTGCACTCGCTGTAGACAGTTTGGCAGCTTTCTGATGAAAAACATAAAGAATCTTTGTCTTCTTTGATTTTCTCACCTCAGCAAAATAAACATATGTTTTTTTCTTAAGTAATATTTACTTGGTAGTCAATCTGAATGACTTTAAAACAAAAGTCGAGACATATACATATTTCTATATACAACATGAGAGCTATCACATTGAGACAACAAACAACTCACTGTAACAAAGACATGAAAACTGTGTAGGTGGGAACATTTCGTCTCTCGCTAGCCACACGCCGATCTTCACAGATAACATAAATGTAGACCCAGAGGAAAACTGAGGTTAAAATGAAAAGGTTTATCAGTGACAGAGATTTATAAACTGCTTCAAATTAGAGAAATATATCAAAGTATGCAGATGTGTTCATACGTAAAAGCCGTGGAAATCGATTGTGCTTCGCTATATCTGACTGATTGCAATTTAGGGTTTTTCCTTTAATATGTTATCAGTTTTACACACTGGTAGTCAATGTGTGTAGATGTGGTGTGTATTAGACATAACTTCGACTCAGGTCTGATTAAAAGGGAACAAAACCTGCACAGAGTGGTACTTACGTGGGAAAAGCATGTGCATGTGTGTGGACGTGCATATGAACATGAAGCAGGCTCATTAGCAGGCAAAAGTCAGAAATGTGTTTCGTGACACTTACTGTGGGGGAAGCAGGGTGCGACAGAGTGTGAGGAACAACTTAATAAGGCAGCAACATGTAGAACAGCACGGGAGCGGAGGAAGCAGAAGAAGAAAAGGGACTTTGAACCTTGAAAGGCACTGAGATTTTCTGCCCACGCCCTTCTTTCTTAGTGGCGTAGTGATGCAGAGAGGGAGAGGTGGAGGGAAGCGAGGGAGATGAGGTGATGACTGAGTGCAAAGGAATGAAGGAATAGAAACCAATGTGAATTAAAGATCTGGGGAAATGGAAGACTTGTCATTCATGATAGAATATTGGTCCCATGGAGCTGCAGCTCGACTCAATCTACCAATTTGCACGTATGCGCTATAAGACACCGTTTGATGTACCAAACATACATTTGCATTTATCTCATAATCCTTTATTCCTGACTTACGACCATGATGCCAAACCTACACATCTTATCCTCTTGACACACTTGGCACAGTTTGTCTCAAAACAACACAAAACATGAATGTGTGTATTTCTTTGAGAAAGCATCTTCTGTGTTTCTGTCTCTTATGGATTTCCATGGTGTTCATGGGGAGGGGGCGTCTGGAACCCTGTTATCATTCTAACCCAGATATGTCAGCAGCAATCAAACCTTGAGCTTTTCAGCTTTTCAAAGACAAGCCTTGATTTCTGAGGTAGATAGGCTCTGCTCTGTGCTGCTGCCTGTGGCTCTTCTCTGCATGCAGCACCACATTTCTTCAAGGATGCAGTAAAATGGCAAAATTTGAAATAAAAAATGACTGGGCAGGCAAGTCCAAACTATCCTAATTTGCATTTTGTGGGGGATTTTTCTTGATTTTTACACATATTCTGTGTGATTGCAACAAGCATGTCTTTATGGCCCATGCTCAGTGGGTACTTGGACAGAAATAAATTCAGAATTTTAAACGAAACCAAACTTTTACATGTATGGGGTTTTTTTAAAAAATCTTTTTAAAACCTATCAGTAGTGGATCACTGACCATCTCATGGATGAGTGATCATGCCAGTAAAACTGGGACTAGAGAAAAAAAAAGAAGAAAAACAGTGACGGCCACTTTATAAAAACAGCATGGTGAAAAGCTCAACATGACAGACACATTTAGCTGGTCTAGTGAGATTGGCTGTCGCAGCGTGCTTCTCTTTCTCAATGCCTCTTGGTCCCAGCAGGCAGCTACTGTTTCTCAATCACAGTCTGTGCTTCTCTGATCTGCCTGCGCTTCCTTAGTTTGTTTTTCCTTCGGCATACTTTGCTGCAATATTCTCTAACTGCTTCCTCTCAGTGACGTTGCAGTTCTTTCTCCTCATTCCTAGAGGAATGAGGAGAAACACCATAGAGGGTGTGATGGTGAGAATGCAATATTCATCTGTGTTCACCATTAGCTGAGCTGGCTGTGAGGGCTGCGGAAATGAAGATTTAATACAGCTTGAATAATTAAACCGCTGGGACCTGTGACTGACACAGACTCACACATGCAAAACCCAAAGCAGGCATGTGCGTAGCCTGCAGACATGCTCGGTTTGTCCACCTCTGCTTCACATTTGCTCTTCATTAAGCTTTGGCGGATGCTGTATTTGGAGTTTCAGTCAGCGGGGTGAAACCTGCTGCATCACTAGGCGTTGGCAGCTGGGAGAGTTTTACATTGGGAAGACAATCACCTCGCAGCAATGTTTTAACTAGCGGTCTGTAACCGACTCAACTGACTGCCAGACAACTGCATAATATCCAATAAGGAACTTGCTAAAGTTCGCCCTTCTCCATAAATATTCTTGTTTGGTGTTTACGATCCATATCTCTAATGGGGTGACTCCCACATCTAATACATCCTGCCATGCCTGGGTTGTGTGTGCGCAGAATGTGGGAGTTTTAGACTTTTAGCTAGATATGTTGGCGAAAACAAAGAAAAGTTGGAAAAGAGAAGGCAACTTTGAAATGAAGTAGCTAAAAATAGCCATAGAGGGGCAAAAGAGGTAACATGCATGTATTTATGCAACGAAGGCAATGATTTAGTTAATCTAAATCAGATGTGACAACACACAACAGCGTTTTGAGAAATGATGAAAATCTTTTGCTATTTTCTGTTTCTGGCATAAACAGTATGGTTGTGTGGGAAACTGGCAGTGCTACAGTATTGAGCAAGAGCTAAATTCTTTATAATAAAAACAATGTAAAAAACAAAAACTGCTGCAAAGGAAAAATCAGACAGGATTTGCCAAACGATTTGATGCATTTTAAACTCATTTCCCTTTTGGTTAAGTAGAATAATTCTGTCTTTAGACTGTTTGTTTGCTGAAACAGAAGGCTGTAGTGATTTAAATAAAAAGAAAACTTCAATAGGTGAATGTCTATCAAATCAAACCAAGGGTTAAACTCTTGTTGGTCATGGTCTGACTTAAATCCATCTGGCAAAGAAGGTATGTAGTTACTTCCCCCTATCGCCTCCACTTCCTTTCTCTGTTTTTTCTCTTTCTACCTCTTCCCTCTAGCTGTGGAGCATTTGGAAAATAAATTACATCACTCTAAATTTAACCTGCAGCTTGTTACTGCCAGAGTTTTGCTTTTCGCTGCACTTACTTTTGGTTCTTACTGTTTTTAGGAGAAGTTGAGATTATATTCCAGCTTTGCTTGTTGTATCAATCAGGAATAATTCTTAAAATTTTGAATAGATGATTGAAAATTGTTCTTAAAAGACGTAATAGCAAACTGTCATACTTCGACTAGCTTTGAGAGAAAAAGGTGAGAAATAAAAGTATAATCACCCCTAGAATTAGAAAGAAGCTCCAAATAGAGGTGGAGATAGATATCACTAGGAGATACAGACGCCATAAGGAAGAAAGAAAGAAAAAAAAAGGATACAGTGGATTTTATTCACCCATTCACCCACTCCTCCCTCCCACTCACCCATATGCCCCCTGCAGCCTCACGCTGCTGGTTGTGCTTTGTCCTGATAAGAACCAGTGACAGTCGCACAAACACACGAAAGCACTACAGTCAAACACAAACGTATATCCATGCACAAAGAAAGGCCCCTCAAGCAGGATTGGCCTCCAGTCTGTGGGACATCCTTTTTCTAGAGAGATTTTGTGTGTTTGTGTATGTGTGCGTGCGCTCTGTTCAATGTCTGAGTACCAGCCAGGGTAAACACTGTGTGCCAGAATGTCACAGTCTGGGGCCTTCACACCTCCATCACAAATAACCCAGTCAGACAGAGAATGTGTGTATATGCGTGTGTGTGTGTATGAAGAGAAAGAAATTGTAGCCATGTGTTTCTGTGAATGTTTTAAGAATGTGTACTTTGCTTGTTTTCTGTAAATGTATCTGCTTGGTTAAGAGTGTGTACAATGAAGATTGTTCTTCTAACGTGTGTTGTGAAGAAAGGAATATCTTTTGTTAGTTTTTAGGAACCAAAGAACCCTGTGAAGATGTCTCTGCTGGGATAAAAACATACAGTAGGTGCTTTGATGCAAAATGTTTTCGCGACTCTTTCTAAAAGAAACTTTGAATTTTTAACAAAGAAAGGTTGAACAAATAGTATCGTCATTTCATAATTCCAATATTCTCCAAACTGTGTGTACTCAGTTTGGAGAACCACTGACAGTACGTCTCTAGGACTCGGGGGCGTGCAGGTCAGATAGCAGCTGACTCTTCCCACCATGGACATGGACTTTTTGAGCGACTCCCCTCAAGCAGGAGGCTCCAGTCCATTCGGACCAGAACGTCCCGCCACAAAAACAGCTTCTTCCCTTCTGCCGTTGGACTAATGAATACTTTATAACCTGGATCCCCACATCTCTTAGTCACTCCCTCTTGTCACTTTACTATCTTTTTTATTTTCTATTATTTTCTACGACATTGCAATACTTTTCTTTTTCTTTCTGAGCACTCTTAGTTTTGTTAAAATTATTTTTATTTATTTTATTTTTTTCACACCTGTATCAAAGCAAGTTCCTAGTCTCTGATATTCTTCATTGACATGGCAATAAAAGCATTCTGATTCTCTCTTTTGACAGTCGAGTAAAAACAGCCATTGTAAGAATAGTTTAGTAAGAATTAGAGATGTTGGATGAATCAGGCCAGATTATTCAGAGAGCTTTACAAAGAGGAGAACTGGATAGTAAATTGTTGTGTAAAATTGTGTTTGGCCTCTTTTCCAGTTGTGTAATGTCATTGTCTCACTGCAACCAGGTGCACATGTAGAAAGTGCCAGAAATAAGTGGGAAATAGAAAAAAAAGTCTGTAAAGTAAAAGTTAAAATTGTGCTTTTAAAATGCAGATCAGTACCTTTAATGGAAACAAATGTTCAATTGTTGATTTTAGATAGTTTAACAAAATAGTATGCATATAGCTGACCTCGTTTAGGTTTCCAAAATGAACTGACTATCCAACAGGAACCTCAGATACAGCTGATCTTGACAGATTTTATCTTCATATTTCATTACAAATTCCAGGAACGTCTAGCTTTGTATGTTGACCCTCACTCAGAAAAGAGAAGAGAACATTTCTCAAAAGGTATAAAGAAAAAAAAACTGTTGAAAGAATGCAAATAAGAGTAGGAGTGTGAACACAGACACACTCTTTAAAAGTACCTGAATCCATAGAGGACAGGAAGGTGGAGAGACAGAACAAACAAGAGGGAGTGGGAAGTGTTGAATTAATAAAAGAGTGAAAAATTCATCACCAGAGTCTGACATTCCATGTTTAAGTCTCCTTCACACCGGGGATGTGGTGTGAGCTTCACATGTACCTTACTGAACAGTCAGGTTGTCATTGCTTGTTTGCTGTTCACACCAAAAAACCTTCTGCCACATGTTCTTTCACTTACAGTACAAAGATATCTCTGATCATGTTTAGAAGTACAAATACCTTTGTCATTAGTGCGATAGAAGATTAATGTATACGTAATTTTAAAATTCTTTCCAGCTGTATTCTATTCACTACAGTTTCCCATGTACATATGTAAACATAGTTTTAATACGTTTTTCTTTTGTGTCCAATTATTTAATCCATTTATGCTTATTTCCTTATCTCTGGGTTTTTGTCTTCTTGTTTTTGGCTCCTGTGTTTGTACCGCAGCCCTCACATTCCCCTTTGAGGAATAATAAATTACTTTCAATTCAATTAAAATGATCCAGCTTGGTGGTCTCTGAGTTGGATTTGTGCCTTTTAGTTTGATGTGGTTCTGTTAGTTTTATCAGCGCTTGATCTGCTTTTATTGTAGTAATCTTCAATAGGGTGTGAAAGAGTTGTGTGTAAAAAAAAAAAAGAAGCCCAGATTTTGAGACCAATTCTTGCTACAGTATCACTGCTTCAATGGCTAAGTACTCTCTGCATCAGGAATGAGATTCTGTGACAGGATTCTTCAGAACTTAATTGGTACTGTATCGGCGGTGAGACTATACTTTGATCTGTTGTGGTGATGAACTAGAAAAAGGACAGTTTTCAACACATCAAGTCTGGGCGTCACAGTGGTGCAGTGGTTAGCATAGTAGCCTCACAGCAAGAAGGTTGGGGATCGAGTCCCAAGTGGGACGCGGCTGGCCTTTCTGTGTGGAGTTTGCATGTTTTCCCCATAGGTTTCCTCCAGGTACTCCGGTTTCCTCCCATCTACCAAAAACATTTATGTTGGGTTGATTGGCCATTATGAAATTGCCGCTAGGAATAAGTGTGTATGTGGATGTTTGTCTGTGTGTGCCCCCCCAATAGACTGGTGATGTGTTTGGGGTGTACCCTGCCTCTCGCCTGAAAACTGCCGGGATAGGCTCTGGCACCCCCCTTGACCTTGTAAGGATAAGCGGGTCAGAAGATGAAACAAAACATCAAGTCTCTTGTACTTCCAGCAAGTTGTGAGTGGAAGCTGAAGTTAATGAGGAAATAAAATGAATACTAATATTAAACAGGGAATAGGCTCTTTTGTAGATAGAGAGCGAAATTTATCTAAGAGTGACCCAATGTATTACAACATCAGGGGTAGTATCTGATCAGAAGACACCCTGGATGCCTCTGTGATTAGACTCCCAACATGTCAAACCGTGAAGACTACATTTCAGTGTAGTGTCTTTTCTATAAAAGAAATACCTATAAAAACACACTGCGGTAGACTGGTTATTATTTGTAGAGAAAACATCTTTCATCGTGTTTGGAGTCAGAAAAAAGGAACCTCTCAACTGCATGTGAACTCTGCTTTTGGCAATGGCTCAACATCTGAGTGTGACTCTCATTCTTGCATCTATAGAAGAGCGCTAAAGGCCCGATTGAAAGTTGTCAGTCTTCACCGATAGCATTGCATTCTAAACACAATCATATATCATCGAGATAAAGATGTGACACCAAACACAGTATTACAGCATCTAAATCTGCGGTTTGAACATTTGCCAACAAAATACAAAGCAAACAATTTCCACTGCATGTGTTGCTACAGATGAAAAATACCAGGATTTAAGCAGGAACTGAGAAGCATTGGTATTCTTTTGTCCTTCCTTCACAAATATACAGTATATTGGAAGGTGAAGAAGAAGAATGAGAAAAAGATGGGGTGAGTGAGCATCAAAGTGTTGAAGGATGAGATGTAGATAGATGGGGTATGCCTAGGGAGGGAGGAAGAATAAGCCTAGCGTACAGGAGAGTTGTAGTTGTTGGGGCATTGGGAGCACAACTAATGGATATGGCATCTAAGAAAAAGATGATAAATGACTGTGCACGTGTGTGTGTGTGTGTGTGTGTGTGTGTGTGTGCATCTAGAGAATGTTAACACTTCTGTGCATAAAGCACACAAAGAGAAGACTCTTTGTATTTATAGGGATATGGATGTGTGTGACATGTAGATGATGGATTCTCTCCTGGAGAATGTGGTTGGTGGTTTCTTGAGCAAACGAGGTGAGTGAAGAGGTCTCTGTGTCCACATGCTAGTCACCCGGTTGGTTGGTCTGTCCATGTTTCCCCCTCCTGCTGCTTCCTTCACTGGAACAATTCCTCAATCTCTCTTCTTCTCCATTTGTCTCTTTCCTTTCAACAAGTCTCCTAGTTCTTTTTATCTGTTCATCAAGTTCTCTAAACAAACTTATCATAGATTGTACATCAATAAATCTTAAGCTTTTTGATTCATATTGATTTGTTAGTCCTTTAGACCCTCCCTGTTTATCCATCGCCTGTCGTTCTGGCCTTTCTGAGCTATGGTTGTGTGAGAAAGCATTTTCCCCATGCCTCATAGAAGGGTGCACTAAACTGCTAACTTTAGCTCCCTCAGCTATGAAAGTATGGCTTGCGTCTTGTTTGGGACGGGTGTTTAGCAAGTTATTGTTTGAGATTCTGCACAGCTCCGGATGAGCAACATAAAAAAAAAAGAAAAGTAGTCGGATGAAGATTGAACAATTAATCAAAGCCAGTGGTTCAGGCTGACCAACAAGTTAATCCGCCAGTAGATAACAAGGTGAGTCAGAAAACAGACATAAAGCGATCCGGGAGAAATTTTTTTATTGTATGAATTTGCTCGTAGGACGTTAGTCAGACAGGATAAAGCACGACTGCCAGTCACTTGGGAGTGGATTTACCTCCTTAAGTCCATGGAGAAGATATGAATTTTAAAGTATGTTTTATATGCATGAAGTGTAAAATAAAACAGACAGCATATGAAAACATCACGCAGGCTGGCGTCCAGCTTTGTATTAACCACAGCAGTTGACAAACACTTGTTATGCCCAGCTGATGGAGCTGCCACTTGGCACGATTAATATTAGCTTTTATGCTAATGCAGCATTTGGGTATGTTAGAACAAGGCAGTATTTTCATAGACAGTCATTCATCCCGGCCTGTTTATGGTCTTATGGGCCATGGCAGAATTATTGCCGCACAGTACACAACCAGTTGTCACGAAGCCAAAAAACAATATTACACATGGAGACAGCAGAAATGGCTAGGGGATATGAGGAAAGCCGAAGGCAAAAAAAAAAAACACAGAGCGTGTGAGGGTAAAAATATTGTGTGTGCTGAATAACACTGACACTGACATTATTTTCTGGTATGTGTGTTTGCATGTGGAGAAACAGTTACCGCAGCAACTCTTGATATTGGATTAGATTTATCATGTCTTTTTAATGGCAAACTCTTCTCTGCAAGATACACACTTTTTTTTCCCCAGTACACCATTTTTATTTGCAGAGAAAAAAAAAGAAACAATAACTGCTTAGAAAGAGACAATAAGCTTGTGTGTCCAGGTCCGCGGAGTTCCTCTTACCTCAGAATTGTTGACACGTCCCTCTTGGAAAGAGCAGGCGTTTGCATTCTGAGTGCACATGTGGCGGAACTTGCACCAGTGGCATGGGAAAGATCCATTCACACACGACAGGCAGCTGAAATAGACAGATATTAAGAAGAAACCGTTCAGGGAGTTAGCAAAACCGTTTGCTTTTTGACACCTCATCCCTCAGTCATGTCACCTCTTTACACACGTTCATCACCAGGATTTGCAGTCTCTTTGTGTCAAACTGTGTTTGAACACCTGCCGAGGAAGGCAGTGGGAAACAGTGCAGGGTAGAATAACAATGCAGGCAAAGTAGAATTCCTACGACACTGTTGTTGCTTTTTTTGTTTGTTTTCTTAAACTAAGCCAAATGAGAATTTTTTATCTAATGTCTGGAATTTTCCTTCCTTTTCTCAATTTTATTGCAAATCCTATAGAGCATCATGAAAGAGCATCATAGAGTAGCAGTAGAGAGCTGCTGTGATTTGACTGATTTGTTCTGATTAGACCTTAATATCAGACTACGTGCACTCTATTCTTTTTAGCCTTTTTACTTGTTTCAATTGTCTTTACTTTTTTTTTACCTGCTGTGTTTATGAACTGTTCTTAACTGTGTATCCTGATGTGTAAATGGGAGCACCAGATGGCATAATTTTCCTTGGGATAAATCAAGTATTTATCTATCTATCTAACCTCTTTCTGGCCTTACATCGTTCATGACTTCTTAGTAACTCCTCGCCACTGGAGCTTCTGTATGTTCTATGACCTCCCCAAGTACTGATCTACCCTCTGCATAAATTTTCCCTCTTGCTTTACCTCTGTTGTTTCATCCTCTCAGTTCACTTGGCTGTAAACCTTACTCTGTGTCTCTTCATCCCTGTTTCTCACTCATTCCATCCCTTTCATTTGTTTCAACCCCATTCTTTGTCTAAAGCTCTCTTTCATCCATGAGGCTAAGAGTGCTCTACCATTTTAAATTTTCCTACTTTAGCTGAGGCAAGGTGCCAATGGACAGGCCGAGGGTGAAAGATGTGAAACAGAGGAAAGAAAAGGGAGGCAGGGAGCGAGAGATCAAAAGCAGGTGGATTTTTTTTTTCTGACAGAGGTGCAGACACAAGGTATCATGAGAGGAGGGGTGACAAAGGGTAGTGAAAGTGTCAGAAGGATTGGAGGGAACATCGAGTCGCACGTTGAATTAATAATTTTGCATCTAAGTAAAAAGAAGTTAAAGTTTGCAAGGTATTAATAAAACGTTATGCTCTTGGGAC
Organism: Neostethus bicornis; assembly: GCA_902685375.1. Classification (NCBI taxonomy): domain Eukaryota; kingdom Metazoa; phylum Chordata; class Actinopteri; order Atheriniformes; family Phallostethidae; genus Neostethus; species Neostethus bicornis. The sequence continues at coordinate 14,304,113 of LR738557.1, read as the reverse complement.
TCTTTTTAGAGTTGGGATGCGATCATTTTAAGCGATCATTTCCAGCCCTGAACGGCTCCTTTTGAGCCAGATTAGAGGCAGAAGCTTAATTCAATCCCACTGCCTCTTTAATTGACCAATTTACTATTGTGCTGACAGAAGCTGTCCATTTAGAATGAAAGATACGCAGCAAAGGAAATAACAGGCTCCTAATGCCACACAAGACCAAAAAGGAAATTTGTCATTGTTGCCAACAAAAGGTTGGAAAGTAATTACACAACGCTAAGTTGGCATGAAATTCAAAGAATGAAATAGGGATTTTAGGACAATGTTAGGCCTAAAAATGCAGGTGAATGTCAATTTTGACAATGAAAAAGCAGATATCCCTAAAGATGCACAAAATACAACCAGCAAAACTAGGGAGAGTTGTTGTATAGATTGTTTAGGTTGTTCTACAATCACCATTTTCATTTTTCAAGAATGCTATTTCTTTGTTCAGGGTCCACTGGAACAAAAAAATGCAACCCAGACATAACAGAGAGCAGGCCAACCCAAACAGCAAACAGTGCAATTTACAATTGTTGTCACATCTGTCACAATATATCACTATATCAACTATTTTATCTGACTTGCATCTTTTATTCATGTCAAATCAAGCTTGTTAGTGTACCAGTGACATGGAAATAATGAGGAAAATACCAGCAGGTAACCACTGCCTTTCTTTTACTTTTATGCCCATGGCCTTTGGAATAAAGGAAGACACCATTATGTATGCCACCAAAGGCCAATAGTGGGCCCTGTCTAACAACCCCCCACTGCTCACTCTTCAGTCTTTGAAGCAACTAGGCCCCCTATCACAAGCTGCCACTGGATTTCAAAATCTCTATTATAGTCATGGAGGACATAAAAAACACCCAGGGCGGTTTGAGCACATTCAATTTTCTTGATCAAGGGCAAGTTCCATTTTTCAGACCCCCTCAGCATGCTCTTTCCTGTCAAACCTCAGTTGCTTCGAGCAGCTGCAGACAGGCTTCCCGTATGACAACGCTCATAATGCAAATTTAAATCTATTCATATTCAGATGCTAATGGAGATACATTACCTCTAGAACAGCAGTGTTTCTTCGCGGGCAAACGCAATATGCTCTGATTTACTTGCCTCATCTTCGCTTGGTCAGTTCAGCGTAGAAAACACAATCTGCTTTCCAACTAAGGTGCGTTTGACACGTCTGCACTTGGCAAAAGGAATTATTTATTACCTACATTTTTATTTCAAAGCAAAAATGATGAATAATTTAGCTTTACTTTGGAATAGTCCAACACATCATTACACAATCTGTTTAAAATTAAAGGGGTTCTAAATAAGCCTAAGGAAATGTATTCACACACATAATCTGACAATGCATGTCTGAGTTCAGAGATAAATATACACGTGGCACTCAAAATTTTACCGAATGTTGAACTGCACCCTTTGCTGTTTTGTTTTCGGCTCACCACCTTTCAAGTACCCGTCTAAAAAGCTGCTCTTTTTTTCTGCCACTCAATATTCCACACATTTATTATAAGTGCACCCTAAATCATACAACAAATGACCCCCTATCTGAACCAAATTGACCGTAGCAAGAAGAGGTGCTTCATGTGACCTTATTGCATGCGGTTAAATCATTTATAGTCTATCCATCTTTATTAAATTTGCAGTTGTGAAATGGGAGAAAAACCATAAAGAAATATTTAATTATGAAGCAATCATGGCCGTGGGTGAATTTTTATTTCAATATCAGCAACCGTTAGACTGAATCATTGGGAATTCTAATTAGATTAATACAAATATGCAAATTTATGGAATTTCTTAAAGGGAAAGGCCCTGATGTAATCAGCTGAGTAAATAAGCAGTGGGGGGATGTGCTCCGAAGATCAGAGGTTGGGTGTGTGAGTATTGGGTTTTGAGTATTATGACAAAACTAAAAATTCAATTTTAACATTCTCCAATGGGTTGCACATAGTTTATTAAGAACCATTCTAAAGATGTTGTGGAAGATCTTTATAAAATCCATGTAAATACTTTTGTGACACATCCACATCCTACACATTTTAATAACAATCACTGGGCTTTCAACACTAGAAGATCTTCTCTGTTGCCTTTGGAAAGACACAATAATTAATGACAGTCAATGAAAATAGGTTGAAATGTAAAATGTGTTACTGGGGCTTTCAGGAATGCACGCCTTCTTCTCAGTGTAAAAGCTTGCAGCATTTTGAGTTTAAACCCATTAAAGAAAAAATTCAGTTTTCAGAAAATGAGCTGGCATTCTGGAAACCGAGTACCACTTGCAACAGTGCAACCATTATGTCAACGACATTACCGGTCTGATCTCATCACACTGAGGCCTGGAGGGGCACAGCATGGATGTGGGACAGAGTGCCAGCTCCAAATGGGGTTCTTATCTCAGCATCTCTGCTGGCCATCAGAGTCATTGCAGAAGATGCAACCCACCCCGTCTGTAACTTCATTAAACATGTCCATTACATCACTCAGAGGATGTATTAGATCAGAACTGGGAGTGGATTTAATCGTAGTTCATTGGGGTAATATTTTCGAATGGGCGACTCTTCCCCACATCACTGCTCATGCATGCCTCAGACTTTGATGTGACAACTTATAGCCTTCATCACGAATATATGCTCAGTTTATATTTAATCATGCTTTTCCATTTTGCACTCATTCTGACTTGGATATTTTACTCATCGTACAAAATCTACTCCAGATGGTAAAGCATCAAGTGGAAGAGTAAACATTTAAAAGTCCTTAAGGGGGGTATTTTAACCACAATTTGACATTGTAATCTGCCACATCCTTAACCAGGGGAGGTACTCATCTTCATTATAGCAAGGGATTTGTGTACAAGAGCAGGGGCAGTCAAGGGAGGGCTGGGTTAAAGGTCACGATAACGGATTAGGTGTCCGAGACATTTAAAGCTCCAATGAGCTATAAGTGACTCAGTGGGGAAAGGTGTGGCTGTGCATGCATTTGTGTCTGCCCCTGTGTGTTTGTGGACAATCCTCAAAGGACCCTCATCCAACATCCAGAGCAAAGCCTGGATGGAGCCCCGTGGTACCCCAGGGGCATTGGAGCCATCTGCTACCCCAAGGCTAATACCCCGGCAGACGCTCCAGCTTCCCCTGGATGAGCCACGGATTGGAGTAGAGGGGGATATTGTATGAGGTGGGGTTGAGGAGTTAGAGGATTCTTTTACCCTGGCAGGGTGCATTGGGCGCATGGTACGGCTGACCCCAGGGTGTGGCTCTGTGGGTGGTGGAGATTTTCAGCAGAAGGTGGATTAAAAGGCGGTTATGATTGGGCAGCGCTCGGGGCATTTGGACTGTTATTGACTCCATCTCTCTGGAAAGCTCACCAAATTGAACCACTTAATTAAAGTATTACCATAAGTGTCGTCATTTTTGGTGGGTAAAAACACGCAGTACTTTGTTTTATTTAGAAAGAAAATAACAGCTTTTTGGTCGTTTTTGAGAAACTACAGCAAACCACAATGTGAGTAAACAGTTTTTAAAAACCTGTGTGCGCTGGGCTTTAGAATTTAAAAAAAAAATAATGCGAGTTGAATTACCATCTCATAACCTAATCGTTTCTCATATGTGGCACATGTAATTTTTTCCTCCAACTGAAATATTAACCTCCCGTGGAGGTCAGAGGGGGCAGGATAGATATGCACATCGGAGTATGTGTCTCCTATGGAAAGTAACATGAGATGGCCCTCTGGGAGTCTGGACAAAAAGGACATCACCAAGAAGGTGAAAATAAAACTAATACAAGATTTAAAATAGATCAAATGAGGGAATCAGCATTCAGTAAAACAATATGGGATTTTCTAACTTACGACTGGTGGACGCTGCAGTTGTAGAAGACAAAGTTGACGCTTGCAAACTTTTTTCCGGTCTCTTTTGATTTAAGGTAGAGCTTCACCACACGCTTGTCACCTGGATGAGAAAAAAAACAAAAAACATATCACATTCAGTATCTTGCTAAGTATGTCTTTAATTTTCATAAGACTAACACTGTCCAAAGGAATTCAATATGAAAAACTTTTAAGTTTAGTATTTATTCAATGTGACAAATTTGATTTGCCACTTGTTTGACCTCAACCAAAACACCCAGCGCAAGACACATTCACTTAAGAACACACTTCTCATATCACACCCACAGCAGGACGGCATAAAAATAGCACCACAAACCAGTGTTTGGATGCCAGAGCTAACGAGAACACATAATCGGCCATAATGGGCTGAGCTGATTCTCAAGTTCTTTCTCAAAGAAAACTTGTAGGAGACAACCCAATGCATCTCATAAGCTTTGAATGTAGATCTGTGCAAGCGTTTTCTTTTTAGCCTGACAGATTGGACATGAAACCAATGCAGAAACTTTTAGAGAGAAATAAATATATAACGGAGTGGTTATTTTTAAAATGTGACAGTAAACTGCACTGAAGTAACTGCTTTGAAAATAACTTAACAGGAAAAACAAGTCATTTAGACACACAAACTACTCAAATGAAACCGACAGCAGTGCATAATGCATAATAATGGCAATTCAAAAACAGTTCTATTTTCAGAGCGGAAATCTGGTCCACTGTGTGGGTTTGCAGAAAGGAATGGTCGGCCATTATTGATGACGACAAGGAATTCTGAATATAGACACGGCAAGCAAATAAGCAGAAGCATTAAAATTCTGTCCAGTGAACACACAGCTTGAGACTTCGTCAACAACAATGAACAACAAAATCCCAGAGGAGGAGTCACATCAGACTCTGGTTATGCATCAGGCTGTTATCCCACACACAATGGCAGAAAAGAGGCAAATTGAGACTGATCAAAGACTGGGCCAGAAATTAAATGAAAAATGTCACTATACTTCTGCATTTAAATGTTTTACATACACTCAAAGACTTTAGACTTTTGTCTTTCTCACCTTTGTTCCTGGTGATTGGGGTGATGTCTTTGGCAGACGGAGACAGACAAAAGATGTGTCCACCTTGGATCTGTCCCTCTGTCTCAACGTAGTCCTCAAAGGAGCAATTGACCCCCGCCGACAGATCAGGCACATTATGAGCCTGAAGGACCAGCTAACGGAAAAGAGAGTGAGACAATCAGAGCAAGATCAATGGAAGGACATAGTGTACATGGATTGTTATAAGATATGACATGGGGGTTAATAGGAGTTGGGAGAGAAGAGGCGTGAGGCATGAGTGTGGGTATGTGTGACAGAAACGGTGACAGAAAAGCAACGACTTGTGTGTATGCAAGGACCTAGACTGAGGTTTATGTAGATGTAGGAAGGCATAAGATTCCAGTTAGAACAAGAGCTTTTACACAAACATATTTTTGTTTAGAGTTTCAAATACATGATTGTACCATAGCCTTTTACACTATTTAAAAATCCAAACCATGACACTAAGTAGTTGCATCATGTTTGAAAACTTTGCTGGATAAGAATGAAATTTCATCACATCAATGTTTGCTGCAGTGACTGGAAAGAATTCCCCAGGATAAATCTGAACACAGATCAGGTTGCTCGATTGTTTGGCTAAGTGTTTTAACAGTTGCACACTTTTTTCTATTGTCCCCATGATAGACACTGAAAAAAATTTCCTTCATAAAAACTCTGTCTCTTTTTCATTTTTAAACTTGAGAAAAAACATCTGGTACACAAAAACATTCTGGTAAATTAAAAAAATTACTTTCTACAATCAAATGTGCCTGTTAAAATAATTTGAGATGTGTTCTTGCATTACAAAACCTTGTATCCACCAGCATAGAGTATGACATTTTAGGAAATGCCACCTTGTCTCTTTCTAATAAAGAAGTATCTAAATCCTCCTACAACCATCTCTATAGCCCACTTCATCATAAGTTTGGCCTATATACAGCAACTGATGTTTTAATAGCTCATTTTAAACCAGACTATTTATTTTTTATTGACTAATTACTTCTGATTGTATTACAATGATGTCTCAAAAAAACAAGCCATTTAAGTTAACTCTCCTAAGTACAAAACTAGATTGCAATACATTGAACGGTGACCTACAGATAGACAATTTCATAACCATCTAACCGGCACATGCTCATAGTTACATATGTATTCTAGTCTTTTTTTTGTTTAAAGGTTGTGGGTACCGAACAAATTGTAAATCAAATAAAAGCAGAATATCTGTCGACATCAAGAAAAACAAAAACTATAGCCATCAGTTTGTTCAAGTTTCATCTTCTAAACCACTTCCCTAATGAGGTAGCAGACGGGGTTTGGAGTCTATCCTGGCTGATTTCAGGAGAGAGGAGAGAGTAAACCCCTAACAGGTTGCCAGTCTGTTGCGGGGCCACAGATACAACAACAATCCACACACACACTCATTCCTACGGGCAATTTCATAGTGGCCAATCAACCTACTATGCATGGTTTTTGGAGGGCGGGAAGAAATCTGAGTTTTTTTAACTAAATAAGCATCACTCTTTTATTTTTTAACGCACCTCATCAAACGTCACATATGCATGTGGCGTGAAGTTTCAGCGTACAAAGTTTTACACTAAAATGGAGAAATTAACGCCATTATTTATGCATTTGTTCCAAATGAAAAATACCTCACAGAAAAAAATCATACTAATATGCTTTATGTTCATTGTGAAACTCCAAATAGTAGTTTTTATTAATACTCCAGATAGTAGTAATATGCTTTATGTTCCTTGTAAAACTCCAAATAAAACTATTTGGAGTTTTACAAGGAACATAAAGCATATTAGCATGATTTTATTTGATGTAAAATGCCCTAAAAACTGGGGGATTTCCATGTTTAATTTGAAGTTATTCAGCCTCCAAACTTGTGCTTCTTCCCACAATCGAGAGCCAGCGTCTTACTTATGAGGGCCACAAAAACTAACTTGAATAAAACTTACATGCTTTTTCAAACCAATCGATTTTTTTTTGTCTCAAGCAGAGATTTTTTTTAAATTTCTGTTGAAAATCTATTTTCATTAGCAGAATTCTTGCACATTTCTGCAAATAAAGAGTTGCTTTTCCCTTTAGCAAACACAAACAAAAGGGCCAGAAACGGGTAGGAATTTTATGCACAGTTAAAAGTGTTTGTTTTTTTTGTTTTTTTTATGAACACCAAAGTCATCACACTGAGGTACTAAAATATCAAACAAGAGAATGCATACCTGAACTTCAGACATGGTGACAGATATATTTTTAGGCTGAACAGTCAGCTCCACACACTGTTTCGGGTCAGTGGCAAACCTCTGAGGCTCCCCTGCTCGTTCACAATGATCCCTTCTGGAACATCTGGGGGGTTGGAGAGGAAGAGACGAGAGTGAGGGCAAAAAAAGGACGGGAAGGAAATTATACAAAAGGTTGATAGCTTCCCATAATTGATACTGTCAGTCATCACATTATCACAGAATTTTTACAGCAGTCTTCTCTTTCCCCTCTTTCTAACTTCCACATACCTCAGAGATACACGTGCAGTTATTAAAGCTGAAGAGATCCTGTTTAAATAGCGAATATTGAGGCTGTCAGCATTCCCTCTCCACCTTATTACAAGTAAACTGATTGTGCTAAAAGTCATCATATAACACTATTTTGTAGCAGTTTCACTATTAGCTATTCATAATGCATTTGCTTCACCTTCGCACTAAAAACAACTGGTCCCAGTGGTGAGGAGAAATTGCTGATTTGGCACTTTGCAAGGCCTTAACAACATGAGCGAAGCAAAAAAATAAGAAAAAGAAATGCTAACTGCCTGTTCTATAAAGCTGCTTCCTCACTCCCTCATTTAGTTAGCCTTCACTCACGCTTTGCAAGAAAACGTTGTCGCCGACCCCTCCTGAGACTTGTAATGTGTGTGCGCAAACACACACGTAGCGGGGCAGTAGCACAATGAAATAAAAGCATGAACATCTCATTACGGATCTCACTCCTTTTTTACAGCTCCTGAGGTGTGTGACTCTATAACTGTGTGAATAAAGTGTGCTCTTTTGTCTGGGTGTCTGGAAACACCTCCATGTGTGCTTAATATTTGAGCGTTTCTCATCCAATTCCACCGTTGGAAAGTAATGGGACTCTTCATGAGATGTAGAATAGAAGACCAGAGGGCTGAAAGAAAGACTTAGAAATGATTTGCCTATTAATACAGAGCTATAATGTCAGCAGGAACCTTGGTTAGATTTAGCACCATTAAGTAAGAAATGAGCAAGTAGCGTATAAGGTGCAAGGTCAACATGTGCCCAAAAGCAGGGCTGTCACCAATTTATGTGCTTGATGATTGTGTGTATAATTCCAAAGATGGGAAACTGGAACTGGAGAGAAAGTCAAAATTAGTTGTGTTTACCTGGAGGAAACATTGTAATATGTTCTTTAAGAGTAATTAAATCAACGATAGATGATGCCTTGCAGCATACCGAATGATTTGAAATATCCAACCATTTTTCAATAATACAGAGACTTCCTAAATTAAAGGTAGTCTTCTAATGCTCTTTGTGACTACTAGACAAGCATGAACACCCACCTTGCTTTTTTCAGGCTTCTTCTGTGTTTCTCTCTCTAACCAATAGAGCAATAGAAATACTTACTAGATGCAATGCTTTTTGCATTGAATACAATGCAAAATACAATGCAAAAACGGGGGTTGGAGTCCCCCGTAATTTTTTACAGAGGTAAAAAATTTGAATCACTAAACAGACTGGGACATCTTTTTAACTTTGTCTTACGTAGGTGTCAGGTCTAATGTGACTTTATGTCAAATTTACACCATTTTCCAGTACATAATTTACATTCTGTACAACCAAACCTGCTGACCAATCTGTCAAGTTGCAATATTATTTGCGTTTTAAAGTTTGTGACAAAAAGACAAAAACTAGATTAGCTTTAGTAATTACGCAAATCACTTTTCATCAACTTGGACAATGAAGGTATGATTTAAAATGGTTTTCTATGCTGTGAGTCATCTCAAACCTGGGTGCTGTACGGGTTCCAAATACACAGAACTTCTTGAGTTTGTATTGAATATAGACTCCGACCACATAAATAGGTTAGAGAATCAGGATGGGTTGTATTTATATAATGGTTCTTTGCTGGGTGAACTAAACACCATGGAACACCACTTTGGGGTCCCATAAGCAGTCACTGTCTGGGAGGAAAAAAAGAATCTCTAAAACCTACATGACCGTTTTCTTTTCACTGGAGTTTGGAAAAACCCTCTTTAGAATCTGCATAGTACAAATCCTGCTTGCATCCTTTATGTCCTTGTGTTTTAGGAAGTTGAGAAAAACCCAAAAGTGAGGTCTAGATTGTTTCGTTTCATCTTCTGAACCACTTGTCCGGTGTGTTGGAGCCTAACCCGACTGATTTCAGGCAAGAGGCAGGATACACCCCAAACAGGACACCAGTCTATTGCAGGGTCTAAATGAATAGTATTGACTTTAAATATATTCAAATTACACAAATTGCACGAAGCAAAAAAACAAAAACATATCATGTCTTTAATTCTTATAGATTGTCATTATAAGTCAATAAAAATGACAATCATTTAAAACTTTTTTATTGTTTATTAAATTCCTTTTTATTGTGGGTTTTTTAAGTGGCATCGTCACATTCTTTTTCCGTGAGCTTCTAATGAAAGTTTGACATTGCATATTTATTTGGATCTAATAATGTTGAGGAAAACTGAGTAGAGCCTGCAAAATTCTAACATGACTGCAACCATGCATGTCTGATGAGAAGCAGGTCTTGGCCACAGTCTACACAAACATGCTTTCCTGAAACTTTTTCCCAAAACAAGTTGGTGCAAAAAAAAAAACAAAAAAAACCCAACACGCACCAAGTGCAGCGGGTTAATGTGTTCATGAGTGAAAGCGTCACTTACACATTGTGGAGAACACACCACCCACAGTGGGGGTCTCTGGAGCCCAAACACTCGCCACAAGTGGTATACTGCTCGCAGCTCTCCACTGGAACCCGCACCACCTGCAGTGAAACAGAGTCGGAGGACAAACGCTCAGTATACTTGGAATTACACAAAATTTTTACCTTTTATCTGACATTAGACAATTGATCGGAAACAGTTTGTTCACTATGTGTCAGTGTTTGTTTTCCTGTCCCAGTCAGTCAGAAATGTCCATCTTTGAGCATATGTGTGTTCCAGTGACTGATTCCTGATTCACTGGTGTGTGACTGCATCCAGTCAAGCATGTTACAAGAGAGGCCTTGCAGTACGGGCTGGGACACCTGACAGGTGGCCATGGTAACAATGCTTTGACTGACAGGCGACCTAAAACCCAACTGGAGGCAGAGGAGTTAAAAAGAAAGACACCGATGTGGCCAGATGTGTGTTTATTTGGTAGGGTTCTTGAAATCTGTGAAATAAACCCTGTAGTATCAACCTTAGATGCCTTGGTGTGTAAGTGTGTGTTCTCATCACTACTGAAGGCTTGTTGATAGGCTACAGATGTTTCTGATGAAACAAGATCAAGTGTGCAAGTTTAGCCCTCTGCTCCAGCTAAAGGTGACGACAGATGGTTCACAACAAAACCCCAGTGGGTCTTCAAGAGTGTTTGTGTGTGTATCTCAAGATATTCACAAGAAACCGAGTGTGTTTAAATGTGTGACAGACAGACTGCTGGCATATGTACACAAAAACTAATGTGCACCAAAGCAAGGCGCGTGTTTGAATGGTTAAATGTGCTGCACGTCTCAACACCGCATTCAACTTTTCTTTACAGATGGGCTCAAAGCTGATAATTCCCATGATCCTTGGTTTGTTATGTTAGTGAGTGTGTGTCTGTCAGTCTGTTTTTGACTGTGAAAATGTGACTTTTAGAATTACACAGAAACACAAGAAAAAAAAAGGCATTTGATAGGAGTGAATAACATGACGGTCAATTTTAAAATTGTATTCTAAAACACTTTCAAATTCTTTCTTAAATTCAGTTTTAATAGAACAAGTTGTTTTTGTTTCAAAAAGATATTCAACAAGCTTCTTCTAAAATACATCAACACAACATTAACGAGAAATTTTTGGTGGAAATAATATTTCTTAACTTGTGTTTACGTATTCTACCAAAAGACTGTCTATTTAAAGTCATTCCTATCCTTCTCACTGATTTCAATTATTCCCTTATCCATTGTAAAAAAATATTTCAAAGTTGTCTTTTGAACAGTATATTTGATGATTGAGACGTTTCAACTTTCATCCAGTACTCCAGGTGGAGACGGCAGCTCAGTGGTTAGAGCGTTCGCGCGCGGGCCGGTAGTTCGCTGGTTTGCGTCCCACAAAGAGCCTGTCGAGGGTCCTTGGAGAAGACACCTAAGCCCCGCTTCTCCCACCATTGGCGTCGTCGAAGGGCAGCCTGCTGTGGTGTAAGGAGTGCAGCAAACAAATTTCCCCAGTGACGGATGAATAGAGTAATTCATTTTTTTTTTAAATCAAAACAATTTTCAGATTGAAAAGGATTTTCGGATGAAAGTTGAAACATCTCAATCATCTCACAATCAACTTTGAAACTCTTTCTACAATTACAAGAAGCTTTTTTTTGTCCTGCATGTTTTTGCATATTTATCTTTGGCAATAAGCTTTTCAAGTGCATGCCTCTTTGGTTCAAATTTAAATTTATTTTTTTTTTCTTTTTAAGACAAAAGTATCTCTTCTGTAAGGTTTTGCTACAGTATATCTTGGAAAAAATCTTCATCACTTTCAGTCTAAAAAAAATTTTTTTGGAGGGTTACTAAATGTTACTAAAGTTACTAAATGTATTTTTTAGGCATCTCAATAACTTTGGACATTACTGTTGCAAACCTTATCCATTAGCAGCATAAGAAAATTGTGGACATGGATACTAACCCCTGAACACTTCAGAGCTAAAGTCTTTTTTTTTGGTAGAAGAGGCAGACAAAGAGATGTGTGGAGAGATAAGAGCAAAGAAAACATTTGGAAGCTGTCGTTTGCCAAGAGACAGAGACCAGGTGGTCAAAGGAATGTGGCTCTTAGGTTCAAACTCAGCATGAGGGTCCTCCATGGAGTTCCAAACACTAAACAAAGCTCCGCACAACCAGATCTTTTCCCTTAGATTACTTTGTAATAATCAATGACCTTTTAGACTTCTTGCTACTCAAGCAGAAAGTACTCCATTCCTTTTTTCCTCTTCTCTTTCTTAAGTAAATCTATCCATTTTGTTATCTATCTACTCGGCCACAATCACATTCGTCTCCAAACATCTCATTTCATTCACTTAAACAGAAATAAGCAGTTCCTCCTCTGGTCTAAGTTCAATACAGAAATTGGTACAGTTGCTTTCTAGCTGGCATCACGCCAGATAAAGACGAAAGACAGATGAAATGATGCAAATGAGTAGAATGAGAAGACTGTAGGGGAAAGAGGGGGAGGAGGTCATCTACTGGAAGTGTAGGCTGGATAGATGAATAGAGGAAAAGTGTAATTGAAGACACACACAGGGCAAATTGGCAAGGACATGAAGCTGAGTGGATGGGATATGGTGGCAGATGTCAGCTATGTGTTTCTTTGTACAGAAAAGGAAGAGAGTGTGATGATGTTGGACGGATACACGGATGAGAATGACTGGATATATGTAATTTTAATTATGATTTATTCAAGAAAAAAAAAAGGCAGAGAATATGCGTGTCTTTTCTCATCACTGATGCCAACCCATTACTGTTCTCTTCACCATAAATCATAGAGACTGTGATTAAGGACAATGATCTACATAAATCATGTTAAAATTATAAGTCTTTGGTGGGCTGGCATAATCTTATCACTGCCTGGTGTAATGATAGATGTGACCCATTGTTCGCAATATTTGCTGAGCTCATGGTGTCGAGCCGTTTAGTGGTAGTGTCACAAAGCTGTTAATGTGGCGAGGGGACCCATCATGGTTGCTTTTCCCAGTGGGATATAAAATATAAAGAGCTGTAAGTAGAGCCAACAAATGTGTGTGTGGGTGTGCTTGGGATTCTACCTTACTACACACACACACACACACACACACACACACACACAGTTTCTTACTATCCCCCTCTTTTTCTTTCTATCTGGATGGCTCTTTTAATGAAAGCCAATTCCAGACAGTGCGCCACATTACTCCTTTAAATGACCTTATAAACTAAGCTCACCATCTCCTCTGTCTTGCCTCGCTTTATTTACAACATCATCTGCTCAGTTCTTCCTCTTCCTTTCTCTGCTGTCAGCCTCTTCACCATATCACAGAGCCATGGCATCTCCTTTCTGCTGTAAACTTTCCACCTTTCCTCTCCAATCTGTTTTTACAGAGCACTATCACCTGCCTTTAAACGTCCAACTAACAGGCTTTGCAATGGTCACCCCAAAACCCAGAGCAACTGTAAAGCTTTCACCGCAGATTTTCATTGGTAGTAAAATCTAAAGGCATAAAAGGATCGGCCTTGTTGTGGGTTCCTTCCCCCTTTTTTCTGCTTGGCATGCGGAAACACACAGTTCATAGAAGAGAAAAACTGAAAGAAGCATTAGGGTGAAGATGGAAAAAAATCTAAAACTAAATTTTACAGCAGGTTTTTTTTTCTTTTTTGCTTAGGAAAAAAGGGGCAAATAGGCAGGATGATCACCTGTATCTCTTTCTCTTGTGACCTCTGTGGGAAGTGACATTAACCATGTCTGCATTGTTTCAGCAGCCATCAATCAGTCTGCAACCTTGTTTGATTTCATCTGAACTGGCAGTGAAAAGTCATGTGTGAGGATAAAAATAAACAAAAATCAATACCTCTCGACATAGCTGCTAAATGCCAAAGGATACCAGACCATCTCACATGAGACTAATTCCAACTGGACTCTGTTTGGGCTGAAATTTGTAGCCAAAAGAGCCAAAAACTTATCAACAAATGTTAATGATTTTTGGAACCTGCCAAAAAAAAGTTTCAAAGGTCTCCTATCCAGAGCCAACTCTCTGATTTAGTGTTTAAAAAGAGAAGCAATGGTGTGTGTGCGAGGGAGTGTGGGGAGGGTTGTATCAAAGGCTGGGTTATGGGTTAGCATGTATGCATTGACTGGATTGTGAGGGGTTTAGGAGATCAATGGCAGGCTAGGCCAGGTTTGATGTGTTGACTGATTGGAGATAAGCAGAGAAGCAAACAACACTGGCAGAGTTTGGCACAGACAAGAAAGGAGGGATGCTGAGGGGCGTATAAAGGGAAGAGCACGTTACAGCTTTCACTTCTATAATCTAGAGATTAGATTGGCAGGTATCTTGTACTGGCCTGCTCCAGCCAAATAGATCTTTAAGTGACAAAAAAAATAAATCCCTTTTTTTATTTACATGACAGACTGCCAGGAGTATTTGTACATGTTGGCTTTTTTGCTGTTTTTCATCTCTCATGTTTCTTTTTGTCTCCAATCTCAACAACTTGATCAATTCTGTCTTTCCTCTTTGATTCATGTTTTTAATCTTCTTTCTGAATTTTTCATCTGCTCCATTGTTTTCTGTGAGCAGAAATATTGTTTTGATCTTTTCATCTGTGCACAATCCCAACAAAAACAAGACACAGATCAAATAACTGATTCATTCCCTCATTTTTTTTTTGTCTTTGCGGATATTGTGAGTTCAAGGGATATAAAGATGATGACTCAGATTTTCAATAAAATGGCACAATAAATCTAGACTACATTAATGCACACATGCACACAGAATAAAATCCAGGAGTGAATAAAATAAATCAAGTGCATTAAACAGTTCAAGAAAAAGAATTAAAATAAGATAACCATATATAAGGGGACTTTTCCTTGTACTTTATAGACTGAATTCCTATTCTGATCAACACTATTTGTGTTTTTTAAATACAAGTTCAGTCAAACTAGACGGGCTATATCTCTACAGAGTCAGACTAAAAGAGTGCAACAATAAATCTGCATAGAGAAAAGGCCTGTAAGCTAAATAGACCAAGTAAGAGGTAAGAAAAACAAAGTCGTGTAATCTCCATCCTCATCAGATCAGAACATTCCTATAAAGTTGTGACTCCCAATCTGTGTGTGGCCATTTCTATATTAAACTTGTTCTTTGAGAGATAAAAAATGGGGATGGAAAAAAAAAGAACAGAAAAACAGACTGAAAAAAGAAACAAAAAGATTTTGGGAAGAGAATAAGAGTGAGAAGAGGGTAAATGTGACCAGCAAAGGTAGAGAGGCCTAGGGTCTTCTAATTAAGTGAGGATAGGAGAGGCCGTCTGCCTGGTAAATTACTCTGTCACTTTAGTAAATGGACTTTGTGAGGAGTGAGGAGCCACACAGCTGGCATTTCCATTAGCACTGCCAGGCAAGCCACCATCATATACGCAAGCAGAAAGGAGCGAAAAGAAGAAAATAGGGTGAAAAAAATGGACAAATGCTGTTATTCTTGATTTGCTCCCGAAGGAGTAGTGTACGACTTGATAGGTGTTGGATGAATACTGTATGTGCAGGGTTACCATGGCCTGAGGAAACTAAATCGGTGATTGGCTTTGCCATGAAATCTGTAGCTGTCAAAGAAAATTAC
This sequence comes from Neostethus bicornis, assembly GCA_902685375.1. NCBI lineage: Eukaryota > Metazoa > Chordata > Actinopteri > Atheriniformes > Phallostethidae > Neostethus > Neostethus bicornis. The sequence goes on along the minus strand of LR738557.1, from coordinate 14,288,559 downwards.
TTCCATGAGTCCAAGACAAACATACATGTGGAAACAGCCATTGGTCTAAATATTTACTATAAGCGTTGACGTCTAAATTATGACTCATTTAAATCTGGATAAAGTTATCATGCGCAAGAAGGTTTGAGGCCGGGCTCAAAAAATGTTGGGTTTAAACGTGTTCTTATGAAGTCAGTCTGTGATTTTTGTTGTGTGTGTTTGAGCCTCAAGTTGTAAAAGGTTTTTGATAAAAAGGTGAGGTTTGAAAAATACAGTAGAACTGTATTTACAGTTTTAAAAGTTATTTGAGTTTCACATTTGAGTAAACAGCACCAAAAATGTCATTGCTTTCTCTTTATGTAGAAAAGTTTATAGAGTTTTTGTCATCCTGCTTCTTTTGTAAAGTCTGAGAAACCAGTGCTGTGGAGAAAATGTCGTTCCATTTGCTGCTTAAGACCGGCCTCTGACAGCCTGCTGTGCAGGAATCTTAAAAGATATTTGGTTCAATTTTCAAACAATTCCCTGTGCTGTCATGCATGAGCAACAATTCATTGTCCTTCTCGGTGTGGCATATGGTTAAGGCGTAGGACTCGGTACAATGTGTCACTTGGAGTGGCTCCGCGGGCCATGCCAGCTTTTGATTGGCCTCATTTCATGAACATCCGTCAGAGCTGTATCCTTCCTCCCCAATCACAGACATGCAACAGGAGGACTGGCTCTACGGCCGATTGATAGCGACTGAGAAAAAAAGGGAGTATGGGGAGAGAGAAAACATTAACCTCCCTAATCCATCTTACCCTCATCTCTAACTGTATCAGCCTGCTCCATCACAATGTCCTCTGGGAAAAGATGGTGAAGTAAAACAGAGAAAGATGAGAGAAAGACAGCTATCTAGTGGCAGCTAGGCTTCCATTAAGTCCGATAACATCTCGCTCTAGACAAGCGTCTAAAGTACACTTTGCACACGAAGTGCACAAACACACATTTTAAACAACACAAAAGGCTGCAATAAAATGATGTGAGGAAAGAAAGCGGGAAATATGAGAAACACAATTAAGAGAAAAAGACGATAGTGAGATTGTGGTGATAGCAACATGGTCATTCTTCTTTCATCTCTTGAGGAAATACTAATGTTTCTCCATTTTTTTCCTCTGTCACATCAGAGGGAAAAAAACAGTATGGGATTGAATCACTTTTTCTTCTTGTCATCTCACCAGATGATTATTTTCTTGATAAAGTGGTAACGAGTCAACTAAGAGTCAAACTCAAGAATGAACAAATGTAATGAAGAGGCTGGAGAAGAAAATATATTTTTTTAAAAATCTAAACAGCAAACCTGGCAACCACACGACTTTCTAACAGCTTGAGATGATGATAGATTGGCCAATAAACAGAACTATGCAAACTAAATGGGATTATCATAATTAGAATTCTTAGATGTGACTGACATACAGCAGTGGTAAGTTTGAACTCGGATGACTGCTTCTATGTAATTTCGGCCTGTTCAGGAGAACTTGTACCCTTTCATGAATACGAGTACATTAAAGAATATGCGTGACATGTGAAACACGACCAGAATTGAGAACAACTAAAATTCTATAAATGCGAACGCCCACATACATGTAAGTGTGCAGCAGTGTATGACCAGCCATATTGTTAATAATCCAACGTAAGCGCCTGCTCCTTTGTAGAGAAGGCTGCTTTAATGGCTTGAACTCTTGTAATTGAGTGCCGTACACCTACATGGCTGTTACCCCACCAACACTAGCACCCTTCCCCCTCGTAGCCACTGTACTTTTGTCTTCGCCTCACTGCACCAGGTCTATTAACATTAACATAACAATAGCCATGTCCATTTTCAAAATGCTTATGTGTTTGATACAAGAACTCACTGAAGCTTCACACTTTCCAGCCAGTGCAGGAGGAGATTAAAGTAAAGCACTTCTACATCTAAATAAAAAGGTGGAGCATTTAATGTGTCTGATTATAGAACAAAACTGAAAAAAAGGGGAAAAAAACAACAAACGAACAAAAGAAATGGTTAAACATTTTGTTAAGGTGTGAACACAAGCCGATGTTTACTGTCACCTGCTACGAGTGTTTAATTAATTGAGAGAAATATATCGCAAACCTACTTAGAACTGACTGATTGGCTGTGTGTGGTTCAGGAAATCATCGTCCAGGACTCGTATATCCAGCTGCTTATTATGTATGTTGATGTCAGTCGCTGCTAATGTGCTTGCTAACGAGATTGGCAGCAAACCAGTAATATATGAAAGTAAACAAATCAACACACACACTGAGGTTTGATTCTGAATAAACACAATGGGGACAATTTTAGTTGATGTCCATGTTGAGACCCCACCAAACAAAGCAGCCTATTGTTTGTCTTTGTAGGGACCCAAACGAACAGCTTGTAAATGGCTCAAGCACTGTACGTGCGTGTGTGCGCACAGCCAAGTCTTGGTACATGTTTAGGGAATCCTTGGAGGGATGAAATTCTTGGTGAAATATGCAAGAAATTTTTTGTTTGAAATCCTGAAAAAAAGATATAGACAATCCAGCTAGCCATCGGAAAAATCTTATACACCAATAAACGTAAAGTCTGAATGCTATTTCAACAGGAACATCTGCATATCAACATCTGATTAACTTGTGACAAGCATTCTGTATGTCTATGAAATGCAGTATTTGTGCTTATGGTTCAATGCATTAAAATCTTTAATGTACAACTACAACTTAAGTCATGCCCACACAGCGAGCATAATAATAATGATCGCACTTTATTAATCCCTCATGGGGAAATTACTGTGCAGCATTGCACCGCAGCAGGCAGCCATGATGGCACAAATGGTGGTAGAAACTGGAAGTAGGTGTTTGCTCCAGGGAAGACTTAGGATTGAGCTCATTGGGAATCTAACCAGCAACTCTTTGGTCCAAAGAGTCACCGCTGAGCTATCCCAATTGAGTGGATCTGATTCGGCCGTTAGGAAGCACTTTTCACTACTTAGCATTCATTTGCAAAAAATTTTAATCAAATTTACAAAAATGAGTCAAGTGAGGCATTGAAACCAAACAAAAGGAAAGCATTTCAGAAACTTTACCAACTGTAGTTCTAGGGTTTTGTTTAATATTTGAAAATACCAGATAATGTTAGAAGTTGACTCAGCATGGGGACTTAAAAACCCTCTTGGTGAAGTCCTGAACATTTTTATTTAGACAACTTTAGAAATGCTTCTAGTGTAGAATACGCCTGTTCCCATTACTAATACAGTGTGTAATGTAAGGGTGTGTCTAAAAGGAAGTAAGCATGTTTAAAGATGAATGAATGGATCTCTGTCAATTCTGCAATTTAAAAATGTCAGACGTTCCAAATCCAACTTGTCAAATTAGCTGATGTGTTGAGGAACCGACAAGCAGAAACAGAAACTCAGACTGTGACTGCAGCTGAAAATAAATAAATATTCTCACAACACACTGTTTTGTCAAACACACACACACAGCAAGCCTTTCTCTCCTGCTGTCACATCCTCTATTGATAATAATGACAGTGATGAATATGGCTGGGACCGAGCGAGTCATAAATCACGAGCTTTGCCCCCCAACTTTGACTCGCCGCCTGGGCTTCCATGTGTGCTAGTGTGTGGGTGTGTGAGAGGATACGGGGGTGGCAGGGTGGGGTGGAGGAGTACTTGAGAACAGGGGGACTTGTCGTGGTCTATGCATCAGTGGATATGTCCACTGACACCTTAATGTGCTTGGCTTGTCTGAGGGACTCCCGCAGGCAACCAGCTACAAGCACATACAAAACACACAGAGGACAGAGAGTGTATCTGCTTCATAGGAATACAGGAAAAGGTTGCAGCAATCATGCAAAATTACCAGCGTATGTGTGTCCATTATGGTATCACCATCTCCTTCCTCAAACCCGGCATCCCACCCCTCTTCCACTTTTACCTCCTTTCTTTTCTTTGGGTTCCACAATTTTCTACCTCTGCCTCCCTCTAAGAAAGAAATGAGTGTGTTTGTGTGTGTGGGCACCACAGTGACACTGGGAGATCATTAAAAATATGGGAATAGGATCAGTAGAAGGCATTTAAGAGGGGAGGGCTCAATTTGGGGCTTAGATAGAAACATGGGAGTGAGTGTGTGGGTGTGGGGGGTGAGTCGCAGCTGAAATGAGGATTTTAAAAGTAGTGATTGGGGAAGGGAATAGGAGGGTGGAGGATAAAGATGAGGGTAGGATAGAGGGCGAGAGAAGGGAATTGCACCCTCCAGTCATTAGTGCTGAAAAGGGGGGTTTATCTCCAAGGTCTGGCAACCGCAGCACCCCATTCTGCTTAACCCAAGTCTGCTTACCATTAATGGGGATCAAACACAGAGCGATGAAGTGGTGTGCACACGTGCGTGTGCATGTGTGAGACGGTGTGTATGTGTGTCAGGCCGGTTGAGGAAGGAGTTATGAAAAAAAGGGCATGTTAGGTGTCGATCAAGACATAGTGTCCTTGAGTGAGAATGGCCATATGGGTGTGAGTTAAGTTTGATGCTAGTGTCTAAAAGTGACATTAGATGTGCGAGCGTGTGTATGTGTGTGCTCTTGGCCGCCAAAATGTGTTTTGTATCACTTGCACATGTTTGCACTGGCAGTTTAACAATTCTTCTCCGTGCTTTGTGGTTTTCACCAATCACATGTCTGCTTGGAAATGATCCTGAGTGAAAAATGTCACACTGCTGTGGACCCCCCTGCCACTCTCTAACTGGTGCACATTCTGGATCAAAATGTTCTGCTGGCATCTCACTGCTTGCTACAAACTTAATAGGCTAAGGTGTGTGTGAAAGTTAGCAGGGAGTTAATGTTACTTGGAACTGCCACCCCAAACCCTTTCAAATTATTGGAGCCATATGCTGATCTTTTTTTTTCTTTCAAGAGGAAGACGCATAAATCAAACAAAGATGAACAATAAATGAGAAAAAAAAGAAAGAAAATAACTCTGGCACTGAGCTAAGATTTCAATGCTTTCTATTTGTTTTAAACTAAACCAGATGACAAGGCAATTACATGATTATGTTCACAATAAACTGAGGACAAGTTCATCTTTTTTTTTCCAATTTAGTTTTCGTAACGATAAAAAACTATATGTATTCTTAAAATGACTTTTTGTATTGTTGGATAAAAGTTTAAAAACAAAGATTGAGGAAATGTTTTTTGTAATAAATCTTTCTAAATATGAAACGTATCTAAAAACTACACCCAGTTGCTCCATGACGACCCGTCCATATGATCTACATCCATGCCTTGCCTATTACACAGCCAAAACCTTATAAAGTTCACTTACCAAATTTTTAGATTGCATGGGAGGATTTCAGACTGATTTTTTTTTCTTAATCCGTTTAAATTTTATGGATCTGCAAATGTTCTTGATTACAGACTTTCCCAGATGAGTTTTTTAAAGTTTCATAAGACCATTAATCAGTTGTAATATGAGAACTTTTTAAAATAAAAAAGTAAAACATGACCATTAATCGGATAGTTATGAATATGAGATATGCTAAATCTACATGAAAAAACAATTCTCCCATCTTTTAAAATCAGATTCAGCAATCAAAGAACAGGTGAATCATTTGAAAGAAATAATTACTATAGATATGGGTTTTAAAATTAAGAAAATAAAAAGGTCTATCGAATGATTCTTTTTTAAAAAATCTTAATAAGCAGGTAGTTGTTCATGAGGAATGATATAAAAACTTTTATTTCTTTTTATTATGTTGTTTAGAACTAAAAAATAGAAAAAGCACTGCGGTTTACAAATCTACATCCCTTCTTATAGCTAATGCAGGAGTCAGTTTATCTCAGGTATATATAGTCAAATTCCCATCATGTTTAACCTATTTTCATGTCTCCCCTCCCTGCATCTCTGCTCCCTTCACTCACCGCACTAATGAGACAGAAAGCAAGGGGAGCAGCTGGGCCTGGGGAGCAACAGAAATTCAACATGCTCTCCTCCACCTTCACATCCCCGAGCTTTTCCTCCCCGCATCTCACCATCAAAGCAGAACAGCCTTCACTAGCGGTGAGGCTGGTAATGACCAGATGAGCAACACACACACACCACATGTGACCTATAACACTCGCTGGATTTCTGCATGTGTGGAATGTCTTCATTGCGAGCAAAGTGCTGCAGTGACACGTAGAGCAAATGTGGATGTGTTTTGCTGTGCAATTAAGTCCAGGAGAGACGTGGTCTGCAGCCAGAGTACAGTGAGCAGGAGAGCTAGGGTACACAAAACTCATGACTAATGAGGTGAAGTCTACTCAGATTTGATGTTTCAGACTTGCAGTGCGATGGTCTATCGCTGTGATGTGGTTCACTTTTTGTGGCTTGACTTGTAACCAGATTATTCTAGTTCATCTTTGTAGCTTTGTAACCTTTGTAGCCAGACACAATAATACCTTAAGTTCACTATGTCATGTAAGACATAAGATTTAAGCAACATTTGTTTCAATGAATCCATCACAAATATTGAACTCACCTGTCTGTCGGTCAGTGTGTAGATGTACTGTTGGTCAGGGCTGAACAGCATGTCTCTCAGTAAAGGATTTCCTCCCTCGCTTACAGTCACCTTCTCATACAGCACTGCTGGACGGCTAGGACTCACGGAGTTCACCAGTATCTGCAGAGAAACATGGAAATGTCACATTCACTGTGAAATAAAGCAACCAGATTAAATTATTCTGCCACGCATTCATCTTCATTCAGACAATTTGCAAATCATTTGTGTACCGGTAATTTCTTTCATTCGCTTTCTGTCTAATCAAATATGAGCCAACAGGGGGCAGGTCTGGAGCCGATTGCAGTCATTTTTCAGGCGAGAAGTAGGGTACAACCGGAAAAGGCAGACGGTTTATCACAAGGAACCCATACATGAACAGAGAGAGCACAAACTCTACATAGAAAGTCGACAAACCTCCCCCCAGCCAAAACTGCCTACTCCTTAATGTGAGGTTGCACTACTAACCACCGCACCACTGTATAGCCTGCAAAACATGTGTTACAGGGCTGCATAAAAGACTTAATTAATGGTTATGTTAACTAGAGCATGCAACATGATTTAAGCAAAGAAGTTTTTCAAGATGCATATGTTTAGAGAAACATCAGCAGAATAACTGTGTTGGAAAAACTTTGATATGAGCTCTGTTTAATTTTTTAATGAAGGAAAACCGAACCATCTAACACACCTGTAGATGTACAGATTTATGCATAGAATTTGCTACAAGAGGGAACATAATGATACGATATTTGAGATGAACTGGTTGGTGTGGCAATGAGCCAAAGTAGCTTCAGCAGAAAATGGTGACACGGGAAGGACAGCAGGCAGTGACTCGCTGGAAAATGATCCAGGACACAGACAGGCACGTAAACAAACAGTTTCAAGATGAGAAATGATAGGAGGAAAAGACAAATAGAAATGAATAAATATGCATGTGTGAACTGTATGTGCTTTGATATGTTGCTTCACACAGAAGCAGGAAGAGATACTCGCTTGAATACTGAAAATACACACTTTGTGATGGAAGAATTTATTTAACAATCTCACCACAAAAAAAAAAAAAAAAAATCCAGGGGCAACAATCCCATTATCTCGCCTCACTGATGTGTGAGTGAGAGAGACGCAGAGATAGTGAAAGAGTTCATAAGGCTGTGATAAAGCACTGAAGATGAGAGGAAATATGGATGTTATTATCTAGATAATGGGGCTGTAAACAAAGGATACATTTCATTCACAGATGGTTTCCATCTAGATGTGAAATGCACAATATCGACACACAACACAATTTTAAAGTCCACACAACAGTGACATGAAACACTGTGACTGACAAGCACAGTTGTAAAGGGATGGCTTTCATCACAGGGAGTCCCAACATTGTTTTATTTCATTCCTAGTCCAATGGCTGGTGACCAGTCGAAACATGGACTTGTTTTTTTCAGACGGATAAGACAGAAAAAAAACTGATTCACTGATTCCCACATTGTTTAGTCCTTTTCAAACAATCAATGAAGGAATCAAGAACTATTTATTGCCATTATTAATAAAATGTAGTGCACAGAGAAGGATAAACTGGCAAGCCACAGGTAGATGGAGACAGGTACTTTTCCGTAGCATTTTTTCTTTTATTCCATTTCATCTCTTTCTGGCTGAGAGATACTCATGAACATCATCCAGAAATAATAAAAAGAAAAGTCCAAAAAAAGGAGGCGTAGTGCATGTTGGGAATGAGCTGCATGTAAAAATGCAAAGCAATAAATATTTTTTAATAAAGTTAAGAGCGAAGACCAGGCTGGGAATTCTGAGAAGAGAACAAAAGAGCATGAGGTACATAAAGAGAATGGACAAGAAGACGAATGGATGAATGAAACACTTAAAGAACATCTAATCAAATCAAACTGAGTGACTGCGCCTGTGAATTACTCTTGTACTTTGTACAATCTCAATGTACAAAGAAAGGCTTTATATTTAAAGAGAGCGGAGCAACTTTGTGTGCTAGTGAAAGCAGGCCTGCATGCAAGCTTGACAACCCTGTTCAGTTATCCACAAGCATGTTTACCCTTTAAGTGACAAAGTGAGTTTGCACTTAGCTCACATCTATGTGCATGCAAAGCAGTGGGAATGCACGGAATCAATGCAATAATGACAGGAGAAACTGCTGTTGTTGTTTTATTATTTACTTTTGTGATAGCAGACTTTAAACACGTTTAAGGCACAGATATAAGTTGAGAGGCAGAAGAGGATGGAGATGATGTCTCAAAGAGAAAAACTAAGTGGTGGACAATATAAAGCACAAACTGCACAGAGGTAAAGGAACAGCACAGAAAATATATTTTTCTCTATCAACATAAACTGTTGAGATAATGTTTTAAGAAGAGTTCCCAGACTGGCAGAGCTTTTAATGGGTTCATTTCTAACTTGGAACTAAAGATGTCATTAGTATTTATTTTTCCTGGAGAACAGAGACCTGTCATATTCCAAGTAGGAGTTTAAAAAAAAAAGACATCAAAATCTAACAAAATATTATTTTACTGTGAAACTCTATCGGATAAAATCCCTCATTCTCCAACCACATCTTGCATTTATTTCTCATTTGTATTATGAGCATTAGCATTCTCTCACCCTGCCGATCCAGCAACAAGCCTACAGTGCTGAGTTTTTATCTGTGCTACGCAGGCCTGGTTAGCTCTGATTGAAACACCGGATAGCTAGCTTTGATAGGAATGCAGGCAGGATGAGGAAGTTGAGTGATAAAGGCACGTCAGTGAAAATGATGCCTGTCATAGCACGAGTTACAACTCAGGAAGTTGGTGTAAATTCGAAAGATTTTATGTCATGGATTTTTTTAGGATGAATGGAAGAGACGGAAAGGGATGAAAAAAAGAAAATAGGTGTAGAAGAATGAAAAAATATCTTTGCAAACTGTGGTTTTAAGTTGTAAATGCTAAAAGAAAAAAAAGTAGGAAGAGAAATAAAATAAGTGGAAATAAAAGGGACTGATTTGCTCCATGAGCATAAATTATGTGCATATGAACTGGAAAAAAATGTCCCAGGTGTTCCCAGGTTTGTCTGAGAGGCGTAAAGTAGAGTTTAGGTAATGGCTCTGACATTTCAAAGCAGTGTGTGGACATTAGGCATACTTGGCGGGCTAATAGCATGTTGGAACAGACACCACCAGCACATACATAGCTTTTAAAAAGGGGGTAGACCAGACTATCTGCAGCCGTCCATAATAGCAGCAGGGCCCACATTCCTGCCTTTGATGTAATGGGAGCCCCCAAGTGCTTGTGTATATTTAGGGGGCCCAGTTAAAATAGATTTCAGCTTTTCTTCATCCAGAACAAAAGAAAAATAAAAGAAAATCAACAAGAGGGGGATAGAAAGAAAAAAAACCAACCAGGATCGAATAGTCACTTGAAGTTATGAAGAAAGAAGATGGAAACAAACTGAAATGACTGGCATTGAGTTTTTTGAGGCTACCTGAGGAATGTCATGTTCTCCTTAATTCCCTATTCAATGGGTTGAGGGTTTTTATTTGTCCAACAGAAGCATTTTGATAAATTCCATCTTGTCTCAGCAGTATTCGGCTTGCAATGTAAAACACATTTGTTATAAGTTTTGGATCCATTTGACAGCACAAGTCAGTATATTTTTTTATTATTTCCAAAGGTAACAAAGGAAGGTAAAATTTGATCAAGCTCTTGAACCAAAAATAAACATTTCTCACTTGGGAAAGAAGAGCAGCTCCTCATTAACCACGTATTAATGGAAGTGGTTGTTTTATCAAAAGAAGAAGAGATTGTAAGTGTGATTCTATCGTGTCGCCGGGTGCACACATGTATATGCTTGGCTGTGCAGTCAGAAGAGCAGATGGACCATCACACATGACTGACTGATTGCCCCGATTCATGTATGGGGCAAATCTCCTACCACCACCACCACAAACACACTCCCTCTATATCCAGCCGACACATCGAGAAGCTTAGAGTAAACCTCAACCATATGTGGGTCAGACAGTCAGAGACCAGGCAGACTCTCCTTCAGGAAAACCAGAACAGACAAAGAGCCACGGTGACAATGATGGAAGAGGCGTGCCTTAAAACACATCTGTGTGCACACACTATGGAATGTAAGCCGGTCAATGCGGTTCGCTATTTTAAGGCCAGGACAGAATGACAAACAAAAACATAAACTTTATTTAAAGATTGCTAAAGTTTACTGATCTAAAAGTAATTTAAAATAAATGTGCTGGGAATCCCACCTTATCTCACTTATTCGTCAATACCAGCTTCACCTAACGGCCGTTTATACACTCAGACTAAATTAGCTACAATATTGAATAAATAAAGAAGGATATGGTAGAAATTGTGTCATATGAAAAAGTCATTAACAGGAGTTAAAGCATAAACCTAAAAAACTCCCTCTTCTATACCACTCCAGTACAATAAAGGGTCCATCGGTGCTCATCTATTACTGTCACTAGCCTTAAAATAAACCTACCCCTAAAGAGTTGCTTCAGTTAATCTTTTTTTCCAGTTTTCTAATGACTTAATAATGTGAGATTTGCATTAAATTACAACACGGTAACGTCACAGTCAACTTAAAGCCCGGATTCTAATTTTCCTGGACTGCACTGCACCTGACACATTCAATCAGTCGTGCTGAAGTTGTCGTGAAGGCAGATATCAACGAGTCTAGTTATGTGGCTCTGTAATCTGCTTTCCTCTTTCGTATCACCAACTCTTATTGACTACCTTCCCGATTCATCCGCATGTCTATCACACATTTATTCATGTCAGTTTGTGGCCTTTCAGCAGCAGCATTGCTCAGGAAAGGTCACATACAGCAGCGTCTGCACAGCCACAGCTGCAGAAACATGCGGGGTGCACTGAAGGAAGACGAGGGGAGGAAAATCAGAAAAAAAAGGGGAAATGGGACCTGCATGAGGCATCATTCTCCCAGGATGCAAAAAAGCATGTAACTCTGTGTAAACATGGTAGAGGAAAGTGAGCAGCTTTAACAGCAAATTAAAACTATTCATCACAATTAGGGCCATTTCATCCCCATGCTTACAGATATTAAAAGACCTTGTCATTGCTCTCTTCCTCTGTCTCTTTCTCCTTCAGTTCCCTTTCTTTGCCTTCTCCTCTTTCCTTCTTCAATCCCTCTGAAATAAATGCCTTTAGCAAGCAGTCATCAGATAAGTACGTGTAGCGAGTTGCTAGACACGGCGGCAGCATTTCATCTTCCAACCATCAGTAAATCACACTAACTCAATCTTCAGCATGAGTTACACACACACATACATGGCTAGGAGTGTGAAAAGTGCTGCTTCCAAAGAGGTGCTTTACTATGACTGATTTTATCAGCTGTCTTGCAAACGGGGGAAGAAATTGCGCCGCAACATTATCATATACAATAAGATGAGGCTCTGAGATAGAGCTTTTCAATTGAATACCTTTTTAGTGTCGCTATTTAAATGAGAAAAGACCTCCTCTTACGCTGATGTGCTATACAAATCCCTTATGAGAAATTTCAAGCGAAACAATATTACACATTTACATCAAAGACTGCTGAGTAGATACCCGTGTTAAGGACATAACACACACACATTAGCCTAGATTTAATATGTGCATGGTTATGGGTTCAGGCCAATAAGAATGGTAACCTGTCATATGTCTTGTGGAGTTACACTGGGCGGCAGCAGAACCTCTGAGCCAATGAGAAAAAAGGAAAAACTCACCAGCTGCCTTATCAGAAACAGGAAGGTGGGAAACTAAACAAAGATTTGGATGAGAGCTTAATGCAACAAAGGGGGAGACAGATGCAATCGCACACCAAGTGTGTATGCGTGGCTTTGTAGAGAAATGGAGCACATACAAACACCAAAGAGATCAGTTCGGGAGTAGTGTTTGTGTTGCATGCGTGTGACTTGGAGCAGGAAGGCTGTGTTTGTATGAAACAAATGTGTGTGTGTGACAGTTGAATCAATTTGCATATGAAGTAAAGCGCTTATGTGCAACACAAACAAAAGCAACCCAGTCGTGCACAATTACTCAACATCAGCCACAATTTCAAGGCTGAGATTAGAGCTTGTGAAAACAAACATGAAACACACACAGAGACACCGACACACAGACCTATTCTACATGTGAAACTATACAGCACCGCTTGACCCTTTCACTGACTAGATCAGCTACTCACCGGGTTTACAGTGAATTGGACCTCACCTTCAATATGTAATTACTAGGCCAGGTGTGTGTGTGTGAGTGTGTGCGCGCACGCGTTGCCATCCTGTGGGAGAACCAAAATGATTACATGGCCACTGGTGCCTCTAATAACATCTTTTAAGGGGAGTGAGAAAGGGTGGGTTGAGAGGCAGATTTCCATCTTTCTCTGGAACGACCGCAGCACAGAGGTTCTTCACATGTGAGTCTGTCAGTTCAGAGTGTCTGCTAGTCAGCGTGTGTGTGTGTGCAGATGTTTGTAATGGATGTAACACAAGAGGCTAATGGGAGCCCATTCAAAACCGCATCTCAGAGAAATGCATGCCAAACCATTCCAGGCCACAAATACCCCCCATACCTTGCAAACCAGAAAGACCCCCTCCCCTTTTAGCCACTTTTATTTCTAGATTGTTTCTACTGCTCAGTTTGTTTCACCATCTGCCTAAAAGAACTCCAAAAAACTATTTGCACACTTTAATCTTTATTTGTATTTTGACACTTTTCTTTTCCTCTAGTTCCACTTTTTTAAAAGTGTCTATCCCTCCAAATTTTCTGCATACATAAAAATGAGGTGAGTCCAACTCTGCAGCATAAAAAAAAATAGTGAAAGCGCAGCGTCAGCTGGCAAGAGGAAAAATGGTTTAAATGAGTAAAAGTTGTTGGGAACAACGGGAAGTTTGGTGGCTTGAATAAAAAAAAAATTTAAGAGTAGTAACACACACACACACACACACACGCACAGAGTGTCTGGCCTTTATGATGACTGAAGAATGTGGTGTTTAGAATGAGCTTTTACTGTGTGGTTTGAAGCAATTTTCATCTGCGGTGGACACATTGCGTGGCACAGGCCTGTTGGATACTTTTAAGCTTTTCTTGGTGTGTTTTGTTTTTCTTCACTTTAGTTTTATGTTTTCAAGAGAACAAATGCTTATTACAAGATTCAGAAAGTGAAAAAGGTATTTGAGCAATAGTTATATCTGGTAAATTTAAAGCGAGAAAACATTTCAAATCATTGAATATGTAGTGCAGGATTTTTGCATCTTTGTATAGGAGAATGAGTTCATCTTTGTGTGCAGTCTCTGATTTCTAAAAGGAACGGCGTGGGGTAACATTCCTGACATGACCCCATCTAATTTGTCTTCCATTGCAGTCACCTTCTTTCTCTCTAAAGGATTTTGATGCCACATATTTCTAGGCTACAAACGTTCTCAATGGTATTACAGACCTTTGTGCACATGTGCAGATACACAATGACATAGGGAGGAGTTGAAAAGACATCGGCATAGCAACTTAAAAACAATTACTTCAGCATGGAGCTAATAATGAAAAACAGGGAGTGTGCACAAAATTAAACACAGAAACAAGTGTCAAAGAGGAGAAAATGAGAAAATGTGCAATCAGTTTGAGTCAAAATCACAACAAAATCAGTCTTGTTTTTGATTACAATGATGATGTAGTATGTGATTTGTGGGTTTGGGAGGGTTTTCTAACACGGCTGGACTGTGTTTGGGTTTGTCTGGGAGACAGAACTTGTATTTCTTGGCATCAGGCTAAATGTGAGTCCTGCTGGGAGTTGGAAAAGATGTCCTGATGGATGGGTCGAAAGTCATTTATACACTTAATCTGGAAAAAAGAGGAGTGGTAAGAGTAATAAACTAAAGCATCCTCAATCATGTGCTTGGCTGGGGAGAACTGAGTAAATATATTTCAGTGTAAACACATGCTCACCAGGTCCAACATCAATATAGGGTTGCTTTAAGTTTGTGACCTGCTGAATAAACTCTCACATTTCTTTGTAGATTATTTTGGGTGTGTGTGTAAACATAACTGTATCAAATTTGGTTGTATACTGTTGCTTTTCCTTTCAGTTAACGTAACCAGTTCTGTGTCTCCACCCAAGCAAAGACAACATTAGTTTCTATCTGACAGCCTCATGCATGACGCATAACAGATTTCTATCCTTCACCTTCTCTTCAGGTGAGGCCACCCACTTTTATGGCGAGTTTGTAAAGCCCCTGGCTCGCTTTCAGGCCTCCTGCTAGGAATCCTTTACTTTGACAAGGAAAGCTGGGACGGCTACCACTGCCAGAACAAGTGAGAGCTGAAATAGTGTTAGTTTCATGCTTCTCCCACACTCTTTCTGCACTTCTTCTACAACCGCTTATTCATCCGCCATTCATAGTCTCTGCAAATTTTTTATATCGCACTCCATCTTTTAGCAAAGTCCCAGTGCTTTCCTTCACTCCCGGCTCATTTCTTCTCTGGTAGTAGTGAGCAGTGATGGTCCACAGGGAAGATCTTGGCTGCTGCCCACCCCATACACTGTTCATAACTGATTAAAGAGCTGAAGGAGAGAGATGAGAAACTGTAAGCGTATGCAAAAAATTGAGAGTGAATGAGAAAGCAGAGGTGGTGAAGTCAAGTCCAAATTAAAATGAAAATAACTTCACACCTGGCCAACCATCCTAGACAAAGAACACACACATCCAACAGGTCTGAATGCATCTTTTTTAAATACACAGGTGGGGACGGATGAGTACAACAAGTAATAAATAGGTTTAAAGGCAAAATGATAGATCTACCAACGCAACAAATGTTTTATTAGAACTAACTTTCAAATCCTTACAATACAAAAATAAGAATTTACTTTCAATATCTGGTTTTTCACCCCTAACTTGTTTGAAAAGTTGTGAAAAATTCAGCCTGTTATCTGTTAACTATCATTTTCATTGTGTTTAGATCTCGACTGACTCAGCTTTTCCTGCTGTAAACAGCACATTCCTGTAGTAAAGTTCAAGCATAAAAAAGAAGTTAATCAGTATCTAGCTTGTATATAGACTGAGGTCATTTGTGCAAGAGGTCACAGGAGCAAATATTTACAGATAACACATCAGCAGACACATTCTGGGCATGTTTGATGACAGGTAGGCCTCGATGATTCACAGCAAAGTATGGCATGTACAAAGATTTTATCTGAATAATTACTGAAAAGTTGATGGAGATCTTTCTGCTTTTCTTTTGAAAGAACACAGATTGTTTCCAACAAGGGAGCAACTACTTCAGCGGTGAGACATTCAAGGTGAAGAAATGTGAGGAATGTGGTATTTTTTCTGACAGTTCACACACCTGTACACACATTCCCTTAGACAGGCTTCACCACAGTCCGCTAATGAACTATCACAACGCATAAATAAAATTTATAGGACAAACTCAAGAAATATCAACAGCTAATGTCAACGCACTTTTAATTATCAGATTTTTTCCAGCTATTTTTCTGCCATCAGCTGTTAATATCACAGCTACATTGACTTTTTAGATTTGTACGCTTGTAAATTTTAAGTGGTTTTATATAAATAAACGTTGGAAAATCTGCAATGTTGAAATCAAAATTGGGCAATAAATTGCTTCAGTAGATTTGAATGCGTTCCTGTCGCTGCCATTTGATCAGTAAATAGTCAAACCCTAATTAAAATGCATATAACAGATTTTTTTGTTTTGTGTTAGCTGTATGTAGACAATCTGAGCAGGGCTGATAACACTGAAACATTTGTACTGCCTTCTATTGAAAAACACACAATATCACAAAGCGACTGTTGTGATGCTGCCAATGAGCAGAGCTGTGGGGTAATAAATCATTCATCCACCACATTTTAGTTGATGAAAAGCAACGACTAGCATGCTGAACCAGGAAGTGAGTAAAGCGCCGCTGCCTGTGGACTTGGCTGAGCAGACTCAATAATGTATGCTTCAATATGTGGGCCACACTCAAATAACATCTATTAATACCTTCGCTGCTCAACTGGAGCCGCTTTATGCAATGCTGTGTAACCACCGGTTCACAGGGGGCACACACGGAGATCGACTGTGGCCAGGGAAGTTTGCTGTAAGCACAAACAAACAAGCAGAGATGCACTTCTATGCAAACAGACACAAGCAGGTGTGTACATACCCACACAGACGGTCTAGGCATGTCATAATAGCAGAGTCAGAGCAGCTGGTACAACCAGGTGGAAGACATAGGCCCCACCTCTGGTTTGGCCTGTAGCCATGGCAACTAAATGAAGCCTGTAATGATGGCTGCTGTGTCTCAAGAGAATAAGAGGGTGGTTTTCTTGACACCCAAAGCCAAGGGGATGATGCAGCCCACCCACAGCCAACCACATTCCTGCCAAATGATGACAATTAGAAGCCATCAGGAACTTGGATGTTTTTGCCTAATGTCATCCAGGGCTTGGGCGATGTCACACACTCAGTACGAGCAAATTCAGCTACACCCAAGCACACTGGGACATTGCAAACCACAAAGTAATTGTTAAGGAGCATTGTAAAAGCCTGGCAGCCTTATTTTAAGTTGTTTTTTTCTTACATAGAAAAGTGAGTCACATTCACAGGACCTGCTCTCTAACAAATAATCCCAGTCTCTCTCCTAGACGCCATGTGCAGGAAATAAGAGCTTAAACAGTCTACAACTGGCTGGAGATTTTATTAAAATATGGGTCATCTTTTGATAAGTACTAAAGAGAGAGGGTGGGGGTGGTTTCCAAATGAGTCAGAGGGTTTCCCCTGAACCAAAATAAGTAGAAAGAGAAGCAAAGCATGGGAAGGTTTTCAGACAGTCAGCTGAGTGCACTGGACTGTCACAAGACTGCTTTTTATAGAAGGGCTCTTTACTGTGACTCTTTCAGCCTTTCTTACTTTCTCCCAATCACACATGTAGAGCCAGTTTATCTTGGCCTTCTACTTCCTCCTGACTCCCTGCTCCTGCTTCACACAGAGACAGGAAGTGTGTATAAGGAGAGGAAATGGTCTGTACAGAAAACACAGGAAATCCTTCACTCTCTATTGCTTTCTTTCACACATGTAAAACCACAGAAACCTACAGTCAATCAGAGAGATAAAGGCTGATTGGATGTGGAGTAAATTATGAAACAAGGACATGGAGAAGTATCGATGACTTGCCCCTGGTGTGCTGACTCAACAAGAAGCTGGAGAAATGAAGAGGCTGAACTTTTGTTCTGGTGTTGGAGACGAACTGATGTCTTTTTCAAGGGATTATTATAAAAGCAAAACACTTATAGAGCTTTGACCAAATACAAAGTGGTTCAGAAAACACCTGAGGAAGCTAAGTGGAATCACATAATTTATTTATGATTTAATAATTACAAGCAAACAAAATTCTATGTACATAACATAGAGAAGTTTCATTTTGTCTTCTGAACCGCTTAGATTCTAACAGGGTCGGAGGGGTGCCGGAGCCAATCTTGGCTGATTTGAGTTGAGAGGCAGGGAACACTCCGAACAGGTGTACCATTCATCCACACTCACTCCTTGGGGCAATTTAGTACCGGCCAATCAACCTGACATGCATGTCTTTGGAGGGTTAGGGGAAACTTGAGCATATGGAGAAAACCCATGCACACACAGGGCAAACATACAAACTCCCCAGCGTTGCAAAACCCGTCCCACCCAGGACTCAAACCCTCACCTTCTTGCTGTAAGGCCATTGTGCAAACCCCTGCACCACCGTGCCACCACGTGTAGAAGTAATAAACTTAATTCATAACTGCACATCACTTAAGTTCATTACATGCAGTAAGAGCTTGTTTGCGTTTTCAATCACTCTTAATTCAAAAGCAGACCCTTGTGCACATCAGCAAATCTGGACACTAAAAGAAGATCAAAAAACAAACAACAAAAAGCAACATTAAGCAGCAGCAGGAGCACGCAGCAGGATTCAGGGAACAATTAAAAAGCTCAATTAGACATATATTCTTATTAGTACAAATAAGTCTGTTGCAGATGGTGTGTCATGCTTTTTGCGTTCCAAAACACACTTTGCTGAATTTCTCCAGGGACATAAAGCAGGAGATGCAGTAAATGTCGATTGGAATCTGATGTAAATATGCCTAATGGTGTTGCGTGAAGATAAGTGCTCGATGAAAATGTATCCCACATCCTTAGAATGTAATTTTGCTGATGCTAATACAACACGTGTGTTTTCAACAGGCAATTCCCTTTGGTCACGTTTGTGCACTCTCTGGTTGTTGCTGGTAAAACACGGCATTTGTGTTTTCCCAAAAATTCATTCATAGGCTCTTTTTCTTCATCATTTCCTCTCTCAGCTCTTTCGCACCATCTGAACTACCCATTCTTTGGGTGTTTCTTCAAAGTCCTCTTCTTACCTCTCTCTTGTCCCACATTTTTTTCTGAAATTGATTGTTTCTCTTGCTCTTTCACCTTTTTCTTCAACATTCCCAATGATTAGACTTATTTAGTCAGCTGCTGCATGCATCTGAAGTTTGTGTGTGTATGCTAACTGGACCCAATTTATTAAAACTTTCTAGATTTACAAAAGTCTGAGAGCAGTGGGGGGGATGGTTCAACCAGTGGGTTTCTTGCAGCCCATTTATGGAAGTGTATTGCAGAGATATCGCACAATAACAAAAACTCTTATACATGAGAAGTGGGTAATAAATTTGAAGCCAGCACAATGCAACCCCCACAAAAGACATGGTGGGAGCAGCAGCGAGTGCCAAACACCCCACTAAATTCTTGAGTTCATTTGGAGGTAAATCTGATTCATCATGACATTTAGGCAATAATTCTTTCTTTTAGAACAGTTTTCACAATTTAAAAAAATAAAAGGGCTTTCTGGTGACCACCGCCTACCATCGATTAGGCTAATAACCAGAATCACGTGGCTCTGTTTCCATGTTGGACGGCTAGTATACCAGCCACTTAATACAATTGTTTTAAAATATTCCAACATTGTTTGTTATCAATTGTTATTCTGTAAACTGTAAAATGGACAGATGTCACAGCCTCACTGGTGAGATGTTTTGGGCCATCCCACTGGGAGGGGACCCAAAGACCGACCCCGGACCCGCTGGAGAGACCATGCCACACAGCTGACCGGAGTACACCTCGAGATTCTCCCGGGTGAGCTGGAGATTGTAGCCAGGGTGAGGGAAGCCTGGGCTTCCGGTCTGAGGCTGTTGCCCCGACGACTTGCTTCAGATAAGCGAAAGACAACGGAAAGGAACTCCAATACATTTCCTCTGGTCATTTTAAGTTTTTTAGTTTTACAGTTTTAGTTTTACAGTTTTTTACAGTTTCCAAGCAGCTTGAGGTACAGAAATTGTAAATAGAGAAGACTAATCCAGGCTATTTCATCTTCATATCCACATACTGTAAGTCAATATGTGCATGTAGATACGTATTTATTTGCACTGGTACAATTATGTATGTATTAATCAGAATAAAATGAAAAAAAAAAAAATATATACAGTACTCGCATATAGCCTTGATCTTGTCTGGTAACTATTCAGGCGCTGCCCTGCCCAAATACCCTCATTTTTTACAAAGAGATTTAAATTTACTTAAATTAATTTCACCTCATAAATAAAAAAAAAAAAAAAACTAGTTTGTCAAAAGGATCAGTAAAAAGGAACAATTCATTTTTCAAACACTGTCCTTACTCTCATTAAATTATTGTAAAAAGAGTGATCTCGCCATCCAGTGTTGCGATGAAGTGGAAAATCCTATTTCTGAAAATATCTGCCGAGCAGAGCCGCTGTTCTGCAGGTTTTAAATGTTCATTGTTCCTGAACACCTGATTTAAATTAAATGGATCCCCTCAAGAAATTCTTTTAAGTCCAGCCAAAGTCTTTTAATGTCGCGGCCAAGAACTGGACTTCCTTGTTGTACAGTGATTGTAAGCCTGAAGCCAAGACTTCTATTGAAATTAAACAAGCAAACTCTTCCTGATGCAATGTCATGCATTTCCAGTAAACACAAAAACGGCTTTGAAATCGTGACCTGTTCCTGACATGCATCAAATGATGTTCCACTGAACAGCCAATGTCTCCCATTTGTAGAAAATTTACTTTGCCAATACTTTCAGTTCCAGCTGTCTTTTCTAACCATACCGATGGCAAAATCGCCAGCTAACCAAGCTTTCCTTGCTGCTAATTGGTGAGGTCTAACAGAGATGTGCCCTCAATTTCTATCCTGGCTTCATTTCACCCACTTTATTTCTCCGTCTCAAGTCAGCCTATTAAACTACAGAACAGATTGAGGAGAAAAAGAAAGGCTGAGCCTACTCATGCATATCCATGTTAGCACTTTAATGCACATGCTGAGTAATTTGCATTCACAGACTCACAAAATGATCGAGCAAGAGCTGTGACACACACATCCACACACAAGCAAATAGTGTGAACTGAGGAGACAGAGTTGAGAGGTCCCAGTGGGAAAAGACACTTTCCGGGACATTTTACACAATTTGCATTGCTCCTGGCTCCAAAGCTTTCTCAGAGGAGATGGGAAAGAAGAACCAGTGGATATCACCAGTGAGTGTGTATGAAACCTCCAAACTGTGTCTTAACTTCTGTAGAAGAGAAAACACAAAAAAAACAGGAAAAAGTGTGTCTATGAGAAAAAAAAATCTAATTCTTTATGCATTACAGTAATTCATACTTTTTCATATGCTTACTTCAGTCAATGCACTGATTTACAAGTGAGTGTTTGGTTGTTTTCACTTGAGAAGAGTGTGCATTAGACAAAATTAAAAAAGACATTTAAAAAAACATTACAAAAGTAGTTGTGTTATTTCCGCATTCTTGCGAACACCAAATGTTTTTTAACATCCAGCTCTGCCCTTCATGGCTTCTACCATCATCATGAGAACCATGTAACTGTCTTTCACACATGGGAGGGTGATGCAGGACCAATGCATTAGAGAGATGATGCAATGAGAGGAGGCAAAGCCGAAAGCAATCAGCCTGATTAAGTCTGTATGTGTGTGTGCGTGTGTTGTTTCCTCTATCCATACCTCAGCTTCAGCTCTCCACTGTAGTTCCTTACTTGCCATTTTCTCATGGGAAATGATTATTTTTAAGTGGATGTACATGATATTATGTGATTAAGTAGACAACACAGCGAGCACAAAACACACCCTTTTCTATCAATAAGTGATATGATGTTGAGAATGATCTATCATGTACAAGATGTTGACATGGTTGAGCTTTGA
This sequence comes from Neostethus bicornis, assembly GCA_902685375.1. Lineage (NCBI taxonomy): Eukaryota > Metazoa > Chordata > Actinopteri > Atheriniformes > Phallostethidae > Neostethus > Neostethus bicornis. The sequence continues at coordinate 14,266,776 of LR738557.1, read as the reverse complement.
TTTCCAGAAACTCTAAAATCAGCAGGTTAAAAGTTGCCACTCAAGTTAAAAATGGATTTTGAGCAAATTTCTTATGTTGACAAAACTTTCAACAAACAGACACTGTTTTTAATCAATCCACATCACCCCAAACAAGACATTTTAACTGGTTTATACTTTTTGGTCTGAAAGGTCAATTACAATGGAACCTCTTTATCAGATGACCTAATCGAAAGCTAATTTCCCTTAAAGCTTGTCTCTTTACTCTAATTCCCAAGAGGGACAAACAATAGCTAGGGTGTGCGAACCAGACAAACTCAGCTTTTCAATAGTTTTAACTGGCTTTGTATCTCTTAAAGTGTTTCTTGTCTTTGTTTTTGAGCGAATAATAAAAACGTGTGCATGGAAAATGAATATGCAATTTTTGACCACAGAGGCTTCGTGTGGATTTCGAGAACTTCAGGGAATTACCATATTTATAGTGCAGCTTGAATTGAATAAAAGTCAAAATGAAGTGTATGTTACACAGATAATTTTATTATCAGCTGAAAGAGAGATTAACCCTTTTAATTGTGAACATCTAACAGATGTTCATTATGTTTTCTTCTTTTAGCAGAAAATTTGCAAGAATTTTTTTTTTTTTTTTAATATTTTATGTTAAATCCTAAATTGATGTGTTTTTTATAGCTTTTTTCTGCTAGACCTGACTAAGAATACAGAGGTGATAAAGAAAGCAAAAAGACTGAAAAAGAAGAGCGTGAGATGGAAACAAAAAAAAGGGGGCGTGTTATAGTGAGGAGATAATCTGTAGTTGCAATATTCGGCATCACAACCAACCTAACGGATCACCTGAGAAAAAAAACAACAAAAAGCCTAGGTTCCAGCCGGAGGCAGAACAGGACCAGTCCGCTTCATTCACACCGACCACAAGCCACAAAACGACCAGGTGCCCGGCCTATGTAGTCCTTCCCACTACCGAACGGCATTGCGCCCTCACCTGGGGTCCCCTGCATGTGTTTTGGGTGATTAGTGGGTGTGGTGCTATTTTTCAATGTGCAGGGTCTCAGGTGGAGTTTCCCTTGCTGTACCTATGCCCTATGTAAATACAGATATCTAAGATACAAGTCAAAGTGGGGTGGAGGGTGTGCACATAATAGCTTTTGGAGGGCGTATTCATCCTTGCTAAAATTTGCAAGAAGTTTTAATAAAAAGTAGTGACTCACAACAATAGTTTCAGATAATTTTGCAAGGTTGTTTCGAAACGGACACATAGTACAACGTGTCAAGCAGCTATGAGATTAGTATATGACAGAAGTATTCCCCGTTACTGCACATTAACTTCATCTAGCTTTTCTTAGTTTTTATTCCCAGCGGCAGCCTTGACCCTTTAGCCTCCTCTTCACTCCACTGCATCACTAAATGCAGCCATTTTGGCTCCCGTAGGGTCTGTGATGGAGCTTTGGTCGCCTTCTGGACACATTCATAGCATCGGGCATGTAATGAAACTATGGATTTTCCATCGCTGCTCTGACACTAACTGCCTGTCTGCAATTCATCCCTTCTCTGCACAGCTTTTCTCTGCTCCAAATGAGCATTTAGGTTTTATTCCCTCCTACGCCCAACAAGAACATTTCTCCAATCTTTCCAAAAATGGTTGTCAACTTCATAGCATTATCTGAATTCTAGATACTGATTTGCTATCAGCTGAGAACTGGGTCAACTTTTCACTTATGTCAGAGCAAGTTGAAAGTACAGGAAATGCTGGCCCTACAGTTGAATTGAATTTCTCTGCGACCTTTCATTAACTTGTATTAGATTACACAAATTTGTGAAGTTTGTCCCTAAGGGAATGCAGTATTTAAAAAATTCTCTGGGCACATTTGCACAAATACAGTACCACTGGATTGTACAAATAGAAGCAAGTAAACATTATTTACTGTATACAGCACCATCTGTGAACATAAGATTACAAAGTGCTTTGCATCGATGACAATAAAAAAAAAAAACTACACAGATTTAAAAAATGTCCAATACAATCAGTTTAGACATCGCAAATAGAAGCTAAAACAAATGCAAATATGGAGAATTACTATAAGACGGTAGGTGAAGAGATAAATGTGTTTCCATAACCAAATACACACACACAAAGAAATGCACACTGGGGTAAACATGACCTACAAGCCCACTTCTTTCCAACCCCAGATGTAGCTGCATTACCATCAGAGTCCTGCAGCTGCAGTGACTCTAACATTTAACAGGACTGCAGCAACCCAGTTTCAGTGTTGTGACTGTGCTCAAATCCCAAGGCGGCATCACCAACATCAATGCTCCCTGTGACTCTATTTTTCTTTTACGCTTCCTCAGTATCACCAGCTTTGGCTGCCCCTGACTACTGTTGCCATGGCAACCGAGGAGCAGACCCATCACCGGGGGATTTGAAGACAAGTTGGAGTAAAGACCCTGATGTTATTGGAGCCTCAAAACTGTGTGTGTGCTTGTGTGTGTGCTCGGGTTCAAATGTGATTGTTGCCATATTCTCAAACTACTGTGATATGCAGTATTTGACAGAATATCACAACAAGTTTCTCCTGGGATCGTCAGCAAGTCAACAGCTAAATTCACCAACCATGGCAGGGGAGGACAAATGCAATTTAGAAGCAACAAGGAGAGTAAACTGTAGACATATTTAATAGAATTCCATCTTTGATAATATGCCAAGAGAATACAATTGATGAAAGGAGGAATGAAAAAAAGAATGAAAGAGGAAAATAAATAGAACAGCCTAGGTGGAAGTCAGTGGAGCCATTCCCATCTCCTCTCTGCGGCTTACACACCCTCTGTGTGTATGGAGTATCCATTCCAAGGTTGTCAGTAATCCAATAGGTTTCCCTGGAAGCAGGCGGTTTTCTAGAGGTACAGCCAATATCCTGCCGGCCGGAAGAAATTCCAAGCAAGTGACACTGCGTTCCATCTTTTCCCCTTTTTTTTCACAGTGACAGGGTAAAGTGTGTCAAGTACAAATGACTAATTTAGACACCCGGGCAAAAGTTATCACGCTGACTGGCCATCAAGTCCTGCAGCATCCTTCACCACACAACTACTGAAAGTGTTCTTTATTTCATCTTAGTTCATGCAAACAGACTTCTGAATCCTACTCAGAGAGAGGTTAAAGTCAGATGGTCTTGCTTTATTTCTGGGCCACCAGTTCTCTGCAACTGACCCATAAATGCAAAGCGCAAGTCTCTAAAGGTTGGTTCAACGCAGCTGGAGTTCCTCAGGCCGATGCTCAAAGCTAACAGCAATATTCATGTGGAGTGAGCTTTCTCAGGCTTAAACTAATTTCTTCTTACTAGTCAGATAATTTAATTGCAACTGTAATTCAAGAACATTTAATGAAGAGGATATTTCGCTCATTCACAGTAAAATATCAAGTGAACATACCACAAAGCATCCAAATTAGACTTCACAAAGACAAAATAACCAGTAATTACACACACTGTGTCCTTAGTAAAAAGCACATTGAAATAATCTACTGGTTCTCCGACAACGTGATGCGTGTCTTTATGTGCATGTATGCTTGCTCTAGTATGGTCTTTTTTTTTCTTTTGTATACCCTTTGGTTAATGAATGCATGTGTTAATAACATGTATGTATCTGTGTTTGTGTGCAGTCTTTCTCTGGGGATCCTGTTTGCAGCGCTTTAATTAGCTTAATCCACGAGTAACACATGGATGGAAGAACAGAAAAAAAATGGTTGTGTGGAAGAACAGAAAAAAATGGGTGTGTGGAACATGAGAGTTGGCAAAGAAAGAGGTGTAAATAGAGGAGAATTCCTCTTTTTACTGAGAACACATCTTTACCTTAACTTTAAGTATTGTTAGTGGCAAGCAAAAACTAAAAAAAAAAAAGTCTACGGCAGATGTAAGTGGAGTAAACCAACATAAATGAAACTGTGCATTAGATGTGTCAGTGAATAAACAGAGCACCTTTGCAAAAATGGTGAGAGCAAGGACAAAAGGGATGTGGAAATGTGGAAGTGCTGAAAAAAAAAAGGGAGAGACAGTTTGAGGAAAATAACAGTGGAGCAAGAAAAAGAAGAAGGAAAAAAAAGAAGAAAGAAAGAAAAGAAACACACACAAGCCTTGTAAATAAATGCAATAAGCTCAGTCAGCTAATGACCAATCCCATTGAGGGAAAAAAAGTTCTGATGTTACGAGTAAATCTAAGAAAAAAAAAACCTAATATACAGAGAGAAAAAAAAGCGAGCTGAAGAAAAACAAACGGAATGCAAGAAAACATGACTAATTCATCAGTTTCGAGAATATGAATCAAAGAAATGGCTTAATAGAAAAATATTCCTAAGAAGCAGAAAAGCGAATGCAGAGGAGGAGAAAGAAGTGTGCGGGTGGTCAAGGAGAGACAGAAAAAAATATGACCCTATTAAAATCAGAGAATAAAAGTGCACCCGCCGAGACGCCACTGAAATGTCTGATGCAGACGGAGACACTAAAGTCAGAAGGTCAGCTTTAGCCATCTCTTCAACTTTTTTACTAGCACTGCCGCTTCTAAAAAGCAAAAGACTTTATTACTGCAATCACAACAACATTCCTAATTATCACCAAATCTAAACTCAGTAATTAGAGGAGACTTGCTGTAATGCACATAACTAGAAACAAATTAGCCAAATCATGTGAAACAAGTTCACTTCAGTCCAATGTTCTGCTGAAAGATAAGCTAGAGGGTGTGCGATCAGCATGGAGGAATTGGCTTTCACAGACTTGTGCGAACGGGATTAGCTACAGGATGATCACAGTATGGCTACCAGTGGTCAGGGAGTGAATGTGCTGGGGGCAAAATGGCGAACTAGCTCATACTGTGACAAGGCTTCAGGGTAAAACAGTTCACACTATAGGGCACAAATATGAACACAAAGAGTTATAAATTCATCTGAAGTGTGTTTGAGAGAAATGAAAGCCCATTTGTACTTTTATAGAAAAAGAATGCAGGTGTGAGCGCATTTGTTCCCCAACACAAACATTAATCATCTTAACGTCTCTAAACCAGAGGAACTAATCAGAAAGAATCTATTAAGAATCTATTAGCTTTGCGATGTGTAATCTGATAAGCCCGCTACAGCTGCTCCCTGTAGGAGAGGCTGTGTGTTTAAACTACAACATCGTCTGCGTTCTTCACACTAGATTAGCTAATTTGATAGTAGCTCACATATCCGCACTCATCATTTGATGTAATGGAGTTGAAGAAGCTTCTCACATCCAGCTTTTTATAAAGATTCAAGCAAAACATCAAAGTAGTGTCTTGTAAGAGCTTTAATTTTTCCTCAATGTGTTTTTTTCCTTTTTTTTAAAAAAATGCTGATAATTTATTTCCTCTACGGGGTTAGAAAGTTAGAAAGTATGGATCCACTCTACATCTGCCTTGTGTATTATGAATTCAAAGTCTCCAGATAATGCTACACTAGTGTGTTAGTGTTTGTATGAGTGTGGTAAGTGTATTAGTAATGAATCATGTTTAATGTGTTAACCTGATCTATGGCTGCTCTGATTTCTGTATATTTTATTGTGCGTCTTTATAAAACAGAGAATGTGTTATTTTAACCAGGTACAAACACTCTTGCCAGCTTTACATTCTTGTCTCTAGAGGTTTACATTTTGAAAATACTTCTGTCCAACAACTCACTGTTCCCACACAAAAATGTCCTAAAAAACAAACTAATACACTGTAATTTTAATGTGCGTATGTCTTAAATTTTTATTCAAATTCTGAAAATGTGTAATAATAAATCCCAGAAACTTGTAGGCATGCAGAAATGACATGTAACGTCTTATATACATGTAGCATAAAAACTGGGATACTTTGATGTTCTTTCCGGAGATGCCTAATGGAGATGACCTAGAAACAAGCCGGCCTCGTCCTTATACTTGGCTCGTGTGAGCTTGCATCCAGACACTTCTAATCTTCCCTTAAAAAATGGATTCGAGCATGATACATTTATTATTCATCTGCGTTGCTCGTTCTTTTCAACTGTCTCTCTTTCTCCCGGCTTTCTTTCCCACTCTGATCTCCCTCTAACTTTGGCTCATTAACCCCTGGTAGAATGGAATTAGGAGGGGAACGACGAGGTAGTGAACGCTCGCCGCAGTCACACGCTGTTGGACCGAGCTAAAGTGCATTAGCATTGAGATTATCAAGGACCGAACTGTTCTCATTTGAGGCATTAGCTAACACAGGAGCTCAGTAATTTATCCTGCCTTTTTAAAGTGATTAGCTTAAAAATTTACAGCGGCTTTGGTTATTTTTAGTGCATAATAGTTGGCAGGAAGATTAAAAGATATACATTAAGATTAGCAACAAGGACTTTCAACTCTTATCGTCCCTTAACGTCACTCTTGCTCGTTAGTAAGGTAGGAATTATGATTCTTAATGGCAGATGAGACTTTGCAGGACAAAGGTGCAGAGTGAAAGCTGCAGCTTTAATGAGATTGTGTGGGTGGATTCGCGAACAGAAATGTGGAGAGGATGCGATGGCAAAAAATCTTCTAAAAAGTCTCTCATTACTTTCTACCATCATCATCTGAGAGCCACAATTCATGTTTAAACATTCAAACGAGCATGAATGAATGAATGCATACACATTCAGAGTTTATTATTATTTTTTTGCCTGAATACTTTGTTTAATGAGAGAAAATGATGAGAGAAAAAAGTGATAATCACATCTCTTCACAAAAAAACTATGATCGAGATGTATCTTTGATCACAGAAAGAAAAGATGGAACAGAAAGAGAATATCTGAAGAGTTTAGGAAACAGAAGATGAGTAGGAAAGAGAGAAAAGACGAAGAGCAAATCTAAATTATTCCTTTTACTAATTTATATAGCTGCGCTTCCAAGGCAGGCATTTTAGTTACAATAAATTTATTCTGGACCAAGTTGGAGCTCACACCACATACTCTCCGATCACATACTCTCTGATACATCCAATCTAATGTCCCCACAAACACCCTGAAGTAAAACAAAGCAGAAGCCTAAAGTAACGTGTCTGTGTGAATCTGTGCAAAGAAATCCCTTAGGTCTGATAAATATGTGAGACTGCGTTAAAAAAAAAGACACTGTATGAGGTTGAAGAAGTGTAGCCACATATAAGGACATACAAGCAGATGGGGAAAAGACTCAGGCTGGTGATGATGAGAGATAATTGATATCCACATGCTTCGGTGAGACACATATGTGCACACATATGGGGTGCATCTATTCTATAGATGAATAATAAATGCATTTACTTCAGGCAAACTAACATTTGTGTTGCAGCACAATGTACAATGATCTTAATTATTTATTCAAACAATGGGCTTCTACAACTGTCTTTGAAGAAGCCCAGTAAAAAAGAAGCCAAAAAAAAAAAACACTAGAGTATTAAAAATTTAAACAAATCACAAAAGAAAAGGTGTAAAATAATCTGCACATCTATAACAACCACTCCCTTCTGTGCAGATAGGAAGGGACGAGATCGAGTTGAGGGTATCCATTCTTGCAATGTAGGCGTCTAACTGGGCGTCGAGCTCCTTTAGATGTTAAAAAACTAAATGTCAAGACAGAAGTTCATCTTGCCTAATCAAGATCAGGCAGTAGAAGAATGAGCTTTGGCTAACCATATAACTACTTTGGTTGAAATTTGGTATATTTATAAATGTTGACAGTAAATAGTTCAGCTCTTCAACTAACCTAAATAAATCCTTAAAAAACATAAAAGTTTGATAAAGACTGAAGCTCTGTTAAAATCCAGAGTGTTGTGAGGAACTTCTGCTTTTGACTATACTGTGCTCCACTGAGAGAGAAGTCAGAACTTAACTCACTCCACCCATGTCCTCTAGCTCACCCAGGAGGATCTAGAGGTGTTGCTTGACCAGCTGGGGAGGGGAACACTTCACCAGGCTCCTCACCCCTTGGAGGAGCAACAGGACACTGTACTGACCTTTGGAGGAGATTTCACCTTTTTCTGGTCGAGGAACGTCGTTCTGGATTTGGAGGCGCTGATCTTGGCTGCTAATTCATCACAAACAGATCAAACTAGCTTTTTGTGCTCCTGTTTAAATTCTAAACTAACAGAAGATGTTAATGATGGTATTTTTTTTTTTTTTTTACACTTCACACTATTTAGTTGTCCTAAGACAACTGAATGTAAAGAGCAATTCCGAGCCTATTCCAACTGATTACAGGCCAAAGCCAGGGTACACTCTGAACAAGTCACCAGTCTGCTGCGTGGCCACACACACAGAATCATACACACACTTGTTCCAAGGGGCAATTTTATAGTGGTCGTCCGAAATCAAATCAAAACACAATACACTGCAGCTTGTGTCTCTGTTTTTGCTAACTAAAATATTTTGGGCACTGATGTGTTGTAATTTCTTTGACTTTTTTTTTTCACCTTTTAAAAAGTGCTCATAGAGAAAATTGTTCTATAAATATCTCAAACAAAGGGGTGATTTGTTTTTTTGTTTTTATAAAAATTAAGAAATATGCTATATTGTACTTATTTTTGGGAGTAAAAGATTGCATATTGAAGTTGCATAAAATGTCCAGCTTTATATTGAAGTTTACGCATTGCTGACATTCCCTGTTAATTAGAAACCAAATTTTATTAAAAAGCAGTCATGGATTCAAGGACTATTAAGTTTTATTAAGGTAGTCATTTGCGCATGTCCGGTCTTTCACTCTGTTTGCTTAACCAATTATAGCAACAAGAGGATGTCCACAGAGTTAAATGCATTGCAGATGTTTCGGTGTTAGCTTGTGTGACAAGAATAATTGCAAATATCCGGGATGCAATTATGTAGCGGTATAGGATCAGAGGAGTGTTTCAATGTATAGACAGCTGTTTGGTGCTTGCCCTCACTCCTCTGGCCAACAGGTGCAACATGAGAAAAAATCAAATACTTGTAAAAAACACATTTTTAAATTGTGGAACTCTAATTTTCATCATTTAAATTAAAGTAAGCTAAGGAAGTGCTGTCATGGCTGCATATCGTCAGTCTCATCATTATGTACCTTTTGTGTAATTGTTTGTGTGTCTTCATCTTGAGAAGGGTGTGCTGTAATTTTGTTGTTCTCTTTTAGTTTAAGTACAATTAAAGTGTTTGGTCTCAATCAAACCTGTGTTTATCCCTTTAGCTGTAATGACTAATTCACTATAAAAAAACTTTAAATTCCCTTGCACACTTTCATCACTATGTTGCGCTATAAACACCCTAAAAAAGAAAAAGAAGCCAATCAGCGTCCATGTAAATACTGTATATTTATTGGTAGCCATTTAGTTCTTTAGGTTGAGCTGATTTCATGCTGATTTGTAGGCCAGAAGTGGTCATAAATATTTGGCTCATCATTTGCATCAAAATGAGCTCCGGAGTGACCTTCCTCTGCAGGGTGGCTGGGCTCTAACCCTGTAATAGGATGAGGAGCGATGCCACCTGGGAGGAGCTCGGAGTAGAGAGAGGAGTTCTTCCGGGTCAAGAGAAGCCAGATGGGGTGGTTCGGGCATCTTGTTAGAATGCCTCCCGAGCGCCTTGCTGATGAGGTGTTCTGGGCAAGTCTCACTGGGAGGGGACCCAGAGGCAAGCCCGGACCCACTGGAGAGTCTATGTCTCACAGTTGGCCAGGGAACGCGTTGTGATCCCCCTGCGCGAGCTGAAGGATGCAGCCGGAGTGAGAAAAGCTTGGGCTTCCTGTCTGAGACTGTTGCCCCAATAACCCAGCCCCAGACAAGCGGAAGATGACGGCATTTGTGTTACGGTTTAATCTAAATATATGTAGTCTGTTTAAAGTTTGTATATTGAGAACGGACCAGACAGTGGAGCAGAAAGAGGTAATATTTTACTGTTAATTTAGGGACATTTTGATAAAATGGGAAGCTTGATGGCCCGCCAGAGAAAATAAACGAAGTGGAAAAACGTGTGGTATAAATTATCCAGATTATTGAAAAAAGCTTGGTCTTAACTTCTCAGCTCTACTGAGTCTCATCTATATCATCATTTTTTGCATCACTAAGCTCAACATTTTATCGTCATCCTCTGTGTGTTTGTGTGACCCCAATGCAGTTGTGTGAACTAATGACCGGGAGCAACCAAACTCTTGCACAAAGACAATCTCTGTACTCAGCAGAGGCCAAAAAAACTTGTGGTTTGGGTAATGGTGCCAAACGATGACACACACGACACAGAATGAGGAACTAATTGTCCATCTATATTTTTAGCCTGTGACTTTCAGGGCGGTATGTTTTAACTGACAAATGAAACTGGAAATAAGACTATTATTTTAATAATTTGCCTTTCTGCGTCTAACTAAATAAACTTGTAAATCTAAGTGTGTATTTGTTACTTTAGGCACTCCCATGCCAGAGGACGTCTTGTTAACTATAGGGCGGAGGTAACACTCATTTAAATGCAACACACGAGCACGCGCCTACATACACAAACACATCCACACAGGGGAGTTACAGGGCAGCACTATACACCCGAAGAATCATCAGTCAATTATGGCACGACATGGTCTCTTAATGGTGACATCGGCATTCCCAGTGGAGTATTTCAGTGACTTGATGCAGCAAAATATACATACAAACGGCAAACTGTCACTTGTTATTAACCCCAAAAAGCCATAAAAAATGCTGCAATTACTGCTGGCTTTCAGTGTGACAGATATTCTCCCTCAATCTTACAGGTCAATGGGATTTTAGGCATTTTTGCTGATTAGCAGCCCACCAAGTGGGTTTTTTAAAAGCAGAGGTACAGATTAATTTTATATAATTTGTTTAAGATCAAATCTAAAGGAAAAAATGGGCATTGTCAATTTTGAGTGACAAATGTACATTGTAATATGCCCATAGTACATGTGAAACTTGAACCCTCAAAAAGCCTCATAAGGCTGGCAGTGTGTCTACATTAAATTTCATCTGGTACTTAATGTTTAGATGGTAGAAGCTTCGATTATGCCGTCATCCACTTGCTTTTTGTGATAACAGATCCGATAGTGGTCTGTGTTATTGCACAGCATCCCCTTTTCCATGGAACTGATGCTAAATGGTTAATGGAAACATTTCTACTGTGCCTGCATGTTATCTTGAATGTTCACCAGTCACTCTCTTGCTTTCAACATGAAGAGTTTTATTCTGAAGGATCTCTATGAAGTTTACCTGCAGGTATGAGATTTATGATCATTTTACTTCATATAATGTTATGATTTTCCTGCATTTTGTTTCAAACCTGAAACTACAGCTAGTCTTAATGTATTATTTCAATAGCCTGCGCCCGCTGTCATCCGGATCAGTGGGTTGGCCTCATTGATGAGCTGATGAATGGGCGTTGGGCAGCACCTTCATATCCAGCCACCTGAGCCTGGCACGGCCACAATGGACACACAGTAGGTATTGGGGGCTCCGACCACCTGGCACACTGACCGTGTACACCTAACAGATGGTTCGAGTTGCCCCCTGATAGAGGACGCAGCTGAGGAATCCTAACTCATGTCTGTGTGTAATCGTGTGCGCTACATCTAAAAGGCCGAGAGAAAAAAAGCATCTCCGTTTACGCATTGGATTATCGACTGGCATGCTCTCTTTTCCCGCATCTCCTCAGACCACCTATTGAGACTTTGTATTGGTGTGCGAGTGTACGCATCACGGTGAATGCCCTTTCATTGTAATTGCTCAACAATCCTTGAATAGAGAAAGTTCGATTATAAATGCAGCTGATCCAATAGTTAAAAAAAAATTCTTTGTATTTAGACTTTTGAAAGCCAGACAGATGGAAAATATATTTTTATTTTACCACCAATGTTCAGCTCATTTTGACCACTCCTTCCCGCATCAAGTCACATTCACATAACCAAATATACAGAACATGCTAGGAGATTTACAATACGCTTAATGTAATAAACAGTTTAGCTGCAGTTTATTCAAAATGCTGCTGCTCGAGTCGTAACAAGAACTAGAAAATATGATTACATTAGTCCTGTGGTCAGGACTCTGCACTGGCTTCCTGTGGCTCAGAGAATAGACTTTAAAGCAGCTCTACTTGTGTTTAAGTGTGAAATATTAGTATCTTATTAACCATCCAGAACTCTGAGGACCACTAAATTCGGCCTTTGAAGCACTTTGAATTACCTTTTGCATAAATTGTGCAATGAAAATAAACTTGCCTTGCCTTTGTATTCAGGTTACACATTTTAGGTGTTACGCAGTTTAGGGGAACTTGGACAAAATCGTTAATTTTGAACTCCTCATTTAGTTTAAAGATGACTTCAGACATGCAGTGATCAATTATTAGTCAAGCCAAGCATAGCATAACTATGACGAACAGAGGTTTTCTTTCATATATATATTTTTTTCCTGAATATTAAATACAGCTAACTAGAGCAAAGTAATGTCCTTGACCACAGCAGTATCCAGATGACTGGCTGACTTAGTTAATCACAACAGAGGCTGTCACCTTTCCTCACACAATTTTTTCCTCCTGTTGCTTTTCGCTCTATCCGCTTCATCGCTTCATCTTTCATCCTGCTGTATCTCTTCTATCTGTGTCCCATTAAACCACAACTCATTAGTAAAAGCTTCTCCTGTGAGTGTGTACTGCACATGAGGGAGACTGTGTGTGTATGGCAACGCAGAGCACAAAGGGACTTCATTAATGCTTTTTAACATGTTTATGCCACTGTAGTGTTGCTCTGGACAACCATGAGCATCATTAGCAGTTAGATTAAAAAGAAGATAAAGGAGGATATCAAAGAAATGAACAATTAACCAAATAATGAAGGCGATGTAACAGGTTAGATTTTTTTAGTTGGTTTTATCTAATGTTATTACATGCTATCTATCAAAACGGCGTAATAAACATTTCACTATATTGATTTTGGGTAGAGGAAAGGGAGTCAGATTTGTGCTTATTGTTCATTCACTTATGACCATACAATTTCTAATCATATTAATATTTCTGTTTCCTGATTTTCTGTTTAATATAAATGTGTTCTGAAGGACTCAAAGTCTTAGTGTGAAGATGCATGTGTCTGCATATTAAGTCATAGAAAGTGAACTTTTGTTTTTGGTCATCTGAGGTAGACAACAGAACTGTGAACTTTTTGGTTCCAATACCAACTAGTGAACACAGCAACAAAACGACAGCATATGGTAGAAACCTTCTCCCAGGTGATGTTTCACACCTATAAGCCTCAACTGTAGAGTACAAAGACATGCGAGAGCAGCTGAATAAATAAAGAAGTTGTTGCCAAGCTAAGTGAATGGGTGTCACGCTGACAAATGCATTGCACTGAATCTTAGTCGACATTGTATTGTCATCTCTTGCTTTTTCATAAACATGAATATACACAAGCACACAGACTCATGGCGTCGCAGGAGCACACATTATTATACATACTGTGAGTGACAAATACGCAAACACCGCATGCATACACAAATACACATTAAAAACGCACAATCACACAGGCTGATTATACATTCATAATATTGAATGGCTGACAGGTCTTGAGCAGCGAGGAGAGAAATGGACTGAATTCTAATAAGCATCCATTTACCCCGAGAGCTCTGCCCTCTATAGACTGGATACGCACACAAAGTAACAAACACGCGAGCGAAACCAAACAAAACAACACTACAGGAATTTTTATGAGGCTGAATTGAAAGCGCAACCAACAATCTCAAAACTTTACTTGTAGTCAACTTATTTGCCCATTAATTTGATTATTTTTGCTCTAAAAATAAAAAAAGAAACCTGGGTAAATGTGTAAAAAAAGTGAAATAATTTCTAATGAGATTGTTTTCTCCAAAGTATGTTTTCTGAACATACAAACAAAAAAGAGGAAAAAAACGTTTTGGAGTATTTGATTTAAATTTGACCCCTCTGTGCTCCATCCAGTGGGTGCTCGGGATGGTGTGTAGCAAAATATCTACTCACTAGTCCTGGTGTTCAAACCGCTTGCCAATAAACACATTCAAGATCAGAGAAACAAAAGCAAATTTTGAGACTCAACAAGAAGTGTGAGTGACTTGCTTTGATTAGACACTAGGCACATATTTGATAGAATGTTCTGTTCTCTATGGGAACAGTTCATCATGTTGTGCTCAGATGAGTTGTATCCTTGTACTTGTAGGGCTGCCATCTTCAAAAGTGATACACGTGTCCACATTTGTTCAAAAGAAGTGTAAATGATGCTTTACAGTCGGTTTTGATTAAAAAGAAAAAACAAGCAAAGGCTGTATAACAGAAAGAGTTCTACCCTTACAGCACTATTTGGCCATCTTACATCTTGAAAACCACTGCTTACCAAAAAGCTGATGAATATTGGGGCTCTAGGATGATCTAGTAACCTATCTAGGGTGTACATTGCATCACGTCTGTTGATCTTTGGGACTAACCCTACAAAATCTCAAATGAATGGATAGATTCTTTTCAACTCAACACAAAAACAATCATTCAATAATTCACGCTATTCATATCACAGACAAACATTTAATGGTTAAAATATCAAACGGTTATCTTACCTTCTTCAGTTTTCCATTGCGTGTGCCAACAAACACCACCGTGTTGCCACTGTAGTCATATGCTGCCACCGAGGTCATGCCATCATCCTTGTCTATGAAGAGAGGGGTACCCTCAATGGTACTGGTTCCCCCTAAAGGTTGATTGAAGTCCTGGCCACAGAAGTTGTCATCTATCTGTAGAGGCTGAAAGAAAAGGAGAAATTAGCTATGAACTGAAAGAAAAGTAAGTTTTGGTAGATTATCTTTATAAATCATATTATTCATGTTTGAAAAGTAAAGTCATTGTATTGTCTCACAAGAGGTTTCAGATGTTTTACAAATTAGTTGAAGTTTTACTAAAATGGCAAAGTATAGAGAGGAAGAAAAAAGAGCAGGAACAAGTCTCAATCCTGATGCATCTAAAGATTACCGATACCTCGTCTCAATGTCAAAAATGTATTTTTTTTTTAGTGGGAACATGTTCCCAGCATCCACAGGTTCATACAATGTTCTTTTCATTAAATTCTGATGCCTTTCAAAGAAAAGAAAGGCCATGAGACATAACAAAAGTCGGCAAGCGTAGGATGTAAAACACTTCAACCAGAGTACCCCCTTTTTTTGCCTCTAAAATCCCATCCTAAAAGCAGCCAAGCTGTGTTAGAGTCAATGCTGCTTTTTCCAAATCTCAGTGGGACTGCAGTGAAGCCTATTTGGTGCATCATCTGACTTTAATGCTTCCATTTCCCAACTTGTTAAGTGGGCTATTCAAATAAAGGCTCGTTCACACACAAGCATATGTAGCAGAATACCACCATGCAAAACCTTTTTACTTCCAAGTGTTCGGTCATGCTAGTGACACGGTGATAATGCCAGTGACCATGTGACAAAATCAGGAGCATTCCGGCGTCACGGGGCCACATCACCCAAGGCAATTCACTGACCCATATGATCTCTTAACCAGCCAGCACACAGGCTGTAATCAATAGAAAATGCTTCAAGTGGCACATTGAATGAATGTCTTTATACCCTCGAATACTCTGCTAAACCAACACATTTTAAGCAGTTTTAGGGACATCTGACCTGATCAGGGATTTGATTATTTAATTATTCATTATTCAAATTTCAGAATTCCCAATTTTAATATAAAGTAGTTTTGTGAATTCCTTTTAAAATGAATTGCTCATGTAAATGACAAAAAACTGACTGAAACTCGGGCTAAAAAAACTGCAAATGAAGTTGTTTAAAAGTTTTTTGACATTTTAAAGATGAAATGATTGATTAAGTACATTAAAAATTACGCTAACCATAAAACCTAATGAAAGTAATATCCTACAAGCCCACAATTTGATTATGGAGTCGATTTTCTGATGCTGCCGTGCCAAATTACCGCTGACAGGTAATAAATGTGAGTGTGTCAGCGCAGAAGTGTGTGTCAGTCATTAAGCCGCTGACGTATTTCCAACCACTTGTGTGTTAACTACAGCTCGGAAATACACGTGTGAGTTGATAAACACACCCACGCCTGGTGAGTGTGTAAATTTCAGTGTAATCCAAAGACTTATCACTACATCATCTGATTGATCCACACGGGCCAGATAACGCCTCCCTCCGTGCACAGATATCTAAACCGTAAACTGCTTGCAGCTCAGCGTACGTCAATAAAACCTAGTGCCTTTTTCGACGTTCACACTTTTTTTCCCGCTCGGTCTGTTTCCAGCATCAACAGTGACAGAGCAAACTTCAATATCCAAAGCCTTTTCCTACCTCTCCTTCCATCTAAGATAAGGTTTCCTCCATTTCTCACAATTACTTCTCTACTCTAACACGCCTGCGTCGTGTTCTCCAAGAAGTGGCAGGTTTATCAACCGCTGCTGACAAAGTGCTTGTCCTGCTTAGCCTCTATTTGTTTCTGTACGGTTATGCCACATGGTAAAAGAAAACATTTTAACAAAAGCTTAAATCCATGCCGGTGACGCTTTTTTTCAAGACATTGACAAAAACAAACATGGCTATTACTTGAAACAACTTTTCTTTGTAACTACTAAGAGCTGGGTGAGTTTCTTCTCTTCCTAACAAAGCCAAATGATATACAACACACACAATTTGACAGATTGTGTGTACCCAAAACATAAATTCAGACTTTTACATGTTGTTCTGTTTACAATAATTGTGCAAAAAATATCATTGCTACATAAAATCTACATTTAAATCATATAGACTCAATCAAATAAAATAAAAAAAACAGCCTGGATTAGTCAACCACTCACAGGCACATCACATGACGTCAGAGCCTTAGGGAATTTAGTTAAAAGGGTCAATCCATCATCTGTGGATGAGCGCAATTGTTGGAAACACAGTATACAGTTGCCATAAGAGCCCAAATGGGTCAACACCACAACATCAATACACACACTAACGACAACACACAGGTTCGTATGGGACGCAACAAGGGAAAGGTGCTGCATCATTCTGTAGATTCAAACGTGTTAGGTGGAAAAGATCAGCCTGGAATAAAAAGGTGTTTCCCATGAGGGTGGAAACATTTTAAAAGGGGCAACATTTTATAGCGTATTATGCAATTCAAAGCACTAAAATATTCCCGGGATACCTGGATACAATTTTTTTTATGGAGGCAATATTCCTGTGTGGGGTCTATTCCTGGTTGGCTACTAAGAACTGAATTTTCAGCCATGTTTTCAACGAGGCTGGGGTGATAAGGTTAAGCGGACAACCTGCCAGTTACTTTGAAGCAGAATCTCAAGTGCGGAAAGGAAGGCTTTTTGTTTTAGGCCTTTGAGGAGTTTTTGTTGAGCACACTCAGTGAATTTGCAGATTTGTAGTTCACAGCAACAAAAACAGATTTTTTTTTTTTTTTTGTGGAACACCTCCAAAAACATGCTTTTCATTTCAGGCAATGTGTGTAAATAGAAACTGGTCATTTTTACTACAACATTTATAACTTGCAGTTCTTCTATTGATGATAATGGTGTTCTTTGGACAAAGTTCAAGACAGTGCTGATAAGTTTAGTGATTTATCATTATTATAATTTAGTTACCGGTAATTCCTTTACTGTGCATTGGGTACATCCTATAAACTACTTTCTTTTACCTTTCCAAATTTTTCTATTATTAGTAGCCTTTCAACACCGGCCGCTTCTTCAACCCAGTTCTCTTGTCTTTAAAATTGATCTGAGGCATATGTATGTTACGAGTTAAATTGAAATTCATATATGTGGAAACCACTAAAGGATTCATTAAAACGCATTCAGTTCTAGTGATAAACCAATGTTGAGTCAAACTCCTTTTTCAAGTAAAAATAACGTCTTTAAAATACAGTAAAACTGTAAAGTTTAAAATGTAAAATGAACTTTTAGGAAGTTTCTCCCATATTTGAACATTACTCCAACAACTAAAATACATCTGAAGTGGTTTCATTCTAACGTAAGCACTAAAATACAAGTGCTCTGCTCATGCTCAGTCCCAAAAGGTAGTTTTTGGCATCCTTATGTCTCTAGAGACAATGGAGTCTGCACCTGGATACTTATCTGTCTGTGCAGCGTCAGCTGTGGCTGAATAAGTCAATTTGGGAGCTACAGCTCCTACCCGACTTACTGCAAATGTGATAGGCGGTATGAGTCATGGGGAGAGCAGTGAGAGACTGACTTTTTTTTTGCTGTTTCTGGGTCTTTGTGGCTTCATGCTGGATCTCTCTGCCCTCCTCAGTTATGCCATATATTGCCATTAATGTAAAAGCACCAACATAAGAAAATAAAAGAATATGCACTAACTTTGGTAACTTGATGCAATTTAGCTTGTATTTGCGTCCTCAAACATAAAATTCAAATATCACTTATCTGAACTAACTACAGGTACCATGTTTTGATAAATACCCATATATCTTATGATGGTTGCTATACCAAGACAACGGGGGGTTAACATATAAAATGAGAGTGCATCTGTAGATTTACAGAATGTGCTTGTGTGCTGTCAGCTGATATCTGCAACCACTGAAATACCCAAATACTGCTGATTCAACATATGAAGATCATACACATACACACACAAGTCTAGAACAATATGTACCAACAGTTTAAAGTGTGTGGTGACCGGCAATCACTACAGCCTCTCTTTTATTTCCTTCTTGCTATGAAATGCTGCAACATATGGCTCCAAACACATGTACACACTCCGCACACAATAGCTGTCTGATTGCAGATGTGTGCTGGCCGGTTTGTGCAGAAGGAAAAGGTTAAATAATCATTCCCCTCTGACTGCCGTTTATTCAACATTCAGCATTAGGAAAATATCTTTGGGCATACGTTACAGCACAAGTGGGATTTAAAAAGTCACGTTCATTTAGTGAAAAATGCAGAACAGCAAACAACATGGTTCTGTGTGTAGCAACATACAAGCTGCTGTTGAATACACTTCTTTCAAATACTCATAGTTAAGGTAGAAGGAAAAGGAAAACATGTGGTAAACACAACACACATTCATCCAACACGGTGCAAACAGACTGGCCAACATGTTGCATTTGACTATTTTTCTGGGAAAAAAAAAAGTCTTTAAAGGGGGAAGGGAAGTATTTTTAACGAGATGAAAAAAAATTAGAGGGAAAGTTGGTTCCACAAGCAGTTTGATTCAAACAAAAATACTGCGGTGTATGAGTGTGTTTCCATGCTTCATCGGCTCTCTTACAGTAAAAGAAAAAAGACAATGAGCAACATTTTATACAAGTGATGCATTTTTGTTAGATGCAACCCCAAATGACGTGATTGTGTGAGTGTATGGTGGATATGACAGTTTGTGGTTGAACATAACAAAAAAGGTACAAAAAGAGCAACAGCAAAGTAGAGGGATGAAAATGCAAACATGCAGAAAGTGGTGCATGTCTGCAGCCTTGGTTTCAATCTGATAGAAGAGATTTTTACCGTGCATACACAAACCCGTATGCTGAGCCTCTAGAGTGTGTTAGCTAATGCAGGTGGGTTTCACCTTATCTATGTTATTTTGTTAGAGAGCAAGAGAGAGGCCGGGTCCAGCTTATAAATAACCCAAAAGTAGGAGCCTTCAACTCATAGCGATGTCACTTTCTTCAAGTTGAATAAACACAAGCAGCACTGCTGATTTTGTAGGCATATTCCCGTGAGCAATTTTGCATGTTCCTTTGTGCTAATGTTAAAGAGAGAGGAGCAACTAGACAATCTGGCATCGGATGTTACCTGTGGTCATGTGCACAATAGAAGGTTTTTTCTGTAACGGATTGTATCTGCGGGCAGAGAAATGAGGTGTACTTCTGTTTAGAAATGCGGAACAAGTTGGAAAATCTCCAAAAGGTAGCACAAAGCACAATTATTCATTTATTAAAAAAGAATCATTTTTCTAGAATGCCACACGATCTTCACTGATCAAAAATTAAGGAAAAAAAAATATGTCCATACCCATATTTTCAAAGGGTGTAGAGTAGTAATTACAAGTTTGCTCCAAGCAAATCGAAACCTCTCTGAATTGGCATCTATTCAGAAAAGGGCTACCACAAGCTGATACCTAGACTCAGTGTGTTACGTTTAGTTATATGTGGTAGTACATACAGGAATCACACCTTGAAGCACAGGAAACACACCTCAGAACACATCAAACAGCCCTGTTGTGTTGATGGTAGAAAATGAATGTTCAAATTAAGGATACAAGAACTAAGGGTGGATAGGGTGTTAAATAACCAATATGCTTCCCTTCTGCATGCTGTGTACCAGCTATTGAATAATAACTTTAATATTCCAGGATTGAAAGAGCATAAGGTATTTTAGCATATTCCAGCTTTCTCTTGTTATTGACTTTGCTAAACTACACTAGAGGCCTGAAATCCTTATGACGATCCATTGATGAAGATTTTCTAAAAAGTCAAATGGAGGCACTCTCTTTAAACATTTCTATTTGTGTATCAAAACTGGAATATCAACAGGCTGAAGACATAATGAGCATGTTCAAACAGTGCAGATGTATGAAAAATACATAATAGAACTCAGCTTCAAAAAGCTAAACAAAAAAATGTGGGTATCAACAGAGACACTGAACAAAACTAACAGCCAAAAACAGTTTGAATGCACAATAAATGCAGAACTCTTTTTCCGTATTCCCTGATTATGCCTAATAATGATGTATGCAACACAACACCCACACACAGTACCAATCAATACATAATTACGCTGGCAATTAGTATCATTAGAGTGCTGCTATAGCTGCTGATTTGTGGAGCTAAACATTCCTCAGAGTAGAAGAAAGGTCAGAAAAAGAGAATTAAGCAGCTCACACTCGGTCTCTATGGGATCTGTACTAATAGCGGCCTATTGTTCTGTAAGAGAAGAGCGAGAACTAGACAATATGTTGCACTGTGAGCTCATAGAAACAAGAATCAAAACTAAAAAATGTTCACTGTTTTGAATAAAAAAATCATCTCAAATATTGACATGAACTCATTTGTACCAATAACTTTAAAAACATGGCATCTGACCACTGTCTCCTTGCTCAACTCATTTAGACTGTCAATTAACTCTGTTCTTCATCTGTAGCTCAATTAATCAGCTTTAATTACTTAAACACATTTGCCGCCACATCCTTTTAGATTAGGTCCACAAAACGAAGATGGTGTTTCACGGAGACCACAAGTGAGTTATATTCATTACATGATATTCTTAATGATGGATTTAATCAGGTTAGGAAGCTGGCCTCAGAGTCAATTCCACTTTATCTTGTGTAGCGCATTATTGAAACTCAGCTGTGATGAGCTAATGTGTATTTTCTGTCATATTTATTGACCTCCAGTATTATTTTTGGCATTGACAAATCCAAACATTAAAATTAGCATTGAACAAATATTAAACCAGAAATGTCGTGAAAGAGAAGTAGTTTTATTCTTAACATGATATTTATGCATAACCACAAGCTGTAGGCATTTACATCAACACCACAAAGCTCTGGATTTTAATACTAAAGATCTCTTAAGTCAAACTTTCAGTTTGTGCACTGAACATTGTGTACTGAAGAAATTTTGACACATTTTTTTTGTACTTTGTCAAATAAAAACTAAAGAATCATCCAAAGTAATGTGATTTTTTTATTGATTTCTTAACATTTCTATTGTATAAATCCTTCGGAGCATTCCTTAGCTTGCAAAACCTATAAAGTAACTAATCTATGGTTCTAAGGACTTTTTTTTTTTTACTTCCACATTGTTGCATAAGAAAATTGATCATTTTCACCTCTTGACTTTACAACTGCATTTTTTTTTTAATTGAGGAGCTCTGCCATCCTGGAGGAGCTTGGAGTAGAGCCATTGCTCCTTCAGGTCGAGAGAAGCCAGATGGGGTGGTTGAGCCATCTTGTTAGTATGCCTCCCGAGCGCTCGCTGGTGAGATGGAGGGACTATGTCTGCCAACTGAATAGGGAACACCTCAGAATGCTCCCAGGTGAGTTGGAGGATGCAGCTGGGCTGAGAGAAGCCTAGGTTTCCAGTCTGAGGCAATTGCCCCCGCAACCCAGCCCTGGATAAGCCCTAAAAGACAACGGAACACAACTACTAGACCTCATACTGATTCATTTAGTTTATTATGTAATGTTTTCTTTTATGCATAGGGTGTACTGATCTCCTTTTCAGATTCTGACATGATTTTTAATGTAAAGTGAAGACATGGAGGAACTTCTATAAATATTAATTATAATGTCTAATAGCAAAAATAATTGTGAAACTAAGTAATCATGACATCCCTACTGGTAGCCTTTAGCTTTAGCAGAAGTGAAATTAGTTTCAGAGCTTCACGTCTAAACTATTAATTGCTACATGCATGATTGAAGATGAGCACCTATAAAATATGTAAAACCAGAAGATGCTTCAAGGAATACGTAACCAGAGGACTCTGAGGATTTTTACAAGCCACATCTTCATTTGAAGAAAAACAAGAAAAGATCATACAGGAAGAATCTATCTCTGGACTATTGATTCTAGGTTTAGCTTTGAATCTGGCCTTTGACACTGCCGGCCAGAAAACAGCTGGTGAATGCTGTCTTAAAAGATGCCAAACTGAACGTGATTGAAGACCTAATTGATTCATTCTCATCAAAACCAATACCAGTACTACAAATGGTGCTGAACACTCAACATTATTTCCAATTTTACAAATAAGATGGTAACAAGTTTTTTGTCAAATTCAAGCAGAAACACCACCAAAAAACTATCCTTACAATACCAAAAAAAAGTATTGAATGTGTAACATAATTGTTTATTTTGTAATGTTATTTAACCTGTGCATTAAAAATATTATCAAGCAGCTTTATGTAAATAACTTAAATTGCAATTCTGAAGACATAACGTGGAGTGCTCAACGGGTCTAGGATAGGATCCTGCCCCAAGTAGAGAATAACAGTGTCTTCATAGTGAGGGAAGGTGGGCTAGGAGATCACTGGTACAGTAATTTGGATATGGCATTGCTCCATTGGGGTGTAAAAAGAGCTAAGCCAAGAAATGAGGCTCTCAGTTGATAAGTGGTTCTACGTTCCAACTCTCACCTATAGCCATCGGAGAGGAAAAAAACAGCACAAATTCAAGCAGTCAAAATGTGGGTGTGCGGGGTTCCTATTCAGATTTAGTGTAAGGAGCTCTGCAAAACAGGAGGAGCTCAGATTAGAGCAGTTGCTCCTCTGGGTTGAGAGAAGCCAGGTGGGATGGTTTGGGCACTTTGTTATAATGCACACCATACGTCTCGCTGGTGAGGTGTTCCGATCCCATCCTACCAGGGGGGGACCCAGGGTAGGCCGAGAACAGACTACTGTAATGAGATTACATCCTAGGTTTCCTTGCTTAGGCTGATGTCTCCACATCCCAACCCCAGATGAATCGAAGAAAATGATAGCATTCTTTTAAAAGAAAAATCTCGTTTTGATACTTGAAGGCAATACGGAAACTGTTGTGAATTCATATTTTGAAGAAAAAAAAAAAACAACTAAAAAACAAAAATAAAGTCCTATTACATATAGAATGCTGAACCTAGTTCATTCTAAGCTCCATAGCAGCATTCTCATTAGGTTGTTTCTGTGTTTTTATAATGTGGTTTTTGTCTTTCCATGATTGGTAGAATGCGAGTATTTCTGTGTTTGCCTTTGGTTTCTACCAACCTCAGCATTGTGCTTTTGAAGCTACATAATTATCACATAAACTGAGTTTTGCAATTTGGACTGTAACTAGACAGAAAAAAAGCATTGCTGGTTTGTGTCATGGGAAATCTAAGCATATTGTTCAATTGGGCAACAGTAAAGTGAGAAAATAAAACAATACACCAAAATGTGTTTTATGATGCCAGTCAGAATGGGGACAATTTATCCATGTTGGAGTTAATCTTGACAGCACATTTACCTTAGTCTTTTTGATATACTTTAAGCTAACCCTGATTCACATCCCTTCATTTATAGTGATACGATCATTGGTCAAAACAAAAAACCTATTCACAATTTTTTTATATCAAATAGAAAATATCCATAGCTCTCTTCCGCCCCCCCAACCTGCCCAAAAAAAACAACTTTCTGTATTTACAAACGCAATCCAGTTAACTCAAGTGTAAAACTTTCCAGAGGACATGGGTTATTATTGTCAGAGCCTAAGAAAATTATTTTACTCTGGAAATTATCTTCAATAAGCAGACTTTTTGTTCCCTTATTTTAGAAACCAACTTTGTTCATTGAAGATGAGAACCAAGGACAAATTGAATTTAAAAAAAAAAAAAAAAAATCTGACCGGGTCATGAGAGCAACAACCTATGATGACAAACCCAGGCTTCTCTCACTCCGGCTGCATCCTCCAGCTTACCCTGATCCTGACAGTCTCTCCAGTGGATCCGAGGTCTGCCTCTGGGTCTCCCCCTGATGAGACGTACCTGAAACACCTCTCCAGTGAGGCATTCGGGGTGAATCCTAACCAGATGCCAGAACCACCCCATCTGGCTTCTCTTGACCCAGAGGACCAATAGCTCCACTCTGAGCTCTTCCCGGATAGCAGAGCTCCTCACCGTATCTCTGAGTGAGAACACAGCCACCCAGCACCAGGAGCTCATTTTGGCCTCATGTTTCTGTCTGTGATTTGGTTCTTTTGGTCATCACCCACAGCTGGTGACCATAGGTGAGGGTAGGAATATCAGAATCAGAATATACTTTAATGATCCCACATATGGGAAATTTGTGTGAATATAGATCGACTGGTAAATCTAGAGCTTTGCTTTTCAGTTCAGCTCTTTCTTCACCACGATAATGTTTTATGGACAAATCTTTCTGTACTCCTTGTAAAATAATACCTTCTACAGTGAACACACAAACAAACTGTAAGAGAAACAACAACACACACACGGTTGACATGACAGACATACAGCTGAGGAGGACATCGCACTGGCCAGGTGACGGACGCCGATATTATTTGTGCGGCAGTCAGCACTCAATCACGCTGTCCTTCCTTCCTGCATCTCCCTCTCCTCTTTCTGTCATCCAACCTTTTCTCAAGCTGTTGTTGGCAGTGAAAAGATTTCTGAGGCTATCACTCTTCCTCTCGCCCTGCTCCCCTCTCAGTCGGTGAATCACAGCCTCTCCTTGCAGCACACGCTGGCTGTAAAAGGCTTACTGCTCCCTCCTTGGCTGTTTTTCTTTTCTCCTTCCGCCTTTGCATACCATTTCATATCCGCTTGTCTATTGGCTCTATTCTCATGTCATGTCTTTTCCACTCAGGTTATAGTTGGGCTGTCAACAGCTGGTAATATCTGCGTGTTTCTGCTTTATTACCTTACGGGTGTCTTTACCAAAGTAAACATTTGAAAAAAAAAAAATGGCACATGGAATGCAAACATAAAATTTGTAATTATAATTTGATTAAGTGCTCACGTTTAGGAATTTGACCTGCTTTAGGCAGAGTGCTTTGGTATCTAGCTGCTCTTTTTTTCTGTGTTTGTTTTAGGAAAGGTAGTGTCTGTTTTTATGATCAATCCCTCTCATTTCCCTTCAGGCATCTCCCATGGCTCTACTTTTTTTTTTTGCTCTCATCCGGTCTTCCTTTTCTCCTCAACGTCGTTCAAATTCCTCAATACTCTGCTGCATGTTTTGGCATCCAGCTCTTTTTTTCAATCTGAATGTCTTTTTTACTATTTTTTTGTTTTGTTTTTTATACATCCACCCACGTACAGCACCTTTCTCTTCTTTCCTCATGCCTGAATCTCTTATTCTGGCTGTTTCACTTAAGTTTACTTCCTGAAACTTGTTCTTTTCTTCATGTTCTCACCTTTAAACACAAGCTCTCTTTGTTTCTCCTCGCTCTCCTGTTCCCAGTCATCTGCCTCTTTCTCGGCCCTAACTTAGCAGCCCTCTTCCACCCTCTCGCTCTCCTTCTGTGGAAATAGTTTGTATTGATCCACTCTGAAACAGGGAAGGTCAGGGGTTCACTAATAAAGCTCAGGGACAAAACAGATACACACAAGCTGCACAGCATCACACACAAACAGGAGACAAATATAGTATGGAGCAGAGCAGAAGTGCCTCCGCTTTGCAGAGGAAGAAATGTGTTTTTTCCCAGAGTGCTTTGACATTTGTGTTAAGCAAAAACTGCCACTGTGTCACCGCGCCTGTAAAAGTACCATCCAATCCATCGCTGCCGGCGACAAATTAAAATCCAGCACTAACATAACTTCCCACACTGAGCTGACAGGACTCAGGGGTCATCCATCATGGCTGCGTGGCTAACAGCTGTCCAGGTCCATTCAGCCCACCACCCACCAGTCTTTCCAGCATAGTTGGGTCACCCTAAACATATTCGACCTCCACCTCAACATTTCCAAAAAGATTTCCCACACTGCTCAGGCTGTGTGTAGATTCCTGAAAACCTGGGTGAGGCTCAGGTCCAAATACCAGTAATTTATAAGGTTAGAGATCACCTGCAGAACTAAAAGTAGATGGTATGCCTGTTGGCTCCACTGTTACCATCTGTGGTTGCATCTAAAAGACTCATTTTGACAGATGTGATTCTGAAGCAGAGGAGCCAACGTTTCGCCTAATGCCACAATTACACTTCTTATTTCTATTCTCAATTCAGTTTTGAGGGGGTGGGGTTTCCAGCTATTAGGCTTTTAATTTTTATGTAAAGGATTGTATTCTATTAATCATGGGATGCATCTACGTATACACAATGTTTAGTTTTACTTTTTCTATAGTTATTTAATGCCAAAGAATGCATAAAATATGTGCATCTTGCAAGTAATATTCTTCAAACAATAACCAGGGGGTTTCCATTTATTCTCCAATTTAGAGTGTTTTTTCTTTTTAAGATGAAAATACATTTTTTTTTTACTAACTGATAAAAGAAAAGCCGAGCTATGTGTAGAGATTTTGCAATCTATGTGAGAGTTGAAATACTTACAACATACTGTACTTATGTTACTTTCAATCAATTCTGAAAAAATGAACAAGACTGAATTAATGAGTTAACACCTTTAATAGCCATATAAAACTGTAGTAAGTATTCCTAAAACAAAACTGAACCAAACTTATATTAACTTTTTCTTCTTTACGAATACCAACTTGACTGGGTTTAACCCTGAACAGGGTGTATCCTACGGCCGAAAGCGGTCGCACTAGTTATCGGGCAAAACGACTGAATGCATCTGCGGCAACTCACATTAGAAAACGAGATTACTCGAGGAGTGAACAATATTCACTTCCGGTTTCCGGTTAGTTTGAAAGCATGTGCGCCCATTCAAATTAAGGGGAATTTTTTGCCCGTTAAAGGGCTAAACCTAAAACATTGCGAACATTGTCGTTTCTTAGTCCTGTGAAAATAGGTCAAAGCTGTGTATCACTTTCATTCTTAGAGCAAGAAAAACAAGAAAATCTGCTTGCCTTTATAACTTGGTTGCCCACTTTCTGCTTTTGTGTCACTCGACACAAACTGGATCATTTCAGGTGGCATCGATTTGCTTATTTGATCTTCATCCTAATTTTAGTTCAAAGTAACAGTTTGTATTCAATGTTTTCATAGTTTCTCAATACAATTTTAGCATAGATGCCTCCACACTAAACAGTTTTGAGTATGGATGGGAGGGTATGTTAATTTGGTTCATCTTTGATTTAGTATTTTTGTTGTTTTCAGTTGTTCCAGAGAACAACAGCTCTTACACTGACGAATAATATCAGATTAGATATCCCTTGGGCCACCGACAGAGGTTGAGTTCAGAGTTGGGAGGCTGACATTAGGTCAGTTTTTGGGGGCATTGAAACTGACATCATTAACCTGCAGCTAACCTCTCAGGCCTTGCTGCTGTCATGCAGTCAGCCAATCAGCTTATGACTGAAGTTCCAACAACAACACAAATGACAGTTTAAATAGACCAACTATCTTTGACGTAATATCTAAGTGATGATAAATTACCAGAGGCAGAAATCCCGGCCAAAGTAAGGTAACTATGGCAACAAAACTAGCAGAACACAATGGGATGCAAAAAAAATAAATGGTGACGTATCATCGAGTTTACAAGCGACTTAAATACTGAAAAATTTGAAGGCTGCAGGAAATAGATTTTGTGGCTCTCAGTGGAAAAACATTGTGGTAAAAATGTTCAAACCACAAAATAAAAACTTGTTTTGATGCATTAAACTAAAAATCCTGAGTCACAATTTATTGTTATTAATAAGAGCAAGTATAGTCCTGCTGAATGAGAAGCAGCTGAAATTTTTTTGCAATATCAACCAAAACAGTGAGTTTCAAATTACAGGATAAAATTATTCTACAGAATAAAAGTTTCATCTACTTGGCATGTGCAGTATTTGAAGGGACACCAGAGTGGAATTATCACATGGAACGTGGAGTAAAACTTTCGGCAGTAATTTGTAGCGATTGCTCTGGCTGTAGTGGTGCAAAGGTCTAATTGAAATAAATGAGACAGTCTTCTCTCTGTTCTTAAAGTCATTGTCAGAGTGATGGGTACTAATGGAGACCAAAAAACCATTCAAGAGGACCACCTGAAACAAAGAAACCAATTCTGTAGATTGTGGGAAACTGAAATCCATTATGTAATTTTCCTATGAAACAAAGCTTCATGATGGAGAGTAAAGAATATGGGGTATAGTTTTTGTATTTGTGTATAATGAAAATATGAAATAAATTTAGGGAATCAAATGTCACTATTTCAACAAATACAAATGAAGGATTTGGTTAGCTGCTTTTTAGAGGTAGCAAGAAGAAAATTGTGGTTTATGTGGCTGGTGGTTTCGGAAAATGACAGCCTGGCAATAAACAAGTATTGAGACCCACTTTGGTATTTTTTTTTACTTCTGCATAGTTTGCATTTCAAACCAACAGAAGTACTTACTTACTGAAACCAGGAAGTTGTGAATTGTCAAAAAAAATCAATTAATTGAGGTTAAGTCAAAAAGGACTTTCATACCACCAAGAAACATCAAACTGAGTTTCAAGCTCAAGTGTCCTAAAGATCAAGAGTAAGCAGAGCAAAATGAGAAAATAGGAAGAAATAAGGTAAAGTAAGTTTAGGTACTTGCGATAGATCGATGGTGCTACACTCTGCGTTTTTTTCTATTTAAGGAATTTAGGTGTGATCCCATGTGAGTGTGCTTAAAAAGTAGTGTCCACCATAATGTAATCAGGGCCATGCACTGTGGATTAGTTAGCAAAAAGCCAGTCTAACTTGCGCTATCTCTCAGGAGCTCGCACCACGGTTCAGTGAACTGTGCCGTGTCCACAAGTGTGTATGTGTGCCTATGCTCTTACTGAGTGACATTTCACAAATCCAGGAGACTGGGCTAATGATGTCCATGTCTGACTAAATCAAGAACCCCAAGGTTGTGGGCAGGGAAAATGAGCATCAGAAAAAAAAAAAAACACCACAGAAGCAAGATGTGAGGCATTACTAAACACCAGAGGCCAGGTTTGTATCATTATATATAGGATAAGTAGGTCAATGTTTAGCTGGTGGGAATGCTAGGATGAAACACTAAAAAGCAGAATTACGATTCATCCAAGTTGGCAGCTAATGTCTGCAAAAAGCAGCGATGCTTAATTCAAGAAAGTATTCTCAAGCAATATTTAGACAGCGCAGTAAATAGTGACTTAATAGACAGAAAAAATTAAAGTTTCTGCTTACCGAGTTGATGCAGGCGAGCTCCTTGTTCAGCAGCCATGGTAAGGAGAGTGTTCCGCCTCCTTTGTAGCAGGTCTGAATCCGTTCTTTGATCTTCTCCTTTATCTTTCTCAGAGTAAAGAGACACAATGCTGACTCTCTGGGTGGTTTCGCCCGATTCTTCTGACCTTGGGAAAATACCGTAAAGAGGATGTCTTCATTCTCGGAAATCCCCAGAGAGTTGGCCAGTTGCTGGCCTGGCCGAGCCAAGAAGGCATCTTGCACGAGACGGTATTCTATCCCGTCTTTGGTGCAGCCAATAGGGAACTCTACATAGGAGTAAAACTTTGGGTCGTCCACGCAGAGCCGGACAATTTTAGAGGTGAAAAACTGCTCTCCGCTGGCATCGGGGGAGGTCAGCTGGGTGTCGAGCTGCATTGTCAGATAGTAAACAAACTGCTCGCTGCTGAAACTGTAAATGTAATAAATGTCAAAAGTGGGGAATTTTGACAAAGTATCTGATGGGATTTTTAGCTGGGAGGAGACAAACTCATCCTGATATACAAAGCTGAACATATCTGCATTCTCTTCAATCTCCATCAGTTTGCGACTGGACAGAGTAGGGAAGTATTCGGACTTGCCATCAATAGGTGTTCCAATAAAGAGCTTGCTGGTGGGACTGTGAGGGGAACTTATGATTACACCTGACATGGTACCAGACTCTGCAACGCTCGAGAGGTAGTGCTCCTTGCGGTGATGGGGCTCACCAAGCTTAAAGAGATCATCCAAACGCAGGAACTGGCAAATACCTTGTGAGGTACTGCCGCAAGCAATGAGGCGGTTCCGCGCGTAGTCTATGAGGAGCAGCTTGTTCACATTGGGGATCTGAGCAAGGTCATAAGGGCATGATTGAACACTTGGTGGAGGGTAGCATTTTTCATTGTCCACCACCGGACCAGTCATGTGATTTCGCAGTTTAGTCAGATTGCTAGACAGCTTGAAAATCCAGTTGACAGCTCCCACAAAAACTTCTCCTGTCTTGTTGTGGATGGCCAGATGTGTGAGGGAACCCTCAGTGGGGGCAAAACGTTTAAAGGGTGGGGGTTGGCCTTCGGAAAAGGGTGAGCTCATGATGAGTAAAAACCCCAAGAGTAACAAGTTCCTCAGGCCAGGGAAAGCCACTGACCGAGAGAGGGGACACATATCTGTGCTATCTATGGGCAAAGCTTTAGGGGATGGGGAAGGAGAAAGAGGCACAGAGGAGTTCAAGTTCCTGCACCTTCTTCAAATCTGTAATTTTTCTATTTTGCTTTGATACTGGTAAATACGGAAAAAATAGTTTGAGGGAGAAAGAGATAAACTGGGGAAGTAAAAAGTCTCTAACTCCTATTGATCCACCGTCCTGTTTTCAGCATTCAGTGAGCAGTCATCCGGTACATCATCCATAGAGGCATAAGGTGAGAGCCCTGAAAGGCAGAAAAAAAAATGTGTTAACGTCCATGAACATTTCCTATTGATTATGCATCAAGGAGAAAGAAAAGCCTAAAAGGCCCAAAATGATAAAGCTATAATGACAAAAAAAACATCTAGCTGACATTTGCCACAATATAAGCATTATCAAACTAAGCCCGTCGGGTGAAAGTATGCCCACACTGAAAAGAGAGGGCTATGAATGGAACATTTAGTGGACGTAAGTCAAGTCAGATAGAGTTATAGACCCACTACGTTGAACTTACTGATTTTAATAACTCTCAATGTTGCTGCAGATGTGAAAAAAAAGCCTTTCTGCTGGGTACAGTTAGAAAGACGGCAACTATTTATAGAGAGGTCTGCTATTGCTGGTGGCTTCTCTGTTCATGGTTAACAAACTCTGGTTTAAGGCACTAATAAGTTACAGCTTATTACACTTTCAGTTGCAGTTGAAACAGCTGGTGATGGGTTCCAGAACCATGTCACAGAACAGGATTAGCCCAGAGACATGTTGGAAAGAATTAATCAAGTTAAATATTTGGCAGAACAGAAAGAGATTATTGCTATTAAATTTTTGTTTATCAAATGGGTCAGACTTTTTAATTCCTAAACTTGTACGAACTCCTAAATAGGTTTCATATTTCAATATGTCTGGCCCTTTTGTCTTTTCTGCATCTCCAGGTATTAACTCAGTAGATATTGCAAAAACTAAAAATAAAGGAAAAGCAGATGTTCATGTGAGTGCACTTTTTTTAAAACTTTTATTTGACCTTGTTTATAATAGACAATACATTCAGCATGACTTATAATCTGCCCTAACAACCAGGGCTCATTACTGATATCAGAGGCAGCGGTTTAAAGAATGCGTACAATATTTTACAAGGTTGGAACGTTTCCAGATGGAAAAAGAAATGACCATTAAAATACCAGTCAGTTTTCAGTAACATAACTTGCAGTTCTACTCATCAGGTCATCAAACTACAATGAAACCAGGTTGTTGATTTGACTTTTTATGACTTTTTACAGAATAGAAACCTTGAGGCCAGAATCTTCCATTTAACCTCGGCCGTCAAAGTGTCCATCTTTAGTGTTTATGACCATAGCAAATCAGGAAAGATAAACAGGGAAGATGAGGAGGTAGGAAAAGGGGGATGAAGCAAAATGTGAAACAGATGGAAACCAGAAACGAAGACAAAGAGACACTCCTCAGAACCTCTTCAGAGCAGAACTGTCTATTATTTACTCAGCATATAACAACATGGCGTTTGGCCGGTTTTGCAAACGCACAAGAGTAAATGTTAGTTAGTTTTGAAACACACAAACACAAAAGCATATCGAAGCCAATTGTCTAAACTTTGAAGGAAGGAAGAAGTCATTTTGCAAGTATTTAAATGAAAAACATATTTAGAATGAGGTATTGTTTCATTGCTCATCAGTTTTAATCTTCACAGCCGCAATCATAATAGAAAATAGATGTTGGGAGCAGAGAAAGAGAGAGAGAAGAGGAAGGTTCATGAAACAGCTCAACTGACACAAAACTAACCAGGTTTTCCAATAAAAAAAAGAAGGCAAAAAGAAGTAAAAAGTGTGAGAAGGCTCAAAGTGCATACAACATGATGGTGCAAGAACTGGTGGGAGCCAAACAAAAAGCTGTGCTTTTGATACATTTTAAATCAAGGCTGTACCTTCCCTCGAATCAAACACCAGGGGAACTTTTTGTAGACAGAGAATCTGTACTGCGTGGATCAGGAATATACCCTCACTCTCCACTCTGGGAGATTAAAATGACTTGACGCGGATCACAACCTCTTTGGCACGAGTAGCTGCAATAAAGTGGCGAGCCAGCCTATAAAAAAACTAATTTCTCGCTCAACGGTACAGTCAGGCTGCGAGATGAGAGCAGATGTCAATTTAAAGCATAGCAGCGCAAAGGGAGGCTTGCCTCAATTCCTTTTGTCATTTTTAAGTGAGCAAACGCCTGATAAAGAAGCAGAGAACCTTATAGGAAAAAAAACGATTCTTGCTATAATTCCTCTTCATTTAGTCCTGTCACAATTTGATGTAAGAAAGCGTGAATAGCACAAAAAAAAACACTGTGTGTGACTGCTTGTTATCTAATGGGTACTAAGGATTAATGAAACTCTCTTAAAGACACACGGGGATGACAACAAAATAGAAAAAAAAGAATCACACTAATCAGGTCTTTACTACAGCAGCTTTCCAAATCTCTCTTTCCCTCTTTGGAGATATAAAACAATAATTCTATCTCTGCTTTTCTCAAACTTTCTCTCTGCATGCTTCATCCTGAAGTCTTTTCAATTTCAATTTTCCCAAAGTGTTTGAATGAAATGCCATGAAGAACATAAAAAGAAGCTTGCTTGTCATATCTGGCGCCATCAAGGAAAAACACGTCAATCATTTTGCACCCGAGCGTGTCTGCAGCTTTGGGAATAGGCAATCAACGAATCTAGGAAGCTCCGGCCTCCTTCGCTTACAGGGAAAGCATTAAAGACGACAGGCTGTAAGAGGCCAAGTTGATTGGATTTGATATTGGCACATCCTATCAATTGACAGGATTGCATTGAATCCCTTTGGGGACGGGGAATTGGAATAAGGTCCAAACATGTGAAGGAGTTCTCCCAAAGCTGGAATTCAATCTTTTTTTCCCTCTATTATTTTCAGACCGTCAGAAAAATAGGTGAGATGTTTTGGTGAAGTGGTGAGCTGTTGGTGAAGCTGAGCAGGATAACTCCTCTTGGGCTCGCCTCCAAAGAGGCTAAACCTGTCCGCTCGGATATTGGTCGGTGCTCAGAGCATAAAGCTTCACTGATTTATTGCTGTTGGCATATCAATTACTTCTTTCCACAGCAGAGAGGAGAAAGAAGAGGAGGAGAAGGTGTTGAAAGAGGGATCATGATGAAAAAGGAGGAAGAGTGACACAGACAAATTCTACAGTCTATGCTGTATTAGAAGATGTGGGTCACATCGGAGACAAAACATGAAAACAAAAGCAAGTTAAACTACGACTCAAAGAGAAAAAAAAAACTAACGATCAAAAACTGATGATGAAAAGCAAAAAATAAATTAATAAAGATTTTAGAAAGATAATCTGGTAGGTGAGAAAAACACATTTTTTTTATGTGTTGAACTAAATTTACTAAATTAAATGCTCAACTAGTTAATCTGCCTCGTATTGCTTTACTTAACAGGTACTCTCCCCTGAGAATTTATATGAGCCCAAAGGAGGAAAAAGAGATGGGTAAGGGGGTTAGAGAGGGCCTGAAAACTGTAAGTTGGTGCTAGGGAGCAGGTGGAGGGGTGTCTAGATGGTAAAAGAGGATACAAGATGGAAGGGGAGCCAAACCCTGCTGCCTTAATCCTCCTGCGGGGTCTGCCTAATCTCACCGTCACTATCTGCATATGGGAAGAATGGATTACCATCCCCCAAAACATAGAGGGGTGAATTGATGGGGGACTGAATGGCAATCCTTGGACAGACAACAGACAAAAAAAATCACAAAGTCTGAGTTGGGTAGTCATGGTGAAGAGGAGTTCTTTTCTTCTTTAGATTTTTTTGCTTTTAAGCATGCAAATTTAGGCCTTTTTACACATTTTTTTTCTGATGTACACAAAACATACAGAGTAGGAAAGCATGGCCAAAGCTGGTCGTTTGGAACGTGGGTATCTCACTAATCTGACACGTGTCCCAGACAGAGGCTACCTCCACTAGTGAGATAGGAGGGGGTGAGATTAACATTTAAACCACACTTACAAACTCCTCCTCACTCATCACAAACTCAAACCTCACAACAAATCAACCACTTGGAGGTTGTACTAGAATATCAAAAACACTCCAGGCCATCTGTCACCATCAGAACATTTGTTTATAAAAGCACCTCCCTCCAGTGGGACAGCAGTAGAATACTCTCATAAGTTAACAAAAAGAAACCAAAAGATCCCCACATTTTAGTATAGAAATCTGCCATGTGAAAAATTAGCAGAAACCTGTTGAAATGTTGTCTTACAGCTATATATTTCAAATGAACTATCAAGTGGGACAAATTTTCTAAATATAGCCGAATTGTTCTTTGTATAATCTTGTATAACTTCATTCATGTTTGAACAGAGATGCCGGTGAGCCTTAAGGTGAATAAAAGTTCTTACAACTTGTGTTTTAGTACCAACATAAAACGACAAGCAACTTTGCCCCTTTTTATCCTCTTTGGAAGAAAGCCTGAACAACAAAGTACAAATGAAATGTTCTGGTGTATTTGTGTCTGTTTGCAAGTCAGATACTAGAGGTAAACTGAGCCTCATTCCTGCTGGGTAGGCGGTGTGTATATTCTTGGAATGACTGTTCAAACCTTTCTACACCTGCCTTCGTCCTTTCTACTTAAAGTATATCAAATCCAGTCATTGTTTTACAAACTGGAAAAAGTCATTTTAATGTGGGTTTTTTTTTTCCATTTTTTAAGAGGATTTTATTATCAACACAAAATTTGTCTCAGTTTTCTCATTTGGTACAACTCCAGTACCAAATAGTCCTTCATAAGATTTAAAAAAAGAAGCTAGAAGTGACGAGACTTGCATATTGCTCGTGTGAAGACCAGAGCAACAGCGGCTGAAACGACAACTGCTTCTTTCACATTAAGAGTGTGGGTAACAGATGTGTCTACATGTGTGTGACAGCTGCCCTTCTGAGATGAAAAACAAACTGGCCACTACATCACAGAAACTCCCATGCTGCAAAATCAACAACACATGGGTTTCTAGAGGTAAAGATGATCACACTTACATACTTGGGGGAATATGTTGCACAAAAACAGCGTGTATGTGATACCCAATCGCTTCTAATTCACTGCAGTTTATCAAACACTTGTTTTGGCATTAATGCATCATGTGCTGTTAACAGTTGATCTATGGACCTTCAT
This sequence comes from Neostethus bicornis, assembly GCA_902685375.1. Taxonomy (NCBI): domain Eukaryota; kingdom Metazoa; phylum Chordata; class Actinopteri; order Atheriniformes; family Phallostethidae; genus Neostethus; species Neostethus bicornis. The sequence continues at coordinate 14,230,700 of LR738557.1, read as the reverse complement.
GCTCAGGTCACCATGTCAGAACTGGGAATGAGGCAGATAATGCAGGTAGAAAACTGTTTGTGTTTTCAACTTTGTTAATCGGTGTGTCAATGTTTATGAATGATTCAACCTACATGCCAAACACTTTTTACATGTTTGCATTTGATAATCTTGGCTCTGCTGATTGTATTTGAGTTTTAAAAAACTCTAATCAGTTGCAAAAGGAAAAACAATTTAAGCAAATTCTCAAAACAAAATGTGAAAATAAAGCATGTTCTCACACTCGTTATCAGGGGTGCTTGCACTGTTTCAGCATGAGAACTACTTTAAAAACAACCAAGTCACAAAAGCCCCTAAATCCCTAAAACAATGAATTCTACAAAAACTTTCCATGGGAGTTTTGGTGGGAGGCGTTATGTCAGTTGCGATCAATATAATGGGTCCCCTTATTTACAGTTAACAGCCTTGCAGATATTAAAGCATCCTAAAGGATGGAAAACATCACAACCAGTCCATGATAGTTTCAAATCTGTCTTGTGAAACCAGGTTTTCTCTGATCAAGAATGCAGATGACATCTTCAGGGAACAAACCTTCATAAAGAATTCAACACCTCATAATCTAAATACATACCATGCATATTTGAGAGTGAAAGGTTATGTGTGTGACTGTCATTGTGATTTTACTGTATTAAAAAAAAAAGTTATACAACCCTTTTTAAACTTCTCTAGTTGCTGGAGATAGTTTGATAGACTACACCAGTTCCTCAGTGCTCTACATACTTTATGAACATAGCATCTTATTTGGCTGCTAAACAGACAGTAGAGCACCCCGGGCTGTCTCCAGGCACACAGCCCTTGTCTTTAAAATTACGCATGAAGAGCAGACAGACTCTTCCTCTTTTGTTCTTTTTTTTCTACCATAATAATCCCCAAACAATCCAACTCTTTTTTTTCCTTTTGAAAAGCACTTTGCAGAAAACCCCACATTTTTGTGCATCTTTTTCTTTTTCAAGTCCTTTTAGATTCAATGCTTTAAAACAGAAAAACTAAACTAAAATTCCAACTCCACCACATCAAAATGAAAGCATGAAGATAGAAGGGAATTTACTCCTCCTATTTCTTGTCTCTGGAGTGAAATACCTCACAAAACAAAAGCTCTTCGTTCCATCTGCTCAGACAGAATGAACCATTGCAGAACTGGGAATCGGCTAAAACCAACCCACATATCAAAAAATGAGCCCACAGACACATTGATGCAGGCACAGTCAGATTAGTGGTTTACTCTTAATCTCTTGACTGGGTTGTGTGGCTGGGTCTTTCTTTTCACAACAAATCCTGAGTCTGTTGGTGAGTCTGTCTGTGTATGGGAAGGTAAGGGAGGTAGGCTATATTTAGGCAAAGGCCAAAACATGTCTAATAAAAGTCCAAGTGTGAGTATAAATAAAAAATTTACCAGTAGATCACTAACGCACTACGTGGGCCTCATTGTGTTGTCTGGAGCATTACGCTAATGCTCTTTGTGTTTGACGTGGCTTTAAGCAAACAATAGTGAAGATGGATGATCAGAGGAAGCGATGACATGCAGCAACAACATGTTAGTTTAACCTGAACGCATCTTCAGTAAAGAGATAAACACTACTCCCAGACTAGCTTTCAAAAATGACATTCCATGTTTTAGACTGAAGGGCCGGCTGGACTTGTGATTTTTTTCCATTTCTAAGACTTTTAAGTTGTTTTGTTTTATAACCACCTGTAACGTTGGAAGAAACTTTTAAGCAAAATAGTTACCTGTAAAAATTTAGAGTCTGTTATGAATAGAATCTACAAGTTTTAGAGTTTTTCTGTTGACAGAAAGCTTTTGTCAGCATTGAACTATAGTTGGAGAAAAATATTATAAAAAAAATATCTGGACCTCAAATTTTAACCAGAATGGGAGTAAAGTGGTGTTTAAGAATAAAAAGCCTAATAGAAAATCTCTTTACATGGTGAGCTAATTAAAAACAGCACCAAAAAGTCTTACGCTACTCTTCCAAATGCAGTGGGAAGGTTGTGGTTTCGGCTGTCTCAGCCGGTTCGGCAGGTGTTGATATAGTGAAACCACAGTTGAGAAAAGGTTCAGTCAGTAGTCTGAGGGCATTGAGTCTAAACTAGAATAAATTCAGCTCATTGGTGATGAATAGGAAATAATAGTGTGTTTCGGAGTCTGATTACAAGAAGTGGAAAGTAAACTAAACTGTTTCCACAAAGACAAACTGTGTCCACAGGACTTTCTGTAGAAACAAAGGCGGCGCGTTTGCTGTAGCACTGCCTATATTCACTCTCTGAGCTCATGATGATGGAATGCAGCCTGCTCAGCTTAAACAGATTATTACCAAACACTGTGGTCCCTCAGACTTTCTCTGAGTTGCACCTTACTTTTATGAGCCCAACCAACTCCTTACACTCCTGGGCTTCTCTCTTAAAATTTACCAGTATGTTAATGTAGGGAGAAAAATATTGATTACATGTTTATTACATCGCCTATTTGTCCTAATGGGATGACATTAAAAGTCATGGTGGTATTGCAATTCCACCTGGATCAATGCAAAACACTTTTTTCCTTTAATTCCTGAAGTATATAAAGTCAGCGTCATGCGGAAAATAATGTGCCTAAGAATTTTACTGTCTGGCATTTTTACCAGCTGTGAAAATTTTTCAATGCCTCATCACATGCAATTTGGTGTATGGTTAATATACTTCCTGAAACAGACAAACAAAAGCATCTGCTTCTCTGTGTGAGTTATTGCATCACTTAGTGCATCAAATAAGACTCCCGCTTTGTTTTAATAAAAGAAAAACGAAAAATACCCTCATGCACATACTGTAACACACACACAAATAAGCAAACAGAAGGGAACAGGACTGTTTCACAATTGACTCAGATGGCTTTCTTATCCATCTTTGTCCATTAAGGCCATACTGTTTCCGGATGTATGCTGTTGAGTAGTATCACTAACCATATCATTGGTTATGACTGCATGGCTTTGTCCTGCCTCTAAATGCTTTAAAACAGGCGTGTGGCTTGTGTCACATGGTGTTTAGCTAATTTGTGTCACCCAACGGGTCACAAGACAGCTGGGAGAACGCAGATTTCTCTGCTTGGGGGCATGAAGATTTTATGTGAAAATGGAGAGGTGATCGATTTAAGATAAGGTGGTTACCAGCATATCCACTTAGTGTAAACATACAGGTCATTCCTTATCTCTTGGAAATTGTTTTTTTATTTTATAGCCAATATTTTAAATCAAGTTATTTAAAGCAAAACAATACTTTCAATTTAAAAAAATTTTTTTGGAAGCAAATGAATCTTAAGTTATTGCAACCCAGAAAAATTTAAAACAGTCTGACACCACTCTGATGGCCATACATGATACAGGAGTACTAATTTATTTGGCACGGTTACAATTGAGTCATGCAGGGCCCCCCCCTAATTATCACCTTTCGTGCTGATGTGAAACTACAACAAAAGGAAGCCTATCTATTGTTCCTATTTTAGCTCAGAGGCCAGTTTTAGACCAGCTAGAGGTCAGCGTGAATTTCAAAGGGGTTTTGCTCTGCTGATTTCCTGGTCTCTTCCTGATAGTTGGCACAAATGCCCACATGCCATGGCATGCATCACTGCTTCACTATACAGTGGCAAAACAGAAAACACAGAAGTTTGTGAACGGTGTACAGAGGGCGATTGTGGCTAACACCTCATCACTGAATCAGAGGTGTTAACAATGACGGGAACAGCCCGTTTTGACATTTTATAACCGCAAAAAAAATAAATAAATAAATACAGTTAGTAGATGACTGAGTAGCTGTCCCCTGATGCACAACAACACTTCAACTCAAATAAAGCACTTACATGTAATACTTTCAACTGCAACTTTCACAAGGATCACACACTTTGTGAGTGCTTTTGTCATTCTTTTTTCTATCCTTGTAAATGCAGTAAATGCAGTAACTGTCATTCTGACATAATCTGACATTTGGGTGGAGACGGTGGCCGCGTGGTTAGCGCGTTCGCCCGCGGACCGGAAGGTTGCGGGTTCGCGTCCCACGGAGAGCACGTCTAGGGTCCTTGGAGAAGACACCTAGCCCCCACTTCTCCCACCATTGGCGCCGTTGAAGGGCAGCCTGCTGCGGTGTAAGGAGTGCAGCAAACAAATTTCCCTGGTGAGGGATGAATAGAGTAATTCAAAATAAACAAAAAAAATAAAAATAATAAAGTATACCACCTAAACCCACCCATTAGCATTCCAACTAAATCAAGGTGAATCAGAAATTTAATAAAAAGTTAATCTACTTCATTTTTTAACTATGGGAGAAATTCTCCGAGCTCAGAAACAATATCCGTGAACTCCTAAACTAATACCGTTGGTATTACAGTAGAATTTATTTTCCCTTTCAGTGTGATCAAAACAGAATGAGAGACGGCTAGCTGTTCTTGGAACTGTCCCAAAAGGAAGGGCTGGGCATACTGGTCAGTCCAGACGGACGAGAGTAACATCAGGCGTTATGAGTCAGTCATAGGGTAGACAGAAGGACATGGTGGGAAGGTTCAAACAAAAACACAACACCTCAAATTCACTCGCTCACTATAAAGAAATAACTATATTTGCCAGAAGGAATAATAACTAAAGCTGTTGCTAGTGCGGAAAATAAAAAAAAAAAAAAAAACATAGCTGTATTTTACAGGTGCCCCAGTTCCTTTTAGGTTTAAATCATCACCAATACAAAGTCCTATACAGAGGTAGAAAACTGTCTATGAGTTTGTTGGTATTATTGCAGAAACAGTGGCCTGGATGAGGTGAAACTCCAGGGAGGAGAGCGTGGAGGAGGATAAGAACAGACATGGAGGGGAAAAAAAACACAGAGGGAGATGAGTTGGGAAAGAGAAATGTGAGCACAGAGGAAAAGAGATAAGCAAAAAACCCAGTGTGAGCAGGGGAAGATGAGAGGAAGAGTGATGAGTGAGAGGAATGCCAGAGACAAAGAAGCAAAGAAAGGAAAGAAGACAGGAGTAAACTAAATGTATTAGCTCCCTGCTCACTACTTTGCAGAACTACATATGAGCAGTCTGGTCTAGCGGTACTTTGAAGGAAGACTTAATGTTGATCAAAACTTCTCCAGACATAGACTAACTTTTTTGGCACAAAAACTCACATTTAAGAGCAACTTCTCTTGGCTATGAAGTTCAGCTAAAATAGATACGTAAATACTTTATTACCCGTGTCTTTGAGTATGGCCAAATTTCCATCATAGAATAATTTGCCTTCTCAATCATCTACATTTTTTTCCAAGCAGTTTCAAGGTGGGTGGTGACCGAAAGAATGAGATCGCGGGTACAAGCGGCCGACATGAGCTTCCTCCGCAGGGTGGCTGGGCTCTCACCCAGAGATCGGGTGAGGAGCTCTGCCATCCGGGAGGAGCTCGGTGTCGAGCCGCTCCTCCTCCAGGTCGAGAGGAGCCAGATGGTGTGGTTAGGGCGCCTCGCGGGCAAAGTGTTTTGGGCACGTCCCACTGGGAGGAGACTAAGGGGCAGACCCCGGATCTGCTGGAGAGACTGTGTCTCACAGCTGGCCGGAGAAAGACTTGGGATCCTTCCGGGTGAGCTGGAGGATGCAGCCGGGGTGAGAGAGGCCTGGGCTGCCCGTTTGAGGCTGTTGCCCCCGCGACCCGACCCCGGAATAAGCGGAAGATGACGGAACGGAAAAAAGTTTCAAGTTATGTATAAATACTGTTCATCATGCTAGCACTACATACACGATAACCTGCCATGTTGTATGGTTGCTATAGAGACCAACTGCCACTAATAACTCCCAAATCCCTTGCCTATTTCGGCTGCACACCAGTTTCACGATGGCTTCTAAATATGACAGAGGTGTTACTCTAATGGCGTAATCATAAATTGTTTAGACATGAATCTGCTTCAAAGTGAGGTAGATAACATGCGTAATGATGCAAAGCATGCTGGTATGTAGGGGAGGATGGAGCACAGACATGAGGGATGACTGTATTAAACTATGTTTGCTCTTTTTTTTAAAAAATTAATTGCTATTGTTATTAGAACAATTAAGATCAAGAATTTGCGAGACTAACGCAAAACACTTAAACGGGACTTTCAAAGAGTTCTAGAAATACATTCAACAACCCAATGACACGTGTGTCTTGACCTATTATTTACAAAAGTTGTATGATAATGGAATTCAGCACTGAGCGCCTTTGTTCTAGTACTCCAATCCACTTTCCCCAGCAGATTGACTTCCTCTTCCCTTGATGTGCTCACGGACAGCTTGTATGATCTGTTCAAGCTTGTTAAAACTCATGTGAATTCAAAAGGAGGAAAGGTTAACACTCTCTTGTTGAGAAGAACTTGCCACCGGAGTAGTGACCTGTACCAGTGCGAAACATCCTGAGAGACTCTATTTCTTCCGTCGGCAAAAACCACTTCACACAGCTGAAATGCTTCAATTGAATTTTAGCAATTGCTTACAACACGCTTACACATCCAATCTGCAAATCTACAATTCATTTATCTAAGAAAGCAGACCTGCTGTGGATCAGACATAAACTGTGAATGTGTTGGAAAGATGTCAGGCATCACATTTTGACCCATCACAAAAAAAAAAAAAAAAAAACTCGGAAAAACGTCATTGCTAACTCTAACATGAAGCACAGTGGGAGTATCATTCAAGCTCAATAAATAACTGTAACAAAATAAAGCAAACTCTCAGATGTTTCTGCTCATTGTCTATATTTGGTAAATTACAAAAAAAAAAAAAAACATAATTTTTAGGCAAAACAGGTTTCTTATAAAAAATTGGAATTGAAAAAAAAAACTTACCGCACAACTAACCAGTAAACAAGCTCGAATTTGTGTCAAAAGCAGAAAATGTCAGAAAAAATATGGCAAATAAACTTATTTTGTGTCTTGTTTTTGGGTAGCTGCATCCATTACTTTGTTACATGGAAGTGACTACATGTTAAACTTAACTTGCAACCATAACGCGACATTTCCATCAAAACCAATTTATAATGGAAGTAGAAGGAATGAAGAAAAGCTGGAGACGTCAAGAAAAAACGGATGGAAAGATTATCGAGAAAACCTATGACCGCTTTAGTTGCTGTGATATAAACCTCTTAAAGCTGTTGTCATGTCAAATATGAAAATTCCTAGAAAACCTCAACTACAGCGCCAAGCTTAGTTTACAAGCCCCCAGCTGAGCACACAACCAAATCTCTTACTTCACAGTGGATTTGTTAGTCATCCATCATTGTATGGAGCACTGTCATTGTCTGTGGATGGATGACAATGGCAGACAATGCCAGGGGTGTCGAGTCATCGCACATGCTGGGTCAGAGTGGTCTATATCCAATATGAGAGCAGTGCTCGCTACAATTTGGATCACTGTGTTTCTCGGCCAAGCGTTGTGTTTCTTTAGGCTCTAATAAAAGTACATGAATAAAAAGAATACACGTAGGAACAGTTAAACTTCATCTACTGTCTGTTTTCCCGCCGTGTGTGTTTTCTATGTTGTGCTGAGCTGGTCTTCTCTGTCTCTCTTTTTCTCTCTGTAATATGGTCTTGATTAGCGTCCCAGTAGCTGTGGTGTCTGGTGAGCGAAAAGTATTTTAGCTATGTGTTTGTATTGGGGTGAATCCATAGGGAGACATGTGTCAGCCTGAGCTACAGCATGGACCAGACCTTCACCGCTACTTCTTTAAATTAACAGAATAGGATGGGATGAAACTCAGAAAACAAAGACTTTTTTAGAACGATAAGGAGAATGCAGCATGATGCTTTGCATCAATTTCTTGCTCTCACTTTTCTTGATCTCAATGTGTTTGAGAACTGACACCAAGACTGCAATATTACTTTATGTATAGCCGTAGAAAAGAATCTTGGTAGAGCACAAAGTGTGCAATATTACAAAAAGGGTTGATATTCTGTGTTGTAATTGCTGAATTTACGGAAAGAGAACTTTTAGTTTCAGCCATACAAGAAGCTTTGAAAACAGCAGTTTTCTTCAGCATTGGCAAATAGTTGATAGAAACCTTCAAATTGATTCAAAACAAAAGGAAGTGGTGTTGGTATAACATCTACATAAACCACAGAGTCTGCTGAGCAAACATAACCATCTAAAGTAACTACTTATCCTGTTTCACATGTAAATATCAGAGAGGGGTTGTGCATTTGCACTCTGCAGAAAGCGAACAGTGTAACAGAGCAACCGGCAAACAGAGTAAACACATACAGAAAGCCATCACACACATGCATACAGAGGTTGGGGCTTCACCACAGTGGCGCCGAGGCAGAGCAGGCGGCAGTGGTAGCTTCTAATTAAGAGTGGTTGGTTGAACAGCTATAGTTAGGGATGAAAAAACTGGAGGGTTGGGGAGAATAGGGCAACAGGTCTGACACTGTGAATGTGTAAGTTTGTGTGTGTATGCGTGTGAATGGTGCACCCCTAGGCTGTAGGGTAGAGACCCAGTTCAACTCTCGCTGACTCAAATTCAACACCGCCTGTCTGGCTGCTCTCCTATTGGCATTGCTGGAAGGGATGGAAGCAGAGCAATTTTCTCTTCCCTGTCTCTGTTACCAGTCTGAGCATATTTAACAGTTTTACTTCCACTTTTCACAGTTAAAAAAGCCTCTGTCATTTTCTTCCCCCTCGAATCTCCTTCTTCCTCTTCTATGTTTGGTCTACATGATTGCGTAAATAAATTTGCAGTATGTATATCCCATTGAGAACCTAAACAGGAAATTTATCATTTTTAATAATCAGCATCTTCCGTAAAAGTAGACTCATTTCCATCACACATCAACTTTTGTACTTGAGTAAACTTGATGTTCTTGTTTTTCCGCAGCAGCTGCAGTGAATCACTCTTGTTGAGCAACTTTGGAATTTAAAATTCCACCAATCAACTTCGTGATGTGGTGATGGAAAGAAAACAGTGAGACTAACAACTCTTTTTAAAATAACCACAGTGGAACTATTTTTCCAAAACCTTGAATTACAAAGTTGGGCACTCTTACCGGTAATAGTTCTATCATTTAGTTGTCATTTAATGAGTTGTCTATTCTTGTAATTAACTGCAAAATTTCACAATATATTTGAATTATTTTATTTTTGTTGTGAAAATGTTTTCTATTTTTGGTAAGTGACCATATGAGGATTAACTGAGCCTTGTGGCACTCTAACAGGTTTGATCCAGGCTTGGGTTATTTAGCTTGCCAGTTAATCCTATTGTTGTTGTCTCGACAACCCAAGTGGTGAGCTTGATGTGAAATCCTTGCTTTTGTCCCTCTGAGTCTCATTCACAGCACTCAAAATGAACAACAGAGGAGTAATAGTACTTTACATGTGAGTGTGGGCCAGTTTTAAAGTCAAGTGCCATTTTCATGCACATCGGGGGGAAAAAAATACTGTGATGAGCAGAATGAATATTCAACCAAAGAAGCTGAAAATACTGTTCTTACAGCATTGTTGATTTATGAGAATGTCAAGCTATTTGAGATCAAAATACAAACCTAGTCTCAGTCACGCAGGTGAGAAAAACAGTTGGAGCATCCATGACTGTGCCCGATATATGACTGGAGATGAGCTTTAAATATTAGAATGATATAGAATAAAGTTCTGGACCTGCCTTATTTTTATGTACTCATACCAGCATTTCTCAGGTGCAGACTCCATTGTCTCTAGAAACAGAACAATGCCAACAACTTGCATTTCACATGACAGCTCTTAAAATACTCAATTTGGCGAGAAGTTCAAAGTACAGGGAACTGGTCAATCATTTCGTCAGGTGGCTGAAAAATAATCTATGAAACTAGTCTTGAAAAACAAACAGAATACAAGAAACATCGACAGATTTTCAGATGAATCGAACACATAAGCCAGAGGGGAGTTGTAAAGGAATACAAAAACTCTGAACTTCCTTACTATTACAAGCTAGTCAAAAAGCATAGAACAGAATTTATTTACAAGAAAAAATAAAATTTTTAGAAGACCCTTTAGTCTGCCCGCCAAGATGTTGCGTATATGTAGTCTACAAAGGGTTATCTGCTATGCGACCATCTGTTGGGCTCGTGGAATCAGAGTCAGAAAAAAAACTGATTGGGAAGGTTGGATCTGGAGCCAACTGGGCTAAGAAGTATACTCCACAATCACCTTGACAAACTATTCTTCACACAAGCGCTGCAACAAATTATTATTTTGATATTTAACTAATCATTGATTACTTTTTTGACTAGATAACTAATCGATTTATATGTAAATTGGATGCATAACATACTGTACATCTTAGCCCACAGCGTGTAGCAGCTTCTATATGATCATTATTAGCTGTAAGCTCTAAAAACAATTAAGATAGCAGTTTATTGAGTGTTTATGACATATGTACTTTGTAATGAACAATTCTTTACAATTTTATTGATATGAGTAACTAGTAAGTTTGATCCCTGTTCCCGTTAATTCTAGTTTGGCAATGCTTGATGACGGTCCCATTTGTCCCAATTAGCCACATCGTGCTTCTTTTTCAGCACAGTTTTGCTGCCATGAAAAAGAAAGTTCTGCCTTGATTATGTTACGTTACACACTCAAAACAAACTTCACACTTTTGAGCTCTGTTGGGTAGTCATACATACTGTATATACATATACACAATGTCAGGGTTTGCAAGTCCGTCTGTAACTTTCAGTGACATCCTGACCTGGATTAACACTACAGATCACGTGTGCCAGAGACAGGTAGATGTAGCATTGCAGCAGTTTTGAGATAAAACCAGTCTTCAAATTAATAGTAGTTTTAATAAATTGTAACTCCCAGACTAATTTTGACATCCTCTGTAATGTGACTTGGAGGAGTTTCTTCAACTTGACTATAACACAGAAAAATCCAGCCCAATCGGTCTGGTTTACATTTCAGGAATCACACAAAATTGAATACTATAATTGGTTCAATTGTATTAACAACAAACTTTTACTCCGCAAAATAATTCCCCTCAGTTGAAATCTTTTTTCTTTTTAGATCATCTACAATTGTGTTGATTAATACTTTTCCACTTGCCATTTTTCAAGAATGAAGTTTTTTCCTGACTTGTGCGCACAGGCAGGAACACACACACTTTTGCTCCTTTGTATTTACAGTCTAAACAGAGTGTAACAAGAACATCCCAGTTTATTGTTTATCCGTTCCTCTCTCTGTGGTTTGAGATGTTTACCACAGCAGAACAATAGACTGGGCTGAGAAAATTCAAGTACGGAAATATCTGTACTGTGTGGATTCTTCTTACTATTGTTTTTTCATCATATGTTCATATTTTATTACAAGCAAAAAACAGAGCTACAAACAACCGGCACAAGTTAAACCCTTTTCCAGATGTCCTTTGTGTTGTTTTTATTCCTTTTTTTAACATGAACTTGCCACAACTAGAGATCCATACAGAACATCTCCCTGAGAAAAATTTGTCTTGCATACTCAGTTAATCCAGCCTGGGAAGCATAGCGAGCTCATCTGCTTTGATAAGATGCATCTGTCCCTCCTCACACTAAGATTTTCACCCCATTTTGTGAGGACCCAAACCTTTATGAGTAGTTTAATTTTAGATGGGGTGGATTTGTGCAAAGTCACACTGTTCAAGGTTATGTTGCATGTTTGTGGTTTCTTGGAGGCCTTTAGTTTGTGGCCAGTGATGCTACCAGAAATACAGTTACAATTTTAAAAGTCATCACACATAAAACCATAAAGGTTTAGGGAATTTTCTATTACTAGCTGAATGTCACATTTTTTAATGGTTAAAAAAATCACCATCAAAAAGTTACAACTTTGGATTTGTTCAAATTTAGCAATGTGATGTTTCCAATAATCAAACCAATAGCAGTAATTGATGCATATACAGTATGTTCAGGAAACAGACAAGTTTGAAAATTTAGCCGCACATAGTGACTCTGGAGAGTTCTGATGATCGCCTACTGACCTTATACCATTCAAGTTATAGTGTTTCGCCGGGGAAAATGTGATTTTAGCAAATATGGGCGTTTTGTCATTTCTATACGGGCCAAAAAAAAAATCTAAATCAATGCATGTCATACATTAAAACAGCAACAAAATGACTCACTGTGTCAAGACAATTTTTGTTATGTTCCAGGCAGCCATTGTCAAAGCACAGTCAGAGCTAGACTGGTCACCTCCCCTTACATCACTCTGGCTCATCATACATTTACTGTGCATGCGCAATCTTTTGTAACATTCAAAATGACCCATGAATATGGTTTGAGTACCGTACTCTATACGTTGTGAAAGCCTCCCCAATACAAGAGGCAGGAAAAATGCGTTGACAGGTATGTGACCTGATACATTGAAAAATATTTTTTAAATGGAAAAGCTTATCTGAGCCTAATTGTCAGAATTACTGTTGGAAAAATAAAAAATGTTGATACCTCCAAAGCCTGTTAGGCTCACAATATGAAATATTTCACATTAAACCAGAAAAATTTAAGCATTAGCGGATCTCGCGTGACAAATGTGATTTAAGCAAAGGTAAATTGTGTAAGTAGCAAGGTCAAGAGATGTGGGGATAAGATGTAAAGACAGTCCTCATGAAGCCAGATTAGCAGGAATCCATGTTAGTGCTGCATTCTGTTCATGGAGGTGTGACCTATTTGTGACACAGTGATGACGCTGATATTTCTTGGCTGGTGTTGTTGAGCTCAAAGCTTGTGACCAGGGGACTATATGCATGACTGATTATCTGCTTGCATGAATTTTGTTAAATATATGAGGATCAGTATGCCGCTTCCAAAGGAAAGCTGTATTATCCTTTGGCCCAATTGGCCATGCCCTGGGGTACCATAAAATCTTTACCATGAATCCATCCTTTAAATCATGCAGGTACGTATACCTCTGAAAGCAGCAAAATATTGCTTGTCCAGCTGGGCAGCATTTGTCAGTCTCTGTATGTGTGTGGGTGCATGTGTGCGAGCTCTGGGCCTCAAGCCAGCCAACAGTCAGGCTACATCTCTCGTGCAGGCTTACCACTGAGGCCAACATGGATATAGCTACTGTGGCTGAATACTTACTGGTGTGTATATAATTCTGGGACCCTAAAATCTGTATTATTCAGACTTCTATATTTCCTGTTCTTTATTTTCGAATAATTTCCTGTCTTTGGTGTTGAATTTATTCTGTATCTAAATATCTTAACTCTGGAATTTTTTTCATAACCTGATTGTTTATCAGTGCATCTGACAAATATGAGACATTTGTTGGTACATGTACATATCTAGAGAGAATTTTTAATACAATAAACTTTTTAAAAATGTTGTCATGAAGCAGAACATGATATTATGGGGTAACAGTTGAGCGGTTTTTCATTATGAGAACTCATCACAGAGCAGACAGAACAGAGGACGTTGCTGAGCCCATCCTCACTTTGGTCCAGTGCCAGGCCTGCTCCAGCAAAGGAAAACAGAGAAAGAAAGGCTGTTGAGAGCGTGTGTGGATGTGTGTGTGAGGGGGCAAACATTCCCCTGGCAGGATCCCCAGGACCCGGCGGAGGGCAGGGTTCAGCCGCTAAAGGAGAGATTGCGTGCCCAGCAGTCAATTAGCGGCTTGCATTTACACAACAAATAGAGCTCCCACAGTTTCTATAGCCCTCACACACATGCACACACTAACCACTCACGAGTGTATCCACTCAGCGCTCATCAGCACACGCCAACGCAAGGTCAGAGAAAAGGGGGGGGCAGCTATCTGCTGAAGAGGCACTCCATAACTACTAACTCACTAGCTGTATCAAAAACAGCAGGACATAGTGTGTACACAGCAGAAAACTCCTTTATCACTAAATTTGACAATAAACTTTCTAAGAATGGGCTTTTTGGACTTTTACAAAACCAAAAAAAAAATTGATTTAGGTTATAAGTCATTTTCAACCATGATTGGCCAATAAATGGGATTGTTCATCACTTTTCTGATATGGTTACTTTATCCTTTTATCTTTAGGAAACTTATTTCAAACTTTATTATTATTGTTATTGTACTGTATTCATCCCTCATGTGGAAATTACTTTTGCTGCATTGCACCACAGCAGGTAGCCATGACAGCGCCAATAGTGGGAGTAAGAGGAAGTTAAGTGTATCTCCAGGGACAGTTAGGGAATCAAACCGGCTTCTTCCAGTCCAAGGAGGTAGAATGAACATTCTACCACCGAGCTACCAACCCCCGCCCCTTCACCTCCCATTCACGCAATGGATGCAAATAATGTTGATTTTACCAGCTTTATCAGAGAAAGTTTCGTCCCTCAACAAATTCAACATCCCTGGACATGTATAAAAAAAAGTCTTTTTACCTTTTATATCATATCACACTGAATAAAATGTGTTAGAAAACTTCCAGTGCAGATGCAGACAAAATAGTGTCTGTCTTTTTTTTTTTTTTTTTTAATTTAGCCTTTATTTAACCGCGAAAAGTCCCATTAAGATTAAAAATCTCTTTTACAAGCTGGCAAGAGGCAGCAAAAGTTACAGTTACATATAAAAAAAAACGTTATAGTGAAATAAAAGCAACATTTCGGAATTACAAATTGAGGATTCTGTGTTCTCATGTGTTCTCAATCTGGATTTAAAATCATTCAAAGAGACTAACTCTGTTAGTTTCCAGTCTGTCTGTAACATGTTCCATGTGGATGAGTCAGAGTACGGAAATGCCCTTGTTTTACAAAGTTCAGTGCAAACAAATGGAACAGAAAGCAAAAGGTGATCATTTGAATGCAAACCATAAGAATCAACAGTTCTCACTAGAAAGGTACAAATCAACAAGCTTACCAGGCTTGTAATATTGATGGAAATGAATAGGCATTACTGGTTGATTTCCCAAAAACTTTTGTAATTTGAAGCTACAGACAATGTCTCCGGGGCTTTGTTTTGGGAGACAAATTAGTAAATCAGCAGAACAGTAAAAACTTGAAAGAAACATGCAATAAATATGAGGAATGCAGCATGCAAGCTTTTCAGATGTTTATGTAACTTGGAAAAGTTGCAGTGTCAGGCTTAGAAGTGAACAAAAGTAGAAGCCAGCAGCCTACGGCAGTCTCAGTGAAGAAGATCATCTAATAACCAGATTGGAACTCAGAGTAATCCCCTTTGGCCTTTTTAGGCTTGTAACATTGGAGCTATTTAATTAGGCAAATAATGTGCTTCAATAGGTTAGACAAGTAATTTCTTATTGTCTCAATTTAAAAAACTAAAGACAATCTATCATTTTTTTCTATATATTAAAAAAAAAGAGGTTTTAGTAGCAAATTTTCAACAAAATTGTTTTTTACATCTGTAACATTAATCCTCTAATTTTGTCTAATACTCAATATACAAAGCTAGTCCTATTGGGGTGCTCTAACAAGGATTTTGAAGAAGTAAAGACGTAAAGTATGAAGTAAAGAAAATGTTATGACACTGATTAATCAAAAGTAACTCCAAGCCATCTGCCTTTTTCACCAACAATCAAGTGTGAACAGCTTTGATTGTTTCAATGTTTTCATCCCCTAGCAGCTACAGTCACTGCGGTATTAATGTTTTAGGGGTGAGATGTTCTAGAACAGTGCTTTTCAACATTTTTTATGCGAAGGTACATTTTTCCAACGAGAAAAATCTTGATGAATACCACCAACCAAAAATGTTAAAAATGATTCTCTATAGCCACCATTATTTACAATATAATTATAATAATACATACTGTATAAATAAGCCTTTCAGATGGTGTACACAGAATAAAGGAGAAACTTTTATTCCTATTTAATATCTTGCAGAAAATGTGATTTTATTAGAATTCCCAATTTTTCTGCTTTAAAACTCAACCTAAATTTTCTCATAATGACTCAAAAATGTGTAGAAAATATGAACCACTGGGTGGGGGAGTTTTTTGGAGGGACTAAAAATCAAAGAAGAATGGGTTGCGATCGTTACAGAACAGCTCTGGTTTGCCCTAAATAAAACTACAAGGTTTCATAGTGATAAACATAAATAAATACGCTTTAACCTATTTTTTTTTCTTCTTTTTACACAAACACCATGAGATCAACCAAAACAATCTTTGAGAGCTACCGATAGATCTCGATCAGGTGAAATAGGATCATTTCCCACAAAACAGCTGACAATCTCTCACAGCACACTAGTGTGCCACAGAACATTAGTTGATAAACGCTGTTCAAGAGGTTTAGATTTCTGTTAGATGTGTACATTCACATTACCACATAAGCCTAATGACACAGTCATGGCCACTAACAATAATCATACACAATTTCTTGTGAACTAACAGAAAGCAGATGAGAGCTGATCTCTACCGTAAAGCAAACAATCCCTCTGTTTTTTTCTCTGTCCTCTCTGCAACTCTTCTCTGAATAGGGCTTTAAATCACTCGGCCTGAGCACTTTGATTGGTTGACCTCTCTGCATGATTAAACAGCCATTTTCATCACATCCTGCGTCGAGAATAAAAGAAAAAAAAAGGGAAGGTTTGAACAGTCAGACACCAGTGGAGATCTAAAGATAGTGAAATGAATCTCTCCAGGGGGACTGAGAGCAAGTCCAGAGTGCAGGCTGGTGTGAATAGCACCTCAAAGCATACATATGTAGCATAGCTACAACCAGACCTCTAACAGCTAGAATAGCACAAACCTCCAGATCAAAAGCAAAGGGTATGAGGATCAAAAACATACCACTGGTAAAGAAAAGTTTTAAATGCTGTAATTGTATAAAATTCCTAATTTTATATATATTTATATAAATAAAACTGTGTACGAATCTCAATTTCCTTCTCTTCCTCAAAATCAAATCTCTACCCAGTGCAACCTCCCTTACTTGTTACACTCAACATCTGTTTGGCTTGCAAATAAAAAAGCTGTAAAGATTGTGGGGCAAGCAGGAACAGCTGTTCTAAGGCTGCGTTCAGATTATAATTAAACTTTGAATCAGCTTTCCTCAGTTTTGTCACCCCTATGTCACCACACACTCTTCCTTTCCCTGAAAATTTTTCTTTTTTTTTTTTCTCCTCTTTTTTAGTTGGTGTTCTGACTGGTGCTGCCAAGTTCCCTCCCTCAATCCTTGGCTGAATTACTCCTTTCCTTAGCTGTTTCTGGCATCGTTTTGTTCACACTCCTCCTGTCCCGCCCTTGCACAAATCTGAACACTCAAGGCTTTTTATGTTAATGCAGCTACAGGCGGACAGGGAGATGGGTTACTTTTGGAAGTGTCTGCGAATGTAGCCAAGTTTGCCTGCTGCAGTGACTGCTGATGATGGGATGAGGTATGCTTTTTGAAACATTTGGAAAAAAAAAGTCCAGCACTGTTTTCTAATCTGGTCATGTTGCAATGAAAGTTAACCTAACTTTGGATAAAATGTGTTTTTAAAGTCAAATTTTCTTGGTGTTATCTAAGGTCTCATGTGCCAGAGGTCAGGACCTCTAGGGTCATATCGTATTGATCACAAGAGCCAAACGAAGCACAAAGTTGATCAACCACAACAACCACATTCCTCCACATGCAAAGGAAACCAGGGAAATCACTGAGGATGGCTAAGCACCGAGTAAAGACAGACCCGTGAAAAAAAAGAGAGAGAGAGAAAGCAAGCTGCTCCTCCCCGCTCACACGCATCAGCACACTGGAGACAAGTTACACACCCAATTTCATCTGGAATGCTGAATGGCATCGCTGATGCATTCCTTTATGTTTGCTGTCTGCTTCATCACATGCTCACTCGCTTTATCTCCCCTACAAAGACTTGCTATGGCCAAGACAATCTTCACTGTCCTGACTCTCTTCACGTGGGAGCTGGTATGTTGCTGACCTTTGTGACAGCTCCTGGCAGAGAGAGAAGAGGCTGGGGTCAAAGGACACTGAGCACAACTCAGTCATCATGGGACGGCAATGTGAAACTCAACATTCACACCCACCTTCATGCCCCTCCTCCAGGACGCAGTAGCAGAGAATTACCCCAGGCTGGGGCAAAAAGCAACAAGAGAGCCCCGGCAATAAAACCTTCATGGCCCCACTACACCTTTAAAGTAGGGATCAGTCTAACCTCTGACCTCCTCAGTCCCATCTCTCTCCATGATTTTGGGGGCTCCCTTAACCCCCCTCTGCTCTTCTTCTATTTCTGGCTACAACCTGTGCCCCACCCCCTTCCCGGGGGTCGAACATTGTCTGTCCCAAAGCACTTATTCTCAGACACCCCCTCTTCTTCTCTGATTGCCTTTTCTCTGAAGGAGGCTAGGGAGGGTGAAGCGACTTAAAAGCCCCCCCTCAGGATTTCTTCCGTTGCTGTGTATACGTAACCCAGGCCTGCTAAGAGAATCAGCCTAAGCAACCAGTAATATTCTGCACAACATGTTATGGAGGGTTTTTTCTTTAACAAGCTGAGTAAGGGAGGAGACAAGGGAAACAAGGTTTTATGGTTCTTGAGCACATGTTTCCACTGAGGCAGTAAAAAAAAAAAAAAAGTAAACTTTTTAGAGCATTACAAAACTTCTGGCTCGGGTTTTTAATGTTATACAACTACAGAAAGAGTCCAGGCAAAAAAAGTGAAGCGCTAATAAATAAAAAAGCCTCTCATAACTAATTTGAATGATGTCAATTAGCATCAGGCACCGCTGAAAGTGTCAGTTTTAGTGGTATTTGCATTGCTGTGCAGCACTGTGGGGTAGAATTACCGGGTAACAGTAGTCCCTGTGAAAAGAGAAAAGCCTCTTGTACATATGTCTATGGCTGACATACTATGCAGTGGCACAATGCCAACTTACAATGGAGGCCAGAGTCAGCGAGCCACTCATCACTTCTCCCTCTTTAACCCTTTGAAAGAAAGCACAAAGGAGAGCTGACATAAAGGCTGCTGAAAGAGACAGAAGCGGGAGAGGGAGGAGACGTGGGATAGTTTGCGCTGGCTCAGCACAGTTTATAGAAGAGGTTTTTGTTCACATTTTGATTCACCATCGCTACAACTGAGGGCAACAAATACCAGGAATTAAACAAGCATACCTGTAATTAAGGTCTTACATTCCTTTCCAGCCTTTGCTTTAATGTTCTCACCCTGGCAAACTATTGTTTTGGCGGCGTTTTTTACAACATTTCACCCTCAGGCTTAAATTAATTAAAAAGTCTGATAAAAAGTAACCCAAATTAAAAACTAGATAAGTGCTGCTTAACTGGATTTAAACATAGGCAAAATCAAAGTTCATCAGGACCACCATAGATGAACCCATTTATTGTAGAAGGAGTGGACCTAGTGAATGTAACACCATTCTTAACATTAGGCTCCATCAAAATAAATCCAAATCAGTCACTATGTTCTGCCTTATGACGCCATGTTAAGTATTGGAGGTGGAAATGTGCAGTCATTGGTTAAGTTTGCTTTTGCATGGCAACAACCTTGCCAACCTGGAGTGAGCTTTTTGAAAATACACGCCCTTGTTAATGGAGAGAAGCAAACTACCAATCGTTTGACTCACAGTCTCGCTTCCTGTTGTGGGATGAGTAAAATTTGGCATTCAAACTTGTCAAACAATGTGTGAATAGCCACTACATTTTTAGTGCATCTAACTGGCGGTTTATTAACTTGAATAACTTGTATTACGAGGCAAATAATGAGAGAAAAAATATATAATTATGGAGACTGCGTCATAACTAAGGTAACACAACCGGAATTGTTCTTGTGACGACAATAGCAATTGAGTAAAAGCTGCTAATTAGAATAGAAGTCTATGAGCGCAGAGGTTTTTCAAAAACAGAATTTATTTCCCATAAGGCATGTAGGCGGAAGCAACTTGCCATGCCCAATTCCCATATCAAGTCTTTGGATCAACTTGGTTAACTGTGCTGTCAAACTTGAGTCCAGCTTTGACACTTTGTTCTTCAGATTTTCTTCCAAATCTAAAGTATGTACATTACGTATCAACTGGTGAATACCTCTAACATGTGATCAAGCCATTGCTAACGCTCTATAATTTTTCAAGCAAACAAATGTGAGGAGTTATAAAGCTCAGAAGTGTTGATTAAAAGCTTTTCCAGTCTACGTTAGTCTTTTTTAGCTTAAGTAAGACTGCAATTCAATCCCAATTGGCTGTTCTTTAAAAAAAAAAGTTTTCTTCACAAGGGTTTACATTCCAAAGCAGCGAACATGTATATCGCACTAGTCAGAAATCCTAAAAACATTTGAGTGCTCAGGGGATATATTTCTAGATGCAGAGATGGTGAGAAACAAGCATGTACACTAGAACTAAAGCTTTTATGACATGTGCCAAAACAAAGCGACTAATATAGAAAGTCCCCTGCAACTTTGCACATAATTTCCTGAAGCCCATCGCTGCCTCAGATGTAGCACCACCACACTGTTGACCTCTTTAAAGTAAATCGGCCTTCCTTCCGCTAACATGGAGGTTACTGCTTTGTAGTCCACAACACAGCCATAGTTGAGGGGCCAGACAAGCAGTTAGCTGATTTATGGGTTAGCCCAGAGCCATGCTTTCCCTGAGCAAGTGGCTCTCTTCACAAACCTGCCTTCTATTAGTCTTATTTACAGGGCTGGGGAGTATGAACCATCTGAATTATTTAGGATTCCCTTTGGTAAACACATCAGGAGCCAGAAGAGTGTGTGTGAAAGACTGTGAGATAGAAAAGAGGTAAGAAATGAAGTACAATCTATTGGAGATGAATAAGGAGGCGAGCAATTAAGAGCTGTGCCACCATTAACATTTATCACTGCAATAATGTTCCTGTGCTTCTGCCAGCTCTTTTTCCATCCTGTGCAGAGTGTTACGCACTTTCTTAAGGAGCCGCTGCACTTACACAAACCTGGGGTGCACATCAAGGAACGCATACGCTTATCTCAATGCAAATACATGCACAGACACACACCCACAGCGCACTGCCTCATCTCTCACACAGTGGTTCTCATTAACAAGCCAAACATGCCTGAAGATGCAGACAGACTCTAGTGAGCACAGTAAACAACCAGTAGGCTTCATCATCCAAACTTAGCCTATCTGAGCATCAGAAAATACACATTTGCTGTCAGCAATAGCCACAGGCTGGTCATGACACCGTCCTTTCAGCAGAGTCATTTCTCTGTTTCTAAACTCTCCAACGAAAAACACAACATATATGTGAAAGTTGCACATCAATATCTTTCCAATCTGAAAAAAATTAATTCAGATTTGCAATAGCTTACCATTTCTAACAGGTGAATACTTTTTTTGTACGTCATTAAAACTTTACCATATCCAGTCTGACTGCACTGTATGTTTGTTTGCGTACTACTCCTGGATGCCACAATTTGTCCCGCTGAAAATGAATAGTGTCTATCTGTGTATCTTTCTTAAAATAAGAAACAGGAAATCCTCTGACTTTTTTTTAATACACAAGGATTTTTAATGTTTAAATGAAAAAAATGTTTTCAACTTCTTTGTGTGTTCGTAACCAGTTCAACTAAAGTACTGACAACAACAGACAGACCTAGATGCAAAATGGGAAAGTTAATCTGGGTGCATGTTTTTTGGAGTTGTTTTTTTTTTTTTTGCTTAGAATTTTAACCCCAACATTGATGTTAAGTGCATGCTTTTTGTTAATATGTAAGGAAAAACATCCACTGAAGGCTAAGAGACAGCACCCGCATTTCTTTCCCTTCCAAGCTCCACTTTTGCTTGCAATCAGAAGCAACAAAGAGGAAGAATGCACCATGATTACATTCATTCTAAAATGAAAACAAATGTCTGGCGTATTTTACAAAACAAAGAGATGACAATGATCAGTAGGTAGAAATTCAACATACCTCGTATCAGAAAAAAAGTAGCAAAACTTTTCATTAACATATCAATTTGTGCATCACATTCTAATTTTAACTAAGTTATTAGCGACACCTATTTTAATGCACAACTTGGCAATAATTTTAGGTAACAATGCAGATGATATTTGAAGTTGTCGTCTTCTGTTACAGGAAAAGAACTACTGCTTCCTGATCGATAGCAGACCCAGGCTATTCTTCACAAGTGCAAACTCATCATGATGGTATTTTTCATATCCACATGAATCGGGGACCCTGGCTGCCTCTCTGAATCAGACTGTGAAGGAGAGATGGACAGAATGTTGACAAGAGTATTAGCATGCCACGGAGGAAACCACAGATGCTGAGGTTGTGCCCACTAACTGAAGTAGCAGTGGGATTTCTGCACAAGGCCAGTGGGTCAGAAAAGAAACTGAATCCTTTCAACTGGACCTTAAAGTTTGTGCCAACCAGTGACAGACTAAAACCAACCAAATAGAGCTACTGATGTTTTATGGATTAGATAAGCCCTCAGTTCAAAAATTAAAAAGGAGATTACTGATTTCGTTCTTAGAAAAATAAACTCAAAATGATGCTGTACTAAATGAAAACAATCAAAATGCAGATAAGAACATTTTCCCACAGTACAGCAAATCTATCAACAACCAAACTGTAAATACGTTTTCTCACACCCAGTGTGGATGATAGTAAACTTATTTTCAATTTGTACCCAGATTAACCAGCGTGACAGAATTTTTTTGTCTTTTCTAAGTTGTCTTGCGTGAGTGGCCTTTTTAGTGCCTGCTTCAAAAAGCATCTCCTGTACCCAAGCAGCTGTCACTTTCAGCAGGCACTGAGGAGGATGGGAGCGGGGGAGGGGTCCTTTGAAGAAAACTGTTAAAAGTGGGCGATAAAAATAAACCGAGAGAGAGGAAAGAATTAATTATACATAACAGACATTTCACATGAATGAGCACGACGAAGTCGGAGAAACTAAGGCTTCTTTGCTCAAAGAAAAAGACAAGAGCCATTTCCAGGCTGAAGACATTTCTGTTTTGCTCTGGTCGAATCAATGATAAAGGTGCAGGAAGAAAAGGTGTAGGTCAAGGTATGAAACAATACCAGCTAAATTTAGATGTTGAATCTTTCACAATGAAACTATTTTCCCCCAGAAACAGCATTCTTTTTCCAAAAATAGCATGAAGCTTGTAGATAACGTTGTCTACCTTTAAATTTCCCTTTGATTGGAACTGATGAGGGTTTATGCTGCTGGCTTAACTACAAATTCATTTGTCGAAATGATTGGGAATGTACCAGCACTTTATGGTTCAACACCACCCACTGACTCCCAATCCCAGCTTCTTATTTGGGCCAAATGGAGGTCATTCCAATTTGAGCAGTCAGTCAAGACAGCCCCGCCAGGTATTGGCAAGTGGGTTTATTTTATATTAAAGCTTGTTGGCTGGATGGGCGTCAGCACCGTGAGCGATGTGGGGGAATGTGAATGTGGAGCAAGGTCCTCGAACAGAGCGTTGCTACTGGTCCCTCTTTAGTACGTTTTAATATTACCGCTGCTGTGTGGCTCCTCGCCTCAGGGCACCACACAAACCCCTGAGAAGCGAGTGAAATACTCAGAGAAAAGCAGAACGGGGTAAGGCTCAGAGAGATGGATGATGCTATGTACTGTACTTGCAGGAGAAGATGTGTCTTAACTTAGGAAGGAAACTAGTTCAAAACAAAGAATTTTTAACAGAAAGAGCATGGCATAAAAAACGATTGTGACTAAGACTTTAGGCAGCTACATGCCACTCCGCAAACTTCTTTAGGTTGACTGACACAAATGAAAACTTATGTAATAAAAACAGCCCATCTTCACCAGCTAGGTTATGAAAACAGATATTGTGTTACAGCACCGAAGAGCAAGAGAGCTGACACACACACACATGGGAAACAGCCGGGACTACAGAACATCGTCTCTGACACAACCACTGTATTGGTTTAAGAAGGTTTCTCTTTCACCATGATAAATGACTCCACAATAAGAAGGAAGCCATGGGGCAGCAATGGATATGCAAACAGCACACAAGAAAGACCAATCGCCAAAGAAATAATCAGCAGAACTGGGTGTAAACTGAAGAGGGAGATTATTATTAGTATTATTATAGCCAAAAAGCCTGGAGAGAGAATACATGGAAGTAAGAGGAAGGCCCAACATGCAAACAACTTTGTCTCTAGAAAGAAATACCATGCACCTTTTCAGTGTAGGAAAGTCAGGAGAGCAGGGAACAGGATGGGTGTGTGGGAGAGTTTATTAGGATTAGGACTAGAAAGCACGAAGAAGGAAGGAACTGATTAGCAGCATGAGGCGAGAGGTAAAAAAGTGAAGGAGTGGGTGAAAAGAGGAAAGGGACATGATGGTCACACTAGCTGGAATTGTCAAATGCAGTGCCAAGTTTGGCTACGTGATGCTCTCATGTAGCCAAACTTAGTGGCACCCTGCCACTAAAGCAAAGGACATCCTATGAAAACTAAATGTATATCCTACTCTATCAACCTGTTTCTCAAATTCCTCAAAACACAAACTCAGACAAGAAGCGTCGCATGTGTGCCATGTGGAATTAAGTTCCCACTTCTACTGAGCCCCTCCGCTTTGTCATCAAGCTACAGTCTAATAAGACCTAATACATGCTGCCAACTCAAAGACCAGAGGAATGCAACGTAGGGACAGCCGCACAAAGGTGAGGCTACAGGGGTGCAAAGTGCACATGTCAGCTCAAATTCCAAAGTTTGGACATCACTGATTTCCTCTTTACAGCAGCGAGCAAACCGGACAGTGCAGACTAGAAATTTTTGACAATGTTGGTCCATCGTGGGGGCAAACCTGTATCATAATTAGGAATGATTGAACCAAATTGCTTTTAATTTTCTAGTTAGTCGTCAACTTTTATGTAAAATGCTAGTAAAATGTCTAGTTAAGAAAAAAAAAAGAAAGACCTTCACACTTACAACAATCTTTTTTTACAAAGCAAGCAGTTAAAACAATAAAAGGAATCATTTGTTCAAAATTATGTCTCACAAGTTAATGAATACCATCAAACAGGTTGGAGGAACGGTTGCCTGGACGTGTCTCAACATGTGCACATATTATTAGCAGATAATTACTCTAGAGTTACTTCAGAAGAACAATAGTAAACATAATTTCATTTAAGTTTGACTGATTCATCATGAGAAAACAAAAAGCTTAAAGGCGGTATGTGAGATCTTTGTGGATTCATTTTTTTGGTATCTCATTAAATCTGCCTTCACCAGGTGGAGGATGCTTTTAAAATGATGTACTGATAATAACATTTATATATATAATCAATGTAACTTCTTAAGTTCATAAGTCATTACTTCAGATGGTTGAAGAAACAAACTCAGAAACGACAAAAAGTGGATCTGAACACAAGACGATCTTCAATACTGCCTTTAAATGTTGAAGCAACTGCACGAAAACAGTCATCATTGTGGACATCACTGCCTCATTAACAAACAAAGCAAAATAAGTGACACTTGTGTGACCACGAAAAGAATCCCTATGAATCTTGCTGGGCACCACCCTGTAAAACGTCATGGTTCAGATTCTTTATATCCAACCTGTTAGTGAGGGGACTTATTTTATGAGATGCAAAATTAAAATCCAAGTTCATAACACCAAAAACTGAACTCTAAGATTGCTATATCAACATCGAACAGCAGATTTTTACAATCTCAAGTCAGATCCTTTGCTCTCTCGTCAATGTATTCTACACTATGTCATGTCTAACATGATTCATGAATACATGTTTAATGTGGGATCCAAATGAATTCACGCAGCATGCAGGGTCGGAGTGGGTAGAATAATTTAGTTAACCTGGATTTGATTAAAAAAAAACTGAAATGAGGAGAATCCGATGGAGCATTTTCTGTCTCTGACAAGCAGAAAGGTAGTTAACACACCCACAGACAGACCCACAGTCTCATTGTTACATCCCAGCTTTAAAAAGACAATTTAATTACTGTCTAATAACAAAGCTGACAAATTCTTCTCATTCATTAATTTCAATGCAATTTCTAATTATTTCTAAGCTTCTATAGATATGGATTTTTTTAACAACCTGCAGAGATTTCAACCTAACTCCTCCTTCAGTTGTCCCTAAATAAATGCATTAAAATAGAATTAAATCATACTGAAATCAACAGGATAATTAATCTCAGCCTTTATGAATACTTAGAATTATTCGTTTAGAGATGAATTCCTCCTAAAGCAATAAAACTCCACTCATCTCAAACCAGAAAGACAGCTAGCATAAAGGTGTTCCTAAAACATCGCTTCCAGAAATAAAACTACTTCTTTTCTTTTACAGACACATATTATGAACTAATTAGAATAAAACCTCTGTTATCCATTAAAATTACCTTGATGACGCCTTAATATTTCCGTGCGGACGCAGTTTAATAATTTTTTTTATTTAAATAAGAGAAAATATTTGAGTGATTCCACCGGGAAACATATTCAACAGAGCTCTAGATTCTAATAAGTGTGTATTTATGTCCACTGAACTGTAAAAAGATTTTAAACTTATCTCTGAAAATCACTGTCGCAGAAGGCAAAAAAAAAAAAAAATCACAAAGACAAAATTGCCGAAGATAAAACATAAAATATCCCTATTTAAAAACTACTCCTTCCACGCGTAATTAGTTTTCACGTTACTTACTGATTCATGTGATCCTTATGGTAGATATCCCCGCCATGATTTTAAATTCCAAAACTTGGAGACATTTCCAGTCTGATCACGGTACTGTGTGTCCGGTGTCTCCGTGCGTGTGAATGGAGTGAAGGAGAGAGGAATGTAAGCTCACAGGGAGGAGGAGGAGGAGGAACAGGAGCAGGGAGAGTCCTCCTACCAATGCAGTACCATTTATAACTCATAGAGGGCTCACAGCACAAGGAGATGCACATGGAGACAGTGATCACCTTGTGCAGCATGCAGAGGTGTCAAACTCTGTTTCTTTCATAGATCACATTTAAGGTGGACTGGAAAGTCTTTATAAATTCATTTTATTTGCTATATTACTTAAATGTGATCAATTTGCTGACTTCATGGGATGAGGTCTGCACAGTGGTGCAGTGGTTTGCATGTTGGCCTTACAGTGATGAGGTCAGGGGCAATGTTCCCTCTATTTTTTTTTTTATGTGTCTGAGCAAACACACAAGCTTCCTGAGCAGAAGGGGGCGCTTCCTGAGCAAAAGGGGGCGGAGCAAAAACTTTTACTCTTTTGTGACGTCACCAATAGTTCCGTTCCGTCATCTTCCGCTTGTTCCAGGGTCGGGTCGCGGGGGCAACAGCCTCAAACGAGCAGCCCAGGCCTTTCTCTCCCTGGCTGCATCCTCTAGCTCACCTGGAAGGATCCCAAGTCTTTCCCCAGCCAGCTGTGAGACATAGTCTCTCCAGCGGGTCCGGGGTCTGCCCCTCGGTCTCCTCCCGCCCGCGAGGCGCTCGAGGGGCATCTGGTCCACCCCATCTGGCTCCTCTCGACCTGGAGGAGGAGCGGCTCGACACCGAGTTCCTCCCAGATGGCAGAGCTCCTCACCCGATCTCTGAGTGAGAGCCCAGCCACTCTGCGGAGGAAGCTCATTTTGGCCGCTTGTACCCGCGATCTCATTCTTTCGGTCACCAGTAGTGACGCGCAAAATTCCGAAGCGGTAGTTTGAAGCAATTTGTTTCAGAAAGAAAGAAGAAAGAGGTATGTTCCGATGCTCTGTCTTGTTTTACCATCTTTAGTTTAAACTGAGTTTCTTTTTTGTGCGCTGCAGAGGTCTTCTTGTACGCTATTGATCTGCAAGCAGTGCGCAATTGCGCAGGCGCCCAGCTTAGAGGGAACACTGGTCAGGGGTGTGAAATCTGGAGAGGAGCGATGCTTGAAACACTGGTGTTTCTGAGTGGTTTTTGCACAATGTAGAAAATACGATCGACTAAGTGTGTTGTGATCCCTGCTCCTGCTTCCAAGAGGGTGTCTGTCTCCGTGGCAACTTGCTCACCACCATCAGATGATCAGCAAGCTACATAAGCCATCCTCCACCTCGAGCATTTGTCAGATTGTTGAGTTCCATGCGAAACTCGCCTGCCTTGGATAACCCGCCAGCCTCGGACAACCCACCTGCTTCAGAAGAACCCACCTGCCTCAGAAGAACCCGCCTGCTTCGAAGAATCTGTTTTTACCTGATTAGAAATGAAATTTATTTTTTTCCTTTTCATCCTGTGTTCTGCGCTTAGATTGTACCACACCTCCTCACAACAAAGTGGGGCAGTTTTTGGGAGGTGAAGGACAACAGCACGGAAATGACAGGATTTCATACTGATCAACAAAATATGTTGTAATCATTTTTTTTACACAAACACCATGAGATCAACCAAAACTATCTTTGGCAACTACCGTTAGATTCCGATCACCGTATGAGGTTAAATAAGATCATTCCCCACGGCTACTTGACTATCTCTCACCATACACTAGTGTGCTGGGACATACAGGTTGAAAAACGCTGATTTATAGATCACATTGAAGGTGGACTGGAAGATCTTTATGAATTCCTTTTTTTTTGCAATATTATTTAAATGTAATAAACTTGCTTACTTCATAGGATGAATGCTGCACAGTGGTGCAGTGGTTAGCACAGAGGCCTCATAGCAAGAAGGCCAGGGTTCAAGTCGCAGAGAGGGCCGAGGCGTGAAATACCGGCCTTTCTGTGTGGAGTTTGCATGTTCTTCCTGTGTATGTGTGGTTTTTCTCCAGGCACACCCTTCAAAAATGTGTGTTGAGTAGATTGGCTGACATATACTGTATATTGTATTGATATACAGTATATGTGAGGCTGCACAGTGGCCTCATAGTAAGAAGGTCTGGGTTTTGAGTCCTGGGGTAGGGCGAAGCCTGAATCTCTGGCTTTTTTGTGTACAATTTGAATGTTCTCCCCGTTTAGGTGTGGGTTTCCTTCCATTCTCCAAAAAACATACTTGTTAGGTTAATTAGCTGCTTCAAAATTCCACCTAGGAATGAATGTGTGCGTTTGTGTGGAATGGTGTCCGTGTACGTCACCCTCCAACAGACTGGTGATCTGTTTTGGGTGTATCGTACCTCTCACAAGAAATCAGCTGGGATAGGCTCCCGCAACCCCGTGACCCTGTTAGGGATAAGCAGTTTAGAAGATAAAACAAAACTTTTTGAGATATTAAAAACCTCGGTCAAAACTATTTTTCAGCCTGTCTCTTCAACTTCCAGCTTTCGGTAACAAGTTTATATTTGGTTGGAGATGAAATTTCAAAGAAAGCCAAAAAGGTCAAGTTGTGTCGCAATTTGTACCAGTGTTTAAAAAAAGTTTTTTGGCCATCGGCTCTTGAAGATCTTTCACATTGCCTTGAGATATAATCATGTGGAACTGTAAATAACAGAAAAAAAAATGAAAATATTGAATTTTTCTCTCTTTTTTGAATGATTTTTGTGTTAATTCAATCATTCATCTTTTGAGCCACTAATCTCATTTGGTGTTACATTGTCTCTCCTGGCTGGTTACACATTGGGGGCAGAGTACATCTCGGATATTTTTTCCGCACATATAGGACAGATAATCACACATGCTCTCTTCCATTTAGATGAAAGAAGGTAAATGTAATTCAAGCTAACACACCCAACCAAAATAAACTCTGGCTTTCAACATCATATTTTGTTGATATCTGATTGTTATAAGACACGTGTATGAGAGAGGGATTAAGCAAGCTAACAGTGAGTTACAGTTCAATCTTCAATTAGGAATTCATAGAAATGGAAAAGCTTTTGAATGTTGGCTACACTGACCGAGGCTATTTTAAGCTATATTGGTTACTGGGTCAATGAGTTGTTTATAGGTTGTAGTGTTTCCCACAGGAGCTTCTACCCCAAATCCAAAGGAGTGAGGAGATTGTAAATGTTGGCAAAGCCAAGAATTCCCGACGGTTTCAATTCACTTCAACTAACATTTATTCTAAATTTATCACAACACATGAGAGGTTAAAGTGTAGCAATTTCAATTATATCACAACATCATGTGTATACAGTAACATTTGCAAAGAAAAGGTAACATAAAATGCAGCAAATCTTTTCTGGCACAAATTAAACTATAATTAAAAAAAACGCTTTTGGTGATTTTACAACAGTAAATGCTTAGAAAAAATAAAGCATACCAGAGATAGAACCATTTATTTGTAGAGATGAGTAGAAATTTATATCTGAGTTTAATTGGCTTCAATGGACATAATTTTGGAAGTGTCCGACTTGTTTTTAATGCAGTGTCAAAGTAAAAACGAAGATCTGGAAATCCCTTCATAAACGTAGGAAAAATTCAATCTTTTAATCCGGTTTCTCATGCACTTCATAAATCCAGATGGAAGTTTTCTCACACCTTAAAGCAATATCAATGCCGTCTACATTGCTTCACCAAACTTCATGCAAAATAGTCTGAAAAAAAGCGTAAAATGTTCTAAAATTAATCAAGTCAAATGTTAAATTCTTCTTGGAAACCATTGATCTGTCTAAGGAGATAAAGAGGAAAACAAATATTTGGTCAATCTGACTCATTTTAACTCATCGGAAACCTTTTAAGATCCCTTTCTGCAATGGTAAAACAAAAGAATAAAATCAACATGGAACAAAAGCTAAGACAACAATAGGTCTGAGCATTCCTAAAACTTCAGCAACTGGTGTCCTCACTCACTAATTGTTTAGACAGTTGTTAAGGGGAAGGAAAGATGATAAAGTTAGACTGGGGTTGTGTATAAAAGGTCACTCTGAACTAACCAAAGCAAAGTGGAAGGACCAAAGCTATGTGGTTGGATTTCATGCACAGAAAAACAATGGTCATATAAACTATTAAAGCTCTGATGTAAAAGGTCAAGAAACTTTTAAAAGCAAGATTGCACTTTGATGACTAATATGTAGAAACAACATATTAGTAGAATGTTGTGGCCAACATTCAACTTCATGTGTTTGTCCCAGTCATTTCCAAGACAAGATTCAGGATGCATTAAAGACGAGGTAGTTTCAGCAATATGATGTTAGGTCCATGATCCGCTCACAACTTACGCTTCATTCAGAACAAATATCACTACAGACCACATGCACTTTATGACATCTGATATTATGCCGTGAATTTTCTGTTAAAAAAAAGCCAATATTTAATTTTTTGTAGAAACACATATATATACAGTAAGTATGGCTGCGAGGTGGCGCAGTGGTTAGCATTGTCACCTCACAGCAAGGAAGTCAGGATCCAAGTCCCGGAGGGGGAGCAAGGCTTGAATTGACCTCACTCTCTTTATCTATTTTATTCTATGCATTTCACTACAGCTTACATTTTTGTTCTGAGCACTGTTAGTTTTGTTAAGATTTGTTTTGTTATTATTTTGTTAATTTTCATCATAGTTAACTTTTCATAATTTTAATATTTTTGGTACTATGCTTATTATTCTTTGCACATTTGTACCTCATTAAGTTCCTAGTCTCTGTATCTTGTTCACTGACCATGGCAATAAAAGTAATTCTGATTCTTTCTGGAAGGAATTTGCATGTTCCTCAGTGTAGATGTGGGTTTCCTCCAGATACTCTGGTTTCCTCCCATCCTCCAAAAAAACTTGCTGGTTAATTGGCTGGTACAAAATTGCCTCTAGTAAAGAGTAGATGGTTGTCTGTGTGTGTGGCCCTGCAGCAAAATGGCAACCTGTTTGGGGTGTACCCTGCCTCTTGCCTGAAATCAGCTGAGATCGGCTCCAGCTCCCCCTGCAATATCATTAGGGATAAGCAGTTCAGCAGATGAATGAACGAACATACTATATTTTTTAAAAGACAGTTCCACTTTCACAGGTATGAGTCGTTTGGTAAGCAACTCAAAAAAGGTCTAAACCAGAAGTCTCAATCAACGAGTTTCTAATAAGCAAAAAAAATTGACTGGTTAATTGAGATCTTTGTTTTTGGGTTTAGCTCACTCTTCACAACGACGATCTGATGGAGCATCCTGATCATTACGTACACTGCATATTTCTTTCTCCATCTTTCCCTCACTTTGTCAACACACACGATTCAAACTAGTGAGTCACTGTGCAAAACTAGACAAGGTGTTCAGTCTCATCCATGGAAATCAAAAGTATTGCTTGATTCCTACTCACCAGGCGGCTTTCACACTTATAGCTGATAAAAAAAACTTATTTGCTCATTTGGCTGATAAATGACTGATTCACCACATAATTAAGTCTTTCCACATTATTTATCTAAAAATATGAAATAGAAGTAAAAAGGGAGCAAAGCCATTGAACATATCCAATTTTTTAGTCACCATTGCTGAGTATAGTCTAAATTTGTCTTGGCATTGAAGTCAGCTGCTTTTTATTGCTTTTCTAACAATCTCACCTCCAGGTTAGAACTAACTAAATTGAAAAATATAAATTGAACTTTGCCCAACGTAAGACACCAGACAAATTACATCCATAGCAGATGCAAATCTGGGGGATTCATAAAGATATTTCTTTGAGATAAGAATATTCTCGTGATGGGATAAGAACTCAAATATGAGGTGTTCCTGTAATACACCATTTATTATGTGTTACATAACATTTTATAAAGTTGTTCGACTCACTAAAAGCCAAAAAAAAAAAAACAACTGTAAATGCTCACACTTGGAGCAATACAGATTTAATTTTAAATAGAAAATATGACTGATTTAAAAATGTGTGCTTAGGACATTATCCTATTACGTCCTGGAGTGAGGAAGCTTTTGGGATGACCGAGTCATTTAAACAGGCAGCTCAGGTTACCGATTGCACTCAAGAGAGCAGAGAGCAAGATCTGGCACTAACCACAGCACCTGGCACGGTGTGCTGACTTCCTGTGTGTTTAAAAGGTCTGAACCAGAGGCTCAATATGAATTTCCAATGAAAATTGAAGAAACTCTGTGCATTTGGTGAATAACTTTTAAAACTTGCTGGGAGAAAATTTCCCCAGTGGTCCATCTATTCTCTTACTCTCAGTTATTCTTAAAAGCCTGCTGCTCTACCTTTAGGAAATGATTAGTTTGACTAATAGTAATCCAAAAAGATTAGCCTCCTTTAGAACATAAATGGCCTCTGGACCAAACTACCCTCCTCACTTTAAATTCACTGAGACTTGTGTCCATCCAATTCCTTCGTTGTGTTCCACAATTGTCATACCCATAGAAATAAATGGCATGCAAAAAGAATACTTGGTCTTTTTATTTTTAATACTGTTAAATATTAAGTTACACTTGTATTATAAAACAGTTCAAATAAAGACAGAGCTATTTTCTTCCAATTTACTTACCTA